>OY856411.1:580250490-581737990 GCA_963693085.1 Alisma plantago-aquatica
CCACTATAAGAGATTGCATTTTGAATTCTTGAAATTGGAAAACCAGGGAATATATATGATCTTAGTAAACTCATTCTTCATAAAATAATGTAAATTTAGATAAATATCATTCGGTATCACAACTAATAGTAGATAACAACATATATATCATTTATGCAATATTACATAGAGACGCACAATTATCATCATTGGTCCAAATAGCCTTGACAGAAGTTGCATTCAAGTAATTCCCTTAAATAGAGTTTCATAGATTCATTAGTATAAAGGTCCATTTGATACCATACTTCATATTTACTCATCATTCATCTAGCTTTACATTTGTATCAAGCAACCATGTCCCTATGAAATGTAACACCAATCATCATCTATATAGCTTAACTTTCCCAAAATGGGTCTACTCTACAACACATTAATGATTTTATTGGAGTTTCACCAAATAAATGTAAATTCTACATTATATCATGCCAAGTTAGTAGAAGAATAAATATTTTAATTGGATTATTTCAATACTTGTCAGTAGTTTAAGTTATGGATATATAATATATTAATTTGGTTTTCACCTCAACATTACTAAATAGAAACTACATGCAATGTCATAAAACTGAATTCATTCCATGATAAGGTAATAACATCGCATATCGCTTTATTATATTAGTAAAATCCTTGAATTCTTTATTGGTGATTCATTTCAAGTTTTTTCAACACATTAAACACTCATGGAATGCCATTAACATCTCTATAACACATACATGTGACTTCTCGCACACCTTCCTTGGGCCATCGTGTCTAGGCTATATTATTTTATAAATAATCATTCTATTTATTTGTCTACTTTATAGATGTTGTGTGCATTATTGGTACAAATTCAATATACTAGGGCCAAAACTAGGTTATTAACTTTAGGATATTAAATTCACTTGTTCTTCATTTTAGTTAATTATCAATTTATTTCTTTAATATAAACTTTGTTATCATAATTTAGATCACATTACCTCAAATCAATAGGCATGTAGTATTTGTTATCTTTTAGGTTTTTTGAAGGCATTGACTTAGTTGTATATCCTTTAAGATAGGTTTTATCCATAGACTCATAAGAAACTTGAGTAGACTCTTATCTAAACTCATTGACATAGTTCTCTTTTCTTTAAGTTAGTTTATATCCAGTGAATTGCTAGAAACTCGAGTGGACTCTCATTTAGAACATACCTATATTTTGTATCCATAATTGAACTCACCTAACTAAATGTTCACTATTTTTCTTTATTCCATGGTATTCAGTGCTCTTGCATACTCATTTTAATTCTTGCTAATTACTTGACATATTATAATTTTGTAGTAAAAACTTATGAAATACAAAGGATTTTTGGGATGTTTGTATTATTTCTGGTTAATTTATTGCAATCTTATTTAACTCAACATTATACAAGCATATAATGAAAATTTGTCTTTAAGGGGGAATTTCCCACTCATACCCCTAAGAACAGTCATATGAGTGGTCTAGAGATCAATATGACTTTTTAATTTGTGACCCTTTCAAAGTCAATAACTTCACAATGTTAATCTTTATAACTATCTACATTTTTTGTTTAATTTTAGATGTTTGTTGTTCATTTTTATCCCCAAAAGGGTGTATGTTTCAAGATTACATAGAACTTTCTTATTCCATGCACTCTTCTCCATCATCATTACCATCATCATTGTTATTTGATCTCCTTATTTAACTTGTGATTGGTCTTAACTATATAAAACACCTGGTAACCTAGGAATTAATGTTACATGTTCAATTCATTGACTGTAAACAAGGTATGAGTATATTAGTTAGAATACCTAATTTCATGCATGATAAAGAACGACCATTTACTACAAAATAGGGTAATTTTTGTAATATTCTTCTTTTATCAACAAATTTTACTTAGAATGGTTAGTATATACAAGGTCAAACAACATATTTCATGATATGGGTGAAACTAGATTAAGTCACCAGGGTTCTAACCTTAGCCAGATTTCAACCTTGACTCATTTTAGAATTAACATCAACTATAAAGGTAAGGATCAATGATTAGATACAATATTGTTAAAATACAATTCCATCTATGATAATACATCGTATCAAATATCATGATCCCAAATGTTCATGATTTATCTAATTTCAAAACAAATTGAAAAACTAAAAATGGTAAAAATGACAAGAAATGTACATTCCATGTTTTCAAACCTCATCAAGAATAGTCAAACAAAATATATATTATTTAATCAATGTTAAACAATTGTAGAATGTTCATTGCAAGATATATAGGTTTGGTAAATTTCTTCTTGAATGTCCAAGATCCTCCAAACTAGGGCATAAGATGAATGAAAGTGGGTAATTTCTTGATAAAATATTCATTAACATTGAAATTAAGTTTGTTTTGGTATATGGCAGTAAGTTACTTATACATCAAGTAAGAATTTACATGTCATCATTAAATTTACAATTATCCATGAATTCCCCCAAAATGACTTAAATTAGTGCTTATTGGCATCAATTGGGTTGAATTAGAGTGAAAGCATGCTCAGATATCTAAATTAGGTTTTTTTAATCATAAAAATGGTTCTTCTTAATAATCGCACACCCTCTGGCACGCAAACTTATACTAACTCATAATAAATCAGCATACTAGAAAAGTCATCACCTCTCAACTATGTCCTTATCCCACACTACCCCATCCCTATATAACAAAAGGTATCAACATCACTAAAGATTTTTCACATGAAGGTGCCCATGTATAAGTCACCATTGCAAGGAAATAAATAAATAAAAGTAACCAGATCATAAAGCCATAAAAAATAATTGTGCACTCTCAAAATCTCTTCTAACGTGTCATCAGAAAGGTCAACGAGTTGGGCTCAATCAACTAGAAGAGAAGCAGCCCCTGTCCTCCTTACAGTTGTAAGACACACTCACGGTATGATTCCACACTTCATCGTACCATCTTGCACTATCATATTATCATTAAAAAAATCATCACCACCGCAACCTCAACCAACTGACAAAAAGGACACCCTAGGATTAACAATAAATTAACCACTGTCTTGGATACCCTTAATATTGTGCCTAGGAAGTTGAGAGAACATCAGCCTATAGACGAATTGAAAAGTGAGTGTAGCTTCAAAATCTATACCCCCTTTTAGGTCTACTTGGGCTCAAAAAAAATTCACAATCTCATCCTCCTCGCTATCATACCATATACTCTATAAATCATCTTTTGTTCATCCTCCTTTAGATATCTATATACCATAGGGATAATTGTGTAATTTGTGGAGGATGAATCCCCAAAACAACATTTATCATTTATCCCCTAAATTATAAAACACCTTCATATCTAGTCATTGTAGCAATGCAAGTCATCTACAAAGTCCCCCAACATCATGAGTGGAAGGATTGGTTCGCAACCCTCCTAATCCATCACATTTAGTGATGTTGGTAGTTCCCTTCATTATAAATGGGTTGAAATTATTCCTCGATCCCTTGGTGAAGCTAGTTGGGGCAATGAGGTGGGTGGAGCATAAGTGACAGCATCCCTCAGTATGTCCTACCACTATATGCTCTAGATACGAAGGGGCAAATAAAGGAAAAAAATAAAATTGGATCTTATGTAATAGCATTTAAATAAAGAAAATAAAAGATAAGTGCTCTTATGTAATATCACTTCAACTTCCTTCCACAGAATTTCTTACTTTGCACTCTCATTTGGGCAAGGAAAAAACCAAACCTAGGACTTCTACCCCCATAATAAATCCAAGCGGGCCACTTGTGGTTTGGAATATGGAATTGAATATATGTAGGTGAAACAACACTTCCAATCACTTTTGGTTTATAACCACTATGAAACAATTTACCTGGAGATATATGAAAATTAGATGCCTTGATTGTTCATTTGGTGTCGTATATGGGATGTTTGTAGGCTTTGTACTTTGATTACAATTGGTGCATGAAATTAGAGAGGAGAGAAGTGTAATGGATGTACTTAATCATGATTGATCCCATCTAGTCACTAGACATTTACTTTAATGCATTTGTAACTTTCTACTTGTTTGAAACGGATATATATTGAGTTGGATCATACTTGATGATAAATATGTTTTATGTTAGGGGTGGTGATGCATCCCCAGTTAGGGCCATCATCTTGTGTTTTTTCTCCTTATTCACATCAATATGCTTCATAATGCATTTTATATTCCCAATAATTAGTTTATTCTGAGATGCACTTATGGATTGTATGTTTTTCAAGTACCTCAGAGACTAATTGATGGATGGAGTATAAATACAATATACCAAGGACTCTAAAACCCATATAGGAGACCAAGGAGTCAACAATTAACTCTAACCTAACCCAAGTGTCCAAGGATCGAATTTGAGCCAAAAAACACCATGGATGGACAAATTCAACACTCAAGTGCCAAGAAATAACCTCAAAATAGTCATGGTATTCAAACACAACCATGATAATCCAACTAAATTCGTAGTGTAATCACATGCTTGAAAGGACTATCAGGACTAGAATAGTTGTGGTACTCACCACAATCTTGGTAGTAGATCCCCAGCATGACCATGCTCCCCAATATGACTCCCTCCTCTGTGAGACCCCTAACCTTGCTTAACTGGTTGAACATGCTTAATTACCATAATTTCATTCTTAGAATCCTAATTTAACCTTGTGATATGTTTTTTAATCATAAGACAAGCTTAGTTTCAAATTTGGTCCAATTTGAACATTGTTTGAGCAAGTTATACAATTTTATGTACATTTTGGACTTTTATCCAATTCACCCAATTGAGAAGTTTATTTGTGATTTGTCACATCAATTATGTACCTTATATGTTTTCTCATTATTATGAATATTTGTATCCATGGGGTGCTCAATTGTACCTTAGTTTGGAGGAGATTCATTTCTATGTTGAATTAGGGTTTTCCCCCCCCAATGGATGAGCCACCTTTAAGGCTATCAATTTCCACTGGTTTGGGCAACATCCAATGGCCAGAAACAAATGGAACATCCTGTGGTCATCACTATAAGGCCCTAGGTCGATGGTTCATGTTGGTTTGGTTCACTTGAACCCATGGTTCCCTTAAATGGATGATCAATTGATGTTTCAACCATCTATTGACCTAAACCATGAACAAAACAATGGTACCTTCACCCAACAGATGGTGTTGGACCTTGTAAGATATCATACAGTGGCCTAGCAGTCCCCGACATTTGATGAACCTGTTGCTTTCTCGTCCATGTAATCTTTAATCCATGGACACATGGAGAGATGCTTGTACACCTCATGTTTGCTATCCAAGGGCTATATCTACCTCTTCCTTACCCAAGTTCGAAACCTTTGCTTAGCTTCTCTTTCCTCTAACCTGGAGCACTGACTCCACTGCATTTGTCTTTAGAACTAGGTGGTCCAAGGTAGAAGATGACCCCCTTTTTGGAGAAGAAGGTCTCCTAGAGCTCCATCTAGCCCTACCTAGGGTTTCTAAGGTCATTTCCTAGGCTTTACGACCAAGACAAGTTGTTTTCTTCCTTCCTTCTACGTTTTTATTGCTCTTCTTCTTCCTCATACCTTTATTTAGGTTGGAACTCTATTGTTCCATGGTAAAAGTTTTTCTAGAGATCAAGACCATACCTTTATTGCTTCTCCTATCTAGGGTTTGCTTCTTGTGTGGAGAAAGGTGTTAGATGGCTGAGTTTAGAGCTAAAGCTAGGGTTTTTCTACCTTCTTGGCTTGATTTTATTGCTTCTAGAACTCTTTTCATCTCTGTAGAGGCGACTTTTATAGCCCTCTTTACTTATATTGCTTACTATAAGTTTGTTAGTTCATGTTCTTGCTTAAAAATGGTGATTTAAGCTTTAAGAAGCTAAGCTTGCTTGGGATTTTGATTTTTTATGGTGTTCCCTGTTATGTTCCAGATATAGATGAACCTGTAAATAGGTGTGCATCCTTTCTAAGGTAGAAGATGATCTAGGACATGTTGGTAGCACAACTGATGGTGCTAAGAACCTAACAGTTGATGGCCCAAGTTAGGGTTTTTAAGCTTTTTCCTTTACTACCACTTGACCTGATGGGATACCATGCAACTACCGATGGTGTTTCTATCTTGACAACCAATGGTGGTGACCAAGGATGTCAACCGATGGTGACAACCAATGGTCACCCCATAGGTCAGGTTTTGGCTCAAATAGAAGCTTAATCATTAACCACTAAGTACCCTAATGAAGATATCAACCAATGGTGACATCAATGCAACACCTGATGGTGAAAGATGATAGTGATGTTGATCTTATCAACTGATGGTAACAGCATATTCCATAATCGGTGGTGGATCAAGTCACCACAACCGATGGTGAGTCAAAGCTTTAGATGTAGCTTCAATTAAACCCTAACCCAATATTTTCTTGGGTCAAATGATTTCAGGGTTAGACCTATACTCGAATCGATGGTTTTGAAATATGAACTGATTCAATGGTTAGGATCAAAAACTTCTTCATCTAATATTTTGAATAAAGGACTTGATACAATGGTTGCAATTGGATGCTTCAACATCTAATTTGGATTGAAATCTATAGTCTTACATGTGAGTTCTAATAATCTGAATTTCATGGTATCCCTCATGTGATCAATTTAAGGACCTTGATGGTTTCTATGATGTCTTGCTTGAAATGAACAATCGATGATGGATTTTAACCCCACAACCTATGGTACCCCCTTTATGTTATTAAATAAGGGATGTCTAGGGTTTAGTGGTGGCTCTTTATAGATCACAACTCGATGTCTTTACATATGGTTTGTTTAAGGTGTTTACTTGTGTAAATAACCAATGGACTTACTTTTGAACATCCAATAGCTATGGGTGATGTTGTGGTATGGTGATATGGGTTGAATGATTTTGGAATCAATGAATATTTGACCTTAATAAGGTATACTTACCTTTTCCCTCATATGAATAGAATGGATAATGACTATATATATCATGTTGACATGTAAACCTAATGGGATATAGTTTGTTATACCTAATCCTAATGAACTCAGATGATGATCGGTAACTATGGTCAGCCTTCCTTAGTGGAATAATACAACAATGGTATCTATATTATTGTTGTGGAACTCTAGTATACTATAACCTAATGGTTACACCTTGAGTTATGTGTGGATCCATACTTGAGAATGGTATGGAATGTGATGATGATGTTGTGCCTGATGCATCCAAGATTATATGGGGATTCTATGCGTTAAGGTTTGTGAATGAATACTGAACTATAACTTGAATCTAACCTACCTTTCTAAACCTAACCCTAATGCAAGTAGAGAATGGTTGTTAATCATGACATCCTTCTTGAATGATTAATATAATGATGGAATATCCTTACTAATGATTGATGGAAACCTTAATGTGTTTAATTGGTGGTCATCATAGTTTCATGATCTATGTTTTCTTATGCTTAACATGTACACTATAAGTTTGATGATAGTTAATCATACCTAGCCTCCTTATATGTTAATATAATAAAGGAATGATCTTAATTGCTAAGATACTCCTGCAATGTATCATGTGAACCTCCTTTAGTTCTTTAATGCAAATTATGTGGAGCATGTGTATCATATGTGTGGTGATGTTGTTGAGCCTTATTATAAGACGTAGAAAGATAATGATGAACTTGAAGGAAATGATATGATGGTATTAATGACCTTTGGGCATGGTTGATCCTTGAATGAGGTGTAATCCTCATATGTTGACAAGGGTTGATACCCTGTGATATTGTGCTAAGGATTTATATCATGTGATAGTATAATGACAAGTGTAGTTTCATGAATGGTAAGAGAATAGTACTGTGTGATGATGATTTGATGACAAGTATAGTTATCCAACCCTATTCTAGGGCTGTATCTCGTGTCATTTTGTGCCTTTATCACTTTCAAATGCATTAGATTTACATGTTATTTCCCCCAATTTGATTATCATTGCAAATACACTTATGGATGTTTTTGCGTTGTTTTTCAGGTACTTTGACCACAATGGATGGACGAGTGTGATGGAGGGGCCCAAAGGAGACCCCAAAGCTCCCCCAACCTACCTTAGTGGCCAAGGATCGTCTCCAAGCAAAAACATCCAAGAATTATGAAGTTTGAAGCCATGCTAGCACTAGAAGACCCCAGAACGGCCGTGGTGACACGGAACGGCCGTGCTGGCAATTGGGCAAGATTACAGGTTGATCGAAAAAATTTGAAGTTTAAGCAAGCCAGCCACCACGGTCGTGCTATGAAGACCACAACACGGCCGTTCTACCCAAAACGGCCGTGCTGGATGAAGAGGGAACGGGTGTGCTGCTCAGAACGACCTCCGCCCAACTCCGCCACCACGGCCGTGCTGCCCAGCACGGCCGTTCTACCTAACACCCAACACGGCCGTTTTGCCCAAAACGGCCGTGCCACCAGCCTCCATTTCGCCCACCAACCTGTTAGATTTACACTTAGCCAAAACGGCCGTTCTCCTCCACCACGGCCGTATCCACTCCTACCCAGCACGGCCGTGCTACCCAAAACGGCCGTGCTACCCCCCAAAACCTACACAAATTTCCACTGTTTTTCCCATTCTACCCCCACTTAACCCTAGCTCCTATATAAGCAATAGATGCTTCTAGGGCTCGAAGGAGGCACCCCTAGAGCACCCCTAGCCGCACCCTAGCAGCTCCCTTGCTTCCATTGCTCCAATCCATCCATTTCCTTGCAATCTACCCCATTTCCATCCACTTTCCACTCATTTCCACCATAGAAACCTAGTTTCTCTAGGTTTCTATCCATAATCCCCGCCATTTTCATGCACCCTTGCATCAAAGGAGGAGCTAGGACGACCAAAGCTGCTTGGAGGTGAAGAAGGAGTCAACTACATCGAGCTTCATGGCGTTTTCCCTTCTTCTACCCCTTTCTTTTGTTCCTAGTTTGATTATGTGTAGCTAAGCCCCCCTTGGGTGGGCTGTTTGGGACAAAAATGTGACTTGGATACCATGTTGGGGGAATATAATTTGTAATGAACATATTTCATTTCTATGATGATTGCCTTTGCTTTTATCTCATTTCCCATTACTTGTGCTTGTGGTTGTTGTTTAATTACATTAATTGCTTGCCTTGTGGTGTTTGAAAACATTTGTCCCTAGGATGTTTTGGTTTCTATGTAGCTATCGTAGGATTGGCTCCTAGGTCCTTAATTCGGATCCCTAGCTAGCCCCCTATCTTCCTACATAATCACCTTCTTCCTATATGCAAATTTGGGTTCTAAGTGACTAGTAAAAGTGTGATTAGTTCAATTGCCTAGGATTTCCTAAAGGCTGAGGTGGCTAGTGGCATGAGGTCAAATATCCTCATCTCTACTCCCATCCTCACCCTTGGTCCTCAATTGACTAATACCACTTATCCTAGAGACCTAGACTTGGTATGTCCTATGAGAATTACACCTAGCCCTAGTTCTCCAATTAGTAGCTTAGGGTAAATTCTCATAGCACCCACCTCGTTGTTTGGTTTGGTAATCTAGAATGAGATATGCTAATTGCTTATTATGGTGACATCCCCCAACTAATGTTAAGGTCACATTCCCAAACGGCCCACCTCCCTCATCTAATTGCTTAAAACCCTAATTACCTACTTTGCTTGTTAATGCTAGCTTAGTTCATCTGCTTTAGTCTAACTTAGTTAATTGCATCGTTTTGCTAGCTAGTGTTAAGTTAGATCCTTCTCCTTGCTTAGTGGTTAACTTAGGTCTGAAATTGCTAGTTACCTGCTTAGTTTGGTGTAATTCATTCTTGTTCTTGGTTAGATAGTTTGTTAAACCTAGATTGCTAGTTTAGTCTGTCAATAACTTAGTTTCATCTTGCGTTTCTTACTTGCTCGTTTAGCTTAATCAACCATCAACCAATCTTAAAACCCTAAAAACCCTACCCTCCGCACTAGGAACATAGCTCACCCTCTCTAACTCTAGCGCCCCCTCTATCTCCGAGGTTCGACCCCGTACTTGCCGCCTTACCTGTACTACGACAAGACCCCGTGCGCTTGCGGGTATATTGTCTTAGTAGAAGTAGGTAGTTAGTATGGGACCTTACAATTTTGAAAGCACAATCCCTTATCCACCGTGCGCTCTGATCTCGTGGGGGTGTAAAAGCACCACTAGCGGGGCCGCACCAAGCTTTCTGGCACCGTTGCCGGGGATAGAGGCACTCGGCCTAGTTAGCTAGTGTAGCTTAGCCTTTCCTTTTGCCCTCACCATTGCTATTGTTTATTCTTTGTCTTACTTTTGCATATTGGTGTGCTAACTTGGTTCCTTGTTGTTTGTTTGTGCTTTAAGCAGGTGACAGCTGTGCATGTGCAGCACGCGTTCGACTTGCACCGACTTGGTGGTTTACGACCCCGAGATTGGGAGAAGGAGACGTCAAGCGCGCCGCAATCTACACCGAAGGACCGAGATGGCCGACAACGAACCACCACCGGATGTTCCACCGCCACATCGCCCGCTTCACGAGTACTTCACGTCGGGGAACTACAACTCCCCCATCGCCACTCTAGTTGACCAGATGTCAGGTCAACAATTCTCCATCCCGCCAGCACTCTTGGGGCTTCTCCCCACGTACTACGGGTTGGAGAACAAAAATCCATATCACCATATAGACGCATTCTTGGAGACATGCTCTACCTTTCGCACTCCTGCTGCCACCGACGACTCAATCCGGAGGACTCTCTTCCCTTTCTCCCTCAAGGAGAAAGCCAAGGAATGGTACGTCTCGAGGCCAGAGCTCGTCACATGGAACGAAGTGAAGAATGAGTTTCTGAAGAAGTTCTTTCCGATAGCCAAGTTATCCTACATGAGAAGGTGCATCACGTCCTTCGCCCAAAAAGAGAACGAACCCTTCCATGAGGCATGGGAGCGGTTCCAGAAGCTACTTCACGACTTCCCTCATCATGAGGTCCCTCTTTGGCAGCTAGTGCAGGCCTTTTACACTGGGCTCGAGGAGCAGAGTCAAAACAACGTCGATTCTTCTTGTGGGGGCACGTTCATGGCAAAGCCGCCCGAGGAGTCATGGCCGCTGTTTGAGCATCTCGCCGAGAATTCACGTCAATGAGCTTCCACTAAAGGTGGACATTGCGGCCGGAACTACACTCCTTCCTCTTTTCCTGTGGCTCCCGCACGCAATGCCACCGACCCGAATATGATGAAAATGATGGCTGATATGATGTGAATGATGAAGAATCAAGTGGGTGGTGCTTCTAGCCAACCAGCCATGGTTGTGGATTCTGTGGATGAAGAAGTCAACGCTTTGCATTCTTTTGGTTGCCGCAACAACCAGGGCCCAATGTCCCAATCCTACACCCCCGAGTGGAGGAACCACCCAAATTTCTCTTGGAAACAATCAAATGAGGATGGACAAGGACAGGGGCAGCAGAAGCCACGATACAACTCCAAATTTGAGGATGAGGTTCTTGGAAGGCTAAGAAGCCTAGATGAAGTAAAGAAAGACATAAATGCACATGGACAATCAATAAACCATCTTGAGCAGAGGTTGGACCAAATCTCTCTTTCTTTGGCTAGAAGGGAAGAAGGCAGACTTCCGTCCCAGCCATTACCAAATCCAAACAATGACGGGGTTTTTCTAGGGAACACATCGAGTGCTTATGTTCCGCCACCTTACCAAGCCCCACCAAACCCCTATTCTCCTCCACCTCCTCAAGCACCGCTCAATTATCAATATGCTCCACCTCCACCCCACACTTACCAACAACCACCTCCACAATATCATCCTCCACCACAACAACAACCGCAACCCCAATTCATCCTTCAAAACCCCAACTCCCCTCACCAAAGGCCCCCACCACCCCAACAGCCACAACCACCTCCGCAAGCTCCCCCTTCTACCACCCATGAGCATGTGAAGGCTGTAACCACGTTGAGAAGTGGCAGGACCTTGGAGAGCCCCCACGGTACAGTTGTTGGCAGAGATGACACTGAGGCAGAGCATGATGATACTGAAGTGCAGATTGATGATACCGTGATACCGAGCAGTGATACCGTGATTCCAGTGATACCAGTAGAGGATACCGTTGATTTAGACCGGTTGGGTTCCCAACTCCCTCCATACCCTGATGCACTTGAGGAGCCTTCTGCTGCGAAGAAAAACAAGAAGCATGCGGAGGATATTCTAGAGATCTTCAAGCAAGTAAAAATCAATGTACCTCTTCTAGATGCAATCAAGCAAATCCCGTCTTATGCAAAGTTTCTTAAAGAATTGTGCACATTCAAAAGAAAGACAACGGGGAGGATGCCTAAGAAGATCAAGCTCACTGAGCAAGTGAGCTACATTCTCCAACACACCATCCCCTGGAAAAGAAAAGACCCCGGTGCTCCCATCATCTCGTGCTACATCGGAGCCCACCGCATAGACCAAGCTCTTCTTGACTTGGGGTCTAGCGTAAATTTGATGCCGTATGACCTGTTTGCTGAGCTCCGGATGGGAGAATTGAGGCCGGCCCATTGCACCCTACAGTTGGCCGACCGATCTGTGAAGACGCCTAGAGGGCGTGTGGATGATGTGCTGGTCCGTCTTGATGAGGATACTTCTGCATTCTTCCCAGCCGACTTCATCATTCTTGATATGGAAAAGGAAGCTAGAAAGGTGCCAATCATCTTGGGGAGACCTTTCTTAGCCACAGCTGATGCCGTGATCCATGTGAGAACTGGGACAATGTATGTTACTTTCATGCACATGAAGATCAGATTGAACATCTTCAAGTCTTCTACTACAGCTGAAGTGATAGGGGCCACCGAGGAAGATTGTTATTTGATAGAATGCCTAGATGAAATCGTTGAAGAGTTTCTACCCGTGTGGATTGAGACTGCCACCCAAGGTAGAGGTCTTGAGCCGATTGTTGAGTTCCCTGACGACGATGATGAAGAAATGGAGGTAGATGAGCTAGCCCTAGTGGCTGCAAGTGAGGACCTTCCTTCTATTTCTGCACCTTTGAAGAATTCCCTTGAAGCACCCCCAGCCCTTGAGTTAAAGAAACTTCCTGAGGGATTGAAGTACGTCTTCCTTGGCTCAAATGACACACTCCCGGTGATCATTTCCTCCATTCTCTCTCCTGAACAAGAAGATGCCTTGATGGAAGTTTTGAGGAAGAACATCCAAGCTATCGGATGGTCTATTGCTGATTTGAGAGGGATCGACCCCTCCATTTGTGTGCATCGGATATACTTGGAAGAAGATGCAAGGCCGACCCGACAAATGCAAAGGAGATTAAATCCAAAGTTGAAGGACGTTGTCACTCAAGAGGTTGTTAAATTGCTTGATGCAGGGATCATCTATCCCATTTCTGACAGCACGTGGGTGAGTCCTATCCAGGTTGTGCCCAAGAAGGGTGGGATTACAGTTGCAGAAAATGCCGACGGCGAGTTTATTCCGGTGAGAGAGCAGTCCAAGTGGAGAATGTGCGTAGACTACCGGAAGCTCAATGAGAAGACAAAGAAGGACCACTACCCACTTCCATTCCTTGATCAGATTCTAGAGAGACTGGCTGGACAGAGTTTCTATTGTTTCCTTGATGGATACTCGGGATATTTTCAGATTGTTGTGCATCCAGCAGATCAAGAAAAGACGACATTCACGTGTCCGAGTGGTACATTCGCCTATAGGAGAATGCCATTTGGGCTGTGCAATGCCCCTTCCACATTCCAGAGATGTGTCACCTCGATCTTCGCTGATATGTTAGATTCGTCGCTTGAAGTGTTCATGGATGATTTCTCAGTTTTTGGGAAAACCTTTGATGAGTGCTTGCTACATCTTAATGCTGTTCTGGAAAGGTGCGTGAAAGTTCGCTTAGTTCTGTCTTGGGAGAAGAGCCACTTCATGGTGCCCGAGGGCATAGTTCTTGGCCATAGAGTTTCTAAAGATGGCATTGAAGTCGATAAGGCCAAAGTGGGCCTCATCTCCACCCTTTCTGTTCCTTCCACCGTAAGACATGTCCGATCATTCTTGGGACATGCGGGTTTCTACCGACGTTTTATTAAAGACTTTAGCAAGATATCACGACCTCTCTGCCGATTGCTTGAAAAGGATGTTGAATTCCAATTTGATGATAAATGTGTTGAAGCCTTCAGTCAGTTGAAAGAGAGGCTCATTTCTACTCCTATTATGCAGCCCCGGGATTTCTCTTTGCCGTTTGAGATCATGACGGATGCATCCGATATGGCGGTGGGGGCTGTGCTGGGTCAACGTATTGGCCGGATTCCTCATGCTATTTATTATGCAAGAAAAACCTTAGATGATGCTCAAAGGAACTATACGACTACCGAGAAGGAGCTGCTTGCGGTGATCTTTGCTCTTGACAAGTTCAGGTCATATCTCTTGCAAAACAAAGTGACAATCTACACGGACCATGCTGCACTGAAATATCTTATGTCCAAGAAAGACTCCAAGCCAAGGTTGATCCGATGGATTTTGTTGCTCCAAGAATTTGACATCGAAATTGTAGATAAGAAAGGAAGAGAAAATGGTGCGGCAGATCATCGCTCCCGCCTTGAGGGGCCATTTGAAGTTACAAGTCCGATCAAAGAGACAATGCCACATGAGCAACTCCTCTTAGTCTCATCTGTCCAAAAGCCATGGTACAAGCACATAGAAAATTTCCTGGCCAGTGGAAGGATACCAAGCATGTGGACGAGAGAGGAGAGCAAGAGATTGTTTGCTATGGTGAAAAACTACATTTGGGACGACCCTCACCTCTTCAAGTACTGCCCGGACCAACTCATTAGAAGGTGTATTCCGGAGATGGAGCAGCAAGAAGTCTTATCTATGTGCCATTCCGGAGTTTGTGGGGGTCATTTTGGAGGGAAACGCACAGCCGCCAAAATTCTACAATGTGGATTCTATTGGCCGACTTTGTTCAAGGATGCGCATAACTTTTGCAAAAGCTGCATCAAGTGCCAAAAAGTGGGCACTATTTCCAAGAGGGACATGATGCCTTTATCACCTATTCTTGTGGTAGAGGTGTTTGATGTTTGGGGGATTGACTTTATGGGTCCCTTCCCTCCCTCTTTTGGATTTGTCTACATCTTGGTTGCCGTCGATTATGTGTCAAAATGGATTGAGGCTGTGGCAACAAGGACTAATGATCACAAGGTGGTGTGTGACTTCGTGAAATCCAACATCTTCGGCCGCTTTGGTATTCCGAGGGCTATGATTAGTGATGGCGGGAGTCATTTCATCCACCACACTTTTGAAGGGTTGTTAAAGAGACATGGAGTGAACCACGTGTAGCTACTCCTTACCACCCTCAAATGAGTGGTCAAGTTGAGTTAGCAAATCGGGAGATAAAGCTCATTCTGGAGAAGACGGTGCGACCGGACCACAAGGATTGGTCACTTCGCCTCAATGAAGCTTTATGGGCATATAGAACTGCTTACAAAGCCCCGATTGGCACTACACCGTTCAAACTTGTCTATGGTAAGAGTTGCCATTTGCCAGTCGAGATGCAACACAAGGCACTTTGGGCCTTGAAGAAGATGGACTTCGATGAAGAGAACGCCGGAATGAGAAGAAAGTTTCAATTGCATGAGCTGGATGAAATGAGGCATGAGGCATATGAAATGTCTAAAAGTTACAAGGAAAGAACCAAGTTCTTGCATGACAAGATCATAAGAAAGAAGAAGTTTGAGCCCGGTAACTGGGTATGGCTCCATGATTCTAGAATGAAATTCTTCCCCAGGAAACTCCGATCGAGATGGGAAGGACCTTACCTAGTCAAGAAGGTGTACCCATCCGGTGCAGTGGTCATTAGTGCAAAAGAAGGAACTAAGGAATTCACTGTCAACGGGCAAAGGCTAAAACCTATTGTGGAGGTCGGCCCGGACAAAGCCAACCAAGATTTTGACATTGTCATGATGGTAGAAGAAGAATGTGATGAAGATGAAGATGAGGATGAGAAAGGGATTTACTACAAAGATCTCTTGAAAGTCCCAAAGAAGTGAAAAGTCCAACAATCAATAAGCCCGGCTGAAGGCGTAAAATTTAGCGCTAGTGGGAGGCAACCCACGTAGTTTGAGATTCTCGAACCCTTCTTTTGATACTTTCATTTTGTTTTACACAAATACACACACGCACACTTGTGCTTGATAGTTTTGTTTTTAGTTTTGATGAAATGACAGGTAGTACAGGTCCAAGCTGAAGATAGAGGCACAGTCAGTCAAGGTGGTGGATATCCCACTAAGAAAAGCTCACTCATGATGATTAAACGATGAGTTTTGAAGAGTTTTGATGAATTTTTGAAGTTTTGACATAAAAGAGAGTAGCACGGCCGTGCTGTTCAAAACGGTCATGCTGGGATCACACCAACACGGCCGTGATGAAACGGAATGGCCGTGCTAACCAAGGCATTTTTACAAGTTGTTTGAAGATTTTGGCCCCCGCCAGAACGGCCGTGCTGGGACCAAGCCAGCACGGCCGTGCTGGCCAAAACGGCCGTGCCGGCCCACATAAACCTAGTATATACCCCGACCCAACATGACCCCTCCCTCATTTTCACGGTCCAGAATGACCGTGCCGCGCCGACTGGCGACTAGGGCGAGCTCCAAACACCCCCAAATCGCCTCCTCTTACTCCCAAACTTCGGATTTGAGGTTCCTTTGGTCCCTAATCATCTTTCCCAACCTCTAGCCTCGATTTCCACCGCTCATCACCACCGATTTCTCCAGCCATACGCAAAATCCGCCCGGAGCTGCGTTTTCCAGTGCCAGCTTCGTCCCTCGTCAAAGAATCGTGCAATCATGAAGGGCATGGGCAAAGCAATCAAGAAGGGAGTAGAGAAGACCACAAGCATCCTCACCGGGGGAAAAAGACGATCCAAACGGGCGGCCGGTTCACAGCAGTCCGGCAGCGCCTCCTCACCGTCCAACTCGATCTCGCGGTCGTTTGGACGGTCGGCCTCGATGAGCGCTTCTCGACTACACTCTCCCTCAAGCGAGCACTTCTCCGATCCAAGCTACAACAACACCGCGGAAGAAGAGGAGGAGGAAGAAGAAGAGATGGAGAATCTGGTGGATTCTATTGATATTACTGCACCATCTCGCGAGCGAAGGACTAAGAGAACAAATGAAGCTTCGTCCTCACGCCTACCGCCACGACCAACTCAAGCAAGGCACTCGACATCATCTGCCCGACCTAGTGGAAGCTTTGAAAGAGTGCCCTTGAACTTGGATACAAGTTCGGGGACACAATCATATGAAGAAGAAGAAGTGGATGATACCGAAAGTGAGGAATTGGAGGATGAACCGGTGGATACCCTATCGAGACTAGAGGAGGACAGATTGACTTGGGCAGGAAAGCAACCGGAAGGAATCACTTATGGAAGAGGAATTGCAAGAACCGGAGCCGTGAAACCTCTCCACCCCGAATGCATGACAAGAAGGGTTATTGCCACTAGATATGCATGTGGACCCACAATGGAAGCCATAGGCATCAATTTCAGTTTTGATTTTCATCTAAAACGCTGTGGTTTGTATGACATTTTAACTAAGGCCGAAGATGCATACTTGGAGATTACTCGCGAGTTCTTCGCAACCTTAGAGAAAGTTCAGTATCGGGAAGAGGATGCTATCAGATTCAAATTGAATGGCTCAACACATGTCCTCGACGCATCTCGGATCAATGCCATCTTCGCCCCCAACCCAGAAATGGCAAGGCTTTTTGACGGGGGAAGATTTGATAAGAATGGATAGGCAAATTACGCCAAGATGTGGAAGACGATCACCGGCGAATCCACTTTCTCTTCAGGGAGGTCCAAAACGAGCAAGATCCACAATCCACTGTTGAGATATTTACAAAAAGTGTTGGCTAATACAATTTTTGGTCGCTATGATAATCAAGGATCGGGCACCCAGAAAGACATTTTTCTCATAGCTACAGTTGAAAGTGAGGGGTTTGTCAACGTGGGAGCCATGTTTATTGATCACGTGAAAACAATCCCATCCAAGAGTAAAAATCCATTCATCATGGGAGGGATTGTCACCACTTTGGCAAGGGCACTTGATTGCAATTTAGAAGGGCTCACCAAGGTAGACGGCAGCAAATTTGTTGACTTAAACTATCTTGCAAGGTCACAGATGATATCCATCAAGGACAACAAAATTCTTTATGTGCTGAACCCCGGCTATCCTGGTATAACTTTGGAACTTCCTTATCATACCCCCCTCTTGTGCAAAGATGCAGGACCTACGGATGACTTTCTCGATCATTTATCACGTTATGAGGCAGCCACCCCTAGAGAGGGATATAGAGCACCGAGTGTAGTTCTGCCTGATGAAGAGGGGGAAACTAATGTGCCGGAACAACAAAGATCATTGGAGCATCCACGCCACACAAGACCAAGAATGGAAGAATTTGAAGCGCAGCCACCTTCGACAAATGCATATGATATGGAATCTATCCATGCATAGTTGGAGGAGATTCGGAAGACACAACAGGACATGTGGTTGGATCAGCAACAGATGCATCACCAAATCAACCACATGTACCAGTACCAGCATGCGCAGACACAAAGAAACCCCCAATGGGGGGAGGATTTCTGGGGGTCAATTGCTAGCTACCAGGAGACATACCCGCCTCCACAGGCGGAGTACTGGGGCCACTACTACCAGCAGCCTCCTCCACAGTCCGGCCCGTCGCAGGACCCCACACCACCACAACCATGATTTCTACCCTATCACCTCTAAGCTTTAGTTTCATGCTGAGGACAGCATGGTTCCAAAGTTTGGGGTGGTAGGGCGGTAAGCCCTCTGTTTTCAGTTTATTTTGACAGTTGCCTATTCCGCTTGATCATTATTTTGTTTGATGTTTAACCCATCTAGCATAGGATGTTTTCTGCTTGCATCCATGCATGTCATGTAGCTTTCATTCTCATCATTTTTTGCGTAATTTTTCAAAATTTTATCCATGCATTGCATCTCATGTAGGTTTTTGCTAATTTTTGCATGTTTTAGCTAGGATTTGCTTACTTTTTCCCTAAAATTGTGTTTGAATGCGATTTAGTACAATGTGACGCATTTTTGGCCAATTTTGCCCAGATTTGATAGTTCTTGTCCAAAAAGCGTGCTTTGACTCAATCTTTACCATTTTGAATGAAATTGTTTATCTTTAACAAATACAAGACAATATGCTATGATAAAGTGCTATGTGGTATCAACGAGTGACTTCTTACATGCTCGTCACCTCCCTTGGGAATGTGTTGGTTTGTTTGAATTATGATCCGAGCAAGCATAGAATGCTTAATGTTTGTGGAGTTACTTGATTGATATATGGATTTCATTTGGTTCATTCATGTGATGTGATATCTATGGTGAAGTGTCGGACTAGTTTTCATGTAGGAGACCTTATGTGGAAGAGTATGCCAAGTGACCCCTCTTTGACCCGACCACTCTTTCATCATCTTCATACCTCTCCGCCTCATTAAAAGATGCCAAAGTGCACATATTAGTCGTGGCCACCTCCAAAAGTTTGGGGTGGCCACATCTTTATCTCCTCGCTTCACTCCATCCACCATATGCCCTATCTATACTAAGGGCAAAGAAAAAGGGAAAAAAAAGGATGCTCCTGTTTAAGAGCATTCAAATAAAGAAAATAAGAGTGTGTAAAAGCACTCCAAATCTTACCGCAACCCTTTCTTCTTCTTTTATACCCATTGAGCTAGGAAACTGCAACCTAGCTCACTTTATTCCTTTTCCGCAGCCCTGTGGGTCATTTGGCATAGCTTGAAGCATAAGGTTGAAGGCATGAAGGTGAAACGACACTCCTAGTCATCGGCGATTAACATCATTATGAAACGGTCTACCCGGAACCTTATGGATGAGGTATTGATAACTTGTGCAATCCATGCATTATATGTGAAGTTCTTGTGCTCAGTGCTCCCTTCATAGTTGGTTTGTGAAAGTAGAAGAGGAGGAAAGTGATTTGCATGTACCTAGTCACCGTTGATCCCATTTAGCATTTGTTTCACCCATCATGTTGTATTTGTCATATCTTTTGTTTGAGAAAAAGAGAAAAGAGATTGAGTTGGAGCATACTTAAGGACAAGTATGTTTCAAGTTTGGGGTGGTGATCCAACCCTATTCTAGGGATGTATCTCATGTCATTTTGTGCCTTTATCACTTTCAAATGCATTAGATTTACATGTTATTTCCCCCAATTTGATTATCATTGCAAATACACTTATGGATGTTTTTGCACTGTTTTTCAGGTACTTTGACCACAATGGATGGACGAGTGTGATGGAGGGGCCCAAAGGAGACCCCAAAGCTCCCCCAACCTACCTTAGTGGCCAAGGATCGTCTCCAAGCAAAAACATCCAAGAATTATGAAGTTTGAAGCCTTGCTAGCACTAGAAGACCCCAGCACGGCCGTGGTGACACGGAACGGCCGTGTTGGCAATTGGGCAAGATTACATGTTGATCGACAAAATTTGAAGTTTAAGCAAGCCAGCCACCACGGCCGTGCTATGAAGACCACAACACGGCCGTTCTACCCAAAACGGCTGTGCTGGATGAAGAGGGAACGGGCGTGCTGCTCAGAACGACCTCCGCCCAACTCCGCCACCACGGCTGTCGCGCCCCAATCTCACATTAACCACAAACCACGAGATTAGGACTCGGCAGGTGGGATTTCACATATAAGCCAACCATTCATCACTTTTTAAAACAATTAACAACATTAATAGGAAAAACTGATTTATACTGTAAATGAAACTAAACAAGCTGCGGAAGCATTTCTATTAACTAACAAGAAATATAAACAGAGTCAACAGCAATTTACATTGTTCAACATAAGATAAAGCATAACAGTTAATTTACATCTTTGTACACATTCTCTCTCTCGCTCACACCTTGTCCCGAAGATCGAGGGGAATGGACTAAGAGACCTCTAACTAGACTAACTACAAACCTTCTATCAACTAAGCGTTAGGATGATATGATCCTTCTGACTCCGGATGCTGGTGCTGACCTGAAAATGTTTGAGTAGAGGGGTGAGCCTACTCGCTCAGTGAATAACATTTCACTTAGCTATCAATAAACAACTCGTCAGGTTTATTAACTGAAAATAAACAGATATACAGTTCAAGCAGAGCAGTTCAATTGACATAGCAGATGTACAGATAATAATCACATTTCTATGCATCATCAGGTATTTCAGGTAAATAAACAGTTATATAAATTTACTGTGATCCTAAATGATTTCTTATTCATTTTATTGTTATGCCTTAAATATATGCAGTGTACTCTGCATATAAGGATCTGCAGCAAATTCATGCTACGGTCCCACCGTACAAGACTTAGCGACACACCCGGGAAGTGCTAAGTCTGACTACTCGTCCTGGTCTGCACAGGACACAGGCTCTACGGCCTCATCGCACATCCACGTGTTCTCTCGACTCCTCCTTAAACCTGAGTACACCGGCGGAGAGTCACAGGGTTACCTTCGCGACACAAGCACGAATGGTGTTAGATAACCGTGTTTTCTTTTGTTATCGCAGTGCCATCGTGACACAAGCACGATTGTTGTTAGACACTGCCTCTCTCTTTCCTCGTTTGTCCGCGACACAAGCACGGATGATGTTGCAACACGAGTTTCACCCCAAAGTTGCAGACCCGTCTAAGGGGTTCTACGGTGTTAGGGCATCTAGGTCTATTAAATAATTAACAGATAAACAATTTAACTGAAATAACGCATTATAACTGTAAACATAGAATTTCCTCTTTCTCATCATTCTTATCACGCATTTCAAGTTCCAATGAACTTATCATACTATTACTGAAGCAATTAGACCTTTAAAATGAGTTAAATAATGATTTCTAAATGAATTGCCACTCACCACTTGAAACTCGTCCGAACACTATGGAACTCGGCCGAACGCTTCCCAGATTCTGAAACTCGGCCGAACAATCTCGGCCGACCAACTGGAAACTCAGCCGATCCCCTGGGGAACTCGGCCGACCAACTCACCGCTTGAAATACCTACAAGGAAACTCGGCCGATCAGAACCCAAATTCGGCCGACAAAAACGTTGTTCGCTTATTTAATTAGGAAACTCGGCCGACCAAAGACTCAAACTCGGCCGATCCAAAAACGCTGTACAATTGCCCTAAAAAGGAACTCGGCCGACCGAATTGAAACTCGGCCGAACCGCGCACAGGCAGAACATAAAAACGGCCTGCAAAAGTCAATTTCTCTCGAATCGACGGGCAAATCTCGAACAAACACCGTGAAACGATCACAATCGATGCATATGACTAAACCGCACCTGAAGGGAAGAAGGAAACGAGTTAGGGCTGCACCGTGCACCCCAATCCTCTAGCCATTTTCCCTGCAAACGTAGCTTCAGCTGCGAAACCGATTCGAATTGACGGAGAAGGAGATCCACGGAGGGAAAGGACGAACTGCAGCAGCTGATCGGAGCAAAACGAAGCTCCAGCGCTTCTCCCCTCTCAGCTCCCTCTCTCACTCTCTCTCTTTCTCACGCAAGGGAGGAGAACGCAGAAGCGTTCTCTCATTTCTGTGAAAGTGAAATGAGATAAGGAAGATAGAAAGGATAAGGAAGAAACTTAGGGGCCAAATCGCAAAGTTCAAAACTTTCAAAAATTACGAACAGGTCCCTATAAGCCCATAAACATGCAACTTTTAACTCGAAGGTCAGATTCGAACGATTCCTCTGGCAACGCTTCAAGCGTAAGATCCTACACGCTTTAGAAGCTAGAAAACACACTAAGCACATATCATAACCATTTTAAGCATTATTAACAAAAACAGGCTTATAACTTAACACATCAGCTAAACACATGCTGAACAGCTTACTTACGGGATAAGCTCGGCGTGGGTCGTAACAATTCCCCCTCCTTTATAAGAATTTCATCCCGAAATTCCTAGAAGAGAAAAGGAAACTTGCCACGCATCTCAGACTCTAGTTCCCACGTAGCTTCCTCAAGATTATGGTTTCTCCACAAAACCTTCACTAAAGGTATCTCCCGGTTCTTAAGCTTTTTGATCCGGTGATCAACTATCTGCACTGGTCCTTCTACATAGGACACATCTGTTCTAAGCTGCGCCGGTTCTGGATCTACAATCTTTTCTGTACCGGGATGACATTTTTTTCAGCATAGACATGTGGAAGACATCATGAAGATTTGCCAACTCAGACAGAAAATCCAACCTGTAAGCAACAGGTCCTATCCTCTCAACAATAGGATATGGACCCATATACCTAGGGGTCAACTTACCCCTCTTGCCAAACCTCAGCACTCCCTTCCACGGTGAAACCTTCAAGTAAACCTCGTCACCAACCTCAAACTCAAGAGGTCGACGTCGTCTCTCTGCATAACTTTTCTGTCTATCCTGAGCAGCTTTCAACTGATCCCTGATCACAGATATCTTTTCTGTAGTTACATCAACTAACTCAGGTCCAAGAATTTCCTTCTCACCCACCTCGTACCAACAAACTGGCGATCTACACTTCTTGCCATAAAGAGCTTCATATGGAGCCATTCCTAGATTAGAATGGTAACTATTATTATATGCAAACTCCATTAGGCTTAAGTGTTCTTCCCAGTTACCTCTAAACTGTAGCACGCATGCTCTCAGCATGTCTTCTAGGGTCTGGATGGTCCTCTCAGATTGACCATCTGTCTGTGGGTGAAACGCTGTACTGAACTTCAGCCTTGTGCCCAACGCACGATGTAACTGATTCCATAATCTAGATGTAAACTTTGGATCTCTGTCAGAAATAATGGAAACTGGAATCCCATGTAACCTGATTACCTCATCCACATAAACTTTAGCCAGCTTTGAAACGTCAAAGGTTGACTTGACTGGAAGAAAATGAGCAGACTTAGTTAGTCTATCCACAATCACCCATATCAAGTCTGAACCCTTAGGCGTCCTGGGTAAACCTACCACAAAGTCCATCGTGATATGTTCCCATTTCCATTCTGGTATAGGAAGCGACTGCAAAATACCAGCAGGTTTCTGATGCTCAGCCTTAACCTGCTGACACACCCCACACCTAGCCACGTATTCAGCCACATCCTTTTTCATGCCAGACCACCAGTACAGCTCTTTGAGGTTCCTGTACATCTTTGTGTTACCTGGATGCATAGCATACATAGAAGTATGCGCTTCTTCAAGAATCTGCTCCTTTAACTCACTGTTTCCAGGTACACACAACCTGTTATGAAGATACAACATGCCTTCATCAGAAAACATGAACTCTGTTCTCTTACCTTCTGACATTTCCTGCATGGTTTGCCACAACTCATCATCACTCTGCTGCAATTCCTTTATCTGATTATAAAAAGTAGGTCTGAATTGCATCTGAGCAATCAATCCACACTATCCAGTCACATCTAAGTCCAAGTTCAATTTTCGCATATCTACAAGCAAGTCTCTCTTGAAACATGCCATAGAAAATGCATTGGCTGTTGAACTTGACTTTCTACTCAAGGCATCAGCTACAACATTCGCCTTACCAGGATGGTAATCGATTGTCACATCATAGTCTTTAATCAGCTCAAGCCATCTACGCTGTCTCAAATTCAAGTCCTTCTGAGTGAAGATATATTTCAAGCTCTTATGGTCTGTAAACACCTGACATGTCTCACCATACAAGTAGTGACGCCATGTCTTAAGAGCATGAACTATAGCAGCTAATTCCAGATCATGAACAGGGTAATTCTCTTCATTTTTCTTAAGCTGTCTAGATGCGTAAGCCACAACTTTGCTTTCTTGCATCAGTACACAGCCCAAACCTCTCCTGGAAGCATCACAGAACACTGTATAGCCTTTTTCTGCTTCTGGCAAAATCAACACTGGTGCTGAAGTCAACTTTTTCTTCAAAATCCGAAAACTTTTCTCACAGTTTTCAGACCAAACAAACGGTACATCCTTCCTCGTCAAGCGTGTCAATGGTGATGCTATCGCACTGAAGTCCTTTATAAACCTTCTATAATAACCTGCCAAACCCAAGAAACTTCTGATCTCAGTAGGAGTCGTAGGCTGTTCCCACTGAAGCACAGATTCAACTTTCTTAGGATCCACACTAACTCCATTTCTCGAGATAACATGTCCAAGAAATGCTACCTCAGCCAACCAGAATTCACACTTGCTAAATTTAGCAAATAGCTGGTGTTGTCTCAACAACTGCAACACTACTCTCAAGTGTTGCTCATGCTGTTCATCGTCTCTAGAATAGATCAGAATATCATCTATAAAAACTACAATAAACCGATCTAGAAATGGTTTGAAAATCCGATTCATCATATCCATAAAGGCTGCTGGGGCATTGGTCAGCCCAAACGACATGACCAAAAACTCATAATGCCCATACCTGGTTCTGAAAGCTGTTTTGGGAATATCAGAAGCCTTTATCCTGAGCTGATGATATCCGGATCTCAAATCAATTTTAGAAAAGATCGTCGCTCCACGCAACTGATCAAATAGATCATCTATTCTCGGCAATGGATACTTGTTCTTTATAGTGATCTTGTTCAGTTGTCTGTAATCTATATAGAGATGCATGGTACCATCCTTTTTCTTAACAAACAGGACTGGAGCACCCCACGGTGAAGAACTGGGTCTAATGAAACCCTTATCTAGCAACTCCTACAACTGCACCTTGAGTTCTTTCAACTCTGTAGGTGCCATTCTGTAGGCTGGCAGTGCTACTGGATGACTACCTGGATATATCTGAATTTCAAAATCAATGTCTCTGACAGGAGGTAAGCCTGGTAACTCTTCTGGAAAAACGTCAGAGAACCCACGAACCACAGGCACATCATAAACATTGGCGGTGCTCTTCTCTACTCTGGTGTCAACCACATGAGCAAGGAACGCTTCACATCCTTTCTGTAACATCTTATCAGCTACAGCAGCTGATATTATGCACGTAGGCAGAACTTTCCTGTCTCCAGTAAAGACACAAGAAAATTCCCCTAGTTGAAAGGTAGCTTCCTTCTTCCAACAATCGAGTTGCACTCGATATGCCTCAAGACAATCCATACCCAAGATGACTTGGAAAGTATTTACATCCAAGGGTATGAGATTTGCAGCAAAGGTAAAGCCCCCAAAAGATAACAAGCATCCGGGACAAAACTCGGATAAAACTGTTGGTCCACCTAGTGGAACCCTCAACACTAACTCATCTGTCAACTCTTGAGTTAACAGATTAAGTTCACCAACTAAAGAATGCCGTATAAAAGAATGAGTAGCTCCCGGATCTATCAAAACTGAAACTGATATACTATTAAACAAAAGCATCTCTCCCGTAACAACTTGTGAAGAGATTATACCTTCCTGAGGTGTCAAAGAAAAGAAACGTGCTGAAGCTCTTCCTCTGCCACGCTGTCCTCTCTGACCACTCCTGCCACTAGACACTCCACCACCTCTAGAACCAGAAGCTACAGAGGAACTCAAAACATCATGGTATTGAGGTTGGAAACCTTGTGATGCTGCTTGTCGAAGTTGAGGACAATCCCTTTTGATATGTCCAGTCTGTCCACAGGCATAACAACCTGAACTCCAACACGGCCCAAAATGTGGCCTTCCACATTTGTCACATGGTGGTAACTCTTGTCTCTGGGGACCTGACACTGACATTGACGACCCTGAAGACTGTCCACTAGTGACACTGCTCCATCTTCCTGGGTTGTATCCTCCTCTACCTCTAGAAGTAGTGACATCCTCAGATCTCTGCCTGCCAAAACAACCAAAGCCACGCCCAAGCTTAGAAAAGAAACCTCTACCTCCACCTCTGTATCCACCACTGGACTGTCCTCCACTGAACTCTGTAGATCTCTTCTTAGACTCGGGCACCCTATCAGCATTCACAGATTCTTCAACATGTCTGGCAGCCTCAACAAAATCACCAAAATTCTCTCTGTTCCTCCTGCTAGTAGCAGAAACTGTATGCCGGATTTCTGGCCTTAGCCCTTCCTGAAACCTTCTGCATCTCTCTATGTTATTTGGAACAATCTGCAGACAGAAATTAGCTAATCGTGTGAAAAGTGCTTCATATTCTGTAACTGTCATGTTCCCCTGCTTAATATTCTGCAACTGCCTGATTTTCTCATTAAGAAAAGTGGGTGGATAGAATTTGAGATGAAACTCCTCAGAGAAATCCTGCCAGGAAAGCTCTGTACCTCTCCTCTTTTCTTCCACACCACGCCACCACAACTCCGCATCACCAGTTAAAAGGTAGACCGCATGATTGATCTTCTTGTCTTCTGGAAGCTCCATCAGACGAAAGACCTTTTCTATCTGTCTAAACCACTCATCAGCTTCTGCGGGATCTGTGGTGCCACTAAACTCTGTGCCACCAAGCTTCTTCACAAGCTCATAAGATCGCATCAGATCTTTGCTGCTGGTAGAAGAAGAATCTCGCCTATCAGCCTTGTACCTTTCTTTGGTCTCCAGAAACATTATGTACATCCTGGATGCTTCATCTACGTGGTCACCACCACCAGGACCTAAGTACCGAAGTTCAGGGCCAACATGGCTCTCAGCCTGATCATCACGATCAAGGCCTCTTCCTGCCATCTGCAATGATATAATAGAATATTTCCTATTAGAAAACTACAGATAGCAGAAAGACACTTAAACCTTAATCCTATTGGTCTCTTATCGTCCCCTGACCTTGAGTAACTAAGTACTCAAACCTAAGCTCTGATACCAAAAATTCTCGCGCCCCAATCTCACATTAACCGCAAACCACGAGATTAGGACTCGGCAGGTGGGATTTCACATATAAGCCAACCATTCATCACTTTTTAAAACAATTAACAACATTAATAGGAAAAACTGATTTATACTGTAAATGAAACTAAACAAGCTGCGGAAGCATTTCTATTAACTGACAAGAAATATAAACAGAGTCAACAACAATTTACATTGTTCAACATAAGATAAAGCATAACAGTTAATTTACATCTTTGTACACATTCTCTCTCTCGCTCACACCTTGTCCCGAAGATCGAGGGGAATGGACTAAGAGACCTCTAACTAGACTAACTACAAACCTTCTATCAACTAAGCGTTAGGATGATATGATCCTTCTGACTTCGGATGCTGGTGCTGACCTGAAAATGTTTGAGTAGATGGGTGAGCCTACTCGCTCAGTGAATAACATTTCACTTAGCTATCAATAAACAACTCGTCAGGTTTATTAACTGAAAATAAACAGATATACAGTTCAAGCAGAGCAGTTCAATTGACATAGCAGATGTACAGATAATAATCACATTTCTATGCATCATCAGGTATTTCAGGTAAATAAACAGTTATATAAATTTACTGTGATCCTAAATGATTTCTTATTCATTTTATTGTTATGCCCTAAATATATGTAGTGTACTCTGCATATAAGGATCCGCAGCAAATTCATGCTACGGTCCCACCGTACAAGACTTAGCGACACACCCGGGAAGTGCTAAGTCTGACTACTCGTCCTGGTCTGCACAGGACACAGGCTCTACGGCCTCATCGCACATCCACGTGTGATGCACAACCATGTGTGCTCTCGACTCCTCCTTAAACCTGAGTACACCGGCGGAGAGTCACAGGGTTACCTTCACGACACAAGCATGAATGGTGTTAGATAACCGTGTTTTCTTTTGTTATCGCAGTGCCATCGTGACACAAGCACGATTGTTATTAGACACTGCCTCTCTCTTTCCTCGTTTGTCCGCGACACAAGCACGGATGATGTTGCAACACGAGTTTCACCCCAAAGTTGCAGACCCGTCTAAGGGGTTCTACGATGTTAGGGCATCTAGGTCTATTAAATAATTAACAGATAAACAATTTAACTGAAATAACGCATTATAACTGTAAACACAGAATTTCCTCTTTCTCATCATTCTTATCACGCATTTCAAGTTCCAATGAACTTATCATACTGTTACTGAAGCAATTAGACCTTTAAAATGAGTTAAATAATGATTTCTAAATGAACTGCCACTCACCACTTGAAACTCGGCCGAACACTATGGAACTCGGCCGAACGCTTCCCAGATTCTGAAACTCGGCCGAACAATCTCGGCCGACCAACTGGAAACTCGGCCGATCCCCTGGGGAACTCGGCCGACCAACTCACCGCTTGAAATACCTACAAGGAAACTCGGCCGATCAGAACCCAAACTCGGCCGACAAAAACGTTGTTCGCTTATTTAATTAGGAAACTCGGCCGACCAAAGACTCAAACTCGGCCGATCCAAAAACGCTGTACGATTGCCCTAAAAAGGAACTCGGCCGACCGAATTGAAACTCGGCCGAACCGCGCACAGGAAGAACATAAAAACGGCCTGCAAAAGTCGATTTCTCTCGAATCGACGGGCAAATCTCGAACAAACACCGCGAAACGATCACAATCGATGCATATGACTAAACCGCACCTGAAGGGAAGAAGGAAATGAGTTAGGGCTGCACCGTGCACCCCAATCCTCTAGCCATTTTCCCAGCAAACGTAGCTTCAACTGCGAAACCGATTCGAATTGACGGAGAAGGAGATCCACGGAGGGAAAGGACGAACTGCAGCAGCTGATCGGAGCAAAACGAAGCTCCAGCGCTTCTCCCCTCTCAGCTCCCTCTCTCACTCTCTCTCTTTCTCACGCAAGGGAGGAGAACGCAGAAGCGTTCTCTCGTTTCTGTGAAAGTGAAACGAGATAAGGAAGAGAGAAAGGATAAGGAAGAAACTTAGGGGCCAAATCGCAAAGTTCAAAACTTTCAAAAATTACGAACAGGTCCCTATAAGCCCATAAACATGCAACTTTTAACTCGAAGGTCGGATTCGAACGATTCCTCTGGCAACGCTTCAAGCGTAAGATCCTACACGCTTTAGAAGCTAGAAAACACACTAAGCACATATCATAACCATTTTAAGCATTATTAACAAAAACAGGCTTATAACTTAACACATCAGCTAAACACATGCTGAACAGCTTACTTACGGGATAAGCTCGGCGTGGGTCGTAACAACGGTCGTGCTGCCCAGCACGGCCATTCTACCTAACACCCAACACGGCCGTTTTGCCCAAAACAGTCGTGCCACCAGCCTCCATTTCGCCCACCAACCTGTTAGATTTACACTTAGCCAAAACGGCCGTTCTCCTCCACCACGGCCGTATCCACTCCTACCCAGCACGGCCGTGCTACCCAAAACGGCTGTGCCACCCCCCAAAACCTACACAAATTTCCATTGTTTTTCCCATTCTACCCCCACTTAACCCTAGCTCCTATATAAGCAATAGATGCTTCTAGGGCTCAAAGGAGGCACCCCTAGAGCACCCCTAGCCGCACCCTAGCAGCTCCCTTGCTTCCATTGCTCCAATCCATCCATTTCCTTGCAATCTACCCCATTTCCATCCACTTTCCACTCATTTCCACCATAGAAACCTAGTTTCTCTAGGTTTCTATCCATAATCCCTGCCATTTTCATGCACCCTTGCATCAAAGGAGGAGCTAGGACGACCAAAGTTGCTTGGAGGTGAAGAAGGAGTCAACTACATCGAGCTTCATGGCGTTTTCCCTTCTTCTACCCCTTTCTTTTGTTCCTAGTTTGATTATGTGTAGCTAAGCCCCCCTTGGGTGGGCTGTTTGGGACAAAAATGTGACTTTGATACCATGTTGGGGGAATATAATTTGTAATGAACATATTTCATTTCTATGATGATTGTCTTTGCTTTTATCTCATTTCCCATTACTTGTGCTTGTAGTTGTTGTTTAATTACATTAATTGCTTGCCTTGTGGTGTTTGAAAACATTTGTCCCTAGGATGTTTTGGTTTCTATGTAGCTATCGTAGGATTGGCTCCTAGGTCCTTAATTCGGATCCCTAGCTAGCCCCCTATCTTCCTACATAATCACCTTCTTCCTATATGCAAATGTGGGTTCTAAGTGACTAGTATAAGTGTGATTAGTTCAATTGCCTAGGATTTCCTAAAGGCTGAGGTGGCTAGTGGCATGAGGTCAAATATCCTCATCTCTACTCCCATCCTCACCCTTGGTCCTCAATTGACTAATACCACTTATCCTAGAGACCTAGACTTGGTATGTCCTATGAGAATTACACCTAGCCCTAGTTCTCCAATTAGTAGCTTAGGGTAAATTCTCATAGCACCCACCTCGTTGTTTGGTTTGGTAATCTAGAATGAGATATGCTAATTGCTTATTATGGTGACATCCCCCAACTAATGTTAAGGTCACATTCCCAAACGGCCCACCTCCCTCATCTAATTGCTTAAAACCCTAATTACCTACTTTGCTTGTTAATGCTAGCTTAGTTCATCTGCTTTAGTCTAACTTAGTTAATTGCATCGTTTTGCTAGCTAGTGTTAAGTTAGATCCTTCTCCTTGCTTAGTGGTTAAATTAGGTCTGAAATTTCTAGTTACCTGCTTAGTTTGGTGTAATTCGTTCTTTTTCTTGGTTAGATAGTTTGTTAAACCTAGATTGCTAGTTTAGTCTGTCAATAACTTAGTTTCATCTTACGTTTCTTACTTGCTCGTTTAGCTTAATCAACCATCAACCAATCTTAAAACCCTAAAAACCCTACCCTCCGCACTAGGAACATAGCTCACCCTCTCTAACTCTAGCGCCCCCTCTATCTCCGAGGTTCGACCCCATACTTGCCGCCTTACCTGTACTACGACAAGACCCCGTGCGCTTGCGGGTATATTGTCTTAGTAGAAGTAGGTAGTTAGTATGGGACCTTACAATTTTGAAAGCACAATCCCTTATCCGCCGTGCGCTCCGATCTCGTGGGGGTGTAAAAGCACCACTAGCGGGGCCGCACCAAGCTTTCTGGTGTCGTTGCCGGGGATAGAGGCGCTCGGCCTAGTTAGCTAGTGTAGCTTAGCCTTTCCTTTTACCCTCACCATTGCTATTGTTTATTCTTTGTCTTACTTTTGCATATTGGTGTGCTAACTTGGTTCCTTGTTGTTTGTTTGTGCTTTGCGCAGGTGACAGCTGTGCATGCGCAGCACGCGTTCGACTTGCACCGACTTGGTGGTTTATGACCCCGAGATTGGGAGAAGGAGACGTCAAGCGCGCCGCAATCTACACTGAAGGACCGAGATGGCCGACAACGAACCACCACCGGATGTTCCACCGCCACATCGCCCGCTTCACGAGTACTTCACACTGGGGAACTACAACTCCCCCATCGCCACTCTAGTTGACCAGATGTCGGGTCAACAATTCTCCATCCCGACAGCACTCTTGGGGCTTCTCCCCACGTACTACGGGTTGGAGAACGAAAATCTGTATCACCATATAGACGCATTCTTGGAGACATGCTCTACCTTCCGCACTCCTGCTGCCACCGACGACTCAATCCGGAGGACTCTCTTCCCTTTCTCCCTCAAGGAGAAAGCCAAGGAATGGTACGTCTCGAGGCCATAGCTCGTCACATGGAACGAAGTGAAGAATGAGTTTCTGAAGAAGTTCTTTCCGATAGCCAAGTTATCCTACATGAGAAGGTGCATCACGTCCTTCGCCCAAAAAGAGAACGAACCCTTCCATGAGGCATGGGAGCGGTTCCAGAAGCTACTTCGCGACTGCCCTCATCATGAGGTCCCTCTTTGGCAGCTAGTGCAGGCCTTTTACACTGGGCTCGAGGAGCAGAATCAAAACAACGTCGATTCTTCTTGTGGGGGCACGTTCATGGCAAAGCCGCCCGAGGAGTCATGGCCGTTGTTTGAGCATCTCGCCGAGAATTCACGTCAATGAGCTTCCACTAAAGGTGGACATTGCGGCCGAAACTACACTCCTTCCTCTTCTCCCGTGGCTCCCACACGCAATGCCACCGACCCGGATATGATGAAAATGATGGCTGATATGATGCGAATGATGAAGAATCAAGTGGGTGGTGCTTCTAGCCAACCAGCCATGGCTGTGGATTCTATGGATGAAGAAGTCAACGCTTTGCATTCTTTTGGTGGCCGCAACAACCAGGGCCCAATGTCCCAATCCTACACCCCCGAGTGGAGGAACCACCCAAATTTCTCTTGGAAACAATCAAATGAGGATGGACAAGGACAGGGGCAGCAGAAGCCACGATACAACTCCAAATTTGAGGATGAGGTTCTTGGAAGGCTAAGAAGCCTAGATGAAGTAAAGAAAGACGTCAATGCACATGGACAATCAATAAACCGTCTTGAGCAGAGGTTGGACCAAATCTCTCTTTCTTTGGCTAGAAGGGAAGAAGGCAGACTTCCGTCCCAGCCATTACCAAATCCAAACAATGACGGGGTTTTTCTAGGGAACACATCGAGTGCTTATGTTCCACCACCTTACCAAGCCCCACCAAACCCCTATGCTCCTCCACCTCCTCAAGCACCACTCAATTATCAATATGCTCCACCTCCACCCCACACTTACCAACAACCACCTCCACAATATCATCCTCCACCACAACAACAACTGCAACCCCAATTTTATCCTTCAAAACCCCAACCCCCCTCACCAAAGGCCCCCACCTTACCACCCATGAGCATGTGAAGGCTGTAACCACATTGAGAAGTGGCAGGACCTTGGAGAGCCCCCACGGTACAGTTGTTGGCAGAGATGACACTGAGGCAAAGCATGATGATACTGAAGTGCAGATTGATGATACCGTGATACCGAGCAGTGATACCGTGATTCCAGTGATACCAGTAGAGGATACCGTTGATTTAGACCGGTTGGGTTCCCAACTCCCTCCATACCCTGATGCACTTGAGGAGCCTTCTGCTGCGAAGAAAAACAAGAAGCATGCGGAGGATATTCTAGAGATCTTCAAGCAAGTAAAAATCAATGTACCTCTTCTAGATGCAATCAAGCAAATCCCGTCTTATGCAAAGTTTCTTAAAGAATTGTGCACATTCAAAAGAAAGACAACGGGGAGGACGCCTAAGAAGATCAAGCTCACTGAGCAAGTGAGCTCCATTCTCCAACACACCATCCCCCAGAAAAGAAAAGACCCTGGTGCTCCCATCATCTCGTGCTACATCAGAGCCCACCGCATAGACCAAGCTATTCTTGACTTGGGGTCTAGCGTAAATTTGATGCCGTATGACCTGTTTGCTGAGCTCCAAATGGGAGAATTGAGGCCGGCCCATTGCACCCTACAGTTGGCCGACCGATCTGTGAAGACGCCTAGAGGGCGTGTGGATGATGTGCTGGTCCGTCTTGATGAGGATACTTCTGCATTCTTCCCAGCCGACTTCATCATTCTTGATATGGAAAAGGAAGCTAGAAAGGTGCCAATCATCTTGGGGAGACCTTTCTTAGCCACAGCTGATGTCGTGATCCATGTGAGAACTGGGACAATGTATGTTACTTTCATGCACATGAAGATCAGATTGAACATCTTCAAGTCTTCTACTACAGCTGAAGTGATAGGGGCCACCGAGGAAGATTGTTATTTGATAGAATGCCTAGATGAAATCGTTGAAGAGTTTCTACCCGTGTGGATTGAGACTGCCACCCAAGGTAGAGGTCTTGAGCCGATTGTTGAGTTCCCTAACGACGATGATGAAGAAATGGAGGTAGATGAGCTAGCCCTAGTGGCTGCAAGTGAGGACCTTCCTTCTATTTCTGCACCTTTGAAGAATTCCCTTGAAGCACCCCCAGCCCTTGAGTTAAAGAAACTTCCTGAGGGATTGAAGTATGTCTTCCTTGGCTCAAATGACACACTCCCGGTGATCATTTCCTCCATTCTCTCTCCTGAACAAGAAGATGCCTTGATGGAAGTTTTGAGGAAGAACATCCAAGCTATCGGATGGTCTATTGCTGATTTGAGAGGGATCGACCCCTCCATTTGTGTGCATCGGATATACTTGGAAGAAGATGCAAGGCCGACCCGACAAATGCAAAGGAGATTAAATCCAAAGTTGAAGGACGTTGTCACTCAAGAGGTTGTTAAATTGCTTGATGTAGGGATCATCTATCCCATTTCTAACAGCACGTGGGTGAGTCCTATCCAGGTTGTGCCCAAGAAGGGTGGGATTACAGTTGCAGAAAATGCCGACGGCGAGTTTATTCCGGTGAGAGAGCAGTCCAAGTGGAGAATGTGCGTAGACTACCGGAAGCTCAATGAGAAGACAAAGAAGGACCACTACCCACTTCCATTCCTTGATCAGATTCTAGAGAGACTAGCTGGACAGAGTTTCTATTGTTTCCTTGATGGATACTCGGGATATTTTCAGATTGTTGTGCATCCAGCGGATCAAGAAAAGACGACATTCACGTGTCCGAGTGGTACATTCGCCTATAGGAGAATGCCATTTGGGCTGTGCAATGCCCCTTCCACATTCCAGAGATGTGTCACCTCGATCTTCGTTGATATGTTAGATTCGTCGCTTGAAGTGTTCATGGATGATTTCTCAGTTTTTGGGGAAACCTTTGATGAGTGCTTGCTACATCTTAATGCTGTTCTGGAAAGGTGCGTGAAAGTTCGCTTAGTTCTGTCTTGGGAGAAGAGCCACTTCATGGTGCCCGAGGGCATAGTTCTTGGCCATAGAGTTTCTAAAGATGGCATTGAAGTCGATAAGGCCAAAGTGGGCCTCATCTCCACCCTTTCTGTTCCTTCCACCGTAAGACATGTCCGATCATTCTTGGGACATGCGGGTTTCTACCGACGTTTTATTAAAGACTTTAGCAAGATATCACGACCTCTCTGCCGATTGCTTGAAAAGGATGTTGAATTCCAATTTGATGATAAATGTGTTGAAGCCTTCAGTCAGTTGAAAGAGAGGCTCATTTCTTCTCCTATTATGCAGCCCCCGGATTTCTCTTTGCCGTTTGAGATCATGACGGATGCATCTGATATGGCGGTGGGGGCTGTGCTGGGTCAACGTATTGGCCGGATTCCTCATGCTATTTATTATGTAAGCAAAACCTTGGATGATGCTCAAAGGAACTATACAACTACCGAGAAGGAGCTGCTTGCGGTGATCTTTGCTCTTGACAAGTTCAGGCCGTATCTCTTGCAAAACAAAGTGACAATCTACACGGACCATGCTGCGCTGAAATATCTTATGTCCAAGAAAGACTCCAAGCCAAGGTTGATCCGATGGATTTTGTTGCTCCAAGAATTTGACATCGAAATTGTAGATAAGAAAGGAAGAGAAAATGGTGTGGCAGATCATCTCTCCCGCCTTGAGGGGCCATTTGAAGTTACAAGTCTGATCAAAGAGACAATGCCACATGAGCAACTCCTCTTAGTCTCATCTGTCCAAAAGCCATGGTACAAGCACATAGCAAATTTCCTGGCCAGTGGAAGGATACCAAGCATGTGGACGAGAGAGGAGAGCAAGAGATTGTTTGCTATGGTGAAAAACTACATTTGGGACGACCCTCACCTCTTCAAGTACTGCCCGGACCAACTCATTAGAAGGTGTATTCCGGAGATGGAGCAGCAAGAAGTCTTATCTATGTGTCATTCCGGAGTTTGTGGGGGTCATTTTGGAGGGAAACGCACAGCCGCCAAAATTCTACAATGTGGATTCTATTGGCCGACTTTGTTCAAGGATGCGCATAACTTTTGCAAAAGCTGCATCAAGTGCCAAAAAGTGGGCACTATTTCCAAGAGGGACATGATGCCTTTATCACCTATTCTTGTGGTAGAGGTGTTTGATGTTTGGGGGATTGACTTTATGGGTCCCTTCCCTCCCTCTTTTGGATTTGTCTACATCTTGGTTGTCGTCGATTATGTGTCAAAATGGATTGAGGCTGTGGCAACAAGGACTAATGATCACAAGGTGGTGTGTGACTTCGTGAAATCCAACATCTTCAGCTGCTTTGGTATTCCGAGGGCTATGATTAGTGATGGCGGGAGTCATTTCATCCACCGCACTTTTGAAGGGTTGTTAAAGAGACATGGAGTGAACCACGTGTAGCTACTCCTTACCACCCTCAAACGAGTGGTCAAGTTGAGTTAGCAAATTGGGAGATAAAGCTCATTCTGGAGAAGACGGTGCGACCGGACTGCAAGGATTGGTCACTTCGCCTCAATGAAGCTTTATGGGCATATAGAACTGCTTACAAAGCCCCGATTGGCACTACACCGTTCAAACTTGTCTATGGTAAGAGTTGCCATTTGCCAGTCGAGATGCAACACAAGGCACTTTGGGCCTTGAAGAAGATGGACTTCGATGAAGAGAACGCCGGAATGAGAAGAAAGTTTCAATTGCATGAGCTGGATGAAATGAGGCATGAGGCATATGAAATGTCTAAAAGTTACAAGGAAAGAACCAAGTTCTTGCATGACAAGATCATAAGAAAGAAGAAGTTTGAGCCCGGTAACTGGGTATGGCTCCATGATTCTAGAATGAAATTCTTCCCCAGGAAACTCCGATCGAGATGGGAAGGACCTTACCTAGTCAAGAAGGTGTACCCATCCGGTGCAGTGGTCATTAGTGCAAAAGAAGGAACTAAGGAATTCACTGTCAACGGGCAAAGGCTAAAACCTATTGTGGAGGTCGGCCCGGACAAAGCCAACCAAGATTTTGACATTGTCATGATGGTAGAAGAAGAATGTGATGAAGATGAAGATGAGGATGAGAAAGGGATTTACTACAAAGATCTCTTGATAGTCCCAAAGAAGTGAAAAGTCCAACAATCAATAAGCCCGGCTGAAGGCGTAAAATTTAGCGCTAGTGGGAGGCAACCCACGCGGTTTGAGATTCTCGAACCCTGTTTTTGATACTTTCATTTTGTTTTACACAAATACACACACGCACACTTGTGCTTGATAGTTTTGTTTTTAGTTTTGATGAAATGACAGGTAGAACAGGTCCAAGCTGAAGATAGAGGCACAGTCAGTCAAGGTGGTGGATATCCCACTAAGAAAAGCTCACTCATGATGATTAAACGATGAGTTTTGAAGAGTTTTGATGAATTTTTGAAGTTTTGACATAAAAGAGAGTAGCACGGCCGTGCTGTTCAAAACGGCCGTGCTGGGATCACACCAACACGGCCGTGCTGAAACGGAACGGCCGTGCTGACCAAGGCATTTTTACAGGTTGTTTGAATATTTTGGCCCCCGCTAGAACGGCCGTGCTGATCAAAACGGCCGTGCTGGGACCAAGCCAGCACGGCCGTGCTGGCCAAAACGGCCGTGCCGGCCCACATAAACCTAGTATATACCCCGACCCAACATGACCCCTCCCTCATTTTCACGGTCCAGAACGACCGTGCCGCGCCGACTGGCGACTAGGGCGAGCTCCAAACACCCCCAAATCGCCTCCTCTTGCTCCCAAACTTCGGATTTGAGGTTCCTTTGGTCCCTAATCATCTTCCCCAACCTCTAGCCTCGATTTCCACCGCTCATCACCACCGATTTCTCCAGCCATACGCAAAATCCGCCCGGAGCTGCGTTTTCCAGTGCCAGCTTCGTCCCTCGTCAAAGAATCGTGCAATCATGAAGGGCATGGGCAAAGCAATCAAGAAGGGAGTAGAGAAGACCACAAGCATCCTCACCGGGGGCAAAAGACGATCCAAACGGGCGGCCGGTTCACAGCAGTCCGGCAGCGCCTCCTCACCGTCCAACTCGATCTCGCGGTCGTTTGGACGGTCGGCCTCGATGAGCGCTTCTCGACTACACTCTCCCTCAAGCGAGCACTTCTCCGATCCAAGCTACAACAACACCGCGGAAGAAGAGGAGGAGGAAGAAGAAGAGATGGAGAATCTGGTGGATTCTATTGATATTACTGCACCAGCTCGCGAGCGAAGGACTAAGAGAACAAATGAAGCTTCGTCCTCGCGCCTACCGCCACGACCAACTCAAGCAAGGCACTCGACATCATCTGCCCGACCTAGTGGAAGCTTTGAAAGAGTGCCCTTGAACTTGGATACAAGTTCGGGGACACAATCATATGAAGAAGAAGAAGTGGATGATACCGAAAGTGAGGAATTGGAGGATGAACCGGTGGATACCCTATTGAGACTAGAGGAGGACAGATTGACTTGGGCAGGAAAGCAACCGGAAGGAATCACTTATGGAAGAGGAATTGCAAGAACCGGAGCCGTGAAACCTCTCCACCCCGAATGCATGACAAGAAGGGTTATTGCCACTAGATATGCATGTGGACCCACAATGGAAGCCATAGGCATCAATTTCAGTTTTGATTTTCATCTAAAACGTTGTGGTTTGTATGACATTTTAACTAAGGCCGAAGATGCATACTTGGAGATTACTCGCGAGTTCTTCGCAACCTTAGAGAAAGTTCAGTATCGGGGAGAGGATGCTATCAGATTCAAATTGAACGGCTCAACACATGTCCTCGACGCATCTCAGATCAATGCCATCTTCGCCTCCAACCCAGAAATGGCAAGGCTTTTTGACGGGGGAAGATTTGATAAGAATGGAAAGGCAAATTACGCCAAGATGTGGAAGACGATCACCGGCGAATCCACTTTCTCTTCAGGGAGGTCCAAAACGAGCAAGATCCACAATCCACTGTTGAGATATTTACAAAAAGTGTTGGCTAATACAATTTTTGGTCGCTATGATAATCAAGGATCGGGTGCCCAGAAAGACATTTTTCTCATAGCTACAGTTGTAAGTGAGGGGTTTGTCAATGTGGGAGCCATGTTTATTGATCACGTGAAAACAATCCCATCCAAGAGTAAAAATCCATTCATCATGGGAGGGATTGTCACCACTTTGGCAAGGGCACTTGATTGCAATTTAGAAGGGCTCACCAAGGTAGACGGCAGCAAATTTGTGGACTTAAACTATCTTGCAAGGTCACAGATGATATCCATCAAGGACAACAAAATTCTTTATGTGCTGAACCCCGGCTACCCTGGTATCACTTTGGAACTTCCTTATCATACCCCCCTCTTGTGCAAAGATGCAGGACCTACGGATGACTTTCTCGATCATTTATCACGTTATGAGGCAGCCACCCCTAGAGAGGGATATAGAGCACTGAGTGTAGTTCTGCCTGATGAAGAGGGGGAAACCAATGTGCCGGAACAACAAAGATCATTGGAGCATCCACGCCACACAAGACCAAGAATGGAAGAATTTGAAGCGCAGCCACCTTCGACAAATGCATATGATATGGCATTTATCCATGCACAGTTGGAGGAGATTCGGAAGACACAACAGGACATGTGGTTGGATCAGTAACAGATGCATCACCAAATCAACCACATGTACCAGTACCAGCATGCGCAGACACAAAGAAACCCCCAATGGGGGGAGGATTTCTGGGGGTCAAGTGCTAGCTACCAGGAGACATACCCGCCTCCACAGGCGGAGTACTGGGGCCACTACTACCAGCAGCCTCCTCCACAGTCCGGCCCGTCGCAGGACCCCACACCACCACAACCATGATTTCTATCCTATCACCTCTAAGCTTTAGTTTCATGCTGAGGACAGCATGGTTCCAAAGTTTGGGGTGGTAGGGCGGTAAGCCCTCTGTTTTCAGTTTATTTTGACAGTTGCCTGTTCCGCTTGATCATTATTTTGTTTGATGTTTAACCCATCTAGCATAGGCTGTTTTCTGCTTGCATTCATGCATGTCATGTAGCTTTCATTCTCGTCATTTTTTGCGTAATTTTTCAAAATTTCAGCCATGCATTGCATCTCATGTAGGTTTTTGCTAATTTTTGCATGTTTTAGCTAGGATTTGCTTACTTTTTCCCTAAAATTGTGTTTGAATGCGATTTAGTACAATGTGACGCATTTTTGGCCAATTTTGCCCAGATTTGATAGTTCTTGTCCAAAAAGCGTGCTTTGACTCAATCTTTACCATTTTGAATGAAATTGTTTATCTTTGACAAATACAAGACAATATGCTATGATAAAGTGCTATGTGGTATCAACGAGTGACTTCTTACATGCTCGTCACCTCCCTTGGGAATGCGTTGGTTTGTTTGAATTATGATCTGAGCAAGCATAGAACATTTAATGTTTGTGGAGTTACTTGATTGATATATGGATTTCATTTGGTTCATTCATGTGATGTGATATCTATGGTGAAGTGTCGGACTAGTTTTCATGCAGGAGACCTTATGTGGAAGAGTATGCCAAGTGACCCCTCTTTGACTCGACCACTCTTTCATCATCTTCATACCTCTCCGCCTCATTAAAAGATGCCAAAGTGCACATATTATCCGTGGCCACCTCCAAAAGTTTGGGGTGGGCACATCTTTATCTCCTCACTTCACTCCATCCACCATATGCCCTATCTATACCAAGGGCAAAGAAAAAGAAAAAAAAAAGAAGAAAAAGAAAAGAAAAAAAATAAAATAAAAGGATGCTCCTGTTTAAGAGCATTCAAATAAAGAAAAGAAGAGTGTGTAAAAGCACTCCAAATCTTACCGCAACCCTTTCTTCTTCTTTTATACCCATTGAGCTAGGAAACTGCAACCTAGCTCACTTTATTCCTTTTCCACAGCCCTGTGGGTCATTTGGCATAGCTTGAAGCATAAGGTTGAAGGCATGAAGGTGAAACGACACTCCTAGTCATCGGCGATTAACATCATTATGAAACGGTCTACCCGGAACCTTATGGATGAGGTATTGATAACTTGTGCAATCCATGCATTATATGTGAAGTTCTTGTGCTCAGTGCTCCCTTCATAGTTGGTTTGTGAAAGTAGAAGAGGAGGAAAGTGATTTTCATGTACCTAGTCACCGTTGATCCCATTTAGCATTTGTTTCACCCATCATGTTGTATTTGTCATATCTTTTGTTTGAGAAAAAGAGAAAAGAGATTGAGTTGGAGCATACTTGAGGACAAGTATGTTTCAAGTTTGGGGTGGTGATCCAACCCTATTCTAGGGCTGTATCTCGTGTCATTTTGTGCCTTTATCACTTTCAAATGCATTAGATTTACATGTTATTTCCCCCAATTTGATTATCATTGCAAATACACTTATGGATGTTTTTGTGCTTTTTTTCAGGTACTTTGACCACAATGGATGGACGAGTGTGATGGAGGGGCCCAAAGGAGACCCCAAAGCTCCCCCAACCTACCTTAGTGGCCAAGGATTGTCTCCAAGCAAAAACATCCAAGAATTATGATGTTTGAAGCCATGCTAGCACTAGAAGACCCCAGCACGGCCGTGGTGACACGGAACGGCCGTGCTGGCAATTGGGCAAGATTACAGGTTGATCGACAAAATTTGAAGTTTAAGCAAACCAGCCACCACAGCCGTGTTGCCCAGCACGGCCGTGCTATGAAGACCACAACACGTCCGTTCTACCCAAAACGGCCGTGCTGGATGAAGAGGGAATAGGCGTGCTGCTCAGAACGACCTCCGCCCAACTCCGCCACCACGGTCGTGCTGCCCAGCACGGCCGTTCTACCTAACACCCAACACGGCCGTTTTGCCCAAAACGGCCATGCCACCAGCCTCCATTTCGCCCACCAACCTGTTAGATTTACACTTAGCCAAAACGGCCATTCTCCTCCACCACGGCCGTATCCACTCCTACCCAGCACGGCCGTGCTACCCAAAATGGCCGTGCCACCCCCCAAAACCTACACAAATTTCCACTGTTTTTCCCATTCTACCTCCACTTAACCCTAGCTCCTATATAAGCAATAGATGCTTCTAGGGCTCGAAGGAGGCACCCCTAGAGCACCCCTAGCCGCACCCTAGCAGCTCCCTTGCTTCCATTGCTCCAATCCATCCATTTCCTTGCAATCTACCCCATTTCCATCCACTTTCCACTCATTTCCACCATAGAAACCTAGTTTCTCTAGGTTTCTATCCATAATCCCCGCCATTTTCATGCACCCTTGCATCAAAGGAGGAGCTAGGACGACCAAATCTGCTTGGAGGTGAAGAAGGAGTCAACTACATCGAGCTTCATGGCGTTTTCCCTTCTTCTACCCCTTTCTTTTGTTCCTAGTTTGATTATGTGTAGCTAAGCCCCCCTTGGGTGGGCTGTTTGGGACAAAAATGTGACTTTGATACCATGTTGGGGGAATATAATTTGTAATGAACATATTTCATTTCTATGATGATTTCCTTTGCTTTTATCTCATTTCCCATTACTTGTGCTTGTGGTTGTTGTTTAATTACATTAATTGCTTGCCTTGTGGTGTTTGAAAACATTTGTCCCTAGGATGTTTTGGTTTCTATGTAGCTATCGTAAGATTGGCTTCTAGGTCCTTAATTCGGATCCCTAGCTAGCCCCCTATCTTCCTACATAATCACCTTCTTCCTATATGCAAATGTGGGTTCTAAGTGACTAGTATAAGTGTGATTAATTCAATTGCCTAGGATTTCCTAAAGGCTGAGGTGGCTAGTGGCATGAGGTCAAATATCCTCATCTCTACTCCCATCCTCACCCTTGGTCCTCAATTGACTAATACCACTTATCCTAGAGACCTAGACTTGGTATGTCCTATGAGAATTACACCTAGCCCTAGTTCTCCAATTAGTAGCTTAGGGTAAATTCTCATAGCACCCACCTCGTTGTTTGGTTTGGTAATCTAGAATGAGATATGCTAATTGGTTATTATGGTGACATCCCCCAACTAATGTTAAGGTCACATTCCCAAATGGCCCACCTCCCTCATCTAATTGCTTAAAACCCTAATTACCTACTTTGCTTGTTAATGCTAGCTTAGTTCATCTGCTTTAGTCTAACTTAGTTAATTGCATCGTTTTGCTAGCTAGTGTTAAGTTAGATCCTTCTCCTTGCTTAGTGGTTAATTTAGGTCTGAAATTGCTAGTTACCTGCTTAGTTTGGTGTAATTCGTTCTTGTTCTTGGTTAGATAGTTTGTTAAACCTAGATTGCTAGTTTAGTCTGTCAATAACTTAGTTTCATCTTGCGTTTCTTACTTGCTCATTTAGCTTAATCAACCATCAACCAATCTTAAAACCCTAAAAACCCTACCCTCCGCACTAGGAGCATAGCTCACCCTCTCTAACTCTAGCGCCCCCTCTATCTCCGAGGTTCGACCCCGTACTTGCCGCCTTACATGTACTACGACAAGACCCCGTGCGCTTGCGGGTATATTGTCTTAGTAGAAGTAGGTAGTTAGTCTGGGACCTTACAATTTTGAAAGCACAATCCCTTATCCATCGTACGCTCCGATCTCGTGGGGGTGTAAAAGCACCACTAGCGGGGCCGCACCATATAGTCTCTTGATTGGCAGGTGAATACTGCCCTGTGATGTGGAGATGAGAAATTATGTCTCATATGTTTTGCATCTTCTGAAGTTGTTATATAGAAATGTTTGCTAGAGATGAATTAGGGTTTGTATGTCCACTTGTTTGATGTAGCCTAAATTCACCCAATTGGCAATAACTAATCAAGTGAAATCCTAATCATGTAGTGCCCTATTTTATAGAACCATCTTTAGTGTCAGAACTTGCTGGATGGTGAAATGAGTATTCCTAAGGGAAACTCGGAGCGCATACATAACATGTTGAGTATCTTGGTACCCTAATATCAAGCAATTGAGGATGGATGTGGTCATGCCTCGGATATTTTGATATTGTTATGTGTGAAAGGTGGTAGTATAAAAGTAGGATGCCTCTTATAGAACGTCCATGTGTGAGCCTATTCTCTAGTGTCATGCCTTGTATCAAGGGCAGACTAGTTGTTAGTAGCTTGATTACATGTCATTGTAGTGGCAGCATTGACTAATATGTCACTGTCTTTTTACTCGTATTGATTGAGGGGAAGATTTCTTAGGATGTCGGATCTCCTAGATCTTATACAGAACCATCCATTAGCCCTTCACATGGTGGTTGGACTTTGGGTGGTACGACTCAAACTCCCCAAGGCGTAATAAAAGATGTAATATAGTTGTATAGCATATTTGTTTAGGGTTATACACAATGCTTCATATTGGATGATAACCTTTTTTTGCTTTCCTTACATAGAGATGATGCATAGTACAATAAGAGATGATATATATGCTTATGTTGTAGTTATTCTCTTGTTGTAAACATGCTTATGGTGTTAGATATACTGACGTTGATAGTTAATATGATGTTGCTAGCTATGTTTAATATTGATAGCCATGCCTTTGCAATTAGAAATGCTTAAACTGCTTAACATTATTTTGCAGTTAGTTGTGCATATGATGTTAGCTCTACTTATGATGTAGATTGGTTCACTTTATTAAACATTCCAATGTTTATAACCATGTTATCCTACTAGACATATTCATGATGTTAGAGATACTTATGCTACTAGTTTGCTTGTGTTGTTAGCATGGTATATACATTGATAATCATACTTGTTGCTAAGCCTGATTGCTTAATCTGTTTAGCATGCTTGAATTGTTCAATATGCTCAATTGATTATTAAATACTTTAATTGTTCAATTATTTATTGTTTAATTTGATACAATCAATATTTGTTGGAGAGAGTTATATCTCTCACTAGGACATGGTCTCACCTCGTGGGTCACCACATCTTTTTAGGTGATCAACAAAAGTGTTAGAAGAACCGTCATAGCAAGGAGAAACTAAGGTGGTGAACTCTAGAAATTTTGGTTAGTTGTCGAGTGTGTCCTAGAGTTTTCCATGTACTCTCAGGTTTGGGTGAAAAGTTTGTCTACAATGTTTTGATTGAATCAAGCTTTTGATAGCATGTTTGTGCTTATATATGTGGAATATGTGGATAGTGTTCCTTTGTAAAGTTTATTTTGTAGCTCAGGCTACAGATCAGTTGTAAAGTATATTGTGCATTATATGAAATAAAGCAAGTTGATGGGCTTTTATGTAAATGTTTCTGAGAAATTAAGAAAGTTGAAATCGGTTTTAATTTACCATATTTTTTGGGTTTGTGTTTAATTATTGAGAAATAGTGTTTTGTATTTTGAGTAATCTTGTTTAGTGGAATGGGGTATCACATCTTCCTTCACTCACCAAGTCCATGGTACTCACCATGTTTTTTCCACTCTCATGCCACAAAGGCCATGCTACTTACCCCATTTTTCTAATTATTTTGACATTTTTACACTTCCATCATAGACACTCTCGCATACACCATGATCATTCTTAGCCTACCCACTGTGGACGTGGTGACCACCACGGTCGTGCTACCCACCTAACCCTAGTTCTCCCCTCACTACTTTTACCACTTTAACCTAACTTAACCCTAGTGCTTCCCTTAATACTTTTACCACTTTACTCTGGCATAACCCTAGGATTCCTAGACCACTATATATACATTAGTGACGTCTGGTAGTCAAGGGTTGTGTAAAGTCCTAGGATTTGAGGAATCAAAAAATGATCTTAAAAGGAATGATTGGACTATCCATATCACCAAGGTGCACCTCCTTTTTAGGGAGACCATCACTAAAGAACTCTGTGGTTAAGCATCCTCATCCCAAAGTAGTACTAGGATGGGTGACCAGTCGGGAAGTTGATCCTGAATTGTGCGTGAGTGAGAACAAAGTGTACAGTTAAGGTCATTGGTGGTTGTTGTCATTCTTGAAACTCTACTAGAGCCTTGGGCATTGGGCTCGGGTGTTACAAATGGCATCACATCCATAACCCCTCAATAAGTGAGGTCCACATGGGCATGTGGCATGTCAGTCTTGAGCCATACGGTCTAGGTATGTTGGAAAGGGTTGTCCATGGTGATGTAGCCACCCTTATGATACCATTCTATGATCGGGAGTTGGGTGTCCATGGGCCATTTTGGGTCTTCACTGAAATGGAAAAATATTATGAGGTCATATAGTTGAGCCTTGGTGAGGACGCCAAGAGTCTAACTGGGGCAGATTGTAACATCCCAAGATTTGAGGCCTCAAATAAAATGATCTTAAAAGGAATGATTAGACTACCCATATCGCCAAGGTACACCTCCTTTTCTGGGAGCCCATCACTAAAGAGTTATATGGTTAAACATGCTCAACCCAAAGTAGCACTAGGATGGGTGACTAGTCGGGAGGTTGATCTCGGCTTGAGCGTGAGTGAGGACAAAGTGTGTAGCAAAGGCCACTGGTAGTCTGTAGGGCCAATCATCATTCTAAAACTCTACTAAAACCTTGGGAAGTGGGCTAGAGCATTATAGTTTGCTCCCCCTATCATTGAATACTGCCACTTACCACTCACCTACCCCTTCGTTCCATATTCCACCCCAAAATCCTAGTTTTCTAGAGTTTTGGCGAATCTTTTCCACATTTCATATCATTCCATCCCATAGGAGGTAGGAGATGTCCTTTATTGCTGTTGGAGAAGAATAATAAGACCTCTACTGTGAGCTCAATGCCATTTATATCTCTTTGTTATCCCTTTTTTCACTTCCTTGTAATATTAGTAGCTAAGTGTCACGTAGCCAAAATACAAACTCCAAGAACCAAACAAATACTGATGACAACATACCAAAGCTTGAAATTTATATAACACATGAACAAATAATATGATGAAAGAACCAACATAATCTCAAAGTTCAACAAGTATTATTTAAAGACATTATTTATTACATGATTCAGGTTACATACTGAAGAGTACAATTATACCATTGTGATCATGTACACTAGCTAGTATCATGCAACAAGTACACCTGAACACATGCTACCTCTGAACCTAAACATATGATAAACAATGGGTCAAAACACAAGGTGGTGAGTATAGGTAAGAAAGATACATATAACTAAGGTTTTCATAGTTTGAAAAGATTATAGAAGTAAATGAAGAAGAATAAATGAGTTAAGTACCTATCAAAATGAGAGCACGTGTTTAATTCAGTTTACTCAAATTATACCAACAATAACATGCGTCATAAGGCCTTTGAGCAGCTTCCCATTCAAAGGGTTTGTGAGGGTAATTAAGGCTCAGTGTCATTATATAACCCTTTTTATCAACTTGGTATGCCCTATCTTAACAACTCAAGTAGGATGCTCATCCTTGTGTCTTAAGTTTAGAATATAGGTAGGTGCACAAATTTGTATAATGGAGTTCTATATTAATTTTAAAATTGATGAAACAAATCATCAAGTACAATAGTAAAATATTGCATGACAATATTTGAGTAAGTAAATAGGTACACATACATATCAAGTTGCAAGAAGGACAACTATAATCATATAATTATTAAACCACATACTTGATCTACAAATTGTTAATTGAACTTATCCTTGATCATCTAGACATAAACAACACCTTATTAAGAATAAGATTCTATGCATGTGTCATATTTTCATCTTTAACCCTAATTAGATGCATTTTAGGGTTTATGTAAGTTAGGTTCCAAGTTGGTTATTAGTACATTTGATGATATTTTAATGATTTAGGGTCCATCATGAAGACATGGTTCAAGTTGCATGTCTCCATATTCCATCTATTTTGTATGATTATTTCTAGGTTCATGTCACTTATGTACACCTTAGGCTAAAAGACTCATAGTAGGGAACCAAGGTTGATGATTCATAAATTCAAGAAACTTAGACATAAAATATTGTTTAGATCAAAAAAATATGGACATAAGATGTACATTCAGGATTAAACGGATGTCCCCTAGGTGTAGGCATCAAAGTTTTAACATGGTATCAGAATACATCTAATTATCAACATAATTGACTTTTACCCTTTAGGTTCAACATAAGACTTAGTTGGACATCCACATTAAGATGAGATACAAGGATGAGAGTATTCCCTGAGTGGGTAGGACATAAGAAGAGGACCCATATTGCGATCAAGTCATAAGAACAAACAAGTTATATATGTTACACTAGGTCATCACTAGTGGAGTTAGAGCCACAAACACAAACCATAGACTAAAGGACATTAGGGTCTATAACCATCATGATGTTACATAATTTTTAAAAAATAAGGAGTTTGGTTCAAAAATTTCTTCAAACACCACATTTGATTGAAGTATCATCGTGTATCATCAAAAGTTGTATTATTCAAGTGTGCTTAGGTGTCATATGAAAAACTATATAAAAAGGGGATTAGGGGTGATCATTGCATCATGTAAGGGTATTAGTCACTACTTTCAAGGTTGATTAAGAACTTGGTGTCATGAAGAAGCAAGAATAGAATTAATATGGAAGATTACATCATTAAGGTCCAGACAAGTCACATATGTCCAAAGAGAGTCATTTGTGAACCATAGGGGTGATTAGATCCCTTTTTTAATTCAAAACACTTCCAAGCTACTAATTTCATGATTAGGAGGGTGAATGATCATTAAAGATCCAACCTTTAACATAATCATATATCAACTATACTAAAAAAAGATTAAATTTATCATCTTCTCGGGATACATGGGAACAAACAAGGGAAATAGAGTCTGAAACCTATTCCATGTTGTAGATCTTTTTGAGGTGATCAAAATGGTATCTTATTTTTCTATATTTTGGACCTAGCATTAAAAATATATGATTTTTCTGAAAACTTGCATTGAGAGCTATGGAAGAAGAAAGGGGCATTACATTTCATTTATGCAATGATATGGGTCATTGACCAGGTACCCCATGACCCGCGTCATGCCCCAATCTCACATTATTAGGTCGCTTGTTAGTTGATCTCATCACTACTATGCAACATCTGTGGCTGCTCACTACTCCCACTTTGTTGTTGTGAGACACCAATTGTTGCTCACCACTGTAATGCCACCCTAGGTCATGTGGGCAAACTTCAATGTGGCTCCACTGGCGGGTCATTGCTCCCTTGGATGGGGCCGATTGGTGTTGGCATGGCCATGTACCGGGTGCCTTTCACTGCTTCGACTCCCAAACTATTGGTCCAATATCTCGCATCCTGAAGCTTTGTCCTATACGACCTGACGCTTCTACAGCAGCGAAGGTCATTAAAGGTGGTTGGGTGGAGGGGAAGGAAGCTTTTGTAGGACTAGGAAAGTTGTTGGGGCATCCATCATGGCCCCACAAACCTCTTTGGAGGTTCCCCCAATAGCAAGGGTGGCAGAGGGTATAAAACCTCATAGGGAGGGGTTCCATCATGAAATAGGGAGAATGGGAAGAAGGAAGAAGGAGAGTTGTAGTGTGTGAAAGTAGAAGAAAAGAGAGGCAAATGAGAGAGGAAGTCAAGATGGACAACTTTGTCTAGATAATTTGATCAAAGTGTGGAGGATGCAACTTATTGGTTGCTGAAAAAGTGTCAGTGTAGTAGTGGGTACCCTGTAAGGATCAATGAAGAAGATGACTCAACAACCCTTGGATTCACGATCCATGTTCCAACGGTCAGGACAAAATGTGTATTAGGGTTTGAGGTAAGGAGAGGCAGTGGATGGGTCGTGCTCCCTCTCATGGGCCCTCATGTAGCCACCCAACAACAGCCAGAAATGGATTAAAGGGAGTGAAAACTAGATCAAAACAAGGATATCTCAAAATTTCACAACTTGGGTTATGGAGGTTCAATTGAGGTAATTCTTGCATCATTGGAAACTTAGAAAGTTAAAGTAAAATAAACATCAAGAGGGGTATATTGAACTTAATTGCAAGTGGGTGATATATTAAGGTGTGGGACTTAGCTCAATTATGCAAATTAATGTCACACATTGTCAAATTAAAAACCAAGGTAACCCAAAAGGAGAATCACCACACTCAAACCATGTAACTAAACTCAAATTTAGTGAAGTGGGTCACTAAAAGAGAGAGGTGTATCATATAGGAGAGAGAAAGTCAGATTGTCACACTAAGCCCCTTAGATGGGTTGTTTGGTGGGAATATGTAATTCTAATACCATGTTGGGAAGTTATTAATGCAATACACTTCAATTTTATTAGAATGTTCTATGTTCTTCTCGTTCTCATTTCTTGTCTCTTTCTAAGTTGATTGATGTATGAGAACACCTAAGATAAAGAGAAAATGAAGAAATAAGAGGCTCGAAGAGGAAAAACTCCTAAGTACAACTGATGGATCCTTAGATAGTATCCCTCTTTTCCCACCTATCCATGTAGTCCCCTATATGTTAAATCTAAGTATCTTGGTATGCTTCTCCATATTCACTTAGAAAAGAGCATGTATGGGGGAAATAAGAGGTAAAATGCCCTTTTACTACACCCCAAACCATCCCTTGCCACTAAGTGTACTAGGAGGATCACTCCTAGAAACCTAAACTAGGGTGTTCTTGATTGTAGTTTATCTATTTCTTAGTCAATTGAGCCACATATGGTTGTATGGTAGATAATTGGACTATTTCCCATATGCACGCTTCATTACACCCATGTCCAACTAGTTTCATCAGACCCTCTATCCTCACCACCCTTAGTTGTTTGGTTTGAGATCATGCTTGTTTGATGTGATTGCACTCATATGCCCCTTAAACATGGTTGATTATATAACCCTCAAATGGCCCACTATCCCTAATCGAGTGACTATAGCCCTAGTTGCTTTATTACTAGTTAGTGTTGGTTAATCTAGATTCCTTCCTCATTGCTTTAGTCCAATTTCCTAGTTGATAGTAATTGTTTTGTTTGGGTTAGTTAGTTCTTATTATTGATTGTTTGTGTTTTATTAGGTAATTAATTTATTAGTGTATTCTTATCTTTCCTTGCTTAGTTAATTTCCTTACTTAGTGTTAATTAGAGTTGGCATTTCTAGTGTAATTGTAAAGCTAGTGTATCTACTTTCTCTCTCTTGCATTTTTTAACCAATTTAATGTAATTTCCCTCTTTGCTTTTTTCATAAGACTAATTTGTGTATGGTTAATCTAGTTTAAACTCTTTCACTCCTAGTTTAATCAACGAAGCCCCAAATAAACCCTAAAAACCATGTTGTTGCTCCTATACTACATCTCAAGCTTGTGCATATTGTGGGTCTTTGTATTAATTGTGTGCCTCAATTTTTACTTTGTTAGCCGAATTTGTCATAGCCCCATAAATAAGGAAGATTAGAGCAAGGTCATGCCAGCTAGACATCTGCACTGCTATGGTGGGTGTCCAATGAGAAGGTGAGCCCTAATCAGTATGAGAATCTCCCTACTAGTCACCCATGCTAACTGACTCAAACTGAAGTGTTGTTCCCAATGGAGTTCCCTTATTTTCCTTGGATTGCTTTTTGAAATTAGTTACCTTTTTCACAAGTAGGTGAAAGCTTATCTTCAATGAAACTTCTATTAAGTTGTTAAAATATATGAATTTTTTTGCAAAAAAACCTAGTTGGGATCCTTTCCTAGATAAAATAACTAGAATTAGAGGAAAAGGAGAAATATTAGGATTTTAGCTAGATTTCCTATATAATTTGGCCAATAATCATGGAACTGTATAAAAAGAGTATAAAGAAGCAAAAAGAATGGGGAGTTACCTATGTGAATAAAAAAATAGGGAGAAACTGTGGTTGAAGTTGATTTTAGGGAAAATTTCTCTAAAAATCCACCTCTAATCTCTTTTTCATGTTTAAATTCAAATTTTTGTAGGCATATACAATAGTTGAGGTGATTTTAATTGTAAAAATATGTTGCAAGCCATTTAAGGTGTTGTAAATTGTTTAATTAAGTCCCTCTTATTCATTTTTTGTCTCTAAGACCTTAAAGGCCAGGTAACATTTGGCCTCTAATCAAACCTAGGTCGATCAACACTTTGCAAAATCTCTTTGTTCTATTCCCTATTAATTTACACACGTGTGTTATTCTTATAGGGATTCTTAATCTTCCTATTTCTTATCTATCAACTAAGAAATCATCGATCATAATTAATTAACATTATTCCATTATTTCATTCTATTTTCTTATATATTATACATAGTTTTTGGGCATTTTTCCTATAACTCGGATATCCTCATTCCCCGTTCTTGTTTCTTTGGCAGCTCATTTTGAATGGTCACTCATTTATATATATATTTATATATATATATATAAAGAATGCATTTTTACATGGGGATCTTCTAGAAGAAGTCTACATGCAGAAACCTCTAGGTTTTGTTGTTGAGGGGGTCTTCCCATAAATTTTCCCACCTCATAAGGTCATTATATGGATTTAAGAAATCTCTGAGATCCCGATTTAATAAACTCAGCACAATACTTGAAAATTGGGTTTCAATGATTACCCACAGATTATTTACTATTCTCATCAATATTCCCACAGGGGCACATTATTTTTGTTGTTTACCTTGATGAATTATGATCATAGGAAGTGACACTATTGGTATTAGAAAAATAAAACAGTCTATGTAAGCACATTTTCATACAAAGGATTTGGGAAATCTGTGTCATTTCCTTAGGATAGAAGTTCTTCGCTCATCTATAGGGATCATCTTAGCCTGAAGACATTATATGTTAGGTCTACTTCAAAAGACTGGGATCACATATGCTAAACCTATCTCCACTTATATGGATTATCTATCAAGGCTCCTCTAGAGAGGTAATTATTTTCATATTTAGAGAAGTATTGTTGAGTAGATGATCTATCTAACAATTACTCAACCTGACATAACCTACATTGTGGGAGCTTTCAGTAAGCATATGAATGCAACTCTCCAACAATATTAGTGTAGCATTTAGCATATTCTTTGCTATCCTAAGATGGAGCTAGGATATTGGCTATTCTACAAATAGCCTCAAGAGAATATTATTACTATTTCTGGATATGTTGATGCATATTGTGTAGGAGATTTCAAAGACCTCTAGTCCACCTCTGGTTTGATATCATTGTAAGACCCTTGAACTAGCTCAATGCTTGATCTTGATTGTCTAGCTTAATAATATTCTTAAACCTTAATCTAATCATGTGATGAGCTTTAATAAGATGTGACATGATTATGTTTTCAGTTTGATCCTGTTTGGATGATGTTTGAACTGGTTTTTCTACATGTATGCTTGTTTTGGACCAAATTGCAATTTACCCATGTTGAGGGGTTATCTTGAAATTTGTCACATGTTGGATGTGCCTCACATGTTTTAACATCATGAGAGAGAGATGGTGTTCGTGGGTGTCCTGTTATGCCTTTTTTTCACAAGGTGAGAAGTGGTGACATCTTGAGTGTTGTGTCTAGGGTTTTGACCATATGTTGATCGTTTGAGTTCTTGGTTTTCTTCGACCACCCTTGATGTTTCCTTGTCCAACCTCTACAGTCAAAGAGTTTTTGGTGGTGTTGGTGGTGTCCCTTTGATCAAAGAGCTTTTCCTTCTCTTTGGTCGAAGAGGAATCCTAGGGTTTCATGTGTCTGGTCGTTGGTGTCTCTTTGACCATGAGCCTTTGTGACCATGTTTCCCTTAGACTGATGGTCCTCTAGGACCAAGTGAGGTCACTAATCCTTCTTATTTTTCACAACCTTAGTGGCTTTCATGTCTTTAGTGGATGGATGGTTGATCTTAGATGGATAGGTGGAACCTATGTGCATGACACCTAATCCCTTTCACCTCTCTCTATCCTTAAGTATATGTACCCTTCTTTTCCCATGCATATGATCCTTTTTCTCTCTCTTTCCCTCTCTCATTTTTGGAGTTTGGTCCTTAGAACTTAGTGGTGAAGAGGATCTCATCCTTGGAGCTTTGGTGTTCGGTCATCTTGCATGTGGCAATCTTGAGTTGGTGCATTTTCTCTTATTGATTTGTTGGTGATCTTTGACCCTTGGTAAGTGATATATCTTCTTGATCTTGTTTCTTTGCAAAACCCTACTTCTTTCTCTTCTCTTGGCCAAACCCATGGTTCTCCATGGTGGTCTTTTGAGAAGCTTCTCTCCATAGAGATCGAATCCATGGTTTTCCATTGTAGTACCTAAGTGGGATGAAGATCTTCTCCTTCTTTCTTTCTTTCTCACCCTAGGGTTTTGAATCACTCTTCCTTGACCTTTAAACTAGGGTTCTTCTCTTTTGAGGTGGTGACTAGCTTGTTCGTGGAGGTGATCAAAACTAGGAATTCTCTCTTCCTTGGATCTCTTTTCTTAGAGGTGGTTTCATCATTAGCATACGGGTTATATACCTCTCTTCCCTATTATTATTGCACTTTAATCTACATGCAAGACTTATTCCTAAAACGTGATCACATGTTGTTGATGGTGATATCTTGTTTAGAGTTGAATTCCTACAATGATCTTGCATGAATTTGCCCCTTTACCTAACCCTAATTCTTACACCTGATATTATGTGGATGATGGAAGTGCTAGTTTTACATTTACATGTGGTTTCTCACCTTACTTAAGGTTCTATTTTCTTTTGTTATAATGCAGATCTGTAGATGCATGTAATGGTTTAGATCATGGATTTCTCCCTCATGATAATGGTTTAGTTACCCCTATGTTTTGGTGATCAAATTTCTAGGGTTTTATGTGGTGGTTTCCTTGATGTATCTCTCTCTTGAGATTTCAATTTCTTGTTGGTTATCCATCTATTTTGATCGTGCTTTGTGAGTATTCTTCTCTCTAAGATGGTCTTCATGATGTGTTGCAAGTAGTTGAAGGCTTAGTGATGTTTGTTGGTCATTGAGATGGATTTTCTTGGTTTGGTCACTTGATTTACCCTTGACTTTTGATTGATGAGCTTGTGTGTGATGTTCTTTGGTCATAGAATTTGCTTTCTTCTTTGACCTGGGTATGTTGAGAATCTCTTCAGTCATTGACCATGATAATATGCCTTCGACCAAGCTATTTTGAGTCATCTTCATTCGAGGAAATGTGATGTTTTTTCTACGGTCGCAGAGCTATGTGTTTGTCTTTGACCTTGATGGCTTGTGTTCCCTTTGGCCGCATAAGGTGAGTGGCCTTGAGTTCTCTTCGACCAATGAGGTGTTATGACATGTGTTTGTTTGGTATGATTAACTTGATAGTGGTAATGAATGACAACAAAAGATGTTCTAAGAATATGGAAAAGATGGTGATTAGGATGTTTTGATATTTGTTGATCTAGGAACCCTAATTAGATACATATAAGTAAACCCTAATCCATATTATGAACACATGATGTAATGATTATCTTGTTTGAAGTGTCTGGCATGCAGTGAAGTATCCTTTCTCTCTCCTACTTGTGTAACCTTGACCTTGTAGGTGAATTATACATCATAGTTTGTGAATGTTATGATATCTCTTATATGATACAGGGTGATAACTATGAGCCTTTATGAGGCATGATGAGATAATGATGATGTGCAGGAAATATGTGATTGGGTCTTATGACCTGGAAGAGGCTCAATGCCTAGTGTGAGGTGATATCCTCTAGACATGAGATGAGGGATTGATATCCCCTAGTGATGTGATAATATTGATGGCCTTGTATGGTGGTGATATCAAGTGATGTTGTGATAAGTTCATACCTCATTCATTTTATTTCTTATGAGGTTGTAACATACCCTTATTTTTGTAGAGTTTGTTTAGGAATTATAAGTTGTAAATTGATGGATGTTAAAAGACACACAATTAGCTTAACTAATCAAGTGAAACCCTAATCATGTAGTTTTTGTGTGCCATAGATCCATCTTCAGCGTCAGTATTTGATGGATGGTGAAATCAGTTCTCCCTCAGTGGAAGCCCAAAGTCATATATTGTAGAGTATATGCATTTCACAAGATTGGTTGTCGTCATACCTTGGCAGGAGAACGGTCGAGGCCATATCTTAGTGAGGTGATTCAGTGTGTGTGTGTGTGTATATATATATATATAGAGAGAGAGAGAGAGGTTGTGGTCATACCTATGCATGAGTGTGGTTGTGGTTGCAACTCAGTTTTTACTAGTGTTGTGCCTATATACCAAGGTGGACTAGGCTATTTTGCAGTTGGGCTTTATATGTCACTATGGAGGACTCAGACTGACCGACGGCATGGGAGATCATAGGAGTTCAGCACCTCCTAGATCTTGTATGGCACTGGTTTTGACTTAACAATTCTCAGTTGGAGCATGAATGGTACGCCTCATCTCTCAAGGCATAATAAAAGATGTAATAACTGTGTAGTATATTTGTTTAGGGTTAAATATGTTTCACATCGAATGACCCTTTGCCTTACTCTTGTATTGATTAGTTGATTTATAGTGCGGTAAGAGAAATCAATCGTTATACATGTTATTCATATTACTTCTAAAAGTTTAAGATGTTCTAGTACTCATGGATGTCTAAATTGCTTAAATAGTAATAATTACTTTATTCCTATCATTTAGCTGAATCTGCTCAACTTGATATTAATGTTACTTTCCTGCTTTAGCTTATCTATGTTAATAATAGTTGTTGGTGAAGAGTTATATCTCTCACTGGGACGTTGGTATCACCATGTGGGTTTCCAAATCTTTTATATGGTCCTATGTGCCATCCTTGTACTCTCAGATCCTTGGGGGTGTTTTGTAGATGTTGTATATCGACATGAGTTTTGGGAGTAGGCCATGGCTGTACATATATGGTTTGTATATATGTACACATGTTATCATATGTAACATGCTACGGCAAGTTGGCCAACTGAATAGTAATATGTATCATCTTGTGGCATGACATGTAATACATGTGGCTTCATGTGGACCCAGATTTAATATATTTCCACTTTTGTGGAAATATGGAATCGGCTTTAATTTACCCTATTTTATGGTAATCCTAGATGTTTAGTATTAATTATGTTCTTTGTTTTGAGTTATCTTGATTTGGTGTGATGATGGGCATCACAAGTTAGGTTGGTAACAGAGCTTTAGGTTCATTGAGCCTATAGGGATATAGGACTAGGGTTTGTGTTCATTCTCATGTTATCCGACGTATTTAATGGTAACTTCTACTTATGTAGAAGAAGAAGAAGAAGAAAAGAAGAGAAGATATGTCTGGTGAATGCAAAGAACATGCTAAGAGCAGTGTTGCTTCACCGGGAGGTGGTGCCAGGAGGCAGGCCCGAGATGATGGAGTGCCTAAGGAGCCTTGGTTCAACCCAGCATCTGTGGTTAATCCCTCTTTTCAGTCCATGTTTGGATAGTTCATGGCCACGATGATGCATATGGCAGATAGGATGTTCATACCCCAAGCAAGGGAAGCCATCCCCATTGCGAAATCCCAGGGTTCTGGGAAGACCTTTGAGAGATTAAGGCGTGTGGGGTGTTAGAGTATGTCGGTATGGAGGATCCAGCAGTTTCTGACATGTAGTTGACCAAGTTGGAGAAGGCCTTGAAGATCCTCAATATTCTTGAAGGGGATAAGGTGAAGCATGCACTGTATCTGTTAAAGGGCAGTGTTGGTCATTGGTGGGCCATCGAGGAGGAGAAGAGGCTTGGTGTAATGATCAGTTGGGAGTAGTTTTAGTGAGATTTTGTGGGCTGATACTTCCAAAAGACCTATCTAGATGAGAATATCTCTCAGTTCAAGAAGATTATGTAGGGATCCATGACAATCAATGAGTACCAGGAGAAATTCATAGAGCTTCTGAGGTTCTGCCCACATATGGCTGAAACAAATAAGTAAGAGGGTCATACATTTTGAGAAGGGTTTGAGCTCTGAGTTGACAACGCTGGTGTCAGCTTTAGAGAATAGAGAGAAGTTTTCCACCTTTGTGGAGTCTATCAGGAGAATAGAGTGGTCAGTTGTGGAGAAGCGAGGGGCTAATGCCAACAAGAGATCGGCACAATATCAAGGACAGTTGTCTGGAGGCTTCAAGAATCCTAGGTTTTCAGCATCTCAATCACACCAGATGTCGGCAGTTCAGTCTCAGTGGCCGCCAAGTAAGGGTAAAGGTCCTACCTTCCCACCAACAAGAGCTCATAGTGTGGCATTAGTGTCAGTGATGGGGCCGTCTAGGCCAAAATATGAGATCACGGCTTGCCACAAGTGTGGACAAGTAGGACATATGAGGCGGGAATGTCATGTGAAGGATGAAGAGGTGATGCAACAGTCGAGACAAAGTCAACAAGGGTCGCAGCTGTGACATTTCAACACTAGTGGAGGCCGAGGATGTGGTCAAGCATCACAAGTTGGTTTGTCTGGGCAAGCCAGTAGAGGACAAGGGTGACAACATGCAATGGCTTGATTCTATGCTATGAGTCAACCGGAAGGATTAGTCAACCTGAGGGTTGTGATAAGTCAAATGGAGTTATTTCAATCTAATTTATCTTCTTCCTGCTTTATATCTATTTTGGTTGACCCGAGTGCAACACACTCTTTTATCACTAGAGAAGTGATATCTATTCGTTCATTTCTTGTTAGTTGTATATGTGATAGTCTTTGCTTAGAAACCCCTTTGGTTGGTTCTGCCGAGTTGCGGGAGGTGTGTCCTTCCTATGTTCTTTATTTCTCAAGATGCAACATTCAAGTGGATCTCATACCACTTGACATGAATGGATTCAATGTGATCCTTGGAATGGACACTTTGGAGAAGTACCAGGTAGTCTTGTACTATAGTGCCAAAGTGGCAACGTTCTTCGATGGTGATGTTTTATGGATCTTCTATGGAGATAGGAAGATTCTTCTGACATGCTTGATGTCAGCAATGATAGCAGAGAGGTTGATGAGGTAGGGGTGTGAAGATTTTCTTGCACATTTGGCAGATACTAAGGTGAGGAGTCCTAGTATTCAGAAGGTGCCAGTGGTTTGTGAGTTTGAGGAAATGTTTCTTGGTGAGTTTCCCAATGTTCCCACTCCTCGAGAGATTGATTTTGATATCAGTATGGTTCCTAGTACACAGGCAATAGTGCAGACATTGTATAGGATGGCACTAGCTTAGATGCAACAATGTTCATAGACTTGATGAACAGGGTGTTCAAACCTTATCTAGATAAGGATGTGGTAGTATTAATAGATGAAATCTTGATATACTCCCGTCATAGTCAAAAACATGTACGTCAGGCTTTGACCCTATTGAGATCAACAAATGTGAGTTTTGGCTGAAAGAAGTGTCTTTCCTTAGGTAAATGATATATGTGGAAGGAGTTTGTGTAGACCCCAAGAAGGTTCAATATGTGTTAGAGTGGGAGAAATTGAAGATGTCGACATAGGTGCACAGTTTCCTTGGCTTAGTATGCTATTACAGAAGGTTCATCAAGAACTTCAGTGGAGTAGCATTACCCCTAATGAAGCTGACAAGGAAGGTGTGTTGTTTGTCTGGGATGACTAGTGTCAGCGTGCTTTCCAAATTTTGAAGGAAAAGCTGACTAGTGCACCAATGTTGGTTCTGCCAGAGCAAGGGAATGGCTATATTGTCTTCTATGATGTGTCAAGGAACAGTTTGGGTTGCATGTTGATGTAAGATAAGAACATGATTTCTATTGCTTCGTGAAAACTTAAGAAACACAAGGAGATCTACCCTACGCATGATTTGGAGCTTGCAACTGTGACCCGTGCTTTGAAGATATGGTGGCACTACCTTTATGGTGAGAAGTGTTATATCTTCACTGACCACAAGAACATGTAGTACATCTTCTCGAAGTAGGGTTTGAATATGTGACAAAGGCACTGGATGGAGTTGATAAAGGATTATGATTGCACCATAGACTACCATCTAGGGAAGGCCAATGTGGTGGAAGATGCTTTGAGAAGAAAGTCTTCCTTGTCATCATATGTGGATAAGACACAGTTGTGTTATTTGTCATGCCATAAAAGAGACATGTTGGTCTCCTTGCGACAAATGAATTTGAAGTTGGAGGTGTCTTTGTTTGCAGGATTGTTGCCATAGTTACATGTTAAGCCTACATTTAGGAAGAATATTAGAGATGTACAATGCGATGATACTATGATTTAGTAGATCTGAGCAGAGTTTGGAAGCGAGAAGCATGATGGCTTCCATGAGTCAAAAAGATGGGACAGTATGTTACCATAGTAGAGTAGTGGTATCTGATGTTGATGATCTAAGGAAGTTAGTTCTAGAAGAGGTTCACTCTTTGATGTACGCCATGCATCCAGATAGCACCAAGATATACTAGAATATGAAGGACCTATATTGGTGGCCTGGTTTGAAGCATGATGTGGTTGAGTTTGTGGCAAAGTGTCCCATGTGTCAATGGGTTAATGTAGAACATAAGAAACCTTTAGGGACTCTACAATTGTTTCCTATACCATAGTGGAAATGGGATCATATCATGATGGACTTTGTAGTTGGACTTCCTAGGATAGCCAAAGGTCATGATTCCATTTGGTTGATTGTTGACAAGTTGACCAAGTCAGAGCACTTCCTTCCTGTGAACATGATGTATACAACTGAGAAGTTGGCATAGTTATATGTTGACAAGATAGTTCATTTGCATGGTATCCTAGCTACCATCATGTCAGATAGAGGTCTTTAGATTACTAGTCGCTTTTGGGAGCGTCTGCACACAACAATGGGTACTCCATTGAGGTTTAGTGTAATATTCCACCCACAGACAGTTGGCTAGTCTAAGAGGACTATACAAACTTTGGAAGATCTATTGAGGGCTTGTGTATTGTATTTTTTTGGGCAATTGGGATGTGCACCTTAGTTTGATAGAGTTTCCCTACAATAAAAACTATCAAAGAGAGTGTCAACATAGCACCATATGAGTTGAATGGGAGACATTACACATCTCCGTTGTATTGGTATGAGACTGGTGAATATCAGCTTTTGGGTTCTGAGCTTGTTCAATAGATGATAGAGAAGATTAAGATGATACATCAACAATTGAAGGCATCCTAGGATAGGTAGAAATATTATTTTGATAACTGTTACAGACCCTTAGAGTTCTAAGTGGGAGATAAGGTATATCTCAAAGTCTGTCCTTGGAAAGGAGTGTTGATGTTTGGGAGGAAGGGTAAGTTGTCTCCTAGGTTTATGGGACCTTGCCCTATGGTGGCACGTGTTGGAAAGGTATCTTATAGGTTGGAGTTGCCACCCGAGTTGCACAAGTTGCATCCAGTGTTTCATGTTTTGATGTTGAAGAAGTGTCACACCTACATTGAGTTGTTGTTGCAGCTTGTGGAGGTTTAGCTTGATGAGGATGTGCCCTATGTGGAAGGTCATGTGTTGATTCTTGATAGAAGGGTGAAGAAGTTGAAGAAGAAGGACATCATGCTAGTAAGGTTTTGTGGCATCACTATGGTGTTGAGGAAGCCATGTGGGAGCTTGAGAATGAGATGTGTAGGAGTCTCTTTTTGCTTAGGATTTCGGGGGTGAAATCCTTGTTAGGGGTTTATGGTTGTAAGACCCCTGACCTAGATTAGTGCATGATCATGCTTGTCTAGTTTAATAAGATGCTTAAGCCTTAATATAATCATGTGATGAGCTTTAATAACATGTGACATGATCATGTTTTCATTTTGGTCCTATTTGGATGATGTTTGAGCTAGTTTTACTACATGTATGCTTATTTTGGACCAAATTTTAGTTTGCCCATGTTGAGGGGTTATATTGCAATTTGTCATACATTGGATGTCCTTCACATATTTAGCATCATGAGAGAGAGTATGGTGTTGTTGGGCACCCTATTATGCCTTAGTTTGATGAGGAGAGAAGTGGTGACATCTTGAGTGTTGTGTCTAGGGCTTGCTTAGATGCCCTAGTATGGTTTTGACCATACGTTGACCATTTGAGTTCTTGGTTTTCTTTGACCAACCTTGATGTTTCCTTGTCCTAATCTCTGTAGTCAAAGTGTTTTTGGTGGTGGTGGTGTCCCTTCGATTGAAGAATTTTTTCTCTTTGGTCGAAGAGGAATCCTAGAGTTTCGTGTGTTTGGTTGCTAGTTTCTCTTCGACCATGAGCCTTTACGAGCATTGTTCCCTTCGATGGTGGTCCTCTAGGACCAAGTGACGTCACTAATCCTTCTTTTTTTCATGACCTTAGTGGCTTGCATGGTTTTAGTGGATGCATGGTTGATCTTAGATGGACAAGTGGCACCTATGTGCATGACACCTACTCCCTTTCACCTCTCTCTATCCTTGAGTATATGTACCCTTCTTTTCCCATGCATATGATCCTTTTTCTCTCTATTTCCCTCTCTCATCTTTGGAGTACGGTCCTTGGATCTTAGTGGGGAAGAGGATCTCATTCTTGGAGATTTTGTGGTCGATCATCTTGCATGTGGTGATCTAGAGTTGGTGCATCTTCTCTTGTTGATTTGTTGGTGATATTTGACCCTAGGTAAGTGATCTATCTTCTTGATCTAGTTTCTTTGTAAAACCATACCTCTTTCTCTTCTCTTAGCCAACCCCATGGTTCTCCATGGTGGTCTTTTGAGAAACTTCTCTCCATAGAGATTGAATCCATAGTTTTCCATGGTAGTACCTAAGTGGGATGAAGAGTTTCTCTTTCTTCCTTTCTTTCTCGGCCAAAGGTTTTGGATCTCTCTCCCTTGACCTTTATCCTAGGAGTTTCTTCTCTTTTGAGGTGGTGACTAGCTTGATCATGGAGGTGATAAAAGCTAGGTATTCTCTCTTCCTTGGAGCTCTTTTCTTGGATGTGATTTCATCATAAGCATGTGGGTTATATAACTCTCTTCCTTATTATTATTATTATTGCAATTTAATTCTACATGCATGACTTATTCCTAAAATGTGATCACATGTTGTTGATGGTGATATCTTGTATAGAATTGAATTCCTATAATGATCTTGCATGAATTTTCTCCTTTACCTAGCCCTAATTCTTACACCCGATATTCTATGGATGGTGGAAGTGCTAGTTTCACATGTACATGTTTTATGTTGGTTTCTCACCTTACTTAAGGATTTGTTTTCTTTTTTTATGATGGAGATTTTTAGATGCAATTTATGGTTTGGATCGTGGATTCTTCCCTAGTGATAATGGTTGGGTTACCCCTATGTTTTGATGATCAAATTTTTAGGGTTTTATGTGGTGATTGCCTTGATGTATCTCTCTCTTGATATTTTAGTTTCTTGTTGGTTATCCATCTATTTTGATCATGTATTATGTGTAGTCTTCTCTCAAAGATGTTCTTCATGTTGTGTTCCAAGTATTTTAAGTCTTGGTGATGTTTGTTGGTGGTTGAGATGGCTTTTCTTGGTTTGGTCATTTAGTTTACCTTTGACCTTTGATCTATGAGCTTGTTTGTGATGTTCTTTGGTCACAGAATTTGCTTTCTTCTTTGACCTGGGTATGTTTAGAATCTCTTCATTCACTGACCATGATAATATGCCTTTGACCAAGTTATTTTGAGTCATCTTCATTCAAAGACATGTGATGTTTTTTCTACGGTCGCAGAGCTTTGTGTTTGTCTTTGACCTTGATGGCTTGTATTCCCTTTGGCCGCATAAGGTGAGTGGCCTTGAGTTCTCTTCAACCAATGAGGTGTTATGACATGTGTTTGTTTGGTATGATTAACTTGATAGTGGTAATGAATGACAACAAAAGATGTTCTAATAATATGGGAAAATATGGTGCTTAGGATTTTTTATATTTGTTGATCTAGGAACCCAAATTGGATACATATAAGTAAACCCTAATCCGTATTATGAACACATGATGTAATGATTACCTTGTTTGAAGTGTCTAGCATGCAGTGAAGTATCCTTTCTCTCTCCTACTTGTTCAACCTTAACCTTGCAGGTGGAATATACATCATAGTTTGTGAATGCTATGATATCTCTTATATGATATAGGGTGAAGATCATCTCAAACCTACCTCGTGCTCAAGAGTTATTAGAATCAAATGACTCCCTAGAAGAACGATTGAAGAATTAAAGCATTATAGAAATCCTCAAAATGGTTTTGGTCTTTAAAATGGTCATTCTCCCAAGATTGAAGTTGCAACAAGATCATAGAATTGAGAAGTGTCTAGAACGGTCTTCTTTAGAACACAGAACAATTGTGCCACACCTTTCCCAAAATGACTATATTGGATTTCCATGACCGTTTCACACATGTTCCAACTCCCCCCAATTTCCTTGTGAATTAGAACCCACTCACCACTATCATTCTTATTCATAAAGGCCATTCCACCTCACCACACCATAGTTGTTCTACTCCATATCAACCATGCTACCCATTAAGATTTTAAAGAACAGTCTGAACTAATCTACCAATTTAGCACAACCATTCCCAATCACCACAGTCATTCCACCCATCTCATACCCCAGTCATGGAGAGGTATAATGGTCATTCTACCCTGCAACCCTAATGTTGCCTATACGCTACACTGTCCATTGGTCGTTTTGCCCTAAAACCCTAATGTTATATATGAACTACATTGTCACTTCTTCCCCTACTTAACCCTTGCTACCCCTAGACTCTGTAAAGGCCTTTCTAGTGTCTAGGTTGAGTATGTTAGCATCCATTGCCTCCCCTATTTTCCACCTACTCTCACCTACCCCCATTTCTACTTCCTACCTCATTTTCTTCCCACAAACCCTAGTTTTATAGGATTTTCACCAACATCCCATCCCATTATTCATGTCAATCCCCTTAGAGGAGGGATCTCTTGTTTCTACTATCTATATGTGAAGAATAATAATATCTCTATTGACATTTCATGTCTTCCTACTCTGATTCATCCTCTACATTTTCTTCTTCTTTTACTATGAGTAGTTAAGCTCCTATGTGGGGACATAAATGGGCATGTGATCCATGTTTTTTAGAATATTCATGTAAAACATTACTTACTATTTATCAGCATGATATTCATGTTTTTCCTTTTGGATATATCTTTCTTTGTTGTGAGCTGTGGAACCACCTAAAGCACAAAGAACATACAATTTGGAGGCTTGGAAGGGAAAAACACATGAATCCGCTTGTGGACACTTAGTTTGTTTTTCTCTATACTCATATACACCTCTTTTTCACTATCCCTAGTGGTATATTTAAGTAGATAGGTTATCATCTCACCTCTCCCTTAGCAAAGAGTGTGACTAGAGGTTGGATAGGGGGTAATAGGAGGTGAAATCCTCTTTATACCACATATACCACCCCTTGATACCCAGTGGGTTACAAGAAGCATACCTAGAAACCTAGACTAGGGTTGATCTTGACTTATATTTGTATACTCATAAATTAACAGAGCCTTTCAAGGGTGGATAGATTGTGATATAGGGATTAGTTCTCCTTAGTACAATATATGCCATCCATGACCCACTAGTAGGGTAGAGCTCCTAAGTAGCATCTCACTTTGTTGTTTGGTTTGGTAGCACTAATTTTGGATGTGTTTGTTGAATATCTCCCCTATGAATGGTTGATCCTTCCCCTATCCATTATACATCCCACTCCTATCATTAATTGTCTAAAATCGAGTTCTTAGTTATGCATGCTTAATGATAAAAAAAAGGTAGTCCAGCTATCTCTTGCATAGTGATAATTGATTAGTTAACATTAAACATCTCTTTCTAGGTTTCTTATTCTCTTAATTGTGGTTACTTGTGTTTGACGCCTTAGTTAAATTCTTATTGTAATCTTATGTGGGTTCCATTGATTAATTGCATCTTACTTAGGGTTTGTGTTCGAGTATGCCTACTTGAAATTTATAGTTTAGTTTATTTTGTTCTCTTAATTAGATAGTGACCCTTGATTCCTATTCTTGTCTTAGTTTCCATCTTACCTTTAATTTCTCGCATGACCCCCTAGTTTAATCAAACAACCCAAATATAAACCTTAAAAACCTATCCTTACATGCATATGCATATGCAAATGTGCCAAACCCAATGCCACAACAACATTACAATTATTAAGATCCTATTATACAACAACAACCTCATCAAGGAAATGTGCATCTACAACAACACCCTCAAACGCTTCAAGGTCCTCCACATCCACAAAATCAAAGTCCACCTCCATAAACACAAAAAGATCCCCTTCTTATCATGAACAAGTTAGTGCGATGATGTATGAATTTCTTAGTCCAAATGACATCCTCCCAGTGATCATTTCTTCTCTTCTCTATTGGTATTAAGAATGCCTTTATTGTTGATCTCAATAAAAATGTAGAGGCCATTGGATGGTCAATTATTGATTTGAGGTGAGTTGATCCATCCAATTGTGTACACTACATATGTTTGAAGGAGGATACCCTCCCTAGTAGAGATACACAAAGAATATTTAATCCAAATCTAAAAGAGGTATTAACATGGTAGGTAGTTACTTGATGTGTGTACTACATACTCAATTTTAGACAGCTCTTGAGTGAGTCCCATTCAAGTTGTGCCCAAGGAGGGTGGAATCACTACTGCACCTAGTAAAAAAAGAGAGACAATTTCCATGAGAGAGAAATATAAATGGAGTATGTGTGTGGATTATAGGAAGTGGAATGAAAAAATTAAGAAGGACCACTTCACATTGCCATCTATTGATCAAAACTTGCAAAGGCTTGTAGGACCAAGTTTCTATTGTTTTATTGATGGTTACTATGGGTAATCAAAATGGTAATCCATTTGGTGCATCATGACTAGGAAATTTTCAAATGTACATTCGAGACATTTGTCTGTAGTAGATGCCTTTTGGCATATACAATGCACCTTCCACTTTTTAGTAGTGTGTCACTTCCATTTGTTGATATGCCTTACTCTTCTCTCAAATTCTTAATGGATGAATTGTTTGTTCTCAGTAAGTCCTTTGATGATTTCCTAGTCCACCTTATTTTCATGATTGAGATATGTGTGAAGGTGTGTTGAGTCCTTTCTTGGAATAAAATCCACTTCATGGTTCCTAAGGGAATATTTTTTGGGTCACTAGGTATCCAAGGTTGCAATTAAGGTTGATAGGGAGAAATTTGGGATGATTTGTACTTTGAGTATCCCTTATATAGCATGTTTTTTCCTTCTTATGGCATGTCGGATGCTATCTCTAATTCATTAAATATTTCAGCAAGATAGATAAACCATCAAGCAATTTTCTTGAGTACACTAGTACATTTTTCACCTCTGGTGTCTCTTTTCCTAACGGTTTTTTAGGAGAAAAGTGACACTATAGGTCTATAGCATCGGTTGGTAGATCACAAATGTCATTACTGGTTAAGTCTTTCCAATGAATAAAAAATACCAATACCACTTTTATTATAACGGTGTTTCTTCATAAATATTTGACATCTAATAACGTCTCCAAAATTCAATTTTCAAGGTCAAAATTTTGATATAGATGTTTACCATTGAATTTACAAAAAAACAATGAAGAAGCTCTTCCTATGAAATAAATTTTTCCTCTAAAAACCCTCTATTTACGGTTGTACTCCATAAAAATTGATGATGTAGGACACACCTTCCGCAAAAAATTACCTTCAAAAAACATGTGGTGGTAGTTCTTTCTTAAAGAAAACCAATGACAAAGGGTTCCCTCCAGATGTCATAAGAAAAATATTTTCCCCGAATTTGGATTACGTCATTAATTTTCTTTCTACAAACCAATGACATGGTCTTAGTGAGGTTGGCATTTTTAATAGGGATAATTGCATATGGCGTCAGTTATTTAGTGAGTAAGTGGAGAAAGAGTTTGAACTCTGGTGTCAGTTGTCCTGCACAACTGATGAGATAAGTTTTAGTGAGGTTGGTATATTTTAATAAGGATAAGTACATATGGCATCTTGTTTTTTAACAGCTACCTGATGATAAAGATTAAACTATGGCATTAGTTTTCTTAGGAAAACAACAACTAAATACTTAGTCTTTAGTTTTTTATAACAACTGATGATTAAGTTCCACTTAATAGAACCCATGAAATTTCTTTTACCCCCATTCTTTGTTTCATCACCCCCATTTCTTTCTTTCTTGAAATCATCGTTCTTCTATTCTGCCATTGCTAGTGCTTCAGTCGTTGTCACCACTGCCATCATCGTAGCCATTGTCTTTGTTGTCGCCATTACCTCTGCTGCTCTATCACTATGCCATTTCTTCCCTACTACTGTCATCGGTGCTTCCCCACTTTCATCATCGCTAGTGCTTCCCTACTGGTGCTACTTCTCTCTGCTTCACTATATGTAGGTAGTTTTCTTTTTAATTTATTATGAAAATACATGTATTATGTTTATGTCATTAAATTATAAATTGCATTATACTTTTGTTATGAAAATGCATGTATTTAAAATTATGTTAGGTCATTAAATTCTAGTTGTATATCTAATTAGAATTTTAAACTATGCTTAGGAAAATGAATGATTAATGGTTATTTGTTTGGTTTGTTAAATATTGTTTATAGTGTGTAAACCCCAATATGCAATGATGTGAATACTAACACTAATATCACAATAGTATTTCCACATGGAGTGACAAATATTTACTCAAGAAGAGGTTGGTATTTTTGGATCTTCCTTATTGGAGTTCTTTGCTAGTTAGGCATTGTACGTTGTCATGCATTATGAGAAAAATGTATGTGATTGCATCATTGGTACTTTGTTGAATATATCATTTAAGACTAAGGATGGCATCAAATTCATAATGGATCTACATAAAATGGGCATAAGAAAGAATTAACAATGTAAGTTAGCAGTGATTGAAAAATATGTTTACATATTGCTTCTTACATGTTGTCTAGACAGGAGAAGAGAAATTTTTTGAGTGCTTGATTAATGTTTAGGCACCAAAGGGATACTCTTTCAATATCTACATATTAGTATCAATGAAGGATCTAAAGTTGATAGGTCTTAAATCTCATGATTTTCACACTCTAACACAATAAGTATTTCCCATGGCTATTAGTTATATATTGTCGAAGCATGTATGGTTTGTAATCACCAGGATTTGTTTCTTCTTCAATGCTCTACGCAGTAAAGTTATTGATCTTGAGGACATTGATAAGCTACAAAGAGAAGTGCTTGTTACCGTATGCCAGCTTGAGATGTAATTTTCTCCTTCATTCATTAATATCATGGTATATCTTGTTGTCCATTTGACTAGGGAAGTGAAGATATTGGGTCCGATTTTCTTGCATTGGATGTATCTTTTTGAACGGTACATAAGTATTTCTAAAGATGACGCTTGTAACCATTATCAAACTGAAGGGAGATTTAGGGTTATGTATCTAAGGAGGTTATGAACTTTTCCAATGACTTTCTGAGTTGTAATGAAGCTCCTACCAATGAAAAAAGTATTGATCTTATTCCAAAAAGGGACTTTAGGAGCACAAGCAAAAGTAATTAATCATGAGTTGTGGGAACAAGCACACTCATATGCTCTACAAAACATCAATGAAGTGGGTATATATATCACTGAACATACTAATTTTATCAAGACAAAATATCCTTGAGCTAGTTTGGTTTTCTAGAGAGCATAATTGGACATTTATTAGGGGGTTCTATCAACGATCTCAAATATCAAATAGTGTTGCTAAAAATATCAAATGGACCACCTTTAAACCAAAAATGAATGGTATGTCTTACGAAGGATTTGACATAAATGGATTTTCATAGTAAACAAAACATCAAGATGATAAGAGAGTCATCCAAAATAGTGGGGTAACCCTTCAAGTGCCTTCATTGTATTTTCCTAATGTAAAGGATAAGAGTCCATGTGAAGCTAAAATATCTTGTTACAGTGTCACTAAAGACATATGTGAGTTTGACTACACAGATTTTAGAGTTCCCATATCTAGGTGTAATTGGGTTGATAACAATAAAGGAGATGTAGTGGATGGACTGGGTTTCACAATAGTGAATTTTGAAAAGATTGGTGAGAATGGTGAAGCATTTATAATGGCATCATAGGCGAAGCAAGTATTCCATATGGATGATCCTACAAATGAAAAATAGTGTATCATTCTTCATGGTAAAAGGAAATTCATTGCAGATCCTATAGATGAAGAAGAGTGCTATGACAAGTATGATGACTCCATTCCATTCTTAGTTGGCCTTCCAACACCAAATGTTGAACCTAATACTGATACATATGGAGATCACGCAATGATTAAAGATTCAACCAATACTAGACGCATGAATTTACATTCTTTATTGCAGTTATACATGTGAATTTTAAATTCTTCATTACACAAAAATTTCATTGCTACTTGTGTGTTTTACATTCTTTATCACTTATATTTTATTATTTGACTATTTTAATATTACATTTTTATATGGCCTCTGACTATGAGGATGAGCATTGTGACAATGTGCAATGTGAGGATGAGTATAGGTTGTATTGTTGTATTACATAGATGTGCATTTTACATTCTCTGTTATAGTTATATAATTAACATTTTTATCACTTATATGTGTTTCTTGACAATTTTAGAATGAGCATCCTAAGGATGTGTGCCTTGAGTATCTTGTTGGGACTGCTAAGGAGCAGTGTGATCATGCACATAAAAGAGTCATCACATTGATGAACAAGTTAGTAGCACAAAGGGGTAAAGGTACGAAGTTGGCCATTGACTTTGATGAAATAGGAAATATTATTGGGAATAATCATAGTACTTTTAATATCTAGGGGTAAACAATAGACTCTTGGCATAAAGTTGATCCTTCCATGAAAGACTACATAAGGAAGGACATAGTCATGAAATATTCTAATTTTCAAAGATATTTACAATTCTATTTTAAAAAATATGGCATTAATTATATGAAATTATATAGAGCATCTTTGATCTTAATGAAAAGTTGCATCATAAAAGGGTTTTGAAATGTGGTGGGAGGATATTAAGGAAATATAGGACAAATCTGATAAGATAATACATAATGAGCAACAAGAAGAAGAATTCCACCATTGAGAAATGGTAGTACCTTGACTCAAAGGTGTGGGAAGTGTTTTTTACTTTAAGAAAAATTGACGAATTCAAGCTATTAAGCATCCTCCTTTAAAATATATCATTGTGATTAATTATATGAATTCATTGTATTACATAAGTAACGTATGTTTTGGATTAACCAGGTTTTACATGATGCTAAAAAAGAAAGGTGTGCAAAGAATGTGCACGAACACAAGTTGGGTCCATGTGGCTATGCAAGGTGTCGCCAATAAATATTGGAAGTGTCTTCTTCTGAGCAGCCTACTCCTGGATCTGTTTAGTCTTGTATGACTCCTACACCTTTACTTCATCATGGGGAGTGGATAGGTGTGAGGACAAGCCAATTTAAAAAAATACCCAACCCCACATCTGTTGAGGTGGAGAGTGCATGTTCATGTTTTACCTTGATTGATATGTTTTACTAGCCAATTACTATTGATGATGATTAGCGGGATTTCTAGAAGCAAAGAAAAGAAGGCAAGTTCATCCCTGAGGTCCAAACAGATGAATTGACAATTTCTATGGGTACTCTAGAGCACACTATTCATGCTAGGGTTGTTGGGGAAGATGTCAGTATATGATCCTTTTTGGGTCATCTGAGAATAAGTGCAAATTTGTCAATAAATAGGATCATCACAGGAGTAGGTACAAGACATGATTGCAAAGGGAATAGAGGAATCAATGAGATTGTTTCATGCTTCTCAGTCTCAACCTCCTCATACAATACATGTGTTGCCCAGCTCTTCTAATGAGGTGGACCCCCCTACGATAGAAGTGGTTGGGAGTAATTCCATGGACCCATTAGTTTTCATGCCCGGTGTAAGTTCTTTTGTGATATAGTAGTCTTTTGGATGAATTTATAATATGTTTAAATTTAGGTGTATATAACATTATATACAAATTTCTAGGGTTGATGTCATCTTACATTACTAGAACCTAGATTCTATGTCATTGCACCTGGGTGATGCTTACCCACACCTTCCAGGTGACATGATTTATGGTTCTCCAAGGCTCGTCGATATGATTCATGTGTCGATTAGGCTTGTCTATGACAATTGGAAACAGACAAGACTTCCATGTGGACACCCTGAGCATGAGACAATAGGTGATGCATAAGGTGGTGTGGTTGCATGGTCCAAAGCTTTATACTATTTATATGTAACATAATTATTCATGACATTTGTATTTTTGGTTCTTTTCTACTTGTGTAGATAATTGGGAATTGATATGAGAATATATGCAGATCATAGAACCTAAGAAACCTCATAGTTCCTCCTCTACTTCTTCCTCCAAATATTCAGTTACATGCTTGGATATCAAAGGACCAATTTAAGTCGCTAAGTCCTAAGTGTAGGGGGTTGGCACTATGGCTATGCAACCTAGAAGAAGGGTCGACTATGATGGTCCATATCCAGGAGGATGTATTAGGTCAAGATCATGATATTAGTATATTACTTCTAGATATTGTGGAGATGTTAAACTATGATTGGTTGAATACAACTTTGATAGATTTTTGGACATCGTGAGATCTTATGGTAAAATACATTGTTCTACCTATGTGAAAATATATGTTGATCTATTTTCTTATATAATAATGCATATAGTTTTACAACTACTTATATAGGGTGTGTGGATAGTTTGCACTAACCAATGTGGGATTTCTAGTTCCATAATTGATTAGTCATGTAGATAAAGACCCAAAATTTGTTAGTGATCACTGCTCTACCGCATTCAACTATTTTGATTTGCAGGAAAGAGTGTGGTTATAGCTCCTTTCAATTTTGGGTAAGTTTCGAGCTCTTTGCTTGAAATTTTTACTTATGAATTACATTTTATTGAGGAATTTGAGTTCTCTTTTGTTTGCCTTCTTTTCACTTAGTAATTAGCAATGACAGTTGTTGGTAATTATCCCTGAGATACTAACTATGTATTATCTAGAACCTTCCGGTGATGAAGTGGGGAGTGGGGGACACACAATGAAAACTGTATTAGTTGCATAAGTAAACGTTTTTATCTATCAACATATATTAATGTCTACATCATTACATGATTATTTACTAATTCAAAGAAATTTATTACTTTAACTTATAGGGGTATAAAATCATTCAAAAAGGATGGAGGAAAGGTGGATAAAAAACAAATTATTAAGTTAGAAGAATGTTGAGGTAGTTTTTAGACTTCAATGCTTATATATGCCAAGTATGCTTACTTTTATTTGTTAATGTTTTGTATAACTATAAATTATAGTGCCCATTATAAAATAATAATTGGGAATGAAATATTATGTGATGTGGTATATGGACATGATTGTGAGACAGGAGTAAGTAGACATCCCTTGTATATAAAAAGTAATATATATCATCTTCATCATCATAAGTAAATAGCTTCATTTGATAATATAAGAAAATCAAATCAAACTCATGAATTATGTCATTCTCTTTGCAATTGTTTTACGTGACAGAGCCCTATACAAATGAAGATCTAGATGAGATACTATAAGAGTGGGCACACTCCTTCGTTAAGGAAGTCAACTTTGATTTTGATTGGGATAAAATATGAGTTTTCTAAACATTGATGTCATTGTTTCTATATACATGTGATGATTATGACTTTTTGCAACTTTAAATTTGATTCAAGTGAATTGTTGGTGTATATGTGAATGATGTGTGTATATATGAATGTGTGTAAATGAATGTGAAGAGTATTGAATACAATAAAAACTGAATTTGTACATGTCATGAGAATGGATTTGGAGAATGGAGTTGTATGTGTGTTTTCCAAATTGTGTATCTGCATGAGAATAGAATTAAGTGTTGAAGAGAATGAAATTGGAGAATGGAAATGTGTGGGTGGATGAATTGTGTGTATGTGTTTGTTATTGTAGGTTTTGTAGGTATGCTGCCATTTTGTTATGCTGAACATAGGATGGAACCTACAATTGTAATGAATTGTAAGTTCTGCAACCTACTGAACAACTAGATAGAAAGTTGACACATCTATTAGAAGAAATATACATGTGGTGTTGATTGTTATAAAAAAAGTCAATGATGTGATCTGCATCGTCAGTTTTCAATAAAAAGTGACAATAACTATTCTAAAATGGTCATGCCATCCATCACGATTGTTCTAACTAGCCTGCAACACAATTGTGTCGCCCAGCACAGCCGTGCTACCAAGCCATGGTATTTCTCTATGTCGTCGGTTCTTAAAACACAAACCAACGACATATCTATTCTAAAATGGTCATGCCACCCGGTATGGCCATGCTACCTAGCCCACAACATAGTCTATAATGTGGATTATTTTGTGCAAACTAACAATACAGAGCTATACCATGACACTAATATCGCTCTGAGTTCTCAGTTTCTATTTCTGTAGCAACTGACACTGACTCTGTGTCGTTAGTTTTTCCTTTCCCTTAAAACCTACACATAAGATGTTATATTGTTGTATATATTTTAACCGATGTTATATGTGATATATGTACTAGAGGAAAGACACAAAGTTCCATTTGGATGACAAATTTATTAATGCCTTCAACAATTTGAAGTGGAATTTGGCCTTTGCCCCTATCATGTAGCATGTGGATTTCTTTATACAATATGAGATTATGATTGATGCATCAGATACGGTGGTTGGTTTATGCTTGGCCAAAGTGTTGGACTAGTACCACACGTGATATATTATGCTAGAAATACTCTTAATACGGCATAAAGAAATCATATAATCACTAAAAAAAGTTCTTGTTATAATTTTTTCTCTTCATAAGTTCCTCTCATATGTGTTTCAAAACATGGTTACTATATATACCAACCATGTTGCGCTCAAAACTCTCATGTCTTGGAAGGCTTCTGATTTGAGGTTTTTGTTGCTAGAAGAGTTTTATATATATTTCAATGATAAGAAAGGTTGTGAAATCTACGTATCTTACCACCTATCAGACATTGAATCTCCTGATGGATAGGTGGCACAAGTCAAGGAAACAATGTCTCATGAACATCTCATGGTAGTCAATGTGATCGAAAGTTTGTGATACTAACAGAAAGTCAACTTCTTGGCTAGTGGGGGAGTGTCGGATATGTGGTCAAGTGAAGAGATAAATATAATTTATGAAGACATCAAGAACTATGTGTAGGATGACCCACACCTCTTCAAGTATTATTCTAATCATCTCATCTAAAGGTGTGTTCCCAAAAATGGATAGCTCGAGGTTCTCACCATGTTCCACTATGGTTCATGTGTAGGAACACTTGGGGGGGAATAATTGTGTCCAAGGTTTTACAATGTGAACTATATTAGCCTTCTCTCTTCAAGGACTCTCATCTTGAATGAAATGCTAAAAGGTGGGCACAATTTCATAAGGATACATTATGCCTCTCTCAACAGACTTGGTGGTAGAGGTGTTTGATGTATGGGAATAGATTTTATGGGGTACATCTCCTCCCTCTTTTGGGTTCATGTACATTTTGACGGTGGTTGACTATGTATCAAAATGGGTTGAAGTTGTTGCCACAAGGACTAATGACACTAATGTGAGGCATCAAATCTCGTAATCTCTCTTAAACCAAGGATTTGGGTCTGAGGTGATCAAGATGGACAAAACAAAAACTCATCTATTTTTTCACAAGGTAAGACATGTAGATGAAGTCCTTTTAACATGTACAATATGCAATAATTATTCTTGTTAATCACTTGACGGTTCCACACATTGAATACATGAAGCGTGTACTTACAACTATTTTATAAGAAATGGAATTGTATATCTCAGTAAGAGCTCGGTAAGTCCCAATGAAGGACCTAGGTTTGAACCACACTAAAGGCACACTACATATGGAAATCCATGCCAATTTGGCACAGTAGCGGGGTGATAGGACCACACCCTCTCATGCCTCGAGAGTTTACCATGTTGGTTTCTCCTAGCGTGGGATCTCTCGGTCACCAAGAAAATTGTATTTCTCATTTGGTAGACTAGTACAACTCATATTTTTCTCACTGTAGGGCCTAGATTGGATAGGGACTGAAAATATCTGATTCTACCTTAAAACATTGCTAACATTTTCTATGGCATGACTCTTCTGAATCTTTAGCTCTCTTCATAATCAGAAGGGTTACCTAAAAATTTGTTTAGTAGAGTGTGTGAGATACTGACTTAGTGAATGGAAACTCACCAAGTAGACAAGATAATACATATAAGCAAGCTATTACTATTGATCTATATGAGTAATACTATACAAATCATTATCATACTAAAATAGTATGAATAAGTAAAGAATACGATTCTAAATCTGATTTCTTAATATAATAACAAGTAATAAATTCCTGAGTATGACTTTTATTCTCTTAATTGTCTTACTAATGCCCTGGACTTACATGATGTGTACCACAATATGTGAAAGATTTGCAGCTATTTTCTATCTCACCATGCAAGAATTTGAGTTGACTTGAGATTCTAAGTTTCCTAACTAGCTTATAGTCTACAATGGGCCTTTCCACATCTAGACACGACATATATATCAGTTGGTTACATAATACTAGACTCCCCCTCTGAACTTGGGTACTCAGTAGGAGAGTCAAAATACTCTAGCTGAAACTACCTACATTAGTGCTTCTGCAAGGATTGACTCACTGAGTAGTAACTGAACTAGCTACTATTGGGAACTTTGGTTAACATTAGATGCCTATTTATAAATATATTGAAAACTTGATACTAGTGGGATCTCCAGTTATTATTGGGTACCATTGGTATCACTGGAAACTCTAGTTAATGTTGGATACCCTTATTGTAATTCAAGAGGTTGTCTACTGGGCTTAACCCCTAATGGTGTACCAATGGCTTCTAGTTTTATATCATGGACACTGACAGTGGGTAAGACATTTCCCCCATTGTGGCATAGACCTCTACAATTAATCTATAGTGTTTGGGGATTGTAAATGTCTAATTGATTTTTTTAGTTTCACTATTCAATGATCTACTAAACTTCTCTTATCTTTAGTCAGTAATTAGATCATTCAATTTTCTTTTTTATATTATGTACAACATTAATATTTCTTAAAATAATATTAAAACAAATCTAAGTTATTATAAATCTCCAAAAAGACATTTAACAAAAAATATTTACTTCCAATATCATATTTTACTAGGACTGAATAATATGAGCATGTATGAATATTATTGTAATGATTTGTGTTATAACAATACCATTACTAATTCATATTGAATGTTATTTATTCTGATATAATTAATTTGTACTGAATTGATGACATTGCATATTGTTTTGTAGATTGAACTAGATAAATGATCATCAAATAGAAAAAAACTGGAAGTAACTACACATTTGATCATCTCAAATCCATGACTAAAATGAATCAAGCTATCTAACAACACTTTATATCATGTGTTTAGCTACTAAGGACTAGGGAAAATGTGGATGTGTCGGTTCTTCTAGAGTATATTGTGTTTGAAACTCATACAAATCATGCACATGCATTCTATAATTGAAATCATTCATCTTTTATCAATTTCTAGCTATGTAGATCATTCATAACTTAAAATCAGATTGGGGATTACTAAGACAAAAATACATAAATAGTATACTAGACAATCATGTTCTTCACATTTTGGATTTATATTATGTGAAAATCATGACTAAAAGGAAAATTTCCACTCACCTTGAGTTTTATTGTAACTACTGATCGTGATCCTTGTAGTAGCTTACCCAAATATTGGCTTTTAACTTGGATTCAAACTAAAAACTCCAATTTCACCATCTACAGATCAAACCTGAACTACCGTTCTGAGCTCCATCTATTAGAGGAAGAAGGATGAGAGGGGAAAGAGGAATGTAACCTTTAACCAACCTTTCTCTAGGATTCAACTAAGGAAAAAGGGATAGAACAAAGGAGAAGTCATCAATTTATACTTGCTTTGATGGTTCCATGGCTGGGTGTACTGCTCTTTCACATTCTTTGCATTCTTCTCCAAAATAGCCATAAGAATTTTCCCTCTCATGCATCTTTGCTCTATTTTAGGAATTTTTTATGTGAAAAAATGAAATATGAATCCAATTGAAATTTATTTCAACGAATTCTTATATGTACATCAAATGTTATGATCTTTTTTATGATTGGTTGTATTGGGTTGCAGCATAGCTCACTTGAAAGATCTAGAGGGGGGTGAATGGAGTTTTTTGATAATTTGAAGATAATTGAAAATACTCAACAAAATAAGGAGGAGGAAACAAGGAAGACACTTGTGTTTAGAGTGGTTCCACCCTTTGAATTCAAAGGTTGTCAGTCCACTACCCAATTGTCTCCAATTGGGATTTTGAAAGCGACTAGTTTTATTTACCTTTCAAGGATGTTACAATAAAATACAATCACCTTCCTTGAAGTATCCTTCACCTAGAAGTAGCCTCAACCTCCTTGAAGCAGCCTTCTTTGAAGTAACTCCAAGCCCTTGGAGCAGCCTTCTCCTCCTAGAAGTAGCTACACCACCTTGAGATAGCCTTCCTTTGGATGTAGCTCCAACCTCCCTTGAAGCAGCCTTCCTTGAAGTAATCTCAATCACCTCTTGAATTAGCCTTCTCCAACAAGAAGTAGCTTCAACCGAGCTCCCTCAAGCAGCCTCCACGATCTTGGAGTAGCCAAGGAGCATAAGTAGCTTGAACATGTGAAGGGGGATTGGAAGAAGGAAGTAGAACAATTGAGTATAGAGCTTTGATCCTATATCAAACGTTGGATCTCCTATCCACTTAAGATGAATGTGGCAGTGTGTGGTGTCTAGGAAATTGTAGTTATAAGACAACTCTAGAGCACAAGGAAGAAGACAACAAGTGAATCTTAGCTTTTTTGCTCTCAATAGTGAATGCTCAAATGTAGCTTAGGTGATTTAGGTGTCCTAAGACCTCTCTTATTTATAGGAATGGTTTGTAAGTACTTAGGGACGTTCTATGGAGTATCTAGAGTGTTCATAATGCTTAACTAGCCATTAGGTTTACATTAGTTGGCTAGTAATGGCTAATTTGTTTGTCCTTTAAGGAACAATCCAGAACCCTGCTCGGCTGACAATTTTGTCGACCGAACTGTGTCTTGATCGACCTGTTCTTCGACTGAGCCTGGGTTTAAGGCAAATGTGTTGCAACTTCTATTTTCAACTCCCAACTACCAACCACTTGGTCTAACGGTTGCAATCTTTAGACTGAAGTTTGCTCGGTCAAAGATATTTTTGATCGAAGTTTGTTTTAGAGAACAAATGTGTAAGTTATTGAACAATGCTCATAATTTCGACCGAGGTGGTTCTCGGTCAACAAGAACTTTGACCAAGTGTGTCTCGGTCGACAAGTTTTTCGACTGAGGGTGTCCCTATTTCAGACTTTTGAATCACCTACTGAGTGTGTGTTTTAATGAGTGATGCTGACTCTAACTTTGGGGCAAACCTATCTAAGGGTTATAAGTTGATAGGGAAGATATAACGCTTGATTTACATGATGTCTAAGTACTTGTACATTATATTTTTGTACAAGTATTTGTATTTGAGTACAATCATGAACATATATATAATTAAGTACATTTGATCTTCAATTTGCATTGATCTTCATCTTTCAACTTAGTATATTTTCCTTATTCCTTTGAACCCTGAAATATTCAAATAACATGTTAGATCCACAAGTGTGAAATGTTTGTCATCATCAAAACAAAGGGTATATTAATGTCCAATTTAGCAAACAATCTCCCCCTTTTTGAAAATGACAAACATTTCTAAAATATAATCAAAGTAATATAAATGAGATGAGTTTCATACCTGAGATTTACCTTAGATGAAAATATTCACTTGTTTTCATAAAGTGTGTGCTAATTATTCCTAAAGATATATGGAACATAGTATCCATCTCTTAAGGAATGTAGCATCAAGTAATGTCAAGCCAAGAAAACATGAAACTCGTTTATTTTGTTTTATATTATCTCTCCCCCTTTGTCATTTCAAAAAGATAGCCATATAATCATTTTACTCCCCCTAAATGTGATACTCTCCCTCAATATCATACACAAGTTGTAAAGAGATAAAAAGTGATAGAAAAATGTCCAATGAAATCCGCAAGATAGATTTTCATTATCATGATCAAGTGGACACAAAAAAACTCAATTTCATTGATAACAACATAAGCTTCACTATAATGATTACATAGGCTTTACTACTCACTACATAGAACATTATCACTTTAACGATTGCAAGAATGCACCAACCTCAGGATCTTTCCCAAGAAATGGAGCATCACCATATTACTTGACAAGTGTTTTCCAATCAAGTGCATCGGTCTTGGTAAGAGCATATGCCTCCATAAATGTAGGTGCCCTGTCAAATATGAAATGGGCAGCTATGTCCTGGAGTTTCATGAGTGAGTATTGGGTATGGGAAAGATCATGTGAAGGTGGTGGTGGGACTTGGGTGTATTGGATTGAAGGGTTAAAAGGATAGAGACTCCTGGGATAGAGTGTATATTCATATGTGTCAGGAACATTGGGAGACAAAGCTTGCTTTCTTTGATTGACATATGTCATGGCATGGTGATTGTAGTCTAATTGTCTCCCTAGGTGATAGGTAACCCCTTTGAGATAAAAAAAACATCATTTTCTAGATTTTATATGGAGTAGCTAGGATGAGTTGGGGGTGGAGGATTGCTTCAGTGGATGTCTCTCCTTTAGTCCTAGCTCTCTCGTGCCCAAATTCAAGTCCCATTTCATCTACAATGTTTTGGTAAGTTTTTTAGGATGCCTATCACAGTTGTAGTTTAAATCCTCTAGGTTTTTGTCAAGACAAAATTAAATAATTTGGCACACAAAATCAGAATAGGGAGGATTTCCAGAGAAGTCAAACATATTAGATAAGATGATGTGGATGAAGTTGACATGAATGCTTTCTAGTATAGCATAGATTAGGCACATCCTAAATTGTGGGATTTTAGTTTTGTTTTCTCTAGGGTAGATGTTATGGGAAATGATTTGGTTTACTACCCTAGATTCATGATTTAAAGATGTAGCATAGTAAGTTCCCCTATTTTCATGAGATGAAGTATTGGGAAGGAAAATGGCCTTTGTGAGGTCTCCTAAGCTAATTGTGTTATCATCCGTGGAGAATTTGGATGTAGGGTTTCCAGTGGTTAGGTCTATGAATTCTCCATACTCCTCCTCATCTATATCTAGCATTTTAAGGATTTCTTTTTCGAAGAAACAAAAATCTAGCCCATCAACCATGGAGCTAAAATAGAACGGTTCATTGGAGTCCCTAGTAAGGTTAGCATAGAACTCACTGATAGCTTGGGTGGACCAGAAATGGAAGAATGGGGTGAGGAATTCCGTCAATTTTTGCACCTTGAAGAGCTCGGAGAGATCAAGGAGCGTGATGAAGTTGTTGGTGTCCACTGGGCGTCAAGGAAGAGGGGTCTTCGAGGTGACCTTGAGGTAGCATTCTCCAACAACAATGTCGTTGAAGGGAATGCCATTGATGATGCTCAAGGTTGGAGTGGTTATTCTTCCCTTCCTCACAGCTACTTGCTTCTTCCCACTACGAGCTGAAGATGAGGCCATCTTGAACAATTTGAGATGGAAGAAGAGCTAGAGATGGTAGTGGAAGAGAGTTTCTAAAAAATAGCTTTAAAATGCACTAGTGAAGGGATGGAGAAGAAAGCAATTGAAGTGTGAAGAGAATGGGTGGATTGGGGTCCCTTTTATAGCAAATCAGGACCTTCTCGATCGACAATTTTGTCGACCGAGGACCCAATGGCTCTATTCCAATGCTCCTTGTAACGACTAGTTTGGTCGACTGTTAGAATTTGAAATTTTGATCGTTGCAATAAGGATTTGGTCGAAATTATTTTAAACTGAGGGGATTTTGTGCAAAAAATCAGTTTATAAAATTTCTGGAAGAATCTCAATTGACAATCACCTTGTCGGTCGAGGGTCCCACTGAGTGGAACTCGATCGAGAATTTTGTCGACCGAGTATCTTCTCGGTCCAAAATATTTTTGGCTGAACAAGAGATTGTAAGTAGTTTTGCTGAATTGTTTTGAGCTTGTTTATGTGTTTGTTCATGATAATAAATTATTGTGACTGACCAAAGAAATAGCTCTAGAATTTTACGTAATAAAAATCACATGAGATTCAAGTAAGAAAATTATTAAGAATTTTGATCACATATACCAAAGAATATATCTTCTAGGGGAGTAATGAGTAACCTCTTTCTAATATATTGAAATTGATCAACAGGAAGAGGTTTGGTAAAGAAATCCACTAATTTCTCTTCAGTATCAACATGATGGAGAGATTTATTATTTTTTGAAATATGATCTCTTAAGAAATGATGTTGAATTTCAATATGCTTGTCACAACTATGTAAAAAAGGACTATGTGCAAGTGTATAGCACTAGTGTTATCACAAAAAATCAACGTAGAAGAAAATGCAAAGCCATAGTCATTCAAAACTTGTTGCATATAGAGTACTTGAGCATAACATGAATCCACAGCCACATATTCGACTTCAGTGGTGGATAGGGCAACTATATTTTGTTTCTTACTAAACCAAGATAATAAGGCTCTTCCTAGTAAGAAACAACCACCACTTGTGCTATTGCGATCAAGTTGACAACCAGCATAATTGGCATCAGTGTAAGCTTTTAATTCTAGTGATTGTCCTCTAGGATACCACAAACCAAAGTTGATAGTACCAGGGAGATGTTTTAAGATCCTTTTGATAGCTTGAAAATGAGAGTGCATTGGTTTTGATTGAAATCTAGCGTAAAGCCCAACGAAAAACATGATATTTGGTCTAGAAGCGGATAAATATAGCAAATTACCTATCATGGCCCTATATAAGGAATCATCAATGGGTTCACCATCTTCATCCTTGTCGATTTTGGTAGAAGTGGCCACCGATGTGGTATCATGTTTGCAATTTTCCATACCAAATCATTTTAAGAGTTCCTTAGTGTATTTATCTTGGCTAAGAAAAATTCTGGCGGGCATTTGTTTTATTTGAAAACCAAGGAAAATTGTTAATTCTCCCATAAGACTCATTTCAAATTATTTTGCATGATATCACTAAATTGATTACATAAGGAATCATTTTAGGAACCAAATATGATGTCATCAACATATATTTGAACAACAAGAAAATCTTATTCATATGTTTTGAAAAATAGTGTAGAATCTGATTCTCCTATTGAGAAACCATTATCAAATAGATAGTTTTTAAGTCTTTCATACCAATTATGTGGTGCTTGTTATAGACCATAAAGAGCTTTCTTGAGTTTATATACATGGTCAATCTTATCAGGAATCTCAAATCCAGGTGGTTGAGCAACATATACTTCCTCTTTTATGATTCCATTTAGAAAGGCACTTTTTACATCCATTTGGAATAGTTTGATATCTTTGTGGGAAGCTAGAGATAATAACGTTTTAATAGCTTCAAGTCTAGCTACAGGAGTATAGGTTTCATAAAAATCTATCCCTTCTTGTTGATTGTATCCTTGAGCTACCAACCTAGCTTTGTTTCTAACTACTTCCCTGACTTCATTAAGTTTGTTTCTAAAAACTCACTTAGTACCAATTATGGTTTTATCTTGTGGTTTAGGAACTAAGTCCCATACATTATTTTTCATAAAATTATTTAATTTTTTTTGCATTTACATTATCCAATATTCATCCTTTAGATCTTCATTTACCTTTTTAGGTTCAACAATTGATACAAATGCCATGTTTGCAACATCTCTAAATGATGATCGGGTTTTTATCTAATCAAAAGGATTTCCTATGATTAAGTCTTGAGGATGGTCCTTGATTAATCTAGGAATAGGTTGTTGTGTCTCATTTTTTTGTTCAATTTTAGAGTTTTGATCATCTTTTGTAGATATGGTTAGGTCCTCAATTTGATGAGTAATGTCATTTAAGTTTTCAATTTCATTTTTAGCACCTTATATTGTCATTTCATGAAATGTGGTATGAATTGATTCTTCAACTTTTCTAGAGATGGTGCATTCTAAATGCTTTACTAGAAGTTGAATATCCCAAGAAGAATCCTTTATGAGATTTGGGGTCAAATTTATTTTTATCATCTTTTGTATTTAAGATGTAACATGGTGTACCAAAGGTATTAAAATAATAAACTCTTGGTTTCTTGTTGAAGATCAGTTCATAAGGAGCCTTCTTCATATGGGAATGAATTGTTACATAATTTAATACATAACATCATGTATTAACTACTTCAGCCCAAAAAGTTTTAGGTGTATTATGTTCAAGTAACATTGTTCTAGCCATTTCTTGTAAAGATCGATTTTCCTTTCTACTATCCCATTTTGTTGTGGGGTATGTGGGCCTAAAGAATTATGAGTGTACCCTTGGGATGTACAAAATTCTTCAAAGATGTGATTTTCAAATTCCTCACCATTATCACTGTAAGGACCCTAACCTGCGTTTAGGGTTTACCCTATTTGTTTTGCTTAACCTTGGTGGTTTGATGCTTGCTGATCACCTCTAAGTGGTGATTAGGGTTTGGTTGTGCTTTGTTGAGAGTTCAAGGGGCTGCTTGCAAATAACCCAAGTCTAGGGTTTTGTGTGCAAGTTTTCCATCTTGTGAGATGTTTTCCCCTCTTTGCTTCCTCTAGGGTTGAGAGGAAGGCTTGGGCTTGTTGTTTGAGTTTCTTGGGCCTTGCTTGAGCTTGTTTGGGCCTTGAGGTGCTTTGTTTGGGCTTGCTTGAGCCTTGTGTCAGCCAAGACCAGCTTGTGTCGCCCAAGGAAGAGTGTGTGTCGACCTAGAGGTGGTGTGTCGACCTGGAGTAGTGTGTGTCGCCCAGAGGAGCTGCTAGTTGTGTCGCCCATGTTGCTTGGTCCAACCTTGACCATGTTTGGTGGACACTTGGTGTATATCCTTGACAAGTGTCTCTTGGCTTGCTAGTGTGTTGGCTTGAACCCTAGGGCAAGTGTCCCTTGGGTGGATGACACTTAGCATAGGTCTACCTTGTTTTCTCCTCCCCTTCTTTCTATATAGGTAGCTCTTTCCCTTGCCTTAGCTTCCTTTTCTCTTTTGGTCTCTCCTCCACCTTGAGTGCACGACACTCCTCCCTCTCTTGCTTGTGTCGGCCGAGACACTCTCCTGGAGTTGCAGTGGTGGCTGATACCCTCTCTTGGAGCAGCTTTGGTGGACGACATCCCTTGGAGCTTGAAGTGCATCTTCTTCCTTGGAGCTTGGAGCTTAAGGCGGGTTGCATAACTTCTAACCCTAACTTCTTTACCTCTTGTTCCTGTTCTTGTTCATAGATTAGTAGCTTAGAATTGTACCTTGCTTGAGTTTCCTTTGGTGTCTGATATCCCCTTAAGGTTTAGGGTTTCTAGTGTACCTTGTGATCTAGGGTTTGTGCTCCTTTGAGTTGGAGGTTGATGGTGACCTAGGGTTGGGCGATATCCCTTCTTTGTTGGTGTTGGACGATATCCTTTTGAGTTGGACGATATGGTATTCCCTTTGATGGACGATATGTATGCCTTTGGTGGATGACATGATGTGTTCTTGAGGTTGGCCGACACCCTTGCCCATGTGTTGGGCGATAGGGTGAGCTAGGGTCATGTTGGCCAATATGATGGTGACCCTTGTTGAACGACATGGTCCTTGTGATAAGAAACACCTTTGTTCTTGAGTTGGACGAGACCCTCTCTTGTCTTGGTGTTGGGCGAGATGGGTACCTTATGATGGGCGACATGGTGAGTGCTCTTGTGTGGAGTGATAGGCCAAGCTAGTGAGGTGTTGGCCGATGTGGTTGAGTTGGCCGATGGATGTTGTTGGGCGATATATCTTGTTGTGTCGGCCGATATGGTGAGCATGATGGGCGATATGGTTGGATGACACCCTCTTCTTTGTGGTGAACGACAGACCTAAGTCTCTTGATGGTTTGATGGTGTTGGCCGATAGCTATGCTGACCGACACCCATGATGACCGATAGCCATGGTGGGTGACAGCCTAGGGTTAGGTATGTGTCGGACGACAGGCCTTGATAGGTTTTAGTGAGGGCGGTGATGAGTTATGGTGAGAGTCTTGTAATCATATAGTAACGGTCCTTTGTGATGTGGAAGTGATTAGTTATGCACCAATAAACGATGGCGGTGTCTTGTTAGTAATAACAACAATGAGTATGATGCCTTGCAATAATAACAGTACTAATACTAGTAATGATGCCAATACTAATAATGGGGGTAATGATGATAATGGCAGTAGTGATGATAATGAGGAAGGTAATGGTAATAAGATGCATGATGTGATCCTTATGCTTATTTGTTAATAATAAAGAAGATGATCATAATAATGTTGATCATAATAATGATGGCAATAATGATAGCAATGATATGCATGAAGTAATCCTTATACTTAATTGTTAAATGAGAATGGTGATAGTTACACTAGTAGCTTGCATCATGATAATAATGATAATAATGATGATAGTGACATAATGGTAGTGGTAACAATAGTACTTGTTTTGTATGTTTGGACACCTTGATTACTTGTATAATCTTGAGATAAGAGTAAGCATGTATATGGCTTGTTAATAATGTGACTTGATTACCAAATAGGGTAAGAATGATAAGTAGAGTATCTTGAATGGCATTTCATGATGGTAGCATATTCCTTATGATTGAATCTATGATTATTGTGTACTTTAACCCTGCAGGTAATGATTAGCCTTGAAAAGGGCTATGAGACACATGTGATGTGTAACATCACTTGGTAATTACTCTGGTTAATGAGATGATATGTGTAATGTGCTAAGTTCCATGATGATGATGTGAGCCTTGAGAGGCATTGACAGTACATGATAAGGGATTGAGATCCCATGGTATGTGATGATCCTCGAGATGGATCTGAATGGTTGGCAAGAGGCCAAGTGGTAACATGTGATGTTGGATCCTTGTGATGGATCAGGTTGATGTGATTAAATAATAGTATAATGTTGTTTGCTTTCCGTTAAATCTTGCATGTTATACAACTTGGTTGAATTCTGCAATCCATCTAAAAGATACTAATTAATCACAGTAAAATATATCATGTAGTTTGCCCTGGCCATAGATCCATCATCGTCAGGACTTGGTGATGGTGAAACAGGTTCTCCTATGGGTTAACCTGGAAGCGCATATTGTTGAATATGTGTAGGTTGCTCCTAGCCTGAAAATGAGGAGGTAAGAGTGTAACTTCGGTTACAGACTCAGATATGTATATAGAGTGTGGTGAACATGCCCATGGCTCAGGATATGTGATGTGTGAGCATGAATGCGTTCATGGCTCAGAGCACGGTGAACAGGCTCGTGGCTCAGTTTTGCTAGCGCCGATACCTGTACTAAGGCGGGCTAGAGTGAGGGTAGCCTATGGAGCTGACCCTGTAGCTTAGACCACTTCATCATGTGACTGCGGTCCTGCTTGTGTTGTACTCGTGTACTGACCACGAGGTGGGAGGTCGTGGAGTCTGGCTCTTCCATTGACCTTGTATGGCATCGGCTTGGGTTTCATGACCGAAGGTTGGATTTGAACGGTACGGTTCAAATCCTCAGGGCATAATAATATGTAATACAGCCGTTTAGTGCTTATTGCTTAGGATAAACACGAAACATTGGTTGAGGCCTTGTTTGTGTAATATCCTTGTTATATCTTGCAGGTCATGTGGTAATATGTCTAGACTTGATAATAAGGTTATGAGGCATTATATCTTGTTCTTATTATCATGTTGTATAGTGATATATCTTATCTTGTCAATCATATTCCTTTGAGAGATATCTGGTTATATGCTTTTGTATAGCGAGTAAGCTTGTCGGTAAGAATAATCTGCTTTATATAGATTGCTCTTGTTATACCTGTTAATAGATATCTGTTGTTACAGTCTATCTTGTTGAGGTTCTGTAGTTGCGGTGGGGAGTTATGTTTCCTGCTGGGACAATTGTTCAATTGTCTCACCCCGCTGGTTTAACCCCTTTTTAGGTGGTCGAGGTAGACGTGGTCGTGGTCGTGGTGTTGCGGCCGAGCAGCTTGAGGAGCAGTAGAAGGCAAGTGTTGGACATGCTGCTGTTTTGGATGTTTTGTAGTAGAGTCTAGAGTCATCCCTGTACTCTCAGGTCCTTGGCAGTGTTTTGACGTTGTTTCACGATGATCGATCGATGATGTTTGTATATCCTGCTGTTGGCCGGATGTGGGCCTTTATGTATATGAACAGGTGGTGAACTCATGTGATGGATGAACAGCTGTTCTTGAGCTGTGGACACGTATCAGATCTTGTGTATGTGTATATATATATGACATGTTTCTGTGCAGGATGAGGACTGGAAAGTAATAGTTTCACAGTTTATCTAATTTTCCGCAATCGGTTTTAATTAACCTGTGTTTTCATAATCTGTGGTTATGGTGATTTCCGCACGTTTTTGCGTAACACCTCGTTATCTGTGTGATAATGGGATGTGTTGCCACAAGTTTTTGGTATCAGAGCTTTAGGTTCGCTGAGTCTACAGGGATTTAGGACTAGGTTGAGTTGTTCTTATGAGTGTCCAAGTTTTCTTACAATATCTTCTGCCCTCAGCGGAAGAAAAGTCAAGATGTCTAGAAACCATGAAGAACACTCTGCTGAGTACAGTGATGCTGCATCGGTTGATGGAGCAGATGGACAGGCACATGAAGATCGGGTGCCTGAGGTTCCCCAATTTAACCCAGACATACTTGAACATCCTACTTACCAACAGCTTATGGGGCAGTTAATGGTTACGATGAATCTCATGGTTGAGCGATTACCAGTGCCTCCTCCGCGAGCACAGGTTCCTCATGGAGAAGCATCGGGTATTGGGAAGACCTTTGAGCGGCTTCGCCGAGTTGGAGCTTCGAATTATGTTGGAACGGCTGATCCAGCGGATGCAGATTTGTGGCTGACAAGTCTCGAGAAGGCTTTCCGGATCCTTGACATTCCCAAAGCAGACAAGGTAAAGCATGCTGTCTACCTTCTGAAGGGTAGTGCTGGTCACTGGTGGACCATCGAGGAAGAGAAGCGGCCTGGTGAGGTGATCTGTTGGGAAGTGTTCCGACGCGAGTTCGTCACCAGATACTTTCTGAAGATGTATCTGGATGAGAAGGTTAGTCAGTTTGAGAATTTGAGGCAAGGAACTATGAACATCACCGAGTTTGAAGTCAAGTTTATGGATCTATTGAGGTTCTGTCCTCACATGGCGGCAACAGACGAGGAACGAATCAGACGTTTCGAGAAGGGTTTGAGTGCTGAGTTGACAACCCCGGTGTCTGCGTTGGAGAATCGAGAGCGGTTTGCTACGTTCATGGAATCTGTTCGACGGATCGAGAGGACGGTACAGGAGAAAAGAGAGTCTATGTCTCTCAAAAGACCTGCTCAGTTTCAAGGACGAAGGTTTGGTGGCTTTAAGAAGCCTAGGTTTTCAGCACCGTCAGCAATGAGAAGTGCCGGTATACCATCTCAGTGGTCTCCGAGTAAAGGGAAAGGTTATGTTTCTTCACCATCTAAGGCGCATAGTTCAGCTTCAGTGGCAGTAACAGGGCCAGCTAGGTCACGGTTTGAGGACAGGTCATGTCATCTTTGTGGACAGGTCGGGCATTGGAAGTCCAATTGCCCGAATAGAGATGTTGAAGTTACACAGCAGTCGAGGCAGAGTTTTCAGAAGTCAGAGAGACTGCAAGCCAGTGATAGCAGAGGTCAACGACGCGGTCAAGCATCTTAGGCTGGATCGTCTGCTCAAGGAAGCAGAGGTCGTGGACAGCAAGCAACGGCTCGATTCTATGCCATGAATCAGCCGGAGGCGATAGTCAACCCATGAGTGGTGAAAGGTCAGATGGAGTTATTTCATTCTGATATGTCTTCTTCTTGCTTTATATCTGTTCTGGTTGACCCGGGTGCTACACACTCTTTTATCGCCTATAGTATGCTTGAAAACTGTCGTTTACCTGTTAGCTGTAAGAAGGATAGCTTGTTGTTAGAAACCCCTCTTGATGGTTCCTCTTTGCTTCAAGAAGAGTGTCCATCTTGTGTCTTGTCTCTCTCAGGACATCATATTCAAGTGGATCTTATACCACTTGATATGCATGGTTTTGATGTTATCCTTGGGATGGATACCTTAGAGAAGTATAAGGTTGTCTTGGATTGTGGTTCCAAGCAGGCAGTGTTTGATGTTGCTGGAGAGAAGTGGACCTTCCAGGGAGATAGGAAGATTCTTCCGACATGTTTGGTATCAGCTATGGTGGCAGATAAGTTGTTACGACAAGGATGTGAGGTGTTCCTAGCTCACGTGGTGGATACCGTTGTGGTTACCAAGGCGAAAGGTCCTAGTCTTGAGGAAGTGTCAGTGGTTCGAGAGTTTGCAGACATGTTTCCTGAGGAGTTTCCCGGTGTTCCTCCACCCCGAGAGATTGATTTCGAGATCAATCTGGTTCCTGGAACACAACCAGTTGCACAGTCAGCATATAGGATGGCTCCAACAGAAATGGCAGAGTTGAAGAAGCAGTTGCAAGAGTTGTTGGAGAAAGGTTTTATCCGACCGAGTACGTCGTCGTGGGGTGCTCTCGTGTTGTTCGTTAAGAAGAAGGATGATTCGATGCGGTTGTGTATAGATTACCGGCAGTTGAACAAGGTCACGGTCAAGAATAAGTACCCGTTGCCGAGGATAGATGATCTGTTCGATCAGTTGTGTGGTGCTACAGTGTTTTCGAAGATCGATCTACGGTCTGGATATCATCAGTTGAGGATTAAGGCGGATGACATACCAAAGTCAGCTTTCAGGACGAGGTATGGTCATTTTGAGTTCGTGGTTATGCTGTTTGGGTTAACCAATGCACCTGCTGCTTTTATGGATCTGATGAACAGAGTGTTTCGTCCGTTCTTAGATCAGTTTGTTGTAGTCTTTATAGATGACATCTTGATCTATAGTCGGGACAGGCAAAAGCATGGGAAACATCTCCGTCAAGCGTTGACTCTTCTTCGTCAACATCAGTTGTATGCCAAGTTCAGTAAGTGTGAGTTCTGGTTGGAGGAAGTGACTTTCTTGGGTCACGTGATATCTGCTGAAGGGGTCAAAGTAGATCCAAAGAAGGTGGAATCCATTGTGGATTGGGAACAACTGAAGACACCGACAGAAGTGTGTAGTTTCCTTGGTTTGGCAGGATACTACCGGAGGTTTATCAAGGACTTCAGTGCGATCGCTTTACTGATGACGAAGTTGACCAGGAAGGACGTACCTTTTGTTTGGGATGATCGATGTCAGCAAGCTTTCCAGAGTTTGAAGGAGAAGCTGACCAGTGCTCCAGTGTTGATCTTGCCAGAGCTTGGGAAAGGCTATGTTGTCTTCTGTGATTATTCCAAGAAAGGTTTAGGTTGTGTGTTGATGCAGGACGATCATGTAGTTTCTTTTGCTTCGTGACAGCTCAAGAAACATGAGGAGAACTATCCGACTCATGACCTGGAGTTAGCGGCTGTGGTTCATGTATTAAAGATTTGGAGACACTATCTGTATGGGGAAGTGTGTCAGATCTTTACGGATCATAAGAATCTGATGTACATCTTTACGCAGCATGCGCAAGAGTTGAACATGCGACAGCGTCGATAGATGGAGTTTATCAATGATTACGACTGCACGATCGAGTATCATCCTGGTAAGGCGAACGTGGTAGCTGATGCGCTTAGCAGAAAGTCTTCTTCTCTTTCTTCAAAGAAGGCACAGTTGAGTTCTCTGGTATGCCATAGGCGAGATATGTTTGTTTCTCTGCGACAGATGAATGTGTAGATGGAAGTTTCTTTGTTGTCTGGTCTTTTCGCACAGATGCAAGTTAAGCCTACGTTGAGGCAGCAGATCAAGGATGCATAGAAGACTGATGATGCGGTATAGTTGATCAGCTCAGAGTTCGGCAGCGACAAGCGCGATGGGTTTCATGAGTCCGAGGATGGACTAGTTTGCTATCGTGATAGGATGGTGGTTCCAGATACTAATAATCTGAGGGAGTTGGTGCTTAAAGAAGCACATACGTCGATGTATGCGATGCATCCAGGTGTCACCAAGATGTACCATAGTCTGAAGGACTTGTATTGGTGGCCCGGTTTGAAGAGAGATGTAGCTGAGTTCGTGGCGAGATGTGCAGTGTGTCAGCAAGTGAAGGTTGAACATCAGAAGTCGGCAGGTACGTTGCAACCTTTGCCAATACCGCAGTGGAAATGGGATCATATAAGCATGGATTTCGTAGTTGGTCTACCCCGGACAACTAGGAATCATGATTCCATTTGGGTGATAGTGGACAGATTGACTAAGTCTGCCCATTTTCTACCAGTGAAGACGACGTATACAGCTGAGAAACTAGCTCAAGTATATGTGGATGAGATAGTACATTTGCATGGTGTGCCAGCTACGATAGTTTCTGACAGAGGTCCTCAGTTTACGAGTCATTTTTGGGAACAGTTGCACAAAGTGTTGGGAACGCAGTTGAGGTTCAGTACAGCTTTTCACCCACATACCGATGGACAGTCTGAGAGGACTATTCAGATTTTGGAAGATCTTCTTCGAGCTTGTGTTTTGCAGTTTCTAGGCAACTGGGATGCACATCTGAGTTTGATAGAATTTTCCTACAACAACATTTATCAGTAGACATCGGCATGGCTCCTTATGAGGCTTTGTATGGAAGGAAGTGCAGATCCCCTTTGTGTTGGTATGAGTCTGGTGAGTATCAACTTTTGGGTCCTGAGTTAGTTCAGCAAACGACCGATAAGATCAAGGTGATACAGCAACAGTTGAAAGTGGCACAGGATAGGCAGAAGTCTTATGCAGACAATCGTCGATGACCTTTGGAGTTCCAGGTAGGAGACAAAGTGTATATTAAAGTCTCACCATGGAAAGGTGTGCTAAGGTTTGGCCGGAAGGGTAAGTTGGCTCCCAGGTATATGGGGCCTTATCCAGTGATAGCACGTGTTGGCAAGGTAGCTTACGAGTTAGAGTTGCCTCCAGAGTTGCACAGGTTGCATCCAGTGTTTCATGTCAGTATGTTGAAGAAAAGTCATCCGGATTCAGGTACAGTGATACAGCCAGTCGAGGTTGAGCTTGATGCAGATGTGACCTACAAAGAAGGTCCTGTGGCGATCCTTGACAGAAGGATCAACAAGCTGAAGAGGAAGGACCTGGCTCTTGTGAAGGTTCTTTGGCAGCGTCGTGGCGTTGAGGAAGCCACGTGGGAGCTTGAGGAAGAGATGAGGAGGAAGTATCCCTCACTTTTCTCTTCGGATTTCGGGGACGAAATCCCTTAAAGGGGGTTAGATTGTAAGGACCCTGACCTGCGTTTAGGGTTTACCCTATTTGTTTTGCTTAACCTTGGTGGTTTGATGCTTGCTAATCACCTCTAAGTGGTGATTAGGGTTTGGTTATGCTTTGTTGAGAGTTCAAGGGGCTTCTTGCAAATAACCCAAGTCTAGGGTTTTGTGTGCAAGTTTGCCATCTTGTGAGATGTTTTCCCCTCTTTGCTTCCTCTAGGGTTGAGAGGAAGGCTTGGGCTTGTTGTTTGAGTTTCTTAGGCCTTGCTTGAGCTTTTTTGGGCCTTGAGGTGCTTTGTTTGGGCTTGCTTGAGCCTTGTGTCGGCCAAGACCAGCTTGTGTCGCCCAAGGAAGAGTGCGTGTCGACCTAGAGGTGGTGTGTCGACCTGGAGTAGTGTGTGTCTCCTAGAGGAGCTGCTAGTTGTATCGCCCATGTTGCTTGGTCCAACCTTGACCATGTTTGGTGGACACTTGGTGTATATCCTTGACAAGTGTCTCTTGGCTTGCTAGTGTGTTGGCTTGAACCCTAGGACAAGTGTCCCTTGGGTGGACGACACTTAGCATAGGTCTACCTTGTTTTCTCCTCCCCTTCTTTCTATATAGGTAGCTCTTTCCCTTCCCTTAGCTTCCTTTGCTCTTTTGGTCTCTCCTCCACCTTGAGTGCACGACACTCCTCCCTCTCTTGCTTGTGTCGGCCGAGACACTCTCCTGGAGTTGCAGTGGTGGCTGATACCCTCTCTTGGAGCAGCTTTGGTGGAACACATCCCTTGGAGCTTGAAGTGCATCTTCTTCCTTGGAGCTTGGAGCTTAAGGCGGGTTGCATAACTTCTAACCCTAACTTCTTTACCTCTTGTTCCTGTTCTTGTTCATAGATTAGTAGCTTAGAATTGTACCTTGCTTGAGTTTCCTTTGGTGGCCAATATCCCCTTAAGGTTTAGGGTTTCTAGTGTACCTTGTGATCTAGGGTTTGTGCTCCTTTGAGTTGGAGGTTGATGGTGACCTAGGGTTGGGCGATATCCCTTCTTTGTTGGTGTTGGACGATATCCTTTTGAGTTGGACGATATGGTATTCCCTTTGATGGACGATATGTATGCCTTTGGTGGACGACATGATGTGTTCTTGAGGTTGGCCGAAACCCTTGCCCATGTGTTGGGCGATAGGGTGAGCTAGGGTCATGTTGGCCGATATGATGGTGACCCTTGTTGAATGACATGGTCCTTGTGATAAGCAACACCTTTGTTCTTGAGTTGGGCGAGACCCTCTCTTGTCTTGGTGTTGGGCGAGATGGGTACCTTATGATGGGCGACATGGTGAGTGCTCTTGTGTGGAGTGATAGGCCAAGCTAGTGAGGTGTTGGCCGATGGATGTTGTTGGGCGATATATCTTGTTGTGTCGGCCGATATGGTGAGCATGATGGGCGATATGGTTGGATGACACCCTCTTATTTGTGGTGAACGACAGACCTAAGTCTCTTGATGGTTTGATGGTGCTGGCCGATAGCTATGCTGACCGACACCCATGATGACTGATAGCCATGGTGGGCGACATCCTAGGGTTGGGTATGTGTCGGCCGACAGGCCTTGATAGGTTTTAGTGAGGGCGGTGATGAGTTATGGTGAGAGTCCTGTAATCATATAGTAACGGTCCTTTGTGATGTGGAAGTGATTAGTTATGCACCAATAAACGATGGTGGTGTCTTGTTAGTAATAACAACAATGAGTATGATGCCTTGCAATAATAACAGTACTAATACTAGTAATGATGCCAATACTAATAATGGGGGTAATGATGATAATGGCAGTAGTGATGATAATGAGGAAGGTAATGGTAATAAGATGCATGATGTAATCCTTATGCTTATTTGTTAATAATAAAGAAGATGATCGTAATAATGTTGATCATAATAATGATGGCAATAATGATAGCAATGATATGCATGAAGTAATCCTCGTACTTAATTGTTAAATGAGAATGGTGATAGTTACACTAGTAGCTTGCATAATGATAATAATGATGATAGTGACATAATGGTAGTGGTAACAATAGTACTTGTTCTGTATGTTTGGACACCTTGATTACTTGTATAATCTTGAGATAAGAGTAAGCATGTATATGGCTTGTTAATAATGTGCCTTGATTACCAAATAGGGTAAGAATGATAAGTAGAGTATATTGAATGGAATTTCATGATGGTAGCATATTCCTTATGATTGAATCTACGATTATTGTGTACTCTAACCCTGCAGGTAATGATTACCCTTAAAAAGGGCTATAAGACACATGTGATGAGTAACATCACTTGGTAATTACTCTGGTTAATGAGATGATATGTGTAATGTGCTAAGTTCCATGATGATGATGTGAGCCTTGAGAGGCATTGACAGTACATGATAAGGGATTGAGATCCCATGGTATGTGATGATCCTCGAGATGGATCTGGATGGTTGGCAAGAGGCCAAGTGGTAACATGTGATGTTGGATCCTTGTGATGGATCAGGTTGATGTGAATAAATAATAGTATAATGTTGTTTACTTTCCGTTATATCTTGCATGTTATACAACTTGGTTGAATCCTGCAATCCATCTAAAAGATACTAATTAATCACAGTGAAATATATCATGTAGTTTGCCCTGGCCATAGATCCATCATCGTCAGGACTTGGTGATGGTGAAATAGGTTCTCCTACGGGTTAACCTGGAAGCGCATATTGTTGAATATGTGTAGGTTGCTCCTAGCCTGAAAATGAGGAGGTAAGAGTGTAACTTCGGTTACAGACTCAGATATGTATATAGAGAATGGTGAATAGGCCCATGGCTCAGGATATGTGATGTGTGAGCATGAATGCGTTCATGGCTCAGAGCACGGTGAACAGGCCCGTGGCTCAGTTTTGCTAGCGCCGAGACATGTACCAAGGCGGGCTAGAGTGAGGGTAGCCTATGGAGGTGACCCTATGGCTTAGACCACTTCAGCATGTGACTGCGGTCCTGCTTGTGTTGTACTCGTGTACTGACCATGAGGTGGGAGGTCGTGGAGTCCGGCTCTTCCATTGACCTTGTATGGCACCGGCTTGGGTTTCGTGACCGAAGGTTGGATTTGAACGGTACAGTTCAAATCCTCAGGGCATAATAATACGTAATACAGCCGTTTAGTGCTTATTGCTTAGGATAAACACAAAACATTGGTTGAGGCCTTGTTTGTGTAATATCCTTGTTATATCTTGCAGGTCATGTGGTAATATGTCTTAACTTGATAATTAGGTTATGAGGCATTATATCTTATTCTGATAATCATGTTGTATAGTGATATATCTTATCTTGTCAATCATATTCCTTTGAGAGATATCTGGTTATATGCTTTTGTATAATGGATAAGCTTGTCGGTAAGAATAATATGCTTTATATAGACTGCTCTTGTTATACCTGTTAATAGATATCTGCTTTTATAGTCTATCTTGCTGAGGTTCTGTAGTTGCGGTGGGGAGTTATGTTTCCCGCTGGGACAATTGTTCAATTGTCTCACCCCGCTAGTTTAACCCCTTTTTAGGTGGTTGAGGTAGACGTGGTCATGGTCGTGGTGTTGTGGCCGAGCAGCTTGAGGAGCAGTAGAAGGCAAGCGTTGGACATGCTGCTGTTTTGGATGTTTTGTAGTAGAGTCTAGAGTCATCCCTGTACTCTCAAGTCCTTGGTAGTGTTTTGACGTTGTTTCACGATGATCGATCGATGATGTTTGTATATCCTTCTGTTGGTCGGATGTGGGCATTTATGTATATGAACAGGTGGTGAACTCATGTGATGGATGAACAGGTGTTCTTGAGCTGTGGACACGTATCAAATCTCGTGTATGTGTATATATATGACATGTTTCTGTGCAGGATGAGGACTGGAAAGTAATAGTTTCACAGTTTATCTATTTTCTGCAACCGGTTTTAATTAACCCGTGTTTTCATAATCTGTGGTTATGGTAATTTCCGCACGTTTTTGCGTAACACCTCGTTATCTGTGTGATAATGGGATGTGTTGCCACAATCACTCCTAATAGTACATATTTTGTTTTATAATTGATTTTCAATTTAGAACAAAATTTAATGAATACTCTAATTGTATCATCTTTAGTTGAGAGAAAATGAACCCAAGTGTATCTACTATAATCATCAACAATAACAAAGTATTATCTTTTACCACCAATAAATTGAGTCCTCATAGGACCAAATAAATCCATATGAATGAGTTCTAATGATCTAGTAGTGCTACGTAAGGTTTTGGATTTGAAAGAAGTTTTACTTTGCTTGCCTAAAGTACTGGTTCACAATTTTCAAGTTTGTCAAAAGAGAGTTTAGGTAAATCACAAACATCATATTTTAATCAAATTTTTGATAACATGTGAACTTGCATGACCTAGCTTTCTATTCCATAGTTGTAAAGATTCATCGTTTGCAATAAGACATTTTCCAATAATAGCTTGCACAGAATCAGGTCTAAGTATATATAGATTTCCTAATATTTTTCCTTCATAAACAACATTATTAGTGTTGTCTATGAGTAGCTTGCAGCAAGATTTGTTAAAAAGGACATCATAGACACTATCACATAATTGACTAACACTAATCAAGTTGTGATGCAATCCATCAACAAGTAGGACATTTTTAATTTGAAGATTTGTACCAATATTACCTATTCCAATAATTTTACCTTTGGTTTTGTTGCCAAATATGACCATTCACTCTTATTTTATTCAAATGTTATAAAAGCTTCTTTGTTTCTAGTCATATGTTTGTAACAACCACTATCAACGACCCAATCTTGCAAAATAGATGGATTTTGGTACCCATGTGATGGTCCTTTTGGTTGGGAATATTTATCAAAGCATTTTGTATTTTAGAATAACTAATTAGGAAGAGTTTTTGAAGTTTATTGAGCAACAAGGTTGAATATAGTCACACGTTTATTGATTCAATAACAATCTCTTTACAGAACAACACTCGGTCGACAATTTCTTCACCAGATGATTTTTTGGTTGAGCTATTTGTCAGCCAGAATGATTTGCCAGAAGATACATTTTTGACAGAACATCTCTTGGTCGACTATTTCCTCAATCGAAGAGAGTCTTGGTCAAAAAATTTGTCGACCGAGAAGATCCTGTGTGTTCTCACTATATTTATCAATTTCAAGCAAACCATTTTGTTATTTCCAATCAAATCATACAAGAATATGCAAGTTAAAGCTTAGTTTAGTTGATATAAGACAATCTGATTTTCAAATTTAAGTTATAGGTCAAATCTCAACTAAATATTCCACATTTATAAGTTTGTGGTTTTTTAACCCAAGCTAGATCCTTATCCTTATTTTTCTTGTAAGGGCATGAAAATGAATAATGTCCAAGACTTAAACAATAATGACAACGGATGAAATCAATTTTATTTCTTTTTTTAACATTGTGGTCATGAACTGGATTGTTTTTGGGTACATACATGACTTTGGTCTTGGGTACTTGTGTATTTATAGCTCTAGGTTTTTTATAGGATTTATCTTTGGGTACATAACCTAGGCCTCTCCTCCCAATTTGACCAGATGAGTCCTTTAGGATTTTATCAAGAATGCCTTTATTTTTCAAGCTACTAATATCCTTTTGCAACTTATCAATTTCAACCATTTTCTTTTTAATGCCTAACTTTTCTTGGTCTAGATTAGATAACAAACTATCTCTTTCTTTGACAATAGAATCATAATCCAAATGAGTACATAAAGTAGGTTGAGTTTGAAGATCATTCATTTTAGCAAGCAATTCAACATTTTCTTGACAAAGAAAATTATAGTTTGTTTCTACAGCACGCAACTTGATATTATGTTCATTAATGGAATATTTTAAAGTATATCTTTCAGATAAGAGACTTTCATTTTTATAAGAGAGGGTATATAGCTTAGCATGCAAATCATCATCTATTTTTGTAAGCTTCTTTAATTTCTTTTTACAAACAACATATTTGTCATATATTTCTTCAATACTAGTGATTAATTCTTCTTTATATAATTAAAGAAGGATTACCTCACTTGAATTTTCATTTTCATCTTATTTGGCCATAAGACATTCCACTTCTTCCTCTCCGCTTTCACTTTCATCAATTCATTCATCCCAAGCAGCTTTGTAAGCTTTATCTCCTTTGTCTTTCTTCTTGAAGGAAGATTTCTTCCCTTTCTTGATTTTGCGACATTCATTCTTCAAATGTCCTTTCTTGCCGCATTCAAAACACCTAAGGGAAGAAGAGGAAGAAGCACTAGAATTTTTTTTATAATTATACCTTCTAAATTTCTTACCATTTACAATGAGTGCATCTTCATCATCATCTCATTCACTTATTTCATCACTTTCTTGAGTGATGACCTTTGATTGAACCTTTGTTGTAGCTTTTAGGGGAATGTCCTTCCTTTTTCCTTTTTGAAGCTTGGTCTCCAATCTTTCTTCTTCTTCAAGGGTGACCTCGTGAGTCTCTAGGTTGCCGATGAGCTTCTCCATCCTCATTGTGGTGAGATCATTTGCTTCTTCAATGGTCGTGACCTTTGGCTTGTATTTTGGAGGCAAAGATCTGAGAATTTTGGGTACTAAATCTTCTTCACTTATATACTTGCCTAATGCACTTAAGCTGTTAACAATGGAAGAAAATATTGCATACATTTCACTAATAGATTCATTAGTTGCATACAAAATTGTTCAAACTTTTGCTTAAGCATATTAATTTTGGTATTTTAACTTGGGTAGTACCTTCATGTGTTATGGAGAGTTCATGCCATATATCATAAGTCGCATCACATGTAGATATTCTATGAAACTCACTTATAGAAATAGAACAATATATTATGCTTACCGCCTTTGTATTTAATTGAACTTGTTTTACCATGTTTGGATCTCATGGTGCATAATTCAGTTGTGGGAAGCACATACGGACTAGACACCATCCTCCATAACTCTAAGCTGATTCCTTGAGAGTAGAATTGCATTCTTCTTTTCCAGTAGGTGTAGTTGCTCCCATCAAAAGGTGGTGGTCCAGTTACGTGAGTTCCTTCAAGGTTGAGGTCGCTAAGCATGTTGTCCCCCATTCTCTAAGACCTGATATGGCTCCTTGAAGACCTGTTGTGATACCAATTGAAAGATATAGAGGGGGGTGAACATAGATTTTTGATAATTTAAAGATATTTAAAAATACTCAACCAAAGAAGGAGGAAACAAGGAAGACACTTGTGTTTAGAGTGGTTCCAACCTTTGAATTCAAAGGTTGTCAATCCACTGCCCAATTGTCTCCAATTGGGATTTTGAAAGTGATTAATTTTATTTACCTTTCAAGAATGTTACAATAAAATACAATCACCTTCCTTGAAGTAGCCTTCACCTAGAAGTAGCCTCAACCTCCTTGAAGCAGCCTTCTTTGAAGTAACTCCAAACCCTTGGAGCAGCCTTCTCCTCCTATAAGTAGCTCCACCACCTTGAGATAGTCGTCCTTTGAAAGTAGCTCCAACCTCCCTTGAAGTAGCCTTCCTTGAAGTAATCTCAAACACCTCTTAAAGTAGACTTCTCCACCAAGAAGTAGCTTCAATCAAGCTCCCTCAAGCAGCCTCCACGATCTTGGAGTAGCCAAGGAGCATAAGTAGCTTGAACTTGTAAAGGTGGTTTGGAAGAAGGAAATACAACAATTGAGTATAGCGCTTTGATCCTATCTCAAGTGTTTGGATCTCCTATCCATTTAAGATGAATGTGTCTATGTGTGGTGGCTAGGAGATTGTATCTATAAGACAACTCTAGAGTACAAGGAAGAAGACAACAAATGAATCTTAGGTTTGTTGCTCTCAATGGTGAATGCTCAAGTGTATCTTAGGTACTTTAAGTCTCCTAAGATCTTTCTTGTTTATAGGAATGGTTCGCAAGTACTTAGGGACGTTCTAGGGAGTATTTAGAGTGTTCTTAGTGCTTAACTAGTTGTTAAGTGTACATTAGTTGGCTAGCAATGGCTAATTTGTTTGTGCTTTAAGGAACAATCCAGAACCCTGCTCGATAGACAATTTTGTCCATCTAACTGTGTCTTGGTTGACCTTTTCTTCGACTGAGCATGGGTTTAAGGTAAATGTGTTGCAACGTCTATTTTCAACTACCAACCACTTGGTATAATGGTCACAAGCTTTAGACCGAAGTTTGCTCATTCGAGGATATTTTTGACCGAAGACCATTTTAGAGCACAAATGTGTAAGTTATTGAACAATGCTCATAATTTTGACCAACAAGAACTTCGACCAAGTGTGTCTCAATCGACAAGTTTTTCGATCGAGGGTGTCCCTATTTCAGACTTTTGAATCACCTACTAAGTGTGTGTTTTAATGAGTGATGGTGACTCTAACTTTGGGGGAAACCTATCTAACAGTTATAAGTGGATAGGGAAGATCTAACGCTTGATTTACATGATGTCTAAGTAGTTGTACATTATATTTTTTTACAAGTATTTACGTTTGAGTAAAATCATGAACATATATACAATTAAGCATGTTTGATCTTCAATTTTCATTGATCTTCATCTTTCCACTTAGTAGAATTTCCTTATTCCTTTGAACCCTAAAATACTCAAATAACATGTTAGATCCACAACTATGAAATGTTTGTCATCATCATAACAAAGGGTATATTAATGTCCAATTTAGCCAACATCAATTACATTAATTTATGTCATCACTCTGTGTGGCCATCATTCTGGTCGTCGATCCATATGGCTATCATGTTGCATGGACATCAGTCTAATGATTGCTTTGTGTTGCCATTAGTATGCATGGTCATCGGTATGGTCATCTATATGTGTGGCCATCAATCTGGTCATTGGTTTGCTTGGCCATCGGTTTTTCTGGACTAATGAAAGTGCAGGTTGATCATAGTTTTATAAATTTTAATAAAAGTGCCATAACTCCCTCATTTTAACTCTAGTGTTATCCATTATTTTTTATTTGGTTTTATAGTTTACTTCTCTACATTATAACATAAAATTTTAATATATTCTCATATGATAATCTCATTAGTAAATATTTACTTAATGTCTTTAATGCTCTTCCCTCATACATGTGTGGGCTATATTCTACATCCACTAAAGTTTAAATCCCAATGTATGCACAACACATGTTTAACCTAGAAAAGAACAAGTTTAAGAGGTTAAATAACCTTAAATCATCCAGATAATGATGCAAGGTATTAATGAAAGTGTGATTGACACGTTAACCCTAATATTACCAATAAATCGAGGTATGGGTTGTAACACCCAAGTTGGGATGTGAATCTGTTAAGTCAAATATATTTATCCTCTTTGGGTACCTAGAGATATGATAAGTGATAGAGGTATCCACTTCATTCATAGAGCCTTTGAGATCTTGTTATAAATGCATGGTGTAAACCATCATGCAGCCACCCCTAGAATCCAAAAAAAAATGGGCATGTTAAGCTTGACAATCACAAAATAAAGCTCATTCTATAGAAAATGGTGAGAATCTATTAGGGTTGGTCTCTTCCACTCAATGACAATTTTTGGGCATATCAAATAGTATATAAGACTCCAATTTTCACCAACCCTTTCAAATTGATATATGATAGAAGTTGTCACTTATTGGTTTTGTTGCAACATAAAGACTTTTATGATTTAAGATCCACTAATATTAACATGGATAGAACTAGAATCTAAAGCAAATTGTAATCGAATGAGTTGGAAGAAATGAAGCATGAAGCCTATAAGATATCAAATCAATACAAGGAGAGAATGAAATTTTCTCATTAAAAGTTGATTCAAAAGAAAATATTCAAATCCGGAGAATATGTTTACAATTTATAACTGATGGAGCCCTATTTTGGGTCTCAATCTTGTGACATTTTATCCCTTATCCTCAAATTGATGCATAAAATGCATGATATTTCCCAATAAATGGCATATAATGTCAATTCACTTATGGTTTCTCTTGCATACTTTTATAGGTATGTTGGCACTCCATGATAGAAAGGTGAGAAGAATGATGACCTTAGGTATTCCATAACCATGGAGGATCCTGAGAGAACCCTAAAGTTACCCCCAACCACCCCACGTGACCAAGGAAAGAGTAAAAGCAAGGATCACCACAGAAATACACTTAAAATATCAAGGTATAGACCAAATCCCCCGAAACGGCTATGGCACTTCGTTGCAGTCATGATACTATCGAGAAGATCACAGTGTTGATCCAGTTCATGAGATACCCTGGGACATTCAACCACCACATTCATTCTCACCACTAAAGTCATGGTTCCAATAGACCAGAAGGTTGTTCCTTGCAAAATAGTTGTTCAATAGTGCTCCTCGACTACCCTCCTACCTCCTCCACCACAGTTGTGGTTCCCAGAATGGTCTTTCTATCCTCAAGCCACCACATATGTGGTACCCACTATAGTCGTGATACTCCACCTCATTCCACTCAAAACTTATATGACATTTTCATCTTTAAAACCACGATCATTCCCATCCACCACATTTGTTCTTACCCTCACCCACCACGGATGTGGTGCCCACTATGGTCATTTTTCCTACTAAACCTTACTTCTTCGCCATTTTAGTACTTTACCCCCACCACATAACCCTAGACCACCTAGGACACTATATATATATATATACTAGTGGTGGTTGAGAGTCTAAGGTTGGACACTTCAAGCCTTTACAACCTCCACTCCTTGTTCTCCACTCATTTCACTACACTTCATTCTATTCTCCATCCCCAAAATCCTAGTTTTCTATGGTTTTGGGTATATCTCTTCCATTTTGCATTCCACCATACACTCTTAGAGGAGGAGTACAACCTTAGAGTTGTTGGAGCTGAACAGAAGAGCATATTCATCCCATCCCATGGAGTTTTTGCCTTCTTTTTCCACTTATTTTTTATTGTTTTGACTATGAGTAGCTAAACTCCTTTGTGAACTGTTTAGGGGGGATATATGTAACTATGATACCATGTTCGGAAATGTTCATCCATCAAAAATCACATTTCATTTTATAATTCTATTTTATTTCTTTTTCTCCTTCAATGCTTCTTGATATGGTTGTTTGACATATGGAACCACCTAAGGAATAGGCACATGGATGGTTTTGGGATTTTTGGTTGAGAAACTCCTAAATCCCTAGAGGAACCTTTGCTAGTTTCTCCATCCTTCCATTTGTCTACCCATTCCTCTACTCCTAGGTATGAGTTCTAAGTAACAAGAGTGATCTTCCATATACACTTAGATAAATCACTTGCTTAGTTAGTGGTTAAATAGAACTAGTAGGAGATGAAATGCCCTCCTTCTACTCTCCACACCATTCCTTGCCTCTGAGTGCATTAGGAAACCACATCTAGAAACCTAGACCAGGATAATGTAGACCTATTCCTGCCTATTCCTTAGTCAAAGGAACCTTGTAAGGGTGGATGATTAGTGATAGGGACCAGTTATACTACACACTACCATGGCATTCGTGGCCAACTAATAGAATATGATGCATGCACTCCTTTGATCCTAGTTGTTTGGTTTAATAGATTTTCAATAGAACTTGTGCATGGACGTGACCCCCTACATGGTTGATTAATACACATTCCCACTAAAAGCCCACTACCCCATCTATTTTCTCAAACCCAAGTTTTAACCTATATTAGTTAATTTCTTATCCTTTATTAGTGTAAGGCCCCTGAACTTGCTTAATGAGTTGAATAAGCTTAATTACCAGAATTGAATTCTTAGAACCTTAATCTAACCTTGTGATATGTTTTGAAATCATAATACAAGCTTAATTTTTAAATTTGGTCCAATTTGGACACTGTTTGAGCAAGTTATGCAATTTCCTATACATTTTGGACTTTTCTGTAATCTAACCCAATTGAGGGGTTTTCTTTGCAATTTATCACTTGAATTATGTTCCTTTTATATTCTCTCATCATTCTTGAGCTTTTGATCCATGAGGTACCTATTTAATCCTTGGTTTGAAGGTGTTTTCCTCAAGGGTATTTTAGGGTTTACCCCTTCATGGATGAGCTACCTTTAGTAGCTATCAACTAATGAATTATGTGATTGGCTGGGAAATTCGACAAAGGAAAGATAAGCAGGTCTATATGGATGGTGGGGGAGATTCTTGTGTGTGTGCTTATATATTCTTAATAGTTTAAGGCCATGGACACATGGGGAAGCTACTTTTACACCTCATGCTTGCTTCCATCCTTATCCATGGGCTATATTTACCTCTTCCTTGCCCAAGTACAAAACTATGCTTGCTTTCTCTTTCCTATAACCTAGAGCAAAGACTCCAATCTATTTTTCTACAGAACCAAGTGCTCTAAGATAGAATACAACCTCTTTTTGTAGAAGAAGGTCTCCTAGAGTTCCATCTAGCCCTACCTAGGGTTTCGAAGGTCATCTTCTAGGGATTTTGACCAAGGTAAGTTGTTTTCTTCCTTCCTTATCCATTTCTCTTGCTCTTCTCCTTCCTTAGACCTTCCTCCAGGTTATAACCTTGTTGTTCCATGGTGAAAGTGACTCTAGAACTCAAAAATCTATCCTTCTTGTTTCTTTTTCTAGGAATTTGCTTCTTTGTGGAGAGAAGTACCTATTTGGCCAAGTTCAAATCTGAATCCAAGGTTTTCTTGCCCTATTTGCTTGAGATTCTTGTTGTTTGATATCTGACCAAATTCTAACAAGCAATATAAGTGAAGAATGTTAGGTCAGATATCAAACAGCAATTTTGTGATGAACTAAGCCTAGAGAAACCATGCTTGTTTAGAATTACGAATTTTGTGGTGTTCCTTATTCTGTTCCAGTTCTATATGAACTTGTAAATATGTGTACAGCCTTTCTAAGGTGCAACATGATCTGGGACAGGTTGATATCAACAACCTATGGTGTTAAGCACAAAACAATTGATGGTCCAAATTTAGGATTTTCAAGTTATTTCCTTCCCTATCATACAACCGATGGTCATACCATTCAACAACCAATAGTGTTGTTATCTTGACAACTGATGTTTGTGATCAAGGGTGTCAAATTTATGGTTACAACCTATGGTCACCCCCTTAGGTTGGGTTTTAGCTCAATTAGACGTTTAATTATCATCTACTAAGTATTCTAATGATGTTATCAATTGATGATGACATTAGCTTAATATTTGATGGTGTTAACTGAATGTATTATTGATCTAACCACCAATGGTGACCTAGTGATCACAATTAATGATAGATCAGGTCATCACCATAAATGATGAGTTAAGAATGTAATTGTAGATTTGACTAAACCTTGAACCAATGGTTCCTTGGTTCAATTGATCTAATGGTTAGACCTATCCTTCAATTGATAACCTTGAACAATGAACCTGATCCAATGAATAATATTGGATGCTTCAACATACAATGGATTAGAATAAATCACATGGTATTATATGTGGGTCCTAGTGATGATAATTTGATGGTTCAATACCATTAATTTGTAGTCTTACCTTTGCCATCATATAGTTATATTTGATAAATCACTATAATAAGTGGATGCCTAACTCCCATGTGATTTAGCTTGTTATACCTAACCTTAATGTAATTATATGATGTTGATTTCTTATAATCAGGCCTCTTGAATTATTAATGTGATAATGAATTACACTCTTCTTGTGTTGAAACCACAATGTAGTACTATTTGAATATCATAGTGCCTTGCCATGTTAATATCTATGGACACATATGTGCTAATGATATTTAGAGCCTTGTTTAAGGCATGGAATGATGATGATAACCTTACTATGAATAATGTGATGGTTTTAATGACCTTTGGGCATGTTTGAAGCCATGATTGAGGTGAAATCCTCTTCATGTTCCAATAAGGGTTAAAACCCTGGAACTTGTGATAAGATACTGGTATCTTGTAATAGTATGATGATAAGTGTGGTCCATTAATTTGCAATGAATGATAGTATGTGGTAATGTGATTAAGATTTATATCTCAAATGTTTTATAGCTTTTGAAGTTTCTATACATATACTCTTGTTAGAAAAGAATTAGGGTTTGAATGTCCACTTGTATGATAAATCCTAAATGCATTCAATTGGCAGTAATTAATCAAGTGTAACCTTAATCATGTAGAGCCCTGTGTCATAGAGCCATCTTCAGTGTCAGAACTTACTAGATAGTGAAACAAGTATTCCCAAGGGAAACTCGAAGCGCATACTGTTGAGTGTGTAGGGGTGGAAAGTTGAGGATATATCCTTCTCATCCACAATTGCAGGTTATGGAGGATGGCTATGGTCATGCCTCTAAAATTTGATGTGATTGAGGACAACTGTGGTTGTACCTCAGATTAGAGGGTAATGTATACCATGTTTTCTAGTGTCGTAACTTGTAACAAGTACGGATTAGTTGTTATCAGTCGACTATATGTCACTGTGGGCAGTTTGAATGGTATGTCACTGTGGTTTACTCGTACTGACCGAGGGGAAGAGGTCTTAGGACACCGACACTCCTAGATCTTATACGGAACTGAATAGCACTTTGTAGTGGTTAGTTGGACTTTGAGTGGTACGACTCAAACTCCCTAGGGCATAATAATAAAATATATAATACTAGTCGTGTAGTATAATTGCTAGGGTTTAATATGTATCACATTGGTTGATTAACCCTTGTCTTGTCTTTACACTACATAGTTCTTACATGATACAGACTTATGAAAATTGTGTAATTCTACTTGATTCTACAACCTATTTGCTTAACCGCTTAGTATGTTTAAACTATTCAATCTGTTCATATTGCTTATTCAATACCCTAACTGCTTAATGTATTTACTGTTAATTAATATGTTATAATCAATATATGTTGGAGAGAGTTATATCTCTCGTTGGGATTGGGTCTCACCTGTGGGTCACCACATTTTTTTAGGTGGTCATGGGAAACGAGGTCGAGGTCGCATTGTGTAAGAGAACCAACTTGGTGATCAATAGATTCAGAAGGTTGGTTAGTTGTAGATGTTAGTAGTAGAGTCCAAGTGTCATCCCTGTACTCTCAGGTCTGGGTATGGGATGTGTATTCTAAATGATATACTCACATCGACATTAGATTTTGGTAGTATGCTAATGTTTGTAAATATATGGCATGTACATGTGAAATATCTTTTGTATGCATGATGTGACTAAGGTATTTGGACCCATATGTAAGTACTTGTTACAGTATATGAGAATGGAATGATGGACCTTTTGTAAATGTTCTAGAGTTTATTTACATTGTTGGAATTGGTTTTAATTATTCTGCATTTTTACTATGTGATTAATTAGTAGTTGATTGTATTTTGTGTTTTGAGTAATCTCATTTAGTGTGACGAGGTGTCATAGTTAAGTTGGTATTAGAGCTCTAGGTTTATTGAGTCTACAGGGACATAGGACTTAGGTTTGAGTCTATTCTTATGTATCCAACATTCTGCTCATAGTTTATACTTATGCAGATATGTCTGGAGGACATGAAGAACACATTGAGAGTAGCTATGTTGCACTAGGAGGAGGTGCTATGAGGTAGGCACACAATGAGAGAGTGTAAGAAGTAGGGCTAGAGCAGCCCGCAATGCCTCATCTAGACCCGATAATGATGGCCAATCTTGAGTTTCAATCTATGTTTAGACAGATGATGGCCACAATTATACATATCACTGACAAAGTGCCAACACCTCAAGCTAGGGCAGCCGCCTCCAATGTGGAGTCCCAAGGTGTCAGGAAGACATTTGAACGTCTTATACGTGTTGGAGAAATTGAATATGCAGGTACTTCTGATCCAGCATACGCTGACATGTGGTTGACTGAGCTGGAAAAGGCGTTCAAAATCCTAAACATCGCTGAAGAAGACAAAGTTAAGCATGTGGTATACCTGTTGAAGGGTAGTGTTGGCCATTGGTGGGCCATAGAAGAGGAGAATAGGTGAGGAGTTGTGATAGGATGGGAGAAGTTTTGAAGGGAATTTGTTAGCCGATGTTTTCCAGAGACCTATCTAGATGAGAAGATATCTCAGTTTGAGAAGATTCATCAGGGGGCTATGACTATTAATGAGTATGAGTCAAAGTTTATGGAGCTTTTAAGGTTCTTCCCACACATGGCAGCCACTGACAAGGAAATGATCTGGAGATCTGAGAAAGGCCTAAGTACTGAGTTGGCTACAACAACATCAACCTTAGAAAATAGGGAGAGTTTTTCCACCTTTGTGGAATCTGTAAGGAGGATTGAGAGGTCTTCCATAGAGAAGCGTGAAGCTAATGCTAAGAAGCAGCCTATGCAATTTCAAGGGTAGTCATCTAGAGGCTTTAAGAAGCTGGGGCTTTTCCCGCCACATTTGCAACCAAGGTCAGTCTTTACTGAACCAAGATTACATGCACCATCACAGTGAACCCAAGTTGGGATAGAGGTCACAGTTTTCCGCCAATGGGAGCCCACAGTACCTCATCAGTTTTAGTGACAGGGCTATTTAGGCCATATCAGAACACTAGAACATGTTACAAGTGTGGGCAAGTGAGGCATACAAGATCTTATTACCCTATGAAAGATGAGGAGGTGACTCAGCAGCCAAGGCAAAGTGAACAAGGTCCACAACAACGACAGTTTAGTAGTGGCAGTGGAAGAGGATGTGGTCAGGCATCCCAGGTAGGATCCTCTGGACAAGCAAGCAGAGGACGTGGATGACAGCAGGTGGCAGCAAGGTTCTATGCCATGACCCAGCCAGAAGCAGTGGTCAATCCATGAGTCGTAACATGTCAGATGGAGCTATTTCATTCTGATTTGTCTGCTTCTTGTTTCGTATCTGTGTTAGTAGACTTGGGTGAGACACACTCTTTTATCACCAGAGAGGTGATAGATTGTTGTTATCTACCTGTTAGTCTTAGATCTGATATCCTATGGCTAGAGACTCCTTTGGTTGATTCCGTCGAGTTGCGGGAAGTGTGCCCTTCTTGTGTTCTTTATTTTTCTGGCCACAACATTCAAGTGAATCTCTTGCCACTTGACATGCATGGTTTTGATGTAATCCTAGGAATGGATACCTTAGAAAAATACAAGGTAGTCTTGGACTGTAGTACTAAGGTGGCGATGTTCCATAATGGAGATGTATAGTGGATTTTCTAGGGTGATAGGAAGATTCTTCCTACATGTTTGATGTCAGCTATGACAGCTGAGCGGTTGATGAGACAAAGATGTTAGTCTTTCTTAGCTCATGTTTTGGATACCAAGGTGGTAGGTCCTAGTATCTAGAAGGTACCAGTGATGCGAGAATTTGAGGATGTCTTTCCTGAGGAATTTCCTAGCATTCCCCCTCCTAGAGAGATTGAGTTTGAGATCAATCTTGTTCCTGGAATACAACCCATAGCACAGTCAACATACAGAATGGCACCAGTAGAGATGTAGGAGTTAAAGAAAAAATTACAAGAACTACTAGAGAAGGGTTTTATCAGGTCGAGCACTTCCCCTTGGGGTGCTCCCATGTTGTTTGTTAAAAAGAAGGATGGTTCAATGATGTTGTGTATAGACTACAGACAATTGAACAAGGTGACAATAAAGAATAAGTATCATTTTCCAAGGATTGATGATTTTTTGATCAGTTGAGAGGTGCCACTGTGTTTTAAAGATAGACCTGAGGTCAAGTTACCATCAGTTGAGAATTAAGGTTGATGACATACCCAAGTCAGCTTTTAGGACTAGGTATGGTCATTATGAGTTTGTGGTTATGCCATTTGGGCTAACCAATGCACCTGCAACTTTTATGAATCTAATGAATAGGGTGTTTAGACCTTATCTTGATCAATGTGTGGTCGTGTTCATAGATGATATCCTAATATACTCCAAGGATAGTCAACAACATGAGAAACACCTTCGCCAGGCATTGACTTTGTTGAGGTAGCATCAACTATATGCTAAGTTCAACAAGTGTGAATTATGGTTATCTAAAGTGTCTTTTCTGGGCCATGTTATATCTACAAAAGGTGTTTGTGTTGATCCTAAGAAAGTGGAATTTGTACTAGAATGGGAACAACACAAGACACCAACAGATATCCACAGTTTCCTAGGTTTGGCAGGCTACTACAGGAAGTTCATCAAAGACTTCAGTTCTATAGTGTTACCCTAAACTAGGTTAACCAGGAAGGATGTTCCTTTTGCTTGGAATGACAACGGTCAACGTTCTTTCCAACTGTTGAAAGAAAAGTTGACTAGTGCACCGGTGTTAGTACTGCCAAAGCAAGGAAAAGGCTATATTGTCTTTTGTGATGCTTCAAAGAATGGGTTGGGATGCGTGTTGATGCAGGATAAAAATGTGATTTCTTTTTCTTCGCGACAGCTTAAGAAACATGAGGAGAATTACCCAACACATGATTTGGAGCTTGCAGTGGTGGTCCATGCCTTAAAGATCTGGAGACACTATCTTTATGGAGAAAAGTGTCAGATCTTCACTGACCACAAGAATCTACAATATATCTTCTCAAAACATGAGTTGAATATGAGGCAGAGGAGATGGATGGAGCAGATTAAGGATTATGATTGCACAATAGATTACCATCCAGGGAAAACTAATGTGGTAGCTGATGCATTGAGTAGAAAGTCATCTTCATCATCAATGGCAGATAATGCACAATTAAATTCCTTGATGTGCCATAAGAGAGATATGCTAGTGTCTCTTCGCTAGATGAATGTACAGCTAGAAGTTTCCTTGTTGGAAGGATTGTTGGCACAATTACGAGTGAAACCTACCTTGAGACAGTAGATTCATGATGCACAACAGAATGATACTATAATACAGAACTGATCAGGGATTGGCAGTGAAAAGTATGATGGCTTTCATGAGGCAGATGATGGTACAGTTTATTACCATAATAGGATTGTAGTTCCTAATGTTGATGCGTTGAGGAAGATGGTACTTGAGGAGGCTCACTCCTCCATGTATGCAATGCATCCTGGAAGTACCAAGATGTACCAAAACTTGAAAGACATGTGTTGGTGGCCAAGTCTAAAGTGTGATTTGGCAGAGTTCATCTCCAAATGTCCAGTTTGTCAGTAGGTGAAGGCTGAGCACCAGAATCCTGTAGGGACATTACAACCCTTGCCAATACCACAGTGGAAATGGGATCATATTACTATAGACTTTGTGGTTGGTCTTCCTAGTACAGCCAAGGGTCATGATTCCATATGGGTGATAGTAGACAGATTGACTAAGTCAGCTCATTTTCTGCCAGTTAAGACGACATTTACAGTAGAGAAATTGGCACAAATATATGTTGATGAGATAGTCCGTCTGCATGGCATTCCAGTGACTATAGTTTCTGACAGAGGTCCATAATTTACAAGTCATTTTTGGGAGCGTCTACATTCATCAATGGGAACACATCTGAGATTCAACACAGCTTTTCATCCGCAGACTGATGGCCAGTCTGAAAGGACTATTCAGACTTTAGAGGATCTCTTGAGGGCATGTGTGCTGCAATTTATTGGTAGTTGGGATGTACATCTAACTCTGATAGAGTTTGCATACAATAATAGCTATCAAATAAGCATAGATATGGCCCCTTATGAGGCTCTGTATGGGAGACGATGTCGGTCTCCTCTTTACTGGTATGAGACAGGTGAATATCAACTTTTGGGTCTTGAGCTAGTACAGCAGACTACAAAAAAGATTAAAGTGATACAACAACAGTTGAAAGCAGCCCAGGACAGGCAAAAATCTTATGTAGATAACCGATGTGGACCACTTGATTTCCAAGTGGGATATAGAGTATATCTTAAGGTTTCTCCTTGGAAAGGTGTGTTGATGTTTGGAAAGAAGGGTAAGTTGGCTCCTAGATTTATGGGACCATACCCTGTCCTAGCTCGTGTTGGAAAGGTAGGATATACGTTGGAGCTACCACCAGAGCTACATAGATTTCATAATGTCTTTCACATCTCTATGTTGAGGAAATGCCATCCAGATACTGACCAGACAATCCAACCAGTAGAAGTTGAGTTAGATGAGGATATCTCCTATGTTGAGGGTTCTGTCTTGATCCTGAATAGAAGGGTGAAAAAGCTGAAGAGAAAAGATATAATACTAGTGAAAGTTTTGTGGAATCATTGTCTCATAGAGGAAGCCACATGGGAACTAGAGAATGAGATGCGTAGAAATACCCATCTCTTTTTGCGTAGGATTTTGGGGTAAAATCCTTGTTAGCGGTTTATAGTTGTAAGGCCCTCGAACTTGCTTAATGAGTTGAATAAGCTTAATTACCAGAATTAAATGCTTAGAACCCTAATATAACCTTTTGATATGTTTTTAAATCCTCATACAAGCTTAATTTTCAAATTTGGTCCAGTTTGGAAACTGTTTGAGCAAGTTATGCAATTTTCTATACATTTTGGACTTTTCTATAATTTACCCGATTGAGGGGTTTATTTGCAATTTATCACTTGCATTATGTTCCTTGGATATTCTATCATCATTCTTGAGCTTTTTGATCCATGGATAACCTATTGAATCCTTGGTTTGAAGGTGTTTTCCTCAAGGGTATTTTAAGGTTTACCCCTTCATGGATGAGCTACCTTTAGTAGCTATCAACTAATGAATTATGTGATTTGTTGGAAAATTCGACAAAGGAAAGCTAAGCAGGTCTATATGGATGGTGGGAGAGATTCTTGTGTGTGTTCTTGTATATTCTTAATAGTTTAAGGCCATAAACACATGGGGAAGCTACTTTTACACCTCATGCTTGCTTCCATCCTTATCCATGGGCTATATTTACCTCTTTCTTGCCCAAGTACGAAATTATGCTTGATTTCTCTTTCCTATAACCTGGATAAACTACTCCACTCTATTTTTCTGCAAAACCAAGTGCTCTAAGGTATAAGACAACCTCTTTTCGGAGAAGAAGGTCTCCTAAAGCTCCATCTATCCCTACCTAAGGTTTCGAAGGTCATCTTCTAGGGATTTTGACCAAGGCAAGTTGTTTTCTTCCTTCCTTCTCTGTTTCTCTTGCTCTTCCCCTTCCTTAGACCTTCCTCCAGGTAGGAACCTTATTTTTCCATGGTGAAAGTGGCTCTAGAACTCAAATATATATCCTTCTTGTTTCTTTTTCTAGGATTTTGCTTCTTTGTGGAGAAAAGTACCTATTTGACCAAGTTCAGATCTGAATCTGGGGTTTTCTTGCCCTATTTGCTCGAGATTCTTGCTGTTTGAGATCTGACCTACTCTATAGAGGTGAGTTATATAACATTCTTCACTTATATTGCTTTTTAGAAGCTTGTTAGTTCATGTTTATGCTTTAATGTGATGAACTAAGCCTAGAGAAACCATGCTTGTTTAGAATTACGAGTTTTGTGGTGTTCCCTATTTTGTTCCAGCTCTATATGAACTTGTAAACATGTGCACAGCCTTTCTAAGGTGTAACATTATCTGGGACAGGTTGATATCAACAACCTATGGTGTTAAGCACAAAACAATTGATGGTCCAAATTTAGGATTTTTCAAGCTATTTCCTTCCCTATCATACAACCGATGGTCATACCATTCAACAACCAATAGTGTTGCTATCTTGGAAACTGATGTTCATGATCAAGGGTGTCAAATTTATGGTGACAACCTATGGTCACCTCCTTAGTTCAGGTTTAGGCTCAATTAGATGTTTAATTATCATCTACTAAGTATTCTAATGATGTTATCAATTGATGATGACATTAGCTTAATATTTGATGGTGTTAACTGAATGTATTACTGATCTAACCACCAATGGTGACCTAATGATCACAATTAATGGTAGATTAGTTCATCACCATAAATTATGAGTTAATAATGTAATTGTAGATTTGACTAAACCTTGAACCAATGGTTCCTTGGTTCAATTGATCTAATGGTTAGACCTATACTTCAGTTGATAACCTTGAACAATGAACCTGATCCAATGAATAATATTTGATGCTTCAACATACAATGGATTAGAATAAATCACATGGTATTATATGTGGGTCCTAGTGATGATAATTCGATGGTTGAATACCATTAATTTGTAGTCTTACCTTTGCCATCATATAGTTATATTTGATAAATCACTATAATAAGTGGATGTGTAACTCCCATGTGATTTAGCTTGTTATAACTAACCTTAATGTAATTATATGATGTTGATTGCTTATAATCATACCTCTTGAATGATTAATGTGATAATGAATTACACTCTTCTTGTGTTGAAACCACAATGTAGTACTATTTGAATAACATAGTGTCTTGCCAAGTTAATATCTATGTGCTAATGATATTTTGAGCCTTGTTTAAGGCATGAAATGATGATGATAACCTTACTATGAATAATGTGATGGTCTTAACGACCTGTGGGCATGTTTGAAGCCATGATTGAGGTGAAATCCTCCAATAAGGGTTAAAACCCTGGAACTTGTGATAAGATATTGGTATCTTGTAATAGTATGATGATAAGTGTGGTCCATTAATTTGTAATGAATGATAGTATGTGGTAATGTGATTAATATTTATATCTCAAATGTTTTATATCTTTTGAAAGTTGTTATACATATACTCTTGTTAGAAAAGAATTAGGGTTTGAATATCCACTTGTATGATAAAGCCTTAATGCATTCAATTGGCAGTAATTAATCAAGGGTAACCTTAATCATGTAGAGCCCCGTGTCGTAGAGCCATCTTCAGTGTCAGAACTTACTGGATAGTGAAACGAGTATTCCCAAGGGAAACTCAGAGTGCATACTATTGAGTATGTGGGGGTGTAAAGTTGAGGATATATCCTTGTCATCCACAATTGCAGATTATGGAGGATGGATATGGTCATGCCTCTGACATTTGATGTGATTGAGGACAACTGTGATTGTACCTCATATTAGAGGGTTTTGTATACCCTATTTTCTAGTGTCGTAACTTGTACCAAGTACGAATTAGTTGTTATCAATCGACTATATGTCACTGTGGGCAGTTTGAATGGTATGTCACTGCGGTTTACTCGTACTTACCAAGGGGAAGAGATCTCAGGATACCGACACTCCTAGATCTTATACTGAACTAAATAGCACTTCACAGTGGTCAGTTGGACTTTGAGTTGTATGACTCAAACTCCTCGGAGCATAATAATAAAAGATATAATACCATCCATGTAGTATAATTGCTAGGGTTTAATATGTATCACATTGGTTGATTAACCCTTGTCTTGTCTTTACACTACATAGTTCTTACATGATGCAAACTTATGAAAATTGTGTAATTCTACTTGGTGCTACAACCTATTTGCGTAACTGCTTAGTATGCTTAAACTGTTCTCTATTCATATTGCTTATTCAATACCCTAACTGCTTAATATATTTACTGTTAATTAATATGTTATAATCAATATATGTTGGAGAGAGTTATATCTCTCATTGGGACTGGGTCTTACCCGTGGGTCACCACATTTTTTAGGTGGTCGCGGGCAACAAGGTCGAGGTCACGTTGTGGAGGAGAACCAACCTGGTGATTAATAGATTCAGAAGGTTGGTTAGTTGTAGATGTTAGTAGTAGAGTCCTAGTGTCCTCCCTGTACTCTCAGGTCAGAGTATGGGATGTGTTTTCTAGATGATATACTCGTATCGACACGAGATTTTGGTAGTATGTCAATGTTTGTAAATATATGGTATGTACATGTGAAATATCTTTTGTATGCAGGATGTGACTGAGGTCTTTGGACCCATATGTAAATAATTGTTACAGTATATGAGAATGGAATGATGGACCTTTTGTAAATGTTCTAGAGTTTATTTACATTGTTGGAATTGGTTTTAATTATTCTGCATTTTTTACTATGTGATTAATTAGTAGTTGATTGTGTTTTGTGTTTTGAGTAATCTCATTTAGCATGATGAGGTGTTACGATTAGTTAATTTCTTATTTTCTTGGCTACCTGCCTTGTTCATGCTAATTACTTTTTGTTAGAGTAAGTAGTGTTTTCTTAGTTGATTGTGTTACATTTGTATAATTACTTTCTTAATGCATTTCTTTTTTTCTTGTTTCATATAATTGCTATCCTAATTTAGTAAATTGTTCTCTTTCTTGTTAGTGATTAGTCTAACTTATTTCAGCTGCTCTCTTAGTTAGTTTAGTTGAATAGCATTGATAGTGTAGGGTTAATGTAGGTTCCATTATTCTTTGATTTTTCTTATTTTCTTGTCCACCATTAGTGTAATCAAACCCCCTTATACCTTATACCCCACTCCTTGTGGAGTAGCACCTAAATTTCCTATACTCTATGCTACAATATGAATGCCATGCGCTTGAGAGAGAGTTTTTTGTGTGTTTACAATTTGAATACTAAAAAAATTTGGTTCATTTGTTTGCCCACCTACTTCGTGCAAGTCAAGATCTCTAGTGCCATTATCATGAAGTGGCTTTTGGGAACTAGCTTGTTGTTTCATTTTTATTTTTTCTAGTAGTCCTAACCCTTTTTATTCTTTATTCTTTGTTACAAGTTTGCATTTGTGATTTCTAACTTGCTTTTGTTTACTTGGTTGTGCCTCATGCAAAGTGTGCATGTTTGGACATTGTTCTCTATTTGTTGACTCTTTCTTCAAGAATCTGAAAATAGGGAGGAGAAGGAAAAGGAACCAGCTCATCATCCGAGTAGAGGAGCAAGTCATGGGAGATCATGAAGAAGTGCAACTAAATGAGCCACCAAACTACTTGTATTGTGGCCTCTCCAAAGTATTTCACATTATGAAACTACACATATCTGATTGCTACCACAGTGGAACAAATGTAGGGCAACGATTCTCTATCTTACCAGCCAAGGACTACTTCCCAATTTTTCTATGCTAGAAAATGGTAATCCCTATAAGCATATCAACACTTTCTTGGAGACATGTTCTACCTTTCTCACTAGCTCCTTCAACTAATGATGACATCATTCACCTTACACTTTTTCCCATTCTAATTGACGGATAAGGCAAAGGAATGATATTTGACAAAAACCAAGGTGAAACATGGAAGTCCATGAATAATGAATTTCTCAAGGAACTTTATCCAATAGAAAACATGACCCAAATAAGGAGAAACAACACATCTTTTAGTCAAATGGTTCATGAAAAATTCCACGATAGCTAGGATAGGTTCCAAAAACGTGTAAGGGATTGACCTCATCATGAAGTACCATTATGTTAGCTAGTACAATCATTATACTCGATTGTCAAAAATAGGGAAAAAAGTAGTAGATTCATCTTGTGGTGGTTCATTCATGGAACATCCCCCTAAAAGTCATGGCCTGTCTTTGAACATTTGACATATAATTCAAGGCATAGAGACTTAAGTGTTGTAAGTTATTATGATAGAAACATTGGTGCTTGTACATCGACTCCACCACTTTATACTTCAAGTGAAGCCAACCCAAAAATAATGAAGATTCTTGTCGACATGATGAATTTTATGAAGAGTCAAGTGGGAGGTAACCCTACTCATTTTGTGCAATCTATTGTTTCTCTTGAGGAAGAAGTGAAGGTTATGCAACCTTCGATAACCACTACAACTAAGGTCCCATGACAAACACTTACATGCCCAAGTAGAGAGATCAACTAAACTTTTCTTGGAAACAATAAGGTGATGATGTGCAAGATAAACCAAGGCCAAATCAATACCAATGATATAGATCAAGATTTCAAAGTGAAGTCATTGGAAGATTGAGAAGTATTGATGAAGTTCAGAAAGATGTATCCACACATGGACAAAGTATAGATAGACTTGAACAAATGCTAGATCTTCTAGCCTTGACACTTACTCAATGAGAGGAGGGGAGGCTTCCTTCCCAAAATTTGGTGAACCCCAACAATGCAAGTAGACAATTAGTGGCCCCTCAAAGCTCCTATGGTCCACCACCCATGCAAGTGAAACATGTCCAACAATACCAAGTCCCCCCCAACCCATATTCTCCTCCATCACAACAGGCACAATTCAATTATCAATGCCACACTCCACCTCGAAAACCATACCTCCTCCACCACCAACTCCAAAACATAAACCACCAGAACATCCCTACATACCACAACATCAATCCCACCAACAACAACACCTAAAACCAGTAGCACCACCACCACCAACATCGCAAGCTCCCAGTCCTCCCCATGAGCAAGTGAATGTGGTAAATACTTTGAGGGTTGACAAGATACTTGTGCATCCCAAGAGGGGAGAGAAGCAAAGAAATCACAGACATTTTGATGTCCCATTATAGGAAAGGTCTTGTGGTGGTGTGGAGAACACCAACAATTCTACCGTCCCACCTTCTTGTGAGTTTCTGATACCAAGTGAAGCACCTTTTGTTGAGAATGTAACACCAAGTTTTCCACCCCTTCACACCAAGGATTTCTATTTTTATGGGCTAAGGTCTTCAAGTGGATTCAAGAAAGGATAGTGATGTTGATCCCCCATTCCCTAGTGTTTTGAAAGAGCCCTCCATGAAAAGGAGGCAACAACACAATGTCAACATTCTTGAAAGTTTTAGACAAGTGAAGGTCAACATCCAATTGCTTGATACCATCAAGAAAATTCCATCTTATGTTGTATTTCTCAAGGATGATTCTACCTTCAAAATAAAGATAACATGGAGGTTGTATAAGAAAATCAAGTTAATGAAGCAAGTGAGCTTCGCATTAGACAATCATATCCCCTAGAAAAATGGCAATCTTGGGATTCCTATAACCCATTTTACATTAACAACCACCTTATTGACTGCTCATTGCTTGATATAGGTCTAGTGTCAACATAATGCCTTATAATGTATATGTAGAGTTGGAGTTGAGCAAGTTGAAGCTGGCCAACTGCACTCTATAATTAGTCTACAGATTCATCAAGGTGCTAAGGGGAAGGGTAAATGACATTTTAGTGATGTGAGCAGTGTTCCTGGTAGATATCATTGTTTTATACATGGAGTCGGAGTATGTGAGGTTCCTATTATCTTAGGAAGAACATTATTATATAGAATTGATGCAGAGATTAAGGTGTGCATTGGTACCTAGAGGGTGTCCCTTTTGAACAAGAAGATAAAGATTGACATGTTCATTACCGCCAAACAACAAGAATTGATTGATGAGGAATGTTACTTTGAGATCCCCTATGATGACACAAAAGAAAAGAAAATGGAGGAAGAACATTGTGAGAGTCCCCACAATCCTTGGGATGAGAACCGTGTCTTGAAGACATTTGAGAGAACCATATACTTTAAGGGAGGAAATGCCACATTTGACAATGATTGATTATGAAAGAAACCCATCCAGGTGTAGGCACTAAATCTAGTGCTTTTGGGAGAAAACCCATCATGGATTGATAATCCTTACACTCATAATCACTTTTGTTATAAGTTTGTTTTTGCACTTCTAAGAAATACACACATCGTACTTAATAGCTTTTTTATTTTTGGTTCATGTTAAACACATAACATATATGAAATAATTATGCATGGAGTGTCCAAGCTGAGAAGAAGATCGAATTAAAGAAAAGAAGAAATGAGTTGAACTAAAAAATATACATGGAGACAATCTCCATGGTTGATCCATCCACCATGGCCATGGTTCCACCAAGACAAAATGATTGTTCTCCATAGACTGGCCATGATGGCTCTGCCTTGACCACCTAAATGCCACATGGATCCCCACCTCTTAATGACTAGGAACCACGATTCCATGATCACTGTCCATCATTCTAAGCTTCTATTTCATGTTGAGGTCAACATTGTATAAAAGCTTTGGTGGTAGGGAAATAAGCCATTGGTTTGCTTCATGGCCCTTGTTCTAATTTTCACATGAGATGATCTGACTAACCATTAATACCTATCTATCTACAGTTGCTTGTTACATTTACATACTTGCATGCCATGTAATTTACTTCCTTGCATTATTTTCATAATTTTTCAAAAAAGTTGAACTTTTTGCCTATATGTCATGCATTTCATGTAGGATTTGACAACCTCGTGTATGTGATTAGCTAAAATTTTCTTTCATGTTATTTCTTTCCTTTATAGCTTAGATCTTGTTCTCAATAGGGATACTTGGCACCATTTTGCCAACTTTGCCCATACTTGAATTGTCTAGCTCCAAAAGATCAATCTAGCTTAATATATCCTTTTGTTGAATCATATGAACATGATAATTGCACTCCTATCAACACTTGATTGTGACTAAATGATTTCAATTTTGAATTTATACATGTTTTCCACCTCTTTTTTGGATTATTTCACTATTTGGTGTAAATGGAATTGAGGCAAGCCATGGATTTTTAAGGGCCATTTAAGTCTTGTGAAAAGAATGTTAGTTACCACATTTTCTCATTCATAATGGTTTTGCAAATAGTATGTGAAATATGTTTGGAATAGTTTTCATTTAGGAACCCTTACATGAAAATCCACCTCGTGTGACTCATCTCTTGACCCATACCATTCTTCCAACATAGTGTATCCCTCTGCCTCATGCAAAGATGCTAAAAAGCACAAAAAGAGTAAGCCTTGGCCACCCTCTAAAAGCTTGGGGTGGCCAGCACAACATCCCCTCTGCTTCACTCCTACCACCATATGACCTAGCTACAAAGGGGTAAAATAAAAAGAAAATAATGTATGCTTCTATGTAATAGCATCTAGATGATGTAAAGAAGAGTGGTCCTATGTAATAACACTAAAATCTACTTTTACAATCCCCTTTTTCTAATTACATACCCATTGAGATAAGAAACATCAAGTGTATCTCATTCCACCTTTTTTTCATAGTTGCATTGGTCATGTGAAGTATATTTCCACATAAGGTTGAATAGATACAAATAAAGAAACACCCTTAACTAAAAAAACCTTAACTGATGTAGCAAACACCAAGGATGAAACAATTTATGTGGAGCATTGTTAATACTATATAACTTGCATAAATCTTAGTGATATCTATTGGAAGTCTTTGTGCCTTAATTGCATTTAGTTTGAGTGAAGTGGAGAGAATAGAAGTGGATCATATGTATTGAATATATATTATTTAGTGAATAATCATCTACTTGATTGCATCTATCATTGTCATTTGTGAATTGAATTGTAAAAGAGAGATTTAGTTGGAGCATACTTGAGGAAAAGTACGTCTAAAGCTTGGGAATGGTGATGGAGCCCTAGTTTGGATGTCCATGTTGTGTGTATACATATATGTATTTATGTATATATGTATATGTAATAGTATATGTGTGTGTATATATGTATATATATGTATATATGTATATATATATATGAGTTTAAGAATTGTGAATTTGGTCGGTACATATAATATACGTGTACCGGCCAATCAAAATATAAGATGTGGAATATGTAAATAAAATCTAACCATATTGATTAATTCAACATTATAAATATATTACATGTTTTTTAATAATAAAACATATCTTGTATAGCAACTGAGATATAACAACATATCATCCAACTATTTTTGTAATTTCTTCAACTTACCTTTGATTAGAAAAACACATCCATTAATTGGATGATCTATGCATACCAGACTGTGGTGATTTTCGATATATGTCTTATGTATATACATCACATCCATAAGGTTGGATTGTCTAGTAGAGTTTTATAATCGTCATAAATGAAGATAGGTAAATGTAAGCTACATTACCCAGGTCCACAATTCTTTTAGCCTATATATATGTATATAAATATGTATATATATGTATAAATGTATATATATATATACACACACACACACACACACACACACATATATATATATATATATATGTGTGTGTGTGTGTGTGTGTGTGTGTGTACCAGTAAACACACACGTGCCACATATGTAAAAGATAAAGTCAGAGACAATGTTGTTATAATAGTTTAGAGTGATTTTCTTACTACTTGGAGAATGATTTTTTAATTAACAATTCATACGACAAGTATATGTATTATATTTATTAGTTAATATATTATTAAATGATATAACAAATACACATGTCTACTCGGAGATATTCAAAAATATGCATACTAATCATAATATACTATTATGGTATTGTCTATATTTTAAGAGTGAATTTAATAAGAACATGTGGAGGAATATATATCACACAATCTTTTAATTGTCATGTATGTTTACATAACATGTTCTATTGTTACAGATTTTTCACTTGAACCATTGCTACATGTCCTTGGAATGTGTTTTCTATTATCACTTGTCACCACAATCACATTTGCTACAGTTCGATAGATATTATGTGTTAGATATTACAATAAACATATGATTTTGATATAAACATACTTGTTTGTGACAAAAAAGCTACATCTTTACACTACTACAAAAAGAGGGAGCTTTTCCAACTAATTACAAAACATGTCACTTTATCTTTCTTCATCAGTTTAAAAGTTGAATTTGGAATGCCTCTCTCTCCATACTCTCTCTTTTCAAAAAGGTTCTCATCTTTATTTTTCTTTTTCTTTTTTATTGTAGTATAGATATATACTCCTTATCTGAAAATTGATTTCCATATTTACCTTTATATATATATATATATATATATATATATATATATATATTATTTCCATGTTCTTTCCATAAATATTCCTTTTGTCACACACAAACAATTTCATAGAGAATAATGAACCATTCAATTTATAGGCAGTAAGAAAATCCAAAGAGAATAGTCACTGAAAGAATTACTATCAGATGAGACAGAAGAACAATTAATGAGAATGTAGTTTCAAATAGGAATAGTTTGTGTGATGTTGTTGATTTTATTTCATAGAAAAGGAAAGAATTAAAGTGTGATCAAAGTTGATAGTTTAGGAGGATTATAATTATTGCATAGGATAGAGAAGATGTGTTATGGTGGGTATTTATCAATGACAAGGTAATGTGACAATCAACCCATGGACACTTTACATGACCCATGGACACTTTACATGAAACCATACAAATTATCGTGGGCTTCTATGTCAAAAGTTTATTATGGTCTTCATCTAATGAGAAAATATTGATCAACCTTTAACATATGTTTTTTCTTTCGAGTGAGAATATGCAATATGCACATTGCACATGCATAAAATGTGCCCATTACACATTCGAAGTTATACATTTGTTGCACAAATGGTGATATGTGTATGTTGCACATTCAGTGTTATGTGTCAAACGCATATCCAGAGATATGTGTATTTTGTGGACTATGTTCCTAATATATCCATTTTCTTGTAGATTTATATTTACAAACATGTCATTATATATTTCTTATGTTCATGATTTATGAAAGCAATGCCTCCTCATCCTCATCATTCTCTTCCTCCTCCTCCTCCTCCTCCTCATTTTCTTCTTCATGGTGTTGGTGGTGTTTCTACCTTTTATATATTATCTATCCATGGTAAAGAATAGACCACCATAGACAAAAGCACAAAAAATACTCTCGTAAAATGTCGAAACACAAGAGATTTGAAGAACAACATAGACATATAATGGCAACAATTCTTTAGAGTTAGGTTTTCAGATCCTCTTTACTAATTTCTTAGATGATATAGAACACCTACTTTAAGACAGCATAAAAATGCCCCTTTGTTAAATTCAAAGGCTCAAAACAAATAAAGCGCTAATACTTGTAATATTGAGTTCTTTGGAAATTTTTGCTTCACATATTTCTTAGAATAGCCACTTGGCATTATTAGTTCTTTAGAATTCTTTATTTGCTTCTTTTATAAATAATTTGCGAAGTTTGAAATATATATATATATATATATCTAATAATTTTGACCAATTTATTTCTATTTATTTTATTCATTTAATATAGTGTCTAAATCAGCCAAACAATACATATTATGGGTATTATGTGATGAAGTACATGAGAGACATATTTGAGATGAAAATTAGAAATGATTCTAAAATGTTAGCTAGTAATTAAATATTTTTTAGTTTATCCAAAGTTCTAAATACATCAAATGGTTTATAACATGCTGATATATATGACATATGATTGCAATATTATTTGAAGTATATTGGTCATTGCTTCAACCAAGAAGAGATTGATGAGGTCCAAAACAAGTGGGCAATGTGTGTTTTTGAGCATACACCACATTGTCTGACATGAGAAGGAGACGTCTGATCTTTAGCATAAACGAACGTGTGAATCTTTTATAGCTATTTTTCAGTTTGACTTTAAAGTATATACTCACTAGTTTGTATTATTGAATCCTTGTATGTATAATTGATTATTTATAAAATTCATTTCAAGCTTTTTGCAAGGTTTATTGCATATTTTGTTCAATTATATGCTTGTTTACCAAATTAAAAAAATATAATGTCATTTTATAATAAAATATTTTATTTATATTTAATTGATCAATCATATTGGTTCAAACTCAAATTGGTTTGATAGGAGCGGACAAACTTTAATTAAATACAACATTTAATGATACGTTGTAATAGGTGTGGTATTACAACAAACAAAGCATGTTCTACAAACCACCCCTTTTACAATGGGTAAGTCATGGAAATATACTCCTACTACAGTGGGTGTGTTTAGTGAATTACAACATGCAACACATGTTTCATAGATATATATATTATAACATGCAAAATTTCTTTTTGTATAAAGTACCCCTATTACAACGGGTATGAGTCGTAAAAGACAACATGCTTCAACTATATATATATATATATATATATATATATATATATATATATATATAGAGAGAGAGAGAGAGAGAGAGAGAGAGAGAGTCAGGCTAGAATACACTCGAGTGTATAGATCACGTCGTACACCCCAATGCAGTTTGCCTATCTAGACCATGTTTTTCTAAAATCTAATCCATTGATCTTCATGGTTACAATAATAATAGGTCACAAACAAAATTTGTACTCATTTAGATGAGTGTAAGTCACTCATCAAAGGACAAAAAAATCGATGCACAAAACTAATTTGAAATACATGATTTTTGCCTCATTTAGATGCACGACCTATAAGTGTCCAAATGAGATAAAATTTATTATATAGTATGTTCTTATGATAATTAAGAAGATCAACGGTTTAGATTTTTCAAAAATTTATTGCATTTTAAAAAATGACTGAGGTGTATGGTGCCTCTGGTACACTCAAGTGTACACTAGCCTGACTCTCTCTCTCTCTCTCTCTCTCTCTATATATATATATATATATATATATATATGGCAATTCACTCGCTGCCCGCGCGGGTAGACAAGCAAAGTTACCCGTGCCTCATTATCTATTGCGGTGCATTGATTTGAAACGGTGGCAATAATTGTAAATATGTGCAACTACTGTACGTGCATGTAATAGAATAGCGGTGGCATTATTGGTAATTATTTAATAAAAAAATATATGTGCATGGAGTGGCGGTGCGAGACTCATCTAAGAGTAAAAATAGTATGCACCAACCACGTCAATATTGGACAGGTACCCATCATTAAATATTCCAATGTCTAATATAACATGTCTAAAATCATTACAGTGGTGTCGTTTTGTGAAGACAAATAAACATATGGGAAATAATATAATACTTCCATACTGTCTTACGTAACGTCATCCTTAGTTACAAATTTCTCCTTTCCATTACAGATTCTCTGTTCTCATTACAACATATCATTTATCCTTACAAAGACAATAATTATTAGAAATAGCAGGAAGTAAACAAGTGACATTTTGATAACATATAGTGAATTACAATGACAAGTAAAGAAAGATGACATTTTGTAATAAGAAAGAAATGCTTGTAATCAAAATAGATAATTGTAATGGAAATGAAAGATATGTAATCAAGGATGACATTTTATAATACAAATCTAAATGCATCAAATTCCATTGTCTAAGAGAAATGATACGTCCAGATTGCCTTATGTAATGTCATTCTTAGTTATAAATTTCTCCTTTCCATTACAGAGTCTCTGTTCTCATTACAACATATCATTTATCCTTACAAAGACGATAATTATAAGAAATAGTAGCAAGTAAACAAGTGACATTATGTCGAAGTATAGTGAACTACAATGACAATTACATTTTGTAATGAGAACTGAGAATCCATAATGAGAATGAGAAAGTTGTAGTTAAGGATGACAATCGATGAAGTTTATTTCATATGACCACAACCATGAGGTCTCTGTCAACCCATACAATTACAGATGACATTTGCTTATTATAATATGAGTATCCATATTACAAAATGGTCACCTATATTACGATTGGCTCTTGTCTATTACAACGTGACTGTCCATATTACAGATGACACTTGCTTATTACAATATGAGTATCCTTATTACAAAATTGTCACATACATTACGGTTGGCTTTTTCCTATCACAATGTGACTGTCCATATTACATATGAAACTTTTTTATTACAACATGAGTATCCATATTACCAAACTGTGACCTACTTATGGTTGGCTCTTGCCTATTACAATGTGACTGTCCATATTACAAATGACACTTGCTTATTACAATATGAGTATCCAGATTACAAAACTGTCACCTACATTACGGTTGAACCTTGCCTATTACAATGTGACTGTCCATATTATATATGACACTTTCTTATTACATTAAGGCATTAAAATTTACATGTAGCATTTACACTAACAATCAAGATTCGATAACTAGAGAATTCTATGTGAACACAAGACAAAGAAAGAATATGTAGGTTTAAGAACTTCACATGCAAAATGGTAAGCTTATCATCCTAAATATTACAATATTGTTTTGCAAATTGAAAATACAACCATGTTTAATATTTTGTAAAAAGACTTGAGCAAAGACAATTATGATAAGGAGGAGAAAATTGTAACTAATGTAGATGTTTGATGATATAATAGATGACCCACAAGGTGTTAAACAAAAATTTATGAGTATAAACTTCAGTACAGAATAAATTGTAATAAGAAGGAAAAATATGTAATATGAATAAATAAATTGTAATGAGAATGAAAATAATGTAACCAAGGTTCACGTCTTGTAATACAACCTGACTGTATCTAGAACTATATGCATATTATGTAGATTACAACTACGTGGAACATATCCTAATTATGAGTCAACGGTGAACATCTGTTCAAAATGATTAAAGCTCTTGTCCTCAATTAATTTTTTATTCACCAAAAATATATGCCTCAATGTCTCTAGCTATCTTTTCCACTATTGCATGCACTCATAATTCATTGTCGTCTAGCTACAAATAGTGGAATCATGCACATGCACTAGTAAAGGATGTTGAATTAAAAAATACTACCACCATGTTCCATGCAATACGTAGTTGATTTCTGCTTAATTACAATATGTACCACCGCTACTCCATGCATACGTAAACCAAATATATGTAATTACATACATGCCACCGCTACCATGCAACCGTAATGGAGTTCGATTTAATTACCAATCATGCCACCGTGTATCAATGCACGGGTAATTAACTTGCCTACCCGCGCGGGCATCCAATACATATATATATATATATATATATATATATATATATATATATATATATATATATATATATATATATATATATATATATATATATATATATATATTACAACATGTGCACCACATGTTGTGTAAAATACCCCTATTACAATGGGTGTATTTAGTGATCTACATAAATTTTCAACTATTATATATATCTATCTATCTATCTAACTATCTATATACATATATATACATATACATACACACACATACACTATATATATATATATATATATATATATATATATATATATATTACAACAAGTGCACCACATGTTGTATAAAATACCCTATTACAACAGGTGTGTTTAGTAAAGCACAAGGTGCTTCAATTATTGTATAAACATGTATATTTTAACATGCACAACAACTGTTGTATAAAGCTCCCACCCATAAGACCACATTATCTGATACAACGGTTGACACTTGTTGTAAAATGGAAAAATGAACTATTATAAAAGGCATTTTTTCTAGTAGTGCAATATGAATACCCTGATCTTTTACAAAAAAAATCGACCTCAAATCCTTCTTGCATGAACAGCCAGTATGGAGGATTACTTTGATTGGTATTCCATGGTATCAAAGGATTCAATTTGTGAAAATGAAATTACAAGGTTTAGCCAAGTGTTATTAGCAAGGTTTCCAATGCGACATAGAGAGTCTCATTCAGCCTCCCATCATGTTTTAGGATGATGTGAAACACTAGGTTATGTGAGTGTGACGTCCCTACTCAATATCACTGCCAACTCTAATCCGATTGGATGAAACTTACTTAGGGACCCATGTCATTCCAAGAATACATGGAGAAATTTTAGGAATAAAGAACTGATGTATTCACAATGACTCGAAGTAGAAACTTGCCACTTTGTGAATAGTATGCACCATGATATTTGATGTGAGCTCAAATTATAGTAGTATGATTCCTTAGATGATGCTTTTCACTATGCCCAAAGTATTTAGATACATATTTCCTCCACACCATGTGGATCATCCTTCTCACATTTTGGACAACATAATCATTCCACTAGCATCCCTTCCCCAACCCACCCTACCAACACTCTACCACAACCTCCTTTGACTTCTCATCCATACCCTTCAGCAAAGGAAATGAGGTCATGAGCACTACTTCCCATTCCTCCATGTGGTTGAGAATGCTTTCACTACTACAACATGTCTCATCTATATGTCTAGTGCATGCGTCATGCTATCCATGTGCCAGATGACTCTCCTGACCCCACTCTGGAGGATGACATACAGTACAAGCATCTTTTACTTGCTTTAGACCTCTCTAATGAAGAGTTGACTATGAAAACCAAAACTCTTAGAAGTTTTGTGTGTGCTTTCCACCCCCTCTGATGGTAATGAATGTAAGAGAGCTTCCCCTTTTGACACTGCATCCAAACATGCAGGCAAGATCTATAAAATTTTAATTCACTATGGCAAATCATAACATATTGTATCTTCCCAATGACTTCAATGTGTGAATCTTAATCCAGTGCCCAATCCTCAACCTCACAGAGCTCGCCAGGTGAATCATAGTCAACATGTCACCCATTAGACTTTGGTGCCTCTTACTTGGAGTTCCTACTGTGCTCATGTTTGGTGTGATGTTATACCTGTGTATGTGGGATACATCACTTTTTGAAACCCTTGGATTTTTGATATGGAGGCTTGCAATGAGTGTTGCCCCAAATTTTACATCTTCCAACATAATGGTAAAAACATCTGTGTTTCACCTATGTGTTTCATTCCCACAACCCAAAAGCAATGTCCCCTACACCACCTTCTATTGCATCATTCTCTACATCGGGTCACTCATAGAGAAGTGGAGGATGATAGTCATGAATGGAGAAGCATGTATGTTTTATATATCAAAGAAATTGTCACATGTCCTAAAATTCTACCTCTCCTAAAGGAGCTTGTCCACCTAGTGGGGGAATTTAAATGCATGACTCATGAGGGACTTCCTAATGAACTCATGCCATCATGTGACATTTAGCATGATATTGACCTAATTCACGGTTCCTCCCTCCCCAATCACCCACATTATAGAATGAACCCAATCGAATACACTAAATTGAAATGCCAAGTTAATTCCATTCTTCTCAAAGGTTCATCTGTGAGATCAAGATCCCCTATGCAGTTTTTATTTCCTTGCTCCCAAAAAGGAGGGAAGTTGGAGAATGTACATGGATTGTTTCCCTATCAACAAAATCATAATCAAATACCACTTCCCCATTCCTAGAGTTGATGAAATGTTGGATTTTTTGGTTGGATCACAATGGTTCTCCAAGATTGACTTATGTAGAGAAGACCGCCAAATCGGTATCATGGAGGTGCATAAATGGTAAGTGTGGCGACACATCACGCTATCACACAGACAACGAGATGCCACACGAAAATGTGCAGAAAACACCATAAACCACCTATTACCAAAAACACGGGTTAATTAAAATTGATTTTGGGAAGTAGATAAACCAAAAAACTATTACATCCAGATCCTCATCCTACAAGAAGACATGTTATATAAACATTTACAAGCCTTGATACGTGTCCACAGCTTATAAGATCAGTTGTCCTATCCACACATGAGTTCATCACCTGTTTATACATACACAACGGGCCACATCTAGCCAGCAGTAGGATATACAAAGCTTCATCAGCTACACATCGTAAAACAACATCAAAACACCTCCGAGGACCTAAGAGTACAGGGATGACTCTAGGACTTGACTATAAAACAACCAAAACAGCAGCGTATCCATCTCTTGCCTTCTACTTCTCTTCTTGTTGCTCGGTCGCAACCTCGCAACCACCACCACATCTAGTGTGATCACCTAAAAAGGTTGTAAACCAACAGGGTGAGACACACAGTCCCAGCGAGAAACATAACTCCCCGCCAAAAATATAAAACTCCAAGGAAGGCTTAAGTAGGTAAAAAGAAAGATAACTAGCATAAGCAGATTATATGAGCAGCATACTGAGCAGGTCTTACTATAATATCAAACTTACTAAGAGATCCGGGAGGCATATGACCTGATTTCCTTTATGGAACATGATTGACAAGATAAGATTTATAAGATCTTACCGGATAACAAAAAGAACATATGAGTAACTGCAAGGTATAACAAGATCAACTACACAGACAAGGCCTCAACCAATGTTCTGTGTTTTTCCTTAAGAAACAAAATACTATTATGCCCTGAGGAAGTGAGCTGTACCGCTCAAATCCAACCTTCGGTTGCGAAACCCAAGCCGGTGCCATAAAAGGTCGATGGAAGAGCCGGACTTCACGACCTCCCCACCTTGTGGTCAGTGCACGAGTGCAAAACAAGCAGGACCACAGTCGCATGCTTAAGTGGACTCAACCACAGGGTCAGGCTACCCTCTGCCTAGCCCACCTTGGTACAGGTATCAGCGCTAGTGAAAGTGAGCCACAGGCATGTTCACCATGCTCTGAGCCATGAACGCATTCATGCTCTCTCATCACACATCTTGAGTCATGGGTTTGTTCACCATGTTCCAACATATTGAGCTACAGGCCTGAAACCACGCTCTGGAGTCTACAACCATAGTTGCACTCTAACCTCCTCATTTTCGGCTGGGAGGAACCACACATATTCAATAATATGCGCTTCCAGGTTAACATGCAGGAGAACCTGTTTCACCATCACCAACTACTGATGATGATGGATCTATGGCCATGGCAAACTACATAATATGTTCCACTATAATTAGTTAGTATATTTTAAGTGGATTGTTGAGACAGCCAGGTTGTAACACATACATAACATTAAGTTACATTATTACTACCACCATCACATTATCCCGGGATTTCAATCCCTTATCACAGGAAACCACTGCCTCTTAAGGCATTCTCATAATCTTACATCATCACTTGGGATAACAATCCCTGATCTCGTTATCAGAGGATAACACCTCAACTAGGCACTTAGCCTTTATCAAGTCCTCAAACCTATCACATCATACATGTGATGCATGTTATCTCGTCAACAAGAGTGATCATCACAATGCAGTGTTATTCAAACACATATACCTCATAGCTCTTACCTGGCTATGAATTCATCTGATACACCTGCATGGTTAGTATGCACATCAAAAGAGATAACTTAAAATCACCAAACATAGCTCTTATGTTTATCATGTTATTAGGGTTTGCAGATGTGCATGTCATGATCATAATCATATGAAGCATATACTGTTTTAGTTATACTATTTCTATCAAATCATGGGCATCCATCTATGCTTCTTACCTTATAAACAGAAGCAAGCATCTTGGCATCATCTTTAAACATCCAACATAGCATAGGTTTGCAAACTAACTTCCATTGTTCATTATCAACAAAGATGTGATCTCACGATGAAGGACTACTAGGTAGGATGCTTGCTACCCTCACTAGAAGTGTGATGGGTAGGGAAACCCTCACTACAGGTGGTATCGGGCAGGGTAACACCCCTCACTAGAGGCCTATCGGCCAAGCACTTGTCCACACATAACGGTCGATGATGGGGTGCATCCATGTATAAGGGATATCGTGCAAGCAGATCTGATGGAGTGTGTCGTGCAACTGATCTAGGAGTTGTGTATCGTGCAGCTCATACCGTGCAACCAAGGATCAAAGGTGTGTCGGGCAACACAACTAGTTCTACGGCCAAGACCCTATCGTCCAACTAGGGTTAGGGTTTGTGACGGGCAGCAACTACCTAATAATCCAAGCAGCAATGCATGATGTTGTGTCAGGCGACACCATAGCAACGCGCAATGCCCCGAGATGGGCAACATAGGGTCGGGCAATGCCCACATCAACCCGTCAGCAGAGAACACTCCTATCGGCTAAGGACATAACGCCCAACCGACACCATATCGGGCAAAGGATAACACTAACTAGGGTAAAGGGGTCATCTCGGTCAAGGCATCTCGCCCAAGCTCACCAACAAGATCAAGAGGACCATAACGACACAAAGCCACCCGAACACAACAAAACCATATTGGACAGGCCAAGACACAAGACAAAGAGGTGTCGGGCAACATCTCATCAAGGGTGTATCGTGCAAGGCACCAAGCCCATCCCGACAAGGTCATCCTCAAGCTCAAGCTCACCAACATCAGAACCCTAAAAGATCAACAGAATTGGCTCACCTCTCAACAACCAAGAGAGAGGGGTTTTGTACAACCTCCATCACCAAACGAGCAACATGATAGATCACCTCCAACTTAGGTCAAGCTCCCAGTCTCTACAAGGTTCACATCCAACCATGGCTCACCTCTCAAATCCATGGTGAGAGAAGAGTGTTTCCCAAGCGACTAGGGTATAGGCTCACCTCTCAACAACCAAGAGAGAGGGGTGTTGCCTATATCACTAGATCTGAACTCACTTCTCAAAACCAAAGGAGAGAAAGGGGTATTGCCCCAAAGGAAACCCTAATCTATGGGTTTGGCCAACTAGGTACAAAGGTACAAAACATCAACCACAACAACAAGATCACTATATCCACAAGACTAAAGGTGCAAACTAAGCAAGAAACATATCTAGCGACATACATGGCCGATCATGATCATATGAAAACGTGCAACATAAAAGAAGGTAGTATGGTTAGGGTTAGGAGTTATGTAACCCACCTTAAGCAAGCTCCAAGATCCTAGCACCAAGCTTCCAAGCTCAAGCACCACCTCAAGAAGAAGAACAAGGCACTCTAGGGTTCGGCCACCATTAGAGGAAGAAGAAGACTCCAAGGAGAAGGAGGAGGAACGGCCACTAAGCTTGCAAAGGAGAGGTGACGTGCACCAAGGAAGGGGGGAAACTAAGGAACTAAAGGGATCCTTATCAAGAGAAAGTGGATACATATATAGAAGAGGATGGAGGAGAAACCAAGGTAAAACAAGGCAATGTGTCGCCCATCGAGGGACACTTGTCCATGGGAAACGCCACCCTCTCATCTCGCCCCATACACATGTCCAAGGCAATTGCCACATGCAAGCACCATGCACCAAGTTTCCACTAGAGTGGTGACACAAACGAAGCTAGGAGTCAAAGGTGGTCCATGGTCAATACACCCACTCCTTGCCCGATACAGCCTCATGGGCGACACACCCATGGCCGACACAACCATGGTTGGCACACCTATGGCTGACACAAGGTCCAACAAGGCAAAACAAGTCTCAAGCAAGGCATAACAAGGCCCAACAAGGCTCACCCAAGCCCAAAGCAACCCAAGCAATGAGCCCAACCCTTCCTCTCAACACTAGAGGAAGCAAGGAGAGAGAGATAGAAACACCTCTCAAGGTGACAAACTTGCTCATCAACCCTAGACTTGGGTTATTTGCAAGTAGCACCTCCAACACTCAACAAAGCACAAACAAACGCTAATCACCAGACAAGCAACTAAACACCAGGGTTAGGCAAAGCAAACAGGATAATCCCAAAATGGGGGTCAGGGTCCTTACAAGCCATAAACCTCTACAAAGGGATTTCGTCCCCGAAATCCAAAGAGAAAAGCGAGGGATACTTCCTCCTCATCTCTTCCTCAAGCTCCCACGTGGCTTCCTCAATGCCACGATGATGCCAAAGAACCTTCACCAGAATGAGGTCCTTCCTCTTCAGCTTCTTCACTCTTTTGTCAAGGATCATCATTGGACCTTCCTCGTAGGTAACATTTTCATCAAGCTCAACCTCAACTGGCTGTATCACTGTCCCTGTATCTGGATGACTTTTCTTCAACATGCTGACATGGAACACTGGATGTAACCTGTGCAACTCTAGAGGCAACTCTAACTTGTAAGCTACCTTGCCAATATGTGCTATGACCGGGTATGGCCCCATATACTTGGGTGCTATATTACCTTTCTGGCCAAACCTTAGCATGCCTTTCCATGGCGAGACTTTAAGATACACCTTGTCTCACACCTGGAACTCTATTGGTCATCGGAGATTGTCTACATAAGACTTATGTCTGTCCTGTGCCGCTTTCAAATGTTGTCATATCACTTTGATCTTTTCTGTTGTCTGTTGTACTAACTCAGGACCCAAAAGTTGATACTCACCAGACTCATACCAACATAAAGGAGATCTGCACTTCCTACCATATAAGGCCCCATAAGGAGCCATGTCAATGCTCTGCTGGTAACTATTATTGTAGGTGAACTCTATCAAACTTAGATGTACGTCTCAACTGCCTAGGAATTGCAAAACATAAGCCCGGAGAAGATCCTCCAAAGTCTGAATAGTCCTTTCTGACTGTCCATCTGTCTGTGGGTGGAAAGTGGTGTTGAACCTCAACTGCGTTCCCAACGCTTTGTGCAACTGTTCCCAGAAACGACTCGTGAACTTAGGACCTCTTTCAGAAACTATCGTTGATGGTTTGTCGTGCAAGCGTACTATCTCATCTACATATACCTGAGCGAGCTTCTTGGTTGCATACGTTGTCTTCACATGTATGAAATGGGCAGATTTCGTCAATCTGTCCACTATCACCCAAATGGAATCATGATTCTTAGCTATCCTTGGAAGACCAACCACGAAATCCATGGTTATATGATCTCATTTCTACTGCGGTATTGGCAGGGGTTGCAACGTACCCGCCAACTTTTGATGCTCAGTCTTAACTTGCTGGCATACCGCACACCTAGCCACAAACTCGACTACATATCTTTTCAAGCTAGGCCACCAATACATGTCCTTCAGATTGTGATACATCTTGGTGACTCCTGGATGCATAACATACATCGATGTGTGTGCTTCCTCAAGCACTAGCTTCCTTAGATTATCAACATTGGGGAACACCATCCTACCATGATAGCAAACTAGTCCATCCTCAGACTCATGGAACTCATCACGCTTTTCACTGTCGAGCTCTGATCTGATCAACTGCACTGTATCATATGTTCGTTGTGCATCTTTGATTTGTTGTCTCAGTGTGGGCTTTACTTACATCTGTGCCAAAAGTCCTGTTAATAAGGAAACTTCCATCTGCACATTCATCTACTGCAAGGAGACAAACATATCCCATCTATGGCATACCAAGGAACTCAACTATGCCTTCTTCATAGGAAGAGAAGAAGACTTTCGGCTAAGCGCGTCAGCTACCACGTTCACCTTACCAGGGTGATACTCAATGGTGCAGTCATAATCATTGATTAGCTCCATCCAACGACGATGTCGCATGTTCAGCTCATTCGGTGAAAAGATTTACTTCAGATTCTTATGATCTGTAAAGATTTGACACACTTCCCCATAAAGATAGTGTCTCCAAATCTTTAACACATGAACCACCACTGCCAACTCCAAATCATGAGGCAGATAGTTCTCCTCATGTTTCTTAAGCTGTCACGAAGCAAAAGAAACCACATGGTCTTCCTGCATCAACACGCATCCTAAGCCCTTCTTGGAAGCATCGCAGAAAACAACATAGCCCTTCCCAGGCTCTGGTAGTACTAACACTGGATCACTAGTCAACTTCTCCTTCAAACTTTGGAAAGCTTGCTGGCAACGATCATCCCAGACAAAAGGTACATCCTTCCTAGTCAACTTTGTCATCGGCAATGCGATCACACTAAAGTCCTTTATAAACCTCCAGTAGTATCCTGCTAATCTTAGGAAACTGCGAACTTCAGTCGGCGACTTCAGTCGGCGTCTTCGGCTGCTCCCATTCTGCAACTGACTCCACCTTCTTGGGGTCCACTTTGACTCCTTCTATAGATATCACATGACCCAAGAAAGTTACTTCTTTCAACCAGAACTCACACTTACTAAACTTGGCATACAACTGGTGCTGGCGAAGGAGAGTCAATGCTTGTCGAAGATGTTGTTCATGCTTTTGACTGTCCTGACTGTAGATCAAGATGTCATCTATAAAGACTACAACAAATTGATCTAGAAACGAACGGAACACACTGTTCATCAGATCCATGAAAGCAACAGGCACATTGGTTAGCCCAAATGGCATAACCATGAACTCGAAGTGACCATACCTCATCCTAAAAGATGACTTTGGTATGTCATCCACCTTAATCATCAACTGATGATATCCAGACCTTAGATCGATCTTTGAAAACACTGTAGCACCACGTAACTGATCAAACAGATCATCTATTCTCGGCAACGGGTACTTGCTCTTGATTGTGACTTTGTTCAACTGTCGGTAGTCTATGCATAGCTGCATCGATCTGTCCTTCTTCTTAACAAACAGTATTGGAGCACCCCAAGGCGATGTGCTCAGTCGGATAAAACCTTTCTCCAACAACTCCTGTAACAGCTTCTTGAGCTCTGCCATCTCTGCTGGAGACATTCTGTATGGTGTTTGTGCAACTGGTTGTGTTCCTGGAACCAAATTGATCTCAAAATCAATCTCTTAAGGTGGGGGAACACCATGGAACTCATCAGAAAACACATCTGCAAACTCTCAGACAACTGTCACATCCTCAAGGCTAGGACCCTTTGCCTTGGTATCCACAATGTGAGCTAAGAACACCTTACATCCTTGCCGCAACAAATTCTCTGCCACCATCGCTGACACTAGACACGTCGGGAGAATCTTCCTATCTCCTTGGAAGATCCACTTTTTCCTACCGTCATCAAACACTGCTTGCTTGGAACCACAGTCCAACACAACCTTATACTTCTCTAAGGTATCCATCCCAAGGATCACATCGAATCCATGCATATCAAGTGGTATAAGATCCACTTGTATCTTGTGTCCCGAAAAAGATAGAACACAGGATGAACACACTTCTCAAAGCATCGACGAACCATCAAGAGGGGTTTCTAATAACAAGCTATCTTTCTTACAACTAACAGGTAAAAGACAGTTTTCAAGCATACTATGGGTGATAAAAGAATGTGTAGCACCCGGGTCAACCAGAATAGATATAAAGCAAGAAGAAGACAAATCACAATGAAATAACTCCATCTGACCTACCACCACTCGCGGGTTGACTGTCGCCTCTGGCTGACTCATAGCGTAGAATCGAGTCATTGCTTGTTGTCCACATCCTCTACTTCCTTGAGCAGATGATCCCGCTCGTGACGCTTGACCACATCCTCACCCTCTGCTACTACTGGGTTGCTGTCTATATGACCCTTGCTGATTCTGCCTCAGTTGATGTGTCACTTCAACATCTTTCCTTGGGTAGTTTGACCTCCAATGCCTGATCTGACCACAAAGATGGCATGACTGGTCTCGCTGTTGTGGCCTAGACGGCCTTGTCACTGCTACTGAAGTTGTACTATGTGCCTTTGATGGCGAAGAACCATATCCTCTTCCCTTACTCGGGGACCACTGCGATGGTGCATTGGAACCTCTTAACCCAGAAAGTGTTGAAAACCTTGGCTTCTTGAAGCCATCGAACCTCTGTCTCTGGAACTGAGCATGCCTCTTCTTAGACATTGACTCTCTCTTCTCCCTGAATGACTGTTCAATCCTTCAAACAGACTCCACAAACATGGCAAACCTCTCTCGGTTCTCCAAAGCAGCAGCAGGTGTTGTCAGCTCAGCACTCAGACCTTTCTCAAAATGTTTGATCCGCTCATCATCTGTCGCTGCCATGTGAGGACAAAACCTTTACAGGTCCATGAACTTGGCTTCATACTCAGTGATGCTCATCGTTCCTTAGCACAAGCACTCAAACTGGTTGATCTTCTCATCCATATACATCTTCAGAAAGTATCTACTGACGAATTCTTGCCGGAAAACCTCCCAACCGATCACCTCACCGGGTCGCTTCTCCTCCTCGATGGCCCACCAGTAGCTAGCAGTACCCTTCAGAAGGTAGACATCGTGCTTGACTTTGTCTGCTTTGGGGATGTTGAGGATCCGGAAGGCCTTCTCAAGACTTGTCAGCCACAAATCCGCATCTGCTGGATCAGCTGTCCCAGCATAATCTGAAGCTCTGACTCATCGAAGCCGCTCAAAGGTCTTCCAAATACCCGATGTTTCACCATGGGGAGCTTATACTCTTGGTGGAGGCACTGGAAATCTCTCTACCATGAGATTCATCGTAGCCATCATCTGCCCCATAAGCTTTTAGTAGGTAGGGTTTTCGAGAATGGCTGGGTCAAGTTGGGGGACCTCAGGCACCCGATCTTCATGTGCCTACCCTCTAGCTCCATCAACTAATGCAGCCTCGCTGCTCTCGGCAGCATGTTCTTCATGGTTTCTAGACATCTTGACTTTTTCTTCCGCTGAGGGCAGAAGATTATTGTAAGAAAATCTGGAAAACTCACAAGAACAGACACAACCTAGTCCTAGATCCATGTAGACTCAGTGAACCTAGGGCTCTGATACCAAGCTTGTGGTGACACATCCCGCTATCACATAGACAACGAGATGCCACGTGAAAACGTGTGGAAAACACCATAAACCACATATTACCAAAAACACGGGTTAATTAAAACCGATTTCGGAAAGCAGATAAACCAAGAAAATATTACATCCATATCCTCATCCTGCAAGAAGACATGTTATATAAACATTTACAAGCCTTGATACGTGTCCACAGCTTATAAGATCAGTTGTCCTGTCCACACATGAGTTCATCACCTATTTATACATACACAACGGGCCACATCCGGCCAGCAGCAGGGTATACAAAGCTTCATCTGCGACACATCATAAAACAACATCAAAACACCTCTGAGGACCTGAGAGTACAGGGATGACTCTATGACTCGACTACAAAACAACCAAAATAGTAGTGTATCCATCTCTTGCCTTCTACTGCTCTTCTTGCTGCTCAGCCGCAACCTCGCGACCACCACCACCTCTAGTGCGATCACCTAAAAAGGTTGTAAACCAACGGGGTGAAACACACTATCCCAGCGAGAAGCATAACTCCCCGTTGAAACTATAAAACTCCAAGGAAGGCTTAAGCAGGTAAAAAGAAAGATAACTAGCATAAGCAGATTATATGAGCAGCATACTGAGTAGGTCTTACTATAATATCAAACTTACCAAGAGATCCGGGAGGCACATGACCTAATTTCCTTTATGGAACATGATTGACAAGATAAGATTTATAAGATCTTATCGGATAACATAAAGAACATATGAGTAATTGCAAGGTATAACAAGATCAACTACACAGACAAGGCCTCAACCAATGTTTCGTGTTTTGCCTTAAGAAATAAATACTATCCTGTTGAATTACGTATCATTATGCCCTGAGGAAGTGAGTTGTGCCACTCAAATCCAACCTTCGGTTGCGAAACCCAAGCCGGTGCCATAAAAGGTCGATGGAAGAGCTGGACTTCACGACCTCCCCACCTCGTGGTCAGTGCACGAGTATAAAACAAGCAGGACCGCAGTCTCATGCTTAAGTGGCCTCAACCACAGGGTCAGGCTACCCTCTGCCTAGCCCACCTTGGTACAAGTATCGGCGCTAGTGAAACTGAGCCACGGGCATGTTCATCATGCTCTGAGCCATGAACGCATTCATGCTCTCTCATCACACATCTTGAGTCATGGGCATGTTCACCATGTTCCAACATATTGAGCTATGGGTCTGAAACCGCGCTCTGGAGTCTACAATCATAGTTGCACTCTAACCTCCTCATTTTCGGCTGGGTGGAACCACACATATTCAATAATATGCGCTTCCAGGTTAACCCGCAAGAGAACTTGTTTCACCATCACCAACTACTGACGATGATGGATCTATGGCCAGGGCAAACTACATAATATGTTCCACTGTAATTAGTTAGTATATTTTAAGTAGATTGTTGAGTCAGCCATGTTGTAACACATACATAACATTAAGTTACATTATTACTACCACCATCACATTATCCCGGGATCTCAATCCCTTATCACATGAAACCACTGCCTCTTAAGGCAATCTCATCATCTTACATCATCACTCGGGATAACAATCCCTAATCTCATCATCAGAGGATAACACCTCAACTAGGCACTTAGCCTTTATCAAGTCCTCGGACCTATCACATCATACTGGTGATGCATGTTATCTCATCAACAAGAGTTATCAACACAATGTAGTGTTATTCAAACACATATACCTCATAGCTCTTACCTGGCTATGAATTCATCTGATACACCTGCATGATTAGTATGCACATCAAAAGAGATAACTTAAAATCACCAGACATAGCTCTTATGTTTATCATGTTATTAGGGTTTGCAGATGCGCATGTCATGATCATAATCATACGAAGCATATATTTTTTCAGTTATACTATTGCTATCAAATCATGGGCATCCATCTATGCTTTTTACCTTATAAATATGAGCAAGCATCTTGGCATCATCTTTAAACATCCAACATAGCATAGGTTTGTAAACCAACTTCCATTATTCATTATCAACAAAGATGCAGTCTCGCGATGAAGGACTACTAGGTAGGATGCCTGCTACCCTCACTAGAAGTGTAACGGGTAGGGAAACCCTCACTACAGGTGGTATCGGGCAGGGTAACACCCCTCACTAGAGGCCTATCGGCCAAGCACTTGTCCACACATAACGGTCAACGATGGGGTGCATCCATGCACAAGGGATATCATGCAAGCAGATCTAATGGAGTGTGTCGTGCAACTGATCTAGGAGTTGTGTATCGTGCAGCTCATATCATGCAACCAAGGATCAAAGGTGTATAGTGATCTTGTTGTTATGTTTGATGTTTTGTACCTTTGTACCTAGTTGGCCGAACCCATAGATTAGGGTTTCCTTTGGGGCAATACCCCTTTCTCTCCTTTGGTCTTGAGAAGTGAGTTCGGATCTAGTGATATAGGCAACACCCCTCTCTCTTGGTTGTTGAGAGGTGAGCCTATACCCTAGTCGCTTGGGCAACACTCTTCTCTCACCATGGATTTGAGAGGTGAGCCATGGTTGGATGTGGACCTTGTAGAGACTGGGAGCTTGACCTAAGTTGGAGGTGATCTATCATGTTGCTCATTTGGTGATGGAGGTTGTACAAAACCCCTCTCTCTTGGTTGTTGAGAGGTGAGCCAATTCTCTTGATCTTTTAGGGTTCTGATGTTGGTGAGCTTGAGCTTGAGGATGACCTTGTCGGGATGGGCTTGGTGCCTTGCACGATACACCCTTGATGAGATGTTTCCTGACACCTCTTTGTCTTGGGTCTTGGCCTGGCCAATATGGTTCTGTTGTGTTCGGGTGGCTTTGTGCCGTTATGGTCCTCTTGATCTTGTTGGTGAGCTTGGGTGAGATGCCTTGACCGAGATGACCCCTTTACCCTAGTTGGTGTTATCCTTTGCACGATATGGTGTTGGTTGGGCGTTATGTCCTTAGCCGATAGGAGTGTTCTCTACTGACACATTGATGTGGGCATTGCCCGACCCTATGTTGTCCGTCTTGGGGCGTTGTGTGTTGTTGTGCCCGTCACAAACCCTAACCCTAGTTAGACGATAGGGTCTTGGCCATAGAACTAGTTGTGTTGCCCGACACACCTTTTGTAAGGACCGAGCCCACTACCCAAGACTCTAGTAGAGTTTCAGGATTGATGACTGGCCCCACAAACCACCACTAGCCTTAACTACGTACTTTGTCCACACTGACGTGCAAACCATGATCAACTTCCCGATTGGTCACCCATCCTAGTACTACTCCAAGCTGAGCACACTTAACTATGGAGTTCTTTAGTGATGGGCTCTCGGAAAAGGAGGTGGACCTTGGTGATATGGGTAGTCCAATCATTCCTTTTAAGATCAACTTATCCGAGGCCTCAAATCCTGGGATGTTACAATCTCCCCCACTTAGACTCTTGACGTCCTCGTCAAGGCTCAATTATAAGGCCTCATAATCTCTTTCTCATTTTAGTACAGATCCACAATGGCCCATGGACACCCAACTCGCGATCACGGAATACCATTGCAAGGGTGGCTACGTCAACCATGGACAACCCTTTCCTACATGCCTGGACCACACGACTCAAGACTGGCATGCCATGCCCATGTGGGCCCCACCTACTGGAGGGGAATTGGCTCTGATACCATTTGTAACGACCGAGCCCACTGCCCAAGACTCTAGTAGAGTTTCAGGATTGACGACTGGCCCCACAAACCACCACTAGCCTTAACTGTGCACTTTGTCCACACTGATGCGCAAGCCAGGATCAACTTCCCGACTGGTCACCCATCCTAGTACTACTCCAAGATGAGCACGCTTAACTATGGAGTTCTTTAGTGATGGGCTCCCGGAAAAGGAGGTGCACCTTGGCGATATGGGTAGTCCAATCATTCCTTTTAAGATCAACTTATCTGAGGCCTCAAATCTTGTGAATGAGACTTCCTTATATTTGTATCGATAAGTACATGTAATACCACTCGAAAGTACTTGAAATGAAGATAAAAGTGCATGCATCATGCTGAAAGTACCACAATAGAAGACAATAGTACCTCGAATAGTCGAATGTCCTTAGATAAGTGAACTCTCATATGGACTATGGAGTATCTTTACTAGCGCACTTTATGAACCTTGGTACAACATATACAGACTATAATATTGTCATAGGTAATATACATGTACGTAAATCGATCTTAATAGTTGTTGTTCATTCATTTGAAACTTATTTGCACTCAAGACTCTATTGTTCCCATCTACTAGAACCCATTTGAAATATTATAAGTTAGAATTACCTTCATATTGCTACTTGAAAATTCATTTCTTGAAATTTCTTGTTGTGTTAATGACTTGGCCATGGCCCACAAGATAGTATTAGTATTTTGGATCGTCAGGAAATACCTCTTAGATCTAGATATTTTGTAATTAAGTTAAAAATAAACATGGATAAAAGAGAGTATTGGTATCTCAAGGACTTGTATGATATTTTCTAAAATACGAGGGTTATAAATGTACAGTCTAGATTCCACGTCATTTGGAATTATGGGGTGTCCTATAGCTACTATGTATCTTAATATTTATAGTCGATGTCAGTTGTTGATTAGTGATCCAACTGTCAAATCTTTGGGAAGGGTTTGATTCTCTTCAATATTGAGTCGGATATTGGTGCAAGATCTTCTTATTTCCTCAACAAAGTGTCTGTTTTGACCCATTGACTTTATCGTCATATGACCTACCCTTGTGCCCACTTAATATGACATAAAAATGTGTTTATCTTGCTTCCCATCATCTCCTCTCCCACACCACCTTTTCCTCTCCAACAACAACTCTTATGTGTCTACATACTCCTTCCACAACCAGCCAATCATGCCAATAGTTCCGTCCAAACTCTGGCAAGTTACATCTCAGTCTAAGTTCCCATCCCTAACTCTCACTACTATCATTGGGTGGTTTCTCATCTTCGAATACCACATTCAATACCACCTCTTAAAATCTTCAAGCTCACTTGTTTTTGTCCCTCTTGTCTTCCCAAAGCTTCAGGGGAGTTGGATGGTACTTTTCCTCAAACAACCTAGACATGTGGCTCTATTTGTATACATGCTTGGCAATATGACGTCCACTACAACAACTTCCTACAACACTCCATGTCACTAGCAGGACATGCTATGTATAGTGTTACATAATGTTGCAATAGCGTGCAACACGTTGTATCGCACAAATAACATGACATGTCAAAGTTTTGATGTCACCCAAATAACAGGACATGTCAAAGTTCCAGTAGTCAAGAATCACATTGAAACCAAGCAGTTGTTCATGACACATTGTGTCACCTAATAGGCATAGTGTGTCCAAACTATAAAAAATAAGTTTTCCTAATTTTCTTTTGTCAGATTAACTTAAGAAATGCTCCACTAATTCTAGGGTCCTTAATACGAGTGTGAAACTTTCATTATAAGTACATTATGATAATATCTAGCATTTAGAACAATTTCATTAATTATCAATCATTTTAGAGTTATTTTGTAATTCATTCTATCTATAGAAACCTATTTAATTCCATGTTTTATTCAGCTAATTCATATAAACAACTCTGAGTGTTGGACAAATAAGAAAAGAAATATTATTTTTAATATACATGTGTAGATTAGAAGAGAGAAAGTATGTAAAAGTCTAAAATATTAAATAATACCAAGAGATAAAATTAATAGCCAACTCTTATTTTATATGTTTTAGTTTGCTTGAGGGTGAAATTTCACATTATTTGCATAATGATAACTATTTTTATTTTAATTGGAAAAAAATAAGAATAAGGTCAAATATATTAAATAAATTATTAAATGACTCAAAAAGAGAAAATAAGTCTCAAATTCGAAATCTACATGCCAAAATTAGCCTATATGTAAATTTTCAACTAATTTGGAGAATCTTAAATATTCTAGTTAATTTATGAGAGAGAATGTTATTTAAAGAACAAAAATATTAAATGATATGTTGTAAAAAATTAATTAATGGTAAAATCGTGTTTCTCGTGTTTAATATTGCTTATAGGCCAACTTTCATATTTTCAGAAAGTTTCTAGATGTCTCTAACTCATTAAAGGGATAAAATAAGTGATAATATTTAAAAATATTGAATAAAATATTAAAAGCCTTCAAAAAAATAGAATAATGCTAAAATCGGATTTCTCATCTCAAAATTAGTTAACCCGACAAAATTGGATTTATTTGGAATTTGTTTCTATCTTCAAATAATTATAGATAGTTTTGTATATTAAATGTATTAAAAGAACCAAGTTGGAAAATTGTATTAAATGACATTCATTACATCTCGCATGAATAGTAACCGCAGACTAAGTTCTCATATTTTAGGCATAACCCCCTCGTTTCTCAACAAAAAACTTCACAAAATGAGTTGCATTGGATTGAAATTTTAATTTTGCATCCATCCCGACTCGAGAACTATAATGGAGAATTCTATAAACGCCTAAACATGTTCTTCAAGTCTTCCGAAGTAACTTCTTGCACACCCTTTGAAATTCAAATTCATATAAATAGGACCCTACCCTCGTATGAAACTCACATTCAAAGACTCTCTTTTGGTTTTAATTTTGCCTTGCATCATCATTTCATCCACCGCTGAATGTGGTTCTTGGTTTAAGTTTGCAGAACCTCTCCCCGATGTCTTGCTTCTTCGAAGAATAATTGGACCCCAGGTAAATAACTTTGGGACTTGTTCATAATGATCAATTAGTTAGTTTCAAGAATGAGTGATGAACGAAGTTTCTCAAACTCTTGGACAAGCTTTGTAACATCCCTGACCTGGGTTATGTACTAACCCTAGGTGTTTTGCCTAATAAAGTTGATTAGATTCTTGCTCTCATATTTTGAAAAGTAATTAAGGCTCTTGAGGAACTTATATTTCAATTTCAGTCCTTTTTTAATAATGTTGAAAAATTGTTTTGTTAATTTTGGACTAAAATGCAAATTACCCAAGTTGAGGGGTTAACTTACAAATTGCACATGATAAAATGTTCCTATGATGTTGAGACATCATAAGAATGAATATGATGTAGTGGTATGGGTTCCACAAGCTTGGGCGCCAAGATAGAGCTTGTTGGACAATGTTTGTGCATTAAAATCTAGTTTTGGTGTAAAGTGCAATTTACCCAAAACCTAGGGTTAAATATGCAAAATATCACCTCTAGAGGGTCTCTAATGTTTCTTGACATCATTTAGAGCAAATAAAATGAGAGGGGCGCCTCATTTGAATTAAGTTGGAGGACAGAGAATGTTGATATTAAAATAATCAAGATTTAAGCCCAATTGAAACCCTAATTCAATTTAATGCAAAAATAAGTAAAATAATTGAAGGGGCCTTCAACCAAAATTAATTTGGTTGGATTCAGATGTGTGTGTACATCCTTAAGCCTTGCAAAGGCACGAGCATATCCTAAGGAGGCGAAATTCCACTCACCATTATTATAAGAAAAAGAAATCCCACTCAAAAATGGATATTGATATTATAAGGGTTAAGGTGCTTAATTTCTATTTCCTTTATTCTTGGATAATGGAAGGGAGCTCGGTGGGGATAGAGATTACTTTGCATACAAGAAACCAAGGGGGAGATGGCGGCAACAATTTTGGAATTAAAAGACTTTTATAAAGCATTTTCTCTCTCATTGAATTTCTTATAAAAAGACCCTTTCCAAGCCAAATGAAAGGCTTTTCAGTTTTCACTTCTTCTCCTTGCTTGGAAAACGACCAAGGGAGCATGGGAGGACCAGGAGGACGACCCCCAACCTGTTGGTAAGGTTCTTGACCCTTTTCACCTTGATTCCATGGTGGAAATTGAAAATAAATTATGGATTTCTTCTTATTTCGATCTCCTCTTCAACCCTAGCTAATCTTTTCAACCAAAATCTTGAGGAAGAGCCTAGGGGGAGTTGCAAAAGCTTCATACACCATTGTTTCCATGAGCTTGGAGCTTTGGAGCTTAATTGGAGGCGGGTTTTATAACTTGAACCCTTAATATTGTTATTTCAATCAATTCCATATCACCTGATGGTCCTTTTTACATTTCCGAAATTTGATTTGGTTGATGGATGCAATCACCATGGAAACCACATCAGTTTTCGTGTGTTTAGAGCTTGAAGATGATAAGCACACACCTCTCCAAATATCAAGACCAAACGGTTTCAACTCAAGTGCTCAAACAGTTTCCCAAACCATTTGGGAGCAAACGATTTCAAACCGATTGAAGGGAAATAGTTTCACCAAACCGCATGAGGCCAAACGGTTTCAGACCGTTTGGTGGTGTTGACCAGGGTTGACCATTTGGAGATCTGTTGAAAATGACCTAGGTTAATGACCCATAAATTATGATTGAATAGTTCCAATTGGTTCGTAAGTTGAAGGTCCATCAATCACCAAAACCCTAATCGGGTTAAGTGTTGATTTCCAAATTGATTGAGTTAGAAACTTGGGTTGATTGACTCAAACGGTTTCAAAACCGTTTGGGGATCACCCAAATGGTCTCAAGACCGTTTGGTGGTCACCCAAGACCATTTGGAGGTCTAGGGTTGTGTAAGGTTAGGTGGTTGAAGATCCAAAGTTACTAAGTTGAAGTACAATCAAATGTTGATTTGGTGATCAACCCAATGAATCAAACCCTAATTGGTTGACTTGGATTTTGATGTTGACATGGGCAAATGGTCTCAAGACCATTTGGAGGACATCCAAACGACCTCAAGACTGTTTGGGGTCAGGTCATGTCCAATTTGTATGATGGTTCAATAGTTTTAAAGTAACTAGTTATACATTGATTAATGTTGAAGGATCATCGATTCCAAACCCTAATCCAATTGATTCAAACCCTAATTGATGACCAATTGAGGGTCAATTGAGGGTCAAATCAGTTGAAGGATGACCTATTTAACTCAATCAAAGTATGGTGATAGGTCCAATTGATGATTGCTTACATGAATACAATGGTTGAAGGAATCAACATTGAGAACCCTAAACCGATTGGAGTAGTTGAGACCATCTTTGGTCCATGAAGTTTTGAGGAGGTTTGGACCAAACGGTCTCAACACCGTTTGGGACCAAACGATCCCAAACCGGTTGAGTTCATGCAGTTTCAAAAAGGTACTTTAGCAAACGGTTTCAAGTAACCATCTTTAGCAAACGATCTTGAAGGTCACCTTTAGCAACCGATCTTGAAGGTCACCTTTAGCAAACGATCTTGAAGGTCACCTTTAGAAAATGCTTTTAAGGGTCACCTTTGGCAAACGGTTTCAACCTCAACTTTACCAAACAGTTTCAAATATGTAACCAAGACCATTTGGAGGTTTATTGACCAAGACCGTTTGAGGTCTGATTGGTCAAGACCGTTTGAGGTCTAAGAGTCCAAGATCATTTGGAAGGTAATTAACCAAATTGTATGAACACTTAAAGTGATTAAAGGTCAATTGTTTAAGTGAACAATTACATGATGTAATCCAAGGGTGATTATAATAATGGTACCCTTAATGAGGTAGGGTGATTAGTAACCTTTGATTAATTAAGCTTTAATGATCATGGTGATAATGACATAACCCAGGATGTCAATTCTTCTTCAAGTTGAGTTGACTTAGCTTAATCAAGGCTGAAGTAAACATCATCCTATAGAGGATGAGAGAGAAAAGACTTCCTACATGAATGATAATCATGTAGCGGACTTTCAATAAGAATAAATGTATAATTAGGGTATAATCCTTCCTAGTAAGATCATGAAACCCTAATTATGAAGGCTACTGAATCATAACCTTAATTGAGGGCATTGATAGGTGAAATCCTAATACATGATAATGGTATGATCTTAATTCATAGTGATGATATGAGAAACCCTAATTCAGGGTACTTTGATGTTCACTCCTACTTGGGGTGAATAGTAAACCCTAATCTAGGGTGATGTGATGTGAATAGTAAACCCTAATCTAGGGTGATGTGATGTGAATAGTAAACCCTAATCTAGGGTGATGTGATGTGAATAGTAAACCCTAATCTAGGGTGGTGTGATGTGAATAGTAAACCCTAATCTAGGGCGATGTGATGTGAATAGTAAACCCTAATTACGGTATGTTAATGATAAACCCTAATCTAGGGTGAAGTGATGTGAATAGTAAACCCTAATCGTGGGTTATTGAATATAAACCCTAATTGAGGGTGATTCTATGTAAAACCCTAATTGATGGTAAATCCATGATAAATCATAATTGAGGGTAATGTTATGAGAATCCTTAATTAAGAATAATGTTATGAGAAACCTTAATCTAGGGTAATGTTATGTGGAACCCTAATTAAGAGTAATATTATGGAAACCCTGAAGAAGGATGTGAAGTGAGATTTAAATCCAGGATGATGCCATATAATGATATGTGCAACCATAATCATGGTATAATGGCCAATACACTAAAGTAGGATGTGGTTATTATAATCAAGTAAGATGAGAATGTTATAACTATAAAGGGAAAAGTTGATGAGCTATATGAATGATAGTATTGATACCCTAATGAAAAAGGGTCTAAAGGATAAGATGATGCCTAGAACATTATATATCTAATTTCATGTATGAGTAACAATCCTATACATCTTACAATGATGACAATATGAAACTCTTAGGAGTGGAGTATGTAATATTATATAATGGAGTGAATAACATCCTAAGAGTTGACATACCCAAAATAGTTGATAATGATTTATTCTATATCAACAATGTCTAATCATGGGATAAGTCCATATCACTAATGATGGTTGGACAATTTTAATTTGTGACCAATGTACTGTATGATGAAAGTGACAAGTTAGTGGATAAAGTATTAAGAGGGAAAATACCTTAATACAAAGATAGCTGAATTATTTAAGTAAGAAGGATATGAGAAGAAAGTGATATACCAAGACATGATAGATATCCCATTCAACATTTTCAGTATAGACATACCTTGATAAGCTTCTAATCCAATATCCTTGGATAAGAAATACATGGAATGTGTGATATGTAATTGTTACAATAAAGTTGTAATAACTCAATGTACTTGGCTAAATGTTGAGTAATATACCTTGAGAATGGGGTAAGCCAAATCAATGAGTATGATGTAATCATACCATGATAAGGATGAGAAATGAACTCTTACCTTGAATTAATGATCATTAATGATATATGATGAGAATGGTGATCATAAGCAAATACTTATGATATCTTTGAATGCTCCTAGATGAGTGGAGCAACATATTAGAGTTGAACTAATAATGTGAGCATGAAGCCCTAATTAATGTAAGATGGGAAACACTAACCCTAATTTTGGGAAAAGGGAATGAAAAGCCCTAATTGACAGATAACCCTAATCTTGATAAAGGATGGTGGTGTTACTGATATTTCATATGATGTGACAAATGACTTACATGATTGTTATCATGACTATTAATCATGTAGACATCATGAGATGATGAACATAGCCAGATTTGGGCTATGACATTCATATAATAAATATGTTGAATGGCCTTATGTGCCTAATGTTGTTGTTGCTTAGTAAAAGTAACAAAATGTGTATGGACCTTATGAGTTCCATGAATAAACTGTTGCCTAGTAAAAGGTGATAAAATACTTAAGGCCTTGTGAGACATGTGAGATACTTGTGTAACAAGTACTATGTATACCTCGGTCTGTGGACCTGAAGGTAATAGTTACCTAACAAGTGGTAGCAATGATAGTGATGAATTGAGGGTATGAATACCCAGACTTGATAAGTATGATAATGATGTTATTGAGAGATGTGAACTTTCAAAGAAATGAAATGAGGGACAGAGATCACAATGTCTTATAAAGACTGAGAAGTGATTGATGAAATAGTACATATTTATTTATAGCACTTGTCTGAATAAGTTATGTTTGAGAACTTGACTGATGCTAAAAGAATATGCTAATGCACTTAATTAATCAAGTGAAATCATATCATGTAGAGCCCTGGCCATATAACCATCAATGTCAAAACTTGTTGGATGGTGAAACGGGTGCTCCGCGGCAAAACCCAGAACACATATTTTGAATATGTGGGGGCAATGGGTGAATGTATCCTGACGTCCTAATGAGGGAATTGAGGAAAGGTAAACATTAAACCTATCAATCCTTCATTATTGTATCGGAATAGATGTACCACAAATCTCCCAATGATTGGGACAGATGCAGTACACATCTCTCAATAATATTAATGATGAATCGATGGAGATAAACAAGAAATCTCACAATTGCGAAGAGAGTGCAACACGCCACTGTAACTCTAATAGCGAAGTTGCCAGTACACTCTGGAAAGCTATTTAGCAGAGACACAAGATGTCCTACATTTGATCTCGTACTGACCGAGATAAGGGAGGTCTTGGTAGCCGGCTCTACCAGTGACCCTGTGTGGCACTAATTTCGACTTCGCAATGGTCGGTTGGAGTATGAGTGGTATACCTCATCTCCTCAGGGCATAAGTGTGATTGTAAAATGTAATCAGCCGTATAGCATGTTTGTTTAAGGATTGAATATGGAAATTCATTGGCTGATGTTACATTTCTTTTATGCATCTCTTGTTGATAAATGTTATTTATATTTATTCACATTCAATGCAAGTACAGGTGTGAATTATGAATCTACCATGAGTAGATACAATTCTTTCCTCAGGGAAGGAGATTGCTTTACTCTGATCATTCAATGATTAATATTGCTGATTATACATAAGAACTCTTGTTCAATTTTAATTATTATAAACTGCTGTAACAATGTTTTGGTAGAGAGTTATATCTCCCACTGGAAAAATTTACAATTGTCTCACCCCAGTGGGATCCAATGTTTTTAGGTAAATGCAGAAGAAGAAGCAGGAACCCAATAGCAAGAGAAAAGCAGCTGTAGTATCAGGGACAAATGTGATAACTTAGGTGGAGGCACTGGCTGCTAAGTTTTGTATAATTAGAGAGTCCTATGTGTCGTCTCTGTACTCTCAGGTCCTCAGAGTCAGTAGTTAGTGCTTTTATCATAGACTTGAGATTTTGGCTTGAACGCCTCGAAGTCATGTTGCTTATGTATAGTTTGGTAAAGCAACGGTTGTATGTAATCCTCGAGAAGAGATGTTACATGGAATGTAACTGCAAATAGGGATGTATATGTAATACTATGGTTCTTGTTGTAAGAGTTTCCTGTGTTTGGATCTCGTTGCAAAAAGTTTTAATTTTTAGTGATTTTCAGTAATCTGCTACAAATGATTCGCTTCCGCTTAAGTAAATTCTGTTTTTATAAGTTAGATGCTACAATTTAGTGGTATCAGAGCCCTAGGTTTGCTGAGTCTACAGAGACATAGGACTAAGGTAGTAGAGTCTGTTCTAGTGTCTTTCGGTGTATCTGATAGTGTCTTCTGCTCATATAGGAGGAGAAGAACTTAAAGATGACTGGGTCTTATGAGGAGTTCGCTGCAAAAAGCAGCAATGATGCATCAAGAAGGGGTGTAGGGGATCGGAGCAGAGAAGAACATACACCTGCACATCCCCAGTTTGACCTAGCTATAATAGAGAGCCCAACTTTCCCTGCTCTGTTTGAGCAATTTAGGACAGCTATGATGCATATAGTAGATCGTGCATTAGCAATGCAACCAAGATTGCCAGCCCCCAATGATGAAGTTTTGAACTCCAATAGGTTTCCTGCTCAACATCAGCCTGTTGGAGTAATGATTAGTGATAAAAAGAATAGGATACAATATGAAACCAAGATTTTCCATAGGTGTAGGAAGCCTGGACATATCAGACCTAATTGTCCAGAAAAGGAATATAAAGGAAGAATTGAGAAAAGGCCTATCCAAATCTAGGAACAGAGGCCTGGTAGTTCTAAAAAGAAGAAGTTTTTGGTACCACCAATAGAATCAGGGCCTAATGCACCAAGGCAATGGTTATCTAGAAAAGGTAAAGAACCTTTTAGACCACATAAATAGATTAGAACTTGTTACTTATGTAGACAGGTCGGACATCTGGTAAGAGAATGCTCAGCCAGAAATGTTATGGTGAATCAACCTCTGAGACAGAGTCAGCATGAGGCAATGAACAATCCACGAATCATGACAGGTTAGATAGGATAATGTCATTCTTATATGTCTTTTTATTGTTTCCTAAGTTAAACGAGAAGGTAATTGACTAAGTTTTCTTTGATTAGTCCTATGAGGACTTACATTTTGCATAATAAACATTATAGATGTTTCATGTTGTTCTTACCTCTATGAGAAAAGATGAGGTATTGAAGGAATGCTTGGATAAAATCCAGTAATGCTAAGTCTTATTTTTGTGATAATATGAAAAGGAAGGAATATGATAGTATAAAAAGTGCATACTACTTAATCTCAATATTTATATACCCTAGCCAGGTATACAACTATTGATGATAAAGTAAGTATGGAAACTCTTAGATTGTTATCTTTTTGATTGCTCTGATCAAGCAGTCATTCTGAGACAATCTAATGAGTATCATGAAATAAGAAGTATGGAATGAATAAATGTGTCCTGTCCTAAGCATAAGAAAGAGAAATATGAGATAATCTCAGATGAGCATGTTTGTATGAAGAATTAAAAGTATAACCCTCATAAGACAAGAATGAGAATAAGGGAGATGAATATCATCCAATAAATTTGTAAGTATTATAAAGATCCTTTCCATGATGTGGAAATGGAAAATGTGATGAGATCCTAAGATGATCATAAAAATGTTAGATAATAATAAAGAAAGGAATAATGTCATGTAATCATCCTTATAATTCCTATGCTAGGGCAAGGAACCTAGGATGAGATAAAGAGTAAATGTTTCATGAATAGTTGAAAATACATGAAATAATAAGAGGAATATGATTCCTTGTTCTCTTTCCTTTCAGGGACATGGCAATCAAGTGGGTCATAGGACACTTGATGTGCATAATATAAAGATGTTTATGTGATGGATACTTAGAAAGGTATCAGTTTATCTTGGGCTTTAGCTCCAAGGTAAAGATATATGTAACAAGTAATGTCCCAAAATGAAAGGAAGATAAAGATGTGATGTGTTTTTAACACATGTAATAGGTACCAAGGTAAGAAATCATGGTGTCTAAAGATATATCAGATGATTTATGTTGAATACCTAGAATGATCAACCATGAAATCAGATTAACCATGTAAAATAATATGAACATCACATGTTAGGGGTTTTTGCTTTGCATAAACATAACAATTGAAGGTATCTTTGAAATAAGTTCTTGGTTGATAAGTAACCCTTCTTTATGGTAAGCGAATGCACATCTAATGAGATAGTTAGTGCAAGTAATGAGGAAAGATAGTATTGTGTCACCAGATGAGATGGCACAATTGAATAAAAAGACTTATAGTTTCAAGTGGGTGATAGAACATAATTGTGATATTGAAAGAGAAATATTGAATCAACTAAGAAGCATGGGAGTATGCATTCCATGTGAACCATTCCATGATAAACTTGTATGGAATAGCTTTGTATTGATCAAAGCTCTATAGTGTCTCCATAATAATGAGATATTATGTGAAGACATGATGATATGATGCATGAATAATATCCGTCTACCTTTATCTGGGATTTCGGGGACGAAATCCTTGCTAGAGGTTTATAATTTGTAACATCCCTAACCTGGGTTATGTACTAACCCTAGGTTTTTTCCCTAATAAAGTTGATTAGATGCTTGCTCTCATATTTTGAAAAGTAATTAAGGCTCTTGAGGAACTTATATTTCAATTTCAGTCCTTTTTTAATAATGTTGAAAATTTGTTTTGTTAATTGTGGACTAAAGTGCAAATTACCCAAGTTGAGGGGTTAACTTGAAAATTGCACATGATAAAATGCTCCTATGATGTTGATACATCATAAGAATGAATATGATGTAGTGGTATGGGTTCCACAAGCTTGGGCACCAAGATAGAGCTTGTTGGACAATGTTTGTGCATTAAAACCTAATTTTGGTGTAAAGTGCAATTTACCCAAAACCTAGGGTTCAATATGCAAAATATCACCTCTAGAGGGTCCCTAATGTTTCTTGACATCATTTAGAGCAAATAAAATGAGAGGGGCACCTCATTTGAATTAAGTTGGAGGAGAGAGAATCTTGATATTAAAATAATCAAGATTTAAGCCCAATTGAAACCCTAATTCAATTTAATGCAAAAATAAATAAAATAATTGAAGGGGCCTTCAAACAAAATTAATTTGGTTGGATTCAGATGTGTGTGGACATCCTTAATCCTTTCAAAGGCACGAGCATATCCTAAGGAGGTGAAATTCCACTCACCATTATTATAAGAAAAAGAAATCCCACTAAAAAATGGATATTGATATTATAAGGGTTAAGGTGCTTAATTTCTTTTCCCTTTATTCTTGGATAATGGAAGGGAGATCGGTGGGGATAGAGATTAATTTGCATACAAGAAACCAAGGGGGATATGGCGGCAACAATTTTGGAATTAAAAGACTTTTATAAAGCATTTTCTCTCTCATTGAATTTCTTATAAAAAGACCCTTTCCAAGCCAAATGAAAGGCTTTTCCGTTTCCACTTCTTCTCCTTGCTTGGAAAATGACAAAGGGAGCGTGGGAGGACCAGGAGGACGACCCCCAACCTGTTGGTAAGGTTCTTGACCCTTTTCACCTTGATTCCATGGTGGAAATCGAAAATAAATTATGGATTTCTTCTCATTTCGATCTCCTCTTCAACCCTAGCTAATCTTTTCAACCAAAAGCTTGATGACGAGCCTAGGGGGAGTTGCAAAAGCTTCATACACCATTGTTTCCGTGATCTTGGAGCTTTGGAGCTAAATTGGAGGCGGGTTTTATAACTTGAACCCTTAATATTGTTATTTCAATCAATTCCATATCACTTGATGGTCCTTTTTACATTTCCAAAATTTGATTTGGTTGATGGATGCAATCACCATGGAAAACACAGTAGGTTTCGTGTGTTTAGAGCATGAAGATGATAATCACACACCTCTCCAAATATCAAGACCAAATGGTTTCAACTCAAGTGCTCAAACGGTTTCCCAAACCGTTTGGGAGCAAATGGTTTCAAACCGATTGAAGGGAAACAGTTTCACCAAACCGCATGAGGCCAAACGGTTTCAGACCGTTTGGTGGTGTTGACCAGGGTTGACCATTTGGAGATCTGTTGAAAATGACCTAGGTTAATGACCCATCAATTATGATTGAATAGTTCCAATTAGTTCGTAAGTTGAAGGTCCATCAATCACCAAAACCCTAATTGGGTTAAGTGCCGATTTCCAAATTGATTGAGTTAGAAACTTGGGTTGATTGACCCAAACGGTCTCAAGACCATTTTTTGGTCACCCAAGACCGTTTGGAGGTCTAGGGTTGTGTAAGGTTAGGTGGTTGAAGATCCATAGGTACTAAGTTGAAGTACAATCAAATGTTGATTTGGTGATCAATCCAATGAATTAAACCCTAATTGGTTGACTTGGATTTTGATGTTGACATGGGAAAACGGTCTCAAGACCATTTGTAGGACATCCAAATGACCTCAAGACCGTTTGGGGTCAGGTCATGTCCAATTTGGATGATGGTCCAATAGTTTTAAAGTAACTAGTTACACATTGATTAATGTTGAAGGATCATCGATTCCAAACCCTAATCCAATTGATTCAAACCCTAATTGATGACCAATTGAGGGTCAATTGAGGGTCAAATAAGTTGAAGGATGACCTATTTAACTCAATCAAAGTATGGTGATAGGTCCAATTGATGATTTCTTACATGAATACAATGGTTGAAGGAATCAACATTGAGAACCCTAAACCGATTGCAGTAGTTGAGACCATCTTTGGTCCATGCGTTTTTGAGGAGGTTTGGACCAAACAGTCTCAAGACCGTTTGAGTCCAAATGGTCTCAAGACCGTTTGGGACCAAACGATCCCAAACCGGTTGAGTTCATGCGGTTTCAAAAAGGTACTTTAGCAAACAGTTTCAAGTGACCAACTTTAACAAACGATCTTGAAGGTCACCTTTAGCAAACGATCTTGAAGGTCACCTTTAGCAAACGATCTTGAAGGTCAGCTTTAGCAAACGATCTTGAAGGTCACCTTTAGCAAACGATCTTGAAGGTCACCTTTAGAAAATGATCTTGAAGGTCACCTTTAGCAAACAATCTTGAAGGTCACCTTTAGCAAACGATCTTGAAGGTCACCTTTAGCAAACGATCTTGAAGGTCACCTTTAGTAAATGGTTTTAAGGGTCACCTTTGGCAAATGGTTTCAAACTCAACTTTACCAAACGGTTTCAAATATGTAACCAAGACCGTTTGGAGGTTTATTGACCAAGACCATTTGAGGTCTGATTGGTCAAGACTGTTTGAGGTCTAAGAGTCCAAGATCATTTGGAAGGTAATTAACCAAATTGTATGAACACTTAAAGTGATTAAAGTTCAATTGTTTAAGTGAACAATTACATGATGTAATCCAAGGGTGATTATAATAATGGTACCCTTAATGAGATAGGGTGATTAGTTACCTTTGATTAATTAAGCTTTAATGATCATGGTGATAATGACATAACCCAGGGTGTCAATTCTTCTTCAAGTTGAGTTGACTTAGTTTAATCAAGGCTGAAGTAAACATCATCCTATAGAGGATGAGATAGAAAAGACTTCCTACATGAATGATAATCATGTAGTGGACTTTCAATAAGAATAAATGTATAATTAGGGTATAATCCTTCCTAGTCAGATCATGAAACCCTAATTATGAAGGTTAATGAATCATAACCCTAATTGAGGGCATTGATAGGTGAAATCCTAATACATGATAATGGTATGATCTTAATTCATAGTGATGATATGAGAAACCATTATTCAGGGTACTTTGATGTTCACTCCTACTCAGGGTGAATAGTAAACCCTAATCTAGGGTGATGTGATGTGATTAGTAATCCCTAATCTAGGGTGATGTGATGTGAATAGTAAACCCTAATATAGGGTGATGTGATGTGAATAGTAAACCCTAATCTAGGGTGATGTGATGTGAATAGTAAACCCTAATCTAGGGTGATGTGATGTGAATAGTAAACCCTAATCTAAGGTGATGTGATGTGAATAGTAAACCCTAATCTAGGGTGATGTGATGTGAATAGTAAACCCTAATCTAGGGCGATGTGATGTGAATAGTAAACCCTAATCTAGGGTGATGTGATGTGAATAGTAAACCCTAACTATGGTATGTTAATGATAAACCCTAATCTAGGGTGAAGTGATGTGAATAGTAAACCCTAATCGTGGGTTATTGAATATAAACCCTAATTGAGGGTGATTCCATGTGAAACCCTAATTGAGGGTAAATCCATGATAAATCCTAATTGAGGGTAATGTTATGAGAATCCTTAATTCAGAATAATGTTATGAGAAACCTTAATCTAGGGTAATGTTATGGAGAACCCTAATTAAGAGTAATATTATGGAAACCCTGAAGAATGATGTGAAGTGATATTTAAATCTAGGATGATGCCATATAATGATATGTGCAACCATAATCATGGTTTAATGGCCAATACACTAAAGTAGGATGTGGTTATTATAATCAAGTAAGATGAGGATGTTATAACCATGAAGGGAAAAGTTGATGAGCTATATGAATGATATTACTGATACCCTAATGAAAAAGGGTCTAAATGATAAGATGATGCCTAGAACATTATATATCTAATTTCATGTACGTGTAACAATCCTATACATCTTACAATGATGACAATATGAAACTCTTAGGAGTGAAGTATGTAATATTATATAATGGAGTGAATAACATCCTAAGAGTTGACATACCCAAAATAGTTGATAATGATTTATTATATATCAACAATGCCTAATCATGGGATAAGTCCATATTACTAAAGATGGTTGGACAGTTTTAATATGTGACCAATGTACCATATGATGAAAGTGACAAGTTAGTGGATAAAGTATTAAGAGGGGAAATACCTTAATACAAAGATAGCTGAATTATTTAAGTAAGAAGGATATGAGAAGAAAGTGATATACCAAGACATGATAGATATCACATTCAGCATTTTCAGTATAGACATACCTTGATAAGCTTCTAATCCAATATCCTTGGATAAGAAATACATGGAATGTGTGATATGCAATTGTTACAATAAAGTTTTAATAACTCAATGTACTTGGATAAATGTTGAATAATATACCTTGAGAATGGGGTAATCCAAATCAATGAGTATGATGTAATCATACCATGATAAGGATGAGAAATTAACTCTTACCTTGAATTGATGATCATTAATGATATATGATGAGAATGGTGATCATAAGCAAATACTTATGATATCTTTGAATGCTCCTAGATGAGTGGAGCAACATATTAGAGTTGAACTAATAATGAGAGCATGAAGCCCTAATTAATGTAAGATGGGAAACACTAACCCTAATTTTGGGAAAAGGGAATGAAAAGCCCTAATTGACAGATAACCCTAATCCTGATAAAGGATGGTGGTGTTACTGATATTTCATATGATGTGACAAATGACTTACATGATTGTTATCATGACTATTAATCATGTAGACATCATGAGATGATGAACATAGCCAGATTTGGGCTATGACATTCATATAATAAATATGTTGAATGGCCTTATGTGCCTAATGTTGTTGTTGCTTAGTAAAAGTAACAAAATGTGTATGCACCTTATGAGTTCCATGAATAATCTGTTTCCTAGTAAAAGGTGATAAAATACTTAAGGCCTTGTGAGCCATGTGAGATACTTGTGTAACAAGTACTATGTATACTTCTGTTTAAGGACCTGAAGGTAATAGTTACCTAACAAGTGGTAACAGTGATAGTGATCACTACTACAGAAATAGCATTCAGTGTCGCTTTTCTAGGCGTCGGTTAATAAGGAAAACTGACGCCTAACATATAAGGCGTCGGTTGTTTAATAAAACCGACGTCTATATTCGAAGACCAGCCAGACACGGGTACCGCTTTGTATTAAGCGTTGGTTGTTTATAAAAAACCGACGCTTAAAGTCGCCCGCGAAATCCATTTTTCGATAAAAAAATAGTGTCATTTTCAGCGTCGGTTATATACCTAGAAAACCGACGCCTATTTGCGATGAAAATTTGCGCGGACAATGTCACTTTCAGCGTCGGTTATCCTTGTCTAACCGACGCTGAAGGTGGTTCCCGCCAAAAATTTCCATGAAAATATCGTCCAATTGGACGTCGGTTGTTTCAACCAACCGACGCTAAAGATGTTTAGGCGTCGGTTGTTGTAAACAACCGACGCTATTTGGGAACTCATAACCCCCTGCGATCGCCCGACTCTTCCCCTTTCTTCTGTTTCATTGCTACCCTATTGCGGCGATTTTCCCTGTTGCGGCGACTTTCCGGCGCTTCTCTGCTGCTGCTGCTGCTCTCCGGCGCTTCTCTCCGGCGCCCTATCTCCGGCGTCCTTCTTCTCCGCCGCCCCTGCTGCTGCTGCTGTCCGCTCGTCGCCGCCGGTCGTTGCCCACCGCCCCTGCTCTCCTCTAGTTTTCGCCGCCAGTAGAAGCAGCTACGGTGTTGTCGTCGTCACCTCCGCCCCCGCCGGTAGAAGCAGCTTTACTCGTGCTATCCTCGTGCAAGGTAACCCACAAACCTTCACCACCTTTTTTGTCCTCTGCCTTGGTTTTCTCTGCCGCCGCCGACCTAGAACTCACCCAGGCAGCGCCTAAGTAGGTGCCAGGGCACGCCTAGGGTCCCAATTTTTTGGTAAACATGAAGGAGCCTATGGGCAGGTTAGGATAATAGAAATTTTGTAGGATAGGTGTGATGCAATTTGGGTTTCTTGGATAAGGAATTGTGGTGGAAATTGGTAAAATGGTAGAATGTGTTGCAACTAGAGGTTATGCTCCTACATTTTTCCAACAACAACATTCTACATAGGTGGTCCTCAGTAGAACATACATCAATTGGATATCCACCATGGATGATAGCCTTCCAACTGTGAGAAATTGTTAGTTTAGTTTATGAGTAATACATATTATTGTAAATACTAGGACCTTTTCTCAATGAACTCATAAGGTCAAAACTATAGCATAAAAAATAACTTACACATGGGAGGTTAGTTTTTGAAATTATCAAGAGATTTGGAGATATTAAAATACTACCTACTTCATAGATCATGCATCCATATATGACTCACCACAATCATCATGCTCCAATAAATGGAGAAGCAAGTATCTAGAGGAGGAATATATCACACAACTTCATACACATACTTTCCTAAAGATACTAAGACTTGTAGAGTTTGGATGACAATATCACATTCCAACACCTTCCAATCATCCATGATATATTCCCACTCATGGATGCACGTCTAGGCTGCACGTCTAGTGGATTTTTTTTAAAAGTTATTTACTGATTGTGTTTATTTAATAATGTACTGATACATATGTGATATACCAATCTGATAGTCCATGATAGAACAAAACATAATGATGTTGACTGCAACTTTGTGTGTCATGCTATTCTTAATTAAGTGTATATTTACTTCATAATTGAATGTTTAAGTAAGTTATAGATATCTTGATGATGAACTGTAATGCACACATGTGACATGTTTGGAATGTAAATGATGAACTGTAATGCACACATGTGAATGCTTGGAATTTAAATGATGAACTTTTCCCTAAATTGCCAATCATGCTTTTAAAGACATCAATAATCACCCTAATTTTAAGAACTAGGATTTTAGGTATAAGAATGACAACACATTATTTGTTGGCCTAGAAACCCGTCCAAGATTTACTCATTAGGAGTAAATCTTGGATAGTCCCCGGTTTGGGACTGTTCTTGAACACCTAATCTCACTTAGGATGTAAGTGTATAATGTGTATTGAGTTTTTGAGAAAATTTTGGTAGCATTTCCCCGTTTGTTCTCTAAGTACATATGTACTTAGAGAACAGCGGGGAAATGCTGCCGAAATTTTCTTGAAAACCCAATACACATTATACACTTACTAGTGAGATTAGGTGTTCAAGGATGGGATAGGTGGTACACATTTATTATATATAAGAATGACATCACATGTGTTTGTTGGCCTAGAATGTGAACAATCATTGTTTTTTATATTACTTGTACATTGATATAAATTAGAATGAACAATCACTAAATTATATACTGTTTGTATGGAGTCCGGCTTCATTGTAGATATCTATTATTGTGTTTGTTGGCCTAGAAACCCGTCCAAGATTTACTCATTAGGAGTAAATCTTGGATAGTTCCCGGTTTGGGACTGTTCTTGAACACCTAATCTCACTTAGGATGTAAGTGTATAATGTGTATTGAGTTTTCGAGAAAATTTTGGTAGCATTTCCCCGTTTGTTCTCTAAGTACATATGTACTTAGAGAACAGCGGGGAAATGCTGCCGAAATTTTCTTGAAAACCCAATACACATTATACACTTACTAGTGAGATTAGGTGTTCAAGGATGGGATAGGTGGTACACATTTATTATATATAAGAATGACATCACATGTGTTTGTTGGCATTTCCCCGTTTGTTCTCTAAGTACATATGTACTTAGAGAACAGCGGGGAAATGCTGCCTAATCTTTTCCTAATATATACTTGTTTCCTAATATATACTTGTTTTCTCTGATCATAGAATGGATAGATCATGGATGTCCATTCGTAATCGTTGCACCCCAGAGTTTATATCTGGTCTTGATCAGTTTATTAGATTTGCCGAGGAACATAGGAAAAAACCTACAGATAGGTTCTACAAGTGTCGACTATGTACTTTGCAAGTGCAAAGGATAAGAGTCCACGTGAAGCTAAAATGTCATACTACGGTGTCATTGAGGACATTTGGGAGTTTGACTACATAGATTTCAAAATTCCGCTCTTTAAATGTAATTGGGTTGATAACACCAAAGGAGTTATAGTGGATGAATTGGGTTTCACTTTGGTGAAGTTTGAAAAGATTGGCGAGAAGGGTGAACCATTCATATTGGCATCACAGGCGAAACAAATATTCTATATCGATGATCCTGCAAATGATAAATGGTCAGTTGTTCTTCATGGTAAAAGACAGTTCATTGAAGATCCTATAGATGAAGAAGAGTACTATGATAAGTATGATGACTCCAGTCCATTCTCAGTTGGGTTGCCAACTCCACAAAATATTGAAGCTAATGATGACTTATATGTGTGCGGAGATCACAATGAAGGATTGTTAATTGATAAAAGATCACAATTTTAGAGACATGTATGTTTATACAAATGCTAAATGTTTGCCTTTTTCTAGTTAATACAAATGCTAAATGTTTGCCTTTTTCTAGTTAATACAAATGCTAAATGTTTGCCTTTTTCTAGTTAATACAAATGCTAAATGTTTGCCTTTTTAATGACATTTTCAGATGGCTGACCATGATGAGCATGATGTCCATGATGAGCATGAAGTCCATGATGAGCATGCTGTCCATGACGAGCATGGCGAGGATACTAATGTAAGTTCTAAAAACATATCCTGTATTTCTATAAAATTCATTATCTTCTAGTTATGTCATATATCCTATATTTCTATATTGGGCTAATTTAGTGTGTTTTATTTTTGTCAAATTTTAGGTTGATGCACCTGTACCCACTGAAGCACTGGAGAAACTTGATGCGCAACACCAAACACTTAACAAGAAAAGGGGCATCACTCTGTTGAAGAAGTTATTAGCGCTAAGTGGTAGTGGATCCAAATTGGTGGTGGAGTTTGATAATGGAGGAAATCCAATTGGAGTGAACCGCAATAATTTTGTGAACTATCTTGGGTGTACCACTCGGAGCCATTGTGGTGTTAAGTATGACAATTGGCATAAAGTTCCTCAAGGGAAAAAAGACTTGATATGGAAGGATTTATGCGTGAGTTATTATTATTTGCAATTCTATTTTGTAGATTACAAATTCTATTATTTGCAATTCTATTTTGGATACTAGTTAATAACATTTCTATTTTACAGAATCTGTTTGCATTGGATGAGAAGTTGCATCGTAAAAATGTGATGCAACACGCTGGAAAGATGCTTAGGAATTATAGGACAAATCTGAACAGAGAATACATAAAAGAGGGTGATAAGAAGAAGAAGTCAGCCCTTGAACAATGGAACTTCTTGGACAAAGAAGATTGGGACAATTTTGTTGCTTCAAGAAAATCTGAAGAATTCAAGGTATTATGCGTCACTCCCAATTTAATTAATATACATTGTATTCACCTATTCAAGATTGGAATTTAGTGCTACTAACCAAATCATTAATGTGCATACTAACTAGGCCCTCAGTGACGCACAAAAAGCAAGGCGTGCACTGAATGTGCATGACCACACTATGGGTCCAAAAGGCTATGCAAGCGTTCGCCAAAGACTACAGGCGGAGTCTGCGGCTACTCAGGAGTCTGCTCCTACTCAGGAGTCTGCCACACCCATGCCTCGCCATGATATCTGGATAGCTGGCAGGCAAAACAAGAAGGGTGAAATAAAGAAGCCTGTAACTGTTGAGGCGGCTGCAAAAATGGTAAAATAACACTCTTAGAGAAATCGTTTGAATATTGATTATTTGTGGTGTTAACTTACCAATTTCTGTTTATGGTGATTAGCGGGAGCTGCACGAGCAGAGGAAACAAGGCACGTTCATCCCTCAGGGCACAAGGGATGAATTGACAGTTGCTCTGGGTAACCCAGAGCATCCTGGACGTATTAGAGGTGCCGGTGCTGGTGTTGGCATCAAAGCATTCTTTGGGCCATCCCAGCGCAAACCCAGAGCGGGACTTTCTCAAGAAGAGGTAACCTATTCTTTTTTTAGAATGTTACTGCAAAACGAAATTCATTAATAAGAAGCTAATGTTTCTTTTATCCATGTATAGGAGAATAAGAGAGTTGAGGATTTAGTTGCTAAGAAGGTCAACGATGTAGTTGCTGAGAAGGTCAAGGAAGAATTGCTGCGGTGGCAGGCATCTCAGGCTTCCAATCAGCCTATGGCGACCCACTCTTCTCCTGATGCACAGACTACGAGTAATCCTGGAGACCCATCGCCTAGCACGTCTGCTGTAAGTATTGTTTATGACATTGTAGCTAGTCTTTTCAAGATGATATGTTTTCAAGATTATATGTATATATGTATAACATTCTTTACGTAAATTTGTAGGCATTGAAGCCATGCCGCTTAAGAATAGAAGACTATGTTGTTGCAGAGGCGCAAGCTTACCCGTCCCTTCCTGGGGAAAGGTTTCACGGGACTCCAATGCCACAGGGCTATGTTCGTGTGGGCCCATTACACGTGTTACCCGATTGGAGGGAAGTTGCGTTGCCATATGCCCACCCAGATATTGATACACTTGGTGAGGCAGAAGGCGGGGTCATATTGTGGCCCAAAGCAGATGTCGTCTACACGACTGAAATTGTAAGATAAATTTACATTGATTTAGACTGTTGATGTGTATATATGATGTCAACTAATCTGAAATTATATATACAGGTTAAAAAGAAGACACCAGGAGCACCTAGGCCTCCACCTCCACTTCCCGCATTACCAACTTGGGTTCCAACTGACCTAACATACCTGTTAGGTCCTGCTTGTAGGGGAATGGCATGTTGGCTACGGGCACATAATATACATTGCCCTATAATAGTTTCTTTAGATGTAGATTATGCAGGTCGATCATACGATAGCTCTTTATTTATACAAGATATTATTGAGCTGTTTATGTATGATTGGCTGAATACATCAATGATAGAGACATGGATAAGGTGAGATCTTGTTTATACATCCATATACCTTGTGTAAGATCCGGTGATCTGGTTTCTTATATATTAATGCATACGCCTATATGTTTTGCAGCTACTTAGTCAAAGATCATTGCAAACAATTTGCATTTGATCATGTGGGATTTTTGATTCCATCATTGATTAGTTTGGTAGCTAAAGACCCTGATAATGTTCAACAATACTGTATAGATGCTTTTACAATTTTTGGTCAGCAAAAGAAGACGATAATAATAGCTCCATTCAATGTCAAGTAAGTTTACTTTATTTATAATTTGGACTTAAGAAAATTCCATTTTTATTTTGCATTTTGAGTTATTAATTGTTAACTTCTTACTTCTAGCGGTAGACATTGGGAGTTACTAGTTATTGTCCCCGGGACATTCACTGTTTATTATCTAGATCCTGCGGGGAGTACATTGAACACTAAAATTGGACACGTAATGAGAATGCCATTATTCTGGTGAGAAATATTTCATTTTTATATCCGTTAACATCTTTTATTACATTACTATTTACTTATGCAATTTATTGTGTTATATTAACATGTAGGGGTTTAGATGCATTCAAAAAGGCTGGAGGAACGGTCCCAAGGAAAAAGAACCAGCCAATAAATTGGCAGAACGTACAAGTAAGTTCCCGACTCGAATATATATATTATTGATGTGAATTGTGCTTAGTTGTATTATTTTGTATGTTTCAATTTATAGTGTGCTACACAAGACAATGGCTGGGCATGCGCATACTATGTGATGCGATTTATGCAGATGATTATCAAATATGCCGCATTGGACATCGATACCATACATGAGGTATTATATATAGTCTCATTAGTTAGTATGAAATATATCAATCTTATCTTATTTTTTATATTATTACTTATATATATACATCATTCTCTTTGCAGGTGTTTAAAACTGACAACACTACAGGTAAACGCTTAAAAAATATACATGCTCCATATACGATGGAAGCATTAAATGAAGTAAGAGAAGAATGGGCAAAAGCCATACAAGCAGTGGCAACTGTAAGATATAATTGGGATGTTGATAGCGATAATGAATGATACTATGTAAATGAATATTTCTGAATGTTAATACATGTATTTGAATGTTTCTATATGTGTGAATGTGAGAATTGAATTGATGTTTGAATGTATGTACTTGTGTAGAATTTTGCTTGTGACTTTTGCAGGTTTGCGGCCTGTTTGTAGGCTGATATCAATGGATGTCGTAAACCTGCAGTTCAGAAAACTTAACTGCAGGTTCTCATCCTGCTGACCAGCCACAGCAGGCCTGCAAACTGATATGAAAAAAATATATATAAATAGGCGTCGGTTATTTATAGAAAACCGTCAACAAAGACATACAGCGTTGGTTATGTGATAAAACCGCCGCCTAATAGTACAAACAACCCGACCGTGCAGGATAGCATGGCCGTGGTGTAAATGGCGTCGGTTATTCATATAAAACCGACGCCTATAGTACTAACACGGCCGTGCAGGGAAGCACGGCTGTGTCGTCTTGAAGTACATGCATCGGTGGTTTAGTATATAACCGACGCCAAAAGTGTTCGCGCCACAGAAAATGGCGTCATCTAGGGCACTTTATGTGTCGGTTATCTACTAAAACACCGACGCTATATTCTATATAGGCGTCGGTTGTGTAGTAAATAACCGACGCACAAAGTGCCCTAGATGACACCATTTTCTGTGGCGGGAACACTTTTGGCGTCGGTTATATACTAAACCACTGACGCCTATAGGACAAATAGGCGTCGGTTAAAAAACCGACGCCGAAGTGTTCGACCTTTAGCGGCGCCCACATAGGCGTCAGTCGGAAACCGACGCCAAATGGGGTTAAACGACCGACGCCAAAGGCCGTTTCTGTAGTAGTGGATGAATTGAGGGTATGAATACCCAGACTTGATAAGTATGATAATGATGTTATTGAGAGATGTGAACTTTCAAAGAAATGAAATGAGGGACTGAGATCCCAATGTCTTATAAAGACTGAGAAGTGATTGATGAAATAGCACATATTTCTTTATAACACTTGTCTGAATAAGTTTTGTTTGAGAACTTGACTGATGCTAAAAGAATATGCTAATGCACTTAATTAATTAAGTGAAATCATATCATGTAGAGCCCTGGACATATAACCATCAGTGTCAGAACTTGCTGGATGGTGAAACGGGTGCTCCGCGACAAAACCCGGAACACATATTTTGAATATGTGGGGGAAATGGGCGAATGTATCCTGACGTCGTAATGAAGGAATTGAGGAAAGGTAAACATTAAACCTCTCAATCCTTCATTATTGTACCAGGATAGATGTACCACGAATCTCTCGATGATTGGGACAAATGCAGTACACATCTCCCAATAATATTAATGCCGGATCGATGGAGATAAACAAGAAATCTCACGATTGCGAAGAGAGTGCAACACGCCACTGTTACTCTAATAGCAAAGTTGCTAGTATACTCTGGAAAGCTATTTAGCAGAGACACAAAATGTCCTACATTTGATCTCGTACTGACCAAGATAAGGGAGGTCTTGGTAGCCGGCTCTACCAGTGACCCTATATGGCACTGATTTCGACTTCACAATGGTCGGTTGGAGTATGAGTGGTATACCTCATCTCCTCAGGGCATAAGTGTGATTGTAAAATGTAATCAACCGTATAGCATGTTTGCTTAAGGATTGAATACAGAAATTCATTGGCTGATGTTACATTTCTTTTATGCATCTCTTGTTGATAAATGTTATTTATATTTCTTCACATTCAATGCAAGTAGAGGTGTGAATTATGAATCTACCATGAGTAGATACAATGCTCTCCTTAGGGAAGGAGATTGCTTTTCTCTGCTCATTCAATGATTAATATTGCTGATTATACATAAGAACTCCTGTTCAGTTGTAATTATTATAAACTGCTATAACAATGTTTTGGCGGAGTGTTATATCTCCCGCTGGGACAATTTACAATTGTCTCACCCCCGTGAGATCTAATGTTTTTAGGTAAACACAGAAGAAGAAGAAGCAGGAACCCAATAGCAAGAGAAAAGCAACAGTAGTATCAGGGACAACAGTGATAACTCAGGTGGAGGCACTGGCTGCCAAGTTTTGTATAATTAGAGAGTCCTATGTGTCGTCTCTATACTCTCAGGTCCTCGGAGTTAGTAGTTAGTGCTTTTATCATCGACTTGAGATTTTTGCTTGAACACCTCGAAGTCATGTTGCTTATGTATAGTTTGGTAAAGCAACAGTTGTATGTAATCCTTGAGAAGAGATGTTACATGGAATGTAACTGCAAACATGGATCTATATGTAATACTATGGTTCTTGTTGTAAGAGTTTCCTATGTTTGGATCTCGTTGCAAAAAGTTTTAATTTTTAGTGATTTTCAGTAATCTGCTACAAATGATTCACTTCTGCTTAAGTAAATTCTGTTTTTATAAGTTGGATGCCACAAGCTTCTCCTTGCCCAGTCGGCCATGGCATGTGTAGTGGGGAAGGGGATGATCCCTTGTGTTTTCCCCCTTTTACCCCTCGATTCTCTTTTATCTTTTTCTCATTATGGGTATTCTTATAAATCACCATGTTTTAATTCAATTTTTTCACTTGTCACGCCAGCACAAATAGTACATTTTGTACCCTTTCATAGCATAAAGTTCTGATTTTTTATTCAAGGGAAAATTGGTTTCTTGCAATTTAATTTCACAAATAAATTAGTAAATGAAGTAAATCTTGTAAAAACCATATCTTTTTATTAGAAGCTCCAAAAATTATAAATAAATATGTTTTAGAATCATAAAAATGAGCATTGTCTAATAAGAATGGTTTCAGTGTCGGGACAAAAAAAAAAAGAATGGTTTCAGTGTCTGATTTCCATGCTTTTTGAAGGATGATATTTGGGAAATGAAATATATGCATAAAATTCATAAAAATTTTGAAGGATGATATTTGGGAAATGAAATATATGCATAAAATTCATAAAAATTGTAACTTTGTCATATAAAATCCAAAATTCACATACAAATATGTTTTCTTGATCAAGAGAACCTAATAAGTCGATTGGTGAGATTTTCATAGTCAAAGTCTGAGGTTTTCAAAAAGGTCTAGATTTAGGGTTCCTTTACACATTATTAAATGTGATAAAAGCATTATGGAGGCTAAAACCCTAATAAAACCCTTAAGTTGGCCTAGAAATCCTAAGGTGGAATCCAAGTCAATCTTGAAAATGTTTTGGATAAAATAATGAAACATGGGTGTTATGCATTAATTGTAGGATATTGTTGATTGATTGTTATTGATTATTCTTGCTTGGACATCAAGTTACTTTGGATCAGGTATGTGGTTATTTATGAGTAATCGATCTAGTTTCACAGAGTTTTCTCATATGATTGATCGAATTGGATGCAACCTAAACTGTTGGATGTTCATTTATGCAATTCTTTAAAGTCACTATGATTATCACAATTAATTATAAATGTGCATTCTCACACCTACATGCCACCTTGATGTATGATGCATGACCAAGCCCTGGAGGGAAGGTCAATTAGGTCAAGCCCAAGAGGGAAGACCATTGGGCACCATGAGAGGAGACCCCAGGCACCAAGCTTAGGATGGAGAAGGTGGCCTTATGTCTAGTGCAAAGGAAAAACCCTAGAGAGGGTATTCCAGGGTTAGGGCAAAAGTGGTGGAGAACGTCACATTGAAAATGTAATTTGGATTGTTAAATAACTTAATTGTGATATTTAGGTTGTTAGAAATATTTGTGAAATTTTAGTTGTCCCCACATACCGACATATTCATTTATGCTGACCGACATTTTGTTTGTCGGCATTTTAGGTACAATATGAAAAGGACAAACAACAAAGTGACACATTGTGAATATATGAATTAAAGTACATGGAGAATTAGTTAGAATAGACTCCAGTTGTGGATAGTAGTTTAGAAATCCAAGATTTTAAAAAGGTATGCAAAGTTTTATTTTATTCCAACTTTTCAGTATAGTTTTGGTAGAATTTAGTAATTATTATTGATTACTTGTCGAACCATTGATTTGAAAAATTGGGCTAACGGCTCTGACCTTTTGGTCTCCCTTAATTAGGGGTTACTGGGAGGTGGGGTCATTACATTTGTCATTTCCATGGTCTCACCATCTTTGATTATTATTTTACTTGAAGTATTAGCACAATCATGACTCCACTCACCAAGATTCTCAAACATTAAAAATTGGTGAGGTCAACATATTGCCTTTTGTAGAAATAAAAAAAACAAAATGACATAAGCCACAGTCTTTGGCTTTTGGTTTTTTTGGCCCTTTTGAGGTTTCCTGTGATGCTTCAGGTGTTGCCATCAGTGGTGTGTTGAGTCAGGAAGGCCACTGAATTGCCTTCTTCACTAGGAAATTCAATGATGCTAAATGCAAGTATCTAACATACTATAAGGAATTATGCATTTTTACAATCTTAGCTTCATTGGGAGCATTATCTGTTGCACCAAGAACTTATTTGTTGTCATATCACAAAGCTCTTTCTTGAACTCCCATAAGAGATTGAATTTCAGCCATACTAAGTGGTGTGAGTTTCTTCAAGGATACACCTTCTTTCTCAAACATCATTTTGGAATTGAGGTCAAAGAGGTCGATGATTTGAGTCATTGTATGACCACACTTCATTCAAGGAGTGTTAAAGTAAGTAGATTTACTATACCTCTATCTCATAATCATTTTTGACACTTGAGAAGCAAATTGCAAACCTCGACCTTTAGATTGAGAGGAGGTCTTTGCTATAGGCTATATGTGTGTGCGTATAATGGGATTTCTCCATCTTCTGAGGTGTGTGGTCACCTAGAGGGCCAATATTCATCATTTTTTAATTTGGTATAATCTATTAAAATCTTCTCAATAAGTCACCCTCTACCTCTTTTGATTTTGTACTCTAAGATGGTTTTTTTGTGCTAGCCAGGTTGGTATTCATAACCTCTCTCTTTGTGACTTCCTTGTGTGGGAATTACATGTTGGAGGTCTCAGATGTCATTTTGGTAGAGACAAGACCATTTCATAAGTCTCTAACAAATTTATTGCCCTTCTATATGTCAAAACGTGTCAAGCATTGTATGTCGATGTCGTACTAATTAGTTAGAAAAAGCCAAGAAACAAAATATATGTCTTTACACATGCCTCCTGATTCCCTATGAACCTTTGTAAGACTTGATTATTGTAAGTAGTGGGACCCAGAGGGGATCCACTCCCTACTAAATTTGAGAAATAAAACATCCATTCCAAACACACTCAAATGGGTATGTTGGAATATGATTAAAATTTTCAAATCTTACATGATGGTACACCAAAGACCAGAGTAAAGCAGCAGAATAAAAGTTTCATGACTATAATCAATTTTTACAAAAGTACATCATCATCTCCCATATAGGGTTTTCATGTATATTAAATCATAAGGATCTAGTAGAGAGAAATCTAAACCATAACAAGTTTGTCTCCAAGCATCAACTCCTTAAGCTAGGTCCATATTGAATGCCATGTTCTCCTTCACCTAAACCTGGGGTTGGAAGCATACCCCAGTAAGAAGGGAAATAGTAGATGACATCATCAAAAAGCTAGTATGTGCATACTAAAATAGAAATGAGAAATATATGGAATAAAAGGACATCAACTAAATAATGCTTCCCATAGAAGAGAAAAGAACTACCCAAGTGGGTATTAAGAGAAATTATTTATAATGTCAAAAGGCATACTTGCCATTAATGAAACAATAAAGTTGTGTCATACAAGTACATATAAAGAACTAGGGCACACAACCCTTCAATAATAACATCATCATGCATTCATGTGAGATAAGCATAGCACTAGAACAATATATAGATAATGGCAGCCAAGCCTCATAAACTTGAAACTTGATAGAGAATGATAAATAACCAAACTCTCCAATATATAAAATGTGTGGGCCAAGACTCACAAACTTGAAACCCAGGTATGGGGCACATAACCTCCATCCCAAAAATATAATAAGGCACATAACCCAAAACCAATACAATTACATTATCCTAGGGCTACTGAGTCATATAACATGCATAATAGAGAGGCAAGTACAAAGTATAGTCAGAATAAACAAGATTTGTCACCACATAAATGACAATATAAGCAACCACCACAAAAGTGGGCAAAAAGATCACATATTACCAAGTAGAGTTACATCATAGTCAAAGTATAATATAAAGTCAAAAGAATGTCCAATAAGAGTATAATGATCACAAGATCACAGATAAATAAAGTATTCCACTTGAAATATGTTTTCAAGAGAAAGAGATATTGTGTAGGTTATTGTCCATAGGACCAAGAGAAACATGATTTAGGTGAATTGATCAAAAGGATATGCATACATACCTCAAACTAGAGTCCTATAAACACTCTTCACCATTCTAGTTATTTCCAAGATCACATCTGCCTAATTACTATTCACATGTATTAGGGTTTCTCTTTTAGTCCACAAACCCTAATTTCAACATCATAGGCATACTAGAATGTCAATTAAGTCTAATATATCTCTTTTACACTAAAACTACCATCTTTATCCTTTTCAGTTATGTCACGATCATTAAGTCCAATTATCATCTTCAGTTTCTTTCAAATTGACAACTCATATTTCATTATAGTCCAATTCACATATGAACTCTATTTATCATTGATTCTACATTTATCCACTAGAAAACCCTAATTACCAAATTAAGGGTATTTATCCACAATTAGAATCTTTTATACTCAAAATAGATTAGAATCATCATATCTCAGCTTTATTCATGGATTTGAACAATTAAAGCCATTAAGAGTCATAATTACCAAAATTAGGGTTTCAAGGCCCATTAAAGCATATTCATGTATATGGAACCCTACATTAATCAAACTATGCATAAAGATCATCCTTTTGGATCTAATGTGTCCTTTTTATAATCAACAAGTTAATATTGATTAAAAACACCCATAATACCTTTCTCAATCTTATTAAAATCAATATTAGGGTTTCTTAATCATTAATGCATTAAAGTTGACAACTTTAACTACTTTTCAAATTGTAAGAGGAATTAGGCTCTAAAACTATTTTTAATGGATTCCTCATATTTTTCTGAGCAAATTTCATATACTATTTGCTACCATCGGAGTTACGAATAATTAATTAAAAATATTTGCAAGATTCACTTACTTGGACCAATGGGATGCTGACATATCAGCCATCCCATGCATCACGTAACTCGGCCGAAACATAACAGAATAACCCTTTTTCTCCCACGTAAATATCCAGCTCTTCATACCCAGGAGGGGTAAATTCATCCAATGTGGCCCGATCATCCCTTTCCTCATGAACCCTATTGCTGTCGTCGGGTGCGGCTGGTCGTGGGGCTGCCCCCCCCTCCAGAGCTCGATGGTTGCCCGCGGAGATCCCACTACCTCCGTCGCCCTCCTCTGCACTCAGAAAGGCCTCCAGCCATGAGAGAATTGGCTGGGGCCAGGAGCATCAGGTCCACGAACCTCGGCCCTCTGCAGACGAGTTGTAGGTGACCAGGGCAAGGGTTCCTCACGAATTGGCAACCCCGTAGCTGTGCAGATTTGAAGGGGGGTGTTTGGACTTCCTCCAAACTCCTTCTGTTGCTCCAGGGGTCGCACTACTCCCTTTGGTTAGGGTTTGCACAGATGCAAGAGGAAGAAGAGAGTGGGGTGCCCGAGATCCACTTAGACTTGAGGCTATGGGTCCAACCCTTATATAGGGGAGGGTAGCCACACCCTAACATGCATGCCCACAAAAAAAACAAGGCCTTTCCTTAATTAAGAATAAATTCTCTCTTTTAAATTATTCCTTGGTTATTAAGGAATCCAAATTTTATCTCTTTTATCTTCTTTGTGTTTGGCTTTTAATCCATTGGTCACGAAATTTCACTTCCTTAAAGCAAATAGTATCTCTTTTTGATAACACCAAAATCACATTATTCACATATTATGACTTTTGTATTATTTGTATTTTCTATTTCTTCCTCTCCATTGGGACTCCTTAGACCCCAAGAAATCCTAAGATTTCAAAATACTTTTTGAAGGATACTTATTATCCTTCTAGATGCATCTACATCCATTATTTCTCATTAGCTTACTTATTTCTTTATTAAAAGATTTCTTTTCAAGGATTTCTCTTTATCCTTTATTTACTTTTTCTTATTTTCCTATTTCTTCCATTAGAAATCATATGTAAACGAAATTCATTCAATTGTGGCCATCAATGCCATTTTCTAGAGATTTCTATGTATTTCTCATAAATATATTGCTTAATATCCATTATCTTTTATCTTTTTCTATTATTTGGACTTTTCCTCTTTTCTTCTCTTTTATATCCATTATTGGATAAACATAATAGTGGGAATCACGAAATTCATATCAAAGGGGAGATTTGCAAAGAAACCCATTCTTTGAAGCAAAGCATACAACCTTCTTAATTCAAGTCCATATTCATAAAATTATTATATTTCAATTATGAAAACACATGTAAAATTGAAGTTGTAACAACAAAGCTCAAAGACTATCTTGGTTCAGTCTACTATGTGATGGCTCTCATTTTTTAGGGCAACGTCAATGCCATCTCAGGATATAAGGAATCCAAGGATGACAACTTTGTTTCTAATGAAGGAACACTCTTAATATTTATGTAAAATCCCCTTAAATGAAGTTTGTCAAATAAAGGTGAAAGTGTGTAAGATGTTCTTCCTTAGTATTGCTAAAGAGCAAGATGTGAATAAAGTAAACCACCAAAAATTTTGTAATGCATGGTCACATGACATGGTTCATGACCCTAAGGAAAGTACTTAATGCGTGGGATAGACCCAAAGGCATGACAAACCATTCATATAATTTTCAAGGAGTCTTAAAAGATGTCTTATTCTCATGACCCTAACCCCCATTTTGGGCTTATCCTATTTGCTTTGCCTAACCCTGGTGTTTAGTTGCTTGCTAATCACCTTTAGTGGTGATTAGGGTTTGTTTGTGCTTTGTTGAGTGTTGGAGGTGCTACTTGCAAATAACCCAAGTCTAGGGTTCATGAGCAAGTTTGTCACCTTGAGAGGTGTTTCTCTCTCTCTCCTTGCTTCCTCTAGTATTGAGAGGAAGGGTTGGGCTCATTTCTTGGGTTGCTTTGGGCATGGGTGAGCCTTGTTGGGCCTTGTTATGCCTTGCTTGAGCCTTGCTTTGCCTTGTTGGACCTTGTGTCGGCCATAGGTGTGTCGACCATGGTTGTGTCAGCCATGGGTGTGTCGCCCATGAGGCTGTATCAGGCAAGGAGTGGGTGTATCGACCATGAACCACCTTTGACTCCTAGCTTCGTTTGTGTCACCACTCTAGTGGACACTTGGTGCATGATGCTTGCATGTGGAAATTGCCTTGGACATGTGTATGGGGCGAGATGAGAGGGTGGCATTCCCTGTGGACAAGTGTCCCTAGGTGGGCGACACATTGCCTTGTTTTACCTTGGTTTCTCCTCCATCCTCTTCTATATATGTATCCCCTTTCTTTTGCTAAGGATCCCTTTAGTTCCTTAGTTTTCCCCCTTCCTTGGTGCACGACACCTCTCCTTTGCAAGCTTAGTGGCCAATCCTCCTCCTTCTCCTTGGAGTCTTCTTCTTCCTCTAGTGGTGGCCGAACCCTAGAGTGCCTTGTCATTCTTCTTGAGGTGGTTCTTGAGCTTGGAAGCTTGGAGCTTGCTTAAGGCAGGTTACATAACTCCTAACCCTAAACATATTACCTTCTTTTATGTTGCATGTTTTCATATGATCATGATCGGCCATGTATGTCGCTAGATATGTTTCTTGCTTAGTTTGCACCTTTAGTCTTGTGGTTATGTCATTAAGTAATTATTTTGAAATATTGTTGAAAGTACTACATACTATCATGAGTATTAAGGAGTGTTAAATCTTTAAGTCGCAACACGTCATTAGCCACTTTATATGTTTCCTCATGTAGCAACAATATGGAAAGAGAATCAAAGATGTGGCACCCCGTTGGTAAAAGTACTCATGTACAACCGAGAGGTTGCAAGTTTGAAATCCTTGACCATGTGATGAATGAATGACCAATCTTTTTAAAGAAAAATAATATGGAAAGAGAGACTACAAATAAGGATTTTAAGACAAACTATGCAACAGATTCCCCATTGTTAATGCCATACACACACTACTGCAAGCCATTAGTACCATGTAATATGATGACATACTAAGGCCACGTTTGTTACATGGTGAATCACGGGGAGGGGAATGATGGTGAAAAAATGTTGTTTGTTTGCCATGGTGATAGAGAATTATGGTGAATCCGTGGTGAATTTTGATCTGTTTTTGTCCCCATAAAAAGCATAGCGAATCATGGTGAAAGAAGTTTCTTTCAAGACTCAATTAGTTAGTCGGACACATGCAAAAAATGGTCAAATAAATATGATTCTAACTTGTGTAGGGTGTTTTTTATAAAGAATTTTCCACTCCCCGTAACCATTAACAAACAACATTTTTTTAAACTTTTCCCCATCTCTATCACTATCACCATGCACATGCTATCAAACAACACATTTTTCATAATTTCCCCTTCACCATCACCATCGCTGTCCCTATTGCCATCAATTTTTTTCACCACTTACCAAACACAGCCTAAAAGACGGTGGTTCCTAAAACTGGATGGAGGAATAGGTGGTCTGCGTGCTATGTCTAATGTATTCCTTCATAGATATTGTGTTTTATTTGGCTTGAGTTGTTGATTAAAAAAGAGTAATGGAGACGTAATAACATTAAAAGGATAAAACCTTGATGGCCAAGTTTCTTTCCTCCTATCATCTAATTATTTCTTTCTTGTTGCAAAAGGATAAGATATTAGAAAAGTATCTTCGATATAAAAATTGTAGAATAATAAAACAACTTTGGATGAGATGTATACCTTTATTATAGGTAGTGCATATTCTGCCTATACATTTAGTTGGAAACTAATTAACACACACATGTACATGCACATGCTCCATTGAACGTGTTTATTTTATATTACATATTTGAAAAATAAAATTTGTCAAAAAGATAATGGTAATTCTTGTAACTATTTTGTAGAAAATTTGGAAACATATTGTTTATTGACTCTGAAAATAAAATAAAAAAAAGAATGTGACAGAAAATTGAGAAGTTTATGTTGATTTTATCATGAAAGAAAAAATAAAATAAAACAAATAAAAAAAAGTTGAAAAAAATTATGAGAAAAGAGAGAATAGGAGCGCAACATGAATTCACTGTTACATAATATAATAGATAACAACGGACACCCATATATACTTTAATATATAATTTTGTATATTATCAGTTTCAGTTTGTTTATATGAGTAAAGTCACGCCCATCTGCTTAGGATTAAAACCCTCTATACTCCGCCTCCGGTTTCACGCTTTCCCCTCTTGATCTGATCAACATTACCTCTGCTCGGCCGCCGCCGCCGCCGCCGCTGCGACCTACTTATCCTGATTAACTTTGTCGACGGCGTCCCAGAGGCTGACGGGTTCATGGTCTCTTGGCAACGGTATAGTAGCTTCCAACGACCTCCATCATATCTTGAGTGGTTGAGCCCCCTGTGGTTGCCCCCAGGGCTTTCTGCCTTTGAGCGTAGGCAACGAGCAACGGATCCGAACGCGTTCGCTCTTGTTGTGTGACACCTGCTAAAGGCGCCGCCAAAACAGACCCAACCGTTCCTACCCGTCTACGTCGTGTCAAAGCCCTCATTAGCCCCTCCGCCTCTCCTGTTGTTCTCCAAATCCGCCATCAGTTAGGGTTCCCGCGTCTCATCCTACTTCAGCTCGCCGATTGCCGTCAAATTCGGCGGATATGGGGCGGAAGAAGGCCGTCGCCATAGCGGACGACGAGTACTCCATGCCGCAGGACGACGACGCCCAATCCCTGGAAGCTGCGCCCGCGGTACCTGCAGAAACCAAGAAGGGAGGAGGCGGCGGTAAAAAGAACAAAAAGGGCGGCAAGGGGAGGCACGACGAGGACGATGAGCCGTCTGCAACACCTCCACCGCAGGACGACGACGAGGAGCCTGCTCCGCTAATCTTCTCCGGCAAGAAGAAGTCGTCCAAGGGAAAGAAATCACCTTCTCCTAGTGGATTCAGTGCGTTCAGTGCACTAGGGGATGACGAAGGAGTTGACGGTGATGAGCCAGAGTCCCCGAAGGGAAACACAAAGCCAAATGTGGCTGAGGAGAACGGTGAGGCAGTTAACGATTTCGAACTGATGCTGCAGCAGAGCAAGAAGAAGAAGAGTAAGAAGAAAGTTGGCAAGAGTGGGCGGACGGAAGAGCAAGAGGAGGACCTGGACAAGATACTTGCTGAGCTTGGTGATGGCCCTTCCACAGCCATGTCTGGCACACCAGTTGGGCTGGATGGTGCTGGAGAAGACGGTGAGGAGGATGAAATTGTGGTGGATTTTGGTTCAGCAAAGAAAAAGAAGAAGAAAGATAAGAAGAAGGATGCCATGTCTGCCCCACAAAAGGAGGATTTGGATAGCGTCGTGGCTGAGCTTGGGGAAGGATCCACCAATATACCTGAGTCAGAAGTCGGGGAGAGGGTGGGGACTAGAGATAATGGCGATGTCGATGAGAAAGAAGGTAGTGGGGATGAATTCTTAGTAGATTTCGGTGCTTCCAAGAAGAAAAAGAAGAAGGATAAGAAAAAGGGCGCTGCTGTAGCTTCTCAAGACGACGATTTGGATAAAATATTGGCTGAGTTAGGGGAGGGTACCCCTGCTACAGTTGCAGCAATGGAGCAGAAGTTGGAGTCTAGAGTTGATGTTGATGTGGAAGAGAAGGAGAATGGCGAAGATGTGGCCGCAGTAGAGACAGCTGCTTCGAAGAAAAAGAAGAAAAAGAAGGAGAAGAAGTCTGCAGCCCAGGAGGAAGACTTGGATAAGATCTTTGCTGAGCTTGGGGAAGGCTTGCCTTCTGCTTCTGCTTCATCAATAGAGGCAACTCCTGGTGGAAAGGCTGAGATGAAGGATGAAGGCAATGCTGATGAAAAAGATGCTGCCGAAGATGAAGGGCCAGCAGAGTCTGCTGCTGCCAAGAAGAAGAAGAAAAAGAAAGAGAAGGAGAAGGAGAAGAAGGCCGCCGCCGCAGCTGGCACTGCACCAACTGAGGTAAAGGAAGAAAAAAAGGAAGATGTCAAGGGAGGAAAAGCAAGTGATAAAAAGTTACCCAAGCATGTACGCGAAATGCAAGAGGCACTTGCTAGGAGGAAGGAGGCAGAGGAGAGGCAGAAGAAGGAGGAGGAAGAAAGGTTGAGGAGAGAGGAGGAAGAGAGGAGACGTTTGGAAGAGCTTGAACGAGAGAAAGAGGAGGCAAAGAAGAGGAAGAAGGAAAGGGAAAAGGAGAAGCTTCTGAAAAAAAAGCTGGAGGGAAAGCCCTTGACAGCAAAACAAAAAGAGGAAGCAAAAAGGAGGGAGGCTTTTAAAAACGCCCTTCTTGCTCAGGGAGGAAGTGTTGCTTTGTTGGAATCGGCTGCAGAGGTGAAAAAGAAGCCAAAATACGAATCCAAGAAGTCGAAAGCTGCTGCTCCAAAACATATAGCAGCTGAACTTCCAGAAGAGGGACAACAGGAGCCGGATCAAGAGGCACTGGAGTCTGAGATTGACAACGGTGAGGATTCCATAGTTGAGGAATCCACAGAACCTCATTACGAGGAAGTTCAAGAGAATGCGGAAGGTCATGTAGAATCTCGGGAGACAGTCATGGAAGCCGATGAGGATGAAGATGAAGACTGGGATGCAAAGAGTTGGGATGACATGGATCTCAAGCTACCGGGTACTGATGCATTTGAAGATGAGGACAAGGAGGCAGAGGTTATGGACCCTGTCACTAAGAAAAAGAAAGATGCTGCGATTGGTTCATCCAACCTTCAGCCGAATAAAAAAGGTGATGACTCTGCAAAACCTGCAGCTAAGAAGGCAGATTCTTCTGCTGCACCCCAAAAGAATCAAGCTACCGCTGATGGAGAAGCTTCAACATCAGGTTCAAGGAAGAAGGGAGACAATAGCAAGGATGGGGCCAAAAATAAAGAAGTTGCAAAAAAAACTGGCGACAATCTACGTTCACCAATATGCTGCATCCTAGGTCACGTGGACACAGGGAAAACCAAGCTGTTGGATTGCATTCGAGGTACTAATGTTCAAGAAGGAGAGGCTGGAGGCATTACTCAACAAATAGGCGCTACATATTTTCCTACTGAGAACATAAGGGAGAGAACCAGAGAGTTGAAAGCAGATGCGACGTTGCGAGTACCTGGTCTGCTTGTCATCGATACCCCCGGACATGAATCCTTTACTAATTTACGGTCAAGAGGTTCTAGCCTTTGTGATCTTGCTATCTTGGTCGTGGATATTATGCATGGGCTTGAACCACAAACCATTGAATCTTTGAACCTTTTGAGAAGTAGAGATGCAGAATTCATCGTTGCCTTAAACAAGGTGACTTTTGAGCCTATTAAGATCAATCTTCAGCTTCCTCCAAGCTTGTGTTTCTATATTTTATGATGTCATTTCTCATTTTTTGTAGGTTGATCGGTTATATGGATGGAAAACATGTCCAAATGCTCCAATTGTCAAGGCTTTTAAGCAACAGACTAAGGATGTTGAGAATGAATTTAAGATGAGAGTTACTCAGGTTTGCTCAAGCTGCAACGCTCTTCTGTTTTTATCATCTGAAATGCTATATATAATTATTTAACTCATAAATGATTGATATCTTTGTAATCCTTTCTCCTTTAATGCCAAGCCAGATTATCACACAATTTAAGGAACAAGGTTTAAATACCGAGCTCTATTACAAAAACAGGGAGATGGGAGAAACCTTCAGCATTGTTCCCACTAGTGCAATAAGGTATATTTCATATGTTGCATACAAGCCTGCTTTCACATTTTCATCGGTAGAGCAGCTTTGATTGGAAAGTTCAAATAACCTTAGCTGCATTAAATTGTTGTCATAGTGGAGAAGGTGTACCCGATCTTCTTCTGTTGTTGGTTCAATGGGCACAAAGAACGATGGAAGAAAAACTTACTTATGTTGATGACATTGAGGTAAACTTTTGAGTTGAATGTATATGTATAATATATTTTGTATTTTGATTGGTTGTCCGAAGCGATCTTTCCCGTACTTTTAGAAAAATGCCTTTGTTTACATGATAAATCTTGCAGCTTTCTACTTCCAATATCTGATGATATGCCCACCTGTCTCAAATATTTTGTTATCAAATATATGATTTTATTCTCATGGATATCAAGTATAGTCGATTTTTCACATTCTTAAAATGGCCCGATAGAAGCGATCTTTCCCGTACTTTTAGAAAAATGCCTTTGTTTACATGATAAATCTTGCAGCTTTCTACTTCCAATATCTGATGATATGCCCACCTGTCTCAAATATTTTGTTATCAAATATATGATTTTATTCTCATGGATATCAAGTATAGTCGATTTTTCACATTCTTAAAATGGCCCGATAGGAGAGTAGTCAGATGCCTATTTGGCTAATTTGTAGTTTATGGGCTGCTATTTTATTTCAACTGACTTTGATGCTATGGACATTGTAGTGTACTGTACTGGAAGTGAAAGTTATTGAAGGCTTGGGGACGACCATTGATGTTGTCCTAGTCAATGGCACTCTTCACGAGGGGGATCAAATAGTTGTTTGTGGCATGCAGGTGGTTTCTTTTGATACAAGTTTTGGGAATAGTGCTTCTATATCTTTCTTATGTTGTAGTTCTATTGTTTTCAAAACAGGGACCTATTGTTACCAATATTCGAGCCCTTTTGACGCCCCACCCAATGAAGGAATTGAGGGTAAAGGTATGGGATTTATTTGCAAATAAAGAGTTGTGAATGAAATACTTATCCACTTTTCTAACCAGTGTTTTATTTGACAATGTTGACATTAAATATTGATAGTTGTCATGCATATTATAGAAATTTAATTTATCAGGTTGCTGATGTATTGCAAAATTACTAAGGCCCCTGTGACTGTAAAGTTTCATGCAGTTGTTAAACTTTATGCCTTATTTCTATTTTTTGTGTTGAAGAAAAAGTTTCAAAATACTATATATTGGAACTTGGAAGCTTACAGTATATAATATCTGCCGTGCATAAATAGTGGAGCATAAATGAGAATAAGTGCGGTTTTGTATGTATAATATTAAAGTTATTATGAAGCAAAGTAATTAGGACCCTTCTTTGGTAAAATAATAAATAGCTAACTTCCTAACAATTAGAATTTAGTATATTAGATACATAAAGGGTTCATTAACATGTTCTGCTATTGCTATTATGAAGCGTTCCAAATTTTAGGATATACCTAATGCGCATAACATCAATATACATACTACTGGTGTAGGTATATGTGCCTCATGTACTGCATATCTGAGAACCCACATTTTCTATGTTCCCAAATGTTTTAGTTAAATCATAAAATTTTTAGTCCTTTCATCCATTCCTCTTAACTACTTGGCAACATATCCATCTTAGGATGTACCTACCACCTCGTTCCCATACCACTATGCGTTTCTGCTGTCTTCTCCTTCTGCCTCTTCTACCACTCTTGCAGGGAGGATGGAACAGAAAGGAGCGTGATATATCACCTTGCTCCACCTCTTGATCCATAATTCCTAAACAACATTGACAAGAAATGACGAGTTGCTGCACCAAAGAACAGGCAAGCATGGGAAGATGTACCAGCAACACAAATTGAATGCTAATTTTCAATGTTCATTCAATCTGAATGAACATTTTTGAAATAGGCGCCTCCCTATACAACCTATCATGCTGGGAGCTACAATATTGGAGGTGTAAAAAGCAACATAACTGGTTTACGCTACTTAATTAACTGCCATCCATTTCTGACTAGTTTCGGAGAGGGTTCAGTTCAAATTCCCTTACTGTATTAAAAATATGCCCAAATCAGGCTATATCTGTGGCTGTCTTCCCATACACAAAAATTTTAGGGGCAGCCAACCTAACTATTATTGGAAAATTGCTACTTTTGTAATAATCCGTATGTAGTAAAATTGTACGGTGAATCAACCCATATTGTTTCTCTGCAAAGAACAACATTCTTGTCCCAAGTGTCTCGTAGCATTTTCGTTATAGTCCATGCATGTAGAAAGGCTATGTTGAGCTTTCACAGGTCCCACCGCATGGAGGCATGCAGAAACAGGTGATGGCAGGGGAAGTGAGCAGGACTTGAGGGGTCAAATTATATCATGTTGATTTTAAGAACTAGCAAAAGACTCGTTCGCATTGACAATGACTCGTTGGGTTCTTATTGAAGGTTATACTGAGGTTTCATAGCTTCTACCAGGTAGGTATGTGGTTAAGAAAAAAATGGTAGAGATTAGCTAGGGTATGTTTGTTGGGGGGATCCCATTTTTTCGGAGACTAGTGAAGTGCCAATGCCTGGTGGAAGTTGCTCCTAAAATGGTGGATCCTTTGAAGGTTATCAGGTGTTTCTCTGTAGGTGAATACAATTCCTCTTAAGAAGAGAATGTGGTTTGTTCTACAAGGTTTTATTATGATGTGGACCTTGAAGAGCTTGTTAGAGTAGTTGCTAAAGGAATTGTCTTTCTCAGTTATAGGATTGTGAAAGGAACAAGAAGTTGGTGGAAGAGAGGTGCGGGAGATGTGGGAGTTCAATGATACAATGCAGTATTGTATCTGCTACAGAGGAGACGTAGACAATAATTAATGATACTGAAATGTATTCTAAGTGGATAAAATGATGTGGATAAGTTCATGTTTTGGGGTGCCAACCTGATATTTGAGATTCTAGTAGACCGTCGTGGTTGATATTCCATAGCTGAGGGGGGACCATGTTGATGTTTGTAGGTTATAGGTTCCAAGTACCAACTCTTAACATTCCAGGAGTTCAAGCCACAAAGCATGATGGATGTCAAGCTTGGGTATGGCCGTATGGCAAGACAAATGATTGGACTTTCTAACCAGAGTTTGATAAACTAACACTAGCTGTCGTCCCTAAAAAGTAGTATCCTCCAATGTATATGGCTAAGCCACTGAACCCTTTATGTTCAAGAATCCTTCCTCCCCACATGGAAGGAAATGTAGTTGAAATAGTCAATCTTTTGAAAAAAGCCTCAATATAGAGCTCGTACGCCTTCAGAGCTCAGCCCTGGATTAATTTTAAGAACTCATGTCAAATGTTAATAAATTTTACTGAAATTATGTGAACACTAGCAGTGTGCACGTGCTAAGCACGTGCATAACTTATGATGGTCGGCATACAACACCTCACAAAAAATATGTGAAATCTAGAGTACTTTGTAGATATGATGGCTGATGTATTGGTCACAAGGAAGCACATACACGTTTCTAGACATGGACACGGACACTGACACGGACACGGGACACGGCAAATTTAAAAAATGTAGGACACGGACACGGCATTGGATGAGGGAGAATATTTTTTTAATATATACATATATGTAGGTGTATGATGTATTAACTGGAATATGTTTTCAAATTTATCCCGATCAATGTATCTATGTATATATAATCTTATATACATATAGAGGTGTGTCTTTGTGTGTGTAGTACAGACAATGTGAAGAAGAAAATTAAACATGTATTTCTGTAAATATAGTATATTACAGATTTTTTATATATATGAGTTCATATTACTCATTTAACCAACTTATTAGACCATAATTTGATTCATAATATCTGATTCAGCTTAGACTTTACATATTGTTTTTTTCCAACAGATTTGCTTGTAATTGTGATCAGATATGAGCTCTATGTTAGATTTTCTCAGTAATAAGACATAACAGTAGATGTATATTCAACGTTTGCGTTGTAAAATAGGCTATTACAGCAGCAGCAGCTGTAATGCCGTGTCCAAGAAGTGTCCAGGCAGTGTCCAGCCGTGTCCGGGGTGCAGAAAAAGACCAAAATGAACTGGACACGTCCCAGCCGTGTCCAAAACGTTTTGGGCCGTGTCCGGGAAGTGTCCGTGTCCAAAACGTGTCCGACACGGACACGGGGGCTGTATAGAAGTGTCCGTGCTTCCTTGATTGGTCATATGTTCATAACACCTCATAAAGACACCTGAAAAACATAACACATCACAAAAAATATGTGAAACCTGGAGTACTATGTAGGTATGAGTTATGACAGCTACTACATTGTTCATATGTACATAACACCTCATAAAAGACACCTGACAAATATAACACCCCACAAAAAACATGTGAAACCTAGAGTACTGTGTAGGTATGATTACTATGTATGATTACTTTTACATCATCAAAATTATCCAAATCCCTTAAATTCTGAAAAAACTGAGTATGGATTACTATGTAGTATAGTAATCAATCTTCTAAGTTCTAACTACACCCTCCTTTAATCTTGATGATTGATGCCGTTTGTTTTCTAACTCATGATCAGTGTCATAAAAGTATAATTGTAGATGTGATGGGTTTTCCATCTTCGGGTATTATTCTGTTTATGAAATGATATATTTGTCCTTGCACCTTGAAAGTGTATATCCCTTTGTTTCTCTTTGAAAGTGTTCTATCTTCATTCACACCTATAGATGTAAAAGCAAAAGTGTTGTTGTATGTTCTGATGCATTGTCTAAAGTGAATAGCCTTTTTGTCCAATGATGAATATAGATAGTATAATGCTGATGGGGTGATATTTGTTACTAAAGAAATTTCTCCATCATTGCAACAAAATGTTTTCACTTCATATGGAAATCTTTTTGCATGACAATGTACACAGTTTCTGCAGCTAGGAAGTATATATGGTTCTTTAGGTATTGATAAATCCATTATGAATCTTTTCATCATATGAGCACTCTTCTTTTTCATATGTGATGAACATGAGGGAACATAAGTTGTTTCCTTAGCACTCGATGTAGACCCAACTTCCCATGTAGTAACAGTTTCTGGTTGCATGACATGATCACAGATAGAATCATTAATATTTCTTCTTTCCAGATTTTGTCTTCCAAAGTTTCATTGATTTTCTCTAATTTTCTTTTGGCATAATTTTGTCTGCTTTTTTCAAGCTTTGCTATCTTTTTATCTTCGGAGAGGTTGGCATAATATTCTCTTTGTTTTTTCCGTATCATTTCCTTCTTTTCCTCCGGTAGATTTGAATATTTCATCCTATATAAATTATTCAAAATTCATCTTATTAATTATATTTTTAGGAATTATTTATAATAGAAAATAATAAGTGTTACAAAATCCAAGAAACATAATAGACACGAACGACAAAGAAAATTAAATGAAATATTAGTCATTGTAAACAAAATCAAAATGTAAAATGCGGTTATGATTGTATGCAAAAGCAAATAACAAAATGTATAGAAATTTATTGATGCTAAATTTAAAAATATTTTGTTATTTTTTGAAAGAATCTAAGAAATTTTAGATGCAACGTGAGTGTGAACCATGAAATATTACTTTAGGATATCTTTCTTTAATTTTTATCAATAATAACTTTGCATACAACGATAAAAATGAACTAAGTAGATACATTATGTGTATTTTTCACAAGAAAAAGTCACATTTGAAAGTCTCCTAGGTTGGTATGTACGTACTACTGTACATTAAATTAAACACTTTAACTATAACAATCACATCACATCTCCCAACAAAAGGCATATATAAAACTTCAAACCATCACATCTCCTAACAACTCACATAAATAGCTAGAGACTTTTTACATCAAAAAGGTATTCATAAAGTCTCCAAGGTCTTTGCATGCATGGTACGATATGTACATAGAGATTCTAACTATCGAAGTGACATCTCATCTCTCAACATTTATGTTGAAATCTTTGAGAAATTATCCGCTACTTCTTTATATCGCACTTTATAATATAAGTCTTTTGCTTCCTTTAACTTCTGTTCAAGTTCAACTATTTTCTTTATTTTCTCCAACCGTTTCATTTTTATGTATTCTCCGATAGGGATTCTTCCTTTTCCTTTTACACGGATAGTCATAATCGCCTTGTTGTAATACGTCCTTGCCATTAACCTATACCAAAATAATAATATAACTAAATATTATAACATTTACATATTTGCATATTGTTAAAATATTAATCCATCTAAGCTAACTAAGACTATTTTTTTTATATATAAAAAAACAGCTTACTACAACTTTTGGAAGCTGCCTGCAACTGATACAAATATTTGAATACGATTATTTTCATATATGTTTGCAAGACGCGTACTATACAAACCAAAACCAGTCTACACTACATTAATAAGCTATTAAAAAAGTATGTCTATTACTCGTTGACCATACAATGACGACGTCCCCGTCCCATGTCATGACTGCAGGTAAGACATGTTTATATAGTTACGACATCATGTCATGAGAACCATTACATGTCCTTCCCACTATAACTATTATTTTATGGAAGCATATCTAAGTATGCCGATAATAACACCTTTGGCAACTATGTTCTTGATGATTACAATATTCACACAAAAAATACAGGTCATGAACATGTAATATAATGAAAAACGAAGGTAGAAAAAAATTAGCAGAAAAAAAATGTTACAGTTTAAATAGATACATGAACATGGAACGTAATCAGAAAATTAAATATAAAAAGTCCAAATTATATACTGGTATAATTGACGGGCAAGGAAAATAGAGCATTGTATCAGACCGGAAAACATATATTCCAGAAAGCAATGTCAACAGTAACGTTCCTCTAGTAAAACACTACCCCCATACCCTACTTCTCTGTATACCAGAGAAACCCGTCTAATTTCCGTCCTTGTTTCACCCGTTCTGCGGACATTGTCGGATTCACACATTGGCAATAGACCATAGTCACCCACTGTCCCGATAGCTGTGGAGGCAGCACTGCTGGATTTGGCCAGACGAAAAAAGCAGTATTAGAAGAGCATCACCATCTGGATACACCGGAACGTTACGTTGTTACCCTCTCTATATGAACCGTCTTGAATAGATAGGGATAAAAAAATACCACACAAACCACGTTCCCCAAGCCGGCAAGCGTATAGCCCCCCACTAATGTCTTTGTAAAAACATGTGGATGGATAGCCTGCAATTGGCATGACTTATCCCCGGAAGCCTCACTAGGACTATATCTTCTCCCCTATATTCTCTAGCATTCCAGAGGGGGAGTCACTCATCTACGTCGTACGGTTGGAGGGGCGTAGCGGAGACTTCCCTCAGGTTAGGGCTCAGTAATTAAGTACTTTCCAGAAGCGAGCAAACCGTAAATTAAATACACTAACATAGACGCCGCGTGACCTCCGGCTTCGGCTGCTACAATTACGGAGCTACCTTTTCGTGACCCCACAAGCAAAACAACACCGTCGACACTCTGTGACCCCACACAGAAAACGCACCGCCTGAACAGGAACAGTCACAATTTTGTGAAAATTTACGGCCCGCAAGAGTCCTTTATTTGCTGATGACGGATACCAATATGTAACAGCAGGTGCTGACAAGCCTACGATAAACCGGTTGTGAAGGTGTCAAAGTCCAGTGCTCTTATTCATAGGTAAATAGACGTGGTAGTGGCAGTAAATAGACGAAAAAAAACAATTACCTGGAATAGCCAGGTGCACTGCTATTAAAGCAAGCACCTGGAATAGCAGGCAGCTGCTCTGCTCTTATTCATAGGTAAGTAGATTTGACAAGGTTGACAAAAAATTTTCTAGGTCACAACAATAAAAATTTGACTAACATGAAAAATGTATTCATGTACATGCGTATGAGTTATCTGAGAAGTAAATATAAATATTGAAACAATACTTTGCATAAACGACTGTATTTCTTTATGTCATTTTTTTGGACAAGTAATTTCTCTTAAAACTAGTGGAACAATGATGACTAGCTTCATAACCTTCACGAGATGGTTCAAACTTAGTTTTGAACCAAGTATTATGTTGAGAAAGTGTTTTAAACTCTCCAAAAAAGCTTCCTTGATGAACCAAACGTTTACACCAAGCCTCAACATCTTCAGGATGTGTTTTGGGCACCTACAAAATATTTGTATTCACGGTCCAGCCCGTCCAGCGCTGGGCTGTAAATATTGCTGATTTGGAAATATAGTCTGTGTTACGGACCGTATACAGTCCTCGTCGGACCGTAAAAACGCGGCCGGAAAGCAACCTATTCACTTCGGGACTTTGGATATGGGTCATATTCTTATAAATAGACCCCTTAACTCGTCCTAAACATTAAGAGCAACGAAGAGACATCAAGAGACGTCGTTATTCAAAGACCTAAAGCCACAAACGGACCTAGGGCTTTCCTTAGGGTTTCACGCCTCCAAGAGCTCCTCTCCAAGAAACCGTCTTCTTCCACAGTTGGCTTTTGGGTGTAAAAGGGGATTGGGTACTTCTTCTCTCTTCTGTAATCATCGTCTCAGTAATCTCTCTTATCAATAATTATCATCTCCGCCAGGGGATGTAGGCTCCCACATTGGGAATTTGCCGAACCACTATAAATCTCGTCTTTGTGGTTACTTGCTTGTTCGTTGTTGATCTTCGTCGTACGTATTCGGTTTGGATTGCTCGATACGCTTCCGCATCTCCGCAACAAGCTCGTTGGGCCTTGTTGTTCGGTTCTCCCATCACCACCATATCCCAACTCATTATTGAAATTTGCATATAACTTCGGTTAACCACATTTCTTTAAGTTGTTTCTGCGGTTGAAGTTTACTCTCACGGGCGCTCTCTCATGGGCTAAGGGTTTCTTGGACTGATTTCTTGGACTGAAACAAATTCAATTATTTTTTGTCTTATAACTAGGTTATAAGTTGATATTTTTTCTCAATCAATGAATCTACGTACTAATAATGCTATTAGACATTTTTCAGCCTTTCAATTTCAATGTAACCTTAATATATTTGCCAACTATATCAACCGTTCGTTTATTTACACAAAGACCCTCACCCCCACCCCCACCCCCACTTCACCCCAAAACAACACTTAAAATAATCCATACTATTGCTTAAATATGTCCCACGATTAAACATGAAAAATTAATGAACTAATTTATTTGTTTCAACATAGAAATGATAAGACAATGATTTTTTTTCAAGACCAAACATGCAAAATTATTAAAGATTTTTTTGTCGATATGAATTGAAAAGAGAATGCTGTTTCAAACTGACCGAAGCTTCTATTAATTTCTCTTTTCCTGGCAATCCGATTGGCTTTGAAATCGAACATTTTAGTTTGTGCTCCATATTCTTGGTGGCAACACAAGAGTAGTACTTGGCAGCATTTCTGCTTGGATGCTCTCCCTTGGGCTGTGCGGCTGTGCCTGAGGGTTTCTTGGACTGTAGCAAGTCCAATTAGGTGTGTTTGTATGTTATAAGTTGCATCATTCATTCAATTAATCTCTACCTACTTCTAATGACATTAGACAATGCTCGGCCTTTTAACTTCAATGTTACCTTTGTATGTTTGCCCACTGTATCACCATTCCTTTACTAGCACAAATGCTCCCTCATCCTCTGGAAAAGTTATAGTTTAAATATGTCTCAAGATTAAACATTACAAGTTATGAACTACGACTTCCTTTTCTTTTGACATATAAATGACAAGCGACTGATTTTCAGAATCTCCAAGACTAAACATGCAAAATTTATGAACGAATTTCTTTATTTTGACGTTGAAACGAAAAGAGAATGTTTTTTCCATAGCTCACTGAAGCTTCTGTTATTTCTGTGTTTTGGCCCACTGGATTGGCGTTGAAATCAAACATTTTAGTTTATGCTCCATATTATTGGTGGCATCCAAAGAATTGCAGCCCTTTGGGCCGTGGTTTTTATGGACTGAAGCAAGTGACGCCCCACCTCAACCCCATAAATGCAATATATAATTATATATACAAACAATTGCTTGTCTCAAAATAAAAAATATAAATATATAGACTCATGTTAAGTTTCGACATAGGAGTGACAAGAGAATGGTTTTTCAAATCTCAACAGTAAACAAACAAAATTCATGCCAACTGAAAGTTCTGTTAATTTCTATTTTTGGGCTTTTTTTTGCCGTCAAATCAAACATTTTAGTTGTTTGCTGCATATATTGCTTGGTGCTCTTATTTGGGCCGTGGGTTTCCTGGATTGGGAAAAGTATTTTTTCTTCATTTTGTCTGTTTTGGCTGTGTGATGCTAGTTTTCTGGCGTGATTTGACGATTTAAATCAGTGTTTGACACAGAAAAATTAAAATGTAAAGAACTAACATAGCATGCTTGAATGTTGCTTTTCCACCTAACAGATATGGAGGTAGATCACAACCCCAACCACGGTCTGTTTAGCGTTCTACTTGACCAAAACTGCATATTAAGCTGCTTATCAATAGTGGGCCTAAGCAACTGCATATTGAGTTGCTTGTTAAGTGGCCTAAGCAGAAAAGCGGACGGTTGTTGGGAACTGCCAAAATTATTATTAATTTATCACTCCCTAGGTCCAGTAGGTGTGCTTAAGTAGCTCCCGGGGCACTTTTCTGCACTCTTCCTGTAGTCTAGACAGCAGCATATTACATATGCTGCTTATTTTTAGACAGCTGTGGTTGACTTTTACAATCTTGGTCGTGAATTAAAGATGTTAGCAGCAGCTTACTTGAACATTTATGGCTGGCTACCAAAAGAAACATTATAGTTTGTGCTCCATATTCTTGGTGGCATCCCAAGAAATGCAGCTCTTTGGGCCATGGGTTTCATGGAATGAAGCGACACCCCCACCTCAACCCTATAAACGATCACTTAAAAATGTCTCAAGATTAAACATATAAATATACGAACTCATGTTAAGTTTCGACATAGGAATGACAAGAGAATGGTTTTTCAAATCTCAACAGTAAACTCACAAAATTCATGCTAAATGAAAGTTCGGTGATTTTCTATTTTTTTGGGCTATCTATTGCCGTCAAATCAAACATTTTCGTGGTTTGCTTTATATAAGGCTTGGGTGCTCTCCCTTGGGCTGTGAGTTTCCTGGGCTGGGAAAAGTATTTTTTCTTCATTTTGTCTGTGTTGTTGACTTTGGGATGCTAGTTTTCTGGCGTGATTTGATGATTTAAATCAGTGTTTTGACACAGAAAAATAAAGATGTAAAGAACTAACTTAGCATGCTTCGATGTTGCTTTTCGACCTAAAAGATATGTGGTAGATCACAACCCCAACCACGTTCTGTTAAGCGTCCTACTTGACAAAAAACTGCATATTAAGCTGCTTATCAGGTGTGGCCTAAACAACTGAATATTGAGCTGCTTGTTATAAGTGGCTTAAGCAGAAAAGCGTACAATTGCTGGCAACTGCCAAAATGATTATAAGTTTATCACCCCCTAGGTCCAGTAGGTGCTTAAGTAGCTCCCGGGGCACTTTTCCTGTAGAGTCTAGACAGCAGCATAAATAAATATGCTGCTTTTTTTCAGACGGCTGTGGTTGCCTTGTTACAATCTTGGTCGTGAATTCAAGATATTGGCAGCAGCTTATTTGAATATTTATGGCTGGTTACCAAAAGAACGTTATGTTTTTTTACGCTTGAAGTAGTTAAGAGAGAGCCAAAGCTGCCGAACATGCATGCCTAGATCTCACACTTTCGGTTAAACTGCTCTACCAAATCCATGTGGATTTTCCATTGATCCATCATTCGGAATTTATGTATCACAATGACATTTGTCTCATTGAGACTCGATAGTCTGTTATTTAAATTGGAATATGCAAGTAAATACTGGTATTTTTCCCCATTTCATTCTGCACTAGAATGCTGGATGGCGTTCTGAGAAGCTGGGAAACAGCAGATAGGAGTTGATTATTGTATTTACATTCAACTAGTTAATATGGATCTGTGGATCCGAGCAAACGATTTCAGGCTAGAATTTAGAATATATGTACATTCCCTCATTTTCTTGTTGAATGAACTGTCTCTTATACTTTTCAGGGATCATACCTACACCACAAAGAGCTTAAAGCAGCACAGGGTATCAAGATTACTGCACAGGTAATTCTTTTTACAACTACTTCACAGCCACCAATCAAATCTGAAACATGCTGAGGTCTAATTGTGTGTGCATTTCAGGGACTTGAACATGCTGTGGCAGGGACTTCTCTTTATGTTGTTGGACCAGAGGATGATCTGGAAGATGTAAAAGAATCTGCTATGCAAGATATGAAAAGTGTCATGAGCCGAATTGATAAAAGCGGAGAGGGAGTTTGTGTGCAAGCTTCTACAATTGGTTCACTTGAAGCACTTCTGGAGTTTTTGAAGACCCCAGAAGTGAACATTCCAGTCAGTGGAATTGGTATTGGTCCAGTGCATAGGAAAGATGTCATGAAGGCATCTGCTATGCTTGAAAGGAACAAGGAGTATGCAGCTATATTGGCATTTGATGTGAAGGTTACACCTGAAGCTCGAGATCTTGCAGAGGAGTATGGTGTAAAGATCTTCATGGCAGATATTATTTATCATCTTTTTGATCAATTTAAGGCTTATATCGACAATTTGAAAGAGGAAAAGAAAAGAGATAGTGCAGAAGAAGCTGTTTTCCCTTGCATTCTTAAGATCATGCCAAACTGTATATTCAACAAGAAGGATCCAATTGTTCTTGGTGTCGATGTTGTTGAAGGCATTGCTCGGGTAAGTATTATGTTTCTTGATTAGATGGTATTTGCAATGCTAATAACGCTACTGTTATAATGTTATTAGATGTATATCATTGACAATGTCTGTGATTGTTAGTCATCAGTCTTTATCATCACCGAAACTTCAGTCTCCCACACAAAAACGCGGAAGGATAAAATCATTGAAAATTGTTCTTTGGTTTCCAATTCTAATCTCTAAAACAAGTTGATGGCAGCTATATGGTACTTATGTGTCACGAAACCATCTTCGGGTCTATGTTCTGAAAACTGCAAACATGTATCTTTTTACTCTACATTTCGTCCATGATATATTGTCCTACAATAAGTGCTTAGTCTGACTGATGAAGCACTGCATTTTCAAATTGTACCATCTCATAGAAATAAATTAATGATTCTATAATCATAAGATATTCCAATCAAGTTGTTCAGTACCCTGTCCATTTTATCTATCCCGCTTAACTTTGATTAGCTGCATCCATGTTTACATTTATTACAATGATAAAACTGAGCACTGCCTTTTGAAGCTGTCCTTTTAACATAGCATTGATTCTATAATCACATATAATCATTTTGATTCAATAATTCTACAATAATATAATTAACAAAGGTAAGCACAACATGAACCGTTTTTTAATTCACTGGTTGGAGGTCAAATATGCTTTGAAAAAAAATGAAAAACAAGAAGGGCATGTATATTTCTATTGATGCATGGAGGAGTATGAGGGATGAAGGAGCTCTGTGGTTTATGAATTTCTTTAATAATATTATGATGACCAAGAAAATGCTTGATGAGGTGGAGAATAGTACTACAGTCCACATCTACAAGAACACATTAGGTTTAGAGCTGCTCAAACTATAGAGGTCTCAAGTTGATGAGTCACAATTTGATGCTTTTGGAGAGGTTGATTGAGTAAAGGCTAAGATCTCTAACGCATATATCAAACAACATATTTTGTTTCATGCTTGGAAGATCAACAACAAATCCTATTTTTCTAATAATGAGACTTTAGAGAATCACATAGAAAACAAAAGAGCTTCATGTGGTTTTTATTGATTTAGAAAAGGCTTATGATCGAGTATCCAAGGAAGTGTTGTGGAGGGTTTTGGAAATTCAACAAATTGACTTGATTAAGACATGTATGGTAGCTCAACTATAAGTGTTAGGTATCTTGGGGGCGTAGTCACACATTTGGTATTTGGGAAACAAATCGAGCGAAGTGAGAGGTCTCAGAGCGACCCCTTTGACTGATTTTTGCCGCCCCTTCCTTGGTTTGGTAGCGGAAAGACAAAGCGACGATTGATGCTTTGATCGAGCTGAAAGAATCAGGATTTGGGGATTATGTGGGAAATTCTGGTTAAAAGTAGTCAACGAACTGTAAAACCACGGTCAACGATTTGGGAAAAAGTCGGAAAAAATTGGATGATATACATATATGTATTATATGTCTAATATATATATAAGTGTGTGTGTGTTAATATATATATATATATATATATATATATATATATGTATGAATGCATAAATAATTAAATATGTATATCTATTGCACATATATATTGCACACACACATCTAAATACATATATGTACATCCATTGCGTGTGTATATATATATGTGTGTGTGTGTGTGTGTGTGTGTGTGTGGACACTTAATATACACTCAAATTAAGTCAAGAGTCTTAGGTACTATAAAACCAGAAAGTACGTGAAAAAACATATAAAAGGGGAAGACAATGTCAAACACAAATAATTCGTGAATGATACAGAAATAATATGCGGGGATAGGGAGTCCTTTGGCCGGTGATACTTCTAGGGGAAAATTTGTGTGTTTAAACGCGATGTTTTCAAAAAGTCAGTATATTGTGACTATGCTTGGGGGAGAGACACCAACGTTTTCTATCACAGTTAAAGTACAACAAGATGGACACTAACCACATAGCTTTTCATTCTTGTTATGAATGAGTTGACAAAGCATGTTCAAGATGATATTCCTCGATGCATGTTATTTGCAGATGATATTGTGTTGATTGATGAAACTAAAGAAAGATTGAATGATAAGATTGAATTTTGGAGAAGTGCGTTGGAATCTAGTAGATTTAAGATTAATAGAAGCAAAATTGAGTATATGCATTGTTAATATTTGACAGTCTGGAGTTTTAAATGGTGGGGCTGAATTGGATGAGTGGATGTACCCAAATGTGTGAAGTTTCACCACTTGGGCTCTATTATTTAAATGGATGCTGATGTTCAAGATAATGTTTGTCATAGGATCACAACAAGATGGTTGAAATGGAGGACTACAATTGGAGTAAGCAGTATGTGGACTGGAAGGTCTCTCTCAAGTTAAAAAGTAAATTTTATAAATCAACTATACGGCCTGCCATGCTATATGGGAGTGAATTTTGGGTGGTGGAGAAGCAAGGTCTCAATAAGGTGAATGTGGACAATTTGCATAAGATGAAATGGGTGTGCGAAAAGATAAGGCAAGATCACTTAAGAAATGACTGTATTAGCAATAAAATGGGGGTGGTGAGCATTGACAACAAGTTGCATGAGAGCAGTTTGAGATGGTATAGACGTGCAATGCAAACTGACTAACTAACCTATTCAAAGCAATGCTATGAGTCGACACGATTACAACAAGAAGAGGCTTGCCTTAATTAGCTTAGGAAGAGCTGATAAAGAGAGATTTTGAATCCTTTCATCTTGATATGAATATGACCCATAACAAAGCTGATTGGAAAAGAAAGATCTATGTGGCCCCAACCCTAACATAGTTGGGATTGAGGCTTAGATGATGATGATGTTTCTATAATCATGTACAACTAATTGGATATTTCATTTAACCTGTTTTCTTGTCAGTCTTTTCATTTCATACATCTTGCCGAAGTCCTAGTAGGTGCATGTTCCTTAACCCTTTCTTACGGTAATAGAGCTATGCACTGAAGCTACCCTAATTGATTCCTTGTGATACCATCTGGACCTCATATGGACTAAAGAGTGTCTATGCTTATTTTAGTCCATTAATGTTATACTTGGCATATGACAATGTAGCTCTGAGTAATTATCGTGTATATTTATTATCCTCTTAACTCAACTAGAAAAATGCTGTAACTGCTACTGAAAAGTCGGTGATGAAACCAAATTTGCTATCGTGTAATATTATTTACGACGTATAATAATTTTTTTCTGTCATGATCGATCTACCTGCTTAAACCTGCAATAAATTGGTTCTTTTCCAAATTTAAGTATATGTTGTGAAGATATATCTGCATTACCACTTCTCTTGAGTGACTGGCTAATTGATGTTCACTATCATTCCCTTTACCAAGTATGACCTCGTAGATATATTTGACCATTGTGGATGTTACGATCATGACTATTTTTGTTTATTTGTTTAAATGGGTGTATGGTCCTTTTATCAATAGTTGTGGACATTTCACTCCTCTCTTGAGTGACTGGCTAATTGATGTTCACTATCATTCCCTTTACCAAGTATGACCTCGTAGATATATTTGACCATTGTGGATGTTACGATCATGACTATTTTTGTTTATTTGTTTAAATGGGTGTATGGTCCTTTTATCAATAGTTGTGGACATTTCGCTCCTCTCTTTTGAGAATGTCGGTCGTCTACTGCTGATTTTCTCTGCACTCAATGCCCATAAGAATTTGTTTCGACCAACTTGCATCTGGCTTTTTGGCTATATTTAGATGCCTTTTGACAGTATGTTTCAGTAATTTTGAGTACATAAATGATCTGTCTTATCTCTTACTTTATTCAAATATTCCTTTAATTTTTTTTTGTTAAATAGCTCTGTTGCTGTCTTATAGATGCTATGCTTTCAATATCATTGATTACTTTTTCATTTTATTGCCCTTTCTTTTGATCAAATACTCAAAAGATTTGAGGATCAAATTTGTACTTCCACCTTCTGTAATAGTAATGGAACTTACATTTTGGAATGTGGTTTTCTAGTTCGTTGCCGGACGTCTCTATAGAATACTTATGCAAAATCTGTGTGCAACTTTGAGTACTCAACTAACATTATTTTTCCGTTTTAGGTGGGGACACCCATTTGTATTCCTTCACGCGAATTCATTGACATTGGTCGGGTTGCATCTATTGAAATAAATCATAAACAGGTTGAGGTTGCCAAGAAAGGCCAGAAAGTGGCCATCAAGGTAAGCTCATTGATCTTGATGCACTTTTTTTGTCTTCTTCATGCTTTGTGGTCGTGTGGTTAGTATTGTTTTCTGTACTTGCAGATAGTTGGCAGCAATCCGGAGGAGCAGCAAAAGATGTTTGGCCGGCATTTTGAAATTGAGGATGAACTTTATAGTCACATATCTAGGAGATCTATAGATATTTTGAAGGCCAACTACAGGGTAATGTTTGTTTAGTTCTTTTTGCATTCCCAAACACAACTACTGCAGCGCCTATAGGGTAGTCTAACTGCTTCTGTGTACAGATGCACACTTACAAGTAGCAAACTCTAGACTCAACAAGTAGATTTCTTCATAAGTCTCAGTTTAATTATAGACTTAGCAATATAGGGATTGAAAAAAATCCATGAAGTCCCATGACTGGACGTGTCTTGTATCCGTTTAAAAGGCTACCTTTGTGCTCCCTACATTTGAGTCGCATTGCTTATCATTTGGACTTATATTTGCTAACCATTGCCTACAAATGATTGGATTTTTATTGTTTGATATATATATTTGTAGGATGATCTTTCTCGTGAGGAATGGCTATTAGTTGTCAAGTTGAAGAAGATATTCGCCATACCATGATATGTGAAGAACTGCAATCTTGACCTATGTTCTACTGCCTTTGCAAATGAACTTGGTAGCGACAGTGAGATGGTTCAGACAAAGCGTTATTGGTCGCAAGACGTTTTATTTAAAAATGAAAAGGCCGTCCTTCGCTCAGTTACCTTGGAGGTTATTTGCCATGTAAATCAGTGCACGAAGTGGCGTGTACATTCAGTGAGGCATTGGTCTGGGTCTTTTTCCCATAGTGGTCGGAGTTCTTTCTTGTCTGGTTTTGCTGCGGGAGGTTTTATTTACGACATGAGTTTGTTAATTTTTGTCATAGTTGTATTTTTGGTCGAAGGCTGTATCCTTGTTTTGAAAAGAAATTATAAGTTGGCTGTTTTGCCCGTATGAAAATTGATTACCGTTCAGTATGTGGAACGTTGTTTTCTTTTCTGATATGAATTTTTGGGTTTATGTCATGTTTACAGCTTTTAGCTAATTTTAGTGGCTCTTTTCTTTCTTACTAGATTCCGTTTAGAGTATTTCTCACATCCGTTAGAATTGAGCGTGGATATATCAATGCCTATGTGCAAGCCCACTGTAGGTGGTGCAGCTCATCAACAAAGACCCACCACGGCGTAGCGTGTAGGTGGCAACTTTTTCTGCATCATCTGATAGTATAACAACTTTTTTTTTGTATTGATATAAAGACTTGTGCATGTCCGCCATAAGTCTATAGAGGAAAAAACATTAAAAAAAAACATAACAGAGAGTGAAGGGTTAATTATCGTCCAAAAAGTATCAGAGTGGGGATTGATCACCAGTAGTGTATCTCCCAGAAGCGTGAGGTAAGTTGTTAACTACATATTAATAGTTGAAGGAAACGATCAAAACATCAAATAATAGTCCAATGCTCCTGTGAGAGCAACGTTCAACATAGATTAATTGTAGGTTCTTACTAGCTATAAGGCACTTCAATTTTCTTTAGCTCCCCCCATCTGTCCCAGCGTCAGGTTCTTAGGAATGTTGTTTTCATGCATCAAGCTATATGGTTCCTTGTGGACTGCCGCTGTTGTGACTTGTTGCATATGAAATCGTGATATGTTGAGTCCACATCTTGAAGGGTGTGTTGTATGGATAGGGTGGAGTTGTAAAAAATAATCTTATTTTTGGTAGTCCATATGACCCATATGATGGCCATAGTCAATATGTCATGATTGGGGTATTGGTCCATTTGACTTTTTGTGTGTTGTATTCTTTGCATGGTGTTGAGGTAGGTGTCTGCTAGAATGGTGGTGCTTGTGTAGTTGATCTATATACATCTGGAGGTGTGGCATCCATATATAAGATGTTGAGTTGTTTCTTCATTACATGCATAGATGACATCTAGAGGGTCCCTCAAAACCTCTGCACCTCATCGTCATGTTTGTGGGTAGTTTGTCATGATAGATGAGTCATGTCAGAATGTGTAATGGGGGGGCATTTAATTTGCCAGATCTTAAAATATTGTCTAGTCAGTCCTCTGTAAGTAAAGTGTGTTGGTATGTTGATTTGGTCGTGTATCTGAGTCCCCAAACCCATGAGATGTATATGCTAATGTTGTGTTCTAATTGATTGATGATGTTCGAGTATGTGGCTGAGTTTGTTCATTCTCTGAGGCATCGTTTAAAACTATTGTCTCTGTTGGGTCCTAGTTTAGTTAATGCGATGCAGTTGTTGAGATTGATAAGAGTACTTGTAATGTGCATGGTAGGCAGTTGTTGGTTGATAAGCTTTTGACCATGCCACCATAGGTCATGCCAGAATTTGGTATTATTCCATAGGTGGGGTGGTATATGGATTGTGTTGGATATGATGTGAATAGTTTTGGCCAAGTGTTTTCAAAAGGGTAATGCTGTTCTACTGATTTTGATCGACCATGGTGTTTGGTGTCGAAGATATTTATCATGGAAAATCTTGGTCCATATTTTATGCTCTTTGTTGCTAATTGTTGCTGTGATTTTGTGGATGAAAATGAGACTGTGAATTTTGATGTTGAGGATGCCCCATCCTCCCTCCTTAGGGCAACATTATTGATTCCCATTTGGCTAGATGTAATTTCTTGCCTTAATTTTCCCATAGGAACTTCATGCAGATTCTGTCAATGTTTTTGTGAACCGTAGAGGAGAGTGGTATGCATGTCAGGAAGTAAGTGATGATGGGGGTGAGAGATGCGTTGATAAGGGATATGCGCCTTGCTATAGATAAGTAGTTATTTTCCCATGTGTTGACACAATTGTTGAGTTAGTTGATGATAGGATTCCATGTCGTGACGGGCAATCATGCTGGGATGAGCGGGAGTCCGAGATATGTAAATGGAAAGGTTTCCTGACGACATCCCAACATGTTCGTATATCTATCCCTATTTGTGGAGTCCATATGGTCACATATAATTGTGGATTTGATGTAGTTGATTTTGAGTCCGGACAGATTGGTGAAAATGGATAGAATCTTGGTCAGATTAATGAGATTGGTGTTGTTAGGTTTGATGATGACGATGGTATCATCTGCGTATTGAATCACATTGTGTGGGCAACCCTTGGGCTTGTTGATGTATCCAACCTCTATGGCATTCCGTATGAGGGCGTTTAGTACGGCCGTGACAATGATGAATAAGTAGGGGGATAGTGGGTCACCTTGCCGTAGCCCATTTGAGTTTGTGAAGTAACCATGAGGTGACCCATTGATGAGAGTCGCAAAGGTGCTAGTGGATATGCAAGATTGTACCCATGCACACCATTGGTCGGGGAAATTGAGTCCCTGCATACATTTGATGAGGAATTCCCAATTAACGTTCTCAAAGGCCTTCTCAAAGTCTAGTTTGAAAATAAGAGTAGGCTCGTGAGTGTTGTGACATGTATGCAATGTCTCTTGTACCGTGATAAAAGCATCTTGAATGTTTCTGCGTGGCAGAAATGCGCATTGTTGGATGTCAATGATGTTGTTGAGGACATGTTTTATGCGACCGCTAAGGACCTTGGCTATGATTTTGTATGTGGAGTTGATGAGGCTGATGGGTCTGTAGTCTCGGATGGAGTTAGGATGACCAATTTTTGGGATCAGTGCAATGTGGGTGTGGTTGATAGGTATGAGGAGATGCTTGATGTTGTGTAGTCGGTGAATCTCCACCATAAGCTTGATGATGTCCTCTTTGATGATGGGCCATGTGGCTTGGAAGAAAGATATATCATATCCATAAGACCCTGGTGATTTGTCCAATCCTAATTGTTGTATGGCATCGTGGACTTCCATTTCAAGAAAAGGGTCTAAGAGGTGATTTTTAGTAGGGATCTTATGTGTGTATATGCGGTTCCAGTCAATGTTAATCCGCTGATGTAGGGAGTGTCCATTTTTGTACATGTTCTTGAAGAATTGGGTAATGTGGTTGACGAGGGTTTGTATGGGTTGTATAGTTGTGTCAATACCATCAATGTTGATGATCAAATGTTGATTTCACTTGGTGTTGCAGGTAGTGTGGAAGAATTTTGTGTTCCTATCTCCCCCCTGCAACCATTTGATCTTTGCTCTATTTTCCATGAAATTTCTTCTTGTGCCTTGAGGTTGTTAATTTCTTGGACCAGACTATTATTGTCATCAGAGGGTTGTTTAATAGCGGCGAGAAGTTCTTCTTCTTTCGTCTTGATGATTTTGGGAATGGATCCAAATTGTACATGGTTCCATCCTTCAAGGATAGGTCGAAGATGCTTCACCTTGTGATGTATGTCCTTAGCAGGGTTGTCAGAGGTTGGCTGTGTGAGCCAATAGTTGTTGATCATGGAATAGAAATCTTGGTGTTGGGTCCAGAATCATTCAAAGTGGAAGGTTTTTGGTCCCCAAAAGGAGTGCTGCCTGTGGAGAAGGACCGACAAATGATCAAATAGACTAGATGCGATGATAGTGGTGTGGGTCCCCGAGTGAAGTTGTGACCATAGGTTGTTACATAAAAATTGGTCTAGTCTGGCCCTAAGCATACCCCTGTGCCATGTCCAACATCCATTACTTGGGTGAAGGCTGCGAAGGTTATGTGTGGTGATGAAGTTCTTGAAGATGTTGGCATGACATGGAGTCATAGGACTCAGTATGGTCTGATCATGGGAACGTTCTTCTGAGCATGTGACCATGTTGAAGTCCCCCCCATGATCCATGTGATGTCCCTATGTTGTGATGCCAAGGAGTGTAGCTCCTCAATGAAGGGTGCTTTGTTGGCTCCAGGTGGTCCAAAGAATCCTGTGAAGTGCCATGTTTGGTTATTGGTCGCTTGTAAAAAAGAATTGTAATACAATGGTTCTATATGGTGGGTTGAGAGGATATGTATGTGTTATCATCCCATCCTATAAGAATGCCTCCACTAAAACCTGTGGGTGTTTGTTAGCACCATATGTTAATATGACTTCCCCCATATGTTTAAGTTGGAAGTCGTTGAGTATGGTTTTGGTTTCATGAATGGTGATGATGTCAATGTGGTGTTGATAAATCGTATTCCTAATGGTTCTACGTTGGTTAGGAGCAACAACGACACATATATTTCAGGTTAAAAGCTGCATTGGTGTAGACTCTATAATACGAGGGAGAAAGGGTCCAAATCTATCGGTGTGCAAAGCGGTGTTCGTGTTCAAGATCTGTTGTCCTTCCAACCATTATGTGTGATCAAGTCAGAAAGGAATTTTCCCCGTACGAAAGATGGGGAAAAATGCCAATATTGTGACAGAAAGTGATGAAAGCCTCGTAGTGGTCCCATGATGCAAGTTGTTTTATGTCAACCAAAATGGAGTTCGCATGTGAGTGTGTTGTGGACCAAGAATTAATAGAAAGATCATGTACAACAGTGGGCGACAAACGTATTAGCGATACTGTAACAGAAGGTGTCGGTTGTTGATGTATGATACCTGAGTCGTCTATGGTGAAGACGTTATTCCTCTTTTAAGACCCGGGTGTGCATAGCATAACAGCGTAGGAGAGGATCGTTTCATGGTCTTTGTTCACCGGACTAGAACACTTGAGCTTGGCTCGGTGTGGCACGAAGGTCGTCGATGATCACAAATTTTAGTTTCAGCAAGGTTTCCTGGTCCATCTCATTGCAAGGATCCTGTGTCATCCTCAGATGAATGAATGATGGACAAGGATCAAGAGAGTTTGGTGGAGGCATCTGGGGAGCGCTGTGGTGATTATAGGCTCTTTTGTAATGTGATACCGGTCTATGAGATTCATTTTTTTTGAAATCCCATCCTCATGCATTAAGTCAAGTTCGGGTACATGCTATTTGACAAAATCTCCTCCCCTCCTGGACAGACCCAAGGAGGAACATTAGGATGACATTCACTTACATACACAATTGCTAGTTCCTGTGGGCAAGAAGCTAATCTAATGTTGAGGGCTGGTTTCCTGAGGAACCACTTTGCCTGGACATCGGCAAGGCGATTGAGATCCCTGGCACAGTGGACTAACCTACACCCTTGGATGGTTCTCATTTTCTGCATTCCTCCCGCCTTTAAACTGGTTAAATATGTAGGTGTCTCTGCTTCGTCCTGGAGGAACTTGACTGAAAGTTGAGAATCAAAGAGGATACATGGTGATACGCACCCCCGTTCGATCAAAACATCGAGGCCCAACAGGATGGCCTGCATCTCTCCCTCCAACGGGTCACATCCTCTAAAGTTCCTAGCGCCTCCGTCAATCCATATGCCCTGGTAGCTCCGCAGTATCCAGCTAGTGCAAATAGTTCCTTTCCCTTTGTCCACCGCAACGTCAACATTGAGGTACTCGTCAGTTCTGGGGCAGGTTAACCTGGGCTTCGGTTTGGATTGCTACTTGTCAACCCCCTCCTTGTGCTTATCAGGTGCCTCCGAGCAGGCCTGGATTTCACTTCAGATTCTTGACACTAGCACGTCGACTGGTGTGGTGCGATCTTCAAAGACATACCCGTTCCGATGTTTCCACAACATCCAACATGTAAGGAAGGTGCTGCGCCAAGCCTCAGCCTCATGCAGGGGCCTGAAGTTCAGGGCAACCCACTCTGAGATGGTAGTGAGAGCGAAGAAGTCAGAAGGTAATTGGGGGGCGATCATCGTCCATGTCCGGTGACTGTCGGGACAATCCCGAACAACATGCAGAGAAGTTTCCTCCAATCCGCATTTCTTGCAGGCGATAGAGGTAGTCATGTTTCAGTTATATCTTAACTGGTTGGTAAGGAGCCAATCATGTCCCATAAGCCATCCAAACACTCGAGTGCATTGGGGAACCCTGGCTTTAGCAATGGCCTGCCACTTTCCATCGGTGGTCTGAGCTCACGTTTGGATGAGCCTTGAGTAGGCGTTTTCCGTGGAAAAGCGTCTGTGGGTGCCGTTAGGCCAGAACCACCCATCAAGTCCTCCATCTAGGTGTGGGGTGCCCATCAGTAGGATGTCCTCTGCTGACTCTTGACTGAACCATGCTTCAATAAAGCTTTTATCCCATCCCCCGTCATCGGTGCTCATGCTGTTCACAGTGAGATCTTGCATGCTGGGGGGCACTGTCAACCCTGACTTGAGAGACGGCGGCCGACCACTTCTGGTCCAGGCTTCAGTCTAGACATTGATACTCTAACCATTGCCGATCGTACATCGTGCGTCTTGCTTTGTTTTAAGAATAAGAGGTCTTATTGCTCTCTAGGTAGGAGAGCCATTCAGAGCGAGGTTGTCGCCCCTACTGTACTTATGGTTCATCATTTTCACCTAGGCCGTAGGTCTGTGACTGATAAACTCCCAAGCAAGCTTCATCAAAGAGGCTATATTTTTCTCCCTTGCACTACGTATTCCGATACCCCTTGGTCTATGGGGGCTATGACTTTGCTCCAGGACACCAGGGCGATGCCTTTCGTCTCCGCCTTTCCAGACCACACAAACCTTCTGATTAGCTGGTCAATTCTATCACAAACTGTAAGGGGGATGGCTGAAGTTTGCATCAGGTAAGGGGAGGAATGGGTAAGGACCGACTTCGCCAGCATGATCCTACCCGCAAGGGAGAGGCGTTTATTAGCCCAACCTGCAATCTTTCTATCAATCGAGTTCGTGATGGAGAGGTACAACTCCTTCTTCCTGTGATGGATGATTGGAACGCCCAGATGTCTTCCAATCTCACTAGTCTCGATGATTCTGAGTCTTCTACATATGCGTCTCCATATAGATGGGGGGGGTGCCCTTGCTGAAGAAAACACGTGACTTCTCTTTGGCTAGCTTCTGCCCGGATGCTCCTTCAAACTTTCTGATGCACCCGCTAATGATTTGGGCTTGCTCAACTGAGGCCTCCCCAAACATCATAATATCGTCTGCAAAGCAGACATGCGATATACTGGTCTTGCCGACATTGAAGGTGGCTGGCTTCCACCTGCCCCTGGACACAACATCCTCAATGGCTTGGCTCAAACGATACAGACACAACACAAAGATGTACGGTGATAAAGGGTCCCCTTGCCGGACTCCTCTGGAAGGGCAGAAAGCTTCCGTCTCTTTGCCTTGCCACAGAATGGTTGTCGAGCCAGATGAGATCACGTCCATGATGATCATCACTAGATTACTAGGGATGGATGTGCGGCGAAGGGTGTCCTCAATGAATTCCCAACTCATCCTATCATAGGCTTTGGCTAGGTCCAGCTGAATCACCATCAGGTGATGTTTGGATCTCTTCTTCTCCATAGAGTGTATGATTTCCTGGATGAGAATAGTGTTATCGCTAATCCTCCTTCCTGGGACGAAGCTTGACTGGGATGGGTTGATCTAGGCATTAAGGTAAGGTTGGATGCGAGCTACAATGATCCTCATCACCACCTTCATGCACACATTGTTTAGCGATATGGGCCTGAGTTGCGCGCAAGTTTCCGATTTGTTCTTCTTGGGAATAAGGACCATTAATGCGTTTGCGGTGTTTCTGTCCCAGAGGTTACCTGTGAAGATATTACAGACAAAAGATGTTAGGGAAGGCTTAATGATGTTCCAGTTACGCTGTAGTAAATTGGAGTCCACTCCATCTGGGTCGGGTGCTTTGAGCTTCGCCATGGAGAACATCGCTTTACGCACTTCATTCTCATCAGGTATCCTGCCCAACTCAACACTTTGATCTGCTGCTAGTGTTGGGAATGCTCCAGTATATGCAACACACCTTTGAGCTTGGCCTCCTGGCTTGTCTTCTGTATAGAGGTTTCTGAAGTACCTCACAATCATGACTTGGATTTCATTCTCGGTGTCGCACCAATTGCCATCCTCATCTTTCAGTCTAGTAATCCTATTCCTCCATCTCCTCTCCATCACGAAAGCGTGGTAAAACTTTGTGTTTCTATCCCTTGCACGGAGCCATTCACAATGCGCACGCTGTTGCCAGTCTAACTCCTCCTGTTTGAGTAATTCGTTCAACTTGAATTGGATGTTCAGAACCGTGTTTTCCGTGTCCGGGTCATAAGCACGAGCAAGATGCTCCTGGGCCAGCAACAGACACACTTGAAGTGCTCGCTTGGTGCGATTCTTCTTTATCTATTCAGTATTGTTCCATGCCGCTGCCTTGGTAAGGAAGGATTTGACAGCAGACGTGAAATTGAGATTGGATGACCATTCAATATTGAGCAGTTGTTGGAACCCCTCAACATTCTGCCAACTAGCTCTGGTTGTTGTGTGATACCCTATGGGATGTCGACCCCCTTGTACCTCCACCCTTAGCAGGAGTGGTGCGTGATCCAACCGGAGCCGCTCGACCACCTCCACCTGGCACATCTGATTCATCTCCAACCAAGCTATGTTGCCCAACACCCTGTCGAGCTTCTCCTGGAGTAGTCCCCGTTTAAAGGTCATTCGTGGCCCACAAGCTTCGAGTTCAATCAGGCCAGCCACGTTGAGGGTATCGCTGAACTCGACGCAACTACGTCAGTCGTGGCCCTTGCCGCCGACCTTCTCCTCTATATGGATGTAGGCGTTGAAGTCACCCATCACTGCCCATGGCAGCGTAGCTGATTGTGGAATTGTGTGAAGTCTATTCCATAGAAGCCTTCGCCCCTCCCTCGTTGTGCTGCCATAGACAAAGGTCAGTAGGTATTTGCTCTCCACACAACAGTGTATGAACTTTCGGTGGTTGAGGACAATCTCCATGTCCGAAATTGGGTGCTTCCACAGAAGCCAAATGCCTCCTGAGTAGCCGATGGCTTCTACTCTATGAGAGTAAGGAAAATCCAGCCTCCTGATTATGGCCTCCGCCTGAGCGCCACTGGTGCGGGGCTCGATAACCACCAGAATCGAGATTCGATATTTTTTGACCATCTCCTTAACTACCCCTTGGGTATCTTTGTGGCAGATACCCTGCACATTCCAGCAGAGGATGTTCATTTAAAGGGGTTGGGGTTTGATCCACCCTCACCTTCTTCCATCAATTCTGCTGCTTCCTTCATGCCTTTACGACCCCTCTTCTTTGAGCCAAGCTCTAGGGGTTCCGACAAGCATAATATCTTTCTATTTCACAGGTGTATCCCTGCGCTTCCTCTACCATGAAAGGGGAAAGATTGTGCTTTTGGCGGATCGGTAGCTCCGATAACGAATGGGCAAACCTGGATGTTGCTGATGTCCTTCGCTGCGGAGTTGGCGCGGCTTGCAGAGGTTTCGTCCCCTGTCAGCACTACCGTAGAGTGAGCATTCTCCTTGCCTCTTCCTTTATGATTCTGGGTGTTGTGGCTTCGATCTTGCGGTGGAGGGATACCTCCATTGGATTCTCACAGTGGAGATTGCTGGCTACTGTTATTGTTCTTCTTCTCCCTCCTGGATTTCTGCTTCCTTATGCTCCAATCAATCCTCGTGATATGCTCATCTACCTCTTCGACTCCCGACGCTTCCTCGCTATCGGACTCCAGGATTTCTTAGACCTTCGGCATGTCCAGGTTCACAAATCTATTATGGGTGCTCAGTTTCTTAGATGTCTGCTCCTGCAATTTTTGCCTTGGCTTGCGCACCGTGGGTTGCACATGAATCGTTTCTACGAATGCTTCCATGCACTCCTTGTCTTCCACGCTGCTTGTTCCTTCAGTGCCTCCCCCATCTGTCGTCGATTGCGGTTGGGGCCGGTTCACGCACTCCCTTTCCAAATGTCCAGCATACCCACACCGAAGGCATATGTGTGGGATGTTCTCATACTTCACTATAATGCGCCTCCCCTTCACATACACCATAGGTACAAGCGGCTTCCCAGTATGCAACTCAACCGCGATCCTCGCAAACTTTCCCCATCTCTGGTGTGTTGTATTCGTGTCGACCTTGATCATTTTACCAATCCTATTCCCAATGGCTTCAAGTAACGTATCCTGGTATAGATGGATGGGCAGGTTGGGGATTCGGATCCATGCGAAAAAGGATTCTGGATGCGCCTTCTCTGGTGAGAAGTTAGGGTTCCACCTATGAATCGTCAATTATGATCCAAATAAAGGCCACGGTCCTCTTGTTAGAGCTTTCAGGTAGTCATTTAACTTTTGTAGTTGCACGAGGTAGTAATCGTTATCCAGGTCGATCAGGTTGTAGCCACCGTCGGGTGCTCACAGGAGCCGGATCTTATCCCATAGAGTCATGTAGTCGATGTCACATGCGATAAGCTTGATGACCACGACAAACTGCCAAGGCTTTAGGAAATTTGAGCGTGCTTCGTCTTTGAGGCTAAATGCTGGGAAGCCTTCCACTTCCGTTTCAATGATACCGTCCTTCGATAGCTTGATTCCAGTTTTGTCCGCGTCGATATGTATGTAGCCATGAGAGTTATCTTGATTTCTAGTGACTGCCGCCTTATAATGCAGCAGACGATCTGGCTGGAGGGCACCAGACTCCTCCACGTCCCTTGGTTCAGTATGAGGGCCTCTCTGATCTGGATAGCCTAGCGGTGGAAAATCATTGTCTTGTCCTTCTATTTCCATCTCCAATCCATGCTGTTGTTGCTTGTGTCTCCCCGCTTGTGTACTGTCGCTCTGGTTCTTCTGGTTTGTGTATTGGAATTGTAGTCCTATGTTCCCAAGAGGGATTGTGCCTCCCCTCGTTCCTCCCGGATCTCCATCATCCCCCTGGGTGCCAGATCACCTACGAAACCCTAGGGCGCCGCCACTGCTCGTTTCCTCCATCAGAGCTTACAATCATATGATGATTGTAATGCACACTTTATGAGATTCATTATTTATAGTTAGATTCTGGTGGTTTTGTGAAAGGAATGTATGGGTTGGTGCAATGTGTTTACGTGAGAAAGACTGGTAGTGGGGTTCGAACCATGTAGTTGGATGTTGTTTGAGGTCTTTGAAGGAACAACTATAGGTGGATGGGTGTTCCATGTGAAGCTTGATGTTGTATATCATGTCCCACATCTGATGTTGATATCACCAGGGATTGTGGTGTCCTTCATAATGGAGAAAAGACATAAAGCTTTTGTGTAATCATATGGAAAAAGAGTGTCGGGGCTGATGAACTGTATAGTATCCCCTACCGAGTGAGAAATCTCTTGGAAAACCTCTTCATTCCATAGGTGTGACGGGAGATCAGAGATAGAGATCCAACCAGAAGCACTGGTAGATGCAAGTTGGCACCCTGTTCTATCATCCATCTATTGATATTGGCTTGAGCAAAGCCATTGCCACAGGCAAAGGTGAACACCTATCCCAGGGCATGCTCAAAGGTGGGGTTCTCAGGTAGAGTATAGATAACTCTGGTGGGAGTGAGGATCTTAGGTTTCAAAATCGTACAAGATGGAATGAGCAACGTGACGGCTTTGGTGATCTTGATGATTTCAATGTCGTCTAGGGATGAGCATTGGATGATATCCACATGAATGGTACGGGCTGAGAGTGCCTTGAGAATACACATGCTTTGGGCCGACAAGTCGATGGAGCACTCCAGAGTTTGGGTGTTCATCGCCATATTGTGATCAGGGTTTGTTGCAGAATGTAGGTGGTTGGAGAAAGGTAAAGAGTGGTGTGTAGAGTTCTTCATGTAAGTGTGGCGACAAATCCCAAAACATCGGATAATGATAAATGCTACGTCATTGACTAAGCGGAAGCGATAATTAACAGCGGATTACTGAAAATCACTAAAATTAAAACCATTTACAAAGAGATCTAAACACAAGAATACTCTTTTATCAAGAACCAATGTATTTCATTTACATCCTGGTTCATAAGTACATATCCTGTACTGTCTCTTCTCGAGGATTATAAGCATCAACTGCCTTGTTAAAAACTATACACAGACAATATAAGAACCTCGAGGCATCAAGCCAAAACCTCAGATCGATTAATTAAAAGTACTAACTACTAACTCCGAGGACCTGAGAGTACAGAGATGACACATAGGACTATCTATACAATACATGACATCTAGTGCCTCCACCTGGACTATCACTGCTGTCCCTATTATTTTTGCTGCTGCTCTTCCCCTGCTGTAGGGTTTTTGCCTCTTCTTCTGTGTTTACCTAAAAAGTTGGATACCCATGGGGTGAGACAATTGAAAATTGTCCCAGCGAGAGATATAACTCTCTGCCAGAAACATTATCATTGCAAATTAATAGAATAAAACTGAGTAGAAGAATCATATATGTTCATAAGCAGATAAATCAATGTCTAAATAGATTAGAGCAATATTCTTATTGAAATCATTTCAGCTATATCTTGATAAAGCAACATGTCGCTTATCCCATAGGGAATTGAAGAACATATATAACATTTATCCGTCTAAGATATGCTAAGCAAGGTATCATCAACCACTGATTCTCATATTTCAACTTTAAGCAAATACGCTACACAGATAATTACATTTTACAATCATACTTAAGCCTTGAGGAGATGAGGTATACTGCTCATACTCCAACTGACCATTGAGAAATCGAAATCGGTACCATACATAGGTCAAGGAAGAGTCGGATTCCCATGACCTCATCCTCCTCAGTTAGTGTGAGGACAAAATGCAGGACATCTTGTGTCTCCACTAAATAGCTTTCCAGGGTATATTGGAAACTTCTCTATAGAGTTACAATGGCAACTGTACTCTCTTCACAATCGAGAGATTTCATGTTTATCTCACATCGATCCGGCATTAACATCATCGGGAGATTAGTGATACATCCATCCCGACATTCGGGAGATTAGTGATACATCCATCTCGACATATATATAATGAAGGATTGAGAGATTTAGTGTTTATCTCACATCAATTCCTCCATTAGGGTGTAAGGATATTCACGCCTATAACCCCCACATACTCAACACTATGCCCTCCAGAAGTTCCCGTAGGAAACCTGTTTCACCATCACCAATTACTGACGATGATGGATCTATGGTCAGGGCTCTACATGATAAGATTTTACTTGATTAATTAAGTACATTACCATTTTCTTTTAACATCCGTCAAGTTTTCAAACATAAATTATTATAACAAATGTTACAAAGAATAGGTAATACTTATATCAAGTACTTTTCAAAGCTTTATAAAACATTGGAATCTCAATCCCTTGTCACATCAGGGGCATTCTCATCCCTTAACATCTCATCATTATGGTTATGGAATATGGGTATTGATAACATTCATTTTAGGGTTATTTATAGCTCATATTTTCCATCAAAACTGCCCTCTAAACTTCATTTCCTCTAATTTTTGTCATGATTTTGCACAAAAGTAAATTGCACTCTAACCCTAACTCTTTTTCCATCTTTTGTACAGATTTCTCCCTATTTTATACCTAAAAGATTGCTAAAGGCTCGTCCCGGCCCATGAACGACGCCCACTCACATCGGCCCTTCTACCAGCCACCCGACAAGTCACTTACCCATCATGGCTTCAACCCAATATAGCAGCAACGCGACACAGACATGTCGCACAAGGTGGCTCTAACGGGCAACACACCACTTACCCGACAGAGGACTCTGCCCGCCACGACTGATCATCCCGTTAAGGCATGTCGCACGATAAGAGCCCCTCATCGGTAGCGTTTGCCCGCCATGGCCACCCGATGCGATTGCAACCCGACACGCGGCGACCTACTATGCCGGGCGACACACAGATGTCGACCATCCCCAAAGCCACAAAAAGGGAGCTGATTTAGGACATGTGGCCCTACGAGAACCACAACTTCTCCCAGCTGCTACCTATAAATAGCAGCTACAGGACTCCGATGGGACGGGTCAGAATCTCACGAAAGCTAACTTTGGAGAGCATCTAAAGCTAGTGTGTCGACTCCCAAGGTGTGCCAGGTGATACTAGGTGATCACTCCCCCAACCCGAGAGGGGTAGGAGTGGTTCACTTAGAACTCATCCCGGTAGCCGTAGCATCCCGATATGACAAAGAAGGCCACCCGACGTGCCGGATTCCTAGAAGGGCTCCTGCCCGAGACGGCTCACCCCCCTACACCTGATACCAGGAACCCGAGAACCTAAGTCACCTCTAACCCGACAAGATACCGAGCCCGATACGCTCCACCCGTCACGGTGTGTCACCTGAGAGGGCTAGCCACCCGACACGACCGTATCGGGTAGGGATCCTTGGATGATACGTCTGCCCATCATGGTATGTCGCTCGAGAGGGGGCTAGCTGCCCGACACAGGCATATCGGGCAGATCTCCCACCCAGTATCGAGTTAGAGATTGCTTAGGGGTCGACTGCTGTACATCGACCCTCTATATCAAGGGGGTTGATATCTATCTTCCCTTTTTTATATATAGAAATTTACTTTCATTCATCACACATTGTAACTAAACCCTTTTTCATATCTATGATTATGGAATTAGTGGAGTTTAATATCTATGGTTATGTGTATGGTTTCTTTTTGTTGGATGATTTCTTCATAACATCTAAACTCTAGCATGTATGCTTGGATCATGTTTTGACTAGCTATCGAATCATGTTTCTCGTTTCAACTCCTTCGAGAGAGGGACGTTGTAACTCTAGAGTTTAGTCCGATCCGGGAGTACGAGAATGCCCAGGATCGGGGCCGCCCCAAATTTCTTCCCACTCCAACTTATGTTCATTACTCTTGAGAGAGGGTGTTGGCACATAGTTGGATGCATCCTCTTTGAGAGAGGAGCGTGCGGGAGGTTTTTCACTACCGCCTGTTATGCCTAAGTCTTCTTCCTTCATGCTTTACCTTTATGATAGTTTTATCTCCCCAGATTCTATTTCGCAAAACCTATATAAAAACCTCTTAACCCAAAAACTTAATTATTTCTCATAGCTCCATTTGAAGATAGTCTTTTGGTTAATTTCCTTCAGTTCCTTTAATCTTTTTTTTAATCGCCATCTCCCTTGGGGACACGTTCTATTCTCTTTCTTATCAGAGTACAAAGTGTTGATTCCGCATTCTTAGCACGACCACCCTTGTCCCTGTGTTCGACCCCGATCGCTACATCAGACCCCATTATCATTGCGGGGGTCCTGAAAGTCGGGTTATCTATTTAAAAGTCTGACTACTTTAATCCGCTCATTTTGGACGCACGATTTAGTCCGGTCAGGTATTCAAACCCTCAGTTCATTAGAGAACACTTGTTACCACTTATCAGATAACTAATACCTTCAGGTCATCTGACCAAGGTAAACATGATACTTGCAATACAGGCATCTCACATGGCTTTCAAAGCCCATTCATCTCTTGTTACCTCTTATTAGGCAATAAGGCATATTATGGCTCACAAGGCTCATAAAACAATTTCAATAATAAAACATCATAGCTCATACCTGGCTATGCCCAACATATCATGATACCTGCATAGTTAGTACACATGATAATAGTTATATCAATTACATATCAGCACTATGCAATGTAATGGTAACATCACTATTCACTCATTAGGGTTAGGGTTTCCCAAATCATGTCAATTAGGGATACTCATCCCATTACCCAGAATTAGGGTTATGGTTTATCATCATATTGCCCAATATTAGGGTTTCATGCACTATAATCTAAAATTAGGATTTCACATACCTTCACCCTATATTAGGGTAGGATTTCATAAATCATTACATAGCATCACCCTGGATTAGAGTTTCACATCTCATCATTGCATTAGGGTTACACATAACATTACCCTTGATTAGGATTTCACATCACATCACTGCATAATTAGGGTTTCACACATCATTGTCTCGAATTTAGGTTCCTTATAACTTTTCCCTGATTTAGGGTTTCATGTTACTTTACCCGAAATTAGGGTTTCATGAAGCATCCTCCTGAATTAGGGTTTTTCATTATATTACCCTAAATCGGGATTTCTCATATCATCACCCTAGATTAGGGTTACACCATTACCCTAGATTAGGGTTTCATCTAATATTGCCCTAAATTAGGGTTATGGCTCATCAACCTTCTCAGTTAGGGTTTTATGATCTCTTTATCAAGGAACATACCCTAACTACATATTTTACTCATGTTGAAAGTGTTGAGGCTTAACCACTACATGATTATTATACATGTATGGATTCCTCTCTCTTTCATCCTCTCTAGGATGTTAATTACTTCAAACTTGATTAGATTAGGTCAACCCTTCATTCAAGTGCATACATTTAGGGTTAGCATAGTGTATTGAGGCATTGCTTCCATAAGCATCAAAGGTTAACCCCTCTAAGGATACTAATAACCCTAGTACCTTAAAGGTACAACCATTGTAATTATCTTTGATAAAAATTATTAACAATCATAGGGTTGATTAATCTTTCATAGCTTTGAGACTATTAGATCCCCAAACGGGTTTGATACTTTTGAAGCTTCAAACAGTTTTGACCTCCTGGACCTTTAAACAGTTTTGAGACTGTTTGCCCTCCAAACGGTCTTGAGACCATTTGGGCATCTAGGGTTGAGACCATTTGCTATTAAATGGTTTTGAAACTGTTTGGTGCTTTCAACCTTTGAAATCGTTTGATCAAATTATCATTGAAACTGAATGAACAACCCTTCATTGAAACTGATTGAACATCAAACAGTTTGAGACCATTTTCCCTCCAAACGATCTGAAGACCGTTTGATCCCAAATGGTCTCAAGACCATTTGGTCCAAACCATCTTGGAACCGAATGGATCAATTAGGGTTTCCTCCAACCAATCAATCGATTTTAGGGTTTGCACTCATTGAACCATACAACATTGGAACCATTGAAAGTACATCAAATTACAGCCCTTGGATCTCCAACCATCCATCACTACCCTTGAACTCCAAACGGTCTAGAGACTGTTTGGTCTCAAATGGTCTTGAGACCGTTTGGTCTCAATCGGTCTTGAGACTGTTTGAGCCATTCAACATAGAAATCAACCCAATCAAATTAGGGTTTCAACCAATCAACTCGATTAGGGTTTGTAATCAATGGATCACCCATTCTTGAATCCATTATAATTGAATCAATTTGAACCATTGGATCTTCATCATCCACATCAACAATAGACTCTAAATGGTCTTGAGACCGTTTGATCACCAAACGGTCTTGAGACCGTTTGGTCATCAACATTGCAAACCGTTTACTCAAGATATTAATTGAGGTGTGTGCTCAGATGACATCATCATCTTCAAGCTACAAACTTTCGAAATTTTCTGTGAGTCTTATGGTGATTTCATCAACTAATAGAAAGGAAATTTGGGAACGAAAAAGGAATCAACATATGATGAAGAAATGAAGTCAATAATGATATTTAAGGGTTCAAGTTATATATCCCTCCTTCAAAGTTGAATCCAAGCTTCAATCTTCATTTCCTCAATGGTGAATGAAGCTTTCTCAACTGTACAAGGTATGTTCTCAAGTTTTTGAGTGAAAAGATTGGCTAAAGTTGAAGATTGAATGGAGAAAAGAAGAAAATAGGCATTGAATTTTGATTTTCACCATGAAATCAAGGTTGAAGATGACTATGGAGCTTACCTACAGGTTGGGGTACGTCCTCCTATTGCTCCTAAGCTCCCTTGTACACATCTAAAGCAATGAAAGAAAGAAGAGTCGAAAAAGAGTCTTTCATGTGGGTGAAAAATGGGATATATGCAAGGAAATTTCAAGAGAGAGAAAGTGTTATAAAAATCCTTTAATTCCTTAAATTGGTGCCACTTATCCCCCTCACTTCCTTGCATACGAAGCCATCATAATATCCTTCAAAATCCTCTTCTTTATCCATGAATTAAAAGAAAACAAATTAAGCACCTTAATCAATATAATAATAATATCAAAAAAATTAGTGGATATTACGTTTTCTTTAACTAATGTGAGTGGGCTCTCCACTCACTTTAAATATTTCGGTGCCATTGCAAGGCACAATGACGTCCATACTTATAAAAATTCAACCATCTCATTTTTGGTTGAAGGGCACTTCCATTAATATATTTATTTTTGCATTAATTGAATTAGGGTTTCAATTATGCTTAAATCTTGATTATTTTAATATCAAGATTCTCTCTCCTCCAAAGAGATTCAAATGAGATGCCCTTATGATTTTATTGTCTCTAATTGATACCAAGAAACATTAGGGATTCTCTAGAATTGGTATTTTGCATATTGAACCCTAGGTTTTGGGTAAATTGCACATTCCACCAAAACTAGGTTTTAATACACAAACATTGCTTAACAAGCTCTTTCTTGGTGCTCAGGGTGTCACAAGCCATTCCTATGCATCATTTTCATTCTTATGATGCTTCAACACTTGAGGAACATTTATCATGTAACATTTGCAAGTTAACCCCTCAACTTGGGTAATTTGTACATTAGTCCAAAACAGGCAAAACATTGTTTTCAACATTATTTCAAAAAGGACTAAAATTGAAACATAAGCTCCTCTTGAGCCTTAATTACTTTTCAAAAGATAAGAGCAAGCATATAATTGTCTTTCTTAAACAAAACATCTAAGGTTAGAGCATAACCTAGGTCAGGGATGTTACAAATTATCCACCCCTAATAGGGATTTCGTCCCCGAAATTATCAAGAGAAAAGAGAAGGGTACTTCATCCTTATGTCTTCCTCTAGCTCCCACGTAGCTTCTTCAATGCCACTGTGGTGCCAGAGAACTTTCAAAAGACTTATGTCTTTCTTTTTCAGCTTTTTAATTCTTTTATCAAGGACCATCACATGTCCTTCAACATATGATATATCATCATTTAATTATACCTCCACATGTTGCAAAACTAACTCTGTGTCAGGATGACACTTTCTCAGTATGGAGATATGGAATACTAGATGCAACTTATGCAGCTCAGGTGGCAACTCCAGCTTATAGGCTACCTTTCCAATCCGTTCAATGATTGGATAAGGCCCCATAAATCTAGGAGATAACTTTCCCTTCTTCCCAAATCTAAGGACACCTTTCCAAGGTGATACCTTGAGATATACTCTGTCTCCAACTTGGAATTCTAAAGGTCTTCATCGTTTGTCGGCATATGACTTCTGTCTATCCTGTGCAGTCTTTAATTGTTGTTGTATTACTTTAATCTTCTCAGTTGTCTGCTGTACAAGCTCAGGACCCAACAGTTGATATTCTCCTATTTCATACCAACATAAAGGAGATCTACAACGTCTACCATATAATTCTTCATATGGTGCCATATCAATACTGTGCTGATAGCTATTATTGTAAGAAAATTCTATCAAGCTCAGGTGTAGATCCCAACTTCCTACAAACTGAAGGACACATGCCCTAAGCAAATCCTCCAAGGTTTGTATGGTTCTCTCAGATTGTCCATCTATTTGTGGGTGAAAGGTAGTACTAAACCTTAACTGCATACCCAAAGCTTTATGTAGTCGTTCCCAAAAATGACTCATAAACTGGGGACCTCTATCAGAAACAATAGTAGCTGGAACCCCGTGCAACCACACTATCTCATTTATATATATCTGTGTAAGCTTCTCAGTAGTGTAGGTTATTTTGACAGGAAGGAAATGTGATGTCTTAGTCAACCTATCAACTATCACCCATATGGAATCATGACCTTTGGTTGTTCTAGGAAAACCAACTACAAAGTCCATGGTCACATGATCCCATTTCCACTGCAGTATAGGCAAAGGTTGCATTGTTCCTGCATGCTTTTGATGTTCAGCTTTAACCCACTGACACACCAGACACCTCATAACAAACTCAGCTACATCCTTCTTCAATCCTAGACACAATACATATCCTTCAAGTTACGATACATTTTGGTGCTCCCTGGATGCATTGCATACATCAAAGAATGAGCTTCCTCCAAAACTAACTTCCTTAAGTCATTGGCATCAGGTACTACCATCCTACCATGGTAACAGACTACCTAATCCTCTGACTCATGAAAGCCATCCCATTTCTCACTTCCATACTCTGACCTGATTTGCTGAACCACATCATCAACTTGCTGTGCTTCTTTAATCTGCTGTCTTAGAGTAGGTTTCACTTTCATCTCAGCTAACAACCCGGCTAACAACGATACCTTAAGTTTTATATTGTTTTGCCTCAAGGAGATGAGCATATCTCTTTTAAAGCACACTAAGGAGTTCAACTGTGCTTTATCTAAGGCTGGTGATGATGATTTCCTACTTAGTGCATCAACCACTACATTAGCCTTCCCTGGATGACAATCAATTGTACAATCGTAGTCTTTGATTAACTCCATCCAGCGGTGTTGTCTCATATTCAACTCATGTTGTGAGAAGATATATTTTAGATTCTTATGGTCTATGAAAATTTGAAATATTTCTCCATAGAGATATTGTCTCTAGATCTTCAAAGCATGAACCACAACAGCTAGCTCTAAATCATGTGTCATATAATTCTCCTCGTGTTTATTAAGCTTTCGAGAGGCAAAAGAAATCACTTGACTATCCTGCATCAACACACATCCCATGCCATTCTTAGATGCATCACAAAAAACTATGTACCCCTTCCCTTGCTCAGGTAACACCAACACAAGTGCACTTGTTAACCTTTCTTTCAACAACTGGAAAGTATGTTGACACTTGTAATTCCAGACAAAAGGAGCCTCCTTCCTATTCAACTTAGTTAGTGGTAAATCTATAGAACTGAAGTTCTTAATGAGCCTCCTATAATATCCCACCAATCCTAGGAAACTGTGTCTCTGTCGGTGTCTTTGGCTGTTCCCATTGTAGGACAGATTCTACCTTCTTAGGATCAACACGGATACCTGAGGAAAATATTACATGTCCTAGAAAAGAAACTTCTGGTAACTAGAACTCACATTTGCTAAACTTAGCATACAACTTATGCTCTCTTAGCAAAGTTAAAGCCTGACGGAGGTGCTGCTCATGCTGTTAAGCATCTCTACTGTATATCAAGATGTCATCTATGAAGACTACGATGAATTGATCAAGAAAAGGTTGAAAGATTCTATTCATGAGTTCCATGAATGCAGTTGGTGCATTAGTTAGTCCAAATGACATAACTATGAACTCATAGTGACCATACCTTGTCCTAAAGGCAGACTTAGGTATGTCACTCTCCTTGATACACAACTGATAATATCCCAACCTCAGATCTATCTTAGAGAAGATAGTTGCACCATGCAACTGATCAAACAGGTCATTGATCCTTGGCAGAGGATACTTGTTCTTTATGGTTACTTTATTTAACTGTCTATAATCAATGCATAACCGCATAGATCCATCCTTCTTCTTAACAAAGAGAACCAGAGCACCCCATGGTGAAGTACTCGATCGGATAAAACCTTTCTCAAGAAAATCCTATAGCTGTTTCTTGAGCTCTTCCATTTCAGCAGGTGCCATTCTATACGGTGTTTGTGCTATAGGTTGCATGCCCAGGATTAGATTAATCTCAAAATAAATCTCTTGGGGCGGAGGAACACCAGGAAGTTCCTCAGGGACTTCCTAACTATTAGAACTTCAAAAAAAATTAGGGCTCTCCATTGTGGTATCTACCACATGAGCCAAGAATGCAAAGCATCCTTATCTCCCTAACTATTAGAACTTCAAAAAAAATTAGGGCTCTCCATTGTGGTATCTACCACATGAGCCAAGAATGCAAAGCATCCTTATCTCATCAGCTTCTCAACTACCATAGATGATACCAGACAGGTTGGAAGAATCTTTCTATCTCCCTGAAAGATCCATGTATCACCGTCATCTGTGAACACAGCTTGCTTGGAATCACAATCCAAGACAACCTTATATTTTTCTAGGGTGTCCATCCCAAGGATTATATCAAACCCGTGCATCTCAAGTGGTATAAGATCCACCTAAATGCGATGTCCTGAAAAGAAAAGAATGTAGGGAGAACATACCTCCCGCTGCACTGCAGATCCCAACAAAGGGGTTTCTAATAACAGACTATCTGTTCTATGACTGACAGTCATATTGCAGTCATAAATCACTCTTCGAGTGATAAAGGAATGCGTAGCACCCAGATCAAATAAAACAGATACGAAGCAGGATGAAGACATATTAGAATGAAATAGTTTCATCTGACATGTCACAACTCGAGGGTTGACTACTGCTTCGGGCTGATTCATCACATAGAATCTCACCGTTGCTTGCTGTTGACCCTGTGCTCGATTGTTGGGTGTCGACAAACCAGCTTGGGACGCTTGTCCACATCCCCTAGAACCACTAAAAAACTGTCATCTCTGAGAGCCTTACTGACTCTGCCTCTGAGGTTGAGTCACACTTGCATCCCTAGTGATGAATCCTCCAGATTCACCCTCTCAGTCGCCAATTCTAAGGATTTTATGCCGCATATCGACTGATCTACCCTCGCTTTGGGTTTACTTTAAGTATCCTTTTAGTCTCGTGTAAATAGTGCATTACTAGATCAAATTACCCTAGTTTCCAGCTTATTTGATCTCATTTCCCCTACTCACGTTCTCTCTCCTCTGCAGATCATCCTCAATTATCACCAACAGTCATGACCTCTACAGTACTGACTCATGCGGTCTCAAGACCGTTTGAGCCCATGCGGTCTCAGACCCCTACAACACTGACTCGTGCGGTCTCAAGACTGTTTGAGCCCATGCGGTCTCAAGACCGTTTGAGCCCATGCGGCATCAAGACCGTTTGATCCCATGCGGTCTCAAGACCGCTTGCTGCGATTGTAAAGACCGAATGGACAACCAAATACAAGACCATTTGGAGAGGTAACGATCTCAGACCGTTTGAATGTCTGAGAAGTGATGAAGACCATATGGTCGCATGCATTCCAAACCGTTTGGCTTAACACATGCATGAAGACCGTTTCGCTGCTGTGAAGACCGTTTGGCTAGTGAAGAATCAAGATCGCAACAACAACTAGAACCTCCGCCGGTGTTGCGAGCTTCTCCAGCGCCCACTGCCGTCTCCGCCATCGCAACAACCATGCCGCCCTCTCCAACCATGCATGCAAACCATTTAGAACCTCAGTGAGAGATCGTTTGCTGCTGCTAAACACTAAACTATTCGGAGCTCAAGAGTGCATGTAAGCACCGAGACCGTGAGCCAAAGAAAATCCAGATCGTTTGCTATTTACTACTCACAAAGATCATTTAATAAAGCAGTGTACAACAGACCGTGAGGAGAATGCATGGCCCCACGCATGCATAGAGATTGCATGAGCAATTGAGAAACCAAACCGCATGGCCAATTGCCATGTGAGGACCGAATGAAATGGCAGCTGAAATCAAGACCGAATGACCTCCTCACATACATATCACGCAAACCACATGAAGGCATGATGACTGCGCAAGACCGTATGGCACATCACAAAAAAAAAGGGGCAGTGAGACCGCAGGAAGAAATATGCAGACCGTTTGCTATTGCAATTAAGGGAGACCGTTTGCTTGCTGCACTTGCCACGTGAAGAACCAAGTGAAGACCGCATGCATCGAAACCGCATGAAGCAAGTACGGGACCAAACCGCATGACCAAGGCAGCAAGACCGCATGAAGCAATTGCATGTGGAACCGCATGGCCAAGCAAACCGTATGGAATAGCTGCTACAACAAACCGCATAAGCATTATTAGAGCAAACGACATGGTAGAAACTGTAGGGAGAAAAGGGCACGTACAAGGTGTGATTCCTGGGCCCAAGATATTTTGGCAAGCCTATAAATAGAAGGGTAGAGGCTTGGTCGAGGGGGATCATCTCACGACAGCCCAAGGCTGCCAGACTGGGACTAGTGCCGGAACGCCGCCAGACTGCCCGAGCACCGTTTCTGACCAAACTTCACCCACAACCTCAGAATCCTGGTCTGAGTACAGATCTGGAAAGCTGCCAGACTGGAGACAGATCTAGAAGGCTGTTCCATCACCATCTCACCTCCACCATCATTGTACCCTTGTTTCTACTTCATTCTACCCGTGCAATCCCAGAGGTAGACACGACGATCGAGGCAGAGAGACAGGCGTCATCGACCACAATGGAGCAATCTCGGAGACTGCGACGATCTACACCAGACTGTCACAGATCTACTCTTCTGCTCCGACGATGCTTTCTTTATCTCTCTTCTCTTTCTTTGCTGCTCCCTCTATGAGGAGCGAGTAGTTTCATTCACTGGGGTGTGGGGACTAGCCCCGTTGCCCGTGTTTTGTAACTTGTGCTAAAAAGATGTTATCACTCCGATTCAATACTAAATCATTTCATACATGCTTGAATGTTGGCCGCGTTCTTGTATGCATCTATTGTCTTTCGTTGTGGTTTGTCTACGACCGCTCTTGAGACTCGAATACCGATTTAGTGTTGGTTTCTGGTGTGTGTATCCACCGCGCATCCGTTTCGGTATCTAGGAACGCTTTCTAAGGAGTGGAGTAAACTCACCTCCATCGTTGTACTTTTGTACTATGAAATGGAATCAGTTGACGTATAAAAGTACAACCTTGACAGGTCGAGGAACACACTCTGAGGAGAGAGTGGTGTGAAGTACTTGACCATTCGTTCGGGAATGGCTGACGTTGCAACACTCTCACGTTTCTCGTAGCTATATCCTCGAAAGAGGGATAGTCTATAAGGATACTAATTGATTTGGTAATTATCTCTCACTTGTTAGTTATCCGATGCATGTTTCATGAGGTTGAGTAAGATTTTTCTCTTTGGAGACTACATATCTTCATTGACACATAGATATGTACTGGATGAGGGTTACTCAGCCCGTGAAGGATGTGTGCATTACTCTTGTCCTATAAGACATCGATATTGTACAATATCCATGTATCTTGCTTACAAGTCTTGCTATGTTTGGTACAAGCAAAATTCATGTGTAGAGGTGGCGAATACCCGCATCACCCCAGTGATCCATCATCATTTGCTAATCTTAGATTTTAATCATTAAACTAGTTTTATTCTTGCCTTTACTTTTGCATGTTTAGGTTAAACAACTCAAATCAAACTTTTGGTCTTAGACGATTAACTTAGATTGATACGAAACGAGAAAAAGGCACTCAGATTCTTAACGTTGTCCTTTGGGTTCGATCCTAAATCTGTACTATGATAAGGCTTCCACACTCTTGTGGGGTTGGAGCATTTATCTAGCACCAGCTGTAGGTAAACCTAGAGAGAACATCAACTCCCTAGGGTTTTTGGTGCATATTAGGACTTCCATTGGAAGAGTAATCTTTTGGTGTAAGTTCTAGCTCCATCACCTAGCTTGACACTTTTTCATCAAATGCCCCATATTTCCACATATAAAACAACCTCTGGTCTCCTTCTGTGGCCTGGGTGGTCCTGTTACTGACATTGATGCCGAGCTGTGAGCTCCCTCTAGTGGTAAACTACAGCCTCTACCCCTATTCGACGTCCATTGCGTCTGGGTATTGAATCTTGGTGGTGCTATTGGTGTAGAAAATCTCAGTTTCTTGAAACCTTCAGACCTCTATCCTTGAAACTGACTATACACCTTCTTACTCTTAGTCTTACGCTTCTCAATCATTGACCTTTCTATCCATCTCACAGACTCCACAAAGGCGGCAAACCTCTCCCTATTCTCTAAGGTAGACACAGGAGTGGTCAAATCAGCATTTAGCCCCTTCTCAAAATGCCGAATTCTTTCTTCATCAGTAGCTGCCATATGCGGACAGAACTGCAAAAGCTCCATGAACTTAGCTTCATACTTTCTAATGTTCATTGGTCCTTGCCTTAACCTCTCAAATTGAGAGATCTTCTCATCTAGATACGTCTTGGGGAAGTATCTATTGACGAATTCTCGTCGGAATTCTACCCATCCGATTTCGACACCTGGCCTCTTGCCCTCTTCTATTGTCCACCAATGGCCAACACTCCCTTTTAAAAGGTACACCATGTGCCTCACCTTATCTGCTTTAGGAATATTAAGGATTCTAAAGGCCTTCTCTAGCTCAGTCAGCCACATATCCGCATCTTCTGGGTCAGCTGTACCAGCATAATCTGTGGCCCCGACCCGATGAATTTGTTCAAAAGTCTTGCCGGATCCCTGTCCTTCATGGTAAGCTGGTGCCCTAGGTGCCGGTGGTGGAATCCTATCCGCCATATGCATCATGGTTTCCATGAACTACCAAAACACTACTAAAAAAGGGTCTTTAACTATATAAAAAAATTATAGCAAAAACCCCATATTTTGTAGCGAAAGGCTTTGACTACATATTTCTTTACATATACAAATTGTAGTATATACTCGTATAGCTAAAGCCTTTAACTATATTTTTCAAATATGTAGTTAGATAATCCATTCGCTACAAATTCATATGTATCCAGAAGCATAGCTAGATATTGTCCTTACATATTTAAATATAGGTATAATTATAGCTAAATGTATGCCTACAATTGTATATATAGTTAGTATGTAGCAAAAACATGAAGTTAATACAAATTATATGTAGTTAATGTGTAGGGAAAGGCAACATCTACTGCACACATAGATATGTAGTTGGATTATGTACTAGTTACATATATAGTGCCACATATACATATATGTATAGTTTGATTATTCATGTATTGTGTAATTAGTCCAAAAGCTCTTTTAGTAACAAACTTGTAGTAGTTAGACCAAGTTATGATCTTTATGGCCAACAAACTTACTTTCATTTATACTGAAACATCAAATGTACATGGGGAGGACGTATACCTTGCCCCTATTACATAATGTGTACAAAGAAAAGGATATACATATACTAATAAATTCAGTGAGGTCTACACACATCTTGGAAAAAGAGTATGTATCTTTCTCGACCAGTTTTAGAATCGTTCTTGTCTTCTCCTTTTGTTCAATGAGTTGGCGATATCATGGGTTCTTGTGTTGCACAAAGTTGTGACCTTGTGACACGTTGGCCCTTCATCTGATTTCCTTGATGAGTGGGTTGATTTTGTTGAATGAAAGAAGTCTTGATTTGAAGATTGTAGCATCGCCCCTCATAGTGACATCTTTCTATTACAACTTGGACCATCCATAGATGTTCTAGGAATCTTCTTTGTACTCTGTTTTGTTGGACTTGATCTAGACCCAAAGAGGGATTCTTGTTTAGCAATAAGTTGACATTGAGGCATTTTTTTATCCTGCATCATATATGTATAAAAATTGCAGTCATTGAATAGAATAATTATTTCATTCATTTTTAAGCTGCACCTTACTCGCAATCTCCGTCATTCCTTCTCTTCCCTCAAAGTAGTATAATCTTTAAGCATGGATAGAATATGAACCTGCAATAGTTAATCACATAAAGAAAGGTAGATGACAAGAGATGATTAGTGTAGTTTTTTTACCATTTTAGGACTTGGTCTGGTCCACCATCACCATCTGTGTCGATTATACATAGGAGCAAAGTGGTAAAGAAGTTATCTGACATCTCAAACAATATTTGAATTCTGAATTTACATCATACTTATAGGAACCTAGAGAAGCAAAGAATATATAGATCAATGACCAAATATTGCATATATCTACACCATTTGATAATCAAGTCATACATTTTTTCAATATACAATGGTGTATTATGTAAAAAAATCCCAACGATTGACCATCAACAATCACAGGTTTTGAAGAATAAAACATCCCCATAATGCACATACACAAATAAGGTTAGTAAATATTAATTAACAACTTCTATAGCAACTGAAGAACCCTGCTAAGCTCCTATTATACCAAATAGAATCTACATCACCATCAAGTTGAATAAATAGTGTGCCAAACATAATAGGGTATTCCAACCTAAGTTTGGCAAAATTGAGATAGGTTGGAATACCCAGTTATGTTTGGCACATTGTTTATTCAACTTGACGATGATGTAGCTTAGCACACTGTATATTATTGTGTATCCAAAAACTTACTAGTGCATAAAAAAATCTAATAACTATTATTGTAGCTCCAGGAAGGTTTACACATGAACATGATATCGCACCGTGCAGACTGTCAAATTTCACCAAGGATTTTACACAGTTTCCTAGTATTATGGTAATATAAACCTCCTATAGTGAACTTCTAATAGGTCTGTTACTTTTCATGATGGCCATTATCTATTGCATAAATTTTCAGTTTGCCTTTAAAAAATTACTATGAAAAATATTACAGAATTGCATATAGATAGAAAGAGGTAGCACAAGAGGTATCTCAGTCTCACATAAGCAACAAAAAAACATAAATCTTCAAAAATAGCATCAAGATCACTACCAAACTGAGTCTTGACAAAACCTATCCAACCACCAGCCAAAGAGCAGGAGCGTATCTACCCAATAGGACATGCAGGATATAGAAACAAATATACATGTCTCATCAACCAACCTTTGAATCCAACATCATTGATTACTGTTATGAATAGTTGAATATAATGGGTTAATAGAGAAAGAGGTCCATTCAGTCCATCAAGGAACTTCTATTCACGTTAATGGCTAAGCAACACATGCAGGTGATATCATCATTTGTGCACTGCACAGTGTTTGATGCTGCAAATATTCTCAGCATAACAGTTGAATTGGATACAAGCACATATGTTAGTAAAGATGAATCTTTTGACTACTTTGATACACAACAACATGAAGCAAAATGGCTAACAAGTTACATATGCATCCTTAAGAAAAGTCAAATCATAATGGACAGATACCCCATATGAGAACGTCCTACGCAGATGGATAACATGAAGTGTCTTTAGTAATATGTCTATTTAGAAAGTATTATTATATTCTGTTGTAATAAAATGTTGTAGAATGTTCAAGTTGCTCTGTTTATGGGATTACATACCTTCCTTGTGGATAATCCCCTGCATTGACTTACAAATGTAGTAGTGAAATTGCGAATTAAGAAGAGTATCATTTAGATTTTCCCTGTTGGATATCAATTTGATAACGGAATAGGTGCACCGAATGGTAAGGAACAGTTAGAAATGGATTTAATATCATATCCACTTGAAATTCCTTTGGTATGCCGATGTTAGTGAATCTTATAACTAGTTCACATTGTATTGTTCATGGCAACCCGTTTGCATTCTTATTAAACAACTGTATGCATTCATGTCATGAATATTTCAATCTGAACTATGAATTAAATGTAAGCCACAATGATGAAGACCATTGTAAAGAGAGATTAGAGGGAAATGTAAACTCTAACCCCATCAACAATTGACTGTGGCATATTCTCTAGGAAGCCAACTACTCCTGCGTGCCTTGTCGTTGAGATCCAACAACAATCAGTTCAACAACATGTTTAGATACCATGAGTTGACTCTTCATGTTCTAAATATCCCTACATGTGACACGCCAAGGATGATGGTCCTTCCTTCTTGACCTATTAATGGGGTGAGTAGTCCATCCAGGCTTTAGCACATGGTCACAGCCATAACATCACTTTGGGTTCCTCTATAACTCAAATAGAAATGGCCAATGGATTCAGGAACAACAACCCTTCTACCATCTTTAGCTCCAGCAACCAGAGTTATCATTAAGTTAGCCTTGTCCAGTTGTCCAAGTCATGGAGTTTCTTTCACTTGCTATGCAAATAAGGCTTCCCCTGGATTTTGATAGGAGTAAATGCAGGTTGAAGTGTGATACACTAAGTGGCTTTTCTGAACTATTGTTGTACCCAATAAGCCCAGAACAAAACTGAATGGAAACATATGATCCATGTAGCTGACCCCATGGTTGTGGTAAGAGGTTTATGTGATCTTGGTTAACATCTTGTCTGGTGTATTTCCATTCTAAAGTGACCTCTTTACTTTACATCTAGTCTATGTCTAATATGTTTACAAAAATTTAGTTGAAAGTAGTGGTGTTCATTATAAAAGATGTATTAGAATACAAGGTCAACATGTCAGGACTGCATCAACCAAGGAGTAATTATGATTAATGTTGAAGCACATAGCATGGTGAGTAATGATATAAATAATGCCAAAAAAAAGATTTCCGCCAAGTTTAACCATCTTTGTTATGGAATTTTACAGTAATTTAGTACATACTGGAACTTGATGTAATAATCATGGCATGGGTTTCAGATTTCTAAAAACGCTTGTTCCCTCTCTTCACAAAACCATAATGATTTTAAGCCCTATCTTAGATACATTATCATACTAATATTGTTATAATAATAATCTTTACAAGGTCTGTCAACATTGCGATAAATCTCAAATAACTTGGAATTCTTTTTTGGAAATAGGTAAGTATATTGCCAAAGAAGGTAGTAGGACTACCTCATACAACCAAGAATAGTGAACCTGTCTGTATAGATGGGGATATACAAAAACCCATAGTGTCTAAACTATCTTATATACAGGGTTCTATACAAAATCCCCAGTATATTTTAGCCCGTCTGGTTGCTCCTTTCAGTAGGCTCTTCTTAGCAAGAACCAGATTGTAGAGAGTTGTTGACACCTTATTAAGAAACTCCATTTCTGATCGGCTGCCCTTTAGGTGTACTCTTCTATTTCTCTCCTCCCAGACGTAGAAATAAAAAATTGTCAAGCAAATGCCTCCGAAGGCTGCTTGATGCTTGCCCTTGAGATGGTGGTGCATCCAGTCCAACATATCAATTATATTATTAGACTGGTTCTTCCCCCATTCATTCTTTAGTAATATGGTAGACCAGACAAACCTGGTATAGATGCACTGTAGAAATAAGTGATCATGGCTTTCATCGGCTCTGAGGCAAAGTTGACATCGGCCATCGACAACAATACCCCTGTTCCTTAGACGGTCTTTGCTAGACAGTCTACCAAGAATGGTTCTGTAAGTGGCTGTGCTCTGTTTCAGGCAGTGTTGATAACCCCACAGAAATTTAGACCACATGACATCGGGCGATGTATCGATGTTGATCCATGGGATGGCATGTAATTTTAAACTCACCATATCATGCTCATCAACATTGTACAAGGACATGACCTCCAGCCATCTTTTGTACATATTACTCTAGGATCTAGAGGGGTTCATGTCACTTTCATTAGGAATATTACCATATCTCTTATTCATCCACTTGGTACACACATTCTCCTTATCCCTAGGAAACCTGTCCAGCCTCTTAGTCTGCCCACAAGCAATGATACTATTAGGGTGAAGAACGTTGAGCCCACCTTTGGCGAATGGCCGAGCCAAACTCTCCCAAGCTACACCATGACTACGTCCTCCCCAAATGAAGTTTGCAATGATCCTTTTCATGGAATCAACCACATTTCTTGGGATATCACACACCTCTACCCAGAAACGAATACAACTTTGCAACACAGATCTGACTAAAACCAGCCTGCCCGCCAAGGAGAGTATGATCCCTATCCAAGCCTCCACCTTTGATCTTAAGCCGTCAAGGCACAATCTTAAATCAGAGGATGTACCTTTACCACATGTGATAGGAGCCCCCAAGTATCTGGTTGGGAGTCGTCCTCCTTTTAGATCGATCACAAGTTTAAGTCTACCTCTCCTATGATCACAAGACTTAGAAAGGTAGATTATGGACTTAATCGTACTGATGTAGAGTCCAGTAAGTTTTCCAAAAGATATCATCACCCTCTTGTATTCTTTCAACCATTTAGCATTGCCAGTAGAAAAAAGCATCACATCATCTGCAAAGATGAGGTGACTCTTGACTTTGGTTCCTTTTATCTTGAACACCTTAATTTTGCCCCTATTCTCAGCCAACTGGATGATGTTTGTAAGACCTTCCATAAGAATAGTGAACAACAGCGGTGACAAAGGGTCCCCCTACCTTAGTCCATTTGTATCTCTAAATTGATTGCTGATATGATTAGTTTGACTGACACAACTATTTGAGTACTTAGCCCAGTATTAGTGTATAAATTACTGGACATATGAATCAATTTGTTAAATAAATTAAATCCAGGTTCAAGTTACCATTTCAGACCACCTCAGTTTAAACGTTACAACTGACACACCACCAATTACAAATTTTAGTTTTTTTAACTATATTCAAGTAGGATTAATTTTTTTAAGAAAACCAACATTGGATCTGAATCATAGAGGTAGTAGAGACAACAAGATTGTACAACTGTATCTTATATAAAATCTGAATAAAGTGTATTCTATATAAATGCACCAAAAAGAACCATGAAATCCATATCCCTTCTAGGTGTCAGTAGATAATTATGTCTAGTTTACTCCACATTTCCTTTGAGAATTCTAGATCTATACCTTGATTGAAGGGAACTGATAGGGGGATACAAGGATGGAAAAGTCACCTTTAGTGCAACTAATCATGTATAGGTTGCTCTCTTCTCTAACTAGGTGAATGTTGTATTTTTTCTCAATCGCTATCCATGTTCTATTTTAAGTATTTTTCTACATCAAAGAAATTCTGAATCTTTAGATGGGCTTGAGTACTATGTATTATGCGTAACATATTTGATACAATTGAAAATCCTATATAAAATATAAATAAAGTTTTTGACTAGTTAAATAGATTTGATGATGATCTTGAGGACTTAATCATAGTAATCTTACCAATTATAATGATATGTTTTCATTTCTATCTAGTTATATCAAGAACAAAATAATAAATCTTATGTGAATCATATACGTCTATTTCTACTTCTTTACATGAGATAACTTATTTCATATCCGTTATCTGTTATTTTCAAAACAAATCGTCTTACCCCTTAAGAATCATATATTCTAAATCAACTCTATCATCAGGTCTTGCATGTTCCCATGCAAGTACAATATCAACCCCATATATGTTGTAAACTTGTAAGAACAAGGTTCCATACTTCACCAACTAACAATACCCAGGAACGATACCTAACTACCTCTATAAATAAAATAACTAGCACTTGTATGGGATTCACAACACTGATAGCTAGTAAATCATTTTATCAACCTGGTCATTTTGGAAAACTGAAGTGACTCAATGATCAGGTGTAGTTGTGCTTGCTACACACATGGTTCCTGAGATAAATACATTTAGTAAGTGTAGGGGTATAGTACATGTAGAGAGGACGAGAAAGAACTTGTTTTTCTAGCATCAATGGTAACAAACTTCATGATCCATCTTTTACATTATGAACTAGAATGCACCAGAGCATGAGATTCAACCAGACCTTGATTGACTTCAATAACCATCCTCAATATAGGAGAATATATGTCATTAGTTTCCATCACATATGAGCATCACTAAATTTTATCCCTTTGTTAACTTTCGTTTCAAATTTTGGATCTTGGTTTTGTTACAAAGTAAATCACAGGGGAAGTATCCCTTGCAATTAGAAAGTGGTGACCCCCTTTGTTATCCTAACAAATGATCATTGACGGGAATGAAGGAATGGAAATTAGTATGCATCAGAGAAATGAAGTTACATATGGAACTTCAATGGAGGTAAGTCATGAGATAACCAAAGATCTTGAATAGGGAAGAAAAACTCCATTAAAGAACAATATGAAGATATTTAGTTCTGAATCACATTAGGAAACGAACAACTTACAAAACATATGACATGAGAAAATGTTTGGAGTAACATTTTCAAATGATTGTGCTAAAATTCCTTTAGGGGGAGAATAACTATTATAGTCAAATGTTCTAGTTTAAATTTAGGAACGTGACCTTCAAATCATCCAACATAATGTATTATTGTGCCCCTGACTTGTTCAAAAAATCAGACAATAGCATTGTTAATGCCACCATGTAGCCTTGTTCTTTAACACCAATGCTAGCTCTTTCCAACCCAATACTGGCCAGAAATAGAGTATCTGCAGAGGCTATGAGTGAAAAATAGATGAACCACTATATAAGTTAATATAAATAATGTACAAAACCATCAAAAGTTATAAATAATCAGTATACCTCTATCTCCATCTTTAGAGAAACATATATTGCCATTAAAAGAAACAAGGCATATCAGAGTTAAGAAACAAGGCTTCACAAACCATATAGAATAAACAATCTCGTCCAACAGGCAGCGGCATATTCCAAATAGTGATTAGAAAAGTGGTTTAATCATTTCCACAATAAAATCTATAGTAAGACTTCTACAAATGGTGACTAGTAAAATGCAAAGCATGTCTATATAAAAAGAATAGATCCTGAGGCCCTAAAGAATAGCACCATGCCTCTAAATGAAGATCCAAGCATGTCTAAGAGAGCAAAAGTGAAGAAGTTCAAGGCCAATGCATCCAACAACATATATCAGTCATCTTAATGAAGCATCAACACTTCAAACAAGTCATTCTGTTAGTAATGTTATCTTTTTTGTTCCATTCAGAATTTGCCAAATAAGGATACGACTAGGTTTCTCGTTGATGATGCATTACCATATTTTTCAATCCCATTAGAATATTCCTAAAAATAATATATTCCATGACTTGTTTTTATCATCATTGTTGTTATCATCAAAGCCTCAAATCCAACCAAGCTGGGGTTGACCACATGGATCAATTTTCTCATTAATCTATGGTTCAGGTTGTATTTAGATTGGAAGTTATTTTTGGTGGGGAAATAATGAACAGAAGACAATCATGAAGAGAAAACATGTATACATTATATTTGTATAGATGCAAGAAAGAAACATAGTGCAAGAAAGGTATTAGTAAACCGCATGTGATATTTTAAGCATAGTAATGGAAACATATTATTTAACATAGGAGAGATATGTACAATTTAATCCTCTTTGGTTGATAAGAATATACCTAACAAAGGTTCTCTTATCTCTGTAAATCGTAATGGTGCAACATCTATTGCTATCAATGATCAATTGGAATTTGCTATTACCTAAAAAGATACAACAAGGTGGTGATAGAAAGACATCTGAATCATTTGAAAATGCACCCAACACACCTATTTCAGTTGAAGACAACAATAATAGCATTTCACATACATATTTCAAATATTTCTAATAATAATAAGAAAATGATTGAAGACAAAGTAAATAATTCTTCCTAATTGATGCAAGAAACAATCATGATGTCTTCTACTAGTCAAGCTTCCTCGGGCATTTGTAGACTTTCAAACTTGATAAGAAATAATAAGCTTGCATCAAAGCTTGATATTGCAGATGATATCATTGTACAAGGTAGTGGTTGGAGGGATAGTAAACCTAACTATGTGAAGCATAATGAGGTGTCGGTGGTACTTCCATCTTAGTAGATAATGTTGGTTCATCACTTAAGGAGAATAACACAACACTTTAGTAGTCGTTCTCTTAAAATGCAGTCAATGTGGACGTTGTAATGAAAGGTGAAATCAAATATGGTGGTCATAAGTCTGAATCCAGTGAGCTAAAAAATATTCCAAGGAATACTGATAAGAATTTTTTTTTTCAAAAGTACAACTAGTGCCAGTTGCTTGTCTAAAAATGTTTATACTTGGGTCTCCTAAGAGCTAGATAAATCAAGTGAAGTTGGTGTTGTCTTGTATGATCTTTTGCATTTACACAAGGAAAAATCTACAGATTATGCAAACAAGATTGTTCTCAATGTCCAAGAATTCCTCTTCGGAAGACTCTAACAAGCTACAAGGATAATGGACATAGACACAAAATCTAGTTTTGCGAATAAGTGACCACCAACAACCAGAATGACACTGGATTCTCATTAATGTACATCAACCTTGGTAGTTGTTATAGAAGGAGCTGGCACCAGATATCAATTATGGAAACTGTTTCCATAAATCTGTTAGAGAAATTTATTCTATATGTACCTAAGACTATATTAAATAAGAATTAACCAAGAAGTCCCTTTAAGATGTTATTGGATTTCACAAAGTGGCTTTCATATTGGTAATGTATGATGGAGGAGGGATACATTGACAACAAGTTAAATGGTGTCTCAATTTATTCATTCTCTAAGGTTTTCTATATACAAGTATAGAATCGACGAGGTCATTGGTTCTAAATACAAGTTCAGGTTCTCATTATAGGAGCAAAATGAAGAAGATGGGTATGGAGGATAGGAGGAGAGTGTGGCATAATAGAAGAAGGAGAAGAACAAGACATGAGACAAAAAAACATCATTCAACTTACTGTGAGGGTCCATATTGTGGATGCCAATATGAATTTTGTTCATTTTATTCTTAATGAAATGAAATAGAAAAGGTACCACTGAGAAGTAAATATTTTATCGTAGATATCACCCAACTTATTCATATGTTAGCAAATCACTTTAAGATACTTATAGCACTAGATTTTAATCAATAGGATTATTAACAGTTGTGATAGGAACAAACTCACCATGAACATTGTAACTATTATATCCAAAATGGGATGGGTGAAGGAGGATTGTAGGAAAAGCAAGCACGATAGACGGACATGAAAGGAGGAGGTGCAAAGTAAGTGGCTAGGAAGACCTAAGGGCTTGTAGAAAGATAAAGTGGGAGGGGGGGTACAACCATTGGTGGTGGATAAAAGTACACACAAGAATAGTTGCATCACAGTGTGCCTCTGGTGGTAGATGGAAAATTCGGTGGGCATTTGTATCCAAGTTTCAGATAATCCATCGTCATCACTTTATAGACCACAAAAGTCTATACCTTAGATGACATTGTTGGTGAAAGACAATTACATAAATCACACCAATGGCAGACGGGCTACAAGATGCTCTTGTCTTTTGGAGAGCTCAGGCAAACTATCTCCACTAGAACTCTAAAACCCATTATGACCCTTCCCAGTAGTCATCCCTAATAGAACTCCAAAATCGGTTTGACTATGATTTTGGACTGAGTTATCTCTGTATTGCATGTTGGTTAAAATCTGAGTACAAATTCTAAGTCTACAACATATAACAAAATAAGATAGAGGATAGGCACATTTCACTCCACAGTCAGCCTAGATTCTAGAATATATCTACATTTCATATGAGATTGCAGAGCTCTTTTGGAAGTGCCGCCATGCAATGCTACTATAAAACATTATATTCCCCTCTTCTTGTACGGTTATACCATATCAAAGAAATCAATGTCATCGCCTACAACAAGTAAATCCTCAGGAATAATCAATAGTTAGCTTGAAAGTTGAAAGTTCTTCGGTAGAATGTTGAACATGATTGCAGCATATAGGATGTGCCTAACGCCAACACTAATAGGGTAAAGTAAAAATATGAAGTAAGAAATGATGACAACCACTAACACTTAAAACATCAATATATATAGAAGTACCAGTGTTCGAGGCTTACTTGACAAAATGAGCATATGATGAGAAACATCATAGGCAAATACAAGCTCAAGAACTTGTAGTTTAACTTTTTCCTTGATCCCTAATACAGACACTACTCACTACAGTGGGCACCCATCTATTGGATCAGGAAGATGGGGATCAATTTCTTGAAGAACCTACAGTAGAAAGAAATTAGTTGTTGTTAGATGTGTCGAGAAGTTCAATTGTTTTTGGAACGAAATTCCTGGAGGTGGGAAAGCTTTCATTCTTAGATGTGGCATAACATCCTCCAACAACATAAAATGAGCCTTGCGAGGATCCTCTGCTAAGCGTACTAGCAAAACAATGCCAAAAGAGGGACTGACTGACAAACACTCACTTTCTTGGTTAAGTGGAAAATTATACAATGAAGATGAATATATAGGAAAAAACAATACTGGGGATAAATTCAATAAGATATATAATGGCATGATACAGATCAAATGTAGATCCTAGATGGATTCCAGTACCAATTAGGTATGTTCTTTCATTGTCAGTATTTAACATGGATATACTACGTTAGAATGTGAGGGACATTGTTAATGATGTCAATTTTTAACCATTCCCAGGGTCGAGGCCCATTACTTTTCAGGTGGTATCTGGAGACTAAAGAATAAAAAACATAATGATTCTAAAGTTAACTACAACCCTAAGTGGTTCATCCATTAGAACGGTACCATTGCCATAGAGATAATTAGACAACACATTTCTAGAAAAAAAAGAGTCAGACTCTATGTTTCTCATTCTGTAATGTAAGATAAGGCAACTGAAGAAGTTGTAGAATGATAACCGGTGTACCTATGATGGATAGAAAGTTAGTTAAAATAGTATAAACAAGTCACCTTCAGACATTTAGTATACTCACTTGATATTTACTATGGTATGTGATCTGTAAACGTGGTCGTAATGTTCATTGTTGCCATTATATAAAAACATTTCTTTTCAGTGAATCTGATTAGTAGGATGACAAAGAGTTAATGAATGATTACAAACTTGGGACTACAAAGTTGGTAAAGACTGTCCAGTGGGGGTCCGAGCTACTTCTAGAGTGAACATGTGCACTACATGTAATTTAATTAATTGGGTGTCACTCAATCTAAAGACATGTATACACTAAAGGGGTGGCCTATTTGGTTTGCAATTGGAGCTTGGCAGGTGTGGCAGATGAGGAATGATCATATGTTCTGAAACATAGAATACATGACAAATCAAGCTGCAAAACAGACCCAAAAGATCACACCGCCTTAAATCAAGCTTGGAAATATAATGCGTACAAAACTATAATCATCTCATAAACATATCATGTCTGATGAAATCCTTTAGAAATAAGAAAGATTATAAAAATACTTTATCCTGAATTAACAGTAGTAAAGATACCAACCAGTGTGTTACTATGGAAGTTGCTACAATAGTGGGTCTCTACATAGTAACGTTTGCAACCGGCACCTTGGAAGTTCCTCTAACTACATCATCTCCATAGTGGCAGCGACTTGTCCTAGTGGTGAAAACTTAGATGGTTGATGATGATGGTGCAAGTGTTGGAAATTTTAGCACCGTGGTGTCACATTCCCAGAAATTACAGTCTGAAATGCAAAAGATGGGGCTAAAATTTAAACATCATGAAGATAACCTCAGGAATTTAAAAAATTCAAGAAAATAAATTAGATAAATCTGTACTTGATATGCAAGTTATATTGGGAAAGTATCATTATACAAATGTTATTAAAGAAGTTAAGAGTACACAACAATGAAAATCAGAGAAGCATGTTGTTGAATGTATCTTACAACATGAGGAAATAATAGCAGACGTTTTATGCAGGGTCAGAGACAAGTATGATGCACATAAACATGAATTATATATTTTTTGTCTAACAAATACCATTATTTTCAACTTTTGTATTTATTTTTCTTTCAAAATTTAGTTTTCAATTGAGTAATAACTTGTATGAATAGGTTAGGCTCTCGAGTATATCAGGATGGTCATCAAATTAAAACATTTCAATCTTATTATACAGAGTCATGAAGCTCTTTCATACGAATTAGAATCCTTTCTCTAAATATTTAAAGTAAAACGTAGATTGAAAGCAATAGGTTGCACATATAAACCAACAGTATGAAAGTAAATAATGCACAATAGTGTTCCAACACATCATGCGAAAGAACATGCATCAAGAGATGGCATTAATGGGAATATCATTTAAGCTCTATAGGTACATTGCAGTTTTATAAGTTTCCTGAGAAATGTCTCCTTCAAAAAGAGACTCAATTGACTGATCGGTGCTACCTTCAAGGTAGGGAATATGGAGAAGTCTCATGTATGGTTTGAATGATAAGAGATCCTCTGCTAATCACATGGATGTAGGGTCTTCTATTGCAACATATTTAGCATAGTTATTCTTGAGTTTCTTCCTGCAACTATCCTATTCCAGAAGCAAAATCTTATTCATTTGATAAACAAGCTACATCTGAAACAAAGTAAACTCTAGATTGACCTGCTCGAATGTAAATGAAGCAAACTCTGGAGTCTCCTACATCAAAAACAAAGTAAATAGATAAGATGGCAAGAAAGAGATAGCCCTGACTAGTTATTGTTGATTTCAACAACATACAAAAGATGGAGGAAAAGGGGGGAGATACAAGGCCAATCATCTATTCAAATAGCATTTAACACAACCAATGACAAAGCTTGCTTGAGTAAACTACAATTCACTTGGCACAATAATATGAAAAAGGCGAAGAGAATTGCATGCAAGTTAGAGCTGTAGTCAACGAATTTTGGTTCAATCAATTCCCAGGTACGAAAACTAAATTATGAACCTCTTGCTTTGTGAATACAGACCAAGAGGCTTACAAATGTGATCACTCACTACCAATGGAAGTCTTTAATACCACATGTCTGTTCTTGCTTCCCATCAATCTGAAAATTTGTTGTGCCAAGTCTACCTTGGGGTAATTGTTAGATATATGGCTGCTGTAGTAACCATTTATTTAGCATGGGTTAAGCCCAATGTAGTACAACAAGTACATGTGAGAAAAGTAGTTTTGTCTCTAGTGTAAATGGCAAAGAAGTTTTATCCCATATTGCTCACTCCTAGAACTTTTTTGGTCCTCATATGTAGGATCACATGGGGCACTAGTGTCCAAGGAGTCCTAGGAGGGAGGTATGCTCACCTCCTTGGTGGGTGGGGTTACCACATCACAACGCACGCACGCGTGCGTGCGCCACACCACGCCTCGCCTGGCCTAGCCTGGCCGGGCTTGGGCTTGGGCTTGTGGCTTGTGGATTGTGGATTGTGGATTGTGGATTGTGGATTGTGGAGAATGTCTTCTGTTTTCTTTTTGTACTATGATACGACTAAGTAATTAATTACTCATGTAATTAATTGTTTCTTTCCTATTTTGAATTTCTTAATCCTAATTGGAAATTGTTTCTCTTTTGTGGATTATTCTGTATTGTGTACAAGAGCAACTGGGTGTTTGCGTCTTACTGGGAATAGGATTAGGGATGTGCGTGGCTATATGTATGCCTCCGGTCATTAGGGTTAAACACACATCAAACAAATTTCTACCGCCGTTTCACGTGTGTTTTGAGAGCCCTAATCCAGAGCGACTGCCTTCGTTCCAAGCAACTTCATGGAGTTGTTCTCCTGTGCGAAGTGCAGCGTTCTTCTTTCCATCACTGAGACACAACTGTCAGGCGGTGGTTCTTGCGGTTGCTGTGCTGCAATGGTAGCAGTGCAACGTGACTACGTCAAGCGCGAGTGAGATGAGTCGGTTCCAGGTTCATGCTAGATTGAGTCTAGGAGAACGGTGCCTATCCGCGAGGATTTCCGGGCACTGATTTCTTTAAGTATCACATTCGTTTCTCAACGAACGATCTGGTTGGTGAATCTAACTCTTGTTATTTCTATTCTCCTACTTTGTTTGATCTTCGTTTCTTATTTGGGATCTACCTGAAATTGTTAATTACTTTGCACCTGTCGCTGTTGCATGAACGACGTTAATAAATATTAACAACAGTCTTAAAGTAATCATATATCTGTCATTAATTAACAATGGCCGGTCAGGGTGGTTCGGGAAATAAAATTGATACCAGCAGTATGCCTGAAAAATTTACTGGCACCAACTTTGCCCGTTGGTAGAGTCGGATGGAAATTTGGCTGAATATTGCAGGTTTTGATCAATACTTAGTAGAGACTGAACCTAAATCTGATGAAATGATTCCTGATAATGCAAATATAATTTCTAATTAGAAGAAGGGTGACAAAATGTGCCGCGGTTTGATTCTATTTGGTTTAAATAAAAAACTGTATGATTCTTACTCAAAGTCGCCAGTCACTACATCCAAGGTTTTGTGGGAATTGTTGATTAAGAATTTTAGTACTAAAAATCAAGGTGTTGAAAAATACTGCGTCTCTAAATTTCTTAAGTTTCAGATGGTTGAGGGTAAGTCAGTTTCCGATCAAACACATGATCTGCAACTCCTAGTTCATGAACTCTCAGATGCCAAGATGGTGTTGCCTGAGAAGTTTGTTGTTATGTCTATCATAGAAAAATTCCCTAAGTCATGGGAATCGTTTGGTATGTCTCTGAAGCATCGCAAAGGAACACACACAATGGAAGAACTAATGATGGATATTAATATACAAGAAGAACACTTAAAGGAGAAAACGGTCAAGGTGCCTACTGATGCAAATCCAACTATTAATTTTACTTCTGAAAAAAACACCAAAGATAAGAAATCTAAGAATGCACATAAACCTAAGGCAAAGATCCAAAAGAAATCGAATAACAAACCTTGTTGGACTTGTAGACATGTTGGCCACTGGAACAAGGATTGTCCTACTAAGAAGGCAAAGAAATCTACCACATCTGCAACTGAGGAGGCTGTGGTTAACATGATGACTACATCCTTGAACCTCAATGATGGGTATGTGTCTATTAAACCTGAAATCCTTTCTATTTTTGAACCACTTTATTGGATAATTGACACTACAGCTAATGTACATGTGTGTGCTGATAAATCCCTGTTTGTGTCTTATCAGGCCTCTCGAGGTCGGTCTGTGACTTTGGGTGATTCCAGCTCTGCAAAAGTCAAAGGCAAAGGACTGGTGGACTTGAAGTTCCCTTCGGGGAAGGTTTTGACTCTTAACAGGGTCAAACATGTTCCAACTATTCGACGCAATATCCTTAGTGGCGTCATTTCAGTTAGGGAAGGTTATAGAGTAGACTGCAAATGTAATAAGGCTATTATTAGACGCCTTCGTGATTCTTTGTTTTTTGGCAAGGGGTACTAATGTGATGTGGAGAACTTATTTAAGATTCATGTTGAACCTATTTCAAATTCCATTTTAAATTTGAATGATTATAGTTCTGTTTGCATGAATCTTGTTTCATCCGATGTTTGGCATTCACATTTGGGACATGTTAATGTTGCCTCAATGAAGCGTATGATGAATCTAAATTTGATCCCTAAATATGAAATTAGCAACAATAAATGTGAAATCTGTGTACAAGCTAAATTGCCTAGGAAGCCTTTTCATTCTGTGAATAGGAATTCAAATTTTTTGGATTTAGTGCATACAAATATCTGTGAATTTAATGGTGTTGCTACGAGAGATCAAAAGCATTATTTTATAACTTTTATTGACGATGCGAGTAGATACTGTTATGTCTTTTTACTTAGAAGTAAAGATGAGGCATTGGATAAATTTAAAATTTATAAGAAAGAAGCCGAAACTCAAACCGATAAAATACTTAAGCCATTAAGGTCTGATAGGGGAGGAGAGTATACCTCGAACTTGTTTTTGGAATTTTGCCAATTACATGGTATAGTTCATGAGGTCACTGCTCCTTATTCACCACAATCAAATGGGATAGCTGAACGTAAAAACCGAACCTTAATAGATATGGTAAATACCTTACTCCAAACATCTAGATTACCTAACTTTATGTGGGGGAAGCTTTGAATATGGCTTGCCATATTCTGAATAGAGTTCCCCATAAACATTCAGAGAGTAGTCCATTTGAGTTATGGAGAGGAAGGAAACCAAGTCTTAAATATCTTTGAGTGTGGCAGTGCCTTTCAAAGGTAATTGTCCCTGAACACAAAAGGAAGAAATTGGGACCGAAAACGGTTGATGCCATATTTTTGGGTTATGTAGAGACAAGCTATGCTTACATATTCCTGATTGTAAAGTCAGATATCTCTGGCATTGAGGTCAATACAATTGTGGAATTACGTGATGCAAAATTCTTTGAGGATGTGTTTCCTATGAAAACTAGTGTGTCAAATGAAGTATCTCAAGAAGATTCATTTACCACATGTTCCATTCCCGAACACGTGGAAAGGATGACAAATGTGGGGGGGGGGGCGACTCAGAACAAGCTATTTCTGAATCAGATGATTATGAAGAAATAGTTGAACCAAGGAGAAGTAAATGACCTAGGACATCCAAGGACTTTGGAAGTGAGTTTCTCACTTATAATGTTGAGGATGATCCTGTTACTTTCAAACAAGCTATGGAATCTCCAGAAGCTAAGTTTTGGAAAGAAGCCGTTAATGATGAAATCCAATCAATTCTCTCGAATGGAACTTGGGAATTGGTGGATTTTCCTCCTGGTTGTTCTGGAGTTGGTTGCAAATGGATTTTTAAGAAGAAACTTAATGCAGACGGGACAATCAATAAGTATAAGGCTAGGTTAGTTGCTAAGGGTTACACACAAAGGGAAGGAATAGATTATTTTGATACCTATTCACCTGTTTCCCATATGACCACAATCTGAGTGCTTACAGCATTGGCTTCCATTTATAATCTCTATATCCATCAGATGGATGTGAAGATCGCGTTCTTACATGGTGATCTTCAAGAAGAGATATATATGGAACAACCCGAGGGATTTTTGGGTCGTGGGAATGAGTCCAAAGTGTGTAAACTTGTTAAGTCATTATATGGCTTGAAACAAGCCCCTAAGTAATGGCATGAGAAGTTTGATTATGTGATATCATCGTTTGGCTTTATTTCTAATGAATTTGATAAGTGTCTCTACTGCAAGATTGTCAATAATGGATTCATTTTGTTATGCTTATACGTCGATGATATCCTACTTTTTGGTTCCGATATGAAAGTAGTAAATGAGACAAAGTCATTCTTGTGTAGCAAGTTTGAGATGAAGGATATGGGTGTCGTTGATGTGATTTTAGGGCTTAAAATCATAAGGTCTACTGATGGTATAACTCTCTCTCAGTCTCACTATGTTGAGAAGATACTAGAGAGGTTTGAGTACACATCACGTAAACCTGTTAAGACTCCATATGATTCATCCAAGCCCTTGTTCAAGAATGAGACTGGGGTTCCAGTGTCTCAATTACGATACTCTCAGATTATCAGAAGTTTGCTGTATCTTATGAACTATACACATCCAGACATTGCATTTGCCATGAACAAGTTAAGTAGATACACCAGTTGTCCTGACAAGACCCATTGGGAATCTCTTGATAGAGTTCTGAGGTATATCAAGGGAACATGTTCTCTTGGGATGCATTATGGTAAACATCCTTTCGTAGTCGAAGGATATAGTGATGCAAGCTGGATTGCCGTGAATTCTGGGAGTAATGGTGTCTCAGGATATGTATTCCTGTTGGGAGGAGGAGTTGTTTCCTGGAGGTCTAAGAAATAGACCATATTGTCTCGGTCCACTTTTGAGGCAGAGTTATGTGCTTTAGATGAAACTGGATTGGAAGTTGAATGGCTACATGGACTTATGTCTAGTTTACCTATGGTAATGAAGCCGCTTCCTGCCATTTCAGTTCACTGTGACAACACTACAACTATTGCTAAGATAAAGAGTTCCAAGTACAATAAAAAATAGCATAGACACATCCAAGTCATATTGAAATTTGTAAGGGAGTTAGTGTCTAATGGGGTCGTGGCTGTGGACTACGTCAGTACCAAAGATAATACAACTGATCCTTTCACTAAAGGTCTTACCTTGGCTTTAGTGGAAAAATCCAAGTTGGGGATGGGACTGAAACCCCTATAGATTTGCAGGCAGTAGCAACCCAACCCAAAAGAGTGGAGGTCCCACAAATTGGGTTCAATGTGGTAATAACAAGCTATCAGGTAAGTCGGATGACACTATGTATTCTTATTTGATGCTTCTTGCATCTGTGTGTCTATTCCCTGGGAAACCTATTAGTGTCATGACTGCAAGTTAGTAAGAGAGTAGTCTCTTAATGGTGTCAAATCTTAGGACAAGATGTTAGCAGTACATCCTTGGAGACTCCAACTAAGTGATTGATGTTGTGTAGGCCACAACAGGAGAATTGGGTTGTTCTATGTTATCAATCATGATATAAAATTTTGTATGCATGGCCTTAATGCATTGTTTTCTTTACTACCACGCCTTTTTTGTGTTGTTACCAACCTACACTCTTGTACCCAAGGTTCAGGTTCAAGACTTTTGTTCACCTAGTTCCTACGCGGGTCACAGTTGGATAACTCAGGTAGATTCAAATCCAAAGGCATCTACTGAAAGCATAGTATGGAGGACTGAATGGTAGAACACACTACACATTGGACTTTGTGGGGGATTGTTAGATATATGGCTGCTGTAGCAACCATTTATTTAGCATGGGTTAAGCCCAATGTAGTGTAGCAAGTACATGGGAGAAAAGTAGTTTTGTCTCTAGTACAAATGCCAAAGAAGTTTTATCCCATATTGCTCACTCCTAGAACTTTTGTGGTCCTCATATGTAGGATCACATGGGGCACTAGTGTCCAAGGGGTCCTAGAAGGGAGGTATGCTCACCTCCTTGGTGGATGGGGTTACCACATCACAACGCACGCACGTACGCGCATGCGCCACACCACACCTCGCCTGGCCTGGCCTGGCCTGGCCGGGCTCGGGCTTGGGCTCGTGGCTTGTGGCTTGTGGATTGTGGATTGTGGATTGTGGATTGTGGAGAATGTCTTCTGTCTTCTTTTTGCACTAGGATATGACTAAGTAATTAATTACTCATGTAATTAACTGTTTCTTTCCTATTTCATATTTCTTAATCCTAATTGGAAAGTGGTTCTCTTTTGTAGATTATTTCGTATTGTGTACAAGAGCAACCGAGTATTTGCGTCTTACTTGGAATAGGATTAGGGACGTGTGTGGCTATATATACGCCTCCGGTCATTAGGGTTAAACACATAGCAAACAGATTTCTGTCACCATTTCACGTGTGTTTTGAAAGCCCTAATCCAGAGCGAGTGCCTTCATTCCAAGCCACTTTGTGGAGTTGTTCTCCTGTGCGAAGTGCGACGTTCTCCTTTCCGTCACTGAGACACAACTGTCAGGCGGTGGTTCCTGTGGTTGCTGTGCTGCAATGGTAGTAGTGCAACGTGACTACATCAAGCGCGAGCGAGACGAGTCAGTTCGAGGTTCATGCCAGATTGAGTCTGGGAGAACGGTGCCTATTCGCGAGGATTGTCGGGCACTGATTTCTTTAAGTATCACGTTCGTTTCTCAACAAACGATCTGGTTTGCGAATCTAACTCCTGTTATTTCTTGTTCTCCTACTTTGTTTGATCTTCGTTTCTTATTTTGGATCTGCCTGAAATTGTTAATTACTTTGCACCTGTCACTGTTGCATGAACGATGTTAATAAATATTAACAACAGTAATGAGGATGCCAGTGCACCAACAACATTACCCCTCTTATATAATTAACAAGGCCACACTACCACCCCACATGTTGCCTTATCTTGGATAACTTGTGGTGCCATGAGAATCATGTGTGCAAATCATTTTTTTGTAAATAACCACTCAAATATGAAAATCAAATACAATACCGTCTTTAATTCAAACACAATGAAAGTCCAGGTTTGGTGATTGCACTCTATCAAGATTTCAATATACGAAACTATTGTGAAGAGGAGAACGGGAATTACCTAGATTGAACATGAAGGTGACTGTTCCTTTTGCTATTTGGATAATGGAGTTCGATGTTACAACAACTGGAGGAGAAGGGTAGGTAGACGTAATTGGTGCCTTTTAGAGAGAGAGAAGGCACCGATAGCCTGGAGTGAGGATCAACTATAAGGGTCGCTTGGTCTAGGGAGATCAACTGCAATGGCACCCTTCTTGGAGGAGATCGCGTGCACCAGACATCTTTGCATCCATCTGGTTGGGGAGAAGCTCCTTACAATAGCCTGGAGTCGGGATCAGCAACAACAATGGCTGCCTAGTTGGGGCACACCAGGCGTTCTGTGGCCAGCTAGTTGGGGGATTCTTGACGGCACCCTAGAGTTTTCTATCGTTGTACAAATGTTTAGTCGAAGGAGATTAACCGCGTGGGAGAGTCAATTGTGATTTGGGGAGAGGGAGAATCATGTGAAAGATTCATTGGGATAGTTGAGGAGAGGAAAAAAAAACCTTATTAGCACCCAAGCGTGGGAGATCGAGCTTTTGGTCCAAATTTCTCTATTATTTAACTCCTATTTAGATACATTCATATACTTACAATTAAAAGAAAGAGGGACAAATGTAGCTGGGTGTAATCTTATAAATTGGCTACAATATTTGTGTTTACACTATTAATTTTTGTAACTGAAAGTGGTTTTAAATATATATGATTTATATGTAATTATAGCAATTGTAGCTAAATCATATATTTTTTGTAGTGAAACAAATCATGGAAGGCTGGGTTTTCCAGTGCAGCTTGGTTAATCTGGGGATGTTCAAGTTCTGGTTCCTCCCTATTCTGGTCCGTTACACCTCTTCCTGGTGCAGCAATGCTACTCTCAGCATCATGTTCTTCGTGTGATCTAGACATCTTTAAGTTCTTTTTCTCCTCCTATATGAGTAGAAGACACTATCAGATAACTAGAAGATACTAGAACAAACTCAACAACCTTAATCCTATGTCTCTGTAGACTCAGCGAACCTAGATCTCTAATGCCACTAAATTGTGGTGACAAATCCTAAAACATCAGATAATGATAAATGCTACGTCATTGACTAAGAGGAAGTGACAATTAACAATGGATTACTGAAAATCACTAAAAATTAAAACCATTTACAAAGAGATCCAAACACAGGAATACTCTTTTATCAAGAACCAATGTATTTCATTTACATCCTGGTTTATAAGTACATATCCTGTACCGTCTCTTCTCGAGGATTACAAGCATCAGCTGCCTTGTTAAAAACTATACACAGACAGTATAAGAACCTCGAGGCATCGAGCCAAAACCTCAGATTGATTCATTAAAAGTACTAACTACTAACTCTGAGGACCTGAGAGTACAGAGACAACACATAGGACTCTCTATACAATACATGATAGCCAGTGCCTCCATCTGGACTATCACTACTGTCCCTGTTGCTGCTACTGCTGCTCTTCCCCTGCTGTGGGGTTTTTGCCTCTTCTTTTGCGTTTACCTAAAAAGTTGGATCCCACAGGATGAGACAATTGAAAATTGTCCCAGTGAGAGATATAACTCTCCGCCAGAAACATTATCATTGCAAATTAATAGAATAAAACTGAGCATAAGAATCATATATGTTCATCAACAGATAAATCAATGTCTAAACACATTAGAGCAATATTATTATTCAAATCATTTCAGCTATATCTTGATAAAGCAACATGTCACTTATCCCATAAGGAATTGAAGAACATATATAACATTTATCCATCTAAGATATGCTAAGCAAGGTATCATGTAACGACCCTCAAAATTCAGTCCCAAAAATTCTTGATGTTTAATAAAGGCGTAACCCTAGGTTGAATGAATTTTTCTTACATTTGTTAATTTAAGTGGTGGCCATGCTTAGGTAGTATGCCAGAATGAGTGTAGGTTACATCATGATATTATGTGAACCTTTAATTTGATTCATCAACACTTATACACATCAATGTCAATTAATGCACAAAACCTAACCCTAATTATGCAATGATGACTAGTTAGGGGTTAATTGATAGTTTTGTCACACATACATGTAAAATACATCCCATTGATTTGTATTTGAGTAGATAATAGATTAATAGTTCTTCCCTTAGAATTTGGCAATAAAATCCCTTTTCAATGATTGTTAATGTATTCATTACCTTAAATAAATAATGGTGTAAAACACCTATTTCCCTAATTCATATTTAAAATTAGATTGGATAATTAGGTTCCTCATGGTCGATTTTGCTTGACCACCAAATTTGGTTAGATTTGGATAATCCTAGATGCCTCAAATGCCATTAGGAAGAAATAGAAGATAATGACTAATCCTTGATTAATAAGCTTGATAATCACAAGCGATTATCGTTTGATGTTTCCTAAGTTTCAGGCTTTAGGTGTAGGCATCCTATCCACACATGACTAAGATGAACCCAGCTCAGTGACAGTCATCGGATGATGATCTGACGAGAGGGGCTTCATCCCCTACCTCCCACAGAGTCCGTGCGGAAGAGGAGAACAGAGGCCCGATCCTTGGCTAGCGATATCCCTATCTTTTCTCAATGGTTTCCAGTTATCTCAACACCAACAAAACTGGGAGATCTCCACGATCCTAGCGACCCCTGGCTCGACCCCTATAAGCATCCCCAGAGAAAACACCCAAAACCCCCTTCCTTCAGATCGCACGACGCCACCCACCCTTGGCCGCGAGGGTCCATCAGACTGAAGGAAAGAGGTCCAAAAAGCAAGGATAGCCCCCGATAGGCCCTCCTATTCTATCAATTTCATCAGAGTCGACGCGAGCTAGCACCGCAAGCTCGACCTTCTCCAGCGATGATGGTGAGAGATAGCAACCACCTACGACCATCCCAACAGAATTCGACCTCCAGTATGCTTCCAAAGACTCCACTAGTGGTTTCCCTTATGCCTTTAGCCTGTGCTCTTCACCCATATGCTCCGCCCACAAACCAGGTTTAGGCCAAGGAAGCTAGACTTTCGGCCAGGTCTCTTGACCATGAAAAGGCCACACAAATTAGTTGCCTAGATTTGTTGGACACCTGCAAAGATGATGACATAGTTGTTTTACTCGAATCGCCTTTGTTGTGCCATTTTCCAGTTCGAGCTCCATTGCTCTGTTTTCGGAGAGTCCAACTTTGGTTTTGGAATTTCAGATGGATTCTTAAGCATTTGGGTGTACGAATGTGCTACTACTTCCTTCTTTGGTTTCAGTTTTCCCTCATGAGCCAGATTCATGCATCTGTTTGGAGTATGGTGCTTACCTCCTATGCTCCTACCTGTTCCTCCGTCCATGGTGGTAGTGTTGGGAGATGGGGTTTCCCGGTCTCACAGAGCCTAAATGACGGCTCATTGAGCTCGCACGGGCATGGGGATCCAGTGAGCATCTCCCTTCCCTCCCCGATCACCCTTCGTTCACTTCTGATTCGGAGGTAAAGCTCCAGTGGCACCATCGACGCCATAGCCAATAAAGAAGAAACCCCACAAGTCAATTACTGTCTTGCCCTCATGATATCAATGATTGTATCACGCCACCAGGGCCTTTGTGGTAATTGGACCCATGTTTTGATTTGGATAATCGTGAGCTTATTGATCGATTTTTGACCAATATTCCCTGTCACACATCTAAAGTTGTGCCTGACAATGTAAGGGTAAAGAAGTCTTTGCGCATGCTGACTTACTGAAATTTCCGAATTTCTCAGAAATGTCTTAAATGATTTTCCCTCACCTCTGATTGGTCTGAATATCTCTGATCTTTACAAAATCATAGAAAATGCTACAAGTGTCAGATGACAACAACCCATATATGAATTTTGCTCAGTTTTTTGAGATCTAGAGGATGGAAAAGGTTCCAGTTCCTGTTTTGTTTTGCTTTTCACGAAACATCAGACTTAGTGTAATTAGGATTTAACAAGCCATGAAACCCTAGAAATGAAGTTATGGATTATTCATTAATGGATGATTATTGAATTAACAAGGTGATTAGGGTTCCATAAACCCAAAGAAAACAACTAAGATCTCCCCTATGAGAGAGGTAAGCAGATTCATGCACTTTGAGTATTTAATATGAGTTTTCAATCACTTTATATTTATTGAATCATGATGATCAAGTTAAACTAGGTGCATAGCCATGTATTTCAATTGGGACACTTCTTGCTATAATGTTATTATATGATTCTTATGCTTTCAAGTTCTGTCTCCAAGAATTCATGTTATGATTAAGGAAATCCAATTAAAGTTAATTATGTCAAGTTAATGATGAATCATGCAATAGGTCGTATTATTTTGTCCTCATCATGTTAATGTTGATCCTACGTGGCTTATGAGCACCATTGGTGCAATAATATCGAGGATACTATAACTGACCACCCAGATTATGTTATGTGAATCCAAATATACTACCAATTAAGTTTCATGTTTTCCTTTATTGCCCAGTTATTATGCTGTTATAACAATGCTCAATGCCACTTACTCTAATGTAGTTTTTATTTGCATGTATGGCTGGGGGTGCGATGCTCGCAGGTACAGAACAACTCCAAGGATAAATCATATGAAGATCAAATCAAGAAATAGATCAAGGTTTTCAAGACACATATGGTGGGGTGCCATCTACAATAGAAGATCCTGATATTATAGATAACTTCATGTATTAATAATGTCTAATCATGTATATCTTAGTTAGTTTCAGTTCAAGAACTCACTTATTAACAATGTATAAATTAAGTTTAATATCTATGCATGGTTATTGTTTACTTTATTCGCAATGTATATCATTGTTGTGGCATCCCTTTGAGCTATAGTAACCCATGTTATGGAAAACATGGGTATTGCTTCCGTTGACACATGTATGCTTAAGGGGGTGTTACAAAATGGTATCAGAGTAAATAAGTAGATGGCCACCATGTAAAAATTACATCCACATGTTCTAAGCCATATGTATATAATATTAAGTTCAAGATATGGGAAACCAAAGTAGGGTCTAGTCAGAAGACACACATTAGATAAAGGTTAGGGTCATGTGCCTAGATGTTTTAGCTTTTGTGTTAACTTTGAATTTATACACAGCATGCTCTCTCTTCTTCCCACGTGTTTGTGGTATGGGACAAAGGCTCATGGGGTTTAGTAGAGAGAATGTTATGTATAAAATCATACTTGTCTCATCCTCTCAAGTGCATATGGTATGGGACATGTGCATGAGGGAGGTGTTGAGACAAGAGTTGACATTAAACTTTGAGACATATAGCCATATAAACATAATTAATTACATAATAAGACCAAATATGCATACATAGGGTAGATAATTTGACAGGGATACAAAAGAAAATGATGCACATGTTGAGAGTTGGCACACTGGTTGAGGCTCGGGGGCCCCTAACAAAGGGTCACGGGTTCGAAACCCAGCTGCAACACTCTCGGAAATGAAGTGAGCGTGTCAGGTCAGTCGACCTCTGATCTGGCTTAATCGGGTTCTCGGGTTTGCACGCTATTCGGGGCCCCCAGGTAGACGTTGGGCGAAGCCCATACGGCGTTCCTGGGTTATAAAAAAAAAGACCAAATATGCATACAAGGGGTAGATAATTTGACAGGGATACAAAAGAAAATGATGCACATGCAACTAAACAATGTTCTCTTCTATTTTATTATTATGTGTTCGGATTGAACATCATGTGTTATTTCTATGCTTATGAATTATGAAATTATCAAAAATCATGTCTACATATAAGAAATCATGTTAAGTTGACAATTTTCCTCTCCATCATGTTATGTGATCCTTCATTGGCCTTATGTGAGCCTTAATTGGCCTTATGAGCTCTGTGGGAGCATTATGTGAGCCTTAATCGGCCTTATGTGAGCCTTTATCGGCCTTATGTGAGCCTTAATCGGCCTTATGTGAGCCTTAAATGGCCTTATGTGAGCCTTAACCGGCCTTATGAGCACTGTGGGTGCAATCCAGGAGAGTGACTGTATCAACTCAAGTAAAATTCATGTTTAATATAAATTCATGTCAAGTTAATTAAGTTCTCATGTAATTATGTTAACTATGAGTAAGTCATGCCTTAAGTATGTTAATGAGACTCTAAGATGATATCACAGAATTAACATGCACATAATATGTGAAACCCTAAGGTGGGTAGTACCTTAATATGACATGAAAATTTCGGGCCGAAATTTCTATAAAGTGGGTAGGTTGTAACGACCCTCAAAATTCAGTCCCAAAAATTCTTGATGTTTAATAAAGGCGAAACCCTAGGTTGAATGAGTTTTTCTTACATTTGTTCATTTAAGTGGTGGCCATGCTTAGGTAGTATGCCATAATGAGTGTAGGTTACATCATGATATTATGTGAACCTTTAATTTGATTCATCAACACTTATACACATCAATGTCAATTAATGCACAAAACCTAACCCTAATTATGCAATGATGACTAGTTAGGGGTTAATTGATAGTTTTGGCACACATACATGTAAAATACATACCATTGATTTGTATTTGAGTAGATAATAGATTAATAGTGCGTCTCTCAGAATTTGGCGATAAAATCCCTTTTCAGTGATTGTTAATGTATTAATTACCTTAAATAGATAATGGTGTAAAACACCTATTTCCCTAATTCATATCTAAAATATGATTGGATAATTAGGTTCCTCATGGTCGATTTTTCTTGACCAACAAATTTGGTTAGATTTGGATAATCCTAGATGCCTCAAATGCCATTAGGAAGAAATAGAAGATAATGACTAATCCTTGATTAATAAGCTTGATAATCGCAAGGGATTATCGTTTGATTTTTTTCCTAAGTTTCGGGCTTTAGGCGTAGGCATCCTGTCCATGCATGACTATGATGAACCCAACTCAGTGATAGCCATTAGATGATGATATGACGAGAGGGGCTTCATCCCCTACCTCCCGCAGAGTCCGCGCGAAAGAGGAGAACAGAGGCCCGATCCTTGGCTAGCGATATCTAGGGTTGAGACCGTTTGCTCTTAAATGGTTTTGAAACCATTTGGTGCTTTCAACATTTGAAACCATTTAATCAAATTATCATTGAAACCGAATGAACAACCCTTCATTGAAACCGATTGAACATCAAACAGTTTGAGACCGTTTTCCCTCCAAACGGTCTAAAGACCGTTTGATCCCAAACGGTCTCAAGACCGTTTGATCCCAAATGGTCTCAAGACCATTTGGTCCAAACCATCTTGAAACTGAATGGATCAATTAGGGTTTCCTCCAACCAATCAATCGATTTTAGGGTTTGCACTCATTGAACCATCCAACATTGGAACCATTGAAAGTACATCAAATTATAGCCCTTGGATCTCCAACCATCCATCACTGCCCTTGAACTCCAAATGGTCTAGAGACCGTTTGGTCTCAATCGGTCTTGAGACCGTTTGAGCCATTCACCATAGAAATCAACCCTATCAAATTAGGGTTTCAACCAATCAACTCGATTAGGGTTTGTTATCAATGGATCACCCATTCTTGAATCCATTATAATTAAATCAATTTGAACCATTATATCTTCATCATCCACATCAGCAATAGACCCCAAATGGTCTTGAGACCGTTTCACCTCAAACGGGTTTTGAGACCGTTTGTTCATCAACATTGCAATCCGTTTACTCAAGATATTAATTGAGGTGTGTGCTAAGATGACATCATCATCTTCAAGCTACAAACCTTCGAAATTTTCTATGATTCTTATGGTGATTTCATCAACTAATAGAAAGGAAATTCGGGAATGAAAAAGGAATCAACATATGACGAAGAAATGAAGTCAATAATGATATTTAAGGGTTCAAGTTATATAACCCACCTTAAAATTTGAATCCAAGATTCAAGCTTCACGTCCTCAATGGTGAATGAAGCTTTCTCAACTGTCCAAGGTCTGTTCTCAAGTCTTTGAGTGAAAAGATTGACTAAAGTTGAAGATTGAATGGAGAAAAGAAGAAAATAAGCATTGAATTTCGATTTTCACCATGAAATCAAGGTTGAAGATGACTATGGAGCTTACCTGTAGGTTGGGGTACGTCCTCCTATTGCTACTAATCTCCCTTGTGCACGGCCAAAGCAAGGAAAGAAAGAAGAGTCGAAAAAGAGTCTTTCATGTGGGTGAAAAATGGGATATATGTAAGGAAATTTCAAGAGAGAGAAAGTGTTATAAAAATCCTTTAATTCCTTAAATTGGTGACACTTACCCCCCTCACTTCCTTGCATAAGAAGCCATCATCCTCTCCTTCAAAATCCTCTTCTTTATCCATGAATTAAAAGAAAACAAATTAAGCACCTTTATCAATATAATAATCATATCAAAAAATTAGTGGATATTACTTTTTCTTTAACTAATATGAGTGGGATCTCCACTTACTTTAGATATTTCGGTGCCATTGCAAGGCACAAGGACGTACATAATTATACGAATTCAACCATCTCATTTTTGGTTGAAGGGCACTTCCATTAATATATTTATTTTTGCATTAAATTGAATTAGGGTTTCAATTATGCTTAAATCTTGATTATTTTAATATCAAGATTCTCTCTCCTCTAAAGAGATTCAAATGAGATGCCCCTATGATTTTATTGTCTCTAATTGATACCAAGAAACATTAGGGACTCTCTATAAGTGGTATTTTTCATATTGAACCCTAGGTTTTGGGTAAATTGTACATTACACCAAAACTAGGTTTTAATGCACAAACATTGCTTAACAAGCTCTTTCTTGGTGCTCAGGCTGCCACAAGCCATTCCTCTGCATCATTTTCATTCTTATGATTCTTCAACACTTGAGGAACATTTATCATGTAACATTTGCAAGTTAACCCCTCAATTTGGGTAATTTGCACATTAGTCCAAAATAGGCAAACCATTGTTTTCAACATTATTTCAAAAAGGACTAAAATTGAAACATAAGCTCCTCTTGAGACTTAATTACTTTTAAAAAGATAAGAGCAAGCATATAATTGTCTTTCTTAAACAAAACATCTGAGGTTAGAGCATAACCCAGGTTAGGGATGTTATAGTAAGGGGGTTGCGAATAAGAAGGGGAGTAGAGTGGAGTAGAGATAGATCCAGTAGGGTTGGCACAGAGGATATTGTTAGATGGCTCAATATCTTTGAGAAGGAGGTAAAAAGAATTTTTACAAAAGATATGACTGTCAACTTTGTGGGTTTGGAGGTGAGATGAGGCAGTTGTAAAGGTAGATGGCCTTCTCGTCACGCTCACAAGTGGGTTGTGTATGTGGGAAGGGAGTGTTCCAGATGTTGGAAAAGGGTGAGAACGCCATCCCCAGTGTGGTTGAGTGTAGAGTCTGGCAATGTGGCCATCTCAGGACCAAGAAAGGCATCATCTACGATTTTGACATTGCCATTGATGGTGGCCAGTTTGTAGGCATTTTCCACATCTAAGATAGTGGTGTTGGTAGGGTTTTCTCCTGGTAATAAGGATCCGTGGGTTGTCATGCTTAGTATTTGATTCATTGGGGTGATCTTGTGGTAGATCAACTAGAGATGATGGGATCCCTCTACTAGATGTGATAGGGTTTTATCTACGATAAGGGTTTTGAACATACCTAAAGCGTGGGGTAGGGGATCTTCAAAACCCAGGGGAGCTTGTCTAGCAGAGATCAGGGAAGTGGCTGTAGCTACGAGTTCTTCTTCTTATGCTTCCTGAGTGTCCAGTGCATGTTGTAGGTCTGGATGTCCATTCATGCCCTGCAACATATTATCTTTAATGTTGGTTCATTCGTGACTTCTTTGGAGGATGATTGATGGTATCTTTTGATACGGTGTATGCGACAGATGTTTCAAGGAATGGAGTTGTTGATATCAGTCAGCCAAAGTTTGATGCTCATGTCTCCATGTGGGGGGAGAATGAGGTGCCATCCCATACTAAGGTTGAGAATGGTGAGCATATCTCTCCATCCTCGAGTGGATTGTAGTATGCCTCTACAGGTGAGGTAGAAGTTGATAGGGAAAGTTGTTGATCCCAAATAGAATTGGATGATTCTTCCATCTATTTCTACATGGAGGTATTTCTAAGATCTGGGGATGAAAATGCATCTGATCATTCTATTGTCTAGGAAGACATCCAGATAGACCATATATGGAGATGTTGTTGGTGGACGGCGGGGGGGGGGGGGGTTGTGATCGACGGTGTTGTTGGTGCTTCGTGTATTTATGATACTGTTGGTGTTTCGAGTGGTGATATTTGTGTCAGGAAGGTGGGTAGTTGGGTAGTAAAGGCACAATAGAAGAGTGTTCACCTTGAATGCGGATGTTATCTTCTGTCTTAAGTGTTGTATCGACTGATTATGTGTCTCATATGTGACTGTTGTTCTATAGTCAACTTATATGATTTTGGTGAGGCACTACGGTTGTAGTTCAGAGCATGTCAGCTCAAGGATGGTTCAGTACATGTGTTATGCCTAGAACTCATTGTGTAGTTGGTGTTGGAATTGTCCTACTCCACTGGGAAGTAAGATTGAAGTATGCCAGGTGGTGTTGCTACTACCAGTAGTCAAAGAGGGTGGAAGTATAGCCATTGATCAATGTATGGTCATGCTGCTCTCATCTAGTATAACCACTTTGATGCATTTTTGTTAGTAACTGCTGCCTTTGGGAAGTCTGCTATTTGTTATGTAAGTAATGAAATAGGGAATATTCTAGATTTCCTAATTTTTACATTCTGTCTAGTCTCTGGGCCCCTGTTTGGCACATGACTGGAATCAAATTAGAATCTATGGGGCTTAAGCAATTCTAGAATAGGATATTGGATTAGTGGTCTGGTCTCAAATCTTGTTACCTTTTTTGGGATGTTTGGGACATGACTTGCTTTTGTGGGATTTGTAGTCAAGATTGGGTTAGTCGAGATTAGTCAGAATATTTGAATTAGTTTGATCTGGATCTCTTGATTTTGTTTGGAAATCCAATCTGGTTCTAGCTTGGTTTCAACATGTTTTTAGTTTGGAACCCAAGTATGTTTGAAACTGTATGCCACTGTGCCAAAAATTTGGTTATTATGTTTTGTTGGCATTTATTGAAGTAAAAAATAGACAACTATTTATTGCTGAAATCTGATTGTCACTCTTTGTCTTCATGTGTATATTTTTGGTTGCAACATATTATCTTAATTGCACTATAGGTGAGGTGGCTTAGGGGGCGATTTTGAGGTGACTGAAGCGGCAACAGAAACTACTACTATTGCATGCCTCTTGGCAGTCTCTCTACTGACTGAGGCTCTCTCCCCTCTCCATCGTACCTTCCCTTACCCATCTCGGGATTCCTTTGGTGGCACACTCTCTAAAGGCTAGGATCCCTTCTCGTGTCTCACTCTATGAATTGATGTTAGGGAGCTGATGTGGTGTCTTAAGTTACTAGGGAATATCACTACCACCCTTATCATCTCCAATCATGATCCACCATTCATTAGCCCAAGAGTGAGTTGAGATTGGGTTTGTGGCTAGGTTAACGTCAAAGATCAAGAACCCACAACTTGAAGGCAAGATGGACTCTGATAAAGAGAAGAGTGGTAGTGTAAGTGTCTAGGGAGGATCTTGAATTAGTAATGATTCACATAGCAAATATTTTGGGCCTAGGTGATGAAGAGTCGAGGATGATTACCCCATTAAAGGTAGATTCACAAACACAAATAACCATGACAATAAGTGAGGAAGTGAATGTTGAACTGACTCTGAAGGTACGGGGGGATATGCATCATGTATATATGGATGGTAAGATATTAAAGGTTCCCATTATGCAATCGGGATCATAGGAGAATAAAGAGAATTACAAAGGAAGTCAAGCTTCAACATACTGGTGGATACATGCCATCTATGTTTGGTCAAAGTACATTGGTGAAAAACCACTAGAGGGGGGGGGTGAATAGGGTTTTATGATATTTTAATAATAATTTAACCAAAGCAAGCAACCACAAAAATATTGGACAAGGGGACAAGGATTTAGAGTGGTTCCAACCTTAGCAAATACTAAGGTAGTCAATCCACTACCTGATTGCTTACCCAACCAGGATTTTGAAAGTACTTAAATTTTATTACCTCACAAGGATGTTACATAAAATTACAAATACTTTCACCAAACCCTTCGGACAACCTTCACCTAGAAGTAGTCTCACCAACCTCAAAGCAGCCTTCCTTGAAGTAACCTCAAGCTCCCCCTTGAAGTAGCCTTCCTCTTGAAGTAGCTTCCCGTTGAGACAACCTTCTTGAAGTAGTCCAAAGTCCACCTTCTCCACCTGAGAAGTCAAACCCTCTCCAATCCGCAGCCTCCAACCCTAGGAGTAGCAAGGAGAGTACAAAATATATAAAGGAACAAGAAGGAAAAATAAAAATTACAATACCGTTGTAGCACAAGGCTTGATTTCCTATATCAAGCATTTTGATCTCCTAACCAATGTATATGGAAGTGTTAGTGTTGTGGGTAGGAGATTCTAGCCTATAGGACACGAGATTAGAGCAATGGAAATGAGTAGCAAATGTTGAAGTTGCTCAATTGCTCATAAGAATGGATTCTCAATTGCAAGTGTGAATGCTCAAGTATTGCACAAGTGTGTTTTGGGTGTCCTAAGGCTTGTCCTATTTATAGGAATGGCCTATGAATGCTTAAGAACATTCTAGACACTTTCTAGGGGGTTCTAAGTGCTCAACTAGCCGTTAGGTATCCATTAGTTGCTTTAACAATGACTAGTTAATTAATTCTGAAAAGTGCAGACAGAGACATTCTCGGTCGATGAATTGTCGACCGAGATCCCAGTCGGTCGAGGTCTTTGTCGACCGAGGGACTGTCTGGAGAAAGTGTATGTAACATTCTGATCCAACTCCCAACTACCTTGTCTGCTATGTCTAACGGCTACCTGGGTCATTCTCGGTCAAAGAGTTTGTCGACCGAGTGTGTCTCGGTCGAGAGGTTTGTCAACCAAGAATGACTCTATTTCAATGTTTTAAACTAAGTACTAAGTGTGTGTATGAGTGTGCAGTTGTGACACTATTGTAGGGGATGACCTATCCAAGTGTAGTGATTAACTAGGGAAGATCTAAACACTTGATTTACATGATATCTAAGTACTTGTACAAGTTTTTACATTTGATTACAATCATGAATTAAAGCAATTTGAGCATATAGATCTTCCAAGTTGTTTGTCATCCACCTAATTCATGCAACACTCAAGTAGCACGTTAGATCCACAAGAATGAAATGTTTGTCATCATAGAAACAAAGGGATTATAATAATGTCCAATTTTTCCAACAATCTCCCCCTTTTTGAAGATGACAAACATTTCCAAAATATAAAATAAGGAAATATAAATCATATGAGTTTCATATCTGAAGTTTACCTTTTGTAGCCATTCTTGTTTTTGCAAGTGTGTGCTGGCCAAGATATTATGAAACTCATTTTATTTTATGTTTTTGATTTTATATTATTTCTCCCCCTTTTGTCATTTCAAAAAGATATCCAAGATAATCATTTAGTATGAATTTGTATTTCTCCCCCTTAATTTTATGCTATGCTCCCCCTTAAAGAGATATTCAATTTAAAAGCAAGGGATTAATGCAAACCAATTATTGTTAAATTTAGCCACAATTTATTTCTCAATCATTTGCAAAGGATGTTAAGCCTTGAAATGATATGAGTTCCTTTTAAGTTCATGGCATATGTGTATTGATTTCTCATCCATTTTACAAGAGATGTTAAGCCCTAAAAATGAAATGAGATTCCCTTAAGCTCATGATGAATACATATTGATTTCTCATCCATTTTACAAGGGATGTTAAGCCCTGAAAATGATATGAGAATCCTTTAAGCTTATAGTAAAGTACATAAAAAGTATCTCTAACCAAATGCACGGGATGTTAAGCCCTGACTTGTTTAGAGAATTCCATTAAGAACAAGATATATATCACATTCATGAAATTTGTAGATTCCTTTATTTTCATAATCAAGATTAAAAATACTAAGGTCATAACATGTTTCAATTTTTCTTTAAGATGTTTACAAAGTTTTTTTGAACTCCTTAATCTTACAATCAAGATAGTTTGTGTGAGCTCTCCCTTAATCTTATAGTCAATATAATTTAAGGATTCTAAGGTCACAATCAATATTAGATCATAATAAGTTGACCTTTTATGAGAGTTATGCACTAAAATTATGTTTTCAATATGATAAACACATTTTGAATCAAGATACTAAGATTAAGTGCAGTAAAATGATGTACAAATAAGCATTTTATCAACCTTATTTTAGGTCGACCTTGACTTCGACTATAGTGCCCCTTGGTCAAACTTGATTTCAACCAAGAGGCAATTTCTGTAGATTTCCAATTTGAACACTTAAATATGAAGTATAATTTCTACATAATTTCAATTTAAAATGCATTTATGTCATGAAGTTTTACTGTTTATGCAAAATGGCATCTTCATATGAGTTGAATCACAATGATAAAAAACAATATCCATTCATGGTTTGTATATATGGATCAAAGATTATTTTAGACAAACCAATGAACCATAATGATCATGGCAGAATGATTATAATAGAACAGTAAACACATATCCACAATACAATGATCAAGATGGAAGCATGTAATTTCATGAAATACAATTATTATGACCATTTAAATTTTAATACACATGGTTCCTATATAGATAGACCAAGAAATACTTAGAATAAACCATGTGAACTATGATAAAGCAGTAATTTCCTTGATTAAACCAACATGGTTCATAATTTTCATTTTTAAGCCAAACCATGTGGAGGATAAAACAAAATAATCTCATTCAAGATTCATGGATTTTCAATTTTAAGACAAACCTTGTAAATGAACATGCTTAATAAACTTTTTCAATCAATGAAGAAATTATGTTCAATATCAATCTTCATATAACACTTTTGCAATATGTTTAAGGATTTCATATAATGTTATACCTTCATTCAACAATTCATGATGCAAAAGATCAATATGTCTTGATCATGATTCATTCTTGATTTGCATATTAAATCAACCATTAATAACAAATTGATAGCAAACTAGATTAATTAAAACATGTTCAACAGAACTTGGTTTGGTCGAACTTTTTGTCGACCGAATTTATCTCGGTCGACATTTTTCTCGACTGAGAATGCTGCTGTTTGTATAGGTTTTATCAGATTTGTTGCAAGCTTTAAAACAGTAACCTGCTCGGTCGACTAATTCTCGACCGAAAGTGTTCTCGGTCGAACAGTTTCTCGACCGAGAATGTTTCTGTACTATTTTTCAGTAATTGTTTACAAGTAAATCATAGATCATTTTCAATTCAATTATGCAATTTGAAAACTCAGTTTAGTTGAGATAAAACATATGAATATCAAAGTAACATTTAGATCAAATCTCAACTAATCATATTCAAATCTTTATGTTTTGAGGACCCTAATTGAGACAAATTTTCAAAGACGTGTCTCTGCAGATTTGTTTAAAATGTATATTTTCAAGTTAGAAATTTTAATTACTTGAATCAATTTGTTATCTCATTATGTTAAGTTGAGATAGACATAGAGATATACAACGTAGAGTCTTTGGTCATATCTCAACTTAATTTTTTTCACTTAGTTTGGGGTTTTTGGCACCCATACTAACTTAACATCCTTTTTCTTGTAAGGACATGAGAAAGAATAATGTCCAAGACGCAAACAATAATGGCAACATATATAATCAACCTCATATCTCTTTCTATGATTTTGTTCTAGGTTGTTCTTGGGTACATATGTATATTTGCCTCTAGATACATACATAGATTGATTCTCTAGTACTTTCTCCAACTAGGTTTTTGGTAAGATTTTCCTTTAGGCTTATAACCTAGTCCTCTCCTTCCAATTTGACGATAAGAATCATTTAAGATTTTATCAAGGATATCATTGTTACTCAAACTACTAACTTCTTATTGTAGCTTAACAATCTCATCCATTCTCTTCTTGATATCTAACTTTGCTTGATCTAGATTAGATAACAAAGAATCTCTTTCTTTCACAATAATATCATAATCTAGATGTGTACACAACACATGTTGTTTTTGAAGATCATTTACTTGAGTTTGCAAGTTTAACTTTTCTAGGGAAAGAAGATTGCAATTTGCTTCTATAGATTTCAGCTTAATATCACGATCTTCAATAACCTTTTTGAGATCTTCATTTTCAGATGTGAGAGCAAGAAGTTTAGCATGTAACTCATCATTTGCTTTATTAGATTTCTTTAATTTCTTCTTTCTCTCAATATACTTATTATGTGTCTCTTCAAGACTAGCAATTAGCTCTTCTTTAGATAAATAAAAAAGGCTTACCTCTTCTTCTTCTTCTTCTTCTTCACTTATTGTAGCAATAAGACATTCTTTATGCACATCTTTCTTCTTTGACCTCCATGGACAGCTAGATGCTGTGTGCCTTGTTCCTAAGCACCAATTACAACTTGTTGAAGATTGGTCCATGCTTTTGCTTTGCTTGCGGTTATAGACACCACCACCCTTCATTCTTCAAGACTCGATTAGAGCTCCTTGAAGTCTGCTCTGATACCAATTGAAAAACCACTAGAGGGGGGGGGGTGAATAGGGTTTTATGATATTTTAATAATAATTTAACCAAAGCAAGCAACCACAAAAATATTGGACAAGGGGACAAGGATTTAGAGTGGTTCCAACCTTAGCAAATACTAAGGCAGTCAATCCACTACCCGGTTGCTTACCCAACGGGGATTTTGAAAGTACTTAAATTTTATTACCTCACAAGGATGTTACATAAAATTACAAATACTTTCACCAAACCCTTTGGAAAACCTTCACCTAGAAGTAGTCTCACCAACCTCGAAGCAGCCTTCCTAGAAGTAACCTCAAGCTCCCCCTTGAAGTAGCCTTCCTCTTGAAGTAGCTTCCTGTTGAGACAGCCTTCTTGAAGTAGTCCAAAGTCCACCTTCTCTACCTGATAAGTCAAACCCTCTCCAATCCACAGCCTCCAACCCTAGGAGTAGCAAGGAGAGTATAAAAGATATAAAGGAACAAGAAGGAAAAATAGAAATTACAATACTGTTGTAGCACAAGGCTTGATTTCCTATATCAAGCCTTTTGATCTCCTAACCAATGTATATGGAAGTGTTAGTGCTGTGGGTAGGAGATGCTAGCCTATAGGACACGAGATTAGAGCAATGGAAATGAGTAGCAAGTGTTGAAGTTGCTCAATTGCTCATAAGAATGGATTCTCAATTGCAAGTGTGAATGCTCAAGTATAGCACAAGTGTGTTTTGGGTGTCCTAAGGCTTGTCCTATTTATAGGATTGTCCTATGAATGCTTAAGGACGTTCTAGACACTTTCTAGGGGGTTCTAAGTGCTCAACTAGCCGTTAGGTATCCATTAGTTACTTTAACAATGACTGGTTAATTAATTCTGAAAAGTGCAGACAGAGACATTCTAGGTCGAGGAATTGTCGACCGAGATCCCAGTCGATCGAGGTCTTTGTTGACCGAGGGACTGTCTGGAGCAAGTGTATGTAACATTCTGATCCAACTCCTAACTACTTTGTCTGCTGTGTCTAATGGCTACCTGGGTCATTCTCGGTCGAAGAGTTTGTCGACCGAGTGTGTCTCGGTCGAGAGGTTTGTCGACCGAGAATGACTCTGTTTCAATGTTTTAAACTAAGTACTAAGTGTGTGTATGAGTGTGTAGTTGTGACACTATTGTAGGGGATGACCTATCCAAGTGTAGTGATTGACTAGGGAAGATCTAAATGCTTGATTTACATGATATCTAAGTACTTGTACATTATATACTTGTACAAGTTTTTACATTTGATTACAATCATGAATTAAAGCAATTTGAGCATATAGATCTTCCAAGTTGTTTGTCATCCACCTAATTCCTGCAACACTCAAGTAGCACGTTAGATCCACAAGAATGAAATGTTTGTCATCATCGAAACAAAGGGATTATAACAATGTCCAATTTAGCCAACAATTGGCAGATGCAATGTCAATGAACAAAAATGTGCTACATATTTTTCCGTCAAGGTCACCTTGTTCATCAGTGCCATTGGAGGTCACCCCCACTGCCACCATAGAACTTGCAAACTTGAAGAATGCTCTCGGTGTTGGAACCTAGATTTTAGTAAGAGTCAAGTCGGGAGTGGGCCACAAGACTTTCCCAAGTGGCTAGTTGTGTAGTGATGAACTTGGAGGTAGGTAGAGATGTCAGAAAGTGGAACTAATGAGTTCCGCTGTGGAAGTTATGTGGCCACAAGAATGTGACTGGCCTACAACAACTCCCTCCTTGAGGAATTCCTAGCTATACGTGATTGATCCCTATAGATTTTTAAAGAGGAAGGATGTTGTTTTCTTTGATTCCCAGGAGGAAGAATTTTACATGCTTTAGAGTGAACCTGTAAGGTTTTGGGGTTTTATGTTACATGTTGGACCAATGGATGAACTCAGGTAGGGAGTTGCTAGGCAGAATGCTTAATACTAGCTTATCAGATTGCCCATTTCATGTAGATATGAGGTATCATTATAAGATATTATACATCCTTTTGGCAAGTTGACTGAGGTCTCAAGTTGGAGGAGAAGGCCAATTGATGAAATATGACTCCTACCTTTAATTGAGATACTCAATGAAGGCATCCCACAATCCTTGTCCATCACATTCTTTAATCATTGATGCTATGCTAAAATAACCAAGGTAGTGGTGATGGATTAGACTGATTCTATTTTACACATGACTAAATAAGGGAAGGAACTATTGATTGTGAAGGAAGCAATGATTGGTCCTAGTGAACTGACGATCACAATCAATAACACATAAACGACAATTGAACCTAGGCCTTGTGAAGGTTCATAGGTGCAGAGAGAGAATCTAAGTTCTGATTTTCAGAATGAGGCAATGAATGCTGAGGAGGGACTACAAAGAAGAATTCATCTGGATCATGATGGGAGAAAACTATTCTTGCTGCACAAAAATATGGGGGATTTTATTTTCAATGGGGACCGTGGTAGAGATAGAAGTGTTGAAAGAGTGAGAAGGAGGGACATTCAATTCGATGAGACATGTTCACGAAGGGTGTCTCATAGAATATGTTACAGATTGAGGGTACATTGCAACACGATGGGGCATGGGACCAGGTGAAATTGCTCGCGATGCTGTTATGAAGAGTCTACCTCTAGAGGTTATGTTGATGAACACATTCCACAAGAGGCATATGAAGGATTCTAGGAAGTGTAGAGGCCTTACACAGAGTAGTTCCCCACACAGAGGGGGGGAGTTGGTGATACATTACCATATACAAAGGACGAACCTATATTTTGTGTTTCCAATGTTCAAATATCTATTCTGAAACACCAAAGGTGTAGGCAATGATTCTACTCACAAGATTCTGGGTAGCCTTTACAGGAAGCATATATCAATGTCGTAGGTCTCAAGGAACCACCCACACAGTGCATTTTGAGGAGCTCTACCAAATTTTTGGGTTGAATTGGTTTGAAATATGAGATATCTGGAGGCAAGGTTTGGGCATTTGTTTACTTATCCCTTCAACCGGTCTTTTTTCACTCTCACAAAAAGCACATCACTATACATTTGACAAATAGTATGGGAGGGGGTTTATGCCAAATGCATGATAGCTGAACACAAAGAATTATGGGCATCTCTGACTGACGTTTCTTTGCTGATAGGTGATAATGTTTGGGAGATATTAGGAGACCTCAACATAGTTTGGGATGGTTATGAGAAGAGAGGAGTGAATGAACCCGATAGGCAGGGGAAGATGGACTTTAATCATTGGGAGGTTGATATGGACCTACATGAAATCTCCATATGAGGGGAGTAGATTCACATGGGTGGACAAGCAAAGATTCACTCCCACAACTAGGGAATGACTTGATATAGGGTTTGTCAACAACCATTTGGCTGGCACTTTCTCCAATGGTAAAGGCTAATAATCTCATTAGGTGTAGGGTGTCAAATCACTGCCTAAAATTGGTGAGATTTGGTTAGTCCGTAGTCCATGCCACACATAGTCCTTTCACTTTCCTTGAAGTCTGATTGCCACAATACAACTACATTGACACCATTATAGAAGGATGGAGCATGGATGGTTGGGGCAATCCCTCATTTAGGTTCTTATCCAAAATGAAGAAGCTTAGAAAAAAACTTTGGATTTGGAACGAAGTAACATTTGTCAATATTTCCCAAATGAAAAAGGATTTGGAGGATATAATGCATTCCTTGTAGGCGGTGTTCGATGAAAATCCTACACAACTGAATGATAAGATGCTATTGGAAGTAGGAATTGAGTTGGAGGTAATCTTAGGAAAAGAAGAAGCCCTTTGGAAGGAAAACTCAAGGATTTCTTATCAGGATGACGTTGAGAGAAATTCACATTTTTGTCATTCTATTGTCAAAGCCACAAGTAAGATAGGGATGTCAACAAGATGCAATTACATAATGGAGTAATGATCATGGATAAATCTTTGATAGCATCACATGTGGCTAATCATTTTGTAGTTTTCTTAATGGAAATAGGGGCCTTAGATGACGATATGATGCTCATGTTCCTTGATCTATTGTATCTGATCCTCACCCATGGATGATAACATGTCGTTGCTCATGATTCCACAAAGGATAAGGTTATGAACAATATGAAATAGATGGATTCCTCACTTGATTCCAGACCCAGATGGGTTTGGTTTGAAGTTCTACCTGGCGGCATGAAAATTTATCAGCATGGGCTTCCTAGGATTGATTGTTTATACTTTTAGGTAAGGGGAGGCACATATAAGTGTCCACTCGTGCCAAATTGATTTTGATTTCAAAGTTTGATGACCCCTCAAGTCTGAACTAATATTTTCAGCCTATTTCAGTAGAAAATATCTCCCTACATATTGTGGCTAGAATTATCAACAACAAGCTTGTTGGATTCCTCCCCATTTTTATGTCACTGGAACATGGGACTTTTGTCAAAGGGAGGGATATTGTTATTAATATCATACTCATGGAGGAATTGGTCTATGACATGAAACATGATGGGGATATAGGAACATGCTTATCAAGTATGACTTAGCCAAAGCCCATGATAATTTTTAACTTTGGTTATCTTAGGATCGTCCTGGATAAGGTAGGAACGTTTCAAGCTCTTGTTTACATGTTGATGAGCTTCTTCTCTTGATCATGGATCACCGTGTCCATTAATGTGACATCTAGCAACTTCTTCCAACCTCACTAGGGATAATAATAGGGTAATCCAATGGCTCCTAGGCTGTTATCCTCTCCATGGAATTGTTGTGTAGAAGAATTTGCAGGGACATGTTGATGGGGCTTATAGAAAAATACCGAACAAGAGGAAAAGTATGCCCCTTTATTATCCTATATGAAAATGACATTATCTTGTTCAATTATTCTGATTCAGGTTCTTTGTAGCAGTTGGACCAGAGATCTAAACATTTTTAGGAGATCTCAGGGTAGATGGCCAATTAAGATAAATCAGTTTTCATGGTTGGCAGTGAGGATGTTGTACATATACAAAGCATTGTTGATCCTCTCCATATGTTGAATAACTGGGACTCCTTTAAGCATTTGGAAAATTGAATTATTAAGGGTCGATAGAAGATACAACACTTTGAGTTATTGCTAGAGAAGATTAAAAGGAAAGTTGCAACATGGAAGAGTAATATGTTATCTTTTACAGGTAGGCTTGCTATGATTAGGCACACCCTCTCCTCAATCTTGATGCATGCTATGGCATCCACGAGGGTGCCCACATGGGTTTTGAAAAGGATAACTCTATGCTATCCTCATTTTTATAAGAATCTAGAGAGTCACCCAATCGAAGAGCTTGGGTGTCTTGGGACATTGTTAGCCGACCTTGTGATCAAGAAGAACTTGGGCTCACATTTGTGAAGCTCACTTGAAAGGCTTTTAGATACAAATACTGTTGGGAAGTGTTGAAGGGATAGTTTATATGGGAGAAATTTTGTAATTAGAAGTACACAAGTGCATACAGACTTCTGGTGGATGATATACATGGTTCCTAAAGTGTAGCTCATTTTCTTCACCTTTTTGGAAGAGCTTTTACAACTTATTCCCCAATGTACTTCCATATTGTAGGTGGCAATTGGAGGCATTTACTTCAAGGACAACCATTGGTGTGAGGAGCGGCTTGATGCCTTTGCTAAATATCTAGACCACATTAACATATGCATTAGTGTCAATGACTTATGAAGAGGGAATGAAGGATGGGATTGAGAATTTACAACAAAGATACTGACAGCTGATGATATAAGGGGTTTAACTGCATTGCACCACTCCATCTCTCATGATGCGGATCTTGTTCTATGGACACCCACAAAGTTGGGCATGTTCTCCTTGTGATCCACCAAAGATATTATCACTAACTTTTTGGTTCCACCAGATCCAAGTCTTGGATTTGGGATAATGATTCACTTCCATAAGAAAACACGATCATCTAAAAGATATACAAAGATATTTTTCCAACGGATGATAACGTGAGAAAATGTACAATTCCACTAATGTTAGCTTGCTTATGTTGGAACATTCGACATGAGGAATCAATGCAACATCTTTTCCTGCAAAATGAGGTTGCAGGGTTCATGTGGAACAAATTTGAAGACTTAGTGATGGTAGAGAGAGGGTCGAGGGACGCCCAACTACATCATTTTTATATAAAGGTCAGTGTGAAGGTCGGGAATAGAATCACAAGAGGCATGCTTATTGCTTGGATGCCTTCACTGATATGTTGGGCAATATGGAGTTATAGATGTAGAGTCAAGTATGATAATAGAAGGATTCCACCCTACTGACTTGGGATAATATGTTGTGGGTTATTGTGACATATTAGATTTTGGGTACTAAATATATGTTGAGATATTGTTCTTAAATTTTCCCCTACACTCGAACTTATTTACAATGTTATATTTCATTTCAAAATCCTAGTCAATTTGTTTAATTGATTATCATGTTCTTTAATGCAAATTAGTCCCCTTTTGAGTATGTTGTGTTTATATGAGTTCATTATCCTCTCTTGAGATATAACTGCAAATAGACCCCTCAATTCAAACCACTTACCATATTTTGCTTAATTGTGAACCTCTTATCATTTTGATACATGTTGGCATTTTAGGCCTAGATATATTGAGGTAACCTTGTACCATCATGAATTCTCAATTACTGCATTGATGGCTTTGAAACATGTTAAACGTATTAATTAAGTAAATGAATATCAATGTTTGAGTAAGTAATGGTTGGATGACAATTGGGACTAGTCATAATTTTAATAAAGGTAGTTAATGTACTCTCTTACAATATGGTTTGACTAGAATATAATCTTTGGGAAAATTCTTAAATGAAACGGAAATACAATATATTTGAAAGAAATTTATTATTTATCTATCATATAGCCAGGTCATAGATAATGAACCTTGAAAACGCAAACCTTCTCCTTCCTTTAATGTCCACGAATAAAATCAAAACCCTTACACATTCAATTACCCGACTGGATGCAAGACTTAACTAAAGTCCATATCCTCCCTGCCTAACTTCTCCATGATGTTTCCATATACTACAAGCCATAATTATAGTTGTCATTGATGGACTCTTGCGGCTAACTAGAAACGACGATCAAGCTGACCGTTCCTATTTGTATGCACTCAATCAACCCTCCTCTCTAGTCAATACCTCCAAGAAACCCTAGAAGTACCCTTGTACTATATAGTCCTAGGAACCCAAACCGTGGATGGGTAGGCACTACAAACCTACAAACCAGCAACATTGTTGGGTCTACACCTCAACCTCAACGTTGACCTTGCCAGAATCTTACACACTCAAGATCTCCATCCCACTGCCTATATTACCACAGAACCCCAAATGCTATAGGCACCAAAGACTACAACAAACTGATGACATTTAAGAATCATCATAGGGTTACAAACCTGACACCACAAGCCTCGCCTCCTCCTCAGCATCACCCCCTCCTATCTTTCAATCAGCTACCATAGCTATAGTGGAATGTCACTGCTGACCACCTTAGGTCCTATGACATCATTGACCAATTCAGGCATCGAACACCTTGGCTATTTGCAACACATCAATATCAGAACTAAACTTGCAAATCACTCCCAAGCATATGACCTTACTACCACTACTTCTCCATCCCTCACGCCTACGAATGTCACCCTGGTTCCCGGCCATGGACACCAACTATAAATATTTGGAAGACCTATGACCAATACCATCCATGACCCTTCTATGCCCCTGGGATCGAGAGACTATAAAATAGGATGCCAACGAGGGTCCAAAAACTTACTATCACAACATCACTCCACTGTGGTGCTGCTTGAGATGGGGACTAGGTCGGACAGAGATCATAGGGCTCGATGGCTATATGATGAACTCAAGAAAACCCTAAAATGCTTTGAGATCATCGAAAAGTAGACCTACAACTCAACTAGACTACTCATAGACATTGGGATTCCATGTCTGCTTGGAGATGATCATATTCGAAAGAGCATGAACACAATCACCTACGCACATGAGAGATACTTCCATAAATAGGTTCATCTCTATTTGGGCCTAGGACAACCAGATGAATCTATGCTAACTAGATTTCATGTGGGAAACAATATAGAAGGAATCCATCTTCCATAGGTCAATCACTCCTTTATTCCTGTATTTCAATTCTATAGATTGTAATAGAGAGGGAAATACAACTTTGATCACTAACAACCAAGAATAGTAGTCTAATAAACCTAGTGAGTGAGATGACCAGACCTCTCAATCAATGAATATAACCTAATTGGTACACATAAATGGTATTGGTATCAATCTTATAAAAACATGTAATGTATGGAACATTATAATTTTAGGAAATCACTTAGTCCAAATGCATTATATAGAAGATTAGGTTATGTTATGTATATGAATGTTGCTATAGTGACAACCTATCCTAGTTAATTAACTACATAAATGTTTGCCAAATTTGTAGTAATATATATGTCCACGCCTTAATAAATGGAGGAAATAATAAACTAGTAATTTCAATGCTCGAGTATAATTGCATATAAGATTTTTGACTTACGGCAACATTACACTAATGGAATCTTAGAGAGAGATAATATGGAGGAGAACCTGTTTGATCTTAGATAACCTCATATTTCTAAAAAATATCTAAGATAACACTTACTGATTTTATCATATGAGAGTTCCTTCATTGAATATTGGTATAAATATGTTGGTATGCAACTTGAGATCTAAGTATGAGTGTATAACTAGTATGCATTGAACTATATATGATTTCAATATTCATAGTAAGGTTAATGAACATCTTTGAGCCTATAAGTAGAATTTTATTACACATAAGAGAGAATCACATTTTAGGATCTAGACTAGAGAAAATGTTATAAAATAGTTGAGTATGTGATATTGAATATATATACGTAATCTAGCTAGAAAACCTAGAAATGAGAATTATGGAAAGTATGAATAACACTCCTAGATGGAGAACCCTAGTCACAAATAACAAAAAAAATTGAATACTAATTAATTCCAAGCCAACAGTAACCATTATTGCTCTAAATTTGTAGATCTCTCTGTTTTCATTAAAATCTTCGTGCTGAATACTAGGAACTCATAATTTTGCATACTTTGATATGAAGGTACAAACTTTCTATTGTATTTGGAAATATTATTCCCTTTTTGAGAGCATGCATAGTAGATAGGTTGGTTGTCATAAAATCATTTTAAACTTTAGCCTTCCTCTTAGATAGGCCTCCAACAAATACTCTTAGAAAAGTAGAACATTGTTTAAATGTCAAAAAGGGCAGGCTGTTACCCATTAGTTTAGTGGAATAATGCTTCCACAACTTTTCATAGAGAGGACATGAGGTCCCTCAATATACTGAGAAATGTAGTTGGTGTGTTTTTGTTCTCCATGGATAGAACATATGGCTTCCCTAATAACATTGACATTGACATGTGCTATCTATTTGAAAATTTGAATTACTAGTCTCAATAATTGATTTGAAAACCCTATTCCCATTTATACTTGCTTACATTATTTAATCCTTCACATTTTGTCATAAAAATCTTTTCTAGTTAGGTTCACACTTTTATTTTCCAAACATCAATTTTGTATAGGCCATTTGACTGGCCTATGTTTCCCTTGTCCGGGTCCATGTGTGGTTTTGTTCCCTATTTCATGGACATGTGACTAAAGAAAGACCTAGAAGAGACGTGCCAGAGATGTCCCCTATTAAAAAATAGATATAAATAAATGTCTATACTTAATTTCATTATCCTACATACAAGATTTTGTGACTCTGACATAAAGCATGATTGTAAAAAGATTTATTTATGTTTTTTGATACAATTTTGTATATATTTGATCATAAGGATCATGTCTTTACAACTATCAATAAGAAGATTAGAAGAAAAGTCTTCTAAAGGATTGAGGAGCCAGCCATTACAAAATGCTTGCTTCATAGGGGATCTTAGATCCGTGTATAAAGATTTGATGTCATTTTGGTTACACGAGATCCCCTTGACTTGTGGAATTTGAAAATGAATGTTACAGTGGAAAGGTATTACCGTAATGATCGGGTTAGGAGAAGATGGACGGCTAGGCCTATCAAATATATGAGTGAGTAGAGTATCCTTGCTTTAGACACTAGTTGAAGGTGAGTCATGATTTGGACACAATGGTGGTGGGTATTATTATGGCAGTTAAGATTATTCAGGAGAGAAACCTCTTTATCTTGATCATTAAGATTGATGATGATCGAGTCCACATGATGTTATGGGGAGATATAATCAATGCCCATGGTAATTTTAGTATCCTACACAAGGAAGGTTAAAGAAATCCTTGATTAGTTCTCCATTATCGATAGTTGTGTCCACAAGATGGTGAATTTCGTGGCATGCTTGGTTGGTTTGGAGGGAGTGAATATGGAGAAGGGCTGGTTTAGCATCGGTCAGGCCAAGCTTATGATGAGAACTAGAGGCATGATGACTCTAGATAGAAGGAATACACCATGCATTATAACCTCTTGGATAGATACTTAGCTACAACTCATTTTGGTACATATGGGTCTTGGATGAAGGGACCGTGTACCTTTGGTTTTGTTAAAGAGCAATTTTCTTTTTTTGATAGGGATGGTGCTGGGTGTGCCATCCAACTTTTGAGAAGGATATGAACCACAACCTATAAGCAATGATGTAATTTCTTTGGTTGATTTTACCTATAAGAGGAAGACATGATCTCCTAGATTGATTAAAAAATGTGTATCTTTTAGTTCAATATTAGTAATGTTTGGTATGAATGTATATATATTAATTAATATATTCAATTGTGATCATTCTATCCTATTGAAATTGTGTTGTCTTGGATGTGTCTTCTTTGGTATCTGTGCTAGTAACTCAATTTATAAATAATATAATGGCACACATTCACAAGGCCACTTTTCAAGATAGTAGGACATATTTAGTTTGGTAACAACCACCACAATGGTTTTGTTAATCCGGATAGGGATACAATTTTCATATCATTCAACCTAAATATTATTGATTTTATACATGAAGAAAATTGTATCATTATTTTCATTTGAAACAAACTTATAATATGAATCTATGTATGAGGAATACATGAAATCAACAATGTTGTACTAATCCTAAGTATGGTAACAACACAAGCTAAATTTTACAACACATATAAGATGATATCACACTTAATGGTCTACTAACAAACTGATCAATCTAATATTATTGTTCAACTATTAATAAGAGTACATAACATTACAACTTGAAATTCATAAGTATTTGACCAATTGCAACATGTAGTGCAACAATCATAAAGTACTGATCATAAAATATGACATACTACTATTGTTCAAGTAAATTTGTTTAGTACAATGCTAAAATAGTGATCATTGTGACCTTCATTCATTGTCATTACCATCAATGTCTCTGACATTATCGGTGTTGTGATAAACATCATTCAATATAGTAGCTCCATTGTGAAAAATAGTTGCATTTGGTTGAGAGCTTCCCACTTGATGATGTTATTTTTGTATTCCTACTAGGTACATGAGAGGATCTCTCTAGAAGGTGCATGGAATTGTAGCTACATGTTTTAGAACTTTCCATCTCATTTTGAATGTGTTGATAGCCACGTGAATCCTCCCAGTTAATGTGTGGAAATTATAAAGGAAATCCTTCCATCCTTGACATGTGTCACAAATGCCCAAGCAGTCTTCCTAAATAGTATTTATGTCTTATGCTAGTGACTAGTATGACATCTGCCTCCCCATCCCATTGAAGTGATTCATTTAACATGAAACATTGCAAAATAATTTGAAACACATTGATGCAAGCAATTAATATTCATTTGATCATAATAGTAACGTCTTTCAAATTTCCATTACATACAGACATACATATGTAGACATGATATGCAATCAAATGGCAATGGAATATAAATACAAGTCCATAACCATGAATGTAATTTCGTACATTAATTTATAAAAACATAACATGCCTATGGCATCATTAGAGGGGAAGGAGTTTTAAAAATGCGGTTGGTTTCCTCCAACTTATTGACTACATCATATAGTTCATCGTACTTATACTGATAAGATCAATAGACATCTTTATCATTGTTGATTTCAAGAAAGTCCTTCAAGTTCATTGTATGACCTCACATCAACATGTATTCATCATTCCATATCTTAATCTCAGTCTGTGGAAATTGAAGTGTTTAGGCAGGGGAGATCAACTACCTAGTGAAAGTATTGGCACTAGTCTTTATGCAATAATGCAATTGCTTTGTGTTAATGATAACATATACAAAATTAGGATAGTGCTGCATCTCTATCATTGTGGTTGTATTAGATAGCCTATATAATACATTCCACATAATGTTTCATTGAGGATTCTAACATCATAAAACCTTACATCTATGGTATTCATGTACAATGCAACAACATTACCATACATGTACCTCTGAACATGTGATGTATCCATTTCTTGCATTTACATGCAAATGTAATCTGTGTTTTCATTACATCCCTAATTACAAGTAGAGTGGTCATTTTCTACTGAATGCAGTGGAGATGAAACATCATACAACAAGTTTTTCAAACGAGACCCTTCCCACATGTATAGTATGACCTATGGGGGTTGTTGTCTTCAATTCATCCATTACCTGCATCTATGGCATCCATGTAAACTCATACAACGCAACATGAATATGAAGGCATCTCATTGTCCATTGCCTAGAAACACATATTATATAGTTTCCTCACCAAAATATGTAACCAAGCAAAAACTATGTGAGAAAAATATAACCTTTACAGAGTGCTTTCATGTAATATATATTGGTAATTTCAATGTTTATGAAGGATCCCAAAATGTTTTATATATGATACAATTATTAATATAAACATTTTGACACATGTAAATACACAACAACATGTTTCCCAATGTAGATTGGCTATGCCTTCATGTAGGCTCTCACTCATGCAAACATTGACTTGGGTTGTTTTCTGGAGAAAGTTTATGTCAACTTCTTGGGTTTTCCCCTACATCTGGGAGTTCGTCATCATACAATATCCCATCTTGTTGTTTTTGTATGAAGTTGTGTATGATGCAAAGCTGATGTTATAAGACATCGAGTCTTGGCTGGTATGTTGTTTCCTTATTTGGACTATGGAAACCATCTTCAAGGATCCAAGTCTCTCTTGATCACATTCCTAAGTTGGGTCTGTTGGTGATTGACCAACTCCTTTTTGTTCTTGTATACTTATCTATTTCCTATGTACTCAGCTAGGTGATAAGCTGTGTTAGAGAATGGGGCAAATAACTCTTTTGTGTTATAGCTAGTACTTGCCATCAGGGACCTCAAATCCTTCAGACGTGTTTTTTGCATAGAGGATCCTCATATCTTCTGTAGAATCCTCTCATCCAGACAAAACATATGTAAACTCCGTGTTAAAGTTTACAATGACCAACACATTGAGTGATATGAAACCCTTCCTTTTCCAGGGTTGAACTTTCTTTTCTCTTCAAACCAAAATGAAAATGTGTGTCCCGTCATGTACCCCTATGGCATCCTAAAATAAGGTAGTTTTGAACTTGATCACTACATAATGATTTGGCATGTAACATAGCATATGAAGTGAATTAGGGCCTTGTGGTGATGGTAGAACCTTGTATTTTCCCTTATTCGATGTTGTGTCATTGTGGATGTTCTAGGCATGACAAATACTCATGACACAACACACAAATAACATGTAATGCTTCATTATATTTCCTACTTATTGTCTCCGTTGATTGGATGTAGTCCTCTGCCAAAGCACAATTGGTGTGTCTGTGACCAACCATATGAAGGAAGTAACATATCATCTCAACTGAGGACTCCCCTGCTACTTTCTAACAAGTTACAACTTTTAAGCTTGACAACAAGAGCTAACAAAGCTTTAGGTTCCATTATGTATAAGTCATAATCCCTCTTGCTATGGCTTTCTATGATAACAATACCTTTTGGTGACCACTCCTAATAATAAATAGATCTAGGTATATGAGGAATTGACTGATTATTGTATTCTTTGCATCCACATTTGATGGCATGTGCAATTGATTTAGATATTATCTTTAATGTTAGTAAAGAAGTGTCCAACATGTTGGCCAATAGGTCAAGAGGTTCAATATTACTTATCTCATCCATTCTCCTGTTAGCCAATACATGACAACACATTCAAAACCATGTCAACTACACTAGAAATGGAAGACTAAAAGTCATTTGATAATAGCACGACAACACACAAACACATATATATATATATTTGACAAGATATTAAATATTAGAAATTCTAATGAAATTGTAGCTAATTGTAATGGAAATGAAGGATAACTACTACATTCATAAAAGAATTTGATGTCATGTGGGAGATAACATAAGGGACTCATCAATACTCCTTATATGGAAGAACCTCCTTGCCCACCAAAATCGCCACATTGCCCAATGTTTCACTCAAATGAAGTTCTCAACCTCGACCTCCAAAGTGGTGGACCACTTGTGATTTCATCACCACTATAGTTTTGCCACATGGATGACATAATAGGTGTGCAAAAGACTATGGTGCGGGTTGCAAATGACCCATATAAGAGGCACATAAACATGAGGAGGCAGATAGACATGTGGAATCTATGGTGGCCATAGCTTGATTGAAAACCCAAAAACTACATCCTGGGGTTAGAGGATTTTATCCCGTGAGGATAGAAGAACAAACCAATCTCAAATGGGAGAAGACCTGTGTAGTACATGCAACACATGTCGCACAACCAGTCAATTTTTTATATATCTTGTTGTGGAGGCCTAGGTATATCATGTGATAAGTAGCTTCCTTCATGCCATTCATGACATCAAAGAACATGGTCACATGTGGATCTTTAAATGTGTAACAAAATTTTGCAAAATTTGTGCGTATTCATCCTTCTCTACAGTCCAATTCATAACACCACTGCCAAGTTCATTCACCTTCACATACTCCTGCATGAATTCATCCAATGCCTCATGCGACATACCATGAGATGGTGGCATATTAATTCCTTCAATTCCTTCATTTTTGATATGTTGGAATCTTCATGTCACTGGAGTTGTAATCTGGTCGAGTATTGTCTCTGTCATAGTTAAAGGCAACTTTACCCATTTCAACTAAAAGTCCGATGTTCTCGTGTGGATGATGTTGAGTGGACCGTGGTGTCTGGGTTGACATAGAGAAATTAGGTGTGCCTAAGTCAACATCAACTTCATCCTCAAAGGCATTATGTTTTGGAAAATTATTTTTTTTTGATGAAACAACAAGGTGTCCCCTAATAATACTCTTGCCCGCCATGGTAATGATAGAAGGGACGGATAAGAAGTTTTGCAAGCTATTTGTTTTTCTATTAGTGAAAGAAGACGTACTAAGTAGTTACACATAGCGTAACCAATGATGCTTTATACATTAAATGTGTGACATACCTGTAGTGTATCCCTCCATTCCTGGGTATCTGGGTATCAGGAAGACTTGGATTATTTCTAAAATCATCCCATCCAATCCTACTAAGGTTTGCTACAAATTTTAGCTTTCCATACTCCTTCCTCATATTCTTCCATTGAGTTTTCACTTGCTCCATGGTAATATCAAGCCTTCCCATTATGTTTTTCCAATCACGAAGCACATCCCTCCATGCTTCACGTGTTAACTGACTATAACATCCCTAACCTGGGTTATGTTTTAACCATAGGTGTTTTGCTTAATAAAGTTGATTAGATGCTTGCTCTTATCTTTTGAAAAGTAATTAAGGCTCTTGAGGAACTTATATTTCATTTTCAGTCCTTTTTGAATAATGTTGAAACATTATTTTGTTAATTTTGGACTAAAGTGCAAATTACCCAAGTTGAGGGGCTAACTTGAAAATTGCACATGTTGAGACATAATAAGAATGAATATTATGTAGTGGTATGGTTTCTACAAGCTTGGGCACCAAGATAAAGCTTGTAGAGCAATCTTTGTGCATTAAAACCTAGTTTTGGTGTATTGTGCAATTTACCCAAAATCTAGGGTTCTATATGCAAAATATCACCTCTAGAGGGTCCCTCATGTTTCGTGGAATAAATTAGAGCAAATAAAATGATAGGGGCACCTCATTTGAATTATCTTGGAGGAGAGAGAATCTTGATATTAAAATAATCATGATTTAAGCATATATGGAACTTTAATTTAATTTAATGCAAAAAGAAATAAATTAATTGGGGAGCCCTTCAACCAAAATTTGAGGGATGAAATCGCAAAGTGTTGGACGAGATTGTGCCCTTCTATGGCACAAAAATATCTTGGTTGAGTGGAAGCCCACTCACATTATCATAATAAAAAGTATTATCCACTAAAAGTTGGATATTAGTATAAAATTCACTAAGGTGCTTAATTTCTTTTCCATTAATTCTTGGATAATGAAGATATTTTGCAAGATAATGAAGGTGGCTTCGTGTCCAAGGAATGGAGGGGGAATTGGTGGAAATAATTTCGGAATTTAAAGAAAATCATTTCTTTTTCTCTTTCCTTGAAAATCCTTATACATATCCTTTTTCCAACCACTTAAGGATCTTTTCCTTGGAATTCCTTTTATCATTTTTCTTTGGCCAACCACGGGAGAGCTCAGGATCAGGAGAAGGACGACTATAACTTTTTGGTATGCTTTTGATCATCTTCCACCTTGGATTCATGGTGAAAACTCAAAATCAATGCTTGATTCTTGGTTTTCTTCACTCGATTTCCAATCCTAGCCAACTTGTTCATCCAAAAGCTCAAGAACGGACCTTGGGCAGTTGCTAGGACTTCATCCACCATTAGAGCCATGGATATTGGAGCTTGGAGATCATATTTTGAGGTGGGTTTTATAACTTTGACCCTTAAACATTGATATTGCATCAAATTCTCTATGATTTGTTGGTTATTTTCTTCTATTCAGAACTCTTTTGATTCATTGCTGAAATTCCCATGAAAAATGACTATAGTACTTGGATGCACGAAGGAAGATGATGATGAAATAATCTTGGACATATTTCCCAATAAAATATTAGGCCAAACGGTTTCCACAAAGTTGCTCAAACGGTTTCCTAAACCGTTTGGGAGCAAACAGTTTCAAACCGTTTGAGGGGAAACAGTTTCACCAAACTGAATGAGAGCAAACGGTTTCAAACCGTTTGGGGGAATTGACCATGGTTGACTATTTGGAGATTTTTTGATAATGATGTTGGTTAATGATCCACTAATTATAATTTATTAGTTCCAATTGGTTTATGAGTTGAAGGACAATCAATCACCAAACCCTAATCGGGTTAAGTGCTAATTTCTAATTTGATTGAGTTAGTTCTTTTGTTGATTGAACCAAATGGTTTCAAAACCATTTGGGGATCACCCAAACGGTCTCAAGACTGTTTAAGGGTCACCCAAGACCGTTTGGAGGTCTAGGGTTGAGTATGGTTAGGTAGTTGAAGATCCAAAGATACCAAGTTAATTTGCAATCAATTGCTGATTTGATGATAAATCTAATGACCCAAACCCTAATTGGATGTCATGGATTTGGATGTTGAGATGGGAAAACGGTCTCAAGACTGTTTGGAGGTCATCCAAACGAGCTCAAGACCGTTTGAGGTCAGGTCATGTCCAATTTGGATGATGGTCCAATGGTTTCAAAGTCACTAGTTTCACATTGATTAACATTGAAGGTTCATTGATTCCAAACCCTAATCCAATTGGAATCTAAACCCTAATTGATGATTAATTGGAAGTTGAATAACTTGAAGGATAATTTATTTAAGTCCAATTGAGGTGTGGAGCTTAGGCTCAATTGATAGTTGGATACAAGAATTCAATCGATCAGGGGATCAACATTGGAAACCCTAAATCAGCTTGAATGGTTGAGACCACAATTGGTCCATTCGGTTTTGAGGAGGTTTGGACCAAACGGTCTCAAGAACGTTTGAGTCCAAATGGTCTCAAGGCTGTTTGGGACCAAACAATCTCAAACCGGTTAAGGTTCAAACGGTTTCAAATGTCACTTTATCAAACAGTTTCAAGAATTACTTTGGCAAACAGTTTCAACCTCCTACTTTACCAAATGGTTTCAAGGGTATGTTCAAGACCGTTTGGAGGTCTAAATGGTCTTAGACCATTTGGAGGTTTTATAAGCAAGACCGTTTGAGGTCTGATTGGTCAAGACCGTTTGGGGTCTAAGAGACCAAAATCGTTTGGAAGTTAATCAACTAAATCATATGAACTCTTAAAGTGGTTGAAGGTCAATTGTTTAAGTGAACAATTACATGATGTAATCCAAGGGGTGATTATAATAATGATACCCTTAATGAGATAGGGTGATTAGTACCCTTTAAATAATTAAGCTTTAATGATCATGGTGATAATGACATAACTCATGGTGTCAATTCTTCTTTCAAGTTGAGTTGACTTAGCCTAATCAAGGCTGATGCAAACATCATCTTATAGAAGATGAGAGAGAAGACTTCCTACATGAAATATAACCATATAATGGCTAAGACTTAATACTTTTAATATGAATGAATGTGTAATTAGGATATGATCCTTAATAGGGAGATCATGAAACCCTAATAATGAAGGTTATTGAATCATAACCCTAATTGAGGGCATTGATAGGTGAAATCCTAATACATGAGGATGGTGTGATCCTAATTCATGGTAATGACATGAGAAACCCTAATTCAGAGAACTTTGATGATCATTCCTACTTGGGGTGAATAGTAAACCCTAATTGTGGGTTGTTGAATATAAACCCTAATCTAGGGTGATGTGATGTGAATAGTAAACCCTAATTGTGGGTTGTTGAATATAAACCCTAATCTAGGGTGATGTGATGTGAATTGTAAACCCTAATTGTGGGTTGTTGAATATAAACCCTAATCTAGAGTGATGTGATGTGAATAGTAAACCCTAATTTCCAAATAAGGTAAAGGTATATGTGAAACCCTAAGTCTGGGTTATACTATATAGCATGAAGCTCTAAGATTGGATAATGAAATGAGGAGTCATTAATCCTAATTAAGCTAAGGGGATGGTTAACCCTAATTGAAATGAAAAGGGAAACCCTAACCCTAGCAAGGGCATAGTGGTGTAACCCTTGATTAGTGATGTTATAATTTTTTTGCATTGGGCTGATATGAAATTGATGTATCTGTTATCATCTGTACTAATCATACACGTGTTATGAAATAATGAACATAGCCATGTATGAGCTAAGATGCTTTGTTTATTGAAAGTACTTTATGAGCTTTGTAAGCAATGATATGCTATGTTTCCTAGTGAGAGGTAACAAAAGAGATTATTAGGCTGTAAGAGCCATGTGAAATATTTGCACTGCAATTATCATGTTTACACTGTCAGATGACTTGATGGCATTAAGTTACCTGTTAAAATGGTAACAAGTATTTTGATGATCTCAGGGATTGAACACCCATATTCTTGATCATAATGATGAGATGATGAGGGATTGAGATCCCAATGTTAATAAAGCTGTGAAATGAACTTGATAGAAATAATACTCATCCTTTGTAGCAATTGTTATAATGGTTTATGTTTGAAAACATGCCCGATGCTAAAATAATGCTGTAATGTACTTAAATAACCAAGTGAAATGATATCGTGTAGAGCCCTGACCATAGATCCATCATCGTCAGTAGTTTGGTGATGGTGAAATAGGTTTTCCTAAGGGAACTCCTGGAGGGCATACTTTTGTGTATGTGGGGGTTATGGGTGCGAATATCCTTACGCCCTAATGGAGGAATTGGTGTGAGATAACCATTAAATCTCTCAATCCTTCATTATATGTATATGCCGGGATGGATGTATCACTAATCTCCTGATTATGATGTTAATGCCGAATCGATGTGAGATAAACATGAAATCTCTCGATTGTGAAGAGAGTACATCATACCACTGTAACTCTAATAGCGAAGTTGCCAGTATACCCTGGAAAGATATTTGGCAGAGACACGAGATGTCCTGCAAGTTGTTCCTCACACTGACTGAGGAGGATGAGGTCATAGAAATCTGACTCTTCTATTGACCTATGTATGGTAACGATTTTGATTTAGCAATGGTCGGTTGGAGTATGAGCGGTATGCCTCATCTCCTCAGGGCATAAGTAAGTGTGAAAAATGTAATCATCCGTGTAGCATATTTGCTTAGGGTTGAATTATGAGAATGAATGGTTGATGATACATTGTCTATTATGTCCTAGTTGGATAAATGCTATACATGTTCTTCATATTCCTTTTTGAATAAATGACATGCTGCTTTATCAAGTTATAATTGAAATGAAATGCATAGAGAATATTGCTCTACATAGTTTAACCAATGACTTACCTGCCGCTGAATATACATAATTTAATCAATGACTTACCCGCCGCTGAATATTATGATTCTATTGCTCAATGTTATTCTATTATCTGCAATAACAATGTTTCTGGTGGAGAGTTATATCTCTCACTGGGGCAATTTTTCAATTGTCTCACCCCGTGGGATTAAATTTTTAGGTAGACACCGAGGAAAAGGTAGAAACCCTACTGTGGGTGAAGAATAGCAACATCAACAACAAATAGGATAATAGTGGTCCTCAGGTGGAGACACTGTCTGTCAAGTCCTGTAAATAGAGAGTCCTATGTGTCGTCTCTGTACGCTCAGGTCCTAGGAGTCAGTAGATAGTTTGATATAGATCTGAGATTTTTGGCTTGATGCCACGAGATTTTTGTATACTGCTTATGTACAGTTTAACAGGGCAGATGATGCTTGTGAACCTCGAGATGAGATGATACAGAGATGTACTGATGAATTGGAATGTAATTAACTTACTTTGGTTCTTTATGAAAGAGTTTTACAGTTTGTGGATATCTTTGTAAAAAGTTTTAATTTTTAGCGATTTTTAGTAATTCCGCTGCTAATTATACACTTCCGCATTAGTTAATCTCATTTTGTGAATCGTACGTCACAAAATTATTGGTATCAGAGCTCTAGGTTCGCCGAGTCTACAGAGACATAGGACTAAGGTTGTTGAGTCTGTTCGAGTGTCTTCCAGTCTATCTGATAGTGTCTTCTGCTCATATAGGAGGAGAAGAAGAACTAAAGATGTCTGGATCACATGATGAACATGTTGCTGAAAGTAGCATAGCTTCACCCGGAAGAGGTGCAAGAGACCAAAGAAGGGAGGAGCATGTGCCTGAACCACCCCAGTTCAATCAAGCTAACATGGGGAACCCAACCTTCCAAGCCATGTTTGGGCAGTTTATGACTGCCATGACACATATGACTGATAGGATGCCAATACCTGCACCTAGGGCACCTGCCCATGATGAAAGACAGGGAGCTGACAAGACGTTTGAATGAATTCGTTGGGTTGGAGCCACGGAATATGCTGGGACAGCTGACCTAGAAGACGCTGACATGTGGCTAACCGAACTAGAGAAGGCCTTTAGGATCCTTAACATCCCAGAAACTGAGAATGTTAGACATGTTGTGTACCTTCTTAAAGGGAGTGCCGGTCACTGGTGGACCATTGAGGAGGGAAAAAGGCCAGGTGTGGAGATCGAATGGGAAGTATTCCGACGGAAATTTGTCAACAGATACTTTCCTAAAACGTTCCTCGATGAGAAGATCTCTCAGTTTGAGAGGTTAAGACAAGGACTAATGAACATTAGCGAGTACGAGGCTAAGTTCATGGAGCTTTTGTAGTTCTGTCCGCATATGGCAACTACAGATGAAGAAAGGATTCAACGTTTTGAAAAGGGATTAAATGCTGAGTTGACCACCCCTGTGTCTGCCCTAGAGAACAGGGAAAGTTTTTTTTACTTTTGTGGAGTCTGTCAGAAGGATAGAGAGGTCTGTGACTGTGAAGCGAAAGACCAAGAACAAGAAGGTGTACCCCTAGTTCCAAGGATCCTCATCCAAAAATTTCAAGAAACTGAGGTTTTCTGTACCAACGACACCACCTAGATTCAATACCCAGACGTAGTGGACGTCAAATAGGGGTAGAGTTTGAAGTTTTCCACCAGAAGGAGCCCACAGATCAACATCTATGTCAGTTACAAGACCATCCAGACCACAGCCAGGGAGTAGAAGCTGTTTCATATGTGGAAAGATGGGTCATCTGATGAAGGATTGTAGAGCTAGAGAGGCAAGTGTGACTCAACCTTAGAGACAGAGTCAATAAGATTCTCAAAGGCATCAGTTTCCAAGTGGAGCTAGAGGACGTGGACAAGCATCCCAAGCTAGATCATCAACACCCAGTCACTGAGCACCGAATCAACCACAAGCAACGGTGAGATTCTATGCGATGAATCCACCTGATGCAGTGATCAACCCTCGTGTTATGATAGGTCAGATGGAACTGTTTTATTCTGATATGTCTACTTCCCGTGTCGTATCTATTTTAATTGATCCGGGTGCTACACATTCCTTTATCACTCGAAGAGTGATTCTTGACTGCAACATGACTACCAGTCATAGAGCAGATAATCTGTTGTTGGAAACTCCTTTGATGGGATCTGCTGTGTTGCGGGAGGTGTGCTCTCCCTGCATTCTTTTCTTTTCTGAACATCACATTCAAGTGGATCTTATACCACTTGAGATGCACGGGTTCGATATAATCCTTGGGATGGATACCTTAGAAAGGTATAAGGTTGTCTTGGATTGTGAGTCCAAGCAAGCTGTGTTCACAGATGAAAGTGACACACGGATCTTTCAAGGAGATAGAAAGATTCTTCCAACCTGTCTTGTGTCAGCTATGGTAGCTGAGAAGCTGATGAGGCAGGGATGTTTTACATTCTTGGCCCATGTGGTAGATACCACCATGGAGAGTTCTAATCCTACTGAAGTTCCTATAGTCAGGGAATTTGAAGATGTGTTTCCTGAAGAACTTCCAAGTGTTCCTCCACCCTGAGAAATTGATTTTGAGATTAATCTAATCCCGGGCATGCAGCCAATAACACAAACACCATATAGGATGGCGCCTGCTGAGATGGCCGAACTCAAGAAACAACTCCAGGAGTTGCTTGAGAAAGGTTTATTCAACCAAGCACTTCACCCTGGGGTGCTCCGATCCTTTTTGTTAAAAATAAGGATGGATCGATGCAGTTGTGCGTTGATTATAGACAACTAAATAAAGTAACTATAAAGAATAAATATCCTTTGCCAAGGGTTGATGATCTATTTGATCAGTTGTGTGGTGCAACTGTTTTCTCAAAGATAGATCTGAGGTCAGGATATCATCAACTGCGTATTAAGGAGGGTGACATACCTAAGTCTGCCTTTAGGACAAGGTATGGTCATTATGAGTTCACAGTTATGTCGTTTGGACTGACTAATGCACCAATTGCATTTATGGAACTCATGAATAGAATCTTTCGACCTTTTCTCGATCAGTGTGTAGTTGTCTTCATAGATGACATCTTGATCTATAGTAGAGATGCTCAACAGCATGAGTAGCATCTTCGTCAGGTTCTAACTTTGCTAAGAGAGCATAAGTTGTATGCTAAGTTTAGCAAGTGTGAGTTCTGGTTACCTGAAGTTTCTTTTCTTGGACACGTAATATCTGCTTCAGGTATTTGAGTTGACCCTAAAAAGGTAGAATCTGTCCTGCAATAGGAACAACCGAAGACACCGACGGAGATTTGCAGTTTCTTAGGGCTGGCAGGCTATTATAGGAGGTTCATTAAGAACTTCAGTTCTATGGCCTTACCCTTAACTAAGTTGACCAGAAAGGATGTTCCTTTTGTCTGGAATGACAAGTGTCAACAATCATTCCAGTTGTTGAAGGAGAGGTTGACAAGTGCACCAGTGCTAGTGTTACCTGAGCAAGGGAAAGGGTATATAGTTTTTTGTGATGCCTCTAAGAATGGACTAGGATGTGTGTTAATGCAGGACAAACAGTGATTTCTTTTGCTTCTCGACAGCTTAAGAAACACGAGGAGAATTATCCGATACACGATCTAGAACTAGCTGCTGTAGTCCATGCTTTGAATATCTAGAGACATTATCTCTATGGAGAGACATTTCAGATTTTCACAGACCATAAGAACCTAAAGTACATCTTCTCTCAGCATGAGCTAAACATGAGGCAACGCCGCTGGATGGAATTAATCAAGGACTATGATTGTACAATTGATTATCATCCAAGGAAGGCCAATGTGGTTGCTGATGCATTAAGTAGAAAATTAGCAACACCAGCCTTAGATAGAGCTCAGTTGAATTCTTTGGTGTGCTCTAGGAGGGATACACTTATCTCTTTAAGGCAAGACAATGTATAATTAAAAGTATCATTATTATCTGGGTTGTTAGTGGAGATGCACATAAAGCCTACTCTGAGACAGCAGATTAAGGAAGCACAACAAGCTGATGCTGTAGTTCAACAGATTAGGTCAGAGTATGGTAGCGAGAAACGAGATTGCTTCCATGATTCAGATGATCAGGTAGCCTGTTATCATGGTAGAATGATAGTACCTGATGTTGATATCTTAAGGAAGTTAGTCCTGGAAGAAGCTCATTCTTCAATGTATGCTATGCATCCAGGAAGCACCAAGATGTATCATAACTTGAAAGATATGTATTGGTGGCCTGGTTTGAAGAAGGATGCTGCTGAGTTCGTTATGCGGTGTCCAGTGTGTCAGCAAATTAAAGCTGAACACCAGAAGCCTGCAGGAACACTGCAACCTTTGCCCATACCGCAGTGGAAGTGGGATCATGTAACCATGGATTTCATGGTTGGTTTACCTAGAACAACCATAGGTCATGATTCCATCTGGGTAATATTTGATAGGTTGACAAAGACAACACATTTCTTACCTGTCAAAAAAACCTATTCTGCAGAGAGACTGGCACAATTATATGTGGATGAGAGAGTGCGGCTGCATGGGGTCCCAATTACCATTGTTTCTGACAGAGGTCCCCAGTTTACGAGTCATTTTTGGGAGCGACTTCATAAAGCCTTAGGCACACAGTTAAGGTTTAGTATAGCCTTTCATCCTCATACTGATGGACAATCCGAAATAACTATACAAACCTTGGAGGACTTGCTTAGGGCATGTGTCCTCCAATTTACAGGAAGTTGGGATCTACATCTAAGCTTGATAGAGTTTGCCTACAACAATAGCTATCAACATAGTATTTAACATGGTACCTTATGAAGCTTTGTATGTTATACGTTGTAGATCTCCCCTATGTTGGTATGAAACTGGTGAATATCAACTTTTGGGTCCTGATCTTGTGCAGCAGACCACCGAGAAGATTAAAATAATACAACAACAGTTATAGACTGTACATGATAGGTAGAAATCTTACGTTGATAAGCGTCATAGACCTTTAGAATTCTAGGTTGGAGACAGAGTGTACCTCAAGGTCTCACCTTGGAAGGGAGTTCTTAGGTTTGGAAGAAAAGGAAAGTTAGCTCCTAGATTTATGGGGCCTTATCCAATCATTGAAAGGATTGGAAAGGTAGCTTATAAGCTGGAGTTACCACCTGAGTTGCACAAGTTGCACCCAGTGTTCCACATTTCCATGCTAAGAAAATGTCATCCTGATACATAATCAGTTCTGCAACCTATGGAAGTAGAATTAAACGATGATATATCATATGTTGAAGGACCAATGTTGATTCTTGATAGAAGGATCAAGAAGTTGAAAAAGAAAGACATTAGTCTTGTAAAAGTCCTCTGGAATCATCGTGGTGTAGAAGAAGCTACATGGGAACTAGAGAAAGAAATGAGGAGGAAATACCCTACTCTTTTCTCTTAAATATCTTGTTAATGATTTCGGGGAAGAAATCCTTATAAGGGGTGGATAATTTGTAACATCCCTGACCTAGGTTATGTTTTAACCCTAGGTGTTTTGCTTAATAAAGTTGATTAGATGCTTGCTCTTATCTTTTGAAAAGTAATTAAGGCTCTTGAGGAACTTATATTTCATTTTCAGTCCTTTTTGAATAATGTTGAAACATTGTTTTGTTAATTTTGGACTAAAGTGCAAATTACCCAAGTTGAGGGGATAACTTGCAAATTGCACATGATAAAATGTTCCTCTGATGTTGAGACATCATAAGAATGAATATGATGTAGTGGTATGGTTTCTACAAGCTTGGGCACCAAGATAAAGCTTGTAGAGCAATCCTTGTGCATTAAAACCTAGTTTTGGTGTATTGTGCAATTTACCCAAAATATAGGGTTCTATATGCAAAATATCACCTCTAGAGAGTACCTCATGTTTCTTGGCATAATGTAGAGAAAATAAAATGATATGGGCGCCTCATTTGAATTATCTTGGAGGAGAGAGAATCTTGATATTAAAATAATCAAGATTTAAGCATATATGGAACTTTAATTTAATTTAATGCAAAAAGAAATAAATTAATTGAGGAGCCCTTCAACCAAAAGTTGAGGGATGAAATAGAAAAGTGTTGTACGAGCTTGTGCCTTGATATGGCACAAAAAGATCTTGGTTGAGTGGAAGCCCACTCACATTATCATAATAAAAAGTATTATCCACTAAAAGTTGGATATTAGTATAAAATTCACTAAGGTGCTTAATTTCTTTTCCATTAATTCTTGGATAATGAAGAGGTTTTGCAATATAATGAAGGTGGCTTCATGTCCAAGTAATGGAGGGGGAATTGGTGGAAATAATTTCGGAATTTAATAAAAAATCATTTATTTTTCTCTTTCCTTGAAAATCCTTATTATACATATCCTTTTTCCAACCACTTAAGGATCTTTTCCTTGGAATTCCTTTTCTCATTTTGCTTTGGCCAACCATGGGAGTGCTCAAGAGCAGGAGAAGGACGACTCTAACCTGTTGGTAAGCTTTTGATCATCTTCCACCTTGGATTCATGGTGAAAACTCAAAATCAATGCTTGATTCTTGGTTTTCTTCACTCGATTTCCAATCCTAGCCAACTTGTTCATCCAAAAGCTCAAGAACTGACCTTGGGTAGTTACTAGAACTTCATCCACAATTAGACCCATGGAGCTTTGATCATGGAGATCAGATTTTGAGGCAGATTTTATAACTTTGACCCTTAAACATTGATATTGCATCAAATTCTTTATGATTTGTTGGTTATTTTCTTCTATTTGGAACTCTTTTGATTCATTGCTGAAATTCCCATGAAAAATGACTGTAGTTCTTGGATGCACGAAGGAAGATGATGATGACATCATCTTGGAAATATTTCCCAATAAACTATTAGGCCAAACGGTTTCCACAAAGTTTCTCAAATGGTTTCCTAAACCGTTTGGGAGCAAACGGTTTCAAACCGTTTGAGGGGAAACAGTTTCACCAAACCGAATGAGAGAAAACGGTTTCAAACCATTTGGGGGTGTTGACCATGGTTGACCATTTGGAGATTTATTGATAATGATGTTGGTTAATGATCCAATAATTATAATTGATTAGTTCCAATTGGTTCATGAGTTGAAGGACAATCAATCACCAAATCCTAATCGGGTTAAGTGCTGATTTCTAATTTGATCGAGTTAGTTCTTTGGGTTAATTGAACCAAAGGTTTCAAAACCGTTTGGGGATCACCCAAACGGTCTCAAGACCATTTGAGGCTCACCCAAGACCGTTTGGAGGTCTAGGGTTGAGTATGGTTAGGTAGTTGAAGATCCAAAGATACCAAGTTAATTTGCAATCAATTGCTGATTTGATGATCGATCCAATGACCCAAACCCTAATTGGATGTCATGGATTTGGATGTTGAGATGGGAAAATGGTCTCAAGACCATTTGGAGGTCATCCAAATGACCTCAAGACCGTTTGAGGTTAGGTCATGTCCAATTTGGATGATGGTCCAATGGTTTCAAAGTAACTAGTTTCACATTGATTAACATTGAAGGTTCATTGATTCCAAACCCTAATCCAATTGGAATCTAAACCCTAATTGATGATTAATTGGAAGTTGAATCACTTGAAGGATAATTTATTTAAGTCCAATTGAGGTTTGGAGCTTAGGCTCAATTGATAGTTGGATACAAGAATTCAATCGATCATGGGATCAACATTGGAAACCCTAAATCAGCTTGAATGGTTGAGACCACATTTGGTCCATTCAGTTTTGAGGTGGTTTGGACCAAACGGTCTCAAGACTGTTTGGGACCAAATGATCCCAAACCGGTTAAGGTTCAAACGGTTTCAAATGTCACTTTATCAAACAGTTTCAAGAATTACTTTGGCAAACAATTTCAACCTCCTACTTTACCAAACGGTTTCAAGGGTATGTTCAAGACCGTTTGGAGGTCTAAACGGTCTTAGACCGTTTGGAGGTGTTATAAGCAAGACCGTTTGAGGTCTAATTGGTCAAGACCGTTTGGGGTCTAAGAGACCAAAATCGTTTGGAAGTTAATCAACTAAATCGTATGAACTCTTAAAGTGGTTGAAGGTCAATTGTTTAAGTGAACAATTACATGATGTAATCCAAAGGGTGATTATAATAATGATACCCTTAATGAGATAGGGTGATTAGTACCCTTTAAATAATTAAGCTTTAATGATCATGGTGATAATGACATAACTCATGGTGTCAATTCTTCTTTCATGTTGAGTTGACTTAGCCTAATCAAGACTGATGCAAACATCATCTTATAGAAGATGAGAGAGAAGACCCTACATGAAAGATAACCATATAATGGCTAAGTCTTAATAATTTTAATATGAATGAATGTGTAATTAGGGTATGATCCTTGATAGGGAGATCATGAAACCCTAATAATGAAGGTTATTGAATCATAACCCTAATTGAGGGCATTGATAGGTGAAATCCTAATACATGAGGATGGTGTGATCCTAATTCATGGTAATGACATGAGAAAACCTAATTCAGAGAACTTTGATGATCATTCCTACTTGGGGTGAATAGTAAACCCTAATTGTGGGTTGTTGAATATAAACCCTAATCTAGGGTGTTGTGATGTGAATAGTAAACCCTAATTGTGGGTTGTTGAATATAAACCCTAATCTAGGGTGATGTGAATAGTAAACCCTAATTGTGGGTTCTTGAATATAAACCCTAATATAGGGTGATGTGATGTGAATAGTAAACCCTAATTTCCAAATAAGGTAAAGGTATATGTGAAACCCTAAGTCTAGGTTATACTATATAGCATGAAGGTCTAAGGTTGGATAATGAAATGAGGAGTCATTAATCCTAATTGAGCTAAGGGGATGGTTAGCCCTAATTGAAATGAAAAGGGAAACCCTAACCCTAGCAAGGGCATAGTGGTGTAACCCTTGATTAGTGATGTTATAATTGTTTTGCATTGTGTTGATATGAAATTGATGTATCTGTTATCATCTGTACTAATCATGCATGTGTTATGAAATAATGAACATAGCCAGGTATGAGCTATGATGCTTTGTTTATTGAAAGTACTTTATAAGCTCTGTAAGCAATGATATGCTATGTTTCCTAGTGAGAGGTAACAAAAGAGATTATTAGGCTGTAAGAGCCATGTGAAATATCTGCACTGCAATTATCATGTTTACACTGTCAGATGACTTGATGGCATTAAGTTACCTATTAAAATGGTAACAAGTATTTTGATGATCTCAGGTTTGAAAACCCATATTCTTGATCATAATGATGAGATGATGAGGGATTGAGATCCCAATGTTAATAAAGCTGTGAAATGAACTTGATAGAAATAGTACTCATCCTTTGTTGCAATTGTTATAATGGTTTATGTTTGAAAACATGCCTGATGCTAAAAGAATGCTGTAATGTACTTAAATAACCAAGTGAAATGATATCATGTAGAGCCCTGACCATAGATCCATCATCGTTAGTAGTTTGGTGATGGTGAAACATGTATTCCTAAGGGAACTCCTGGAGGGCATACTTTTGAGTATGTGGGGGTTATGGGCGCGAATATCCTTACACCCTAATGGAGGAATTGGTGTGAGATAAACATTAAATCTCTCAATCCTTCATTATATGTATATGCCGGGATGGATGTATCACTAATCTCCCGATGATGATGTTAATGCCGAATCGATGTGAGATAAACATGAAATCTCTCGATTGCAAAGAGAGTACATCATGCCACTGTAACTCTAATAGCGAAGTTGCCAGTATACCCTGGAAAGCTATTTGGCAGAGACACGAGATGTCCTGCAAGTTGTTCCTCACAATGACTGAGGAGGATGATGTCATAGAGATTTGGCTCTTCTATTGACCTATGTATGGTACCGATTTCGATTTAGCAATGGTCAGTTGGAGTATGAGTGGTATGCCTCATCTGCTCAGGGCATAAGTATGTTTGAAAAATGTAATCAGCCGTGTAGCATATTTTCTTAGGGTTGAATGACGAGAATCAATGGTTGATGATACATTGTCTATTATGTCCTAGTTGGATAAATGCTATACATGTTCTTCATATTCCTTTTTGAATAAATGACATGCTGCTTTATCAAGTTATAATTGAAATGAAATGCATAGAGAATACTGCTCTACATAGTTTAAACAATGACTTATGTGCTGCTGAATATTATGATTCTATTGCTCAATGTTATTCAATTATCTACAATAACAATGTTTCTGGCAGAGAGTTATATCTCTCGCTGGGGCAATTTTTCAATTGTCTCACCTCGTGGGATTAAATTTTTAGGTAGACTCCGAGGAAAAGGTAGAAACCCTACTGTGGGCGAAGAACAGCAGCAACAGCAAAAACAAGGACAATAGTGGTCCTCAGGTGGAGACACTATCTGTCAAGTCCTGTAAATAGAGAGTCCTATGTGTCGTCTCTGTACGCTCATGTTCTAGGAGTCAGTAGATAGTTTGATATAGATATGAGATTTTTGGCTTGATGCCTCAAGATTTTTGTATACTGCTTATGTACAGTTTAACATGGCAGATGATGCTTGTGAACCTCGAGATGAGATGATACAGAGATGTACTGATCAACTGGAATGTAATTAACTTACTTTGGTTCTTTATGAAAGAGTTTTACAGTTTGTGGATCTCTTTGTAAAAAGTTTTAATTTTTAGTGATTTTCAGTAATTCCACTGCTAATCATGCACTTCTGCATTAGTTAATCTCGTTTTGTGAATCGTACACTACACTGACCATCAACACATCTACCTATATCATATTGACTGTACGGTGAATTCACTAGAGCCTCATCAGCCTCCCTAATCCATATAACACAAAGCCTCGTCTCTTAAGAAGCCTTGGTATGAAACGTACTACAATACATCACAATGGAGAGGATGTAATTATGGAAAATGCACTTGTATATTGTACATATCTACTATGGTAGTGGAAACTTTTATTGAAGTGATTTGCATAACTTTTGCAAAGATTAGAAAAAAGGTTTAACAACATAAAAAGGATTGGGAGCCACCTCAACAAGATAAGATGGTTTTAATAGATTGTATGAAGTGGCATGTAGAAATTGCACAAGCACCATCATATACAACAAGGATAGGGACGAGGTTAAAACATGTCATGTGCAAAACAATAAATTTTCATGGTATTTTGATGTTGGCAAGAAATAATCAAATTTGTGTTGACATAGGAATGGATTTGGAAATTGTATACTTTCATATGAGAATGGATTTTTCAATAGAAGTTTTGTAATGTAGACAGTATGAAGACCAAAAGAGTGTAATAATTAAAAATTACACAAGGACCTACTCACATACATACATGGGGAGCATATTGAATTTCTATATGGGTACAAGAAAGTTTGGACCAATGAATCTTAGACCACCTTAGATTAGACCACTGAACTTGAGACCAAATTGAAATTGTTCAAAAATCTACTCACATACATAAATATTCATTTTACTTCAGCTCAACCGACTTCCACATGCAAAAGAAAATTTTATTGTAGTTTTGCATGTTCATATTTTTTCATAGTTTATTATAATAGGTTTCAGAATTAATTTTATGATAGGCACATTAAGTTTAGTCAAAGCTTAGAGCCAATTTGGTATTTAAATGTGAATAAGGTTTTAGTCAGATACATATAACAATATAAACATACAAATGCATATTCATATGATAAACACATCAGGGGCTATCATTTAGGATGACATGCAATATTTGCATCATTAATAAAATAGAAGTGACTAGATACTGAAGGTATGCATTTCATAGCCACATTTCACCTTCACAATGGAGCATGTTTGAATGGGGTTAGGGAAGAAGAGCTTCCCAATATATTAAATAAGATACAAGCCTTAAACCTCAACAAAACACTCATGATTTGCCACAAATCTGAAAACTACTAGAGGGGGGTGAATAGAGTTTTATAGTGATTTTAATAATTATTTAACTCAAACAACCAAAATTGAGATTAGAAGAAGGAGACAGGCGTTTAGAGTGGTTCCAACTATAGCAAATACTATAGTTGTCAGTCCACTACCCGGTTGCTTACCCAACCGGGATTTGAAAGTATTTATTTTATTACCTCTCGAGGATTTATACAAAATACAATACTTTCAACCACACCCTTTGATCAACCTTCACTTGAAGTAGGTTCACCAACCCTGAGGTAGCCTTCTTGAAGTAACTCCAAGCTCCCCCTTGAAGTAGCCTTCCTCTCTAGAAGTAACCTCCCGTTGCACCAGCCTTCTGAAGTAGCTCAAAGTCTCCTTCTTTGCCAAGAAGATCTTCACCCTCTCCAATCCGCAGCCTCCAACCTAGGAGTAGCAAGGAGAGTACAAACAGTAATAGGGAATAAGAAAGAAAAAGGAAATTACAACTTATCCTTTAAAGCCCAAGGCTTGATATGCCTAGATCAAGCGTATAGATCTCCTAACCAAATGTGTGAACTTGTGATTGCTGTGGGTAGGAGATACTAGCCTATAGGACACAAATTTGAGCTAAGGAGAAAGTAGGCCAATGATCACAATGCTCAATTTGCTTGCAACAGATTGCTCAAGTATGCTCAAGTATTTCTCAAGTGTAACAAGTGTAAAACAAGTGAGTTTAGGTGTCCTATGGCTTGTCCTATTTATAGGAATGGCCTAAGGAAGCTTAAGGACATTCTAGACAACTTCTAGGGGTTTCTAAGTGCTTAACTAGCCGTTAGGTACAAAGTTGTTGCTTTAACAACGACTAATTAATTAATTCTGCAGTTGCTGTCAGAGACCATCTCGGTCGACAAATGGTCGACCGAGACACCTACTCGGTCAAACTTTTGTCGACCGACAGGCTCTCTGGAACAAGTGATTTGCAACGTCTTTCTTCAACTGCTAACTAACTTGTCTGTTGTGTCTAACGGCTACTTTGGATCTTTCTCGGTCGAGAAGATTGTCAACCGAGAGTGTCTCGGTCGAGTCGAGGAGTTTGTCGACCGAGATTGATCCTGTTTCAAGGTTTCAATTTAGGCACTAATTATGTGTGTAAGTGTGCATAAGTAATCTTTTTTGAATGGGATGACTTGTCTAACTGTGGTGTTTAGCTAGGGAGAATCTAACGCTTGATTTACATGCAATTCTAAGTACTTGTACATTATATTTTTGTACAAGTTTTTACAATAGTGATTACATTGCATGAAAATATAAATATGTAAGCTTGTAGATTTTCCCTTGTTGCTTTGTCATCCTGCACACTCAAGTAGCTCGTTAGATTAATAAGAATGAAATGTTTGTCATAATCAAAACAAAGGGATTTATAGATGTCCATTTAGCCAACAATCTCCCCCTTTTTGAAGATGACAAACATTTCCAAAATATAAATAAAGGAAATATAAAACATATGAGTTTCATACCTTTAGATTACCTTTTGTAGCTTTTTCTCTTATGTATAAAATGTGTGCTTATTATTCCCCATAAATTATGGAACATGAAATCCAGATCATTTGGGAATATAGCAACTTTCAATGTAAAGCCAAGAGTTTATTTATGAAACTCATTAATTGAGTTTTACATAATTACTAAATTTTAGTTTTATATTTATCTCTCCCCCTTTGTCATTTCAAAAAGATAACCGTTAAGAGTAAAAACTCCCCCTTAATTAGATATCCCATCAAATCTAATGAAAAAGATGTCCATTTAAAAGCCAAAAATGTAAATAAGAGTTTTTATTTAAATAGCACAAATATCAAAGAAAACATCCGCCAAAGGAGTGATAAGAAATTGCTTCCTAATGTTGTTAAATTGATCTAGTGGAAGCGGTTTAGCCAATTTTATCTTCAACATGATGAAGGGAAACATGATTAATTTGCAAATATATTCAGTTTTATTGCAAACTTGACAACAGAAACCTACTCGGTCGACGATCTTTCGACCGATAGTGTTCTCGGTCGAACAGTTTCTCGACCGAGAATGTGTCTGGATTTGTTTCATAACTGTTTGAAGTAATTGTGTCATAGATCTTTGTCAATTTTGCCACAATTTTAAAGGTTGCATTTTTATTTATTACTCCCCTTATTTTGTATGTTCTACAATGATGATCTTATAATCCATATTTTGAAGATGTCTCACATAAAAATATCCATTGGAATCAAGTAGAGATGGCCAATTTCATTAAAAGCATGTATTACAAGCATAGAAAGATAGACACATCATATAGAGATGACCCATTACAATTATTCAAAAGATTACAATAACTCCAACATTTACTGGAAAGACTTAAGGATTACATCAATGTCAGGGTCTTTCCCAAGAAAAGGCTCAGTTCCATAGTACTGGACCAAGGTTTGCCAATCTAGAGCACCTGTCTTAGTTAAAGCATATGCTTCCAAGAATGTAGGAATTCGGTCAAATCGGAAATGAGCGGCAATATCTTGCAGTTGCATGGATGAAAACTGAGTGTGCGTAAGATCCACAGATGGTGGAGGTGGAGTTTGATAATAGTTGTATGAAGGATTGTATGGATTGAGCATGCCAGGATTTAAAGAATACAGATATTCATCAGGTTGGTTTGGTGAAAGGGTTTGCATTCTTTGGTTTATATAAGTCATGGCATGATGGTTATAGTCTAGTTGTTTGCTCAGGTGATATTGGGAGCCAGCAATATAAGTAAGAGTGTTTTGAATGGGGTCATGTGATAGGTTAGTAGAAGGAGGGGGTGGTGGTATGTCTTGATGAGATGTTTCTCCTTCAACTCTAGCCCTTTTATGACCAAAATCAATTCCCATTTTTTCTACTGTATTCTTACTTATTTTTTGTGGTCTACGCTCCCATGTATATCCCATATCCTCAAGTGGGGTCTTAAGGAAATGTTGAGTAATTTGGCATACAAAATCGGCATATGGAGGATTGCCAGAAAACTCAAGCATGTTTTTGAGAATGATGCGGATAAAATTTGTGGGAATACGTTGGATAATGGCATATATTAGACACATACGAAAAACAGGAACTTCAGACTTATTGGCTCTAGGATGTATGTTTGTTGATACAATAAGGTTTACAATCCTAGCAGCTGGTTTAAGATTTATAGCATAATATGTGCCTCTATCTTCATGACAGGTTGTATTGGATTTAAAAATGGTCCTTTTGATGTCACTAAGACTAATGGTATGGTCATCTTGGAGAAATTGGTTAAGGGGGTTTCCAGAGGTAAGGTCAAGGGTGTCTTGATATTCATCTATGTCAATGTTTAGCATGTTAAGAATGTCCCCTTCAGTAAATCGGAAGCTATGCCCATTAACCATAGTGTAGAAGAAGATGGTTTCATTTTCAGAGTGGGAAATGAGGTTTGCATAGAATTCATTCACTACCTTGATTGAATAGGAAGGAAAAGAAGGGTTGATGAATTCTTTTAACTTTTGTACTTCGAAAAGGTCCTCCAAGTCGACGATGTTGATGAAGTCCATAACTTCAACTGGTCGTCGTGGGAGAGGAGCTTTGGAGGAAAGCCGTAGATATCGATCACCAGCATCTCCATCGACGAAGGCAATGTCGTTGATGATCGTCAGTGGTGGAGTAGCTTCCCGAGCTTCCCTTCCTTTCCTACCGGCGACCTTCTTCTTCCCACGAGCAGATGATGAGGCCATTGTGTTGCTTGAAGGTGGAGAAGAAGCAAGGAAGGCTTGGGGATGAGGATGCTAAAGAGTTGCACAAAAATGCACTAGAGAGAGCCTATGGAAGCAAGAGTATGCAAGTGTGAGGAAGTGACCCGTCTTTGGTTCCTTTTATAATAATCCAGCGACCTGGTCGGTCGACGACTCGTCGACCGAGCGCCCGCAACGGTCATGTTGCAGACGCGCCACTCAGCTCCCCAACGGTCATATAACGGTCATAACGGTCGATTTACAACGGTCATATCCAATGGCTATTTCTCGGTCGAACAATTGTCGACCGACATTGTCTCGGTCGAACATTTGTCGACCGAAAGTGTGTCCAATACTAAATCTGTCTAGATTCTGTCGGTCGAGAGAGAGTGGCCGACCGAAAGGTTTTCGGTCGAAGAGTTCGTCGACCGAGAGACTTACTGAGTACGAATTTGAAGCTTGATTTTTAATGTAATTGATAGACTATTTTTGTAGAGCACATATATAGATTTTCCAAGGGAGTAATATTGTGTTTATTATTGACAATATTGGGACAAGTTGTGATCATAAATTAATTTCTTTTAATCATAAAAGGATATCCAAATTGTTATTATGTCAAACTTATTTTAGGTCGAATTTGACTACGACCATAGCGCCCCTTGGTCAACTTTTATTTTGACCAAGAGGCTAATTTTGCAGATTTTCAGATTGAATATGTTGAGTATAATATCTGCATTAAATGTCAAGCTGAAGCATAATACTTAAGATTCTTAATTGAAGGTACAATTAATTATCTCAAATCTTCAAAGATACTAATTTATGGATTGTGTTGCAAGCAATAACATATAACTAATAAATCATTTTGCTTGCTTATATATTTTCATGGATCCATGCATACAATTTTCATTTATCTATGCGCACCCAATGATGAAAGCATGATATCAACATACAATGATAATTCCATTACATAATTAGTATATGAATAGACCAGAAAATACTTTTATGAACAATCATGTGAAAATAGGAATTTTCTTTTCATTTGACTAAGCATAATTTCAGTTTAAACTTTAAATCATCTAGGGAATAAACTAATATTAATTTCATTTACATTTGTAATCTCATTATGTTGAGTTGAGATAGACATAGAAATATGCAACTAATGTCTTTGGTCATATCTCAACTTGATTTTGTTTATTTAGTTTGGAGGTTTTGGAACCCAAACTAACTCGACATCTTTTCTCTTATAAGGACATGAAAAAGAGTAATGTCCAAGACGTGAGCAATAATAGCAACATATAGAATCAACCTCAAGTCATTTTCTATGGTTTTGTTCTAGGTTGTTCTTTGGTAAAAATGTATTTGTTCCTTTAGGTACATATATAGATTGATGGGTTTGTAATTTTTTCCAACTAGGTTGATAGGACTTCCCTTTAGGCTTATAAACTAGTCCTCTTCTCCCAATTTGATGATAGGAATTATCTAAGATTTGATCAAGAATGCCATTATTATTTAAATTATTGACCTTTTGTTGTAACTTGGCAATCTCTTCCATTCTCTTCTTAATATCTAGTTTTGCTTGGTCTAGATTAGATGACAATAAATTTCTTTCTTTAACGATAGTGTCATAATCTATATGGGTGCACAATAATGGTTGTTTTTGAAGATCGTTTACTTGAGTCTGCAAGTTTGAATTTTCAACAGAAAGGAGCTTGCAATCGGCTTCCATAGATTTTAACTTAAGATCAGAATATTTATTTCCCTCTTTGAGATCCTCATTTTCAGATGCAAGAGCAAGAAGTTTAACATTTAGATCATCATTTTCTTTATTTGATTTCTTTAATTTCTTTTTGCACTCAACATATTTATTATGTGTCTCTTCAATAATAGCAACTAGTTCTTCTTTAGATAAATCAAAGAGACTTACCTCTTCTTCTTCTTCACTAGTTGTAGCAATAAGACATTCTTTGTGCTCTTCCTTTGATCTCCATGGGCATCCTATTGTTTTGTGGCTTGTTCCTAAACACAAATTGCAGCATGTTGTGGTTTTGTCCAAACAGCACCTTTCACCATTTCCCTCCATTCTTCAAGACCTGGTAAAGGTTCCTTGAAGCCTGCTCTGATACCAATTGAAAACTACTAGAGGGGGGGGGGTGAATAGAGTTTTATAGTGATTTTAATAATTATTTAATTCAAACAACCAAAATTGAGATTAGAAGAAGGAGACAGGCATTTAGAGTGGTTCCAACTATAGCAAATACTATAGTTGTCAGTCCACTACCTGGTTGCTTACCCAACCGGGATTTGAAAGTATTTATTTTATTACCTCTCGAGGATTTATACAAAATACAATACTTTCAACCACACCCTTTGAACAACCTTCACTTGAAGTAGGTGCACCAACCCTGAGGTAGCCTTCTTGAAGTAACTCCAAGCTCCCCCTTGAAGTAGCCTTCCTCTCTAGAAGTAACCTCTTGTTGCACCAGCCTTCTGAAGTAGCTCAAAGTCTCCTTCTTTGCCAAGAAGATCTTCACCCTCTCCAATCCGCAACCTCCAACCTAGGAGTAGCAAGGAGAGTACAAACAGTAATAGGGAATAAGAAAGAAAAAGGAAATTACAACTTATCCTTTAAAGCCCAAGGCTTGATATGCCTAGATCAAGCGTATAGATCTCCTAACCAAATGTGTGAACTTGTGATTGCTGTGGGTAGGAAATACTAGCCTATAGGACACGAATTTGAGCTAAGGAGAAAGTAGGCCAATGATCACAATGCTCAATTTGCTTGCAACAGATTGCTCAAGTATGCTCAAGTATTTCTCAAGTGTAACAAGTGTAAAACAAGTGAGTTTAGGTGTCCTATGGCTTGTCCTATTTATAGGAATGGCCTAAGGAAGCTTAAGGACATTCTAGACAACTTCTAGGGGTTTCTAAGTGCTTAACTAGCCGTTCTAATTAATTAATTCTGCAGTTGCTGTCAGAGACCATCTCGGTCGACAAATGGTCGACCGAGACACCTACTCGGTCGAACTGTTGTCGACCGACAGGCTCTCTGGAACAAGTGATTTGCAACGTCTTTCTTCAACTACTAACTAACTTGTCTGTTGTGTCTAACGGCTACTTTGGATCTTTCTCGGTCGAGAAGATTGTCGACCGAGAGGGTCTCGGTCGAGGAGTTTGTCGACCGAGATTGATCCTGTTTCAAGGTTTCAATTTAGGCACTAATTATGTGTGTAAGTGTGCATAAGTAATCTTATTTGAATGGGATGACTTGTCTAACTGTGGTGTTTAGCTAGGGAGAATCTAACGCTTGATTTACATGCAATTCTAAGTACTTGTACATTATATTTTTGTACAAGTTTTTACAATAGTGATTACATTGCATGAAAATATAAATATGTAAGCTTGTAGATTTTCCCTTGTTGCTTTGTCATCCTGCACACTCAAGTAGCTCGTTAGATTAATAAGAATGAAATGTTTGTCATAATCAAAACAAAGGGATTTATAGATGTCCATTTAGCCAACAAAATCATCATCAATAATATCCAGGATGAAATATTCATGGAGAAAGTCCATTCAAATAATGTAAGAGATGTGCATACAATCTTAGGAAATCCCCTTGAGTTCGGTAATGGGGAAATCATTAGTACTTACTACAGATGCTAGGATATTAGGTGAGGTACATGAGCCCCTAACTCTTGAGAAGAATTTAGGAATATCAAATTGTGGTAGCTTGATACTAGGTTTAATGAAATCCATAAACCCTATGTGAGGATGCCATTGACATCATGATCACAACCATCACGAAGCAAAAAAATTATAATGTCCTAACCACATTTCACTAACAACCAAGAAAATTTATAGTGGCATAGTGTACATAGAATTTATATCTGACATAAATTATATTATCATATATATATATATATATATCTTATTATGAATTACATCTAGTTACAACAACTATAATGATAAACTATAAATGCATAATCTATAACTACTAGAAAGAACACAAAAGCAATAAATCAAGATAATCTCAAACTCCTACCCAAGGCCTTTACACATTCAACCCTAGAATAATTTACAATATAAACACTAGAATCCATGCCATACCACAAAAGCATAAAAGAGTCTAACTTTAAATGGAAATCAATATTTTAGCAGTTTATGTGAGTTGTTGGCTCATATAAACATCAATAATTTACAACTTTACAAGACCAAAATATACATTATACCACAAAAACATGAAGATTGTAACTTTATGCCTAAAATATTATAGCAATTTATATCAGTTGTTGGCTTAGGCTTCGATTGGTTTGGTGTAAGTCACAAGTTATGTGGAACTCATTTCCTGGGAACTCTAGTTTAGTTCCTGGAACTTAAGTTCCACTCAGTTCTATGTAATTGGTTTGTTGTAAGTGTAAATATGAAAACCACTAAAAAGATATTGTTGATTTTACTATGAAATATATAATAACTAAAGACAAAAAAGACATAAAAAATAATCATATCCATGAGAAACTATAATAATATTTACCATAATAACCACATGAAGCGGTCATAGTACATATGTGGCTCCTTTAAAAACTATTTTAGTGTTGTATAATTATAATTTTAATAAAAAGTTATGGTTAAAATTACATCACAATATTTTTATTTTACTTTATAAGTATTAAATATTGTAATAATATCTACATTTTATGTGCTTGTAAATATAAGTTCTAGTTCATCAATGTTTAACAATATACAAAATTAATTTTCAGCATGTTTTGTGCGTGTGTTCATAGTTTATTATAATTTTTCACATCATATTTTTAAACATGAAAAATAAAAATATGTTACATAAATCATATTTTTTGTTACATGGTGCGATGTGATTATTTTTTATAGTGCCCATATATTTTTACTTTATACACCACACTAATAATGGTAGTTATAGTGTAAAACATTTACATAGTTGGATTATAGTATATTGTCATATTATGTTATGGTTTTGGCAATAAACTTATCCACACCACTAACATTTTTAGTCAAAAATATTTTACATGTGTCATTTGTGAAGAATAAAAAAATATAATTGTATAGGAAATATAGTTAGTTGATTTGGAACTTGTTTTCCGCTCTTTTTAAGGGGAAACTCAGGAATTGTGTTTTGTATGTAAGTCTGTTACTCACCGGAACTCATGAAACTCAAGTTCCAACACTTAATTTAAACCAATAGTAAAAAACTACTTAAGGAAATCCACTTCATAAGTTTTCTGGACCAATTAAGACAATCCAATCAAAGCCTTAGTGGGTGGCTACTTCTTGTGCAGTAATTAAACAACATACTTGGATGATGTATGCATTATATCCAATTGAAAGTAGTCAATAATTACAGATCATGTATGAATGTTGGTGCATATTACATTTCATCCTACCTTTTTTAAATGTATCTACTGAATGTGGAAGGTTTATGGAAACATAAAACTTATATAAATCAACCACTTGTTATTTTGTGATTGAAAGATTAAGGGATACACTGCTGAAGAAAACCCTATCTTTGGTTGTAGCTTGATTGAGATTCTACAAACTTCCATTAGAACAACAAGAAGATAGCATGTTGGATCAATTTTAGGAATAGGGAAACCTTAAGTAAGATAGGACATATTTAGGAAAGAATATTGCTTCTAAATTCATCTAGGATTATTTAAGGATGTAATTTTACTGATTTAATGGTTTAATTTATATCAAATCTCTGTTGGTTACTTGTTGAATAAACCATAATGTTGGAGCAAACACTTTAGTAGAAATAATACATGGATTAAATGGAAAAAAAACCTATGTTAAAAATATTAGATCTTGAGACAGCACAATGATGTGAAGACAACTTCACAATCACATGCATGAAGAAAAAAATCTATATATGGAATGCTATATTTAGTTGAATGAGCCCCCCTAAGGAAAAGTTAAATTGTATTTTAAATTACAAAGAGTGTTGATCATTGAATAATTATGGTCAAAGTGTTGATCATTATATATGTATGTTGGATATGTCAATTCAAGTCGAAAAATATCCTTATACTCACAATAATAATATGTTTAGGTACATTGGGGAAAATGATGTTTTGAATTGTTCGAATCGTGGTATTACTCTTCAAATTAAGGGCATTTATTTGTTCAACATATGAAGGGTGAAAATGAAGGATTGTATACAAAAATATATTTACCCAAGAAGGATAAAAGTCTTAGTTGTAGGCACATGGGGACTAGAATGAATTGGTGCATGGGGACTAGAAAGGTAGCACTGATAAAAGAATGGTGTTTGAGTACTGAAGATCATACAAATCCAAACATCCATAAACAACCAACTAACTAGATTTTTAGTGTAAGGACCCTGACCTTCGTTTAGGGCTTACCCTGTTTGCTTTGCTTAACCCTAGTGCTTTGGTGCTTGCTAATCACCTTTAGTGGTGATTAGGGTTTGGTTGTGCTTTATTGAGAGTTGGTGATGCTACTTGCAAATAACCCAAGTCTAGGGTTTTGTAGGAAAGTTTGCCACCTTGTGAGGTGTTTCTCTCTCTCTTTTCTTCCTCTAAGGTTGAGAGGAAGGCTTGGGCTTGTTGCTTGAGTTCTTTGGGCCTTGTTTGAGGTTGTTTGGGCCTTGAGGTGCCTTGTTTGGGCTTGGTTGAGTCTTGTGTCGCCCAAGAGTGCTTGTGTCGCCCAAGACAGGAGTGTGTCGACCTAGAGTTGTTTGTGTCGGCCAAGATGGTGCCTTGGTGTGTCGCCCATGGTGCTTGGTCCAACCTTGACCTTGTTTGGTGGACACTTGGAGCTTGATGCATGCATGTGGCAAGGACCTTGGACAAGTGGAGAAGGCTTGCTAGAGTGGTGGCTTGAGCTCTAGGACAAGTGTCCTTTGGGTAGGCGACACCTTGCTTGAACCAACCTTGTTTTCTCCTCCCTTTCCTTCTATATAGGTAGTTATTTCCCTTGCTTTGAGTTCCTTTGATCCCTTAGTTTCCTTCTCCACCTTGAGTGCACGACACTCCCTCCTTTCCTTGCTTGTGTAGGCCGATACCCCCTCCCCTTGAAGGAGTAGTGGTGGCTGATACCCCCTTGGAGGAGCAGTGGCGGTCGTCATCCCTTGAAGCTTGGAGTTCCTCTTTTTCCTTGGAGCTTGGAGCTTAAGGCGGGTTGCATAACTTCTAACCCTAGCTACTTTATCTCTTGCTTTGATCTTGTTTCCATGTTAGTAGCTTAGTTTCTTGCTTAGTTTCCTTGTTGGCCGATCACCCATGTGGTCTAGTGTTCCTTGTGATCTAGGGTTTGTAAGTGAGCAATACTCCTTTCTCCCCTTGGTCTAGAGGAGTGAGTTTGAGTTGCTAGTGTCATGAGCAACACCCCTCTTTCCCTTAACCGATTGAGGTGATCTTGTGTCCTAGTTGCTCAAGCAACACTCTCCTCTCACCTTGGGCTAGAAGGGTGAGCTCATTGGTGATGGTTGATGTGCAAAACCCCTCCTTCTTAGTCGATTGAGGTGAGCCATCTTCCTAGGGTTTTTGAGTGCCTTTGTGTTTGAGGAAGAAGATGACCTTGTGGACACTATCCCTTGTCTTGGTATGTTGGGCGACATGGTTGTTCTTGTGTTGGCCGATAGGCTTGTGTTGGGCGAGATGGAGTGGTGACGAGCGACACACCTTGGGCTTGTGACGGGCGTCACACCCATTCTTTTGCTGTGTGTCGGCCGTTAAGGCTTTGACCATAATGTGCACGTTTTGTGGATGAGTTTTCCCTCTCTCTCTCCTAGTTGTTGGTGTTTGGTGGTGACCTGGCCGTTAAGATAGCCTTGTATCATGCATTGTTGGTTGGGTGTGTGACGGGCGTCACACCTCTTGTGTCGGCCGATAGGCTGGTGGCAACGGGCGTTGCGCGATATAAGAGGAAGTGCCCGATACCCCCCCTCCTGACGCGCGTTGCTCTTTGAGATGCGGTGTCGCGCAACGCAGCGTTGCTGCTATGTATATCTGCTATTGGTACGTTGTGTTTGGGTGAGGGCAGGTGGCCATTATATCCTTCTTTTAGTGAGGGTTGTGGTGAGCTTTCATGAGGGTTTGTTATCTTTTGTGACAGTTCCTTGTATCATGGAAATGATTAGTTGTGTACATACATATATCCTTACTTCCAAACGATGGTGACCCTTTGCTAATAGTCATGATAATGATGTTGGTAGTAGTAATGATAATGATAATGGTAGTGGTAATGATAACGCTGGTTCTGTATATCCAACATGACTACATACATGAAGTAATCGTCTTGATTATTCGTATAATACTGAGATGAGGATAAGCATAGATAGGGTTTGCTTAATGATGTGCTTTATACACTTGATCACCAGATAGTGTAAGATTGATAAGTATAGTATCTTGAACGTCGTCTCATGATAGTAAGCATAGTCCTTATGTTGAAACTATGATTATTGTATATCCTAACCATGCAGGTGATGATTAGCCATGAAAAGGCTATGAGACATATGTGATGAGTAACATCACATTGATAATTAGTCTGGTTGATGAGATTATGTATGATGTGTTTGTCCCATGATGTTGATGTGAGCCTTGAGAGGCAGTGGTAGTACATAATGAGGGATTGAGATCCCATGGTATGTGATGATCCTTGAGATGGATCAGGTTGATGTGTTTACAATAGTAGCATAATGTTGAGTTTATGTTGTTTACTTTCTGTTATATCTTGCATGCTATACAACTGGGTTGAATCTTGCAAATCCATCTAAAAGATACTAAATAATCACAGTGGAATCATATCATGTAGTTTTCCCTGGCCACAGATCCATCATCGTCAGAACTCGGTGATGGTGAAACGGGTTCTCCTGCGGGTTAACCCGGAGCGCATATTTTTGAATATGCGAGGTTTCTCATAGCCTCAAAGAGAGAGGAAAACGAGTGCAGCTGTGGTTGCAGACTCAGATGTGTGATGAGCATGGTGAACAGGCCCATGGCCCCGGATATGTGATATAATGAGCATGAATGCGTTCATGGCTCAGAGCACAGTGATTAGGCCCATGAATCAATTTTACTAGCGCCGTGACCTCTACCGAGGCGGGCTAGGCAGAGGGTAGCCTGAGGAGCTGACCCTGTGGCTAAAGGCCACTTGAGCATGAGACTGCGGTCCTGCTTTGTTTCTCATGTACTGACCACGAGGGGTGAGGTCGTGGATTCCGGCTCTTCCATTGACCTTGTATGGCACCGGTTATGGGCTTCACAGCTGAAGGTTGGATTTGAACGGTACAGTTCACTTCCTCAGGGCATAATAATACGTAATTCAGCCGAGTAGTATTTACTGCTTAGAACACACACGAAACATTGGTTGAGGCCTTGTTTGCGTAATTTACTTTATTTGTATCTTGCAGTTGTTTATACATTTCTCCTATGTGGTAAGATTTATATATCTTGTCTTGATTAATCGTGTTTCATAAGGAATAGTTGGACAAATGACTGAGTACTTTTTGTAAGCTTGATAGTATGAACAATCCTATCTTATAACTATTCTTGTTACACTTTTTATCTACTTTATTTATATACCTGAGGTTTGTAGTTTTGGCGGGGAGTTATGCCTCCCGCTGGGACAATGTTCAATTGTCTCACTCCGCTGAGTTACACCCTTTTTAGGTGGTCGAGCTAGACGTAGTGGTGGTCGCAGAGTTGCGTTCGAGCAGCAAGAAGAGTAGTAGAAGGCAAGCTTTGGATGTGCTGCTATTTTGGATGTTTTTTGATAGAGTCTAGAGTCCTCCCTGTACTCTCAGGTCCTTGGCGGTGTTTTGACGTTGTTGCACGAAGTATGATCGTTGATGTTTTGTATATCCTGCTGTTGGCCAGATGTGGGCCTCTATGTATATGAACAGTTGTTCCTTTAAGCTGTGGACGCATGTCAGATCTTGTATATGTATATATATGACCTGTTTCTATACAGGATGAGGACTTGAATGTAATAGTTTTCAATTTATCAACTTTCCGCTAACGGTTTAAATTAACCTGTGTTTTCGATAATTTGTGGTTATGGTGATTTCTACATGTTTTCGTGTAACACCTCACTGTCTGTGTGATAGTGGGATGTGTTGCCACAAATTTTGGTATCAGAGACTTAGGTTCGCTGAGTCTACAGGGATTTAGGACTAGGTCGTCTGTTCTTGTGTGTTGTCCAGATTTTCTTACAACCGTCTTATGCCCTCAGTAGAAGAAAAGTCAAAATGTCTGGAAACCATGAAGAACACTCAGCTGAGTACAGTGATGCTGCTTCAGCTGAAGGGTAGGCACATGAAGATCGGGTGCCTGAGGTCCCCCAACCTGACCCAGCCATTCTTGAACATCCTGTCTACCAACAACTTATGGGGCAAATGATGGCTACGATGAATCTCATGGTTGAGCGATTTCCAGTGCCTCCTATACGAGCACAAGTTCCCCATGGAGAAGGATCGGGTATTGGGAAGACCTTTGAGCGGCTTCGCCGAGTCAGAGCTTCAGACTATGCTGGAACGGCTGATCCAGCGGATGCAGATCTGTGGCTGACAAGTCTTGAGAAGGCTTTCCGGATCCTCGACATCCCCGAAGTAGACAAAGTAAAGCATGCTGTCTACCTCCTGAAAGGTAGTGCTGGTCACTGGTGGACCATCGAGGAAGAGAAGCGGCCTGGTGAGGTGATTTGTTGGGAAGTGTTCCGGTGCGAGTTCATCAATAGATACTTTCCAAAGACGTATCTGGATGAGAAGATCAGTCAGTTTGAGAGTTTGCGACAAGGAACAATGAACATCACCGAGTATGAGGCCAAGTTCATGGATCTGTTGAGGTTTTGTCCTCACATGGCAGCGACTGATGAGGAGCGGATCAGACATTTCGAGAAGGGTCTGAGTACTGAGTTGACGACACCAGTTTCTGCATTGGAGAACCGGGAGCGGTTTGCAACGTTTGTGGAATCTGTCCAGAGGATCGAACGATCTGTAAGGGAGAAGAGAGAGTCTATGTCTAAGAAGAGACCTGCTCAGTTCCAGGGTCAGAAGTTTGGTGGCTTCAAGAAGCCCAGGTTTTCGACATCGGCAGTGATGAGAGGTTTTGGTGGACCGTCTCAGTGGTCTCCGAGTAAAGGAAGAGGTTATGTTTCTTCACCACCTAAGGCACAAAGTTCGGCTTCCGTGGCAGTAACAGGGCCATCCAGGCCACAAGTTGATGTTAGGACATGCTATGCCTGCGGTCAGATAGGGCATGTCAAGTCGAGTTGTCCCTACAGAGATGTTGAGGTGACACAGCAGCCGAGATAGAATCTTCAAGGATCAGATCGACAACAGCCCAGTGGTAGCAGAGGACGAGGATGCGGTCAAGCGTCTCAAGCTGGATCATCTGCTCAAGGAAGCAGAGGTCGTGGACAGCAAGCGACGACTCGATTCTATGCTATGAATCAGTCGGAGGCGATAGTCAACCCGCGAGTGGTGACAAGTCAGATGGGGTTATTTCATTCTGATATGTCTTCTTCTTGCTTTATATCTGTTCTGGTTGACCCGGGTTCTACGCACTCTTTTATCGCCTATAGTATGCTTGAGAACTGTCATTTACCTGTTAGTCGTAAGAAGGATAGTTTGTTGTTAGAAACCCCTCTTGCTGGTTCTTCGTTGCTTCGAGAAGAGTGTCCATCTTGTGTCTTGTCTTTCTCGGGACACTGCATTCAACTGGATCTCATACCTCTTGATATGTGTGGTTTTGATGTTATCCTTGGGATGGATACCTTAGAGAGGTACAAGGTCATTTTAGATTGCGGTACCAAGCAGGCAGTGTTTGATGATGCTGGAGAGAAGCGGATCTTCCAAGGAGATAGGAAGATTCTTCCGACGTGTCTGGTATCAGCTATGGTGGCAGATAGGTTTCTACGATAGGGATGTGAGGCGTTCTTAGCTCACGTGGTAGATACCGTTGTGGTTGCCAAGGCAAAAAGTCCTAGCCTTGAAGAGGTGCCAGTTGTCTGAGAGTTTGACGATGTGTTTCCTGAGGAATTTACTGGTGTTCCCCCACCCTGAGAAATTGATTTTGAGATCAATCTGGTCCCAGGAACACAACCAGTTGCACAGACACTGTATAGGATGGCTCCAGTTGAGATGGCAGAGTTGAAGAAGCAGTTGCAAGAGTTACTGGACAAAGGTTTTATCCAACCAAGTACGTCGCCTTGGGGTGCTCCCGTGTTGTTCGTCAAGAAGAAGGATGGTTCGATGCGGTTGTGTATAGACTACCGGTAGTTGAACAAGGTCACGATCAAGAACAAGTACCCGTTGCCGAGGATAGATGATCTGTTTGACCAGTTGCGTGGTGCTACAATGTTTTCAAAGATCGATCTACGGTCTGGATATCATCAGTTGAGGATAAAGGCAGATGACATACCAAAGTCAGCTTTCAGGACAAGGTATGGTCATTATGAGTTCGTGGTTATGCCATTTGGGCTAACCAATGCACCTGATGCTTTCATGAACTTGATGAACAGAGTGTTCCATCCATTCTTAGATCAGTTTGTTGTAGTCTTTATAGATGACATCTTGATCTATAGTCGGGACAGGCAAGAGCATGAACAACATCTTCGACAAGCGTTGACTCTTCTTCGCCAACATCAGTTGTATGCCAAGTTCAGTAAGTGTGAGTTCTGGTTGGAAGAGGTGACTTTCTTGGGTCACGTGATATCTGCTGAAGGAGTTAAGGTAGATCCGAAAAAGGTGGAATCCATTGTAGAATGGGAACAGCCGAAGACGCCGACAGAAGTTTGCAGTTTTCTGGGTTTAGCAGGATACTACCGGAGGTTCATCAAGGACTTCAGTGCGATTGCTTTTCCGATGACAAAGTTGACAAGAAAGGACGTATCTTTTGTCTGGGATGAACGATGTCAGCAAGCTTTCCAGAGTCTGAAGGAGAAGCTGACTAATGCTCCAGTGTTGATCCTGATAGAGCCTGGGAGAGGCTATGTGGTTTTCTATGATGCTTCCAAGAAAGGATTAGGTTGTGTGCTGATGCAGGATGATCATGTGGTTTCTTTTGCTTTGCGACAGCTTAAGAAACATGAGGAGAACTATCCGACTCATGACTTGGAGCTGGCAGCAGTGGTTCATGCGCTAAAGATTTGGAGACACTATCTTTATGGGGAAGTGTGTCGGATCTTTATGGATCATAAGAATCTGAAGCACATCTTTACGCAGCAAGAGTTGAACATGTGAAAACGGCGATGGATGGAGCTGATCAATGACTATGACTGGATAATCGAGTATCATCTTGGTAAGGCGAATGTGGTAGCTGATGCACTTAGTCGAAAGTCTTCTTTTTCTTCCAAGAAGGCACAGTTGAGTTCCCTGGTATGCCCTAGGAGGGATATGCTTGTATCTTTACGGAAGATGAACGTGTAGGTGGAGGTTTCCTCATTAGCTGGACTCCTAGCACAGATGCAAGTCAAGCCTACGTTAAGACAGCAGATCAAATATGCACAGCAGACAGATGATGCAGTACAGTTGATCAGATCAGAGTTTGGCAGCGCAAAGCGTGATGGGTTTCATGAGTCCGAGGATGGGCTGGTCTGCTATCGTGATAGGATGGTGGTTCCTGATGATGAGCTGAGGAAGTTGGTGCTCGAGGAAGCCCACATGTCAATGTATGCTATGCATCCAGGTGTCACCAAGATGTACCATAGTCTGAAGGACTTGCATTGGTGGCCCAGTTTGAAGAATGATGTAGCTGAGTTCGTAGCAAGATGTGCGGTTTTCCAGTAAGTGAAGGCTGAACATCAGAAGCCGGCAGGTACGTTGCAACCTTTGCCGATACCACAATGGAAATGGGATCATATAACCATGGATTTTGTAGTTGGTCTACCCAAGACAACTAGAAATCATGATTCCATTTGGGTGGTTGTGGACAGATTGACGAAGTCTGCCCATTTCTTACCAGTGAAGATGACGTATACATCTGAGAAACTCGCTCGAGTGTATGTTGATGAGATAGTACGTTTGCACAGTGTGCCAGCAATGATAGTTTCTGACAGAGGTCCTCAGTTTACGAGTCGTTTCTGGGAACAGTTGCACAAAGCGTTGGGAACGCAGTTGAGGTTCAGTATAGCTTTTCACCCGCAGACAGATGGACAGTTTGAAAGAACTATTCAGACTTTGGAAGATCTCCTTCGAGCTTGTGTTTTGAAGTTCCTAGGCAGTTGGGATGTACATCTTAGCTTGATAGAGTGTGACGTCCCCGGATTTTCTAAAACTTAATCTGATGTGAGACGTCCAAATTGAAACCCTCACCTATGCAAGAATCCCAATTTTGAACATCCCACACTAGGCTAAGAAGAAGAAAATCGAGGGAGTCAGAAGGAACATACATCAGTAGCACATGTACATGAACAATAATAAAACCATACACACATGTTCACCATTCAACATATAATTACAACATGAATTGTTACAACATTTGATATTACATATTGAACAGCAAACTATATATATACATGTACTACGTCTAAACAACAGGATCTTAAGACAACAAGTCCACCTGAACATCATCTTGTCATACAACTCTTACTATCCTGGATCTTCAAGAGCATAACCACAACCTAAACAAAAGATTACATGCGGTACACGTCAGCACAATATTTCATGAATATTGTACTGAGTACGCCTACGTGTCTTTTATTTACCTCTCATCATATCTTGGCAATAAGATAAAACTAATACTTGGCAGTAATAGGAGAATATAAGAAAAGCGTATACTTGCACAAAGATATTCATTAACAAAAGAGAACACATATTTTAAGCTCATTTTCCATTATATGCTCATGCATCCGCCTACCAATGGGATAGATGCATTCAGGCCTTATGATCCGCTTACCAAAGAGATAGATCATTGTACATGTGATCCTCTAACCAAAGAGATAGATCACTCACTAGCACTACGCTTACCAAAGAGATATAGTGCTTTCATATAATGGAACAATATATTATGTTTCATGTGTTCATAGCCATAAGTACGGAAAATCAGGCAACATATCATACAGGAACAATCATTTCATCCAATACCATATGCCAAGTATTTTACTACTCATATAACACAAGCATATTGTATAATAAGCCAAGTAAGAGGTAATGGCGTACCTTCCAAAGAGACATCCTAATCACATATGTATTCCTGATATCAACTATATCCTTGATTAAACCTGATTAAAACAAGACCATATACTATCATCAGGTTCTCATCATCTTGCATATCATCTTAACCCTAGTTATGTCCATATTAGGGTTTCTCTTATCTCATTAGTATATTCTCATTATTATTTCTTATCTATCTCTTCTTGTTATCTAGGATTGACATTACTGATGTTGTATTCCTAATTATGATCAATAATATGATTATTTGATTACATATGATTATGTGTACATATTAACTCTAGATCATATTCATTAATCATATTAGGGCTTATATCACATTAAGAGAAAACATCATCATGTAACATTGATTATGTGTACCATCCCAATTTCATATTTAAATCTGAGGTTCTACATAAGGATATGAGCTTATTATGTAAATCTCATTATTTATTGAGCATGTATGAATTTATTGCACATTAGTTAGGGTTACAAGCCCTGGATAGACAATCTAAGCAAATTATATAATTTCGTGCATCAACATGATCATCACTGACATCAGGTGCACTATAAGCATTATTATGGAGTTACTGACATTTTTCCAAAATTTTATGTCATCATTTGCTATTTATTATCCATTAAACAAGAATTACACATCTTACATGATATTGCTGATATACGTGCATAAAAAGACAGATATTATGCTTCCACTGCGTTCTACGCATTTTTCTGAGAATTTCGGTATATTGTACTTATTTTTCTGATCATCGTGTTATTTTCTACGAATTAAATAAGATCTGAGCATTATAAAGGTTTTACCTTTATTGGCCAATCGCATGAGGCCACGTGGCATGTTAGAGGCGCTGCTCGAGGACTCGCATGGTTCAGCTACGAGCCGATCGGTCTGATTTAAGTTAGCTGGTTTATTCCCACTGGACCCGGTCTCTCCTTCTTCTATCTCAGACTCATCTTTCTCTCTCGCGTAGAACGCGATCTTGATCCCGCAACCGCATGCGTGAGCGCCGCCGCCCGCCATCACGAGCGCCGCCACCGCACAGCCTCGACCCCAGCGTGCGTCGCCACAAGCCTCCTCTTCGGTTGAGGGTTTAGAGCTGCAGCTCCTCTCAGCTAGGTTTCCATCACCTGGAGATCATCCACAAGTTATCATGACGATGGACTCACTGTCCATGGCCGCCTCCGTCTCCCGTTCTGCATGGGGCTCCCGCTCAGCGCCTCCGTCGGGCGTGAGTCTGCGGGCAAGCCGCCGCCGTAGCTGTAGGGTTCAGGCTCACTGCCTGGCTCTCCTCCGGTGTGGACTAGGGCCGATGTCCTCCTGCCCCAGGCTCGCCGCCGCTGCTACGAGCTCCAGCAAGCAAACGAGCACTGCCAGCCATCATCTTCCTCTCTTCCTTCGACCACGGCAAGGAATCTCGACACCTTCTAATCTCCATCCTTGCGGGCTTGCCGTCGGCCGCGGTCTGCTCAGGGCGCCGCCGCTCAGGGAAGGTCTCCGGCGGACCACTTGGGTTCTCTCCCCGTCGCTCTTCTTCTGCTCCATCTCTTCTGTCGAAGCCACCTACTGTTTGTGGTGGAGAGATGAGGGAGACCGAGCACTCAACTCGTTTAACCCATAATCATAGTACGTGGTTGAGGGGTCATGGAGAGTCTCTGCACTACCAACGATAACTTCCCATCTCTCGCCCCTTCCATCGCACGATCATTGATCGTGGACGTGTCATGCGTGGAACGTGCTGGTTTCCAAGTTCCATGATCTTGGAGCAGTTTGAGGAGGAGAGCACCTTTTCTGTCGTACGGTTACTCCCATCCAAGGGCTTTAAGAAGAGAGCCGACTAGAACAATCCGTGGCACTCTTCAAACGAAAGGGCAGACTATCCACATGTTCACTATAACGTTTGATTTACAACTTGGTCTAAGACTGTGAAACCTTGTTCATCAATCACCAAAAATACCGAAATTTCACCATTTTCAAGCCTAAATAACTTCTTCTAGGAACATGCAAATGCCACCAAAATTTAACCATAGCTTCTCTACCTCACAAGGTACATTCTACTCCAATTTGGTGACCAAACTCATCTATTAGACTATTTAATTAAATTCTTCAAAAGGGCATATAAAGAGAGATCTTAATCATTATATAAATCTCATTCAACATTTCCACTTTACCAAAACACTTGGAACTCTCATTGTAACTCAAGATATGGATTCTAATATGTTATTAGAGATTTATGGATTTAAAAAAAAATCCACTCCATCACATAGAGTTTGCCTACAACAACAGTTATCAGCGGAGCATTGACATGGCTCCTTATGAGGCTCTGTATGGAAGGAAATACAGATCTCCCTTGTGTTGGTACGAGTTCGGTGAGTACCAGCTTTTGGGTCCTGAGTTAGTACAACAGACAACAGAAAAGATCAAAGTGATACGACAATAGTTGAAAGTGGCACAGGACAGGCAGAAATCTTATGCAGACAATCGCCGACGACCTTTGGAGTTCCAGGCAGGAGAGAAGGTATATCTTAAAGTCTCGCCGTGGAAAGGTGTGCTAAGGTTTGGTCGGAAGGGTAAGTTAGCACCCAGGTATATGGGGCCTTATCCAGTCATAGCACGTGTTGGAAAGGTAGCTTATGAGATAGAGTTACCTCCAGAGTTGCATAGATTACATCCAGTGTTCCATGTCAGTTAGCTGAAGAGAAGTCATCCAGATTCAGGAACAGTGATACAGCCAGTTGAGGTTGAGCTGGATGCAGATGTGACCTACGAGGAAGGTCCTGTGGCGATCCTTGACAGAAGGGTCAAGAAGATGAAGAGGAAGGACCTGGTTGTTGTGAAGGTTCTTTGGCAGCGTCGTGGCATTGAGGAAGCCACATGGGAGCTTGAGGAAGAGATGAGGAGGAAGTATCCCTCACTTTTCTCTTCGGATTTCAGGGACGAAATCCCTTAAAAGGGGGTTAGCTTGTAAGGACCCTGACCTTCATTTAGGGCTTACCCTATTTGCTTTGCTTAACCCTAGTTCTTTGGTGCTTGCTAATCACCTTTAGTGGTGATTAGGGTTTGATTGTGCTTTGTTGAGAGTTTGTGGTGCTACTTGCAAATAACCCAAGTCTAGGGTTTTGTAGGCAAGTTTGCCACCTTGTGAGGTGTTTCTCTCTCTCTTTGCTTCCTCTAAGGTTGAGAGGAAGGCTTGGGCTTGTTTCTTGAGTTCTTTGGGCCTTGGTTGAGCTTGTTTGGGCCTTGAGGTTCCTTGTTTGGGCTTGGTTGAGTCTTGTGTCGCCCAAGACAGGAGTGTGTCGACCTAGAGTTGTTTGTGTCGGCCAAGATGGTGCCTTGGTGTGTCACCCATGGTGCTTGGTCCAACCTTGACCTTGTTTGGTGGACACTTGGAGCTTGATACATGCATGTGGCAAGGACCTTGGACAAGTGGATAAGGCTTGCTAGAGTGGTGGCTTGAGCTCTAGGACAAGTGTCCTTTGGGTAGGCGACACCTTGCTTGGACCAACCTTGTTTTCTCCTCCCTTTCCTTCTATATAGGTGGTTCTTTCCCTTGCTTTGAGTTCCTTTGATCCCTTAGTTTCCTTCTCCACCTTGAGTGCACGACACTCCCTCCTTTCCTTTCTTGTGTCAGCCGATACCCCCTCCCCTTGAAGGAGCAGTGGTGGTCGATACCCCCTTGGAGGAGCAGTGGTGGTTGTCATCCCTTGAAGCTTGGAGTTCCTCTTCTTCCTTGGAGCTTGGAGATTAAGGCGGGTTGCATAACTTCTAACCCTAGCTACTTTATCTCTTGCTTTGATCTTGTTTCCATGTTAGTAGCTTAGTTTCTTACTTAGTTTCCTTGTTGGCTGATCACCCATGTGGTCTAGTGTTCCTTGTGATCTAGGGTTTGTAAGTGAGCAATACTCCTTTCTCCCCTTGGTCTAGAGGAGTGAGTTTGAGTTGCTAGTGTCATGAGCAACACCCCTCTTTCCCTTAACCGATTGAGGTGATCTTGTGTCCTAGTTGCTCAAGCAACACTCTCCTCTCACCTTGGGCTAGAAGGGTGAGCTCATTGGTGATGGTTGATGTGCAAAACCCCTCCTTCTTAGTCGATTGAGGTGAGCCATCTTCCTAGGGTTTTTGAGTGCCTTTGTGTTTGAGGAAGAAGATGACCTTGTGGACACTATCCCTTGTCTTGGTATGTTGGGCGACATGGTTGTTCTTGTGTTGGCCGATAGGCTTGTGTTGGGGGAGATGGAGTGGTGACGGGCGACACACCTTGGGCTTGTGACGGGCGTCACGCCCATTATTTTGCTGTGTGTCGGCCGTTAAGGCTTCGACAATAATGTGCACGTTTTGTGGATGAGTTTTCCCTCTCTCTCCTAGTTGTTGGTGTTTGGTGGTGACCTGGCCGTTAAGATAGCCTTGTATCAGGCGTTGTTGGTTGGGTGTGTGACGGGCGTCACACCTCATGTGTCGGCCGACATGCTGGTGGCAACGGGCGTTGCCCGATATAAGAGGAAGTGCCCGATACCTCCCCCCTCCTGACGCGCGTTTCTCTTTGAGATGCGGTGTCGCGCAACGCAGCGTTGCTGCTATGTATATCTGCTGTTGGTACGTTTTGTTTGGGTGAGGGCAGGTGGCCGTTATATCCTTCTTTTAGTGAGGGTTGTGGTGAGCTTTCATGAGGGTTTGTTATCTTTTGCGACGGTTCCTTGTATCATGGAAATGATTAGTTGTGTACATATATCCTTACTTCCAAACAATGGTGAACCTTTGCTAATAGTCATGATAATGATGTTGGTAGTAGTAATGATAATGATAATGGTAGTGGTAATGATAACGCTGGTTCTGTATATCCAACATGACTACATACATGAAGTAATCGTCTTGATTATTCGTATAATACTGAGATGAGGATAATCATAGATAGGGTTTGCTTAATGATGTGCTTTATACACTTGATCACCAGATAGTGTAAGATTGATAAGTATAGTATCTTGAACGTCGTCTCATTATAGTAAGCATAGTCCTTATGTTGAAACTATGATTATTGTATATCCTAACCATGCAGGTGATGATTAGCCATGAAAAGGCTATGAGACATATGTGATGAGTAACATCACATTGATAATTACTCTGGTTGATGAGATTATATATGATGTGTTTGTCCCATGATGTTGATGTGAGCCTTGAGAGGCAGTGGCAGTACATAATGAGGGATTGAGATCCCATGGTATGTAATGATCCTTGAGATGGATAAGGTTGATGTGTTTACAATAATAGCATAATGTTGAGTTTATGTTGTTTACTTTCTGTTATATCTTGCATGTTATACAACTTGGTTGAATCTTGCAAATCCATCTAAAAGATACTAAATAATCACAGTGGAATCATATCATGTAGTTTGCCCTGGCCATAGATCCATCATCATCAAGACTCGGTGATGGTGAAATAGGTTCTCCTACGGGTTAACCCAGAGCTCATATTTTTGAATATGCGAGGTTTCTCCTAGCCTCAAATAGAGAGGAAAATGAGTGCAGCTGCGGTTGTAGACTCGGATGTGTGATGAGCATGGTGAACATGCCCATGGCCCCGGATATGTGATATAATGAGCATGAATGCGTTCATGGCTTAGAGCACAGTGATTAGGCCCGTGACTCAGTTTTACTAGCGCCGTGACCTGTACCGAGGCGGGCTAGGCAGAGGGTAGCCTGAGGAGCTGACCCTGTGGCTAAAGGCCACTTGAGCATGAGACTGCGGTCCTGCTTTGTTTCTCGTGTACTGACCACGAGGGGTGAGGTCGTGGATTCCAACTCTTCCATTGACCTTGTATGGCACCGGTTATGGGCTTTGCAGTCGAAGGTTGGATTTGAACGGTACGGTTCACTTCCTCAGGGCATAATAATACGTAATTCAGCCGAATAATATTTAATGCTTAGAACACACACGAAACATTGGTTGAGGCCTTGTTTGCGTAATTAACTTTATTTGTATCTTGCAGTTGTTTATACATTTCTCCTATGTGGTAATATTTATATATCTTGTCTTGATTAATCGTGTTTCATAAGGAATAGTTGGACAAATGACTGAGTACTTTTTGTAAGCTTGATAGTATGAACAGTCCTATCTTATAACTATTCTTGTTACACTTTTTATCTGCTTTATTTCTATACCTGAGGTTTGTAGTTTTGGCGGGGAGTTATGCCTCCCGCTGGGACAATGTTCAATTGTCTCACTCCGCTGAGTTACACCCTTTTTAGGTGGTCGAGCTAGACGTAGTGGTGGTCGCAGAGTTGCGGTCGAGCAGCAAGAAGAGCAGTAGAAGGCAAGCTTTGGATGTGCTATTGTTTTGGATGTTTTGTGATAGAGTCTAGAGTCCTCCCTGTACTCTCAGGTCCTTGGCGGTGTTTTGATGTTGTTTCACAAAGTATGATCGTTGATGTTTTGTATATCCTGCTGTTGGCCGGATGTGGGCCTCTATGTATATGAACAACTGTTCCTTTAAGCTGTGGACGCATGTCAGATCTTGTATATGTATATATATGACCTATTTCTGTGCAGGATGAGGACTTGAATGTAATAGTTTTTAGTTTATCAACTTTCCGCTAACGGTTTAAATTAACCCGTGTTTTCGATAATCTGTTGTTATGGTGATTTCCACACGTTTTCGTGTAACACCTCACTGTCTGTGTGATAGTGGGATGTGTTGCCACATTTAGAATTTTAGAAGTGAGAATAGTTAGTTGAAAAAATTGGGTGGTAAAAAACTATGAATATTATTATTAGTCACATAAAAATAGATAGCTAAACATACAAAAGGGGTTCAGAGGATGAACTCGAATGTACAACAATCAAGTAAGGACATTACCAATTACACAAACATATATAATAATTATGGCAAAGGTATGACAATCACATTTAATTAATCAAATCACAAGTTGAGTAATCTTCTATCCAGTCTTTGTTACTAGTACACATGAATTTATTGGCCGATACTCTTTACAAATGAATGAAATGGAAATGCTGTTCATGAAAAATAGATGTACATCTAAATCATAGCTGGCTAGAACAAACAAACCAAAGTTGAAAGACACAAAGAAGCTTTCATGACCACAAAAAGGTTCCTGATGGGGAGTTACCATCCGACAAGGTGTGAAGACCCCACCATCAAATCTGCCGCAACAATACAACAAGAAGTGAAGATGGACACAGAAGCAAAAACTGAAGTAGTAATAATAGGGGGGCGCAAACAACTGAAATAAAGCTAATCTCAAGATACCAATATGATATTGGAGGAATGTATACCTTTCTGGGATAGAGCATATATCAGAACAAGATGGATCACTCTTTCTACTTTTGAGAGTATGCTGACGATCGTGAGTAACTGGAGCATTTCACTCAGTATTGCCCTAGATTTAAAGTTCCACGGTGACCCCTTCTGCAAGAGGATCTCACATGATCTTATTACTTGAGAATATTGAAGAAATGGTAAAAAATAAGGAATATTTATTCAAGAAGATAAGAAAGTGGCACTCGACTAACCTCACTTTTTGGTGCCTATGATGCCCTATTACGCATGTGATGTCAGGAGCATGTGACTCTCTGCTTTGAGTAGTCATGCTCAAAGAAGTATGTAGGGAAAAACCTAGGTCTAAAGATGCCTCATCTGTGCCACTTGAATTGGGAAGGGGGTGGTAGGGTTTCATAGGGAAGTTTCCATCACAATTTGACAAATCTAATTGAGAGGATCGCTGCAACAAATCATGATTTTCCATTGTGTTTGACCCAAACTTTAGAGGAGACGAGAGTCAGGGGTGTCAGGGGGAGAGTGAAGCATGAGCAAATAATCCATTATGGTTTTGGACACATCATCATTAGGGATTGGTAGTTTGAATTAAAATGTGATATACTAGATTGGGGTTTTCGATCCCGCTCAAAATAGGATTGACTTTGTCCAGATTTGTGGGTTACAGAACCAGAAATGAGGGCCACTATTTATGTTGCATCCAATTGCCCAACTGGCTCAAGCAGATTGGATAACGCTGACATGGACCAAAAGGACAACACCTCATCCGGATCTAATCCCATGTCAAACAAGGACAATGTGTTTGGAAACCTAATTGGAAACCAAAATTGGACCAATCTTGTTTTAAGTGTCATATATAAAATGAAATAATTTATAAGGCATGACTTAATGTGGACTAGGATTTGTAATCCTACTTGGTGTGGGGCTGAGTTGGTATGCATTACAAAATTTCAAAATCCTAAAAAATCAAATTTCATTATCTGAATTTAGTCTAACGTGGCCCACAATTGGCACAAATAGATGAGTTCATTCTATATGCTTGGTTTGAATCTTGAGTACCAAACATACACTAGGCGCTTTTTTGGGCATGAATAAAACTGGACTAAGCCCAAATTAATAGTTGTTTTTTGTGCCACCTGTCCACCACATGTGCATATTTCAGACCAACTTAGTCAGTAATCCCCAACTATTTGGTAGAATTGGGACTAACAAGGTATATTTGCAATTCTTTAATCCCCTAATCTAGACCAACTTAGTACGATTTTGAGTAGGATTATAAATCTTAGTCTGGATTAGGTCCTATCTTGTATGTTATTTTATTTACATGCAATACTGAATATGTTACCAATCTAATATAGACTGCCAATTAGTATGTCAAACACATTGAGACTGAAGCCAGACTAAATTCTAAGAAACTTGTAAGGAGTGGGACCCGATAATGGGCCCACTCAATGTTAAAAACAAGAGCCTTGAAATATTTAAGCAGCAGAAAATATAACAATTTACAAAGTTACAAAATGTTTCCATGTACATAACTTTCTCACCCTAAGGGTGGTACATAAAATGAATAATCACATTTAATTTCACAAGAGCCCCAATAGTAGAGGGAAACAAGGCTATCTCAAGCTGTCCTTATGTTCACCAATGAGGTCATGTTCTTCCCGAGTCTCTATCCTCTAAAGCACATACAACTAGGTAGAGGGAACACCTAGAAAGATAGGAAAATAAGATATGTATCAACAAAAGATGAGTATGTACATTTAACAATATTTTGGGCATTTAAATGGGTTAAAAGAGAAAAAGAGATGTTCCCATAAAAATATGGGTATCAAAATATAGGTGAGTTCCAACAAGAGATATATCTAGAAAATGAGTTCCAAAAGAATGAGCCATATAAATAAACAAGTGAGATAACACATCTTGCCATTAACCATTCACAATATCGCAACAATCATAATGATTCACATATAGATACATATTGACTAAAGATAGATATAGTAGGACCAAGACACCACTAAGCCGTTGACCTAAGTAAAATGGGTGGAAAGGTACACCCTAGGTGGAAAAACACACCTCTACATATATAATGGTAGAAAAGCATACCCTGGTAGAAAAGCATACCCTAATAGTTACACATAAGTGTCTACAATAGTTATGTAATCAAATTATCTAACATGCATAAATAGAGTAGCAATATAGTTTGCATTCACCATTCACATTTCCATGTACAACAATAAAGCAGGTGGAATCATAGACCCAAGGCAACAAAATATTCATCAAGTAAAGATGAATCAGATTCAATATCATGAAATAAGAAATTTGCAATATGGATGAACAAAAAGGGATAATATTCAAAGGATGCCTCCTTGTAAGAAAGATTTAAATCAAATTATGTCCAAAATTAAATAGGGAGGAATACATACCTAAAAGTAGCCCTAAAGTCCAAAAATACTCCTAGAATTCATAGTTCAAGATTTTTTTAACACCTAATTGCATTATGTATATGTATTGGGTTAATATCAACTTCATTAAACTCATTAACACTAAAAATGATCTTGGCTGAAAAAATCTGGATTTAGACTCTAAAACCATCGCCAATAAATCAAGAAATTTTTTCTAATTTTGAATATATATATATATATATATATATATGTTTGATAACCCAATTATTAGTTATGATATTCACAAGTTAGATCATATTTCATATCTATACTACTATAAAAAGAGCGAGTTTGATGATGTGCTCTCCTTGATTCACTCTCTTCTCTTCTTTTTTTAAGGAATTTTGCCCCTACAAATATTTATTCTCACACTCTCCTATTAACTTTTATTATCTTTAATTTTATATTTTTCTTTCCATCCCGCAGAAACGGTTCCTTGATTCTCTCCTTTCAAACAATCAACAAAAATATCTTTTACCGTAGGGACCCTTTCACGAATGAGTCCTCTCCCCACATATTTCTAACAAATTTTATATATCATGTGCATGTGCACGTGTGTGTTCACTAGTATATAATAAATACTGTGTCTTGGAAAATGACTGCTATACCCTCACACCCAATTATTGTCTAACCCGATGTGCCAAGCCATAATCCCCATTGTCAATTCTAACACTTTGTGCGGCTTCAGCACAAACCAAGTCAAATTACCAAAATGCGACGAAGGGCGTGACATTGATCAAATCAAATCAGGGTTCATAGCACCGTCCAAGGAACCTTGATGCAGCCTCATCGACGATCATACAGGCGCTCTGATCACAACCAACAACTCTCACCTCATTCTTGCAGTTATCTAGGGGCAAGCCCTTTGAGTCCACAACCTTGAACTCAAGGCAATTAGTGGTTGCTCGACCTGTAGGAGCTCTCTCCCACCACCTTGCCGTTGCGCCCATGGCAGACCATCAATGGTAGATAGGAATCGCAGAAGCAAACACCACTAAGAGAAAAAGAAGCATTATTGCTCTGGACAGAGTCCGGACGAGTCAGGATGACAAGCAACAAGTAAGAAGGAAAAATGGGATCCCTAGAGCTCCCTCCAAGGGGTCGAAAATGGAAATCGGGCAGAAAGGAACTGGAGTTCCAAATCGACTTGGCAAGGATCAACCGAGGAACTGAGACATGGGAAGCATTCCCCAAGTTTCGTCGGACTAGATAGTACCCCTTATGGGAACAGAAGACCCCTGGAGTGGTCTGGCGGTGAAAGTCGCCGACGATGGCTAACTTCAACACATGAAGTTGAAAATCCCAAATCAGCAATACAGATCATAATCAGACTGGAAATACTCTGTCGATCACCGCAATGGCTTCAGGAAACCAAAAACTGGGTTTTTACGGACAGGGGAAGTACATAGTGCTTGGTTGACGAGCGTTCACAACAGGGGCAACAGAGTTTGTCGCCGAGGAGATCAAGCTGAAACCGTGATTAATGAAAGCTACATAAGGAAAGGGTGAGTTGGGAGAATGCTCACATCACCGTGCATTAGGTTGTGAGGGTGTGTGCGGTGCGTATGACCTTCAAATCATCGGAGACAAAGATCAAGCCGGCGGTGGCGTCTCCAGTTGTAAGGAAATAAATTTATGTCAGAGGTCTCCATGAGAGTCTTTGGTGATCTTAGAACCATGATGCAGGCATGATATTCAGTCTATGGTGTCCTATAAGGGCGAGATGAGGCAACACTAGTAGGCAACATTAGGCGTTTTGCCATTAGGTCAAGGTAGCGGGCGAGTTATGGCTCATTGTGAGGGGCTGGAGGTGAAGAACGCCAAGGGACAGGAAATGCCCGACCAAACAACAAGCTGTGAGGGAGGAAACAACCAGAGAATAAACACCTGACAGGGCGTTTCTGTGCGCGGGAGGAAACAGAGGATCGTGAGCTTGGAGATGAAGTCCAAACTGCAGGATCCGAATCTTGCGGCCCAGATAAGAACTCACATGTGCAAGGTTCGGACAATGCAATAAAACAGCATGACAACGCATTAAAATGTGAACTTAGTGCAGTCAAATGACAAGCAATAAGTCAAATAAATTGTGACATCAATGATCAATCAATCATTTAAAACCTTAGTCTATGTGTATATTTTCATATCTATTGAATTGGGTAAGTAAACAACACCCGTTTAACCTCAAATTTAGCATATTAGCTAATTAGGGTGTGTTGAATATGAATTTGGCCTCCAATTTACATTTCAAAAACATTTATGTCATGTTCCATCATATGTATGATTAACATTCATTTAGTGTATTTTCTCATCTTAACAACTCAATTCGGATACTGCATACATATTAATCTTAAGTTCTGGATATTAACGTAATTGAATAGGCGTCTAGAAGAAAGGATATTGGACCTATATGTCTAGTTTTGTGTATGTTACAACACCGCACCCCGTAAAAAGGATTTCGTCCCCGAAATCCATCTAGCTATAATTTGATATACTAAGTTATACCTTGTAATCATTTATAGGTTTCTAGTTCACTTAAGGTAGTGTATCACGATATGCATTTTCATGTCATTCTTGTAGTCCATTCTTAAGGTGAAACTACGTTGATACTTACTTTTAGATTTTATCTAGGAAAGTAACACCAAATCCTATTATTAGCATAACAAGGTTGTATTAGCTAAGGTAAAATGTACTGTTATGGTGGTTGAACTATCCACTTGTCATTGTTATGAGATTACTGCACATGGCCTCTAGGTTTTACTACCACTCCTAGTTTTCTATCATTTAGGTATGAATGACCAATTTTGCAAAATTAGATTTTCCCATGAGATCATTCAAATTATCACCACCAAGTTGGTATACCAAGCAAGTCCATGAAAAAAACCTCAACATGTATCAACATGATCTTTATTGTCAATGTTATCGTTATTATTTCCATTTATGAAATTTTCCTTATTTTGTCAGGTGTACAAATATTGATAGGGAATAACATGCTTATGTCTTCTTATCCTAGAAAAATTAGGGTTATATATTAGCACTTAGTAGATTTATGGATTTCCCATGGATTATTAACTATTTAATGTCTAACGACAAACCAATTTATATAATAAGTTAAATAGATTAGGGTTAAGGTAGAACATTATGTTTTTTGTTTGGATTCCTAGTTAGCATATGCGTTGATCACTATAGGCTGTCGTATGTATATTATTAAATTATTCATCCATGATATATGTATGCAATTTACATTACACATGTTTTGATATTTATGTAGTCAATTTTCACTTTTGTTATGAATTTAGGAAAATATGTGCGTTTTTTAAAAACATTCCTAGTATACTCATCTTCACTTCTAGTATGGAATCATACATAACATTACATTCCCAGAAGTTTAGGGGTATCGACCATTTTCTTCCCCGACTTTTTATTTTGTATAAATTGGTACATTATCTGAATTAAGTTCATCCTATAGGGATTAGTGAAGATAATTTTTGTTTTATTTTTTTCATTAATTGCCAAAGTAACATTTATGATGGCATAATTAGAAATGCTACACACCACCTTGATTTGGTGTTACCTATAATTGTTTGACGTTAATATTAGAAGTTACCTAAGAGTTTCCTATTCTGAGAACTGTTGATTTCAATTATTCATTAAGTTGCAGGCCCAAGTGTACCAGGATCCAACTCTTAAAAGGTTCTATCTAACAGTATAGATAGTTTAGAGGGGTAGTCGAGTAGGTTATAGCTATTATATTTGTTTTTCTTCCTCTTAAATCCTATATCACACTTATACCTAGGGTCAGAGAGTTGAACTTGCAAGTCAAGATTTCTTCACTAAAGACCTACCTACTACGACAACTTCTTCATGGTGGTGACTTGGTTACAAAACCATCAATAAAATTTGATTTTTTGTATAAATATAATTTAATATTGAAAATAGGTTTGACAATGAAAACCTTGTGATGGGAATACAAAGTGGTGCCGAAATCAATTCGAGAACCAAGTCAACCACTTTCTACCACATACAACATACACTATCACCTTAACATCACTACATCTTTACAAAAGAGGCTTATCTACATACATCATCAAGGAATACAACAAGCATATCCAAATTCTAAGAGGTGATAGTACATGTTTCTTCTGATATAAAATTGACTTCTAGTAGGTCCTACTCGGCATGACCTCCATTATTCCACCATTCTCTTAATCTTGACTTAGGCCATCACATACCAAACATCATTTTTTATAAAACCATGTAACCATAATAAAAAGAGATTAGGGTTTGTACTTCCCTAGTTGGTTTACATCCATAGTGTCATTACAAGCCCAAATGAACTAGATGGTCAAAATATTCCTCACCTCACATATCAGGTACACTAATTACATAGTGGCGATGAGAGAGTGGTCAATTCTTTAAGGATCAAACCTAGATGTAACTATCTTGCATAACCTATGGGTCTATGTACATCTAGAGTATCAAGAAAAAGAGTATCCACTATAGGTTTTGAACATGACTATGGCTCGATATGTCCTTGGGAAAAAGTAACATGGCACAAAGTTTTATTATCTAATTCAACTACATGATCATTCCTTTATAGAACAAGGGAGATAAGATCATTCCTACCTTATGGGTATCTGAGAGATGAAATCCCAAGAATCATTACTTGAAACCTGTATCTTCCTTCAACAAATTCTCATTTATGAGATATCACAAGTTTAGATAGGATAGTATACAACCCTTGGATGGTGATTCTCAAGCAAAACCATGTTGAAATAACTCCATGTTGAAGGTGAGACAAGCCTAAGCTTAAAGGATCTAGTTCATATCATCACATACTATCATAGAACATCTCAAAATCTAAAACTCATGTCAATATTCTAATTTTGTATCCATGCATGTTCAGTCCACATAACGCACATATCATAGGCATGCTAGAAAACAACAAAAGAGAAAGGCTTAATGACTTGTCCTAGGGTAACACACGATTATGTCAGTTTAAATCAACCAACTATATATAGTAGATGAATTGTCCTCCTCTAAAGTGGGAGGTAGAGGCTACTTCCTAGGACAGTCAACCTTCACATACAGAGAGATACACCTATAAAGAGAGGGTTAGGATTGATAAAAGTTTACCCAAAACTAGGCCATGAACATACTTCGTTTGGGTTACATATATACCACCAATTTGGATAGGGGTGAATCCCTAATTAGTAAACATGATTTGGGTTTGGGCATGACAACAACCTCTAAAAGATCACCTACCTACTAAGGAACAACCTAGAATAACTTAAAATAGTCAACTATTACCGAATTCTTAGGGTCTGATACCATTCTATAAGGAGTGGGACCGGATAGTGGCCCCACTCAATGGTAAAAACATGAGCCTTGAAATATTTAAGCAGTGAAAAATATAACTATTTACAAAGTTATAAAATGTTTCCATGTACATAACTTTCTCACCCTAATGGTGGTACATAAAATGAAATCACTGCATTTAATTTCATAGGAGCCCCAGTAGTAGAGGGAAACAAGGCTATCTCAAGCTGTCCTTATGTTCACCAATGAGCTCATGTTCATCCTGAGTCTGTGTCCTATAAAGCACCTACAACTAGGTAGAGGGAACAACCAGAAAGATAGGAAAATAAGATATGTTAGCAAAAGCTGAGTATGCACATTTAACAATATATTGGACATTTAAATGGGTTAAAAGAGAGAGATACTGCCATAAAAAAGGAGGGTATAAAAATATAGGTAAGTTCCAACAAGAGATATATCAAGAAAATAAATTCCAAAAGAACAATGCATATAAATAAACAAGTGAGATAACATATCTTTCCATTAACCATTCACAATATCACAACAATCATAATCATTTGCATGCAGATATATATTGACTAAAGATAGCTATAGTAGGGCCAAGACACCGCTGAGTTGTTGGCCTAAGTAAAATGGGTTGAAAATCACATCTTAGGTGGAAAAGCATGCCTCTATATAAATAAGGGTAGAAAAGCATAACCTGGGTAGAAAAACATGCCCTAATGGTTACACATAAGCATTTACTATAGTTATCTCGTCAAATTATCTAACATGTATAAATATAGTAGCTAGATAGTTTGCATTCTCCATTCACATTTCCAAGTACAACAACAAAATAGGTGGGGTCATAGACCTGAGGCAACAAAGTATTCATCAACCAAAGTGGAATCAGATGATTCAATATCATGAAATAAGGAATTTGCAATATGGATGAACAAAAGGGGACAATATTCAAAGGATGCCTCTTTGTAAACTCAAATTATGCCCAAAATTAAATAGGGAGGAGTACATACCTAAAAAGTATCCCTAAAGTCCAAAAACACTCCTAGAGTTAATAGTTCAAGTCTTTTCAACACCTAATTGCATTATATATGTATTGGGTTAATATAAACTTCATTAAACTCATAAACCCTAAAAATGACCTTGCCAAAAAATCTGGATTTAGACTGAAACCATCACCAATAAATCATGCTAATTTTTCTGATTTCTAATATGTATATATTTGTATATGTTTGATAACCCAATAATTAGTTATGATATTCACAAGTAAGATCATATTTCATATATTTAATAAATAAGTGTCTGGCAAAATCATTGCTATAGCCCCACATCCGATTATTGTCTAACCAAATGTGACAGGCCATAATCACCATTGTCAATTCTAACACTTTGCGTGGCTTCACCTACAAACCAAATCAAATCACCAAAATGCGACCAAGGGCTTGCCATCAATCAAATCAAATCTAGGTTCATAGCACATTCTAGGGAACCTTGATGCAGCCTCATTGGTGATCATACAAGCACTCTGATCACAACTAACAACTCTCGCCTCATTCTCACAGTTATCTAGGGGCAAATACTTTGATTCCGCAACCTTGAGTTCAAGGCGATTAGTCCATGCTCGAGCTCTAGGAGCTCTGTCCGACCACCTTGCTGCTGCACCCATGGCCGACCAGCAATGGTAGACAAGAATCACATGAGAAAACACCACCAAGTGAAAAAGAAGCACGATTAATCTCAATGGAGTCCATACGATTAAGGATGACAAGCAACAAGTAAGAACAAAAAAGGGGATCCCTAAAACTCCCTCCAAGGGGTTGAAAATGGAAATCATGCAGAAAAGAACTGGAGTTCCAAATTGACTTGGCAAGGATCAGCCGAGGAACTAAGGCGTGATAAGCATTCTTTGTATTTTGTTGGGCTAGATAGTACCCTTTCTGGGAATGGAAGACCGGTAGAGTGGTTTGGTGGTGAAAGTTGCCGACAATGGATAACTTCAACGTGTGAAGTAAAAAATCCCAAATAGACAATATAGATCATAATCAGACTAGAAATACTCTATCGATGACCACAATGGCTTCACGAAACTAAAAACTAGGTTTTTATGGACAAGGGAAGTACATAGTGCTTGGATGATAAGCGTTCACAATAGGGGGCGACAAAGTTCATCGTCGAGGAGATCATACTAAAACTATGATTAATGAAAGCTACATAATGAAAGGGTGAGTTGGGAGGATTCTCACCTCATAGTGGATTCAGTTGTGAGGGTGTGTGTGGAGCAGACGACCTTCAAATCGCCAGAGACGAAGATCAAGCCGGCGGCGGTGTCTCCATTTGTAATGGAAGAAATTGAGGTCAAAGAAGGTCTCCATGAGAATCTTCGGTAATATTGGAATCATGATGTGGGAATGAGATTCGTTCTATAGGGCCCTGTAAGGGCAAGGTGAGGCAACACTAGTAGGCAACATTAGGAATTTTGCCATTAGGTCAAGGTAAGAGGTGAGTTATGGCTCATCGTGAGTGACTGGAGGTGAAGAATGCCAAGGGACATGAAAAGGATGACTGTGAGCTGTGAGGGAGAAAATGACCAGAGAATAAATGCTTGGCATGGTGTTACTATGCACGGGAGGAAATGGAGGATCGTGAGATTGAAGATGAAGTCCAAATCAAACAATCTAGATCTCACGTCCCAGATAAAAACTAACATGTGCAAGGTTCAGGTGTCATTAAAATATGAACTTAGTGCAGTGAAATGATAAGCAATCAGCCAAACAAATCGTGACATCAATCATTTAAAAAATTAGTCTATATTTATATTTTCATGTCTATTGAATTGGGTAAGTAAACAACACCCGATTAACCTCAAATTTGACATGTTAGCTAATTAGGGTGTGCCAAATCTTAATTTGGCCTCAAATTTACATTTTGAAATGTTGATATCAAGTTCCATCATTTATATTATTAGCAATGATTTAGTATATTTTCTCATCTTAACAACTCAATTGGGATACTGCATACATGTTAATCTTAAGTTCTAAATACTAAAGTAATAGAATAGGGGTCTAGAAGAAAGGATATTGAACCTATATGTCTAGTTTTGAGTATGTTACACAACTCTAATCTAGAGTAAATATCAATCGTCCTAAATAGGGGCTAGGAAGTCACACAACACATACACTATATATTTGTGAAAAAAACACAACATATGATAGATTCCAAGTTTTTTCTTACTGAGAAAGCCCTTTGCATGTTACTCATTCATTTTGTTTTACTATCAACTTCAATAAGTGACTTGGAGGTGTTTCAAATATTGTTAAAATAAAGTGAAGAAACATATATACGGTTTCATTTTATAGTCCAACAACTTGGCATGAAATTTGACACAATATAATAGATCCAATTTTGCTACATGATTTAGACTACAATAGTCTGAACAACTTCCATAACTTAAAAAATTATGGCAACCTTGTACCTGATGCCATGTGCTATCCAAATTACCTCAGTGATTGATATATGTCCCTTTTTTGAATCCCATTACATCATGACATCACATCCATAACATTATAATTACGTACATGAGTTGTACATATCACACAAATTGGCTTGGCTCAATTTCCAACACTTCTTGTATGTCAAAACTCATACATTTACCAATTTAAGGATGAGACATCATGGTCATAGGGGTTGAAGGTTAGTGGATATTCAAAGTTAATACATAAAATCTCTCACTACTAAAGGTGTAATAGATTGAGAAACAAAGATGACACCCATATAAACCTTACGACAAGAAGTGAATGACAAGGTTTATGTAGTTCATGTAAACCATGTGACAATAGAACATTAGTCACTTAGCAAATGATGTATGAAGACACACACATAGAAAGAGATAATGAGAGAGGGAGAGCTATGAACACACAAGAGGTGAATGATAGGGTTTACATAGTTCATGAAAACCATGTGCCAATAGAATGCTAGTCACTTAGTGAAATATAATACAACAAAAATTCAAATAGAGATCAAAGAATATTAAGATTGATGGATTATATATCACTATGTACTAAAACAATTGGAAAATTGGTAGAGAATATGAATCTTATGTAAGTCCTTATATGAAAGGAATCCCAAAAGGATATGCAAAAGCAAATTGATTCAAATTCCAACAGAAAGTATCAATTTGGGTTGCAACCATGACATACATTGGGAATAGGACATGACAACATGAAGTAGGTGTTATGATATTTGTGACTAGGACACACATCATGAAAAAGTGTCATGAGTGATGTAGGTCCTGGTCTAGCCTCAAATTTATTAAACTAAATTCTAGCTTTCATCCTCAGAGTAGCACAAAAAAGTACACCCATAAGCTAATAGATCTTTTCATTGTATAGATAAAGTCAAACTTCAAGGGGCAATATTTTAAGAATTTGAATGGAATTAGTTGAATCAAGACAATTTCTTGTGAAGAATTATTTTATATAACTAAACTAATCTAACCAAGCAATTGAATTTAACTAATCTAGACACTTTTTAGGCAATATTATAAAACCAACTGGATACAACTTTCTCCAAAAACTACCCTCATTCTCTCCTTCTCTTGAAAACCAAAAAACTATATGGAACCTATCAAGATTAGAGCAATAGCAAATCCAATTCTTGTTATATATTGAGAGTTCAGCTAATGGCGAAAATTACCCTGTCATACCATTGTGACATCTGGGATATCACATATGTGTTCCTCTGTCTATGTCTATCCACTTTTGGCATCTAGAAGAAAACAAAAAATCCCCCAAGTTAATGATCACTCAGATGCTTTAAAGAAATCAACCAATCCAATATACATGCAATATGATGATCAATAGAACCATCTAAGGTTTTGGATTCTATCATCGACTATTGGATGGTATAGAACCATATAAGGTTTTAGATTTGTAGAAGGTTCATTTTTTTGACACCAATAGGTGCCCCGAACAACATATCTGAAGTCTTTGATGCATGGGGGGTAACTAGAGGCACCTTGAGGGTGATTATAGGGTTTCTCAATGCATTTGTAATGTTCCTTTGATGTTTCCTAATATTGCTACAAGAAAACATGACACAAAATTAGAAATTTTGGAAAACATAATAAAAGATAGGCAAAAGCAAATCCCAAACTAATATGCAATACAATATGTAAAACATAAAGTGAAACACAATTTTACTTCATTAAATAATCTCAAGCTTAAAAGTTACTCATCCCCAAGAAATTTAAGAATCCAAACACAATTATCTTGATGAATATGCATTCATCAAACCAATTTGAGCTTAAAAGTTTATAATCATTGAGTAATGTCAAGGATCTAAACATAGGTACATTGACATACTATCAATCCACCACATTTTCCTTATAACTCGTAACACACATGATGACCTCCTAGCATCACCAAACTTAGCTATCCATGTCCTCTTTCCCAATACCACCTCACAATGCTAGGTATCTAATGAAGATAAAAATTATACACATATAAATATTTCATTCAAGAACAAGGATTTCCAAAAAAACCTTAAACCTACACACCACCTAATACAAGTGCTTATAAAAATAGTTATCAAAGGATTTCTTGAATTTCTTTAACCCAAGGTGGACTTGGAAAGAGGGACATATGGAAGGATATTGATACTTTACTTTCTTCTTTTTGTGTCATATTTTCTTTTATTTTCTTATTTTTGAGAATTAGTTATAAACTTTTGCATGTTGTGTATTTTTTTCACCATTTTGCTTTTGTTTTGGTGATACACCCCTATAATACATTGGGGGGTATGGGAGAAGTAAAAAGATGGGCTGGAGGGAAGGCCCCTAAAGCTTAGAATTTTCCATATTGTGGATGTTTATTAATTTTGGAGTATGGGTTGAATAAAGATGATGGAATAAGTCCCAAATACAGAGATGATCATTGTCGCAATTAAGTTTGATCAATATTATACATTGGGTTCTTCCGTGAACTTGATTAGATCTAAATAATGACAAAATTTAGGATAATTATCACCAATTTCCTAGATATGATTCATTTACTTGGGAGAGAAACACCTAGCTTGATCCCTATCAATTGCACCTAAATCCACCATAATTTCTAGGAATTTTAGTGCTTATTAAATTGGCCATGGTGGGTGATCTCTAATCAACATGGAGCTTTTAAAATTTTCTTTTTCACAAAAGTTTCTTAGACCAAGTGTGGTTGGTTAACCACACTATTATTCTAACAACAAAAAGTAAGTTGTAATATAGCTAATTTTTTCTTGAAAGGTAAAAAAAACCATGAAAATAAATTAAAATTAATTCATGTTACTAAATGTAAATAAATGCAATGTAATAATAAAGAGGAAAGATCTAGGCAAGTTTGTGATATCACACCACCGACTTTCCACCCTGACCTTAATGGATTTATCATCTCTAAGCAAGATAAGGATCATGACAGAGGGGAATGTGTGGTTTCAAAGGCATGTCGAAGTGACTTGAAGAGCCTATGAAGTACATATTGTAATAAATGCCATAGGAAGTTGAGGAGGCAAAGAGATACAACTTATGGATATTGGACATATCTTTTCCCAATATCCTTTATCTATAGGGAGATATTTTGTAGTGACATAGGCATATGGAGACTGAGAAATGGTGTAATGATCCTAATATTTGTGCCACTAATAACTTACATATGTTGTGTAGTATATGTGGTTCATTTGGAAACCTGACCTTTGTTGTCCCCACTTCATACGACATTGAGTATCTTCATTACAACTAAGGAAAGCATCTCATATGCTAAACCTAAAAGAAAAAGTGGAATATACAACAATCTCATTGAGTTCTCACTCTATTCTCATAGAAAGATACCACTTATTGTGACAGAAATGCTGAAATTGCATGGTATCTTCCTCTTGGATTTAATCACACACATCTAGAGAATCATTGCCTACATTGATCGATTTTCCTACCTCACCCTCTATAGGTTCAAGGAACTTGGTATCTCACATATGAATGTGTGCATGCAGACGATCCATGTCAAATACATAAGACAACTTGAACATAATTTAACTATATTAAGGTGATAATGAGTCCTTGAAAAGTGTAAGACATTTTGCATCAAGGATTGTATTTTTAAGGAACTTAGTACCATTCATGTATTGTAGATCACTAGATCGAGGGCCATCTAGAATGTTGTCAGGAATGTAACTATAGACAAGATCATACATTATGCTCATATGAGACATCGTAGGTGGAAGGGGTGGGTGTAGAGCTCTTAATTGCATGATACATGTAGTCAATGGTAATTATGCCCTAGTTGATGGTTTAATTGTAAGATACATTAGATTCTATACAAATTAGTAGCTGTCACTAGACAACACAAGCTATAATTTGAAGAGTGTAATAAAACACATGATTTTGAATGTTACTTCCCTTGGCACTTGATGTGCATGGTTTATATAGCCTTTTTTTGTACTCGTGGATGCATTTTCAATCCATTTTCTACCTCAAGTTGCCTCCAATCATACTAAATTTCCCACTTTATTGTTATCTTTACTCATTCCATGTTTGTAATTGTATATACAATATCTTGATGACAACATGGATATAATTTAATCACAATCAAACTTTATTTAGATTCGATGACAAATTCATTAACTCGGAAGCATTCCTGAAGATTTTGACAGAATCATGCCGTGTGGTTCCAACAACGGCGTGACAATAGTAGGAGAATGCACGTTCTAAAGGAAAGCAACTTACACAATGTGTTGGCTAACCAACACAACATGTCATCTCATATACAAGAAAACTGGATTCCACTAGATTTCAAAAATATGAAGTGTGTTTTATCAACACGCCATGTGCTCTCATTCCAAAAACTCACTAAGACCCCCGATCTATAGCAACACAATGTGTTGTCTATCCGACACATCATGTCTCCTCGATCCAAATTTGTCCAAGTTTTCTCAGCTTCTAGCAACACGGTGTGTTGACCAACCAACACACCGTGTCATATTCGATCAACATGGTTTGACTGCAGTTATTGAGAGAAACATGACATGTTATTTCAGCAACACACTGTGTTCTCGATGATCTCAGTACAATTTTAAGGAAATCTAACCCTCATTTTTAAATATGAGTGAACTCTTTTGGGACGATAATCACTTATCATTTGGAGAAAGTTTCGACCAAAGTTCAGAGCAGAGAAGAAGGAGGCAATTTTAGAGAAGAAGAGGCGGTTACTCAAGAGAGAACCTCTTTTCTACTCCATCTCTCTTCACCGACAGTTGGAAGGGATTCTACACTCTGTTCCAACCCATCAAAAGAGAAGGTTTATGGAGTAGAAATAATGGCAAGGATGAAACTTTGACTTCCATCTAGAGTTCTTCCTTTGTTTCTCTTCCTTCACAAAATCCCTTGTTCTTTCACTTCTCTACTCATGTTTTACTTCATCATCACTTGTATGTGCATTTTACCACCATGTGCAAGTAGAACCCTTTCTTGGATACGGGAGTGTAACTCCCATGTCATAACTTATGTGAACAAAAATTTCATCCCTAACACTAGCTATTTTACTCTTCTAAGATTGCATCGATTCTTCATTTACTTGCTTTCTTGACTGGCCATCATGTTTACTTGTTTATGATTCTAATAGTAAGAATATGTATCTAGGAGTATGGAGATGTAATCTTGGCAACACTTCCTTGACTACGAGAATGACTGGGAATGTGTTGAGGACTCAAGGTTTGTAATTCGAAACTAAGTATATACATAAGAGTTTTATGTGGAGTTAGAACTGTCTCATATCATCGAGAGGTGTATGAGATACAAACCCCATTTGTATTCTCAACTGGTGTATTAAATTTTCATTGTTCCACTAAGTTGTGATGTGGAAGTGAAATATCATTCTCAAGATTCTTTAAATATGATCTTAATCATCATCTAAGAGACTTGTGTTTATTTGTTTTGTTCTTGTCTATTGATTAGTTTAATCAAATCAATCAAACTTGTGCAAATAGATCTAGATTGCTTAACTTTAAAGCTCTTGTGCCTAATTATCTTAGTTCCTTGTGGATATGACCTTGACTACAATCAATCTCATATAATTTCTAGGGAGAGACAAGTTAGAGACAATAAATTATTAAAGCTTGTTTGTTAAACCTACCAACAATTTTTTGACGCCATTGCCATGGATCTATGGTACTTTTAGTTAGAGTAAGAGTGTTGATTAGTATTCGAGACTAGATAACACCACCCATCATATCCACAATCATTTGTATCATAACCATCACAATCATTATTATCATTTGTATTTTCCATTTTTGTTGTGTAACTCGCTCACCTTTTATCTACATGACTATATGCGACATTCTAAAAGGGGTCTTGAGTCATCTATATTCCTAGACTCTAAAATTAAATGCGCATTCAGTAGTCATAAGAGAGCAAGGAGGAGGGGTAACTCTTCAAACTTGGAAAATTCACATCCATCATCACCCCATTCAACACCTTTGTCTTTGCCACATCTCCACCCGATCACCAAGAGCCGATCATGGAGGATGACAAACCACTTAAGGAATTTTCCATGCCTCTTGCCATCAACATATTTGGAGCTCCTGATCATCTGATTATTGAAGCCAACAACTTCTCAATCAGCCCCACAATTATGTAAATGATTAAGCAGAACATGTTTGGAGGAACCCCTATGGAGATCTGAATCTTTATATAGCTAAATTTATGCAATATATGAACACTTTCAAGATAAATGAGGCTCTTTCTGATGATATACACTTATTATTGTTTTCATTCACCTCAAGGGACAGAGCCAATGCATGGATTTCTTCCTTACTCAAGAGTCTATCAAGAGTTGGAATGAGCTAAAAAATGTTTTCCTCATCAAATATTTTCCACCTAGCAAGACCACACAATTAAGGAGCCATCTCAAAAATTTCAAGCAACAAGAATGTGAAACACTGTATGTCATGTGGGAGAGATTTAAAGACCTTCAACATATTTGTCCTCACCACAGTTGGACTAATTGTATATTATTGCAAACATTTTACAATAGGTTATTCTACAACACCCGTATGAATGTGGACACTGCTGTAATGGATCCTTGATGAAAAAGTATTGCAGGAAAGATGTGATAGTATTGAAGACATGGAATTTAACCACATGCAAATGGAACTCAGAGAGGACTAGACAACCACTTTCATAAAGTTGTTCTACCGAAAAGTCACCTGGAAAGCACACTATTGATGCGATTGACCTTATTGGAGCCAAGCGAGATGCCCTTTCATAGAAATTTGAGAAGCTGATTACCCATTCCATCCAAGCAGCCAAACAAGTTTGTGATACATGTGGAGTTGTGGGGAATAATTCTTCATCTTGCTTTGCCATGCAAATGGACATTGAGGAGATTCTGGAACAAGCAAAAGCGGTGGGGAGTTTTAGGAACAAGTAGTCCTATAACCCCTACCCCAACATTTACAACCCAGGATGGAGAGAGCATCCTAATTTCTCCTCAAAGAAACACTTGCAATTCTCAAAACCCACATCATCAACAAGGTCAAAATCAACAACAACAAATGGGAAACCGTCACCCCATGAACAACAACCCGTTGGGATTCAACAAAAACAACTAGAGTTACAATCAACAAAACGATCCCAACCGAATTCAAGTCTAGAGAGCTTTCTTAACACCTTTTTCTCAACTCAGATCCATCAAAATGGCAAATATCATAATAATGGGAAACTTCTCAAAGGTGAAATTCTCATATCTCTTCCAAAGTAGAAGACATTGTTACCCACATAGAGATGCTAGAGAATCAAATTGCACATCAAGATCTAGCTAACCAAAGGGCCCCTTTCGAGTTGTTACCAACTCAACAGGAGATTAACCTAAGGTACTCTACGGAGTGGATCTGTAATTGAAAGACCCCCACCATAAAATGAGAAGATAGTTGTGATGTTCTTGACAAAGAAGGTGATACCAATGAGAAGCAAAGAAAGAAGAATGTAGCTAAAGCACCACTTTCTTACAAACCAGCTATTCCTTTTCCTTAGAGGTTTGCACACAATAAGGATGATGTCAAATTCAATAGATTCATGGAATCTTGAACTAGATTTATGTCAACCTTCCCTTAGCTGAAGTTATTGCTAATATTCCCTCCTATGAAAAATTTCTCAAAGACATCTTGACTAAGAAAAGAAGGCATGATCCGGCGGATACTATTATGAAATTAGATAGGATGAGCTCTATCATAAAAAAGGCTATTACAAAAACTTGATGACCTTGGAGCCTTGACCCTTCCATGCAAAATAGGCAAAACTACATTTGACAAAGCTCTAGTTGACCTTGGAGATAGTATCAACCTTGATCTTGGAGATTTGAAGCCAATAAGATGTCCATTAAATTAACAGACCACTCCATCAAGTATCCCAAAGGTAATGTAGAATATATGCCTGTTCAAGTTGGTTAGTTTTATATTCCTTGTGAATTTTTTGTGATGGACATGATTGGAGTTCCTTCCAACCCTATTCTTTTTGGAATACCCTTTATCCAAACAGCTGATTGTATAATTTATGTGTGAGAAGGTAAAGTTCCAAACAAAAGAGAAGAAATTTGACTCGTAGATCGTGTTGACAAGCTTATAGAAGAAAATAAAGAATTTTCAAATTTCAACAATGGTTGTTGTGAAGAAGACGAGATGTACACTACCATGATAATAGAAGTTTCAGATGCTACCCTTATTACTGATTCACATCCAATTGATGAAGATATTCCATCACTAGAGGAGAATTCCAGCAAGTCTACAAAGGAGAAAAAGGTAGAACTAAAACCCCTCCGGCTGGGGCTAAGGTATACTTTCCTTGACCCTGATTCTACTTCTCCCATGATTATAAACATTGACTTAATCGAAGAACAAGAACTCAAATTGCTTAATGAACTTTGTTTTCACAAAGAAATTATTGATTATTCCAAAGATGATTTGAAGGTCATCAATTCTTCCATTTGCATGAACCAAACTAATTTAAAAGATGATTCCAAATCATGTATAGAACCTTCTAGGAGTTTAATCCAAAATATGCTCGAGGTTGTGAAAATGTAGATTTTTAAGTTGAGAGATACATGAACCATATAACCTATAAGTGACAACCCTTGGGCGAGTTCTATTCACGTAGTACCCAAGAAAGGGGGTGCAACTGTCATAAAAGGGGATAATGGTGAGCTGATCCAATGTGTAGCTATGGGGTGGCACATGTGTATTTCTTATAGGAGATTGAATAAAGCAACTCATAAATATCATTTTCCTTTGCCTTTCATTGATTTGATGCTCAAAAGATTAACCAATCTTTCTTAGTTTTGTAATATGTATGGCTATTCTAGTTTTTTCTAGATACCAATATACCCATTGGATCAAGAAACAACTATATTTACTTGCACTTATGGAACTTATGCTTATATACGCATGCCGTTTGGTGTTTGTAACACTCCAGTGACTTTTCAACATTGTATGGTGACCATTTTCTCTGATTTCATCAAGTAAAGAATGGATATTTATATGGATGATTTCAATGTATATGGCAATTTGTTTGACGACTATATATGAATTATCTAAACTTATTCAGCATTGCAAAAAGGTTAACCTAGTACTCAACTGGGTAAACTACCACTTTATGGTACAATCCAGAGTTGTACTAGGCCATGTGGTATCTAATAAGGGTATTGAATTTGACCGGGCTAAGGTGGAGGCAATTGAAAAGATGTCCACTCCAACATCTGTGAATGATTTTTGTAGATTTCTTGGCCATGCAGGCTTTACAGACGTTTTTTCAAAGATTTCTGCAAGATATCCAAACCATTGTGCTTACGTTTTGCCAAAGATGTCAATTTCATTTTCAATGATGACTTCCAAACAACTTTCAAGAAGTTGAAGGACACTCTTATTTTTTCCTCCATCATTCAACCCTCAGATTGGAATGCATCTTTCGAGATCATGTGTGATGCTAGTGACTAGACCATTGGTGTAGTCCTAGGATAGAGGAAAGAAAACAAACTCCATGCCATACATTATTCCAACAAGACCCTACATGAAACACAAATAAACTATGCCACCGTGAAGAAGGAGATGCTAGTAATAATATATTCCTTCAAAAAATTCAAGCAATATCTTGTTAGATCCAAGGTTGTGGTCCACACCGACCATGCTGCAATCAAGTATTTGTTGAACAAGAAAGATGCCAAGACATGCCTAATGCGCTGGATACTATTACTTCAAGAGTTTTACCTTGAGATAAGGACAAAAGGTATATAGAACAATGTTGTTGATCACCTCTCACAACTGAATATAGATGCAATATATTCTCTACGCAATCATGATTATCTACCTATTGAAAGACTATATGCAATTTTTCTCTCTTCTGGTCCCTTGGTTTTATGATATTTCCAACTTCCTTGCTACCAGACATCTTCCCCCTGATCTCACTATCAAAAAAAGAAGTTCCTATATGATGTAAACTTCTATTGTTGGGATGATCCGATGTTGTTTAAGTAAGGAACAAATGGGCTGATCTGGAGGTGTGTAGCTGATGAAGAGATCCCAACTATAATTTTCGAATTCCATTATGCTTCCTAAGGAGGATACTTTGGAGGAGAGAATAAAGTTACAAAGATTTTGCAAGCAAGTTTTTATTGGACAACATTATTATGAGATGTTCATGCCTATGTCAAAGCTTGGGACAAATGGCAAAGGACAAGTGTTGTATCAAGAAGAGATGACATGCCTCTCAACTCCATTGTTGAGATAGAGGTATTTGATTTATGGGGTGTGGAATACATGGACCCCTTTCCATCCTTTTGTGTCTACAAGTAAATCTTATTACCTGTGATTATGTACCCAAGTGGGTAGAAGCTATTCCTACTCAAGGCATGGATGTAAAATATGTAATAAAGCTATTTTTTAAGATAATATTTCCTTGATTTGGAGTCCCACGAGCTATGATATACGATGGAGTCACACACTTTAGTGAAAAAAAATTTAATAATATGCTCAAAAGGTATCGATTCAAGCATAAGATATCTACTCCACATCACCCTCAAACAGCGGGTCAAGTTGAAGTATCAAATAGATAATTGAGAAGTATTCTGGAGGAAATCATTCTGAGTTCAAGAAAAGACTAGGCTATAAAGTTTCTTACACACCATGGGCATTTCAGACAACATTAAAAACATCTATTGCCACAACACCATTCAATCTAATATATGACAAGTCATGCTATCTTCCTATGGAGTAAGAACACAAGGATCTATGGACAATTAAGTTTTTGAACTTTGATTTGAAGAAAGTAGGAAAAAAGACATTGATGCAACTATAAGAACATGAAGAGCTTCATCTAGAAGCTTATGAAAATGCAAAAATCTACAAACAAAGAACAAAGTAATGACAAGATGGGAATGTTAGAAGAAAATACTTTGCTGAAGGTGATCAAGTGCTACTTTTCTACTCTAGGTTGAAGCTTTTTCATGACAAACTATGTTCCAAGTGGTTTGGATAATCCTTGTGATGAAGATCTCTCCTAATGGGACTGTTGAGCTTCAAGGGAAGGAATCAACATTCAAAGTCAATCTCTAAATGTGCAAGCTATACTTAGAAGGAGAGAAGATCAAAAAGGGAGTTTCATGCTCCCTCTTTGACATTTGCTGAAGAAAATCCAAAGTCTCACTCCAGACTCTAAATGGAGGACTTTGTGGGAGTTGAACCCATACTTAGGATAGATTTTCTTTAAGATTTTTACTTAAAGAACATTTTATTTTCAAAATTATTTTTTTCATGGATGAATGTAATAAAGTTAGACCCTCATAGATTATACTCAAACATCACTACAAGTGATGCAAAAAATAAATAAAATAAAACTTATGCAATAATTCATCCCCTACACAACATGTTTAACAAATGACATAGTGTGTCAAGTTCAGACAAACAATTTTCAACAGTTCTATTCATAAGACACAGTGTGAGAAAAAAATCTTTCTCATAGCAGGTTATAGGATCCCAAAAGTTTCGTGAAGCATCAACACATCGCGTGTTAAATCGACACAATGTGCCTGTTCCTAGGGAAATTGTCAAGTGATCACCTGGAGGTAAACACAACATGCTAGATTTAGCACACAACATGTGAATCTTGGCTGTATCTTCCAGATGTTACAATGACCATCAAACACAACATGTGCCTTGTTGCACACAACATGTCATGAAATAGCCCCACTTCTGCATCTTCACCTAGAGCAAAGCAGTGTGTGTTTATAAACACACATGTCATCTCCTGGATTAATTTGACTTATAGATTTTTTCTGTGAAGGTAAACACAACATGTCCTTTTGTAGACACGACATGTTACTTTCGAACATGCAAAAAATAAATAAAAGCAACATTGATACCTGAAGAAACATTACATGTATATCACTCAAAACGACATGCTTGACGGATTGAAATATGACTTTTTAACCCGATTTCAAATTCATTCAAAATCTTGTCCTAGCTCTATGCCATGTCTCTACACCCACATTATTTCAAGCCCTCAGTCATAGCCAACTGCTCCATCCTACTCTTCCATCTCGGTATGCAACACCCCTACCATCAACAACTCACCTAGCATGATCATTGCCACCAACATTGCAACATTACCCATAATCCACAACACCAACTGTCAACTCCCTTTCCACTGGTCTAGCTACATCAGAAGCATCAACCAACACTCTATGCTGCCATATTTGCCACCAAATCACAATATCCTTCTCTGATGTCCATGATAGGAAAGCTTTTTGCACAACTCACCCCTAAAGAACCCCTTCTGTCGGTCCTCCTTCACTTAGAAAATTTGGCCATCTCTCTTCACCTTTGTGTTTTACCATAGCCGCACATTGATTGATCATGTCTCCACTCAAGCTTCACGAAATCCTAGAGACACACCATGAGCCATCCAACTAAACAGTGTTGCCCCTTCTTCTTCATCATCTACAACACTATGCGACACACTATGTTTCAACTTTGTACATGCCGTGTTGCTATTATAGCAACATCTCCTTCAGTACTCATGGCTCCTATCAAGCAAGCATCAAAGCGCCAATGAGGCAAGATCTCCTCCTTACAACCAACATATGTCTCCTCAACTCAGTTCAACATACATGCTAAAGAAGATGCTATTTACTGAAATTTTATCACATGTAGGGTTCTTCCTACGCGCTTTGCTTGAAATGAGACAATGGATGCATTTGGTTTCAAAGGTGAGGCATGTGGATCTCTTGAGGATATTGGACTCGTAATATGTTATGTAATGCAAAACTCACTTATTCAAGATTGACTTATGAATTTCTTACTACTCTGAAAGCGGTAGACCACCAAGTATGCCATAGGAACATTTTGGCATAATTACTTTCTGACTTCTTGGACATGAACATAAATTAACTTTCAAACAATTTTATGAGGAATATCAGTGAGTATAGTCATGCCCGATACCTTTGATAATTATGATTTATGGAGACAGATTACTGAAGATGAATCATGATGCCACTGCTACTAGGGTATCATCTTCTGCTTTATTCACATGCTTCTTAACACTTGCATTTTTTCCAACAAAGAAACACAAGGTGTCTGTGCGAAGAAAGACTTATTTTTATTATAGGAAATGTTACAAAATTATAAAATCACTGTAGATTATTTTATCCTCTAATGTTTTCTCAAGGTCATAAAGAAGAAATCATGTGACACTATGTTTGGAGGATTAATAACCCATATTCCCTAAGATTTGAATGTAGACTTGATAGGGTTGGAGTCTATCACTAGTAAGAATAAGGTTGATCTTCAATTCCTCATCTCTTTAGGCTTAAGTGTTAGGGACTCCTATGATGACAACAAGTTCAGACAATACTTACATGGACATGAAGAATTCATTGAACTACCTAATCTAGAGGAAATCACTTTATTAATTCTTAATAATTGGAAGTTTGGCTTTGATGATGAGGTTGATTCTGGAGATAGACCTAAGACTTTCACTATGACAGAGGCACCTCCTCCTCCTCCTTCTACTGGAACACAGACTGACTACAACTACACAATTCCAGACATGTGGCATCTCTACGGGTATGTCCAACAACATTTTGACCAGTAGGATACCCACTTGGACTAGCTCAACCAATAGTATACTAATATGCACTCTATAATTCAGAGGCTGGATATGCGGCACATTGCTTAGGGCCACTATGCCATGCCTTCACTGCCTTCACCGCCATTGTAAGAGCCTACATTCACTAACATCCCCGCCGATGATACTTTGAGGCAACATTTCCCGACAACCAATGAGAGAAATGGCCCCTCACTCTAATTCTATCCATGGTAGGTATCTGGTTGCAATCCACTTGAGTTTGATTTGTGCAATGAGGACACTTTGAATTTCAAGCTTAAGGGGGGAGCAACTAGTTAGTACTTTACTTTTAGTTCCCCTTGCATATTGTTTTCTTAGTTTTTATTTTAGATAGTAGTAAATCTAGTGTTGATTAAGGCTTGTTCTCTTTTGGATTGACTTTCCTTTATGCTAAACCCATTTGTTCTATTTTTCTTTAAGATATATCTGTTGAAGTATAATTGAACAAGGCCCACATGAATTAAATGGAATTTGTTGCCAACCACATTCACTACAATTTGGTTTCTTACTTTTAGCCTACATGTTCATCTTTCACACTCTCGATATCTAATACATGTAACAACTAAATATTCTTGGATTAATCAACACTACAACATTGTTTAATGTTCTAGATTTCCTTGTCAAATTCTTAGGGCATTTTCAATCACCATCTCAATTTTTTTTAATAAATATGAAATTCAATTGATTATGCAATCCAATTAACTCTCTTGTTCTTTGGGGAAAAGATTCTAGTTTAAGGCCATGTGGTTCTCAAGAGGAACAAACTCACTTTCAATCATTTTGATTACTTCTTCAAATATTTTACATATATTTCCCATGAAAGATGGCTAAACCGCTCACATATCATGCTAGCCTAGTGTAAGTTTGTCTAGCTACGACAGTTAGGTGTTATGTTCTTAAGAGGATAAATTTACCCCAACCGACATTCCATGTGTGCATAGGTATATTTTAGCTATCGAGTGACAGAATCTATGCTTCATTGTCGTATTCTTATTCTAAAAGCAAGGTGAGAACAACTAGATTGTCTATGTTAACTCATATTTTATATTTATAATCCTTAATAACTAAGAGAGTTTAGTTGCATATTTACTAATTGTTTGGCTTGATCATCTGAATTCTACTTAATGTTGTTGTGTTGATTTTTCCATTTGATTTTTTGCCACTTTTGCTGAACTGAACTTCCATATCGGGTGTTTAAGTTGAACTCATGGTTAATAACATAAACCGATTGATTATGGTTGAATGGGCTTGATAAACTTCTTTCATTTGATTTTGATACATGTACTCGACATTTTCTTCAATTGTTTTTCCATGTTCTTTTTTCTTTAGGACAAGTAATGGTTTAAGCTTAGGGGGATTCAATGTGCATGATTTATATAACCTTTTTTCCTACTCTTGCATGCATTTTTAATCCATTTCTACCCCAAGTTACTTCTAGTCATGCTAGATTTCTCACTTTATTGTTATTTTTAATCGTGCCATGTTTGTAATCACAGATATAATATTTTTTCAACAAAAAAGGGACACCTTAATCACAATCCAACCTTATTTAGAATCATAGAGAGATTCATCAACTCTGAAGCATTTCTTGAAGATTTTCATCGAAACACGCCATGTAGTTTGTCTAACACAATGTGTCAATGGCAAGTGAATACACATTATAAAGGAAAGCAACTTACACAGTGTGTTGGCCAACCAACACACTATGACATCTCAGATACAAACAAATAGGATTCCACTAGATTCCAGAAACACGACATGTGTTTAATCAACACGTCATGTGCGCTCATTCTAGAAACTCCCCAAGACCCCCGATCTATAGCAACAAGGCATAATGGCTATCCAACACACCATGCCTCCTCAATCGTCCAAGTTTTCTTGGCTTCCAACAACATAAGGTGTTGAACAACCAACACACTGTGCCATCTTGGATTGGAGCAGTTTGACTATAGTTACCGAGATAAACACAATAGGTTGTTTCTGCAAGACGTTGTGTCACCGTTGATTTCAATACGATCTTAAGGAAAACCATACCTTGTTTTAAATATGAGTGGAATCTTTTGGGATGGTTATCACTCGCCATTTAGAGAAAGTTTCAACCAAAATTTAGAGCAGAGGAGAAGGAGGGTGATTTTGGAGAAGAAAAGGTGGTTACTCAGAAGAGAACCTCTATTTTACTCTATCTCTCTTCACTGATAGCAGTAAGGGCTTCCATTCTCCATTCCAACCCCTTGGAAGAGAAGGTTTCTAGAGCAAGAATAGTCGTAAGGACAAAGCTTTTACTTCTATCTAGAGTTCTTCCCTTATTTCTCTTCCTGCATGAATTCCCTTGTTCTTTCCCTTCTGTACTCATGTTTACTTTATGACTTATCACTTGTACCTGTGTTTTACCACCACGTGCGAGTAGAACCCTATTATTGGGAATGGGAGAGTAACTACCATTTCATAACTTATGTAAAGACGAATTTCATCCCTAATACTAGTTGTTTGAATGTTCTCAGATTGCACCAGTGCTCCATTTACTTGCTTGCTTGATTGGCCATCATGTTTGCTTGTTTATGTTTATAATATTATCTAGGAACATGTATCTAGGAGTATGGATATGTAATCTTGGAAACACTCCCTTGACTACAAGAGTGGTTGTGAATGTGTTGAGGACTCAAGTTTGTAGTTTGAAACTAAGCATATACACGTGAGTGTTATGTGGAGTTAGAACTGTCTCATATCATTAGGAGGTGTATGATATATAAACCTTCCTTGTATGCTCAACTAGTGTATTAGATTTTTGTTGTTCTATTATGTTGTGATGTGGAAGTGAAATCCCATTCCCAAGATTCTTTAAATCTTATCTTAATAATAATCCAAGATACTTGTGTTTATTTGTTTTCTTCTTATCTATTAATTAGTTTAATCAAATCAATCAAACTTGTGCAAACCGATCTACATTGTTGAACTTTAATGCTCTTGTGCCGAATTAGCCTAGCTCCTTGTGGGTATGACCTTAACTACAATTGATCACATATACTTGTAGGGGAGAAATGAGTTGAGATGATAAATTATTAAAGCTCATTTGATAAACCAACCAACAAAACCAATTGAAAAATAGGGTGGAAGACCTCTAAGTTTAGCTTAAAATTTGTGTTGATCATATGATTAGTTCTTCATTTTTTGAATGCCCCTCATAATACTATGTCATTAAGTGTTTTTTCCTTCTAGATAATTAGATTCAAATGTGTATCCATGTAAACATGTTTTTCACCAAACACCCAAAAGTGAAGCTCAAATGTTTTCACCTTGAACACCTAGCAAAATGAGCTTAGAAATTCTAACATTAGTTACTGAGGTATGTCTAACTCTATATAAGTAATATTGTCAATTTCATAATCAAGAAGGTTGATGATTGAGTTTCACAACCCTAGAAGTGTAAGAACATCACGGTCGGAGTAGCGAGTCGTCTAAACTCCAACTACAACCAATTTGTCAAAAGTAGTCTTCTATATGTAGGAGTCAAAATAATTTCTACTTTATAGGGAGTGGGGTTTTGTGTGTTGTAGGTGGAGATGGCTGGTTGCACGACCCCGACTCCCATTGATATTTGGTGCTTTGTATCCTCTCAATTTTATGTTTTTATTTCTGATACTGGATCCAATAGTTAACTTGTGTAATATTATCCTCAATACTAGATTCCTAGATAGAATACGAGAAAAGAGTAGGTGAATATTGCAACACCTCTTAATTTTTCTACAATGACACTCCCCATGTAGATGACTATTGTTAAGCTATCACAATTACTTCATTGTGGATGGAAAGTTTGACTTGAAGTGGGTAAGAGACTTCTCCTTGTCTTTCGAAATGTATATGTCAATTAATATTTGAGAAACAACCTGGTGAGGAGGAAGTGGCATGGAATTGATATTGCTTTCCACCTTGAGGTAGGAGATGGGTGTGTGGCTGTTGGTACGGAGTATGTTTAAAAAGAGGAAAAAGAGATGATGTGCCGTAAAGTGTTGTGATCAAGAATGGGGTTTTGGATGAGGTTATGTATCTAGGTTGTGTAAGGAAGAGATAATGCGGGAGGTGGATAATGGAGGAGGAAGTGAAATGAAGATCACATAATGCTAGTCTATTAGTGTGACATTGGGGAATTTGGGTCAATGATGGAGTAGAGGTGGTGCCTATGGAGATGGAGTCTAGGACAGGAACTGAGAGGGTCATCCCTCATGTAGGAAACTAAAGGTAAATAGGGGATCAAGTGAAATAAGCATGAAGGTACGCGTCAACTAGGCATAGGCAATGCATTATCAGTGCAAGTCCTTAGTAATCAAGATGGTTGGTACTGGAAAGTTCTTGAACGTCATATATTTGTAGCCAAATGGATACTCTATATAAAGGGTTTGTTAGAAATATATATAACTTGATATTTCCTTTAGATTAACTTAGCAGATCGATTGTCATAGTTAGCCAAACAACTAGCTGAGAGTTGTATAAATGGGATAGGTTCATGAACTAGAAGTGCCTCACTCTTCTTTGTAGCTTCCAAACTAATATAGTTAATAACTAGAAGGTTTAGTCACTCGACTAGAATCCCTTACCCTCCAAAATAAGTTTATACAACTTCCCAAACATGCACATGAAAATGTAATGAAGAATATAAGTCAAGAACACAATAAAACTGAATATAAATGAACTCATGGATCCTAATAAACTACAACTAAAAACATAAAATGAAATGAAAAGTTGAGATGGCAGGTGTCCTCTTGAGAAGTGAACTATTTAAAGTTGAAGGGTTTATGCACAACTATTCATTTCAAGTGGGTACATGAGATTTATACTAATTAAGTGGTGTATCTACCTCCATATTATGTATTATGAGATAATTCTTGAACCAATCTCCATTCACTTTGAATTCACTCGGCCATTTACTGTAAGTGTCAAATACATCATGCATTTAGATTCTTTTGGTGATGCATTGACCAGCCCATCCCATCTTCAATTCTCTAAGAAATAATCTTAAAGTGGAATTATGCAATAGGGCTTGATCACTCTGTGATTCTCCACACATTTCACTTGCTTATCAATACAAAACTAGTGCCTTCTTTATATATTGATACATTCTCATACTGTATCAAACTTAAATCCTATCTCCCCTACAATTGGACCTGACAATGTTGCCCCAATTTTTAGATTTGAAAGTCAAGCTACTTTATTGTCGACCATGCTTCAAGATAATTTCATTGATAGATGGAAAGATTTCTTCATAGATAAAAGTGAATGGAGTGATTCAAATTGACATCTCGTGCATAGAACAGTAAACCAAAGAGTGTTGTTAAGCTTGTGTGCCCAATCGTTTGATGTCTTTCCACTATCTTCTCATGTATACTCATGATTTGAATATTAGAAACCTCTATGTGCCCACTCTTCTATGGGTGGTAGGGTGTGTAAACTTGATGATGGACATTGTACTTCTTGAGAAACAAATCAAACATGATATCATAATTTGGGAACAATAATCATAATGAAAATAAGAGGGACCTAAAATAGTGAAATACAATGTCCTCAAACAACTTGTTAACGTTCTTAGAGACCCAAGAAATGTTAGAGATGGATCCTCACATTCAAAGGAGTATTTGGTTTCTACCAAGATGTATCTAAACCCATAAGAAGATGGGAATGAGGCCATTTAGTCCATAGACCACACATCAAGTTTTCCCATCTCTTACCACGTGTGATGTGGCATCTCATATCCCTTGAGATATTCGTTGTTCTCTGAAATCAATCACATGACTTCATGTATACTTGGAAATCTCAAAATAGAGTCAATAGATAGAATTTGCATTGCATATCCTTCACGACAACCTTCAACATGCTCATATAGCCACATATGGGGTCCAAATGGCATTGATCTGGGATATATGGTATTTCATGTTTAGGTACACAATGATGATAAAGGTCATCTAAAGATGGCCTAAATAGATAAGGTTTATCCCAATTGATGTGTTTCAAACTATAAAGAATATTTATATTTATATTTCTAGTGTATTCTATATGTAAGGTACATACAACTAGGAAGTTGACTGTATCATCATACCATGCCATGCACCCACCTTATGGGATTTCTAAGATTTTCATCAATGGACATCATGCATCATTTCATAAATTATGAAAGAATCTTATCGGTCACATGATAGTCAACTCTAGTAGTCAGTTACTACATTCTCAAAGCTCTATTATCTTGAATCTGAAGATAAATTCCTACAACAATAGAATCCAGTGGCTTGACCCCTTCTTTGACAACAATTACTTGATTGCAACATGGTACAATGATATCTGAGCCCACTAAATAGGAGTGGAACTTGTCAAAAGCATAGTAAATGGCATGTATCTCCTTATCTTTTGTTGCGTAGTTTTTGTGTGCCTCGTCACTTACCATTCTAGCACAGTAGATCACACAATGCTTCTTATCAACTCATTGGTCCAAAACACTATCATCGCATAATAACTAGCATCACACATGATCTCAAAGGTAGATACTAATTAGGATCTTGGACCACTATCTTGAATACCGAGCATCCTTGAGATACTAGAAACTTAGTGAGTAGACATCATCAAAACTAATTTGAACATCCTTCAATGATAAGTTCATTAAGTGCACAAAGATATTACAAGAGTCCTTGATGAGAGATTTCTAGAATTTTGTATCAAAATGACTAGACTCCATACATTAAGATGAAAGGTGCAAGTTATGCAATAATGTACAACTTGGATTGATCCACTTAGATCCCTCATGAGATGAATAAGTGCCCCGGAATGATGTCATCCATCATTAAGTGGTAGTCCCACAGATAAGCACCATATGTGCTTATTTACAATGAGAAAGTATAATGGAAGTATGGTGGGGACATGTACCAAAGAATTCCTAATATATTGAGAAGTCCTTCATTGAGACTTCTGTGATAGTCTCAGTGCAACATGCAAATATGGTTGTCATGCACCATTGAAAGGAGGCTGGGGCATTGCACATACCAAATGACACATGTTGGAAAGTAAAAGTGCTGAAGGGACATGTTGAGGACATCAATTCTCGACCATCAAGGTGGATTGAAATCTGATAGGGGACATAATAGTCATCAAGATAGAAAAATAACTCCTAATGAGAAAGTTGCTGCAAAATTGATCAAGAAAGGGAATGGGGAAATGATCCTTAGGTTACAATTTGTTGAGATTTTATATTTGATACACATACTCCATCTAGTTACTATATATGTGGGTACAAACTCATTCTTCTCATGAAGAAGCATAGTGGACTCCCCTTCTTTAGCACACTTGCACAAGACTCATAGATGTAATTTGAAATAGAATAGATGATTCCTACCATGAGTTTGTTGATCACTTCCTAGTAGACAACCTCATTCATGTTGGTTTTCAATCATCTCTGAAGCTCAATGAAGGGTCGAAAATCATCAATCATGTTTATTCAATGGATGTATAGTAAATGACTGACGCTTGTCAGATCACTGAGCTTACACAAAGCTTTGATTTGCTTCCTCAACTCAATAATAAGCTATTCCCTTTATTCCTTGATTAGATTGCATTTATAATAACCACATACATACTTTTTCATCTAGAAAAACATATATTGACCATGCATGTAATGTCTTAATCACATGCCCCACCAGAGCTAGATCCACCTCTTTGGCTATATAATCAATATGGTCTTCACTTTTTCTTAAATGGAGATGTAATAAAAACTTGATCCACATGCTCAACCTCAATCTGCATGAGGGTCTATCAAAGATGCCTCTATTGGATCCTAATTGTAGTTGTCCTGTAGATGCATCTTTGTAAATTAGTTTAGAAGGAAAGTAAAACTCCTTCTATCATGGACACTTCATGCTATCAAAAACTTTAAATTTAGTTGAGTCCTTCCTTGCACACAGCATTAGAACATTTACCTAAACATTGTTAAGAGTGCGGGATGTGGTAAGAAATGGTGTACCAAAGATGATGTGACACCACATGTGCTCTTAGATAACCATAGAAAACTATCACATGGGAAAAGATTTTCCCCACTTAGACTAGCATGTACTCGATAATTCCCATTGGAGAATTCATAGTGGAATCTTCAAGATGGATGACCATGCCCATGGCCATAAGATATGTGATTTCCAAGATTTTTCATAGGCTATATGGCGTAAGCAAGATGCTCCTACTAGAATCACTGGATACTTCTAACATGAAGAATCACCAATATATCAAGGAATCCCAAATGATCCTGGATTGTTGAGATTTTGTGACATCTTAGACTAAATGATTTCGGAATTTGTGCTAGACAATTTCACTATTTCATATTCATGTGTGGTGTACTTGACTGCCAACATCATATATTAGAAATTATACCTAGATGGCATCTCACACATGACACTTAAGAATATTATGTTAATTTTGAGTTTGTTCAGCATGTCCTAGAATTTGTCAAAATTTTTTCCAACCTATATTGTGCTAGTCAATGTGGAAAGGGACTACAAGATTATGAAATGGAATCTAAGCCCCTGGTTATGGAGATTTCTAATGTATCCTTACTTTATCTTCAGTTGCATCACCTATATTAGTATAATTACAAGGCATATAAGTGGAAGGAGTGATCACACTATCATCATCATCACCAGGAAGCACTTGTGGATGCTCTTGTAGAAATGTACTTTATGGAAATTCAAACTTAGAGAAATTGATAATGTCTTTGAGTTGCTCATTGGGGTTAGAATTGGTTGACCTAGAAGAGCTGTAAAGAGTGGGACTCGAGAGGGGATCCACTCTTCACTAAAGAGGAAAATATAAAACCATCCTAATCTATAAAATGGAAGAAAGGATGAACTTAATTATTTCCCAAGTTATAAACATATTACAGAGCAAGATAATGAATACACAGTGAAAACTAAACTATTACAAAGTTACATGATGATTCATTTATAATTATTCCTTACCATAAATGATGGTATCACAAAGTAAAAAGGTATACATCTAATAAATCTAATCACATGCAAGACCTGTTATAGAGGGTAACCCGACCATTCCAAGCTATCCTTAGGTTCAATACCTTGTGTATGATCTTTGTGCATCTTTTTCTTCTAATGTACCAACACCTGGGTGGAAGGGAACATCACCCAGAACATAGGAAACAAGGTATAAGTCAACAAAGGCTGAGTATGTACGTATAATAAATACGTTGGGAATTATATTGGGTTAAAAGTGATAAAAGAGATGTTCCCACAAAGAGGAGGCTATTGAAATTAAGTAAGTTCAAACAAAATATAATAAGAGGAATGAGGCATATTAAAATTCAGATTACAAGAATGAGAATAAAAGTGTCGTGCCATAACAATTAACCAAAAATCTAATTTGAAAACAATAAATATTTCTATGCATAACAATGTAGACTAAATATACCTAAAACATAGCCATAACACCATAGGATCATGTCCTAAAAGAAATAAGGGTGGAAACACACACCCCATGTAGAATACACACACCCTTTATAGGTATCGTTGTACATAAGTACCTCTATTCTAGATATTCTAGTCAAACACGCAACATGCATAAATTGAGTGGGAATACTATCATTTTAGTCAATTTCTCATAAAAGGCAACCATACCAGGCGGGTTCCAAGAACCAATATAAACAAAGTCGGTCAACAACACAGGGATATAATGTGTCAAAATCAAGAAACATAAATGTCCAAGGAATTGATTTTTTCATTAGGAATAACTATTCAAGAGACACCTCATTAAAAGACTGTAGGTTTTAGTCAAATAATGCCCAATATGAAATAGAGGATGTACATACCTGATCTTCACAACTAGTGGTTAAATCACAGTCATACTTGGTCTCCAAAATTGAATATTCATCCTAGAACTACATTATGTATGTTAGTTAAACTAAGGCAAACATGTGTATACTTTCCTAATACATATTTCTATATTGTTCTCGTCCTAGTCCCAATCATTAAATGACATATTATGGTTTTTCATCATAATAAGTGAATACATGATCTTTTAGAAATCTACTTCAATTCTATATCCATCTTTAGATACATATGTCTAAATATACCCAAGTTACATATATATGTTGGTAATAATATTTATTCCTCAAATTTATATCTCATAATCTATCACATTTAATAGATCTCATAATATTATATACATCCTATAGTTCAAGTTTAGTCAAGTAGGATGTAAATTTTTTGTGTTAATATTTAGGTATGAACACGCTTGTAAGATCCATTTGTATTTTTGGTTATGGATGTTTGTTGATCTAAGGTATTCAATTCATATGTGCAAACCTTAGGGTGATGTTTCAACTAGATTACATATTATCGTGAGAAACATGTTCTTTTCATAATATAATATTCTTATTAACATGCATGAACTATTTTCATGACAATACACAATATGGGCATACTACTCACTGATATTAACACTCTAATGTTGGTACTGATATAGTTTGTATTATGGTATTCAATCAAGGGGTCTAGTGATTATAATTGATTGGTGATGTTATCTAAAACACCTAGATTTTTATCTAAGTTCAAGTTAATACATTGGTATCATATTACTTAACTTATAGGTTTCACATTTACTATCATTGATGCATTACTTTATGTGTATGCTACTATCGTATAATTGGATGTCTACATGAATCTAATAATCCATGTAATAATCAAGTTGAATCCTCAAGATTAGAGTGTATAACCCCCATCTATCATATTTAATGAGTCCTTAAGAAAATGAAGCATTGAATAGATCACTAATATTTAATTTGTTGTCCTGCTAATCCCATTGGATTAGTTGTTTGTGTGTCAAAACCCATGTGGGGGATCTGGCCTGAATCCCATCATGGCCACCATGGCCTAATTTAGATATGATTCTAGTGGAGATGGTGGAAGAGATGATCATCATGGCCTAATGGCGTGTTGCTCTGAAGGAGGTAGTGATTTCGTGATGGTGATCTCTTTCAAGTATGCGTAGATCTAGGGTGCTTCTTCTTTGGGGGGAGAGGCTAGCAGGGTGTCGTGGTTGAGGGATGATGATAGTGGACATGCCAACCTCAGGAACTATAGGCCACATGGGTAGTTGGAAAATTCTCTTCAAATGGTGCTGGTCTCCGTGGCACCCATGGTGGTGACTGGCAGTGCTGGCGGCCACTAGCTACAACACATTGGCTAGGATTACTCTGCCAACCGCTAGCACAAGGTAGGAGGACAAGAAGAGGCCAGAGATTGTGGGGATATGGGAGGTGATGAACGAGAAAAGATTGGTAAAAGGAAAAAATTCTGGAGATGTAGCGACAAAAGCCGTAAGGGCAGCTGGGGAAGCGGCTGCCTCTCATTTTGGCATTGAAGGGAGCTGGCTCTAGCTCTGCAGGCCGTTGGTGCACATGTTGACGAATGGGCTATGTTGAGGGTAGATAACCTAGGAAGGAAGAAGAAGATATGCATGGCGGTGGCTTGCATTCTGCAGGCATAGATGATTCACAACGTGCGTCAAGGAGAGAGATCAGTTATTCTGTGGTGACAGGAGTCATTAACACCTACGATCTCGTTGTCCCTTAGATATAGTCTACTGTGCACCAAAGTACTACCGGAAGCAGTGGTGCCAAGTATGCTGCAGGCTTCTGGTTGTGATGGCCAGCCTCCAATAGCTTTATGCGGCAGCGTATACAGAAGAACCAAGGAAGAAGACAATAGTGGCATGAGGAGTAGAGTGTGTTTGGGAGTAATATGATGGCTGGGGTTGATTGGGTCAATGATGGAGGGTATCTACAATGGAGAAGGAAGAAGGCATTCAATGCCTAGAGCTTGGAGTCAGCACTGATGGCCGCTGGGTTGTTTTGCAGATCACAACGATGGCTTGAGGAGGAAGACGGCTATCGAGGTTTGGAGGATGCATGTCTGTAGTGTAGGGATGAAGAAGAGAGTGGCATTGCTATTACAGATTTGGCCAATGAGGACGGGGCAGCATGACCTGTTGGTGGCATCAGAGCTGACGACGGCCGTCTCTGGGCTCACACTGACAACCTCTGTCGGGCTCTAGAGATGGCGACTCCAACCCCGCTATTGTTATGGTTGCATAGTGCAAGGTTCATGAAGGGAGCGTCGGTAGCTGTTGGTTAGGGTAACGAAGTGGAGAGCAGGGGAAGAGAGGAAGGAAGAGAAGATAGGGGGAGGACAACTACGTACAATAAAAGAAAGGAGGGGAGATAAAGAAGAATTAGGGGAGATGAAGAAGAAACTGCCCCGCCGTCTGTCTGCGATCCATAGATAAAGGGAGAACGCGTTGATCATGTCAGCAGGAGGGGGGCAGCCCGTTACAAGGATGTGGAATAGGAACTCGTCACAGCAGATCTGGACTGGTTACAAGGATAACAATAGTAGTCAGTGGCATGATACTGTAATTAATGTATATGGTTAATCAACTTAGGTTATTGAGGACCTTTTCTCTTTCTAATTGAATTGGGGAACTGAATAACATTTGAATGAAATGAAATTTGACTCATAGAATAATGGAGATGTAAAGAATCTATTTTTAAATTCAAATTTCCATTTCCAAAATGTTTAGCATTTTATTCTTGCTTGTAAGTCAACTACTCAATTAATGTGTTTAATGTCTTTCTTAACTTATTTTATATATTACTTCACATTTTATATTTTGTTTCATTAATTAGACTTAATATGATTCTTGAATTCTAACTATTGATTGATGAATTTTATGGATATATCTCCTATTGATGAGTGAAATAATTAATTTGTCACTAGTTTTATATGAAGGGTTATTTGTAAAAAAATAATATTTCCTTAGCTCAAAATACTACTAATGAATCTATTACAAAGGAAAAACAATAAATTTAACATAGTCAGGAAGGGGCCGGGAAAAGGGGGTTTAAACTATGAACATAAATTCGGGTATGTTACAAGAGCACACACGAAGAGTAGGATTGTGGGTTGGAATCTATTTATCCATTTCTCTAGTATTTGACTGTGGGTTTGTTGATTGGTGAGCATATGTTGAAGTGGTGTATTAGTAGATTGTTGGTCTCGGTGAAAAGACTTCAAATGCAACTCAAATGGAGTACATGCTGCGTGGTTATTCTTTTTCTACCCATGATCTTGATTAGGATTTAAAAAATATTTATACCCATGGTTTTGATTGTAATTTCCACAATTATGTCCCAATAAAATGTTATTCTTCCTATTCTTATACCTATAACAAAGAGCATACATCTCCAAGACAATTGTGGTGAAATTAGAATTAAAGTGATGATAAAGAAATCAGAACCATCATTTTGTTTTACTTGGAAAACAATTAAAACTATATATGAGCATTTAAATAAGAGAACAAATACAAATACACAAAAACATGACGCCACCTTAGGGTTAAAAATAAAGTGAGGAAACCTTGGCCCTTAGTCTGGCCAAGGAAAATTTGGTACAACCGGAGAAGATGTTAGGCACCCCAAGACACTCAAAAATTTGATATTGCATGAGTTAAAGATGATTTTGAAAAGAATTTTGGTGCAAGTTAGATTTCAAGCTAAAAATAAATTTTGATTAGCGTGCGAGTTCTTTGGGCTTTAAGGTGACAATGGAATTTATTCCATCATTCACAAGGACTTTATTGGATGATATATCTTGATTTTCATAGGAACTCCCAAGAAAGAGATCCACCCCACACAAAAGTCATGTGGTTTTTTTTGTGGGTTTATATAGATGATGAGAAAGATCAACAAGTCAATTAGTGACCAAGGAAGTTGCATGACAAGAGAAATGAAGATGGTAAATATTAATCACCAATGTTAAATCTATTAAGTTCACATGATCTAGTTAAGATAAATCTAAAAAACTATTAACATGATAAATTATGGCCAATGTTCATTCCACTTGTGATTATACTATCTAGGCATGCATAAGACCAGTGCATGCAAGACATATATCTCGTCGTAAATAATGAGCAATAAACAAGCAGTTTATATCAATATTATTAGTTTGACTAGATGAAAATGGCAAGCTCTAGTAAATAGTTGAGGTCAATGTAACTATAACAATTATACTAACATGAGATATTATCAGATCATAAACTAGTAGATACATGAATGAAAATTAATGATAGGATTAACTCGTTGCTTGCAACTAACATACATGAGCCAGTTTAAATAATTAAAGATGCCAAAATTGTTTGATCTAGATATAACAAAAAGAAAACAGTTAAGTAATGACAACTAGTCCTAAAGGTCCTTTGTGCCTCCTTAGCATTTTTGCAGCCTTACACTGTATCAAAATTTCTATTCTTGAAAAAGGATCTTCCACAGAAAAAAAGGTTAGGAGTATAAAATAGAATAACTATCACTAGTACTAGAGAATCTATACCATTGGGTATATAAGGCATGTCACATCAGTTTAAAGTGACGCCTAGGTGGACGACACAACAAATAATGGCTATAACGTGGGTTTTATGAGAGAGAAAGCAACAAATTCACAATATGGGTTGCCTTTAACTCTATAACTAACTACATAACACAAAAGTAGTGTTGATTTCCTAACCCAAACTACTGGCAAAACCTTGAGGAAATGAAGTTTTTTTTTATTTGGGACAAAGCCCTTGTTTGTTTCTATAAAACCGGTGCCACAATCTTACTTATTAGTAAAATATATTGTATATGCGATTTCCAACATCAACTTTTATAGTTGCAAACTGACATTATAATACATATCCTTGCTTTCATTTTCAGAAATCCACATTGTAGAATGCCTTATCTTAAAAGGTTTACTGAATAAATTTCTCAGAAACGCTGGATTTGGATCCCACAAACAAGGTTAAAATATTGTAGCCTCAATTCTAGTGCTGAAAGAGCGTGCTCCATCCTATGTCTATCTTAACAACAAGACACCACAAACCTATAAAACCTTCAATAACATACACATACACATACACGTACACATACACATACACATACACATACACATACACATACACATACACATACACATACACATATACACATACACATACACATACACATACACATACACATACACATACACATACACATACACATACACATACAAATATACATACACATACAGATATACATACACATACACACATACACATACACATACACATACACATACACATACACATACACATACACATACACATACACATACACATACACATACACATACACATACACATACATACACATACACATACACATACACATACACATACACATACACATACACATACACATACACATACACATACACATACACATACACATACACATACACATACACATACACATACACATACACATATAGATCTTCAATTACCCCATTGCAGTCATTTACATATCTTTAAAATGCACTTCTCATCGCACACATTCACAATTCACTTGCATTCACATATTCACCACTGATGCCAATAAAAATCAAAGTCATTTGCTTTCATGTTTCACTTAAAATTCAAAGTTTCAAATACTTATGACCTATCAAATAACCATACAAACAATAATATTTGAAGTTTCAAATACATAATCATTATTCCCAATTAAATACATATTCAACTTTTTCATGAAGCACTCTGCCCACTCTTCCCGTAGAGTCTCTTGTACATAAGCCAACTAGGTGTTAATGACCTACAAAAAGAATGATATAATCTTAGGATAATGTTATATAAAGTATGATTATAATTCAAATTATATTCTATACTTATGATCAAAGTCCATATTACCTATTGTATATTTTGGATGTCCTGTGATGCTATTCTAGAAATGACATCCATATACTTCATAACATATTGTCCATAGGCCCAGTCATTATCTTGTGAATGGAAATAAAAAATAAAAGTTATGCAAGATGTTAATAAAAAAATAATCAAAGTTAGCATTAGATTTGGAGTCACACAACTACCTTAAGATTCTTACACAATGATGTTTTATTTTGTCTGTCTACAACACCTCCATATGATGTAATTTCTTTTACCCTATAAGTTAAAGTAATTCATGTAGTTACATGATTAAGTAGTTATATAGTGATGCAAACATTAATAAACATGTTGACAGATAAAAATTTATACCTACACCAGAATTGGAAATTTTAGTTGGTATCCCCTATGTGATTATTTGCTACCCAATGGGTCAAGATAATACACAATCAATTTTCATGGGACAATTACCAATGATTCCCCATGCTTATTGCTGAATTAACAACAACACAAACAAAAAACAATCGAATTCCACAATAAAGGTATTTCATAAATTAAAATTATAAGAAACGAAATGGAAACTTACTCAACATCGAAAGGATTCAAAATTTATTCCTTTCCCTCACTATAAAATACTTAAATGAAGTAGGGAAATAACTAAATATAGGTTGTTGTTATCTATCTACACAACTAATCAATGATGGAACTAGGAATGCCACAAGGATCATTTGAAACTTTGTTGTCTCTGCATGTAAGTCACTGTAAGAACATCTGCACAAGTTTAGCATATAGAAAACAATCAAGATATACATTTCACATAGAACGAGGTATTCAGTCATAAAATCTCTCCATATCCAAATCTCTATTAAAGAGGTATTAAGCCAATCATACTGAATAGCTCTGTAATATCTTGACTAGAAAACACTAGTTTCATGATCTTGTCCTATGACGTCCTCTAGCATACATATCACTATATTCGATCCTAGTCGGACATTATCTAACCATAAACATAAGCCCTTACACTTAAGACCTAGCGATTCGAATTTAGGTCCTATAGAATCTAATTAGGTGCAAACAACTTTGGAGGAGGAACCATAGGGGGCTTCTTAGGTATTGTGATATGTGAGTATTCTCATATCAGTTTGCAACATATATAGAGAAATAGAATATACTCATAAATACAAATGCAATATACATTGCCATACCTTGTCATAGAAAACCTAAGTTTTGATCTACCCAACAACGATACCTACTGTGTCTCCTACTATATTGCATTTAGGGTGAGGCATTGATAGTGGTGTCTCTTTCATTCATAGATAGATAAGTTAGACAACCACACATATCACATCTCAAATGTCGAAGTACAATACATTGTCCAATCAAGGCGTGGAAAAACCTCACCCTCTTCCAATGTATAGAATTCAATCTCTAAAACTGTGAGATGACTTTTTTAGCCACCTAAATTTTATATAGTATTACATATACCAACAACTCAACATATGTATTGAATTGATAGACTATTATAACACTAAGAAACTTACACTAGGCTGGCCTTGTGGGTCCATGGGGGTACTCCCAACACCTTCATGTACCTTGTCAGAGGAGCAACATATGAAAATGTGAGCATGTTGAGATTGAGAAGGATGAAAGTTTCTCATTTCACCTTTTATTCTCTATTGTTTGGTTCATATATCAACTCCTACAAACTGCTTTTTTGGTAGATCTGCATGGTCATTTTATGAGAAAAAATATGATTTTATCCTAACACTAGATCCTACAACCTAACACAGACATGATGCTCTTCAGTAGTGAGAGAAACTGTCACTTCATCCCTTTAGCCCTCATATATGAAATTTCCTTATTTTCTTTACTCATGGAGCTTCTGCTGTGAGACCCCATCATGCTAAATGAGATTACTCAAAACAAAACATACAATAAACTACTAATTAACCACACAACTAGAAAAGAGAGTAAATTAAAACCAATTTAAAATTTACCATCACGTTCAGAGATATTTACATAAAGGTCTAACAACTTACATATCAACACATATCATATTAGGTATCTACATGTATGTCCACTGGCTGATGCCACAATATGTATACAAAAGATATGCTCCACATATACATTCCATACACACACGTCGACACACTGCCAAAAACTCTAGTAAAAAATATCATCTACAAACTCCCTTGCCCAGACCTAAGAGTACAAGGACAACTCTAGGATACTACTAACAACTAGGATACCTTATGCTCCTACTGCTTTCCAAGATGCTCTTCTTCACCTCCAAAAACCTGAACATGCAGCTGACGATCACCTATAAAGATGTGGTGACCCACAAGGTAAGACTAACATCCCAATGAGAGATATAACTCTCAAAAATGGTTATTGATTACAACAATATATATTATTAAACAAGTTAAGCAGACTAATTAGGTTTAAGAAAGTTAACAGATAGTCATATAAACATGCATTATTAACAAATATAATGGAACAAATAAGACTATCATTTGATAAACAATTAACTACTCTTACTGCATTATATAACAACTAAGCATTACTAACAACTACACTACCTTATGCTCCTACTGCTCTCCAAGATGCTCTTCTTCACCTCCACAAACCCAACCACACCACTGACAATCACCTATAAAGATGTGGTGACCCACAAGGTAAGACTAATGTCCCAACGAGAGATATAACTCTCAACAATGGTTATTGATTACAACAATATATATTTTTAAATAAGTTAGGCAGACTAATTAGGTTTAAGCAAGTTAACATATAGTCATAACAACATGCGTTATTAATAAATATAATTGAACAAATAAGACTATCATTTGATAAACAATTAACTACTCTCACTGCATTATCTAACAACTAAGCATTATAATATACAAGGCAAGGGTTAACATCCAATGTGAACAGTGTTTAACCCTAAACAAATATACTATATGGATGAATTACATCTTTTATTTAGCTCCGAGAAGTTTAAGGTGTACTACTCAGACTCCAACTAACAACTTATAATCCAAAATCAGTTCCGTACAAGATCTAGGAGAGACAAAATCCTCATATCTCATTGGCCTCAGTCAGTACAATTCAGCTGCAGTGACATATATATTCAAGCTACAAAATAGCTTAGTCCTCCCTTGGTATATATGCCACGATACAAGTAACCATGGCATACAAACCCTATCATCTAAGGTACAACCACAGTTGTCCTCAATCACATCACATATACTAAATCACAATCATATGAGATACGACATCAACCATTCTCTTGCCGAGGTATGATCATAGTCATCCTCAAAACCATGCATATACTCAACAGTATACAACTCCAAGCTTCTATTAGAGGATTACTCATTGCACCATCCATCAAGTCCTGACACTAGAATGGATCCATGGAACAAGGCACTACATGATTAGGGTTTCACTTGATTAGTTAACACCAATTAGGTGTTTAAGGTTGCATCAATCAAGTTACATATAAAATAAGGGTATGTTACAACTCTAGAAGATATAAAAGATATGAAATAAAATTCTTATCACATCATCACATGATATCGATCCTTGTCACATCATGAAGAGGATCACACCTCCATAAGTCTCAATCATGCCCAAGGGTCATTAATACCATCACATCATTCCATGCAAGAACATCATTATCTTTCCATGCCATATCAGAGGCTCAACAAACCCTCACCATACATGTGACATATAAGTTTGATATAACATTACATTTAAGGTCTTATGATGTTCATATAGCAACTTATTAGGGTTACAACAACATTGAGGGAGTATTCTTCATCATACCAATCACACAAGGAATATAAGTATGATTAACCATCTTCACCTATTTGTATTAGGGATAGGTTCAACAAGATGAAGTTATTTCATGATACAAAACAACATTCAAGGATAAACCCTCATTCTTAGAATTACCGTTGAATCATGAATGCATAAGATTAAACATCACTATCTGAGTTCATACAACCAAACTCATGACCCATACTCATAGGATTACAAAACCTATCAATCATAAATCAAGAAGACATAGAGACCACATAGGTCATAAATTTTCATCGAACACATAGGTTAGGAATGTTGGCGACCACATAGGTTAGGAAAATATTGGTAACCACTAGGGTTAGGATTCTCATCGACCTCTAGGGTTAGGTATCTTGGATACCACTAGGGTCAGAAGATCTTTGGCAACTGCTAGGTTTAGGTATCTCATCAACCATAGGGTTAGGAAACTTTTGGCGACCACTAGGGTTAGGAAGGTTGGCGACCACTAAGACTCCAAAACTTCATCAACCATTAAGGGCCCAAAACTTCATCAACCATTAAGGGTCCAAAACTTCATTGAACATTAAGGGTCCAAAACTTTGGCGACCTACATGAAATTAAAAACTTGGCAACCAACAAAGTCTAAATCTCATCGACCACATCATATACAAAACTTGGCGACCATCATGACCAACATGGGGTCACACACAAAACAAGGTCTAGCTTATCCATATTCAAGGAAGAAACATGCATCAGGTTTAGAGACACATCAAGAAGGATCATCTACCCAAGATCTACCATCTAAGTTCAACCCAAGGCAAGGGTAACATCTTTCTACTAGGAACAACATTTCTAGGGAAAGATCATGTACATGCAAGGTAAGAGTAAGCACTAATTGTGGAGAAAGTTAAATAACTAGACTTAGAAATGAAGATGAAGCTCCAAACATAAAGGTATCTCAAGTAAAGAGGGTAGAAACCCTAACTTGAGCACTCCACTCATCCAAGCTAGCTCCTTCTCCAAAAAGGGAAGAAAACCCTACGTTGAAAAGGCAAGAAAGAAGGTGTCTTCAACCTCTAGCAAAAGCTACACCACAGATCCAACCAAGAAGAAGAGAGAAGAAGGAAGGACAGAAAAGAAAAGGAAAAGGAAAAGAGGGAGATTTCACTTACCAGGACCAAGAAGCAATGCAAAGAAACCCCAAATGACCTCAATAAGGGTGGATCCAAATCCTAGGTGCACATGCAAGCAAGACCAGCCAAGATACTCCTTCCTTGGTTCCTCCTTCTCCACCAAGAAAGAGGGACGAGCTCCAAGAAACAATGAAGAAGAAGGGGAGAGCTAGGTCTGTAAAGAGCTTGCTTGCATGTAATGAGAGAGGTATATATAAGGTTAAGATGATAGAGAGAAAGGGTGAGGTGTCTAGACATGCATGGCATGTGTCCAATGTCAAAATATCTCATCCATGAAAGCATCTTATCCATGCAAATTGGTAGAACACAACAAGAAAACTTGGCAACTAGGATGAGTCTGGAAACTCATTGACCATCAAGGGTAAGAGAACTTGATGACTGCCAAGAATCTTGGCAACCAAGAAGATCATAATAACCAACGACCGCCAACCTTAGAAATGTTGGCGACCAAGATGAGTTAGAAGTCTCATTGACCGCCAACACTAGGTGGCACATAAACCTTGGCGACCACCAAAAATGGGTGGTTCAACACTCAAGGTCAACCATGCGTTAGGGCATCCATGAGAGAAAACCCTAATTTCAACACAAGGCCATATGTCACCACTCAAACCAAGATGTAACAAGGTTCCCAAAGCCCCATTATATAATCATGATGTGAAAACATGTGGGGCACAACAAGCATGTGAAAAACTGCAAGAAAAACCCTAGATATGAGTAAATTGCATAAAAGCCCAAAACAAGCACATATATGCATAACTTACTCAATAATGTCCAAAATGGACCAAACTTGAAACTTAATCTTGTCACACAATAGAAAAGCACATCTTAGGGTTTGATTAAGGTTATAATTATTATAAGAAAGCATGTTTAACCAAAAACTAAGGTCAGGGGTCTTACATCCGCTAATCATCATCAATGGAACTAGCTAATAAAACTAACAATCAGAATGAAAATAAACATGCACTATGAGAGTAGAAATTTAGCATTATCTAAGACACCTTGGTGGTTGCATGGTTGGGAATTACTCCTAAGAGTTTTGTTCTTGCATATATCCAATCCTCATGGTGGGGTGGACTTGGACTTGAAGTTGTAGAAGATCTTCCCCGGAAGAGGGCAATTTATCATTGTTTCAACATTGCAAGACATAACCAAATGGAACCAACTGATGGTCGTGCACATTCTTTGCACACTATTGTTTTTGAGAATCATGTATGATTCGGTTAATCCAAAAGATATTTAAATCTTAACTAATACATTGAGTGCATATGATTAATCATAAGTTTATATTAAATTATTTAATACCTTAATCTCATATGATTTCCTCAAAGCATAAAACTTCTCCCACACTACATGGTTAAGATACTTGTATTGCTCAGTGACAAGCTTCTTCTTCTTATTGTTATTTATCTATTATGTAGTCATATTGGTCATAAAACCCCTTCACATCTCTCCACAATGCTGTAGCATCTTTTTACAACAATTTCTTTTCAACGAAGTGAAAATGTCCTACAAAAGAAGTTATACTATTTTCAGAGATGTGAAAAGAAAGCATAAGAAGAAACTAATAAACTTAGTATAAATGCATATATCCCACAACTATGCCATTCCATATGAGATCTGTAGGACACCATCAATTTTATGCCAAAAGTTGTGACTAATGACTCTTTCCTGCTAATAGTAATCACTACATAGTGCCTATAAACATTGTGATTGTCCCCTATATATGCTTTGATCTCATCAAATTCCATGGACAACTTCTTAGATTTAGACCTTAGCACCATTTACTTGCACATGAGCATGGGACTCTACTGTGAGGCATGGGTTGGAATAATATTAGAGCCACTCAATTGGATGGTGAGCATGCCAACTCTCTCATGCTCTAAATCTCTCTCTTTCTTTTCTTTGAGTATTAATTATAGTTTCTAATGATATTTCAAATTGAAAGTGTTTGTATTATGGTGTCTTATAAACAAACAAAGGCTATTCATTAGTTAATCCATCATACTAAAATTGATCTTATTATCATTCAAGATACTAAGGCTGAATTTCATGATTTTCACCTTCACTTCATTGGTGGAAATGTTATCACCAATTGGATCCAAAACTAGTTGTAGTCCTTAGTTGTTGCATCTTAGCTGGTTGGAATTCTCAAGTAGTTTCCCATCTAGACACTCACTAGGATAACTACTCCATCATTGGTCACATTTGTGTTGTTGTGGATAACTCAAACTTCTTATTTCCATGCTTTATGGGGAACCCAATAACTCCAAATCAGATTTCATTCAAGACTTGTTGATAACATCTCATTTTGTGAACTTTTTATGTATGTTTTATACCTTTCCTAGCATACCTTTCATGTATTTCTCTACTTATTTGAGTCATTATTAGTGTCCAAACCTTGAATTCATATGTCCCTTACTCATGCAGGTTCATGCTATGCCACGATCGTAGTCAACGTCGCGACCGTGGATGTACATCCCACTAACGTCCCAGTTACAGTCGTCACCTCTATTCGATGACCCCACCCCACAACCACATCCCCTCCCTCCTATCGAAGTAATGCTACCGTGAGGCCGCCCCACGACCGAGGCAGACCATAAGTGCACCGCAACCGTGATGGAGGTCACAACCAATCTATACATCATGACCACGACCCAAAGGTTAAGTCGGCGGGCAATGTCTATAAATAGACCCCCATCTCCACCTGTCAAATCATCATATCATCGAGGACCATGAAGTGATGCCAAATTGCTGAGTCATCCACGTTCATACCCATTAGTCTTGGATCTCTGAAGACAGAAATTGGAGGATAGGGAAGATTGATCGTCCCCTCCTTCGAAGGAAGAAGCTATCACGATCACGCCCACTCCAGATCTAGATCTGAAGAAGTACAATTGGTGTATCACCTTATTCCTTCTCTATCTATATCTACCATCTCCATCATTCTATACCCTCCCTCTTCATGGATATTGATGTATCTATCCTTATGTGACGTCGTTATGCTGCCCATTAACATGTGTGGCTAAACATTTAACTTGGGCTGGGAGTAGCCCCTATGGCTCTCCCAACATGTATATTCTTACTCCCCTTTGAATATATATATATATATATATATATATATATATATATATATATATATATATATATATATATATATATATATATATATATATATATATATATGCTCTTATCAAGATTATCTCCATACTCTTATTCTTAATGCTTCACTTGTATGCTTAGCTACCATATTGTGATGTATGATTGTTGGTACCTCAAAAGAATAGTACCAACCTTATCTAGTGTTATGGAGTAGTATGAATGCATGAAAGTGTTGGAGTACTAAAGCTAATGGTCATACGGTCTGCTTTATAGTTGTTGGGTCGTCATCTCAAGAGAGAGGCTACCTTAAAACCTAGATATATCCTAATCTCAAGAGAGGATAGTATAGACATTTTTTATGATTGCTTGCAATCTTGATAAAAGTATATAGAGGGGTGTGAGTTTTGCATGTTGGGGAGAAATCTTAGTAGGTGAAACCCAATCCAAGTTATCTTCCATACTTTTGTTTCTTACCTCTTGTTTGATGTTATTCTCTTGCTTTATTTTCTTTTCTTTTCCTTTTCTTGTTTTGTCTAGAGTACCATCCTCCCTTAAGGAACACCACTGTAATCCACCTTTTTGTTTGGAGTGTAAGAGTGTGAGGCTCCACGTACTTAAACTTACCAACCCTATCCCTGTGGTTTGACCCTGAGTACTACATTGGGCCCTGTATAATAGTTGCGGGGGCTTAAGTGTCAGGTTATGAACTTAAGAGTCTGACTACTCTAGATTCGCTCCATTTTGGACATGAGATTTAGGCTGTCAAATTTTTGGCACTGTTTCCAGGGACTGGGAAACATGTACTATTAAGAACATGAGTACACTCACTATACTCCCATACCTCAAGCTTAGCCATAAGCTCGAATGCAAAAAAACTTTAAATCTGCTACCCTACGATTACATAGAATAGTTTGTTTAACACATATGATTTTCTAACTCGATTGTGTGATCTATTCAGGGAACTTTGAGGGGAGTAGGTCTATTTGATTCTTTAATTTTAAGCCATCATGCCACCTTGTGTGGATGACAACCTTACTGGGGACGATCGAAATGCAAGGGTTCAACACAATCGACCCGCAGTTGAGATAGAAGAAGAAATAGAAGAGTGTCACTCATATGGTCATTGTCACGAGAAGGAGCGATGCGAGGCAGATCAACATCACCATCGTCACCACTGTCACAGAAGGAACCATAGGAATCACCATGAACGAGAACACAATAACCAGAACAATGAGAATGATGATGATGAGGAGGAGAAGACTTTTAGAGAGATGGGCACAACTAGGGTTAATGAGTCTATATGCCCAATTGTCATCCCACACTTCAATGCAAATAATTTTGAGTTGAAACTCATAGTAATCTTGATGATCTAGAACAAACCTTTTTGAGGGAATTCAAGGAACGAGAACTCGTACCATCATCTCGATGCCTTCAAAAATATCTGCGATACCATCAAGATGAGGGGAGTGCCCCAAGAAGTCATATATTGCAAGGGATTCAATTTCTCTCTTAAAGATAAAGCTCTATCCTAGTACCTTAACTCACCCCACCAGTCCATAGATGGATGGAGACCCTTACGGATGCTTTTGTCACTTAATGTTACCCCTTTGAAAGAACTATTCATAATATGCAAAAGATCACTTCTTTCATGTAAAAACCTGGGGAAAATCTCCTCAAAATAAAAATATGAGTCGACAAGGTTAGGGACAGGGCCAAGGATTGAGCAAGACCAAGGATAGCAACCAAGCATACACGATCACTCAATTGTTCGACTTTGCAAAGAGGATAGCTTATGTAAATGATGAACTTACCCAAAGTTCCATCACCAATTCAGGAGTGTTAATGACAATGCAAACTCAGATGGCAGACATGCAAACCCATAAAAGGAAAACGGATCAACAACTTTCCCAATTAGTGAAACTCATGAAAAACCCTTCGGGAAAGATCCTGTCAAATACGAAGACTACAAAGATGGAAATTCTTCGATCAGGGAGGATGTTGGAAGATCTTGGTACCAACAACACTAAGGAAGAAGAAGCCATAGTGAGCAACAATCTAACAAGGTAAGTATACCAGAAGAATCCAAAGGACAAGGATCAACTAAAGATAGATGAGAAGAAGAAAATAGAAGAAAGAAGAAGGATGAAGAGGTCAAGAACCCAGATCCTATGGGAGAAGTTTTTGCACAGAGAAATCCCTATGTGCCAAGAGTCCTCTTTCCCTACAAGATGATAAAGGAACATCTGAAGAAGATATATGAGAAATTTATGGAAGCAATAAATAAATTACACCTAGATGTCCCATTTCTCAATGCAATTGAAGATATGCCAATGTATGCTAAATTCTTTAAAGATTTAATCACAAAGAGAAGGAGAGGAGACCATATCGAGATTGTGCAATTGGAAAAAATTTTGAGTGCCTTTGTTCAAGCTGAGCTACCCACTAAAAAGAAAGATCCAGGGGCATTCAACATCCCCTTCTGTATTGGAGACAATGTGGAGAGGAAGGGATTAGCCAATTTGGGAGAAAGCATTAGTCTTGTGCCCTTGACTCCAGTGCAAAGGTTTGGGTTAATAGATATGGTGAAGACGGGCATGAGAATTGAATTCACTGACCACATCTTTATGAGACCTATGGGAATAGTAGAGAATGTCCCGATACGGGTTGGAAATTCTTCATACCATGCGATATAGTAGTAATCAACACAGTCGAGGACTCTAAGTGTCCAATGATATTCAGGAGGCCTTTCCTTGCAACTGGAAGGGTTCTAATATATGTAGTAGAAGGAATCATTAATTTGTGCATTGGTAATGATCACATCGACTTTTGAGTACATGATGATATGAGAGGATCATCTCTCTTTGAGTCAGCTTACTTTATGGATAGCTACAATCAATACTGTGAAGAGGTGCAAGAGGATAAGGCAATTGTTGATCTCCTTATTGGAGTCATGAATAGTCTTGACCCTAGCGTGGAAGACCAAGAAGTCATAGAAATCCTAGATTACCTAAATCAACCTAAAGAAGAGCTCAATGAGGATGAAGAAACTTTCGAGACCGTAAAGTATGTCTCACTTGAATAAGCACCTGAAGAAAAGAGAGTGTCCAGACCAAGGCTAGAATTGAAACCACTCCCTGAAGGATTGAAATATGAATTCCTCGACAAAGAGGGGAGGAATCATGTGATCATTAATGCTAACTTGACATATGATCAACTAGAAAGGTTGCTTACAGAACTCAGATTGCATAGAAAGGCTATAGGGTATTTAGTTGAGGACATCAGAGGTCTCAACCCTTCCTTATACATGCAAAGAATAAATCTTAAAGAAACTACTAAACCTTTAGCTCAACCGCAAAGGAAGTTGAATCAAATTCTAAAGGAAGTCGTGAAGAATGAAGTTATCAAGCTACGAGATACCGAGATTATTTACTCCTTAAGTGAAAGTAATTGGGTAGGACCTATTCATGTGGTGCCCAAGAAAGGGGGAATGACAGTGGTAAGAGGGTAGTATGGAGATGATGTAGCAACACAAATGGTAAGAGGTTGGCGTATGTCCATTAACTATCACAAACTGAATGCTGCTATAAGAAAAGATCATTTCTCTCTGCCATTTATCGATCAAGTCCTAGAAAGATTAGCTCATCATGATTACTTATATTTCCTAGATGGGTATTAAATATTCTATCAAGTAATGATTCATCCCGATGATCAAGAAAATACAACCTTCAACTGCATCTATGACACTTACGCTTTTAGAAGAATGCCATTCGGGTTATGCAATGCACCCACAACTTTCCAACACTGCATGATATTTATGTTTTTAGACTATGTAGAAGACATAATGGAGGTCTTCATGGATGACTTCTCCTACTATGGAATAGATTTTGAAGCATGTCTAAGAAACCTATCTTTAATCTTGCAATGCTGTGAAGAAAAGAACGTAGTCTTGAACTGGGAAAAATGCCATTTTATGGTCCAAGACGGCATCATTTTAGGGCATAAAGTTTCCAAGAAAGCGATAGAAGTGGACCTAAGCAAGATCAATGCCATATCCAAGATTTCACCACCTAAATCTTTTACTGGAGTAAGTGTTTATAAGGGCATGCAAGATATTATAGATGATTTATAAAAGACTTCTCAAAGATTGCTAAACCCCTTTCGAATCTCCTAATTAAAGATGTTGAATTCGAATTCACTAGCGAATGCTTGGATGCCTTCAAGACCCTTAAAAATGCATTAACAACAATGCCAATTCTACAAGCACCAGATTGGAAGTTACCATTTGAAAATTATATGTAACTCCAACAATTTCTCTATCGGAGTTGTCCTAAGACAAAAGAAGGACAAGAGGCACCACATGATTTTCTATGCAAGAGGAACGTTGGACGAAGCCCAAGTAAACTATATCACCATGGAAAAGAAATACTGGCTATTGTGTTTGCCTTTGATAAGTTCAGATCATACCTAGTGGTATTGAAAGTTAAAGTATAGACTAAACACAGATCTATAAAATATCTCATGTAGAAGAAGGATACGAAGCCGAGACTTCTACGATGGGCCTTATTACTGCAAGAATTTGACCATGAGATCATTGATAAAAAAGGAAAGAAGAATGTGGTTCCAGACCACCTATTAAGGATATTTTTTGATGAAGAAAATAAATTGCATGTAAATGATAACTACGCTGATGAAGCTCTCTTGATGGCTTAGTCAGAAGAATGAAGCCTATCTTGGTTTGATGATATTTATAATTATCTAGCCTACGTGCAATTTCCACCTGAAATCACTTATAATCATAAGAAGAAATTATTCTCCGATCTAAAAAATTACTATTGGTATGATCCCCTTTTGCTCAAAATATTCTTTGAAAATTTATATCGTCATTGTACACCAGAAGAAGTGCCCCTAATCCTCAAAGAATGCCATTGCTCGCCTTATGGGGGCCACCACAGGGGGGAGAACAACCTCAAAAGTCCTATAGTCAAGATTTTATTGGCCGACTCTTTTTAAAGATGCTATGTCATTTGTTAAGACCTACAAAGAGTGTCAATTAACAAAAAAACATCAGACAAAGGAATGAGATACCAATGGCCAATTGGGTGGCAGTTGAAATTTTTGAAGTATGGGGGATTGGTTATATGGGCCATTTTCTATCATCAAAAGGGAACCAATATATGCTTCTCACGGTGGACTACATCTTGAAATGGGTAGAGGTTGTTGCTACCCATACCTATGATTGCAAGGCAAATCAAGCTATTCAAAAAAATTATCTTCCCAAGGTTTAGGGTGTCACACACTGTTCTAAGTGACAGGGGGTCTCACTTCAAAGAAAAGCAATTCAAAGCTCTATTGAGAAAGTATAAAGTAAAGCACAAAATTGCAACACCATAACATCCCCAAACATCGGAACAAAGACAAGTCGAAGTGTCTATCAGGCAGATCAAGCACATCCTAGAGAAAACTGTAAGTCATATAAGGAAGGATTGGTCTATGAAACTTGACGATGCATTATGGGCTTACCACACATCGTATTCAACACCTATAGGTATGGAACCCTACAAGGTGATTTATGGTAAGTCCTGTCGTCTGCTTATCAAATTAGAGCACAAAGCCCTGTGGGATATCAAATTTCTGAACATAGATCTTAAAAAAGTGGGGAAGAAAAGATTTCTCCAACTTTAGGGACTTGAAGAGTTGAGACTGCATGCTTACAAGAATGCAAAGAACTATAAGAAAACAACTAAGGTATGTCATGATGCCCACCTGAGGAGCAAGGATGTGCATGAAGGAGACAAAATTATTTTATTAAATTCTAATATCAGTTTGTTTCTCAGAAAGCTGAGAACAAGATAGTCCGACCCCTTTTATGTGGTGAGAATATACCCGTTAGGGATGATGGAAATAATTGGAGACAAGACAAACACTTTCAAGGTGAATGGGCAGAGGATAAAAAGGTATTATGATGATGAGGCTTTTGTAAGAAGGTCTGTGCTAAGTTTCAGAGAACCTAGACCTATAACAAATGAAACATACGAGCAAGCACCAACACCAGCTAAAGGATGATGAAATCAGAATGAGAGAGAGAGAGTCGAGCTAAAGACTTTAAATTAGTGCTTCTTGGGAGGAAACCCAAGCTTTTCCTACTTTCTTTTATAATTCAATCTTTCCTTTATCTCATGTTTTTAATCTAAGAGCAATTTACCTCTCTCTATCTAGGTATTTTGGTTTTTCGCACCTAGAAAAGTAGAATTGTAGTATGTAGATTTCCATCTTTTCAAATAGGTTTTTAATGAGAGAGTAGAGGTGTTCTAGCTTTAAATATTTGTCTCTATTAACATGTTTATGTGTGCATCGTGGTCACGACAACTGATTTACATGTCTTGAGGCCACGGTCATGACTAGATCACAGGCACGACTTGAGCACGGTCACGAAAACCTACTCAACCGCGGTCGCAACTCCCTCCAAGTATAAAAGCAAGGCGCTCTCGATGCTAGGGTTTTCTTTCTCTTTACACATTCTGATTCTTGAATGTTTGAGGATCCTTAACTGAAGAATAAAGAAGATGTAAGAAACCGCGGTGACGCTCAATCACCAAGAGACATTCAGCATGAATCAACCTGCCTGTAAACTCACCGTGATTACACAACTCTTTCTCTACTTTCCTAGCCTTATGTTTCATCCTCCTAGATACACCAAGGTACCGTTGCACATTCTCTTTATTTACTTCTCTCCCCAACCCTTGTCTATTGGGGATTCATTGTCTTTATTCTTTCTATAACCCTAAAAGCTGGTTTTTCCCTATTGTGTGGCAACCACGAGCATCGTCACGAGTGCTTCTGCTCTTTTCTCAAAGATTTGGTTGTCTCACCATCATTTCTCTTTCTCCTTACCCAAAGCTTTGGTTAATTTCCTTCTTTTACACTTCTGGGGTAGTACCGCTATTACGATGAGTTTTGTGCAAGGACCTACTGCGATCGTCGTGATTGCGATCGAGTGGCTACCTTCACAGTCGCGATTGCGGTACCAATCGTGGCTTTGGCCATGGTCATGACCCCCTCCCCTTATTATAGCTTCTTCTAATATAATCTAACATATGTCATGGTCTTGACACCCTCCGCGGTCGCGGTGTGTCTTTTGCCTTGACAATCACCTGTCGTGGTCACGACTCCTTTCTCAGCCACGGTACTGTTTTCACTTTCTGTCACGGTCACGACATCTCATGTGACTGTGCTCTTTCAAAAAATGCAATATCAAGAAAAAATAATTAGAAATGAAATAAACGCTATAGCCATGCATAAAGTATAAAGTACAATCTCGCTGATAAAAATTTGAACGTGAAAAATTTCAGAATGTCGACCTCAACTAATGACACATTGATGAAGAAGTCAACTTCACTGAGGGGTGCAGAAGAAAACCTGGAGAAGATAACCAAAGCACTAAAGGATCACCCCAACCTCTCATCAATGAAGAAGCTTCATTTGAAACTAACGAAGAAGAAATACGAGTTCACCCTGGCCCATGAGATGCCAGAGGAATCCAAAGAATCTCAGGAGACGTCACAAACATACACATCCAAGTACTAGCCATCTGAAATAGAACTAAAGAAGCTGGAGAAATGCAAATTTGAAGCCAATGATAAAAAAGGCAACAAAAATAGAAAATTGATAGCCGTGGAAAAATGAAGGGTTAGGAAAAAGAAGCAATCCCTGAAGTGGTCATAGTAGACGAATAGGAGACCCTTAACCAGCAGACGTCAACATTCATACCGAGAGATCAAGTGCACAAAACACTTTGATTGGGTGATGAAGGCTAAAAGCTTCAAGCCAATGCGGTACCTAGACGTCAATGACTTCAAGAAGATGGGAATATATGATAGAGTGATAGAATTTTTAAAAGGGGCTAACCTACATACCATGTGTATGTTAGAAGCTCCTTCCCTCACTCAACTAATGGCAGAGTTCATGACGTCACTGGAGAAACTTTTCGTCAGTGATGGCGAGTGCAAAAATGACGACAGAGACTTCAAGCTTGAAGTATGAATAGGGCGCAAAACTCATGTAATTACCGAAGCCATGCTCAAAAATATATTCACAAAGATGATAGAAGAAGCACAAGCCTTCTAAACTGCACCAGGTGAAAATGAAGTCATCAGATACAACATTCACAAGATGTGGGAGAAGTTGATAGGAGAACATGAGCACAACTCAAAAAACTTAAAGGTGACACTCATCACTTCCTGCTACATCAGAGTGATACAAAAAATAACCGCCAACATAGTCTTTACAAGATAATAAATTGGAGGAGTTACTAAGGGAGACCTATTTTAAATATGGTTCATGCTCAATAATAAACTAGTGAACGTCAGAACACTACTAATCGAGAGGTTGTCAACTGTTGTAGGACGGGAGGCAAAGCAGACAATTTTTTTTTGTATGGGGAGCCAGATAACCCATATTGCTTACCATTTCATGGATATCAACCTGATGATGAAGTATAAGCAGATCGAGGGACAATCCAACATAGATATCAAGTCCCTTATTAACACAAACATCCTGGCACAGAAGGGCAGCAAGCTTTTATACAAACAGAGCTGCTCTAAAGTTGTACTGCCCCTACCAGAGATGGCATACTATGATGCCCATAAGCTGCGGCCCACACAGGAGGATGTAGACAAAATGTACTCCGGTGCCATTAGGAAAGTCACAGGTCCCGTATCACCCACTGGAGAGAAGAGCTTAAGGGATAAGACACTAGAAATTGAGATGCAAAAGCTAGAAGAAAGGAAGAAGTTGGCGATAAGAAAGCTTAATAAGAAAATATTTGACAAACTTGCCACCCCAAGTCTACCCTCACAACATATGTCAAGAGAAGTCGAAGACCAACCTGAAGTAGAAATAAATGAAGGAGGGCACCCTACACACATCAATGCTGTCAAAGAAGAACAACATCCAAAAGGCAAAACAGATCCATGTAAAGAACCCGAAAGCACAAAGTTTCACCCAACCCTGTGAGCTCATAGGTGGTGCTACAAGTAACTGAGCAACCATATGCGATTACCTCTTCCCAAGAAACCGATGCTGATCCCATGAAGGACAAGTCATTTATGCAACCTAAGGAATTTGAAGCATCAACAACACCATCAACAATGCCTACAGAGTAGCCACATCAACACCCACAAACATTCAGTGATGTACTAGGTCACAAATTTGATACCATGTGGTTACACATGCAACATAATTCTAAGGTTAACTTCAATATTACTTCTAGCATGTGCACACTAATAATGCAGGTACAAAATTTGAATGCAAGAACTGAGGCAGTCCCTCTATTCATGCAAGAGATCGTCAACACCCAAAACACAATGTTGGGGATCTGAAGTCACTGACAGAAGAAATGGCAGACCTCAGAAAAGAAAGGGATACCATGAGAGCTAATAAGGAGATGATGCAGAGGGGGTATGAAGAGGTGTTGGAAGATTTAAAGAAGGAATGCCAACACTTAAAAGAATAACGCCAACAACTAGCTGCAAAACTCCAGGAGATGGACGACTGGTGGCAAAGAAAGAAGACAAAGAGTCTAACCAGTCCTTCCACATCACAAGCATACTCAAGTCCCTTGCGCCCAGATAAGGATGATGATGATGTAGGAGGAGCAGGTGCACCCACAACTTCAAAAGATGAAAGTGCCAATGTAAAGACTACCCTAAGGGTGGAACCTTCTGTGAAAGAGGCGCCACAAAAACCAGAAGCTCATCAAGGTGCCGAACAAAAAAGACGAGCACCTTATCACGAATGTTTGATTTGAACAACAACCCAGACGATGACAATGTTGTATCAACAGAACACCAACCTAATGTCATCGTCAGGGAAGAGAGAAATGCCATGGAAGAGCTCACATCAAGAGAAATGAGGGATATCAAAAAGTTCTTTGATGACATGACTTATTGCATGGGAATGTGTGATTACTTTCTATAGGACCCTTCATATTATGAGCACAATGACACTATCTACGACGGAAAAATGGTTGCAACATTAGCCGCTCAGAATTCAGAAAAACTAGAGCAGCCATCAGAGGGAGACATACCCATAGAAGACTTGACTAGAGAGATAAAGACTATCGAGACATCTACGAACAATGAAAGGCAAGTAGCCAAACAAGTATAGTTGGATGCCGAGATGCAACTTCCCACCAGGAAAGTACAACCCCCAAAAATGCAAACGGCTAGAGATGAAACCTCGAAAGATGATGAAGGGGGACTTGCCTCTTTCTTCACAAATGAGCTGGTCAGAAAGCAAAGTATACCGATGGATAATGTACCCTTAGGTGTTGCCCCTACTCTACCCTATAAAATGGCAGACATGGACATGACCTCCTTATCCATAATCACATGCATGGATGTCCATGTTCTAGCATATGTGCTCGAAAACAATATGCCAGGCACATATATTCTGTACCACAACAAAGGAAGGTCGCTTAACATGGACCATTTTAGAGGAATCTTTTTAAAGAAAGCACGGGTACACAAAAATCTGTTCAAAGTACTCTGTGCAACTCTGTTGGAAGAATTTATGCATCCTGAGAAAATATGACCTATTTTCAACAACACCACACATCTAGCGTGTCAGCTTTTTGATGAAAACTATGAGTCTGCCGATGTGAAAGAACTACAACAGGAAGTTAGCAGAGCGGAAACAAAGTTTGTAGTTATGCCTATAAGGAATGTAAAGCACTGGGCCAATCATTGTCGTCAACATACATGAGCGACGTACTACAATATTCAATTATTGCACAACTGAATTGGACAACTCTTTCTTGGTTTACAAAAACAAGGAAGCAAGGGATATTCTAAAGGTACCACTATGTCTACAACAGGATATTTAGATAGAAGACAACCAACACCAAGGGATATGGAAACAATTATCCTTATGTCAAAAGGTCCCTCAAGAAAAGGATGAGACAGAGGATTGTGCTTTCATAGTACTGAGAATGACGGAAGTAATCAACAAGGGAATCCCATTAGAAGACCTCTACACAAAAGACTTACATGGCTTACATGGTGTTTATGCAATGGATGTTATCTATGATCACCACTTTTTTAACGACCCGACAATGCCTTTAGAAGCAATACCACATTGACTTCACCATGAAATACCTCTACCTGAAAATAAAACATGAAGGGAATGTCTAAAAACCTATGGGTTGATCCAGATGAACCTTCTAGGGCAACTACTTAAAAGGAAGGATGGGCGGAAGACACTCCTGACAAAGCAGAGCATCATCCTGAAAGTAATCCAGAACACCCCCTTTACTAGAAAAAGATAGAGAACAACCTCCAGATCATGAGCCTAAAGAAGGGGAAATAGATGAAGATGATATGCCAGAGATAAAACCTAATGGGCCAGCGGAAGAAATAGTGCCAACCTTCAAAGATTTTGATAGATGGAGTTGAGAAAGCTTGTCACTAGAATCCTTATAGTTGATAATGAAATTTTTAAAAGAAGGTGACACAACGGCTGAAGTATTTTTTGAAAGGGACGACATCTATGTACTAAAGGATGACCTCAGAGATATTTTGAAAATAGGAGGGTAACTTTCAATCAGCACCATGTCAGCCTGTCAATCACTTCTGTGCGACAACATGCCAAACATGCATATGGCCTATTTTCTCCTAGTTGATGATATCTTGAAGGAAAAAAGGTCAAGCGAAAAATACTGCCTTATGCAACACCTGGAAACCTCTCTCTATGATTATATAATCCTACCCATCCTACATGATAGTCATTGGACTCTACTAGTAGTCAGTATCATAGCAAAGACTACAGTTCTATATAACATCTCAGATGCAACCTTTACACTGAACAAATGCATAAACATGACTACTGCAAAGACACCTATAGAAGAGAATACAGTCACGTGCACCAAAGAAGTCATATAAATGATCAAAAATCATGGAAAAGGGTACAAGCATAAAGAAGGCAAAGACTTTAGAAAGACGCAATTCTGCCATAGAAGCCCTCAACAAGTACAATTGTCAAATGACTACGACTTCTATTTTCTAGCATGGATGATTGCCCTTGCTACAATGAACATGAAGGTGGAGGGCATGCAACATGAGGAATACCATCCACTACGAGGAGTATATGACAGCATGCTCCTCGAATCAAAATGGGAAACACCAAACAACCAACAACAATAAAGAAAGCTCGTTTATACCTCCAACTCCAATTTTGACACCCCAGGTCAGGGTGAATGATAAGTTTGGGGGAGGAGTTATAAACGGGAATGCGAGGTACAATTTTGTCACTAAAATTTAACAATTTAGCCCCTGCTTCTTGTACATATTCTTGCTTCTACTACAACCAAGTATATGGCAAGTTTTCCAAAAATTTGCTATAAGTTACAGTTTTGCTTAGCCCCTTCTTAGACTTGTCAACCCTCCTGCTGTATGCTGTAGAGCAATCATTTCTAGAGAGGCACAAATGAGATACTAATACACATAAAAGTAAAAACAAGAAGCCCAACAATACGATTTTATCTCATTCTTACAGCAAAATGTCATGTGTGGAACAATCCTAAATCTATGGAATCCTTGGAAACTGGAGGACTTTACCAAGCCACACTCCCAACCAATCACCCTAACCTGATGATTCTAGCTAGAAAGTCCTCACCTCCCTCGAGAAGGAAACAACTACCCCTTCCAGGTTTAATTATCCCCGCTTTGGGATGAAAAGAGTCTTGGCCTCATAGAAAATCATTCAAAAACCCTTCCTCCAAACCTGAGAGGAGATATGAAAATCCAAAGAAAAAAAATATTGAGAGTTGTACCTAAAATATGCCAAAGGACCCCCACACAGCCGTTGTATTGCTGTACTCATGAATGCAGATATGTCATGCCCATAAGTGGAATCTTGAAGCCAAGTATACCCACCTCCACTCCCAAGCAACCCTCACACAACCACCTAACTTAACATTAGGAGCCCTTGGGGAAACATTGTCCTTATGACAACCTCTAAATGTGGGAAATTGAGGAGTGTAGGAAAACACTTAAAGCCTAAAACCTACCTAAGAAAATTAGCATAAGATCTACTAAGATAAAGGAAGGGTGTGAAAGCTACCCCTCATGGGGATGATGTACAAGTATAGCTAGAAACGTAGTGCAGAGAAGGGGGAGTCATTGAGATGGAGAGCCCTTTACTACAAAAAGGCATTGGCAAGGATTCAAAGTCATGCAACTATGGATACTAAAGGGGGGAAATAGAACTTTAAGATTTAAAATGGACATACCACGAGAGTTTTGCTATAAGAATGAGATAACTCTATAATGGTTGGTTTTCTAAAAATTTTTTTACCCATAGATTATCTCTCTATGATTTTGAGCCTACCCATTATCCTGAGGACATGCTCGATCCTAAGTTTGGGGGAGTTGATAATATCTCACTTTGTAAACTTTTTGCGTATGTTTTATGCCTTCCCTAGCATACCTTTCATGTATTTCTCTACTTATTTGAGTATCTTAGTGTCAAAGTCTTGAATTCATACACCCCTTACTCATGCAGATTCATGCTACACCACGACTATGGTAAATGTCGTGACTGTGACTGTACATCCCACTAACGTCCTGGTCGTGTCATCACCTCTGTTCAATGACCCCACACTACGACCACATCCCCTCCCTCCTATTGAAGTAATGCTACTGCGAGGCCACCCCATGACTGAGGCATACCACAAGCGCACTACAACCGCAATGGATGTCGCAACTAATCTATACGTCGTGACCATGGCCCAAAGGTTAAGTCATTGGACATCATCTATAAATAGACCCCGTCTCCTCCCGTCAAATCATTAGATCATCGAGGACCACAAAGTGTTGCCAAATTCCTGAGTCATCCACATTCATCCCCATCACTCTTAGATCTCTAAAAATGGAAGTTGGAGGAGAGTGAAGATTGATCGTCCCCTCCTTTGAAGGAAGAAGCTATCACGACTGCGTCCACTCCAAATATAGATCTAAAGAAGTACAGTTGGTGTATCACCTTCTTCCTTCTCTATCTAGATCTACCATCTCCATCATGTTGTTGTTGGATCCTAGATGGGTGATTAGATGCTCTAGAGGGGGGTGAATAGATCTGAAAGCACTTAAACAAAATTCATTAAACCTTCAAGATATATCACAAGATAAGGTTGCTAAATAGGAAATTTGTGTGCAACTAAATCATGCATATCAAGGGAGAGAGAGATTGAACATGCACCAATTAGACAAACTATTTAGAGTGGTTCCACACTTCAAAATAGAAGTGTGTCAGTCCACTTTCCTAGAGAGGTCAACCTCTAGGACTTCCAAACTATTGCATTCTTATATTCACTTATAAGGCATACAATGCATGACCAAACAAAAGACTTACCCATCCAATACAAAGAGTCTTTAACCTTACCAAGGACTTACCCACTTTGCAAGAGTCTTCGGCCTTCTCCAAGGACTTACCCACTCTTGCAAAAGTCTTTGGCCTTGCAGGAATTACCCACTCTTCTTGGATCTTCAGCTTTTGACTTCACCTTCACTCGGAGAAGCTTCCACCAAGGTCTTAGCTACTTGAGCTTGAGTCTTCTGCCTTCTCCAAGGGATTACCCACTCTAGCTCCAAGTCTTTAGCCTTGATCTTCACCAAGGGACTCCTTCCCTTGTTCTTCTTCACCTCTCTTAGACAAGAGAGAGAACCTTCATCTTCATGATTGCAAATGAGAGAAGTGGAGGTGGTGGAAGTGAGAGCCTCACAAGATATACAAATAGGACTAGCTCTCTTACAGATTTCCTACTCACTCTAATGGATGTAGCAAGTGATTAAGCTTAGAGAGAGAGGAGGCTGTAGGAAGCACTCAACTATAGAATAGGAACCTCATAATGAGTTTGCAATGAATGATCAACCTTGGAATGAAGCCCAAGGGGTCCTATTTATAGCTGGGGATGCCTCTTAGCCTTTGGGAACACTTATGAATGAAAACTAGCTGTTTTGTGGCTTGCAACGGATAGATTTTCACTTGTTGCAACTCCACAACGGCTAGAAACACTTTTCTGCACTTTTCTGTACAGTGCAATCGGTCGAGTTTCTATGGGTGTAACTCGACCGATCAAGTAGGAGGCAAACCGATGTTCAAAGGATCGGTCGAGTTTGTCCTGAGGAAACTCGACCAACCTTTCAACTGGAAATGGCCTACTACCCAATCGATCGAGTTCTGTGAGTGCACAACTCGACCGATGCAATCTTCGGAAAATCGACCAAGGTGGATCAGTCAAGTTTCAGGGTGGGAAACTCGATCGACCAAGTGCCTGTAATTGATTTTCAAATATGCATCTAAAGTGCTCTAAAATTTGATCTAAGTGCTCCTGATATTTTTCTAAGCTTAATTACAAGTCATACAATCATTACAAGTGATTTACAACATGATTCTAATGGATATACATCATATTACAAAAACGTGCACTTGTATGACTTTGACTTGTCTTTTTCTCCAATTTGATATGCGCAAGTTAGGGAAATTGGAGTGTGTCTATACCTAATCTGAAATTACTCAAGTAGAGACATTAGACACCAATATGTGGAATGGTTAGTCATCATCAAAATATGGGTTTAGTCAATTTAGACGTGAGTCAACTTTGACCTAATTGATCTTGAGTCAACATTCTCCCCCTTTTTGAAGATGACAAACCATTCCATAAATGTATTGAAAGCATTTAAGTAAATTCATACCTTTGGAGAAACCTAGGGGCTTCAATAGAATGGAGTTCATATGCTCCCCGTCAATCGATGCACATGGAGTTTTCATACTCCCCCTCAATTGGTGTTATTTCTCCTGCATGGTTAGCTTTCATAACATTTATAGAATACTATGTCTTCTACTCATATATGTTCTACACATATATGTCTTCTCCCATTTACCTTCTCCCTTTACATGAATATACTTCTCTTCTTCATGTAAGACATACCTTCTTCCTCTTTTTAAAAGAAGACACATCTTTCTCCCCCTTTGTCATTTCAAAAAAGGTGGGGGTTATGAAGAAATAAGAAACATCACTTGTTAAGGAGAAAATAAGATAATACAAATATATATAAGGAGAGTAGAAGAGCACAAACAGGGTCTTGTCCAAGCATAGAAAGAAAAGCAAGTTAAAACATATACTTGAACAACCCAAAATGCAAGATAAAGTGCTGTAGAAAAATAATAAATCGCAATTTTGACCCTCAAGATGATGGAATTTGACCAAAAACCATCGGAGCTCATGGCAAAGCCATGAGTCTTGTTTAGAAGGCCGTTTCTGCATGAAAAACACTAGTCTTGCACCAAAAAATGAAACTGGAGCAAAAGTTGTATAAAATCCAAAAATACTCCAATTTCCACATATCATGTAGATCTATGTACCCTGCATCACAATGTTATGCAAGCAACTCAAGATAGTAGATATGCAATTCAAGGAACAATCTTGAGCATGTATGAGACAAGATACAAGCATAGCATATAGATGAGCAAATATTCCAATTATAAATAGGGTTAGAACTACATGTATATGAACTACTAGTAGATGATATCACAAGTTAGGACTACTAGTAGGATCTAGATCATAGCAAGAGATACCAAAAGATATACAAGATAAAGCAAGCTATGATTAGATGTAGAGATATATCCAAACAAGGAGATAAGCAATTTTAGAAGCATGAAAGGATATAACTCACTAGATATGCATCCTTACCATAAGATGATTATCCCTAAGAACCTCAAGGTTGTATCACAACAAGATATACACCTAAATAGATGTAGCAAGTTAGAGTACAACGGAAGCAATTTTTAGACAACCAAGAGATCCAAAGAGATCATCATCAAAACATGCAAAACAACTCAAAGCAAGTAATTGCAAGATATAGATATACCAATTTAGAGCAATTAGAGAGATAGATTTGTAAGCAAGATAGGAAATTTAGAACATGGCAGTATGCATATATAGAGGTACCAAATGAGAATGCCAAAGAATAAGGCTATTGGTTGAGAAAATCTAGTTGAGAGGGAAATTCTCACTCAATAAGCCAAATGTATATTCTGTGCACAGTGTTATCGGTCGAGTTCTGTGCATTGTCAACTCGACCGATGACAGCTGTTGGAAACACTCTTGGTGCCTATCGGTCGAGTTTCAATAGGGAAAACTTGACTGACAGATCAGCTGTCAAGAAGCACATATATATCATAAAAACATATTTAAAGGCATGCTTAAAATACAAACCATATCCAAACATGTCTAAGCAAGTTAGTAATGCTCTATAGAAGCATTAGAAATAGTTTTTGAGAAAGAGTGTGAAGAGAATCACAAGATGCCACTTTTGACTCAAAAACCATATGTATAGTGCACACTAACTTGACAAAAACAAGTTAGAAATGGTTACAAGAAATAAAACCATTACCTTTGTGCTTACCATTGCTTTTCCACTTGTTGTCACCCTCTACACATCTCACCTTTCTTCTTTCATGTGGATTGAGAAGTCAATTTGCAATTCAATAGCTCAAGTCAATCCATTTGCAATTACCTACAGGAAGAAAGATGAAATGGTCCCCAATCATGTTTTTGGGTCCAGAGGGATTAGTTTAGCAACCCAATTCCGATTGCTTTTGGGTGCTTTCCTAAAAGGACAATAATTTGAATAATGACCTAATTCATTGCAATAGTTGCATGTGCCCATAGTCTTGGAACTAGAGGATTCTCCATGGAATATTGGAGGTCCTTTATCTTTGTTGTTCCCTTGACTACTATCATACCCTAAACCATGTCTACCAATTTGTTTAGTAGTATGGTGTAGGATGTCATTAAGACTCTTTTTACCAACTAAGAATCTTTGCAAAGATGATCTCAAACTATCATTATCATGCTTAAGAGAAGCAATAGTAGAAGACAAATTATTGATATTATCTCTAGCATGTAAAAGATCATTTTCTAGGCAAAGAGCTTTAGTTAAACAAGAATCTCTATTAATATGAAGAGTAGCAACATCATTCTCTCTATTAGTAGAACTAGAACAAGATTCATGCCCATTGATTTTAGCAAGCAAGGAGGTATTTTCTATTTCTAATTCATGCAAAACAAAATCTTTGTCCTTGTTTTCAGATTTAAGAACATCAATATCATGCATGAGAGAATCAATAATTAAAGTATGCTCTTCATTAGAACTAGGCATGAGAGGTTGATCTTCTAGAAATTTAATCTTATCAAGTAAACTAGCATTTTCAAGTTTAAGAGAGTCTACTTGGCTAAGACAATCATTTTTATCAATAAGCAAGCAAGAATTAGCATATTCAAGATCATCTAGTTCTATATGCAAATTATCAAAAATTTTAGCAAGCTTTTTCTTTTTCTTTTTAGAAGACTTATAAGAGGCAAAAATATCATGAATAATAGCAATTAAAGATTCTTTATCTAAAGAGTCTAGATTTACCTCACTTGAGTCTTCACTTGTTGACACTATAAGGGCAAAATGGAATTCTCCTTCATCACTAGAGCTTGAGCTTGATCCTTCACATGAATCTTCACTTGAGCTTGAGTTGGAGGAGCCACTTGAGCTTGAGTGCCATTTATCCTTCTTGTGAAGATGGGTCTTTTTGCCTTGTGGGCAATCTTCCTTGTAGTGACCCTTCTTTCCACATGTGAAGCACCGGACGGAGGAGGACTTGCCTTTGTAGAGTCTACCCTTGGAGTACATGGCATCTTCTTCAACTTGAGAGGATGGAGAAGCTTGACCAACAATAGCCTTGATTTGAGCTTTGATTTCAGCCTTCTTCATTCTCTTGAGTTCTTTCTCCTCTTGTCTTTCTACTTCCTCCCTCTTGTCAAGTGTGGCTTCATGTGCTTGTAGATTTCCAATGAGCTCTTCAATAGGAATATCCCTAAGAGACCTTGCTTCTTCAATGGAAGTCACCTTAGGTTCCCATCTCTTGGGGAGAGTTCTAAGGATCTTTGAGTTGATCTCTCCACTAGACATAGGATGTCCTAGAACAGCAAGACCATTCAAAATGGTGTTGAGCCTTGAGTACATGTTGGCTATGCTCTCCTCCTTTCCCATCTTGAAGTTCTCAAGCAGCCCTTTGAGCATGTAGACTTTGCTTTCCTTCACTTGATTTGTCCCTTCATAAGTGATGCAAAGCTTTCTCCATACCTCATAGGCCGTCTCACAAGAAGAAATTCAGTTGAACTCGGTGGGGGTCATGGAGGCATAGAGTATGTGCATGGCTCTAGCATTCAAGGTTGCTTTCATCAAGGTGGCTTCGTCCCATTCTTCAATCTTTGTCTTTGGTTGCATGTATGGGCTATTCACCATTTGCCACATCTCAAAACTTGATCCTTGGATGTAGAATTGAAGCCTTCTTCTCCAATAGAGGAAATTGCTCCCATCAAAGATTGGAAGGCTGGTCGAGAGTCTCCCTCCTAGGTAGTCACCCATCTTCTCCTACTTGTTGAAGTATGCTTGGAGAAGACCCGCTCTGACACCACTTGTTGGATCCTAGATGGGTGATTAGATGATCTAGAGGGGGGGGGGTGAATAGAGCTGAAAGAACTTAAACAAAATTCATTAAACCTTCAAGATATATCACAAGATAAGGTTGCTAAATAGGGAATTTGTTTGCAACTAAATCATGCATAGAAAGGGAGAGAGAGATTGAACATGCACCAATTAGACAAGCTATTTAGAGTGGTTCCACACTTCAAACTAGAAGTGTGTCAGTCCACTTTCCTAGAGAGGCCAACCTCTAGGACTTTCAAACTATTGCATTCTTATATTCACTTATAAGGCATACAATGCATGGCCAAACAAAAGACTTACCCATCCAATACAAAGACTCTTTAACCTTACCAAGGACTTACCCACTTTGTAAGAGTCTTCAGCCTTCTCCAAGGACTTACCCACTCTTGCACAAGTCTTCGACCTTGCAGGAATTACCCACTCTTCTTGGATCTTCAGCTTTTGACTTCACCTTCACTCGGAGAAGCTTCCACTAAGGTCTTACCCACTTGAGCTTGAGTCTTCTGCCTTCTCCAAGGGCTTACCCACTCTAGCTCCAAGTCTTTATCCTTGATCTTCACCAAGGGACTCCTTCCCTTGTTCTTCTTCACCGCTTTTGGACAAGAGAGAGAACCTTCATCTTCATGATTGCAAATGAGAGAAGTGGAGGTGGTGGAAGTGAGAGCCTCACAAGATATACAAATAGGACTAGCTCTCTTACAGATTTCCTACTCACTCTAATGGATGTAGCAAGTGATTAAGCATAGAGAGAGAGAGGAGGCTGTAGGAAGAACTCAACTATAGAATAGGAACCTCATAATGAGTTTGCAATGAATGCTCAACCTTAGAATGAAGCCCAAGGGGTCCTATTTATAGCTGGGGATGCCTCTTAGCCTTTGGGAACACTTATGAACGAAAACTAGCCATTTTGTGGCTTGCAACGGATATATTTTCACTTGTTGCAACTCCACAACGGCTAGAAACACTTTTCTACACTTTTCCGTACAGTTCAATCAGTCGAGTTTCTATGGGTGTAACTCGACCGATCAAGTAGGAGGCAAACCGATGTTCAAAGGATCGGTCGAGTTTGTCCTGAGGAAACTCGACCAACCTTTCAACTGGAAATGGCCTACTACCCAATCGCTCGAGTTCTGTGAGTGCACAACTCGACCGATGAAATCTTCCGAAAATCGACCAAGGTGGATCAGTCGAGTTTCAAGGTGGGAAACTCGACCGACCAAGTGCCTGTAATTGATTTTCAAAGATGCATCTAAAGTGCTCTAAAATTCGATCTAAGTGCTCCTGATATTTTTCTAAGCTTAATTACAAGTCATACAATCATTACAAGTGAATTACAACATGATTCTAATGGATATACATCATATTACAAAAATGTGCACTTGTATGACTTTGACTTGTCTTTTTCTCCAATTTGATATGCGCAAGTTAGGGCAATTGGAGTGTGTCTATACCTAATATGAAATTACTCAAGTAGAGACATTAGACACCAATATGTGGAATGGTTAGTCATCATCAAAACATGGGTTTAGTCAATTTAGACGTGAGTCAATTTTGACCTAATTGACCTTGAGTCAACAGTTGTACCCTCCCTCTTCATGGTTATTGATGTATCTATCCTTCTGTGACGCTATTATGGTGTCCGTTAACATGTGTGGCTAAACATTTAACTTGGGTTGGGAGTAGCCCCTAAGTCTCTCCCAACATGTATATTCTTACTCCCCTTTGAATATATATATATATATATATATATATATATATATATATATAATGTATGTATGTATCTCAAAATTATCTCCATACTCTTGTTCTTAATGCTTCACTTGTATGATTAGCTACCATCTTGTGATGTATGATTGTTGGTACCTCGAAAGAACAGTATTAACCTTATCTAGTGTTATGGAGTACTATGAATACATGAAAGTGTTGGAATACTAAAGCTAACAGTCATATGGTCTGCTTTGCGGTTGTTGGGTCATCATCTTAAGAGAGAGGCTACCTTAAATCCTAGATCTATCCTAATCTCGAGAGAGGAGGGTATAAACAACTTCTTATTGATATTTCTACAATAAGAACCAATATCACTTGGCCCAGAGGGTTTCTTAGTATTGTCTAGGTAAATTTCTTATCTCATAGGATGGGACTTGAAGTGTCCTTTTCACACTCAAAAGTGCAATGTAGAATTGTTTCTCACCACTTTCCCATCACTCTCAACACACTCAATGGCTTCTAGGGCCCTAAACCCTTCCATTTCAAGTGATTCTCAACCAATTACCTTTCTTATACAAGTTCCTTAAGGATTTAAGTCTCACATCTCATATTGTTTTTTGAGATTGGTTACTTGAATAACAACATTAGACATCTGAGGGCTGTATTGATATTTTGGAATAAGAAAACCTTAATTTGCTAACAATCATAGCAAAACAAAATCCCTTCAACTGGGTTTATTTTCTCTTGACAATGTTCTTACTACGAATAAACACCTCATACCGTGACACATTGTCAATCATTTTGAGAATCTATTCAAACATAGTCATGATTTCTCCCATCATTTCCAATTCCTATGGGACCTCATTTGCCCCAATAAGTTAGTGGAACCACATCTCCAAAACTTTGAATAATAGGCTCAATCCTCACGGGAGTCCATTATATTTTTGAACATTCAACTTTGGTCAATGGAATACAAATTCAAGATGTGTAGTTGCCAATGAGTTCATCAACACTTGTCATTAAGTGGGCATTCCACTTCTTACCCTCAAATTACTTATTACCCTCAAGTTTAGACTTTGAGAAGGATTTGATGATATCAATTGGAATTTAATTATCAAAGAACTTTTTGGTTTTGTATTTCCCAATGAATGGGTGGCATGAATCCATTTTTGTATCAAAACTTATCTTTTCTCAACATTGCTGAAGGGTTCATCGCTCAGTTACTTCACTAGTACTAATGGTATTAGACTAGGGGACCCCCTTCATCCATCCCTATTCATCATAGCTACACCCATTATTGTGCAAATGACTAAAATTTCTTTGGATAATGAAACATAGGATACAGTTCACCCTAAGGAGTGTATAAAAGACAAAACTATCTGATTTGCTTATGACATTGTTATTTTCCTTAAACCCTATGACAAAAAATGTGACGAATTTTGTCTCAATTTTTGATACATTCTCTCAAATTTATAAGTTTGAAATTTACTTCCACAAATCTACTTGTTCGGTAGTCATGTTAAAGAGATTGACATTACTATAGTTACATACCTCTTGGGTTGCTAGATTGAGAACTCCGTCCGAATATTTTTGTCTTCTTTCTCTCCTAACTATCTTCGTTCTAACATTTGGGACCCTATTTTGACTAAAACCTCAAAGACCTTAAAATATTGGAACAATGAATTTCTCGATAGGGGTGACAGACTGGTGCTTTTGAAAACTTCACATAAACCTATTTCCTCATACTTTATGAGTTTCATTCCCATTCCTTACACTATTCTTGAAAAAATGACTCCATATTTAAGAACTTCTATAGGGGGAAATTGTGGAGAAAAAAAATCATCTAGTGAATTGGATCATGGTATTTTGTCCTTGTAGTTTGGGTGGATGGGGTATGTTAAACCTATGGATAATGCCTTTTTACTAGAGTGGTTTTTGAATTGAAAACTATGTTGGTATAACTTAGTAATTTAGAATTATTATTTGAGGAGAAAACAATGTCTCACTTTGATAAGTAATTAATTACCTCTTTTTTGTCTTACATTCAAAAAGCTTTTTATATCATCTGAAACTCCATCACCACCCATCTGGATTCCTGCTCAAGAATTAGATTTTTGTTAGACCCTTATCTTCTAGAGGGTCTTCTTTTATACCTTGCTCCCAATATGTATGTTCCCTCAACTTACCTTTATATGTATGTATATGATGATAGGTGATTGTTATTATCCTATACATCTATTAAGGTCAAACAATTTCTCCTTGATAACAGACTTTCCACTTCTGATATATCTAACTATGCAAACTCCACCTTTAGGTCCTCATAACATGTAAAGTAGAAATGGGGTCAAACAATCCTTGTATTTGAAGTTTTACAAATTTTTCACTAACCTTGGAGTTTCCATTCATATTGGTCTAATTATATGGAAGATTAAATTCACTACTTACATTGTCATCTTCCCTTGGATCTTGGATCATGTGAAACTAGTGATTGACTCACACTGGTAGTCTAGAGTTTTTGTGGCCCTATTTTTGTTTCAATCACTCGGATATATCTAGCATGTTTTGTTCAAGTGTGACTTTGCTTTTAGTTTTCAAGATACCTTCACTCATCCTCACATGACTGAGTTTCTTTCTATTAAAGATCTTATTATGTCTAAGGTTTTCAACTCAATCTCTTAGCTTTGATGTTAGTGCCAGAAAGTCTTATTTGAGTGCCACCACTCCTTGAACACTTTAATATGAATAGAAAAAATAGTTTTACAATAATACTCCATCAAATTTTGCCTCAAATTTTGACACTATTCCTTCTCTTTGCTCTCTTTGATTCTATTCTTTCAGGTGATGCAACCTCTATGCATAAGGATAAGACTAAAGGTCCTAGATGCTTTGACTTTCATCTTGACAGAAGACTTGGTCCTGCCAAAGGTTTTGTGTCCTTTATATTCCTTCTGGAGGTCTCAAACAAGGAAGAGTAGAAGGGCGAGGATGATATTTTGAGGCATGGTTCATGGATCTTTGATCGGTATTGTCTAGTGTTGTTGTGTTATCATATTTTGTGTTTGTTGGGGTTGTTTAAGGGGCACTCATCCCCATATGCTACTTTTTCTGATGGCTTTATCTTACTTGGTACTTCTAGTACCTTTTTTTGTACTCTATAGAGTATCATATTAGTGGTGGCTCTGTTGTTACCCTTTTTGAATGCATGATAATATTTATCAAAAAGGGAACTCAAATATACCATTAGATATAATAGTTCAAGGGGATCTAAAGTGAGAAAAAATGACATCTATGAACAGCTAAAATGACCCGCTTGGAGCTGCTGACACAATAGGAATGGATTCCACACATTTGATGATGTAACTATAATTATATGATTGTAAGAAAAGAAAAAAGAGAAGGGAAATGGACCCATGTAGTCCACTCTCCATAAATTAAATATTTCTACATCCTTCCTTAGATGAAGGGACATATCATTCCTCTTGGATATGTTTCTAGTCTTTCAAAAGTGGAGTGAAGATTTAATAGAGTTGTGGGCATCAATAAAGATATAAAGCCAAAAAAACACATTGCTTGTGCTAGTTGTATGCCCTAAGATCTAGTCATATGATGATTGTAGTGGGACACATTCTACTTGATTTATAAACAAAAAAGGAATTTCCGTTTTTTTTAAATTCAATATGATATGATTATTGAACATAATAATGTTCTAAGAATGTATTACTCAATGACACGAGCTTTTAGGTTTATGACGTGAACATGGGATCATGTGTATGTTAAGAGTATACATTCTTGCTCATTCTTGTCTAAGTCCCTAGTTATATATTATTGTGGAAATTAGGATGACAATAAAACATAAGACCAATATGTGTTTCAACTGATGACTACGTCTCATTGGTCATGATATTTGATATCAAGTCAAACTTATAGAAACCTATTAATGAACAAGTGTATGAGATAGAACCTCCTTGAGTGTGATCCATGAAAGATAAAACTATCAGTTAGAATCATATCTCAATGTGATGGTGATGACTACAATCCTTACACCTAGTCACTAAAATGATTACATGTTGTTCACTTTACTTCAATACTACATAAAATGACCTTGAATAAGGGTTTCCACACAAGTAGTAATTGTGTGCATTGTGACACATATGTATTAGTGGGAGTGACATAGATGAAATTTATCCCTCTTATTATAGTGATATATGGCCACTTGATGAGTGAAACAATGAAATACATGGTCATCGTCATGTGATTTGATATTTGAAATTGATCTCATGTGTATCTCAAATAGTTTCATTGTTATCAAGGAACAAAGATTATACATTAAGAGGATGATAATTCCATGCACCACATATTATTTGATATCAAAGACAAATGGATTATAAAATCATTAATACACTGATAAAAAATAAGGTTGACATTGTTCTCAAACTTATCCAATGCCTCTAGTGGCAATTATGTATTGCTAGATACTTTTGATTGCTTGTAAAGTCATAATGTGATTATAGTCATCATTACCAACGTAATGTAGAGTCTATAGGGTCACACTCATAGAATGCACAACAAAGAGAAGTATAAATGTGTATACAAGTTGAATTGATTACTAAAAGGTTTTGGGTAATCAATTAGAACGATCATATATTTTCTAGAAGCTTAGACAATTGACTAGAAGATCTAGTTGATTGACAACACCAAGATAAGCCTAGATGATCAATTGGAAACTCTAGTCGATTACGTGGACAAACTTAGACAAAATGAATGATTAGAAAGTCTAGTGCTTGATTGGAAAAAAATCTACCCAAAAAATTAATTTGAAGTTCCAGTTGATCAACCAGACAAGATCAATCAATTAACTAATTACTTACAAAACATTGCACCATTTTTAGTCCAATGAAAGGAGTGGCCAATTGTTCGATTGATGGATCCTTGAATGGACACTTAAACAAAGCTGATGATATTTTGTTTCTTAGTTTCTTTTTAGAAAACCAACTCTTTGTCTCTTATATTGAAAGGGGCATGGCAGATAGGGTTTTGGTTACATGATTTCAAACATGAACCCTAGATGTCATTACCCCAAGGGAGATAAAGAAGGAGATAATGCACCATTCTAGTACATGGCAAGTGAAACACTGATCCTTCCCCACCGGCTCAACTAGTACATGTGGAGTTCCCATCATCTACATGGTATACGTAGAGACACATACATTAGGCAGCTATACTGAGGACATCATTGACATCAATATTTGCATCATCACAGGCAACATAAGTCCCCACATGAGAATGTCATGGTAATTTCTCCAAGATCAAGGTATATCTAACACTTCCTCATTCCACATACATAATTATTGAGGTCTTATTTTAATAAGGATTTTGGAAATCTCTATTGGTTCTATTATAATTGTTGCCTCCATTTTTAAATAGTGATATCACAACCAAATCAATATAAGATTATGATCAAATTTGATTATATAGTATTGTTTGCACTTATATAGGGATGCAAATGATGAACTATTAGTGTTCATATCTTATTAATTCTACATACATGATAGTTTTTAAATTCTGATACAGCGGATGGGTTCAACTATGGTGAATGTGATTTTTAGTGCATGAATGTAATATCATGTTGACCTTGTCATGGGTGCTTCTCTTGAGACTCCAAGAGAAGTGGCATCCCCTCAAACCCCACCCACTAGCTAGACATCAGGATCCCAGCATAGGGACATGCACTACCCTTGGGTTCCCTACCTTGTTTGTGTGGATGTCAGAATAGGGAATTTCTCATATTCACACACACATATATAATTATATATCTACACACACACACACACACACACACACACACACACACACACACACACATATATATATATATATATATATATATATATATATATATATATATATATATATATATATATATATATATATATATATATATATATATATATATATATATATATATATATATATATATGCTGACAAGGAGTGGCTCTAGTGGTCAAGCATGGTGTCCCCTAACAAAGGGACTCAAGTTCAAATCCCAGTTGCCGCATTGATTTACCACCCTCTCAGGCATTTTGACCTCTGCCACAGGCGTGGGAGAGGGGGGAATATTTCTTTCTTAATATCCCCCCGACATCTATATATGCATACATACACTATATTTATAAATTAGTATGTTTGTTTGGTACATTTGTGCATGGTTATGGTCAAGGATGCCTTTTGTATGCATCTTGTGAATGTGTGGTCCTTTTTATATTGAAAAAGTATTCAGCTTCAATTCTGAGTCTCATGTTTAGTTTTCCAAAATGTAATGGTTTCTAATTCATCTTAACTCTCCTTAAAAGTTACTCAAGGTTTTTACATACCATGTAATATTAGATAGGGATATTATTAGATTGGGATGATTTTGTGGGATAAGGCAGCTTTGAAAATATAACTCCAAAGGAGTGTCCATGGAGCCATTCACCATGATGAAAGACATATACACGTCTACCAAATTTGTGGATGCATAAGATGCAATGTCCTTAGAAGGACAACAAGTCTTTGTGGCTCCAAAAAAATACATTAGTATGACCGTAACTGATGGTTGTATGTTTGTAAATTGTGAATTTACATTGTGGATACAATACATATGTGATACACATAATAAGTACCCAGTGATTTGATATGTATATCTATATAAAAATAACCCCTCAAATAAAATATTACGTCTAGGATTCTTTCTAATGTGCAATACACACGGAAACCTTGATAGACTAGATGTGGGCATGCCAAAGTGTGGTGCACTATTTATCTTGGGGAAGTGTGACGATAGATATGTGGGCATGCCAAACCAAGGTGCATATTATATTGTGTTGGCCTTTGGGTTGGACTTGACTAGGTGATCTTAATAGGGTTAATCATATATAGGCATACAAATGGTTTTTGACAAGGAGTTCTGCATCCATCTTATCAAGAGTTGCATTAGATGCAATTGCGAATCATTAGCCACCTAAACAGTTTAAGGTGGGGGTGAACAACCAAATCTAATGGATGACTTAATGACATACATATCTTAACCCACTAGAATATTGTTTTGTTGCAAGCTTCCAAACTAGAAGTGATGAATATTAAACTGCAATTAAAATAGTAGGAGATACATTTCATTAAAGACAAAATTAATATCAATATTTTTTCCATATCAAAATATTGAACCATCCAAAAATTCTTGTAGATCAAATGCCAAACAATAACAATTTCACGTTTCAGTCCTTGTGAAGGTAAAAATTGATGGGAATAATTTCATAAACTGGTTTGTGACTTTAAGAATTGTTCTCACACATTAGTGCAAGATCTATGTCCTGCATGCACCATTACTCAATTAACCAACTCCTAATGCACCTATGGAAGAAAGGAAATCTTATCTTAAGAATTCTGATCATGCCATTGATGTTAAATGCCTCATGATATGATCCATAAATCATGAGATTCAGAACTGACATGAGAACATGGGAGTTCTAGAGATTGTCACACACCGCAAGAACATGTACTAAGAATAAGCAAGGAAAGACATGTATGCTGTCTGCAAGGCATCATTTATGTGCAAAAGGGTAGAAGGTATTCCAATTGGGACCCATATGCTCAAGTTAATTGGGTTTGTGGAAAGTGTAGAGACACTGAGACTTCTTTTAGGCCAAGAGTTGGCCAAAATGTGATTCTACAATCATTGCTAGCATGATATAGTCAATTTTTCATGAATTATAACATGGACATTTTTTTCAAGCCATTGTTAGTGCTAATTTCCATGTTTTGAGAATAGATGAGGGGCAGATGAAGAAAGACAAGCCCAAATCTTGATAGCCAATAAAGGAAAAGGAAAGTCCAAGGGATTAGGAAGAGAACAAAACAATTCTAAGGATGGTAAAAAATCTTAGTCTTTCACACTTAAGGCAAAAGGAGGAGTGGCTAAAGAAGGCAACTTTCACCATTGTCACCAGAGTCTACATAGGAAAAGAAATTGATGTCTCTACTTAGAGGATATGTACAACAAGAAGTATGGGATAGATATATCCACTTTAGGTTTATATATTATAGAGATAACTTTATCTACTTCTTCATCATGGGTATTTGAAATTGGATCTGGATCTTCATGTGCCTGAGGCATACCCATATAAAAAATACCCACAAATGAAAACACACTCTTACACACAATGACCTACAAGCGCACAATCTAAGGAAGTCGTATGGAAGTGGAAAGTCGGGGCCAAATCCACAAAGAGAGTGGGGGCACTAGATCCAGCTTTTGAAATGGAGTGTAGGATTTTTAGGGTTTGAAATGAGTTTGAATTACATTAAGGTGAAAAAATAATGGTAAAGGGTAGGAATCAAACCTAGATTAACCCTATACAATTAAGGCTAACTAACTAAACAAAAATAATAATTACACTAGAGCAAGAAACTAAAGACTAGGAATTGTCCACCACACTAACAAGCGCTATCCTTGTTAGAAACTAAAAGAACCAATAGCCAAACAAATCAAGAGAAAGAAACTAGATGCACTAGACTAGAAATTACACTAAGAAGGAAACTGAACCACAAAATTAGAAATTCCCTCCATCCAACCTTTATACATGTGTTGGCTATTTACACTAATGAGTTTCAATCTTAAGAAAGATCTTTTACTCAACTAACCAATTCCCGCAAGTGTACAGAAGTAGTTGTAGTCGAGATCGAACACAAGGAGCTTTAGAAATCAATTAAACGTAGTAGTGCTAAGGTTAAACAATCTATACTATTTTTAAAGGTGGTTTGGTTTATTAATCTAAAAATTTCAAAACTAAGGAAAACAATAAATGGCTTACTAAAAGAAGTTAAAATGCAGATATGGAAGTATCTTGGACTTAGGGTTTCACTCTCATATCATAGCATAGAACAGGAGCATGAAATTTAAACATACTAAGCACTTGTTTTAAAGGAGAGTTGTATGTTGCACTTAAACTCTCGGTACAAGTACAATGATCCTAACTCAATTCAACATTCACATGTATGAATTTCTCAAGGTCAGAGTGGGTGTGGAGCCAAAAATTGAATCTGAGGGAGATGTGGTAGGATTGTGGATGGTGGGGTGATGTTGAATATTCTTTTTGTGTGAGTAATGGTGTAGATGACGATCTTGATACCTTCCTTCAACCCTTCATTCAACCTCTTCATGAATCACTTCTTCCTTCAAGATTAGAGGTGGATTTGAGTGTGGTAGGCAGATTTTTTGTTTGCTTTTTTTGGCTGGCTGGGTGGTAATGTGTGTATTTGGAGATATGGAGGTGGTAATGCGATGGAATGAGGAGCTGGAGGTGAGGGATGGCTCTTTGGTGGTTGAGTCCTTTCTTGGAGCTTGGGGACAAATATTCAATGGTTGGGAGGTGTTGGAGAATCGATGATGGATATTGGTGCCAAAAATGGTCATTTAGTGAGTTTAGAATGAGGAGGGGTCATGGTGACCTCCTCGTAAATTTTTAACTAAAATGTGAATTTTTAATACAACTATTATGATCACCATGAGTGTGGTGGTGGTTCAAGAAAACTCTAATCATCTCATGATTATTACTCCAGTAATATGGTCGTGATGAGATACCACAATCATTTTGACTCTTTTTGCAACATTTTTTTTTAATCAGAGACATTTCATTTCAATTTTTCACAACTCATTCAATCATTGGTCGCATCAAATCTCAACTCATTCTTGCCGCCTTTTAGGTTCCCTCTCCAAATCTTTCTCCTTGTTTTTCCTACACACCTAAAAAAACCTTTCAAAAGCGAAGTGTGTGTATGTATATTTCTTTGAATATGTAAAAAGTATAATAAAAAGGGATTTGAGTGAAAAATATCTTAAACCAATGTGGGTTTCCTCCTTATCATTAAGTTTAGTGCCTTTAAGTGGTCTTGGTGTTACTCACATCAATCATCCTCTTGAAAATCTTGAAGTACCACTTCCATAGTAGATTTATTTTTCACGTGCATTCATGTATATATCTCATCACATGATATTTCTTCAATCAACATCACAATATAAAAGATTTAATTGGCCTATTGGGGCCTATACTCAACAATCAATTTAAGCCTTTGACCATTGATGAAAAATTCCTTAGAGTCCTTCCTTCTCATGAATCATAGTCGTCTTGAAGGGGTATGCATTCTTGACTTGGCATGGCGCTTCCCACTTTGATCTCAACTTCTCGGGAAAGAATTTCATTAGGAAATTGAACGTCCAAATTGTTGGTCGGGCTCAGATGTCTTCTTCCTTATGAACTTGCCATGAGAAAATGTCATTCTTTCCTTGTAGTTATTAGATAGGTCATAGGCTTCATGCCTCAACTCTTCAAGTTCATTCAATTAAAATCTCCTTTGAATTACAGATTTGTCTATATCTATGTCCATGAATTTCAATAACCCAAAGAGCTTTATATTGCAATTATATCGACAAATGGAAGCTCTTCCCATAGACGTGCTTGAAAGGAGTGGTACCAGTTGAGGACTTATATAAAGTTCTACAAGCACTCAAAGAATTATTGAGAAGTAGTGACCAATACTTGCATTCTGGTTTCACGTGTTCTCAAGAATGGGCTTTATCTTTCAATTGGCAAGATGAACTTGCCTACTAGTTTGAGGATGGACGAGGTATCTAGATAGCATTTCACACCATGTATTTTCCAAAAACTATCAAAATGTTTTTGCATTAAGTTACTGCTACCATCACTTATCATGTCTCTAGGATCTCAAAAACAGACAAAGATATTGGATTTCACTCACAAACCAACTTGTGATCACTTGTCCTTGTAGATATGGCCTCAACCCATTTAGACACATAATCAATGACCACCAAGATGCACATAAGTAAAAAAGGATGGAGGGAATGGGCCCATGAAACCAATACCCCACACATCAAATACCTCACCATAAGAATAGGGGAAGAGGCATCATGTAACTCCTAGAAATTGTGCCCACTTTTTGGCACTTCATGTTGGGAAATCAGGGCAACATATAAGAATGAGGAATCAAAAATTTTAATGCCCGATTCCCTAATTAAAAAGATCTCATCAACAATAATGTATCTAGGAAGGAACCTAATAAGAGTTATACCTGGTCTTAGAGCAAGTACAATGACAACTCTTGATGCAGTACCATGCACATTTCTTCAAGTTGTAACATGTTTCTTCTTCTGCTAACACTCGAACAGTCGTCAGCAACAACCTCATAGTACAACACCATGGAAGGCAATTGATGTTGTCCTCCTAGTGGTAGGCAACAACCTCCTCATCTCTAGAGTAGCCCATGTGGACCACTGGGAACCCCACATTGCTCTACTAGAGCCAACAAGAAGGAGTTGTCCCTTCAAACGTGAATCTTCTAGGATTGATTCTCTCTCCCACAATTATTTCTCCCTTTCTATCCCTCCCTTTAATGGGTAGGACTTGCTTGGGCTCTCCATTGGTTACCACAACCAGAGTGGAAAATAATTTTTAGATCTTACTATTGTTTCTGGGAAGCCCCCAATACCCCTCTATTTATAGGAGGGCCAGGGTCAAGTTTGCCAGTAAGTATGGGAGTTGAAGAAATAGAATTCATGAATTTTCTAGAAACCACGAACTGTGAAACGGCTAGTTCACTATCCAAATGGTTGGTTGACATGGTGAACCGGTCATTTTAATTCATGAAATGGTTGTTTCATATCATGAAATGGTCATTTTTTTGAGAATATGAGCACAGAGTAAGGCAACAAAAATAAAACTTTATCTATCTGTATTCCCATAACAACAAGATCACATCAACTAATATGAAATAGCAAGGATGGTTTAACAAGTTTATACCTAAACCTTGAGCAAGTCCAGTGACTACAACTCATTGTAGTTGCAACTATCTTCTAGTTTTTCTTGGACGGTGTTTGTGCAAATCCTGGTCTTCATGACAGACAAAAAACTTGACAACTTTTGTGGTCTCTCCATAGACTACGGATTGGATCAACTTCTACAGGACATCCTATGGTTTCACCACAGACTGTAGTCTGATGTTTCTCTCCTAGAAGCAACCAAAGGACTACTGCCTCTAGAGTAGTTTACACGGTCCAACTAGAACTCCTGTCATCCTACAAAAATGGACAGGAAGGAGTTGTCCCCCTGTTGGCTTATTAGTCACCAACTTACTCTCCCACAACAATGATCCATAGTTGTTCTCTCATGTCACTATCCCTCTCTAGTCAGGTAGAACTTTCTTGGGCTCTCTTGGTTACCACAACTAGAGATGACAACAATTGTCTGTGTTGTGTTATGCGAAGCCCCATTACCCCTCTATTTATAGGTGGGGTTAGGGCCAGGGTTCCCAGTATGTTTGATATCTATGAGGGAGTGGAAGGGACCAGAGGATCCCAAATTTTCACAACCTGCAACATCCAAAATGGTTATCTAAAATCCCAAAAGGTCGTCTGGCTAGTGAGATGATTATTTCTCTTTGCAAGATGGTCGTATGACTATTTCTCAATCGCATATGAATTCAACAATTTCAAATCCAATTAACACACGACATGACGTCAACACCAATTCCTTATTGCAATTGAATTACCCACAAACTGAGCAATATTGCACAAGCAAGACGGTTATATCGCTCACCTAGACAGTCATCTGGTGAGCTGATCTGAACCAATCAGGTTCAACTGATTGAACTGGTTGGTTCACACCTCAGTTTGGGCATAACTTAGCCAATTCAATTTCTGATAGCCTAACAACCCAAATGACCATCTCAACACTTGAGATGATCATCTAGTTCACCAAATAGCCATCTCACCCTATGAGACAATTGGCTGGGGTGCAGTCAGCTGATCCATTGTGTGAATTGAGTACCTAAACACTTTAGTAATCAGTCCAAGCATATTCAAGATTAAACTCCTCTTATAGGTGAGTTCCTTTGTATGTGACCCTACATGTCCCATATCACGTTGGTAGTGAATGTTCATAACTAACTTATGACATCACAAGCAGAGAGCGGTGCCTAGTCGCACATCAGTGCTACCCAAGTGAATGGAAAGTTGGAGAACAACTTCTACCTACAATTCATGTAAGGTGTTGTAGTGATTGTATAATTCCTTTATCTCAGATATTCAGAGTGAACTCGAGGCATGGCTATTGTCATCCTCTCAATGTTCAAATCATGTTTATTAAACCAAGAGTAGATTGTCTAAGATAATATGACCTCAATATCATATATTGATTCACATGCTCATGCACATGCATTTCTCAATCTCGCTTATCAAGTGATCATGATATCATACTCCAATAGGAGGGACAAATACTATCTCTATCACTCACAGTCTATCCCCATGTGTCAAAGATACCCAATCATCACCTATATGGCAACCCATATTTCAAGATTACATTTGATTATGTCAAAGTATACCCAATGACATGTGACAAGTGTAGTGATTTCAGGTCTAAGAATCACAATCACCACCTTCACTATGAAAGATGACTATGACTACCAATGATGGTTTCCATGTGTCATTCTCAAGGTGGGTCTGTACGATACACTATTCCCTAACATGTATATGTGGGCTTGGTTTGATATATCCATATCATGACTAATGAAATTCAGTCATCAACCAACCCACACTCCAGTCTTATGTGTTACTAGTGTCTATCTACCTTCCACAGTAACAACTGACTAGGGACATAACAAGAATGTACATACTCTTAACATTTGTATGATCTCATTCTCCAAGTCACTTGAAGACATACGTCATTGAGTATTGTAATTCTTTAGACATTCATAATGTTTCTTTATTATCTCATAACTGAATGAAATAGAATGAATTGGAAGCTTTCCTTTGTGAGTATTAATCAATTTCTTTATGGTATATGCCATGTCAATCATCACATGATTGGGTCTACGGGCATACCTTACCAACACACTCCCACTTCCACTTAGATCCAATCACCCAAGGATCTCATTCTTGGTGATCTAAACATGTCCACCATGTTTCTACTGCACAAGTGCTAATCTAGCGGGTGGGAAAAATTTTGCTTTTAGTTGGTATATTACATGTTTCTTATCTCTTATGGTATCTAATATTCCTTTCCTAACAAGTAGCTCCATTGTTGTCACAATATCACTACTGAGTCATCAACGGTTGGAATGTCCATAAGTTCATCATATGAACTTCTAGATCCATATAATATCACTCTGTGTTCATAACACACGTATAGTATTAATGGCTATTATATTGGAACCCTTCCAATCAACAACATTTCTCTATTTAAATCAAATATATTTTATTGCGATCACTTTGTCATTATGGAAGTTTGTATCGGTGTAACCTTTTACACTCAACTCTTCAATTATTGCTATCTTTAATTACTAGCAATCTATCCTTAAGAACTTCTCAAGTACTAATGGATGACATTCCAATAACCCTTATTGGATTCTAATATCATCTTGTCATGTCCAATACATACAAGATTATATGGGATAAGTACATTGTAGCATTCATGACAGATCCATTGTTACATCCTATGGCATCTTATCATGTCATTTCCATTCTTCACAAGAATTGGAACATATGGTTCATGAGAGACTAATACAGATTCTCTCTCATTGAATCCTTCTGTGTTGAACTCCTTCAACACATTGCTATTATATGTTTTCAAACTTATATTGTGAAACATTCAAGAACTATCTCTATAGGTCTTGATCTTTATATCATAAGATGTTTCACCTAATCCTTCATTGTTGAAGGTGTTTTCATGCCATCCCTCAATATTCACAATAATGAGATGTTATTCCTCATCATATATATAATATTCATATATGCTCTCACTAAATCTTTTGCAATCATAGATCTCATCTTCATTCAAGACAAACTCTTTGACTGTCTTATCAAGTCAAATGGTCCCTCCTCTGAGGTGCTTGTTTTAATCCCAAATTGAACTTTGTATTTTATAGACTTTATTTGCATTCTTGAAGTTATAGAACCTTTTAGGTTGTGTTACATACACATCCTTTGATGCATTCCCTTAAGGAATCTAGTTTCTATCTTTATATGCTAAATCTCGTAGTCTATTTTAACTACAACAATAAGCATGACAATTGGTAAAAGAATTTCTATCATGTTCAACAACTTGAACTGATTTGAAAAATTATTGAACCAACTGTCCTTTTATGTTATCCATGTAGGTCTTTGCCATAAGACCTATTTCACCCTTTAGGTATTACCTCTTTAGGTGGCACTATCAAGGTCCTACCTTGTTGGCTTAAATGGACCCCATAATGGCCTTGAGCCATTACTCAAATAATGATACTTAATAGCTTGTAGTTTTTTAGTTAGATCATCTTGATATGACCAACCTGTCTTAATTATTGGATTCACAATCCTTCAATTTCAGACATGTTCTACTAGAACTACTTTATTATGTGATATAAGATGAACTTGAGATTCCATAATAATTTGTGATTCTCTTATTTATTACTATACCTCTTTGTTGACCTCAAACCTTTCAAGTTCTACTTTCACTCCCACTGATTCTTTAGGAACTCAACTATCCTATCAACAAAATAATTTTCTTATTTGATTGGGATTAATAGTAACATTCAACAATTATGGTTTGTGGATAACCTTTTCACGAAACTACTTTCTCAATGCAAGTTTCAATTCCTTAGACATATTGGGACATTCTCATATCATATCATACATGATGTCTTATTAAACATTCAGATGGTAAAAGATTTAGTGATATGTATATATTTATGAGGATATAAGGAGATAAGATTAATTGATAATTTTATCATGACTCATTATGGTATAATTCCTTCATTCTGACACATCATCATGTTCATATGTATTTGACTTGTGATACATTATCACAGTTCTTTCCTAAAGGTTCTCAAGGTGTTGATGCAAAGTATTTCAACATTTGATCTCATCAAAGTTTCTTAATACTTTCATCAAAGTCATACTTCATTTATAATCTCCTTGAACATTTCAAGAGATTTATATTTCTATTTTACTGAGTACATATATATATATATATATATATATATGATGAACCCAGCGTGCCACTCCTTCCATTAACTGACCAAAAAAAGGCGGGATATATACAGTGCATAGGCCAACACCCAAAGAGAAAAGAAGAACAGCAATATAGAGAAAAGGAACGCCTAACAACAGAAAAAGATTATCTGTACAGCTTTAAGTGTGTAAATCTCTCGTATCTATGCAAACGACACTCCAAATATCTATAGAACTCATGTTAGCGCCCCCAAAAATCCTCACATTCCTTGCCAACCAGATCTTCTGTATAATCAGACCAGCAGCCATTTTTTTCTCTCCAGAAAACTGCAGCAAATCACTCAAACATCTAGGCCGATCCCCATAGATCCCTTTGAAAGCATTCCACAAATCAAAACCATACGTACACTCAAACAGCAAATGGTGCAGACCTTCCTCCTCATTACAGCAAAGAGCGCACCTTGTAGCCATAGAAAATCCAACTCTTTTCATATAATCGCAGGTGGGAACTTTGTTAAGGAAGCATTTCCAAAGAAAGCAAGATGTACTTCTCGGAAATTTGGCTTTCCAGACCCAACTAGCCCAATTGACCTTCCTTCCACTCCTTCTAGAAATATTCCAGCCATCTTTGATCTTGAACTCATGCTTCCCATCACATAGAATCTGGTCCTCATCATCAATAAGGTCCTTCATACCACTAACAGCAGTACGAATCACATCAATACCTCTGATGTTAGGCAAATTCCAATTGCTGTCCAAAACACACGAGGCAATACTGCAATTAGGACCTTTACCCATGCGAAGGATCATGTGATCATCACATAAATCCAACATCTTCCTTTTGCCATGAAGCCACGGGTCATTCCAGAAGTGAAAAGTTTTTCCATTCCCAACACGGAACTCCAAATTAGCCTTCAGCTTATTCCTTGAACTCAAAAGCTTCCTCCACATCCATGGGGCAGTAGACTTGCACCCCACCAACCAAATGGAATCATGTTTTATGTATTTTTCTTGAAGCCATTTCACCCACAAAGAATCTTTTCTATTGGCTATATCCCACAAATTCTTCAGCAAACCAGCCTTAGACCAGTCCTCCACCAACCGAACTCCAAGACCTCCTTCCTCCTTAGGTTTACATATTTGATCCCAAGACACAGTATGGATATGTTTTCTCTCGTTGGAATCCCCCCAAATAAAGTTCCTCATGTGTTTCTCTATATCCAGCACCACTGCCTTCGGGAGAGGAAAAGCAGATGACCAAAACACATGATAAGTTGATAGGGTGGATAAAACCAACTCCACACGACCAGTAAAGGACAACAAATTACCTTTCCAAGTATCTAGTTTCCTTTTAATCTTATCAGTAATCAGAGCACACATCGCCTTGGTCAACCTACCAGTGAAAAGGGGAAGACCTAAATATCTGACCGGAAGATCCACTCTATCAATATTAAGAGCTCTCCTGATACTCTCCAGCTGCATATCAGCTCCTTTACTCAAGAACAATTGACTCTTAGTGTTGTTGAGCCTCAACCCCAAAATAGAACAGAAAGTATCCAACACTTCAGCCAGCTGTTGGGCATTCTTACTATCCGCCTTAGTGAACAAGAGAAGGTCATCAGCAAAAATAATATGAGAAATCCCAAAGCTATCTGAAGCCCTAAGAGGGGAGATCAAATTCTCCTTAACAGCAGCCTCCATCACCGAAGTAAAGCCCTGCATAGCCAGAACAAAAAGATAGGGGGCAAGAGGATCGCCCTGCCTCACCCCATTTGAAGCCTCAAAGGGAGTAGAAGGGGAACCATTAATCAAGACTTGAAAAGTTGCAGTGTTAAAACACATATGAACCCAAGACAGCCAACAAGGGGGAAACTTCATCTTTTCCATAAAAAAAAGAACGTAGTCTCTTCTCACAGTATCATACGCCTTAGAGAGGTCATCCTTGACACACATAGCGGGAGGACCATTGGACGAAGAAAAAATACTCAACATCTCATTTTCTAACAGAATAGCATCACTAATAACTCTGCCTTTAATGAAAGCAACTTGATTTTTAGAAATCAGACTAGGAAACACATCCCTAAGTCTATTTGCCATAATCTTTGTAATGATCTTGAACATTACATTACAAAGAGAAATAGGCCGGAAGTCTTTGAGATTTGTAGCTCCATGTACCTTTGGAATAAGAGTGATAAAGGACCTATTGCATTCTCTCAAAAGCTTACCAGACTCAAAGAAATTCAGGATAGCTTTGGTAACATCATCCCCAATAATCGACCAACAGTTCTTAAAGAAAGCTCCATTAAAACCATCCGGACCCGGAGCCTTATCCACATTAAGATTATTAACCACCAGGTCAACTTCCTCCTTAGTGACCCTCTTACTCAGATTATGGATTTGAGAAGGATTTCGGATAGGAAGCTCCCACTTTTGATTCCAAAGAACAACATTCAAATCTGAAGAGTTGAATAATTTTCTGTAGAAACTCACAACATGGTCAGTAATCTCCTCCAAATTACTGATGGATCTATCACCCTCATTAAGAATATAAATGCTGTTATGAATCCTTCTGGTCTTGAGAGTAGCATAAAAGTAAGAAGAATTTCTGTCACCCTCTTTAAGCCAGGTGGCTCTAGATTTCTGCCTTAGAAAACTCTCCTCATCCAGAATAGCTTTACTTAGAGCTTTCCTCTTTTCAGACAACCTGCCTTGCAGTTGTAAATCACTAGGCGCCTGGTCAACCAGATTTTGTAATTCAAGAGCTTCAGTTTCTAATTCTTTAGCTATCGAAGAGAAGTTACCAACATGAACTTTATTCCAATTCAACAAGGCTTCCTTAACAACATTCAGCTTTCTATACACTCTATACATAGGAGCCCCTTCCACCGACACATTCTTCCACGCATCACTCACAACATGATTGAAACCAGGCTGCGTAACCCAGCTATTAATGAACCTGAAAGGTATGCTCCTCCTTCTATTAGTTTGTAGATGCAACAACTGGACCCGATGATCACTGATCATATTATAAATAACCTCGCACCACATAGTAGGAAACAAGCCCAAGAATTTCACATTACAAAAGGATCTATCAATCCTCGAGAAGGTGCTAACACCCTTAGCACTATGGCTGTCCCAAGTGAAGAAAGGCCCCTTGGATGGAATCTCAATAAGACCAGTAGTGTCCAGCGAATTATTGAAATCAGCCATACTTCTATTTGTGGGTGGCTGCTTTCCAAGTTTCTCATAAGAAAACCTCACCGTATTGAAATCACCAAGGACGCACCATGCTTCCATGTTCATCCTCGCAATAGAATTTAAAGAATCCCACAGAACATATCTGTCATTATCACCATTAGAGCCGTAAACAACAGAAATATAGAATCTAGACTGGCTACTCTGCAAACCAATCTCACAGTGCACGATCTGCTCATTATCAAGCAACTTTTTAATCAAAATATCATGATCTCTCCACATAACAAGAATCCGAGTATAAGAATAATAGTCCTCATTCGAAATATACTTCGCTCCCTGCCAGACATCCTCCACAATCGCTTCAATATCTTCCTTCCTCGTTCTCGATTCTAAGATGATATACACATCAGCCTTCAACCTACTAATCTCACCTCGAATGCGAGGGATTTTATTATGGATCCCTCTCACATTCCAGGCGCAGATCGATAAAGGTCTATCCATTTGAGATGATTGGGACCCCCCTACTCGTATTGCCTTCACCTGCATCACCTTCTCCCAAGTTCTCAAGTAGAGAAAATTTATTTAGAGCCAATTGGATGTTCCTCACAGCAGACACCGGCTTCGCTGCAACCCTTGGAGGAGATTTAGAACTCCGCCTCTGCGTCTCCCAGGCTGGCGAAGGTGAAGGAGTGATCATCTTACCTTTCTCATTCTGTGTACTTCCTACAGTTCTGCTAACAGATTTTTCAGTAACCTGCACCAACTCTTCCACTGCATCACTAAACTCCTCAGTTTCCTCCTCCAACGTTTGAGCTTTTTTCTTCTTCGGCAACCAAATTTTTTTCTTCGACCTGTTCTCCACAATTCCATGCGCTGGAGTTTTAACTTTATCCTCACACAGCCCCGACTCGTGACCAAAATTGTGACAGACTTCACAGGTATCTGGCCTCCACTCATACTCAAAACAGATCTTATCAATTTGTCCATCATCACTCTGTAGTTCCATCTCCTCCGGAAAAGAGAAGTCAGCTGGTATCATCACTTGAAGCCTGGCGTACTCTAGCCTTGAGTACTCCGCAGTAAGATGATCTGTCCGCAACGGCTTCCCAAGAACAGAGCCAATCCTCATAAACATCTCATCGTCCCAAAGTTCTAAAGGCAGATCGTGAATCTTGGTCCAGATCGGAATTTCTGTAAATTTCATCTTCTCCATTGGTTCTCCTCGCTCCCACTTCTTCAGAATCAGTGGCTTCCCGGCGATGAACCATGGTCCTCCATCCAGTGCCATTGCCATATCTTCCTCATTAGAAAATAGCAAGATGAAGAACCCCCTTCCTCTAGATCTGATCTCAATCGACCCCTTAACTTTCCACAGATGTGCCAGGTACCTCATTAACGATGGCCAATGCGGATTTAAACCGACTATGTACCCCGCCGCCACCTTACTCCATCGTTGTAGGTTCCTTTCCGCAATGCTCTTTGAGTACAGAAGCTTGCCGTCAACCACTTGAACTTCGAGCTTGGTGAAGACAGGCTTGGTAGATGTCGGCTTCGTCGTGACCAGATCCGCCCAAGATTTTGCTTCCTTCGAAACCCCAATCGACATCGGCCTTCTCCCAATCTCCCTACTCCCAGTATTTGTAACCTTTGTAGCATTCGACAGATCTACTACATTGACAACCCTTGCCGCTTCCGATGAACTGGCCGTCGACGCAGCCCCCTTGACCTTCTCCGGGACCGCCGGTGGACTCTCCTCCGGTGTCGCCACTGGAAACGCCTCTCCAGACTCGCCTCCCGCGGCCGCAGCCATTACAAGTCAGAACTCATAAAAGTTCTAGTGATATGATGAGTACATATCATCATATCACTAGTAAAATAAATGAGGTATGGATGATTATCTATAACATTTATTCCATAATATCTTCATACATCATATGTATGAGGTCTGATGAAAACTTATCTTCCAACTACATCTAGTGAAGGATGTCATGTCACGTTATGTACAAGCAAGAATTGCATATTTCCTTAGGTGCAATATCCAAGGGAGTCTAGATTAACATAAGCATGTATTCTATACATGCATTTCTTATATGTACGTCTAAGGTGACTATTGCTAATGATATTCTTGAGTTATCAATTACAATCCTTTCATATTCACGTTGAAAAATTTATCCAAGATTCTTTCAAAGCAAAGATCATTACATATTTGGGCATTGCCATGCAAGATCATAATAGAAACATTTATATATATCTTTATTGATTCATCAATCTTGTCATACAAGATGCTTAAAGTAAATGTTTATATTTTCTTAGCATAATGAAATAGAAGTTCAACTAACTCTATTACATGTCCATTGGGCTAAGATAAATTTAAATGTAGACTAAAGCTTCTGTAACTCTTACTTCACCTTGTCCATCTTTGACCTTCCATGAGGGCTGTTACTTCTTGTCAGATCTTGCACATCAAGTATATCAGATCTATATCAGGTATCATATACCAAGAAGAAGTAATCAAATTTATCTTATAACATTTATACCTGAAGTGGAGGCCTCAATGAATTCCTTCTTCTTCTTTAATTCCTTAAACCAGAGTGGGCAATTTCTTTTCCAATGTCCAGGCTGGTGATAATGGTGACATCTGCCTCTTTTCTTCACTCCTCCATTTACTTTGAGATATGATGATTTGGGCTTCTGGCCAACTTTAGAACTCTTCTTAGTTTTTCCTTTACCCTTAGACTTCCTTTTTGTCTTGTTGATCACCATCATAGACTTGGGCTTATCTTTTTTCATCTATTCCTCAGCTGTTCTCAACATGCCAAACAACTCTGCCAATGATTTTTCAAAGTCGTTCATGTTATAGTTCATGACAAATTGACTATATGATTTAGGAAGAGACTACAAAATCACATCAGTGGTCAACTCTTGACCCAAGGAGAATCCTAGTCTAGCAAGGTTCTACACATACCTAATGAACTTGAGTACATGAGGACCTATTGGATCTCCTTCTGCCATGTTGCATTTGAACAATGCCTTGGAGACATCATATCTCTCTTGTCTTTCCTGATATTGGAACATGTTGTTGAGATGTATGACCATCTCAATCACATCCATGTTCTCATTCTTCCTCTACAACTCATAGTTCATGGAGCATATCATTAGACCCTTGACATCCATGACATCTTCAGTATGCTTCTTGTAAGCATCCCTGTCAACCCTAGGTGTAGTTGGAAGGGATTCATCTGGTTATGGCGTTTACAACATGATCTTATGCTCCTGAGTGAGAACGATTCTCAATGTCTTGAACCAGTCATGGAAGTTGTTTCTATGAAGTTTATCCTTCTCAAGAACCGATCACATAGAAAAGTGATTGTTGTTTGTTGCCATTTGATTCTACAAAAGAATTTTCAATTTTGTCAAAACTCACTTTGATTTGATTTGATTAAAATTTTGGCGATATTAATTAGGTCTTTAATTAACTATCTTTCTCATTATTTTGTTCAAATTGATAATACTTAAGTATTTATTTGGAAAATTATAGTGAATAGTTTTCTATTGAGAAAGATCCAAAATAATTTGATTATCACCTTACCAATGCCACAATAAATAATCAACCATTAAGGTAGGAAACTTTCCAATTACATCATGTGCAATTATTGATAGACGATATGCACAACTCCTTGACATAATCATCTATATGCATATGGGCTTAGACGCTCTAAGAATCGCCAATTAAGCCTGATCCATTAGGCAACATGATAATAGTGCACCCCGTGAAGGCAGAACCTACATTACTACCATCAAACTTCCACGAGGTAGACGACACACCACGTGAAGGTGTAACTTGTTCTTAATCGAACAAGATTTTCATGTGTGTCACTAATGGAAAAAATCTTACACTTAATATGTTTTGATTGAGGGATTTATATGTATCATATATATACATATTGTATCTAATCACCACATATATAGAACATATCATATACATGCTATATCCCACAATGTAAACATGCAATATAAAATAAAAATCGATGGTTATGGCCATGTCTACTGTAATTCCTTGGAGCCACAAGGAATTACTACCACCTAGGTCAATCATCACATCACATGTATGAACCTGTTGTTGGTGTAGATCTATGTTTTCCAATCTATGTTATTGGTGTAGATCAGTTCGACCCTTGAACCGATCGTCTCACCTCTTAGCCGACCAGTTCATCCTCCTATCCAACCGATGTTTGGACACCTTCTAGATGGTCAGTTGGGCCATCTGTGATGGTCGTCTGGCCTCCTATCCAACCAATGTCCAGAGTCCTTCTAGACAGTCAGTTGGGTCCACCAGGTGATCGTATGGATCCTTTATTCTGTCCTCCATGGATCTCTAGATGGTCAGTTCATCTCATGAACTGGTTGTCTTGTCTTGTGATGATAAATTCTCCATCATTTGCAAGAAAAGGAAAATCCTGTTGCTACTTTATTACATTGAATATAGAGAAACCCCAAGTTACATTCGAGGGGAGCAACGGTAGGAAAGAATTAACTTAACATCGGGAATAAGGAGGTAGAGGTTCGGTATGTAGAAAGAGATAAAATAGAAATAAAACCAAACCATCCAACCATACAAAGATATTGGGTTTAGGCCATAAACATGTTGCATATCCACCATCAAAACTACTTTTAGGCGACGTGTGTAAATTTCATATATATATATATATATATATATATATATATATGTGTGTGTGTGTGTGTGTGTGTGTGTGTTAGTTTGGGATTATGTGGTCTTTGATCGGATATGCATATGAGATAGTTTAAATATTCACATCATATTCAATAAATAAATGCTAAAAATTAAAATCCGTTCATATCGATTATCCTAAAACATAGTAAATTGATGTGGCTCTGATACCACTATTGGGAAATATAGGCACATAGTAAGGTAGCTGAAACAAAATTTTATCTATCATATTCCCATAACAACAAGATTGCATCAACTACTATGAAATAGGAAGGATGGCTTAATGAGTTTATACCTAATCTCAGAGAAAGTCCAACGACTACAACTCGTTGTAGTTGAAACTATCTTCTAGTTGCTCTTGGACAGTGTTTGTGCAGCTCCTGGTCCTCACCATGGACAACAGACTTGACAACTTTTGTGGTGACTTCTGCACTCTCGCCATGGATTGCGAATTGGATCAACTTTTACAACGACTCCTGTGGTCTTGCCACAGACTACAGTCTGAAGTTTCTCTCCTAGCAGCATCCAATACCTCTAGAGTAGTCCACATAAACCAACTATCACTCCCATTGTCTTGCAAGAATGGATAGGAAGGAGTTGTCCCTCTCGTTGGCATACTAGTCACTAACTTGATCTCCCACAACAATGATCCTCAACTGTTCTCTTCCATTTCTATCCATCCCAAGTTGGGTAGGACTTTCTCTAGATCTCTTAGTTACCACAACCAGAGAGGACAACCATTTTTAGAGCAACTCAATTGTCTATGTTGTGTTCAGAGAAGCCCTCAGTACCCCTCTATTTATAGGTGGGGTTAGGTCCAAGGTTCCCAGTCTGTCTGGGATCTGTACGGGAGTGGAAGGGGCCAGAAGATCTTGAACTTTTGCAACCTACAACATAAAAAACATTTGTATGGAAGCCCAGACGGTTGTCTAGCTGGTGAGATGGTCATTTTTCTTTGTGAGACGATCGTCTGGAAGTTTCCCGACCGCTTATGAATTTGGCAATTTTGAATCCAATTAATGCACGACATGACGTCAACACTAATTCCTTGTTACAATCAAATTTCCCCAAGAACTGAGCGATCTCACACAAGCGAGATAGACGTATCACTCACCCAGACATTCATCTAGTGAGCTGATCCGAACCAGTCAGTTCACACCTCAATTTGGATAGAACTTAGCTAATTCAATTTCTGATCATTCTGACAACCCAAACGGTTGGAGAACAACTTCAACCTAAAATCTATGTAAGGTTTTGCAGTGATTGTACAATTCCTTTGTCTCTGATATCCGGTGTGAAGTCGAGGCATGGATATCATTATCCCCTCAATGTTCAACTCATGTTTCTTGAGCCAAGAGTAGATTGTCTGAGATAATATGACCTCAATATCATATATTGATTCACAAGTGCATGAATATGCATTTCTCAGTCTCGCTTAGCAAGTGGCCAGGATATCATACTCCAGTGGGAGGGACAAATCATATCTATATCACTTACAGTCTATCCCCATGTGTCAAAGCTACCCAATCATCACCTTTATGGAAACCCCTATTTCATGGTTACGTTTGATTATGTCATAGTATACCCAACAACATGTGAATAGTGCAGTGATTTCAGGTCTAAGAATCACAATCACAACCTTTACTATGAGAGATGACTATGACTACCAATGATGGTTTCCATGTGTCACTCTCAAGGTGGGTCTGTCTGATACACTGTTTCCTTACATGTATCTATGTGCTTGGTTTGATATCTCCATATCATGACTAATGAGATTCAGTCATCAACTAACCTAAACTTCAATATTATGTGTTTCTAGATTCTATCTACCTTCCACAATAACAATCAACTAGGGACATAACAAGAATGTACATACTTTTAACATACATATGATCTCATTCTCCAAGTCACGTACTTGAAGACATACGTCATTGAGTATTGTCATTCTTTAGAAATTCATAATGTTTCCTCATAATCTCTTTTATTTTGGATAAGGTAAAATATTACTAAAACAAAAACCAAGTATAGGGGACACAACAAAAACCCTGTATACTATACAAACATTACAAGAGACCCCACATTCTAAGAGCCATGGTATCCAACCCAACCATGCTCTTTGGGTTAGCTTTGAAGAACCCCAACATGCTGTTACTAATTACATCAGAGATGGTAGTATTATCTCTAGGTCTCTTACCATGAAGTCTACTATTACGTTCTCTCCATATATGGAAAAAGAGAGACATTACAAAAATCCCTCCCAGAAATCTATATTTAGACTTGGACTTTGTTATATCCATCATCCACTGTAAAGCATCATCCATTCCCAAAGAGGCGAGCCCACCCCAACCGCATTTAAGGCAACCACGTCTCCAGATGTAGGATGTGAACTCGTAATAAAAAAATGTGGTCATGAGATTCCGACACTTTATTACAGAGATGGCAGATCGGATCACATAACAACCCCCATTTGATAATTCTATCTCTGGTAGGCAATCTTCTCATAATAGCCCTATACGCTCTAAAGCTCCATTTCAGACATCTGGGTTTGGTCCAACATATATCATACCAACTGACCTGCATCATTTGTTTCTTCATATTCCATGGTTTACTACCGGCATCCTGCTGCTCGTGCATTTTATAAAATGAGCCCAGATCATGGAAGACCTTTTTCATCCTCATCCAAATTGTCGACTCCCCTTGCTTAATCTCCCCTCCCATCTCTCCATAGCTCTCTTTCATCCAGCCAGTCCACGGGGACTCTGGAATGTTCAAGAGACGACCCACTCTCCTGGCAGTACCTCCCCACACCACATCATGGGGGAAAACAAGACCCAGCCCACCCATATATAAAGGTTGAGCCACCGTTTTCTAGCTAATAACATTCACACCTCCACCCCAAAGAAAACCCGCTATGATGCTTCTAAACTTATCTAGTATGAAAGTCGGCAACTCAGTTTGTCTGCACCAGTAGTTAATTTTAGCATTTAAGACAGCTTTTATGAGAACCGTATGACCAACCATCGAGATATTGAGTCCACACCATCTGTCCACAACACTTCTCAGATCATCCACACATTCAAAGAAGTCCACACCTCTTCCTCTCCCCCCAGACAGAGGAACCCCAAGGTATTAGGTAGGAAACCGTCCCACCAGAATCCCAATTGCCTCCTTCAGCCTCCCTCTTCTACTATCACAATATTTGGACAAGAACACATTGGATTTCATCTCGTTCATATACGGATTGGAAAGCTTCCCAAAGTCCTTCATAAGCTTCTTCACATTCCTAAGGTATTTGTAATGCCCAGCGATGAAGAACAGGACATCATCAGCGAATATCATATGAGTCTTGACTTTAACCCCTCTAACTTTGAAGGCTTTAATACGCCCCTCCATCTCAACTATTTCATTCATGTGTGTAAGATTCTCCATAACAATAGTGAATAGCAAAGGAGAGATTGGGTCTCCCTGGCATAAACCATTTGATGCTTTAAACAAACCATAAGGCACTCCATTGATCAAAATAGAAAAAGATGTCGTTTGCACACATTGTTTGGTCACATCAGTCCATCTCTCCGAAAACCCCAAAGCCTCCAAAGAACTCCATAAAGCTTCCCATCTCACACGGTCATAAGCTTTTGAAATTTCGATTTTGATACATGCCTTCTTAGTGGCATTCGCAACACCAAAGTCAACTAAGAATTCCTTTGCCAGGAAAGTATTATCTGAGATGGACCGACCTGTCACAAAAGCAACTTGGTTATTGGAGATCACATTAGGAAGCATAATCTTTAATCTCTCCGCTATCAGCTTTGAAGCGATTTTATAAATCACATTACAACACACAATAGGTCTATAATCAACTATCTCAGCAGGCGACACTTTCTTAGGGATTAGTCTAATAAAAGCATGGTTGGCTTGTTTAACCATCCTTTCACCCACCAAGAACCAATAGATTTCCCGACAAACATCGGGTCCAACAACATCCCAACATGTATGAAAGAACTTCGTGTTAAAACCATCTGGTCCAGGCGACTTTGAAGCACCAATGGACATAGCAGCTCTTTTAATTTCCTCATCATCTGCTAATTTAACCAGGCTTCTTTTCATGTCAGCGGTCACTTTCCTCAACAGGCTGGAACTCACACTATCACCATTACTGCTGCAATTATAGTTCCCCTTAAAGAAATCAACAGCCATTAAGGCCATTTTATCCACTTCATCCACCAAGTTGCCCTCCCCATCAATAAGGTTATGGATATGGTCACGCATATCATTTTTCCTCACTGCAACATGGTACACCTTTGAATTTGTATCCCCATCTCTAATCCATTTCAGCTTGCTCCTATGCCAGTAGTAGATTTCCTGAGCCTTTTCAAGTTGTATAAGACACCGCCAAAAAAAGTTGTATAAGACGCTACCCAGCTTTGTCCTCCTCTTCCATACTCCTTCTACAAGTGGGGTTAGTTCTCATACCCTCATCCGCTTTGTCATAGACAGTTCTAGCTTCCTTAGTAAGATTATCAAGGTTGATCAACTCCTTAGACCACTTCTTCAAAGCTAGTTTGACCCTCTTCAGTTTACTGATAACCATAAACATGGGGTTACCCTGAATATCACACTCCCAAGCCTCCTTAACAGTTTCCAAGAATTTTGTCCACCCGATCCAATGATTCAAAAATCTGAAAGGGTGATTAGGTGCAGCAATATTATTCAAATCCACTTCCATCCATGCATGATCACTCTTGGGGTGAGCCCCAAGGGCAATAGATGCATTCAGGTAGACCTCCAGCCATCTAACATTCACCAAACCCCTATCAATGTTACTAGAGATTCTTCTAACGGGAGTTCTCTTATTATGCCAAGTTGTGATCCCTCCCCGAGTGTTTAGTTCAATGAGATTAGCTTCATTCACCGCATCATTGAATCTGCCCAAGATAGAATCCAGAACTGGAAAACCACCCACCTTCTCACTAGCCTTCCTCGTGCTATTGAAATCCCCCACCACTAGATGAGGTAGTTCATATTGAGTTGTATTCACGATACACTCCCAAAGTCTTCTTCTATCTCTTTCCGCATTAGCACCATAGACCGTCGAGATAACACAGTGGAAGTTGCCTCTATTAATACAACTAAGCAACATCAATTGATCAGACTGGTAGATGGCTTGCACATCCCAAACACTCGGACACCAACCCACAAATATCCTGCCTCCCTCTACCTGATCAAGATTGGAGGTATACTCCCACCCTCTAGGGAATAGAGTTTTAATCCTCCCATTCACCTTCCTTTTGATCCTCGTCTCCAAGCAAATAGCAAGTTGAGCCCCCTTCTCCTCAAGAATCTATCACAGCAATCTCTATTTATCAGGCAGAGATGCCCCCATGAACATTCCACACCAAGATTTTCATTCGGAAGATCTGGTATGCCCCCCCCCCTCCAGAGGAAGCAGCAGAACACCCTCTTCCCCTTCCCCTTCCTCTAACTCCCCTTTCTATCTATACACCACTTCTAGTAGAGCATTTGGAACTACCCTGCTCTAAATCCCCCTCATCTGCCAGATACTCCAGTATCTGGAATGGATTGGTATCATCCCCCAACCCGCCAACCATTTCAACCACCACAGGAACAGATGAACTGACAAGAACCTCACCCTTCTTCCTGCTGCCTTCCACTATAGATGGATTCATGACCAGCGCCTGTGTCTGCTCGACCTCCACATTCTCCTCCACTACTCCTCCAAGAGGGGTTGCTCCCTCCTGTATAACTACCACATGCCGTTCCTTCCTCTGCGTCGTCTCCAGCATAGAAGTTTCAGTGCCAAGGGTCACCTTCGGGTCATGCCTCATTTGATTGTTACTTGATCGTCCTCCTCCTCTTCTCCTCATAGGTCTTACACTCTTTGAACTTCCCCGATCAACAAACTCCACTGCTTGTGTCTTCTGGCCGTTTGGACAATCCACTGTCAAATGTCCGAACACCTTACAGGCGTTGCATCTATCCGGCAACGCATCATATATGATCTTCACTTCCATATCCTTCCCACATCTAAGCTCAAGCATGACGACAGACGGTGGTTTAGCCTCCGCAGATATCTCAATGCATAGGTAAGGTGCTCCAAGAAACTGACCTTCCTTCGTGAAGTCAACCACCTTGGGCGTACCAATCGCATATCCCAGGATCGACAATGCTCGCCTAGACCAATGCCTCCCCAATTCAGGAATCGTGACCCAAACCGGTGCCGATGTCAGGTCAGCACGGTTCACATCACCCTCCGGCATCCACTTCCAGGTAAGGACCAGTTTTCTATCAAAGAACCAATGATCTCGCTCCAACGCAACATCCATGTCTTCTTCATTAGCAAACCTCGCCAGCAACAAACCATCCTTCAGGGGAGATAGTTGTAACTCACCCTTCATATTCCACGCACTACAAAAAAATTATCCTTTGTTGAAGAACATTTGTGAGGAACTAAAAATCGTGAATAATGATGTCTATTTGTGAGGGCTCATCCTTCAAATATGGGACCAAATCCCTCAACCGTATTTTTAACAACCTTAGAACTTTTATGTGAATACTAATCCCTCACAAATATATTACTCACTAATCACCTTGTGAAAAATGGCATGCCAAATATTTCCCTCCATCTCATAACTCTTCCCTCCATTCTAAAACACAACATTTGTCAATAAAAAAACCCTCCCCACTCAGTAAGAACTGTTTCGTCGCTCTTTGCTTCCCCCTCTCGCACCGTGCGCGTCCGGCCGGTCCTCCCCTCTCCGCACCAGTGATGATGAGGGATGGGTAGCACCGATGCTACCACTACAAAGCACTAGGTGGCTTCTCCCCTCCGATACGCTGCCACCCAACACGAAAAAGGGCACATCATGGAGTCCGACGGAGCCCCGATCTACGCGACATGCGGGAGGGCCGTGGGGAAGGGCGATGCTTGTGGGGAGTGTTCTTACCCCGTATGCAGGTCCTGTGTGGAGGAGGACATCAGGGACGGAAAGGGTGGGTGCTCCAGATGCAGAGCGTTGTATTCTCTTACACAAGGTATCAAAACTTGTTGTTCCGTGTGTGCTTTTTTTGGTACTGGTCCTGTGCCTATTTCGGCGTCGTTGATGTAATGCAGATTTCCTAGTTTAAAATTAATTGCTCGAAGTTTTCCCGTCGTTCAGTTCCTCTGATAGAGCTTACACCATCTCAAATAGTTTGAATGCCTGCAATTGTAGCGCTAAGGTTATGGATCTCGAAGCACTCTGTGTTATAGTTTTTTTTTGTCAATTGAGAATCTAATGGAGCCATGATCCTATTTGGGGGCTTCTTTTCTCGTATTCTGTTCTCTATGCTCACGTTCGAGATTCAGTTTCTGGAGCGGTATTAGAAGAAGTCGGGTCTGCCTCCCCCAAGCTGCTCCATCTCTTGAGGTAATGGCCGTGAACACTGATGTGCTGCTTGCTTACTCGTTTGCGTGCGTCCCATTCAGCCTCTTGTAGAACTCTGCCGGTATGCTTCGTGTTGCTGGTCTGATACTACTCTTTGCAAAGCTAGATTCAATTGTGTCGATCTCTCACCCCCCTCTCCATATGTTTCAAAATTAATATACACCCCCTTCCTCCTGATTATCTAATTACTCCTATATGCCTCTGAATCCTTCCTGTACGCTCCCAACTTTCCAAGTGCTCTTTTCTGTTTTCATTTTCTCCTCCCTCACTGGTGACTTCCTGCAACGCCACCTTCATTGCTTTGAGTATGCCACTGCCTTAAGAGGCTTAGCGAACCCATGTCTTCCTGCTGCCTTGTTACGATATGTGTTATAGTTTACATATGGGTTCATAACATTTACATATGACTGAATGCTATCTGATTGTAAAATTCAACATATAGACTCATATCATTTCCCCATAATTCCGTATACTTATTTCCAACGTCTTTGATAAATTGTGTTGTTTAAGAAGCAGAATTCTCAACTCTTTTGTTAAGGTGGGCTTGAACGAAAGCACCTATTTGCACTTTACTATCGTAAATCATTTATGTGTGCGGAATATGTGCCAATCTCTCTCCAGTAATATGGTTTTCTATTGAACATGGGAATGACCTGCTCACCTAAGAGGCTAAGACCGTAGGCTATTCTGAGTAAATGACTTGACAATCTATGCTTTGTTAAATTTCAGAAGTTTTGAAGGATGACCATAATGACCAATCTGGAAAAGGGTTAGCCATGACAGCCTACAATGGTGACAACCAGGCATGGATTTTGTATTATGATAAATCGTACAGTCAGCCTGTTTGTAATCATCAAAATTGAGTTTCTCTGCAAGTTGAAGCATGGGTAGCACTTTATGCAAACTATTAACAGAACAAGCCTTTTTCTTTCTTTTTTCACAGGATGAAGGTCTTCATTCACAAAAAGTAAGCAGCTTCTCAACTGTTGATAGTGGTAATTACACATTTAAATTCTAGATATATTTTTGTTTTGTATATAAAGATGACGATCTAAATATAACTTTGTTTTGATTCTTCTTAGAGTTTAATTCTGAGAATGGAAATCCAATCTGAAAAAGTAGAGTTGAAAGCTAGAAGGAAAAAAAGAACAACAAAAAGACAACTCAGAAGAAGGAAGCAAAACCGGCTCAAGTCCTGGAGGGACAAAAAATGAATGGAAAAGAGTAAGTATTACCATCTTGCTTACTGAGGAGGAAACCACTTCCGTTTTTTGTTCAACTAAGCCATGTAACTGATATCTTGGGCATGTGAAATCATACTCTTGACTGCTAGTAATATCAAGGTCCTCGTACATGACGATCTAGACATTTAGGCTGCATCTAGAAAAGTATTTAGATATAGACATATGTCTTATATGGGAATATGTACATATTGTTAAGCTGATCATATTCATTCACACTCATCAAACAAGATAAGACCGTTTTCTCTTATCTGAAATTAATTTTCATGTTAATTAGAATAAACAAATAATGTTTTGATTACATAGAACATCTATGTATAGATTGACAGAGTTTGCACAATCATTTTCGAGGGTGGTGCCTATTTCTCATAATAAGCTGACATCATACCAACTTGTCATTATAATGAGGTTAATCATCTTGGGCCTCTTCTTCCCTACAACTGAGCTGGCATGGTAGTACTGGATGATTGTCCTTCACCACCATCGTTCATTCCTACTCCTCTTTCAAGATCATTGTGTCTTTCCTCAATGAAAGTGACCTCAGATCGTGGATTTTCCTCTTCTATTTCAGTCCACCTCCACTTCCTTTCTTCATCAAACATGACATTCATGCTCACCTTGATCCTCCTTTGTCGAGGATCGTAAAGCCTGTGAGCTTTGCTATTCGGTTCAACTCCAAGGTAGACTAATGATTCGCTGCGGTCATCTAACTTCCTCGTATGCACAGTTGGAACCTTCATCTGCGTTGCGCATCCAAAGATCTTTAGGTGATCGAGATGAGGTTTTCTTCCTAACCAGGCTTCATGAGGTGTGATATCTGTTAACACTTTAGTAGGCATCCGATTGAGCAAGTAGACAGCATGTCTTACAGCCTCCCCCCACATGAATGTAGGCACATTCATGCTCTTCAAAAGACTCCTCGCAGTGGCCATGACCATTCTATTTCGCCTTTCTACCATTCCATTTTGCTGTGGAGTGTAAGGTGTCGTGAGGTTCGTTGGACTCCCTCCTTTTCACAAAATGAGATGAATCTCAAAGACATAAGTTCTCCTCCATGATCTATTCTAAGGATCTTCAGTGAAAGTTTAGTTTCCTTCTCCACCAGGGCCTTGAATTTCTAGAAAAATTTGAACACCTCTCCTTTCTCCTTGATTACATACACCCACATTTTTCTACTAAAATCATCAACCAAAAGAAAGAAGTACCTATTTACTGCGAGTGTTTGTGGAGTTATAGGGCCATCTCCAAATATCACCTAACCATTGATCGTTTCATCTAATTCTCTAAACTTTCCTCGTAGCCCTGTCATATGATTGGTCACACTGTTATCTAGATACCACAGATCTGACGACATGCCTCTCCCTATGTCGTTGTATCGATTTGGTATGATCTTGTCCTCATTTAGCAGGATCATGTTGAGCTCCTGCACGTCATGCTTTTCCAATAATAGGGATGGTTCCTCGTTAGGCACTCGAGCCAGATTGGCTTCTTCCTTCCGCTGCTTCCCTTGGCACTCAGAAGCATAGTGACCAAGGTTATTGCAGTGAAAGCACCTGACGTTGCTCTTATCAGATTGGTGTCACGATTTCCTTCTGCAGCTTGTCATGTGATGTTCCCTTCACCACGACCTCCTCTACCACGCCCTCGACCTCATCCTCGACCTCGCTGGCCTCCCCGTCCTCATCCGCGATCACTGTGATAGGTATTATCACTGCCTTGTGATGCCTTTATCTCTGATCTGGTATCCTTCTTCATCAGTAGAACTTGTTCATGCCTCCTGTCATAATCCCGATAGTGCTTTTAGTGAGCCTTGAGATCCCTGATTACCTCGTCTATCTGCATCGTCAATTTACCTGTGAATTCATCGATGCCTTGCACATCCCCCATCCATATCCATTATCATCAGCTACTCCAGCAATAAAAGCTCGTTTGCCCCTCAGGTCAATGGACAGCCTGGTAGCAACAACCGTCTCACTTTCCACAGACATTGCCCTGATGATCAGGCCACTTCTCTTAACGGTAATGTTCCTGTGGTGAAGAGGCTGCACTAAAGAGGCCCACAAAGTGCTAGACAACATCCTCGAGCCAACCACCACAGGAACAGTAGCATGACCCAGAGTAGACCACCTTGCCGAAGAGAAGCAAGACCTTGATGCTGCCAGCTGCAGACCTGAAAACACCGTTGCTGCCATTTTCCTAAGACCCAACGATAACCTTGCAAATACAAAACTGATGCAAGAAAGGGAAAACCCCTTCTCTCAAGCCTATCCTCGACGTAGAAACTGATAAGGGAGAAGACTATTGAGATTGTTTTGAGATATGTTTTGGTGTATTATCTTTTGAATATTACATCTTTCTCTGACATAGTGATGTCATCAACCAGCAGCTTGTATTTAGAGGCACATACTTGAGGGTTTAAGATGAAGTTGACTGCATTACTTGAATCGAATATAAGGACTTCTTGTGTGGTAGGACAAATGTTTATAGATTGTGCGATACCATTTCGTATGGCATAATATTCTCCCCTCAAAGTATCTAAACCATTTAAGAGTATAGAGTTAGTCAACTAAGCTCTAATAGTCTCAACATATCCTCATAGCTTGGAGGCATTCATATTGAGGTGGAAATGTTGCAATCCTTGACAGTGTCATCATGAATGGTTTATGCATTAGATGTTTTAAAATCCTTGTGATGATTTTAACTGTGCCTCTACTAAAGGCATTTCTTTACTATAGGTGTCTTGGACCAGTGGTTGGAAGGCCAATCTACTCAATCATATAGTTTCTTTTGCTTTAAAATTCTCTAGGGGTGTATCCATTAAGCTCATATGGTGTTTGGCAGGATACTTCATTTTTTAAGCTCATATGGCGTTTGGCAGTGTTATCATGGCTTTAATTATTAGTCATGACCACAGACATTGAGGTCACATTCACAATTATAGTCGTGTCCAAGATTAGGCCAAGACAATCTTGGACACAATTATATATGTCCTTAGAGAAAAGTGTTCTTATTATCAAATTGATAGAGGCCAAGACAAATGAGTAGGTAGGGAGATAAAGAGTTGAACAAATGACATTTAGCTGCTAGGAAAAAGGTCTTGAGGTATTCTTCTCCATATACTTGAGTATATCCCTTGGCTACTAGCCGAGCCTTGAGACGACAACAACACCCATAGGCCCTACTTTCAAGGAGAAGACCCATCTTCAGCCAACAATAGCTTGTCTTTTGGAGAAGGGACAAGACTCAATGTGTGATTTTGTCCATGAGGATTCATCTCATCTTCCATAACAAGATGCCAACCTAGGTGACCCATAGCAATAGATACAAAACTAGGTACAATAATATTGGATATGGATGAGATAAAGGCTTTGTATGAAGGAGATAAACTATCCTAGGATTAAAATTGGAAATAGGCAACATGCGCTTCCAATGAATTCCTCAGATTAGATAGAATATTTGCATCGGTTTGCCCCCATTTCTCTAAGGTGTCATCATTAGAAGGACCTTCCTTTGAGTCAAATCTTGACCGATTGGCTCCCAATTGAGTGAAATTCTTTTCATTGAGTTTTTCGAGTAGTGATAACTTGATCATGAACAAGAAGGGGGACATGGATACCTTCACATCTTCTTTCTTCGCAGACATGATGACAACATACTGTCTACCCGGCATGTAGGATAATACAAGGAGGTTAGGACAATAGGTGTTGAAGACCAGAGTGCTAAAATGTGGCATGTACATAAGCGACATGGGGTGCAGGTGTAAACTCGCCTTTCGTGAACATGACATATTGACATGTTGAAATTCAACATGACGTGCAACTAGCATTCTGGATGATAACCCTGCACATCTTGGAGAAGGCACACGACGTGTAGGAAGTGGAGCACGCCGTGTCCACGCTGCAAATGCAGATTTGGGAGAAAAACATTGAGGCACGTTTAACCCTAGCTTCAAGGATTACCCCTTTTCTAGAAATAAGCCTCCTTGAGTAGATCTGAAGTAGGGGAGAGGGAAGATGATCTGGATAAAGAAGACAATGATCCAAGTGGTGGAGGTTACTTCCACCACACGAGATGTCGATACGGATCTGGATGGAGCTGACTTCCACCACGATAGGGATAACGAGGTCAGATGATGAAGATCTGGATGGAGATGATTTCCACCACTATAACAATGATGACAATGATCTGGATGGAAATGATTTCCACCACTATGAAGATGATGGAGATGACTTCCACCATGAGGTCAAAGAAAAGACAACAAAGACGGTGGAGATGACTTCCACTGTGGAGAAGAAGAGGAGAAGGCGGACTGGATGATGGAGATGACACCTTTGATGGTAGCCGCCGTCAGGCAACACTTGCTCTGATACCATGTAGACATGAATAGAATGAGGCAGAGCAATTTGTATCTTTGTATTTATTGAAGAGACTGATTAATTTAGTTAATTAAGTTATTTGAGTCTAATTATATATGGACCCAAGTGTGTCTTAGCCCATTAGGGTTTAGAGTCTAAAGTTTGTATGCTTCCCTCTTCTCCTATATAAAGGAGGGGGAGTCCTCTTATCAGCCTTCTATTTTATATTTTACAACATTCACATGTCACACCTATATATATATGGAGTTGGGTGGTGGCCAATAACCCAATTATAGAGTGTGGGACTAACCCATATATACAAAGGAATAGAATAAAAGAATAATGAATAATAAATACTTACCATTCTAACAATACCCAAGCGGTATTGTTTGACAAATCAATAAGAAGAGTACTGAATTGTGTCTTTGCAACTTTGCTTGTAGTAGTGTGACCTCTTGCATCAGTATAACACATTGCATATTTCTTAGTCAATATTTTGATCTTGATTGATGAGCCTAATTATATGAAATCTTGATTTTATCAGTGATATTATCTGAATCTGCTGTGATTTTCGGAATGAGGTAAACAATTTTTCTAGTAATCTTATGTTGACTGTGCCTGCAGGGCTATATGTTCGTTAAAATCTTCTAGAAGAGCCTCTTAATGAAAAGTTTTTGATGTCTCATTGTTTACTTGTGCTTCTTTTGCATAAATAACACTTCCCTTTATGTTTCTTTCTTTATAGTTTACTTTTTACTATTTTTGTGAAAAATGTGTGCATTCTTTTGCACTCTTTATTAGAAAATTCAATAGATACTGTCAGATGACAATTAGTTGTTTTCCTGAATTGCGGATGCAGCACATTATCTCTGGTATGGCTAGCTATTCAGGGCAGGGTGGCCCATCCAATGGTTCTGTATATGTCTGCAACTTGCCACCTGGAACTGATGATAGTATGCTGGCCGAGTATTTTGGTACCATAGGATTGCTAAAGGTATGGGGTTTGATCAGGTATATTATTACTCAACAAATATACATAAATGTTGATTTTTTTTCAGTATCAAAGCTCTAGATGTCCTCTTACATATTTACGTACATTCAATACTCATAGAAAGACAAAAGAATAGGACGTCCGAAGATTTGGCTTTACAGAGACAAAGCTACAAATGAGCCAAAAGGTGATGCGACAGTAACATATGAGGATCCACACGCTGCATTAGCTGCTGTTGAATGGTTCAACAACAAAGATTTTCATGGGAGTATCATTGGCGTTCATATAGCCAAGTCAAAAGGGAAAGATTCCTTAGATAATTCATATACCATTCCTCCAGGAGAGATGAATGTTGCAAGTGAATTAGAACCTGATGCTGAAGGCTTGAATGGTGGAGGAAAAGGTAGAGGGCGAGGTGACGCCCCCGGAAAGGCATGGCAACATGATGTAGATTGGTTATGTCTAAATACAAGGTCTGTGATGTGATATTGGTGAGCAACTCTTTCTTGTTCTATCTTCTTTTCCTCTATATATATTTTAATTCGTGCATCTCTGTGTTCTCTTATGATTTTCATTTGTTTCAGTTGTGGCAATGTAAATTTTGCTTTTCGTGGTGTTTGTAATCGCTGTGGAACTGCTCGCTCTGCTGGGGATGGAGGCTCTGGTGGAAGTGGTGGTAGTGATACTGGTGGGCGATCAGTTGGTGCTCCTGCCGCTGGTGGCCTCTTTGGTCCAAATGACTGGTCATGTCCAATGTGAGTTTCACTGCTAAGTGTCCTCTTTATCTTTTAAACACTATAGGAATATATTAACCTGTGGCTATGTGCTATCACAAATTAGTGCTGGGCGAAGACTTGGCAGTGGTAAACAAATCTGAATCCATCTTGATTAGTCATACATGATTCATTTAGCCATATTACTAATATTCTTTTCTATTTTTAGACGAGATCATTTGCGTTAGCCCTTTTTGATCTTTGAACTAAGCATATAGCCTGCCTGGCCCATACGTTAATAAAGTGGTTGAAGTAACAGTGTAAATTACAATGAATGGTTGGAAAGAGCAACATCTTATATGATCTATTCCAGTGGACGCCTACTATAACCTTTCTGAAGTAACATCTTCTGAAACATATAGTGAAATAACTTGATTGGCATATGAATGATGCATCAAATTCTATTTTTGGGTTATATTTATTCTTTTTGTAAAAATTGACAAGGACTAAATCAAACCGAGGATATAATTTATCTAACACTTGAATGGGTTGGATTCTTGACTCCATGTGTTTGAGAAAATAATTGGAATACAATCAACACACCTATTTACATATTGCTTTTTCCTTTGAAGAAAATTACAAAAAAGTGAATCTACGTAAAATATATTTTTGTTTGTTTGATTAAATATAATATTTGTTATTGATGAATGCAAATTTGTATAACTGTTTGTTTCAAATTAGTTATTTAGTTGTCACAATGAGAATAAATAATCTTTTATGTGAAAAATATAAATCAATATACATACCTTTTTGTTTCACAATAGAATATTTAAGTGCATATGTTAAGAACTAACAATTAATGAAGTTGTCATTAACTATGGTCTATTCCTTGTGCACAAATTACAAACATCATAGAAAGCCGACTTGTAGTGGCTAATTTTCCTATCCTCGGTCATTGGCTTTAATAATGAAGGGTTCGGATCCCCATCTATCTGAAATAAATTATAAACTAACCAAAACTTTTAAATCAAAATCTTATTCCTCAATTCATTTCTACAGGCCACATTGGGGACGGGGTTGAAACCTTTGTCCATATTTGTACAAACTAGTGTATTGTAAGATTTTCAGAAGGATCTTTGTCCAGTCCCTTTTATCACTGTGTTTCTAATTCCAGCCCATTTTTGTCCTGTTGAAAGTTTTGTTGTCCGGTTGCTTTTGGCTCCGCGTTTCTAATTCCATCTGTTGGAACCCATTTTGTCCGTCTGAAAGTTTTATTAATACCAGTATCAGCCGAGATGGACCTTAGTATGTGTCCCCTTTATGCAAGAATTGTCCTGCTGTTGAGTTTGAACAATTTTGATACTTGAAATGTTGTTAATACCCAAAAGGAAACCAAAGGTTCTGGGAAGCATAGTCCTCTCGAGTTCTCCAAGGACATCTATAATTTTATAGTCGTGTCCAAGATTAGTCATGACCACATACATTGAGGCTTTATAGGCCAGATCAGCCGAATTGCCAAGATTAGGTATATGCAGATTTTATTCGAGGCATGATTGTTATATTGCCATCACTTAGTTTGTAGATATAAGCAGATGCAACACTCTGAATTATGTCTGGCCGCTCTGGCACATATCACAATATGTTCTGTTAGATATACTCGCACACAGAGATCATCAAAGTGTTTTAATACATAGCAGTGGCAACATCGTCACTTCTGTGTTGCTATGGCCATATCAGAGTGACCCTAGCATATTTGGTTTCTTAAGGGGCCGTTCGGCTCCTGTTTTTGTGACTCCCTATAGTTTTATATATAGGTCATACTTTAGTTTAGAGCCGCAAATAAAGGAGAGACATGATCCAGCTGTAATTTAGGCGGGAGAGCATGCCAAAATGATGACCAGGACTCTGGACGCGTGACATTGCAGTGCCTGCAAACTTTGCACGATTAACAAATTTTGTATATTTGCTCTATCCATCATGAACAGCGGTATTTGAACTACAGGAATTGTCTAATTTAGCATATTTTTCCACAACTACCAGTATTTATGAGTGTGTGGGCCAAACGACCCCTAAAATAATTGTCATATTGATACATTTACCTTCATATTGGGCTCTATTTTTGTTGTTAATTATACTAATATATTGTTGTCCTTATATTGTAGCTTTGTCTGTGAATACAACGTTTTTAGGACCACCGTTAAGAAGATTCGACACAGTGCTTGTCCTCCTAGACACAAAAAATCTAGAATGGGATGCCATTGTCTCGTCTCACATTTTAGTTGTGGTAATTAATCATTTTTCTGTGTTTGCCCGTATTTTACTTTGTCTTTGTAAAGAGAGCACACTTATTATTAATTTTCATTACACGAATGAGACATTAGCATATTTTTGTAAATATTGCTGATAATAGAACCGTGAATCTAAGAGGTCCAAGGATGACGAAGACTTGTTAAATGTCTGGTCTCTGCCGATGTTGCGAAGGTGATTTCCAAAATTTGTCCTATTTTTGCATCTGAAAATCTCTAATTTATTTGAGCTTTTCTTGAGTGCCCCTGGCAGGTACATCCAGTACGTGAAGGGACATTTCAGACCTATCTTAACCAAAGAATCTAAAGAGATTATCTCAAGTTATTATCAATTGCAGAGAAGGATGGCTACTGACAATGCAGGTTTGCCGATTTCCTATTTTTAAGTCACGAGTATCAAAAAAACTGATTGGAGTAAATTTGCAGCTAGAACCACTGTTCGCATGCTTGAGAGTTTGATTCAGCTCGCCCAAGGTATGTGGTATCTGTTGCCACCTTGTTGCTGCAGTTTTCCTATTACAGATCGATGTCAAAACTTTGTAAGTTATACTGAAAGTTTATCGGTTTATGATTCCTGATCATATTTCAGCCAACACATGCTAGGCTCATGTTCAGAAATGAAGTTACTAGGCTGGACGCAATCACAACTATACTTTGTATTGAATCTTCAATGACGACATCTGCTATAGTGGACAGTGTTGGAAATGATCTACATTCCAACTTCACAGATAATCCAGACAAGGAATGTATCCTTGTTAACATGGAAGCGTGTTTGAAGAGACACTCGATCGGTCGAGTTTTGTGAAGTGGCAACTCGACCGATCAAGTGTCTATTGGGAATTTTAGCAAATTGGATTTGGCTGGTTAAACCATGTATTTTTGTGTCCCAAACTTTTTTCTAAGCTTAATTACAAGTCATACATTCATTACAAGTGATTACAAAAATTGTTATACATCATTTGGGCCTTGAGTCAACAATATTACATATTCTACTTCGCACTCACTCTGATTCCTTTTTGTATTTATATTGATAGGGTAGAATTGCTTTTAATGATGGATTTCGACCGACAATGCACTTTGGAGTAGAACAGAACTGAAATATAAGGGTAAGTTGTTTGTTGTACTATGATTTATGTATAAACTTTAAATTCTATTAATATAATTATTTGTCATTTTTAGGAGAAGAATACTCAAGTACCCAACCGTATGAGGCCTGACATTGATGAAGAGCACCACACCATTTGAAGGAATATGGAGACATTACAGATCTTAAGAGTTTCTAGCATGATATGTTGATTGTCATCAATCTCAAATTTTAGAATCATATGTATTCGTTATTTATATCAACGTTGAGCACGCAATGTATGGATAATATTTTGCTTCATTAATAGAAATTTGTTTGAGGTCATTTAACATTTTTATGTGTCATTTTGGTGTTGAAATTTCTTATGATGTCATGTGACTCTTATAAAAATATTGCTTGAGGTTATATATACAAAGTTTTCATTTAAAATTAATTAACATTCAACAAATCATTCAATAAACCAATAACCAAATCATTTATAGTAATCCCTAAAAATATATTAATGAAGGTCTTTAGTCCCTCAAAAATGAGATCCATATTGGCCATCATAATTGCATTGACGAAGACCACATGGCCCTCAAAAATAATATTAATGAAGGCATTAGCCCTTCAAAAATATATTCTCCAGGACCATCAAGTCCCTCAAAAATGTATTTATGAGAACTAAACATGCCCTCAAAAATGTATTTATGAAGGCTAAATAGTCTTAAAAAATGTATTTATGAAGGCTAAATAGTCCCTCAATATAACATTCTTGAGGGTCAGTTGGTCCGTGACAATTGTATTTGTGAGGGCCACTGGTATTTGTCACGTGAGTTCTCTTCACGGACCATTTGTGAGGGCCAGACTCACAACCGTCCCTATTTGTGAGGGCATGTAGAGAGGGGTTTGTGACAGGACTCACTCGTGAATAATGGCCCAATTTTTACTAGTGACGATCTCTGCATCCAACTATAGAGTTGATGTGGAATACATCTCTGACCAAGCACCTGAACCACCACATAAGTTTTGTGGAACTCCTCCATGGATCCCATAATAGGGTCGGGCATCTTCATCCACAGTCGATTATCATTGCTCCTGAAGGATGGCGCTTTCAGATCATCGGGCTCCACCAACAGTTGTCGAGCCTTCTGGACCTTGAACGAGCTACTCACCCTCTGTGCCCAGGCTCCTGGCACAGAGCCAACCACCACCTCAGCGTCAAGTGAATCACCCTCCTCATCACCCCGCGTTTTGCCCTCTTCCGTCATCTCTTTGTTTGGATAGTCAATGCATTTTCCTCATAATCTCATAATTGAATGAACATATTGAATTGGAAGCTTGCCTTTATGAGTATTAATCAAATATGTTATGGTATATGCCATGTCAATCATCACATGATTAGTTCTATGGGCATACCTTACAAACACATTTCACTTATGAAACTGTCATTTCATATGTGAAATGGTCATTTCACATGTTCGACTCACACAAATATTTAGCCAATTGTTGTTTCCAATAGACTCACCACTCCAATCGATCAGTTCAACACTTGAATAAGTCAGTTTAGAGTCCAATCAATCAGTTTTAAACCAATGTTGTTTAAATTGAATAGTTAAACATATTTAATATTTAGTTAAACATCATTCATTTATAAACTCCTATTCCAAGTGCATTCAATGTGTGTGACCCTATAGGTCCCAAATTATGTTGATAGTGAATCTCTATAACCAACTTGTGACATCACAAATAGTGAGAGGTATCTAGCAACCCATCATTGCTACCCAAGTAATTCAAAAAGTTGGAGAACAACTTCAACCTACAATCTGTGATTAGTGTTACTGTGATCGTATAGTTCCTTTATCTCTTATATCCAAATTGAACTTGAGGCATGGAATTGCAATCCTCTCAAAATTCAATCCATGTTCCTTGAACTGGAGCAGACTGTCTGAGATGCATGTGAGTTCACATATCATACATTGAATCAATGAGTATGGCCATACATTTCTCAGTCTTGCTTATCAAGTGGCTTGGATATCAAACTCCTATAGGAGGGAAAAATCCCATCTACATCACTCACACTCAATCCCCGTGTGTCACAAAGTACCCAACATAACCTTTATGACAACCCTCATTCAAGGTCACGTTAGATGACGCCAAAGTACAACAAACAACATGTGATGAGTGCAGTGACTTCAGGTCTAAGAACCACAATCACCACTATCACTATGAGAGTTGTTTATGACTACCATTCTATGGTATCCATGTATAACTCTCAAGGTGGGTCTATTTGATACACCATTCTCTAACATGTACCTATTTGCTTGACTTGACATCACGTATCATGACTAATGAGACTCTGTCATCAATCAACACATACTCTAGTACTATGTATTATTGTTGTCTAATTTGTTTTCATAGTAATATTCTGACTAGGGGCATAACAAGAATGTTTGTATTCTTATCATACATATGATCTCATTGTTTAGGTCCTGAACCTGAAGACATATGTCATTGCATGACATCATTCTTTAGACACCTAGTATATTTGTTTGAACATCTCATGATTGAGACAAACATAATAGACATAATTACCTTTATAATTATCTACTCAAGTATATGATTCCCCATCACAATCATCATTTTATTGGCTCTATGACCATACATACCAACGGAATCTCACTTTCACTTGGAGCCAATAACTTACAAATCTTATTTCAAGTAATCTTTAACATGTCCATCATATTTCTACTGCACTGATGCTTTTATAGAAGGTTACAATGTTTGCTTCTAGTCACTATTTTGCAAGTTTCACATCTCCTTACTATACATATTTTCATATTAGATGGAAGTGTTGTAGTATGCTATCTGAGATTCCTTTGCCTAACCAATAGCTCCATTGTTATAAAATATTTCTACAATGCCATCAATGGTTGAAACCTCTTACAAGTTCATCTATATGAACTTCTTGATCCATAAAATATCCTTTATTGTGTTCTTAACACCAAGATACTCAACTTTTATCATAGAATTAAACAACTGTCTCTAGCTCGGAACCTTTCCAGCTTTACAGTTCTCATTTAAGGTCAAACACAAATTTAGATTGTAGACGTTAGTTTTATTTTTTACTTTAGAAGCTTGCACCGGTGTATCCCTTTACACCCAACTCTTCCTTATTACCATAACTAAGGAACGAATCCTTTTAGTTCTTTTCAAGTACTTAAGGATGCTCTTTATGGCAAACCAGTGACTATCATTGCGATGTGACAGATATCCACTCCTCATGTCTAATACATACAAGATAACTAGATGAGTACACACATTGCATTCATGATAGATCCAATTGTGAATGCACATGACATCTATCCATGTGTTCCTTCTCTTCACAAGAACTAGGACACTAGGCTCCTAAGAGACTAATTCCATGGAACATGGATAACTTCTCGCTCACAGAGTCCTACATGATAAACCCTTTCAACATCTTTCCAATGTGTGTTCTCTTACTTAGGTCAAGAAGCTTTCCAGATCTATCCCGATAGATCTGAATTCCTATCATATAGGATGATTCACCTAAACCCTTGAAGGTACTTCCCTTACTAGGTTTTAACATTTGCAGTATAAGGATGTTATTCCCCATAATTATGTGGAATATAAATATGCTCCCACTAAATATTTTTTAATCACATATTTCATCTTAATCATAATTTAAGTCAAACTCTTTAACTATCTTTCCAAAATAGAAGATTCTAACTTTGAGACGCTTACTTCAATCCATGAATTGACTTTTGTAGATTACATTATTTATTTGCAATATTTGGATTTATAAAACCTTTAGGTTGTGGCACCCACACATCCTCGTGAATATTCTGATTAAGGAATTCAATTTTAACATCCATATGCCAAATCTCATAGTCATATTAAGCTGCAATAGCAAGCATGATCCTGTTGAATTTAATCATGTCAACTGGTGAAGTTTTTTTTATGTTCAACATCTTGATCTTGTTTGAAATCTTTGCAACCAATCTTCTCTTATAGGTTTGTACACTACCATCCATGTTGGTCTTTTCTCAAAGATCCAAATGCACCCTATGGGTTTTACCCCTTCATGTGGATCCACCAAGGTCATACCTTGTTGGTTTACATGGAGTCCATCTTTGATCCCATGGCCTCAAGCCATTTCTCAGGCTCTATTCCCTCAATAGCTTCTAGATAGGTTGTTGGCTCATCATCTTATGACCAACTCACCACCTTCTTGAGTTATAAGATGTCATTATCTTTCAAACTCAAGGCATGCCCTACTAGATCTATTAGGTTTTGTGTTACATAAGGAACTTGAGATTCCACAACAATTTGTCACTCTCCTTGTTCCTACCATGCCTCATTAGGTTCAATGTTTTCTTGTTTGTCTTGAACTTTTCGATTTCTACTTTTACTCCCACTGATTCCTTTGGAACTAAGTTCCCCTTCAGGAATACAACCATCCTGGATAACAAACAACTTTGTTGTTGGATTCATATATAACAATTTTATTCAACAAAATAACATTTATGCAATTTGTGGACAAAGCCTTCCAAGAACCTATTTCCTTACATAAGCTTTCAATCCTAATCCTTATAGAAGACATATTGGGACACCTCCCATGCCATATTTCATATGGTGTCTTTTAAACCATTTTAGATGATACATTGTATTAGTGTAAAGCATGTGTCATAAAGGAAATATAAGATTAGCTAGATTTATTAATAATCACACCATCACCAAAAGGGTGTGATTCCTTCTTTTTGATACATCTGAATGTTTCAGGTGGAGTTCATCATGATACACTATCATGATTTCCTAGAAGGTCCTCAAACTCTTGGTTCAAAGTATATCCATATTTATCATATCGAAGTCTTTTAATACTTATACCAAGTGTTTTATGTACTTCGTTCATAATCTCCTTGAACACTTAAAGAAATTTAGACTTGTATTTTGTTAAATACAATCTACCTTATCTACTGAGATCATGAGGTACTAATAACCATCTCTAGCGTTTATTATAAAATTTCTATGTACATCAGTATGTATGGGTCCTAATAGAATAGTCACTCTCCCACTACATCTAGTGAAGATGCTTTCGTCATATTGCCCAATAAATAAGGCTCACATGTCTATATTGATTCAATAACTAAATAAGTTTATATAACCATCATATAGATTCTAAAGATGCATTTTTCATTTATGTGCTTTAGATGACATTGCTATAGGTATTTATTGTTTGAGTGATCGTGTCATTCAGTACATATATTTGTCTCCACTACTATCTAATATAAACTATGAGACATTAGGCCATTTCCATAAAAGATCTTATCTTTGAAAGAAAAACATCAAATGTGTTCATAATATTCTTATCCATACAAGATTCATGATGTTTTTAATTGATGGAAGGTACATAATAAATATTCACTAGTTCTATTACATGCTCATTACATGAATGGTATATTCCAACTATGGTGGCATCAACACTTGCTTCACACAATTCTAGCTTACTTCTTCTCAGTTCCTAAAGTGGAGATCTCTATCTCGTTCTTCTTCCTAAGACCCTCTATGTTAAGAGGACAATCCCTTTTCTAGTGTCTAGGATGGTGACAACGGTGGCTCTTTCCTTCCTTATTCACTCCTCCCTTAGATTTTAGTGCAGAAGACTTAGGCATCTAGATAGATTTAGAACTCTTCTTAGCTTTTCCTTTTCCCTTAGACTTCCCTCTATTGATCATCATCATAGATTTGGGTTTGTCCTTCTTCATCTGTGTTCTGGTTGTCCTCAACATGCCAAGTCATTTTGATAATGGTTTGTCAAAATCATTCATGTTGTAGTTCATGACAAACTGGATGTGTGATTCTAGCAGTGACTACATAATCACATATGTGGCCAACTCTTGACCCAAGGGAAATCCCATTCTAGCGAGGTTCTACACATACCCAATCAATTTTAGTATATGTGAGCCTACCAGATCTCCTTCTACCATGTTTCACTTGAACAACACCTGAGAGACATCATATCTCTCTGTCTTTCTTGATCTTGGTACATTTTCTTAAGATGTGTAACCATCTCAATAACATCGATGTTCTCATGTTGTCTCTACAACTCATAGTTTATTGAGCACAACATCAGACAATTGACATCCAAAACATCTTCAGAGTGTTTCCTGTAAGCATCCCTGTCATCCTTAAGCACAATGGGAGGAGGTTGATCAGGCTCTGGTGTCTCTTGGACATAGAGCTTGCTCTCTTGAGTGAGAACGATTCTCAATGTCCAAAACCAGTCATGGAAGTTGTTACCGTTGAGCTTGTACTTATCAAGGACCAATCACAATGAAAACATGTATGTGTTTTCCATTATAATCTAGAAACGATATTACAAAATTAGTCAAAACATTTGATTAATCTGATTTGATAAGTTTGATGAAATTAATTAGGCCTTTAATTAATTATCACTCCCACTATTTTGTTCAAATTGATAGCCCTCACTACCAATTTGGAAGATTGTAGTGTACAATATTCTAGTGAGACAAGATCCAAAATAATTAATTTAATACCCAACCAACGTTGGCTCTCATAACCAATTATTTAAGGTAGGCAACATTTGCCAATTGCATCTCATACAATTTTTGGATAGATGGTATGCACAATCCCTTATCATAGTCCAAATGCATGCTTCTAGGCACTTAATCCAATTAAGGTCACCTAGTTAATCCTGACCCAAAAGCCAACATGATAAGATATGCACCTTGCTAGGTCATACCCACATATTTACCATCACACTTCCACGAGACACACAACGCACCATACTAGGGCATGCCCATACTTGAACAATCAAGCTTTTCATGTGTGCTTCTTATCAAAAGCATCTTAAACTTCATATTTATTCAGGCATTTTACATAATTACATAGACATATCCAATCACCACATACTTATGTATCATATACATGCTCTAACCATAAACAAGAAATATGCAATCAGAAAAAATACAAGCGATGGTTATGGTCATACTGATGTAATTCCTTGGATCTACAAGGAATGACTATCACCTAAGGTCTACATCACATGTAGCAACCTATTGTTGATGAAGATCTATGCTTGAACCAATCTGTGTTGATCAGTTCAACACTTGAACTGATCGGCTCACCTCGTGGCCGCTTAGTTTGGTTCTTGAAATGCTCATATAGTCTCAGGTTTAACCGATGTCTGGACTCCTCCAGTCAATCATTGGAGCACCAGTCGATCAGTTTGTCTCCTCCTATCACCTGGCCTCATTGGTCCTCCAGTAAATTGGTTTGTCTCACGAGTCGGTCGGTTCGTTAGGTACAAATCATCTTCTCATGGTGAAATATAAATTAAAAGTATCATATTTCATATTACATTGGAAAAGGGAAAACCTCGAGTTACATCGAGGGGAAATATGAAGAAGAGCATTACTTTACATTTGCAAAGGAAGAGAGAGGCTCGGTATGCAAATTGAGTAGCAATAGGAAATAAACCAAACAACCAAGCACACAATCCACATGGGTTTTGGCCATAACCACACATACATCCACCATCAAAACACTTTTAAGGCGACATGTATTGATTGTATATATATATATATATATATATATATATTCCCTTGCTAGGTTTTAACATTTGTAGTATAAGGATGTTATTCCCCATAATTATGTGGAATATAAATATTCTCCCACTAAATATTTTTTAATCACATATTTCATCTTCATCATAATTTAAGTCAAACTCTTTAACTATCTTTCCAAAATAGAAGATTCTAACTTTGAGACGCTTACTTCAATCCATGAATTGACTTTTGTAGATTACATTATTTATTTGCATTATTTGGATTTATAAAACCTTTAGGCTGTGTCACCCACACATCCTCATGAATATTCCGATTAAGGAATTCAATTTTAACATCCATATGCCAAATCTCATAGTCATATTAAGCTGCAATAGCAAGCATGATCATGTTGAATTTAATCATGTCAACTGGTGAAGGTTTTTTTTTATGTTCAACATCTTGATCTTGTTTGAAATCTTTACAACCAATCTTCTCTTATAGGTCTGTACACTACCATCCATGTTGGTCTTTTCTCAAAGATCCAAATGCGCCCTATGGGTTTTACCCCTTCATGTGGATCCACCAAGGTCATACCTTGTTGGTTTACATGGAGTCCATCTGTTACGACCCATATCAGGGTTAGTCAACAAATACCTCGAATTAGGGTGAAACACCTTGATTAGTGCTAAGTACCTTATTAAACATCATGGTTAATCAAGATAAGCTAATATGTGAATCAATGGATGAGATTGAATCATCTGAGGAAATTAACGATAATAGCAATGCTGATCGTTAGGTTAACTAAGTTGCATTAAGTACCCATATTCAGTTAGTGCTTTGACCAGTTGTGACAATCTAATCAACATGATGTCTTGCTTCGAGGGTGTAGAGGACCTCGTGCTTGAAGTTTTGCAAAAGAAATCGTTCGATTTGGACCCTCGAGGCGAAAGTTATAGACTTTTTGTTCTCCTTGGACCTATAGTGCAATTTTTCCAGTTTTTCTTTTAGACTTTTATTTTCCTTTGCCTTTTCTCGCTTATCCCTTCCGCCTTTATCTTCCTCACACGGCCGATACAACATGGACCGCTAGACCGGCGCCCGATTGAACCAGCAGGCGGTGACCAAGAGCGATCTTGGGCGCGATTTCTCTGGCTTAGTAGCTCCGATCCGCAGACGCCCTCTTCTTCTTCTCCTTCCTCTGCCTTTCTTCTTCCCCCAGCCCGCCCTAGCGGTGCTTCTTCCAGCTTGGGTGTCACCTCCAACCTACAACCAGTAGCAGTGTCAGCCGTGTTCAAGCAGCAACGACAGGTTCAGGGTCGAGTTGGGCGACGTTGCTTCGCTTTTGGATGGGCGAAGCCTCCTTGTACCTCTCCTCTTCTTCTTCACCTTGTCCGTTCTTCACTAGTTAGGGCGGCGCCCCAGCTAGCACTTGCAGCTGCGCCCGATGGCAGCAGCAAGGGGAGTTTGAGCGGGGCGATTTGGGGTCCTAGAGTTCGGTTGAGCAGGTCGTCCACCTCCCCTTCCTTCTTTTTCTTTCCTACCTTCCCCAAACGCTGCCCACCTGTGCCCAAGCAGCATGAAAGACACCCCATTTAGCTGCAGCAGCAGCTGCGTGAAGCCGTGGCCAGAGGGCATCCTGGCACAGCAAAAACACCACCAAACGGCGGCATCGACTTCGGCCGTGTGCCCAGAGCAGAGATTTGCAATCAATTGCTTCGATTCTGCATCCTAGCTCAGCTCCCTCTTTAATCTGTGCAAGCGTAGAACTATTTGGCAGGTTCAAATTTGGGTCTGTTCCAAGGTAAAAGACGACCCAAAATTTGCCCCGAAACAAGCTCTGGAGGCATCTTCAATCGGATCCAGACATCCCAAACCGTTGTGAGTAGGAGTTCATTTAGTTATCATCATTTAACTCCTTAGTTGGAATTTTTAGGTAAACTGTGCATTTTTCGCTGATACTTGGCTTTTGGACAATATTTGGCATTACTCGAATTTTATTTCATAAACTGCTTCCTTATGCCGTTATATGATTTAGTTTAGTATATGATCAGTGTGGATTGAATTAATGAATTTATATGGTTCATTGGAACTTGAAATACGTAACATGATTGATAAAAATGATAGAATTTCCTGTATTACAACTGCAATGTATACGTTGAGCATAAAATGGATGTTTAGCATTGAAACTAGATATGTTGATACTGAGTCATGTTTAAAGATGACAATTGATGTATATGTGTTTTCAAGTGATGCTCAGAATATGAAATAAGTATTAAATGTGATATTCATGTTTAAGTGTTTATATGTTAATCAGTTAATAGACGTAGGTGCCCCAACACCGTAGAACCCCATTGCACGGTCTGTACCTTTGGGGTAAAACGGTCAGCCCTGGGGATACGCCCAGGCATCGTAGACTCGTGTCCAACAAATATCGAATGTCTTGGTGACACGAAGTCTGAGAGGTAGGATCCCGGTCAGCCCTGGGGATACGCCCAGGCATCAGAGATCCAAGAGAATGTCCCGGTCAGCCCTGGGGATACGCCCAGGCATCAGAGACAATGTCCCGGTCAGCCCTGGGATACGCCCAGGCATCGGAGACTTAGAGACCCTCCGACTGTGCACTACAGGTTGCGGGAGGAGTCCAGAGCACTCAGAGTTAGTGCAGTGAGGCCTTGTGAGCCTGAGAGTCCTGCGCAGACCAGGACGAGAAGTCAGACTTAGCATTTTCCGGGTGTGTCGCTAAGTCTTGTACGGTGGGATCGTAGTTCGCTACAGATCTTCATATGCAGAGTGCACTGCATATGTTTGGGGCATAACTAAAATGTAATCATATAGGATCACAGTAAATTTAATATGTTAAGAGTTTAGAACTTCTGTGCTAGTTCTCAATAATTGCTTTATTATTCAAGATATGCAGTTTCTGATATTTTATGCTTTACAGTTATGCGATATTTGTTGTTGTATAGAAATGTGATTATTATCTGTAAAATCTGCTATGTCATTAGAAATGCTCTGTATAGTATTGTTCTTATGCTTTATTTCAATTTAATAAACTTGACGAGTTGTTTAATGATAGTTAAATGAAAAACTATTCACTGAGCGAGTAGGCTCACTCCTCTACTCAAACATTTTCAGGTCAGCGACAGTTCCAGGAATCTGAAGGATCTTACCACCCTAGTCAGTAGAAGGTATATGTAGTTAGTTAGATAGTGGTCTCTTAGTCCTTTCCCCTCGGTCCTTGGGACATGGCGTGGGTGAGAGAGAGTGTGTATGTGGAATGTGTATAAAGATGTAAATTAACTGTTATGTTTACTTTCTGTTAAACAATGTTACATGTTGTAAACTCTATTTATGTTCTCTAGCCAGTTTAATTGAAATGCTTCCGCAATAGTTTATTATGTTTTAGTTTATAGCAATAATCCGAATATCATTACGAGGTTTAAAAAAAAAAGTTCTCAGTGATTTGTTATGTGATAATCCCTCTGTCGTGCCCTAATCTCGTGATTTGTGGTTAGTGTGAGATCAGGGTGTGACATCTTGGTATCAGAGCATAGGTTGAGTATATGAATGCTCTAAGTCAAGGTCAGGGGATGACAAGAGACCAATAGGATTAGGATTTAGGTGTCTTCCTTCTAACTGCAATTTTATAACAGGAAGTGTTCTGTTATAGTATTGCAGATGACAGGAAGAGGACGTGGTCACGAGAATCAAGTTTAGAGTTTAAGCTGAGTCATCAGGGATCATTAGGATCAAAAGATAGAGTTATAATTAAGATGGATAAGAAATGATGTGTTTTTAGCTCTGGGAGGTCTGAGTGTTTAGATACCCTGGCCAGGTGTCTGAATACTTAGATTGACCAGTATCAAGCTACTCTGTCTGTTCTTCTCTGGATGCCCTGGCCAGGTATGCAGAGGAAGGATGGGCTAGAGAGAAACCCTAGAAATCTTAGGGTTATGAGATAAGAAATTAATGTAGGAATAAGAGATTACATATAGGATGCGATATAACTCTTACTTGATTTTGCTTATTTGATATAAAAATCACTAGAAATGCTCTTATATGCATGAAATTAGATTTTCAGTTTGTAAAGTAAACATGATTCTTTTATGTTGTTGTGTGTTATGAAATGATTTATTTACTGTTTATATTCTTTGTATTAAGTAGACCAGAAGTTATGCTTAAATGAGTCTGCCCTAAGTGGATATTCTTTCCACATGTTTGAGATTAATAGGAGTTGGTTAATCCTGAATAGCTCTTGGCTTCAGGACTACAGGTTCGGCCTGGTCCGGCTGGCAGGATGCGTTACTGAGATCTAATGACTCCTATTAACAGTATAATAAGAGTAGACTCTGGATAATTTAGACTCACAACATAGTAAGAATGTACATACACTAAGACGTTGAGATGTAAAAGAAAGATTAGAACAGCTAAGAATTTGCTGGAAATGATATCAGAGGCCCAATGTTGGAACCTCATGTGAGCAATCCTTAATTAGAAATAAAGGAACACAATAAGGTTCAGATTAAATTTAATGATTAAGTGAGAGATACCCTTAATGGTAATAATCAATAATGCATAACCTATGCATGGATCCAATACATGATTAGTAAACCCTAGTGGAGGGTGTATCATAGTGAAACCCTAGCTGAGGGTGTATCATTGCGATTGTTTATAGGCAACTTTATAATAAAGTTATGCCTTAAAACTAAGATAAGTCCATATCTTGTGAGATAGCTGGACAATTCTAATGTGTGGCCTATGCATTATATGCTAAAGGTGAGTATTCTGTGATGGAATGCATTAAGAGGGGAGATACCTTAATACAAGATAAAGTTGGTTAACTCTAGAGGGTCTGAATTAATGAGAAACGGGGAACCCTAACCCTAATTTGGGGAAAAGGGAATGATAAACCATGTTTGATAGTGAACCCTAATTCCTGGTTAAGGAATTATGGTATTACTACTGTATCACATGATGTGATAAATATCTTGTATGACTGTTATCATGCCTAATAACCATGCAGGTATGATGAGATGATGAATATAGCCAAGTTTGGGCTGTGACATTTATATAATAAATGTTGATTGGCTTTTTGTGTGTTGATGTTGTTGTTGCTTAATAAAAGTAATAATGTGTACAGATTTTATGAACCATGTGAATAAGTTGTTGCCTAGTGAGAGGTGACAAGATATGAATGGCCTTGTGAGCCATGTGTGATGCTTGGGTAACAAGTATCATGTTTATTTGTAGCATTTGTGTTAATAAGTTATGCTAGAGAACTTGGTTGATGTTACATTTCTGTTATATATCTATAGTTCATTGATGATTATTCATATCAGTTGTATTCATTACAAGTAGATGGATGAACTTATGAGATCTAAAGTTTGATTTCAAACTAAGGAAGAAAAGTCACACCACAATAATGTTATGTTACTGATAAGGACCAAACCCTAGAATGTTTAGAGTTGAAGTAGTTCAAGGGATGTCGCTAGTGATTTGACCTTGAATACTAGCATCCCTATAAAACAAGATCATGAGATTTGTTCTATGAAAGGTAAGCTAACATTAATAAAATCTAGGGTTTAAAGGTAGATAAACAATATGAAAATAACTTGGAGAAAAGAGTAAGATATAAATTTGAAATGTAACTATAAGTAGTAGCATAGAATGAGGAGTACTACGCGATACATGATATGAAGTTAGTTGTTGTAGTTCATGCTCTTATGACACAGCGTCACTATCTTTATGATGTGACAATAGATTACCACCATGGTAAAGAGAATGTGGTGAATGATGCTTTCAGCAGAAAGTAAAGTTCAACAGCTAATGCATTCTCTATGACAGGTTTCAATAGAGACCTGTTAGTAGAAATGTGGGAGTTGAACTTAGACTTAGGGGTGACAACACAGAGTGATTTGATTGTACAGATGTAAGTTAAGCCTACTTCTTATGATCAGATCAAGGAACTACAATAGGGTGATAGTGAGTTAAACCAGACCATGCATGACATGATAGGAGGAAAAGAGACCAGAGTTTAAGTTTTTAAGATGATAAGGTGTTGTATTAGCATGACATGTTGTGTGTACCTCGAGATAGTGAGTTGAAAGAAAAGATTCTTATGGAAGCACATGTATTGATGTATGCTATGCTTTCAGGAAAACACTAAGATGTATATGAATCTCAAGGAGTTGAAACGGATGGTCAGATATGCAGAAGGATGTAGCTGAGTATGTGGTTAAAAGTAATGTGTACCAGTAGGTTAAGGCTGAACCCTAGGAAATCTATAGCTACCTTGTAATCTTTTTCTATGCCTGAATGGGAATGGGAACGTATCACAATGGATTTGTGATAGGGTTGCCCAAGACACCTAGAGGTTATGATTTGATATGAATGATTGTGGATAGACTAATTTAGTCTGCTTACTTTCTTCATATTAAGTCAACCTTTGATGTTTCGAAACTTGACTAAGATATACATGGATGGAATAATTAGGTTGCTTGGTAATCCAGTTTCAATCATGTCATTTTGAGAACCTAAGTTCACATCTAGGATTGTAGAAACAGTTGCATCGTGCTTCGGGCACAAAGATAAGATTCAGTACAACCTTTTTACCCGCATACGGATGGTCAGTCTGAGAGAACCATTCAGGCTCTTGAGGACATGCTGAGAGCATGTGTTTTGCGTTTTAGTGGAAGTAGGGATGAACATTTAAGTCTTATAGAGTTTGCTTAGTGTGAATGTTGAGTTTAGAAATACACAACTGATAATGGTTCGGTTTGAATATAAACCCAGGAAATACAAATTTGGTAAACCATTAGGTGCATGATTTCAAGATAGCAAGATAGCATTAAAATATACAAATAAACCTAGTTGCATGCTTCCTGTTATGTTAATGGGTATGACAACATTTTCATGAATTGGCACGTTTCTCTGAGATATTATTAGAAATTCTCAAGTACTATTAAATATTTGTGTATGATACGTAATTAACTCTTAATTGAGTTACGTGATGCATAAACCAGGATTTGGGTTAATATGCATGTTCTTCGAGAAATTTCAGATAATTGAAAAATATTACAGATGGTTTCTTATAGGTGAAGTAAATTACTCTTATTGATGTAATAAGATGTTCAATTACATGAATTCAGTATGTATGTGCCAAAATTGATTTGAGTTTGGAATATTTATGAATTTTAAATTTGCCTGCATGTATGATATAAAGATTACTCAGTAATTACAATGATTTTGAATATACTGCTCTTCCAGTTTTAGAATGATACCGTATCGTGATTTGAATTGCAATCAAACAGATGAGATAACGGAAACCCTAAGAATAGGGTGTTGACATGTGACTAGTGAATGAGATAACCCTAAGAGTAGGGTGTTGGCATGTGATGAATGAATAAGGCAAATGAAACCCTAAGGATAGGGTGTACGATGAATCAAGTATTTTGATATCAATTTTCATTATGAGATGTGATGATGTTTAACAGTTAAATTGCATGATTTTATTTTAGTACCAAATTGACATGCATTCTGTTTATTTAAGAATTTTAGTTTGTCTGCATGTATAGTATGATAATTTCTTAGTAATTACCATAAATTGAGATACTGTTATAACAGTTCTACAAAGACAATGTTTTGTGGGTTGATCTGGAATTAGATCAGATGTGTCCTATGTTGAGGGACCAATACAGACAGTTGATCAGAGGATCAAGAAACTCAAGAATCGTGAGATACCCTTAGAGAAGGTTTTGTGGAAAAACCACAACCTAGAAGGAGACACATGGGAAGTTTTGGGGTTAGATGTGCGCAACTAGTTTCCTTTCCTCTTTTAGGAATTTCGGGATGAAATTCTTATAAGGGAGGGAGATTGTTACGACCCATATCAGGGTTAGTCAACAAATACCTCGAATTAGCGTGAAACACCTTGATTAGTGCTAAGTACCTTATTAAACATCATGGTTAATCAAGATAAGCTAATATGTGAATCAATGGATGAGATTGAATCATCTGAGGAAATTAACGATAATAGCAATGCTGATCGTTAGGTTAACTAAGTTGCATTAAGTACCCATATTCAGTTAGTGCTTTGACCAGTTGTGACAATCTAATCAACATGATTTCTTGCTTCGAGGGTGTAGAGGGCCTCGTGCTTGAAGTTTTGCAAAAGAAATCGTTTGATTTGGACCCTCGAGGCGAAAATTATAGACTTTTTGTTCTCCTTGGACCTATAGTGCAATTTTTCCAGTTTTTCTTTTAGACTTTTATTTTCCTTTGCCTTTTCTCGCTTATCCCTTCCGCCTTTATCTTCCTCACACGGTCGATACAACAGGGACCGCTAGAGCGGCGCCCGATTGAACCAGCAGGCGGTGACCAAGAGCGATCTTGGGCGCGATTTCTCTGGCTTAGTAGCTCCGATCCGCAGACGCCCTCTTCTTCTTCTCCTTCCTCTGCCTTTCTTCCCCCCCCAGCCCGCCCTAGAGGTGCTTCTTCCAGCTTGGGTGGTGCCTCCAACCTACAACCAGTAGCAGCGTCGGCCGTGTTCAAGCAGCAACGACAGGTTCAGGGTCGAGTTGGGCGACGTTGCTTCGCTTTTGGATGGGCGACGCCTCCTTGTACCTCTCCTATTCTTCTTCACCTTGTCTGTTCTTCACTAGTTAGGGCGGCGCCCCAGCTAGCACTTGCAGCTGCGTCCGATGGTAGCAGCAAGGGGAGTTTGGGCGGGGCGATTTGGGGTCCTAGAGTTCGGTTGAGCAGGTCGTCCACCTCCCCTTCCTTCTTTTTCTTTCCTACCTTCCCCAAGCGCTGCCCACCTGTGCCCAAGCAGCATGAACGACACCCCATTTAGCTGCAGCAGCAGCTGCGTGAAGCCGTAGCCAGAGGGCATCCTGGCACAGCAAAAACACCACCAAACGGCGGCATCGACTTCGGCCGTGTGCCCAGAGCAGAGATTTGCAATCAATTGCTTCGATTATGCATCCTAGCTCAGCTCCCTCTTTAATCTGTGCAAGCGTAGAACTGTTTGGCAGGTTCAAATTTGGGTCTGTTCCAAGGTAAAAGACGACCCAAAATTTGCCCCGAAACAAGCTCTGGAGGCATCTTCAATCGGATCCAGACATCCCAAACCGTTGTGAGTAGGAGTTCATTTAGTTATCATCATTTAACTCCTTAGTTGGAATTTTTCGGTAAACTGTGCATTTTTCGCTGATACTTGGCTTTTGGACAGTATTTGGCATTACTCGAATTTTATTTCATAAACTGCTTCCTTATGCCGTTATATGATTTAGTTTAGCATATGATCAGTGTGGATTGAATTAATGAATTTATATGGTTCATTGGAACTTGAAATACGTAACATGATTGATAAAAATGATAGAATTTCCTGTATTACAACTGCAATGTATACGTTGAGCATAAAATGGATGTTTAGCATTGAAACTGGATATGTTGATACTGAGTCATGTTTAAAGATGACAATTGATGTATATGTGTTTTCAAGTGATGCTCAGAATGTGAAATAAGTATGAAATGTGATATTCCTGTTTAAGTGTTTATATGTTAATCAGTTAATAGACTTAGGTGCCCCAACACCGTAGAACCCCATTGCGCGGTCTATACCTTTGGGGTAAAATGGTCAGCCCTGGGGATACGCCCAGGCATCGGAGACTTGTGTCCAACAAATACTGAATGTCTCGGTGACACAAAGTCTGAGAGGTAGGATCCCAGTCAGCCCTGGGGATACGCCCAGGCATCGGAGATCCGAGAGAATGTCCCGGTCAGCCCTGGGGATACGCCCAGGCATCGGAGACAATGTCCCGGTCAGCCCTGGGGATACGCCCAGGCATCAGAGACTTAGAGACCCTCCGACTGTGCACTACAGGTTGCGGGAGGAGTCCAGAGCACTCAGAGTTAGTGCAGTGAGGTCTTGTGAGCCTGAGAGTCCTGTGCAGACCAGGACGAGAAGTCAGACTTAGCATTTCCCGGGTGTGTCGCTAAGTCTTGTACGGTGGGATCGTAGTTCGCTACAGATCTTCATTTGCAGAGTGCACTGCATATGTTTGGGGCATAACTAAAATGTAATCATATAGGATCACAGTAAATTTAATATGTTAAGAGTTTAGAACTTCTGTGCTAGTTCTCAATAATTGCTTTATTATTCAAGATATGCAGTTTCTGATATTTTATGCTTTACAGTTATGCAATATTTGTTGTTGTATAGAAATGTGATTATTATCTGTAAAATCTGCTATGTCATTAGAAATGCTCTGTATAGTATTGTTCTTATGCTTTATTTCAATTTAATAAACTTGACGAGTTGTTTAATGATAGTTAAATGAAAAACTATTCACTGAGCGAGTAGGCTCACTCCTCTACTCAAACATTTTCAGGTCAGCGACAGTTCCAGGAATCTGAAGGATCTTACCACCCTAGTCAGTAGAAGGTATATGTAGTTAGTTAGATAGTGGTCTCTTAGTCCTTTCCCCTCGGTCCTTGGGACATGGCGTGGGTGAGAGAGAGTGTGTATGTGGAATGTGTATAAAGATGTAAATTAACTGTTATGTTTACTTTCTATTAAACAAGTTACATGTTGTAAACTCTATTTATGTTCTCTAGCCAGTTTAATTGAAATGCTTCCGCAATAGTTTATTATGTTTTAGTTTACAGCAATAATCCGGATATCATTACGAGGTTTTAAAAAAAAAGTTCTCAGTGATTTGTTATGTGATAATCCCTCTGTCGCGCCCTAATCTCGTGATTTGTGGTTAGTGTGAGATCGGGGTGTGACACCATCTTTGATCCCATGTCCTCAAGCCATTTCTCTGGCTCTAGTCCCTCAATAGCTTCTAGATAGGTTGTTGGCTCATCATATTATGACCAACTCACCACCTTCTTGAGTTATAAGATGTCATTATCTTTCAAACTCAAGGCATGTCCTATTAGATCTATTAGGTTTTGTGTTACATAAGGAACTTGAGATTCCACAACAATTTGTCACTCTCCTTGTTCCTACCATGCCTCATTAGGTTCAATGTTTTCTTGTTTGTCTTAAACTTTTCGATTTCTACTTTTACTCCCACGGATTACTTTGGAACTAAGTTCCCCTTCAGGAATACAACCATCCTGGATAACAAATAACTTTGTTTTTGGATTCATATATAAAAGTTTTATTCAACAAAATAAAATTTATGCAATTTGTGGACAAAGCCTTCCAAGAAACTATTTCCTTACATAAGCTTTCAATCCTAATCCTTATAGAAGACATATTGGGACACCACCCATGCCATATTTCATATGGTGTCTTTTAAACCATTTTAGATGATACATTGTATTAGTGTAAAGCATGTGTCATAAAGGAAATATAAGATTAGCTAGATTTATTAATAATCACACCATCACCAAAAGGGTGTGATTCCTTCTTTTTGATACATCTGAATGTTTCAGGTGGAGTTCATCATGATACACTATCATGATTTCCTAGAAGGTCCTCAAACTCTTGGTTCAAAGTATTTCCATATTGATCATATCAAAGTCTTTTAATACTTACACCAAGTGTTTTATATACTTCATTCATAATCTCCTTGAACACTTAAAGAAATTTAGACTTGTATTTCGTTAAATACAATCTACCTTATCTACTGAGATCATGAGGTACTAATAACCACCTCTAGCATTTATTATAAAATTTCTATGTACATCAGTATGTATGAGTCCTAATAGAATAATCACTCTCCCACTACATCTAGTGAAGATGCTTTCATCATATTTCCCAATAAATAAGGCTCACATGTCTCTATTGATTCAATAACTAAATAAGTCTAGATAACCATCATTTGGATTCTAAAGATGCATTTTTCATTTATATGCTTTAGATGACATTGCTATAGGTATTTATTGTTTGAGTGATCATGTCATTCAGTACATATATTTGTCTCCACAACTATCTAATATAAACTATGAGACATTAGGCCATTTCCATAAAAGATCTTATCTTTGAAAGAAAAACATCAAATGTGTTCATAATATTCTTATCCATACAAGATTCATGACGTTTTTTATTGATGGAAGGTACATAATAAATATTCACTAATTCTATTACATGCTCATTACATGAATGGTATATTCCAACTATAGTGGCATCAACACTTGCTTCACACAATTTTAAATTACTTCTTCTCATTTCCTAAAGTGGAGATCTCTATCTCCTTCTTCTTCCTAAGACCCTCTATGTTAAGAGCACAATCCCTTTTCTAATGTCTAGGATGGTGACAACGGTGGCTCTTTCCTTCCTTATTCACTCCTCCCTTAGATTTTAGTGCCGAAGACTTAGGCATCTAGATAGCTTTAGAACTCTTCTTAGCTTTTCATTTTCCCTTGGACTTCCCTCTATTGATCATCATTATAGATTTGGGTTTGTCCTTCTTCATCTGTGTTCCAGTTGTCCTCAACATGCCAAGTCATTTTGATAATGGTTTGTCAAAATCATTCATGTTGTAGTTCATGACAAACTGGCTGTGTGATTCTAGCAGTGACTACATAATCACATATGTGGCCAACTCTTGACCCAAGGGAAATCCCATTCTAGCGAGGTTCTAAACATACCCAATCAATTTTAGTATATGTGAGCCTACTGGATCTCCTTCTACCATGTTTCACTTGAACAACACCTTAGAGACATCATATCTCTCTGTCTTTCCTAATCTTGGTACATTTTCTTAAGATGTGTAACCATCTCAATAACATCGATGTTCTCATGTTGTCTCTACAACTCATAGTTTATTGAGCACAACATCATACACTTGACATCCAAAACATCTTCAGAGTGTTTCTTGTAAGCATCCCTGTCATCCTTAGGCACAATGGGAGGAGGTTGATCTAGCTCTGGTGTCTCCTGGACATAGAGCATGCTCTCTTGAGTGAGAACGATTCTCAATGTCCAAAACCAGTCATGGAAGTTGTTATTGTTGAGCTTGTCCTTATCAAGGACCAATCACAATGAAAACATGTATGTGTTTTCCATTATAATCTAGAAACAATATTACAAAATTAGTCAAAACATTTGATTAATCTGATTTGATAAGTTTGATGAAATTAATTAGGCCTTTAACTAATTATCACTCCCACTATTTTGTTCAAATTGATACCCTCACTACCAATTTGGAAGATTTTAGTGTACAATATTCTAGTGAGCCAAGATCCAAAATAATTAATTTAATACCCAACCAACGTTAGCTCTCATAACCAATTATTTAAGGTAGGCAACATTTGCCAATTGCATCTCATACAATTTCTGGATAGATGGTATGCACAATCCCTTGTCATAGTCCAAATGCATGCTTCTAGGCACTTAATCCTATTAAGGTCACCTAGTTAATCCTGACCCAAAAGCCAACATGATAGGATATGCACCCTGCTAGGGCATACCCACATATTTACCATCACACTTCCACGAGACACACAACGCACCATGCTAGGGCATGCCCATACTTGAACAATCAAGCTTTTCATGTGTGCTTCTTACCAAAAGCATCTTAGACTTCATATTTATTCAGGAATTTTACATAATTACATAGACATATCCAATCACCACATACTTATGTATCATATACATGCTCTAACCATAAACAAGAAATATGCAATCAGAAAAAATACAAGTGATGGTTATGGCCATACTGATGTAATTCCTTAGATCTATAAGGAATTACTATCACCTAAGGTCTACATCACATGTAGAAACCTGTTGTTGATGAAGATCTATGCTTAAACCAATCTGGGTTGATCAGTTCAACACTTGAACTGATTGGCTCACCTCGTGGCCGCTCAGTTGGGTTCTTGAAATGCTCATATAGTCTCAGGTTTAACCGATGTCTGGACTCCTCCAGTCAATAGTTGGACCACCAGTTGATCAGTTTGTCTCCTTCTATCACCTGGCCTCATTGGTCCTCCAGTCAATTGGTTTGTCTCATGATATGTTCGGTTCATTAGGTACAAATCATCTTCTCATGATGAAATATAAATTAAAACTATCATATTTCATATTACATTGGAAAAGGGAAAACCTCGAGTTACATCGAGGGGAAATAGGAAGAAGAGCATTACTTTACATTTGCAAAGGAAGAGAGAGGCTCGGTATGCAAATCGAGTAGCAATAGGAAATAAACCAAACAACCAAGCACATAATCCACATGGGTTTTATCCGTAACCACACTTACATCCACCATCAAAACACTTTTAAGGCGACATGTATTGATTGTATATATATATATATATATATATATATATATATATATATATTAGTGGAATCATATGTGATATTAATCAAATATTCACATTAACCATTTTAATGTTTGCATCATATGCAATAAAATAATTTTGATCATATCCATTCAAATCCCTAATATACTGGACATTAATGTGGCTCAAATTCTACTATTGGGAAATTGGGGTAATAGATGAGGTATCAGAAACAAAAAATTTAATGTATGATTCCCTAATCAATATTATCTCATCAACAATGATGTATGAAGAAAGGAAGATAACAAGATTTTTACCTGGTCCTGGAGCAATTCCAGTGATAACTCTTGTGGCAGTAATATGCACCTTGCTTCAATTTACAACATGTTTCTTCTTCATGGATCACTCAAACATTCGTTAGCAACAACCTCCTGGTATAGCACCACAGATGGTGGTTGACATTTTCCTTCTAGTGATAGGAAACGACCTCCTCACCTCTAGAGTAGTCTGTGCAGACCACTGTGAATGCCATGTTGTGCTACCAGATCCAACGGGAAGGAGTTGTCCCTTCAAACATCAATCTTCTAGGATTGATTCACTCTCCAACAATTGTCACTCCCTTACTATCCCTCCCTTTAATGGTAGGACTTTCTTGGGTTCTCTATTGGTTACCACAACTAGAGAGGACAAAAATTGTCATAGCTTATTCTTGTGTCTGAGAAGCCCCCAATACCCCTCTATTTATAGGAGGGCTAGGGTGAGGGTTTCAAGTCAGTCTGTGAGTCAAAGAGACGGAATTCACGAATTTTCTAGAAACTATGAATGGTAAACTTGTTGGTTCACTCTCCAACCGATCGGTTGATAGGGTGAACCAGTCATTTTACTTCATGAAATGATCATTTCATATCATGAAATGGTCGTTTCACATGTCCAAATTAGGAATATATTTAGCCAATCGTTACTTTCAATTGATCTGACACTCCAATGGACCGATTTCACACTTGAATTGGTCAATTCAGAGCCTAGTCAGTCAATTTTGAACCAATGTTGTATAAATTTAATACGTAAACACCTTTAGTAATCAAGTTAAACATCATTCATGAATAAACTCCTATTCCAAGTGCATCCTATGTGTGTGACCCTATAGGTCCCAAATTATATTGGTAGTGAATGTCCATAACTAACTTATGACATCACAAGTAGTGAGTGGTAACTAGAAACACATCATTGTTACCCAAGTAATCGAAAAGTTGGAGAACAACTTCAACCTACAATCTGTGATCAGTGTTACTATGATCATATAGTTCCTTTATCTCTAATATCTAGATTGAACTCAAGGCATGGAATCATCATCCTTTTAACATTCAATCCATGTTTCTTTAACTAGAGCAGACCGTCTGAGATGCATGTCAGTTCACATATCATATGTTGAATCACATGAGTTTGGCCATACATTTCTTAGTCTCTCTTATCAAGTGGCATGGATATCAAACTCTTGTAGGAGGGAAAAATTCCATCTACATCACTTGCACTCAATCCCCATCTATCAAAGAGTACTCGAGCATCAACTTTATGACAACCCTTGTTCAAGGTCATGTTTGATGATGTCAAAGTACAATGAACGACACATTATGAGTGTAGTGACTTCAGGTATAAGAACCACAATTAGCACTATCACTATGAGAGTTGATTTTGTCTACCATTCTATGGTATCCATGTATCACTCTCAAGGTCAGTCTATCTGATACACTGTTCTTTAACATGTACCTATGTGCTTGAGTTGATATCACATATCCTATCCATGTATCACTCTCTTGTTTGATGTTCTTTAACATGTACCTTTGTCATCAATCAACACACACTCTACTCTTATGTATTACTATTGTCTATTTTGTTTCCACAATAATACCTGACTAGGGACATAACAAGAATGTATATAATCTTATTATACGTATGATATCATTGTTCGAGTCCTTAACCTGAAGACATATGTCATTGAGTAATATCATTTTTTAGACATATGTTATATCTATGTCATCATCTCATGATTGAGACAAACATAATAGACAAAATTACCTTTATAATTATTGACTCAAGTATATGTTGCCCATAACAATCATTGTAGGATTGGCTCTATGGGAATACATACCAACACTTCAAGTAAGATTTACAATAATCATGAGAATCCTTGATCATGGTTGGCCAACAGAAACCACATTCGAGAATTTTTGTGTGCATTCATTCCTTAAAAGATGACCCCCACATGCATCATAGTGGCACATGGAGAGTATATATGATGCTCACCTTCGGGAATGAACCTTCTAATGAGTTGGTCAGGGAAGTACTTGAAGAGACGTGGGTCATTCTACATATAAATTTTCACTATACCAAATATTTCTCCCTTGACCACATGCTACACACTCTTACACTAGCCAAAAATCGGCTATGTGCTTCAACCATGATTTTCTAGTAGAGACAACTAGCACGAGTTCTTCATGAGGAATTGTTTCTTTGATTTTGTTCAATTCTTCACAAGGTTCCTCAATGTGTGAAAAGTGGTCATCCACAGAATTTTTAGTTTCCTCCTTGTCAAAAATTTTCAAATCCAATTCTTGGAGCAAAAGAATCAATCATATTAGTCTCCGCTTTGAATATTTTTTAGACATAATGTACTTGAGTGAAGCATGGTCAATGTAGAAAATGACTTTGTTTTGGAGAACACAAGGACAAAACCTATCAAGGGAGAAGCGTATTTCAAGCAATTATTTTATATGTGGTGGTGTGGTTCCTTTGAGATTATCTAAAGTTTTTCCTGCATGGTAAATAGGATGTGGAATCTAGTAAATCCTTTGGCCCGATACATACCTACCACCATATTATATGCATCACACTATATTAAATGTCCTATTTGAGTATGGGGTTACATGATAGGATTAAAATCAACTTATACTTTAAGTGATTGGAAGCTTCAAGGCATTTTTCACCAAATTGGAATTCTACATCTTTCTCAAGAAATGAATATGACTTTGATTATAAAGAGGAGGTAGAAACCCTTCATGCCCCAAGAAGAGAGGACATATCTTATGGTGGGAGGAATAGTTAAAGTAGAAACGAGACAAACTTTTGCTTTGTCAACCTCAATCTTGGATTTTGAAACTCGATGTCCGAGCACAATAACATTCAAGAATCATGAAGTGACTTTTCTCCCAAGAAAGCACAATGTGAACTTTCACACACCTTTCTAAAAAAGTTGCGAGATGTGAAAAATACTCATAAGAATATTTCGTAAAAACTAAAAATCATCCATAAACACTTCAAGGGACGAGTCAAGCATATTGGCAAAAATAGATGCCACACATCTATAAAATTTAGATGGAGCATTGAAAAGGTTGAATAACATCATCCTATGAGCAAATTTCTGGCTGGACATGTGAATGTGATCTTCTCCTCATTAACTAGATGGACTACCACTTGAAAATAACCTAAGTATCCATCAAGAAAGCAATAAAAACTCTATCCTACCAATCTATCAAGTATCTAACCAATGAAGGGCAATGGGAAGTGGTCTTTGTTGGTCCTTGCATTCAACTTGGTATAATATGCACGCATCCTCCATTTTTTCTATTCTCTCAGTTACACTAGTTCACCATTATTGCAACGGTGATCCCACCCTTTTGGGATAGAACCTGAATGGGACTCACCCTTGAACTATCTGAGATAGGATATATGATAGTTGCATCAAGGACCTTTACTACCTCTTTACATAAACCTTCTTTTAGTTTTTTATTTCACCTCCTTTTGCATTTCTTTAGTAGGACTGTGTCCTCCTCCAAGTAGATGCAATGTACACAAGTTGAAGGATTGACTTCACTCATATCAGAAATGGACCATCTAATGACGTCAATATTTTATCTTAGACACATCAAGGAGAGCATGTTGTTGGTCTTGCTAAACAAGAGAGGAAGTGATTGTGGGGAGGGTGTTGTTTGGACCAAAAATACATCTTTTAGACCCTTGGGGATGTCTTTAATTTAAGGATGTGAGGTTCTTTAATGGATGTATTCAAAGGTTTTATTGCCATGAACTATAGATATTCACTAGTGGGTACTACATCAATTGCCTCAATCTCCTCAATGTGCTCTTTAGGAAATTCAATGATTGTATCAAGCCCCTTTCCATTAGTGTAAGTTTCAATCCAAGAAGGTAAGCAATCCTCCACTATTTCATCAAGACAATCAATTAAATAGACATCCTCATCAATGTCACCAATCACTTCAGGTTTAGAAAATGATTGAAAATAGCCAATCCGGTCTTCATGTGCATGAATGTTACAAACATGGTATCAGTTCTTACTTCAAGAACAACATATACAATGGCTCACAATGGTCTACCCAAGATTATGGGGGTTTTTTGGCTATCTTTCTCCATGTTAGGGAAGTTAAAATCAACTGGGAATATGGCAAATGTACCATCATAAATCTTCACTAACACATCATCAACCTAGCCCCATGGAATCATCATAGACTGATCAACCAATTGGAGAGTGCAACTATCCAGCTCTACCTAACCCAAACCAAGTTCAATGTGCAAATGATATGGCATCAAGTTCACAATACACTTTAAGTCCAAAAGAGCTTGATCGATATGGTGTCCACCGATGTTGTAAGGAATGATAAGAGATCTAGGATCCTTCATTTTGACAGGGACCACATTGTTGTAGAATTGAACTCACTTGTTCAGTGAGATTCACTTCTTGAGGCATCCTTCTTGCATAATTTCTTTTGTATGTACACACGTCTTTGAGGAATTTTGCATAGGTGGGGATTTGCTCGACTACATTCAAAAGAGGTATATTAGTGTCTGATGCATTGATTTTGAATCACTTTTCACATGCTATTTTTTGTCTTTTTAAGCATGAATGCTCTCACTTAGATGTGTTTTTTCTTTATTTCCTATTTATTAGTCTATAAATTACTTATGCAATAATTATTGCACATTTATATTAAAATATATGATTTTATGATCATTTTCTCAGACTTATGTTGTTGTTCCTCATAATTTAAGTAATTTGAGTATCTATTTCACAACTCAGGTCCATCAACGATCTTGTCAGTGGTACCTACATCTTAGACCCAATAGTAGTGGAAGGAGGAAACACCGGTGCTACTAAGATGCAACTTGGTGCTACCAAGAGACATGTTGATGCCATTGAGATACATACTCATTGATACTGACCAAGGGTTAGAGAGAATACGAGATGGATATCTATTTTCTCGATACTACTAAAATCATAGTCGATTACCTACTTTAGCATCCAGACTCCAAAAAAATAATCAACTCGGTGCTACTGTACATATGTTGGTAGTACCAACAAAAATTGAGAAGGCAAAAAGGGTAACCAAATTGGTGTTACCGACACCCCATCGGTGGTATCAACACAGTGCGATCAACAAATATCTAAAATTAACTTAGATCCAATTTCCACTAATCGAGTGAGGGTTAGGCCTCACTTATGACCTATGGAGTGCGGCCTGGGATTAGACATCACATACATTTTGGAAGCAAAGCCAAGAGGATAGGAGACAAAGGAGATAGCCGTAAACTGGACTATTTGAGCACTTTTGGAGGATGGATTTGCAGTCAGAAAGTTGCCGATCATGGTGTCCATTAGAAGGGATCACTGAGGCAACTTATCCAGGAGATTTTATGTTAGTTTTCTAATGTTTAGCTTTTCTTTCTTCTTTTCTTTTTACTATGATTTGATGAGAAACATGCAAGTTTAAACCCCTTTGTTCCTTAGGACATGGGAGTAGCTCGACATAACACTGTATTTAGATTTAATGAGTTTGTAATGCATTTACTTTGTTCTAAATTTAATTCAATGACATTGTTCATGATTTGTTTATGTCTGACCAACATAACCAAAGTAACAAACTACTAATTTCTTTGGGAGAGGGATTAGGAGCTAGAAAAATCATAGATCCACGTAGGTTACACCATTCTTTGGGAGAAGTATTAATACTAGCTCGACATAACACTGTATTTGGATTTAATGAGTTTGTAATACATTTCCTTTGTTCTAAATTTAAATCAATGCCATTGTTCATGATTTGTTTATGTCTGACCAATATAACCAAAGTAACAAACTACTAATATCTTTGGGAGAGGGATTCAGAGCTAGAAAAATCATAGACCCATGTAGGTTACATTGTTCTTTGGGAGAAGTATTAAGACTATTAAAGAATAACACAAAGTAATTCATTATTTGCTTGGAGTAAGCTACTAAATTGCTATGCAAACTTGGGTTTGTCTTAGTCTAGGTAGTGTATTACACTGCAAGAGTGGGTATGATGGCTACGGATTTTTAGTTCACAATAATGGTAGTTAGTTATTTATAAAAAGGATTCAAGTACTATGTGTTGTGGTGAAACCACAAGTCCTAAGGAATTCATTAAATCTTTCTTACAACCACTTTAATTCAACTTCTTAATTTCTATTCTTAGTTAATAAAAATCAATCAACCATTTCTTCATCCTAGATGATCATGTTACAATTAGTAGTGGTTTCTGGTGAATTATACCCTGAGTCTGACATTCGGGTCTATTTGGCCTTTATTACACAACTCATACACTTGTATATTACACTCACATGTCACATATGTCAAATTTTTGACACCGTTGTTGGGGAATCGACAACATAAACACTATGAAAGTTGTGGTTGGCCACTCTAGGCCATTTTTATTTTTGTTTTAATTTTCTTGGAGAAGAACACAATTGATAAATCTTTTTGTTAAACTACTAGTATTCTGTGTCCTTATAATGGAAATTACATTTTCAGGCACTCATGGTCCATACTCAAACTAAAAATTATGGAGGTTCAACTCCACCTTGTTTAGATAGGAGGATATTTTGCACAAACCACATGAGTTTGGAGATTCATCTGAGATTCTTATCCAAACCCCTCCACTATAGGCAGATCAAGGACATGCAATAAACATGTAGCAAAACAATGATGATCAGGGGGATGACTTGCAAGACTCTGATGAGGAGCATACATTTTGAGAGAAAATCAAGGGGTTTTCAATGACAACTCAGTTGGGACCCATTAGATGGCATACAATGAACATGGGAAGTTATAAAATTGATCTAGTACTGGAACATTAATTAAATCTCAAGAGTTATATAGTTGTGAGGATCAAATGGCACATATAAATGACTTTGTTTAAAGCTGAAACAGGTTGAATCATGACATGGTCCCAACCACGATGATATACTTGAAGTGATTACCTTACTCTCTTTTATATAATGCAAAGGTTTGGTTCCTTAGTTAAAATCTAGAGTCAATCGAGACATAGGATGACATGAGAAATTCCTTTTTTAGAGGTATTTCCCACTGCACACGACCAATGAGCCAGTAGGAAAATTTTGTAACTTAAAACAAAATGATGAAGAATTCTATTCCGAGGTGCAAGAGAGATTTTAGAATATGATGAGGAAAGTCTCCCATCATGGAATTGACTTGTTTGGATAGACAAAGACATTTTAATATGGCTTACGTACATGTGTAACATCCTAGGATTTGAGGCCTTAGATAAATGATATTAAAAGGAATGATTGGACTATCCATATTACCAAGATGCACCTTCTTTTCAAGGATCCCATCACTAAGAACTCCAAAGTTAAGCATGCTCAACTTGGAGCAGTACTAGGATGGGTGACTAGTCGGGAAATTGATCTCGAGTTGTGTGTGAGTGATGAAAAAGCGTGTAGTTAAGGACAATAGTGATCTATGGGGCCATTCCTCATTGTTGAAACTCTACTAAAGTCTTGGGTAGTGGGTCCATGCATTACAAATTGTATTTAGATCCTATTCCCCTCCAATAAATGGGGCTTAGATGGGCATGTGACATGCCATCCTTGAACTATAAGGAGTGAGACCTGAGAGGGGTCCACTCCTCACTAAAATGAGAAATATAGAATCATCTTATTCCCAAAAATAGGAAAGAAGGAATTTCATTCTTTCTCGTATGGTATATATATTACACCTAGTCAAAGACAACAAATGTATGCATCAAAACACTTCTAAGTATGTGCATATAAACAATATTTGAGCATTATTAGATGTGCAATAAGAAGAGGGATGTTCCCAAAAAATAAGAGGCTTACATCAAGTAGGTAAGTTAAATATGATATAGTTAAAAGGTATATAAGAAAGAATGAGGCAATAAAATCATAAGACTAATATAAACATTTGAAAGATCTTTCCCAATTGATCACAAAAATAATAAAAAAGTTTGCATGTAAGTTAAAGTATGTTAATCTATTGTAGGACCGAGACACCATTAGATCCTGATCTAGGGAGAAAGGGGGAGTTAAACCCCGATCCTCTAAGGATAAGGGGAAGTACAGCCCTGATAGACCAAGGGCAAGGGAAAGTAAAGCTGTAATACCCAATATATATAAAAAGTATATGGTTGTACAAAAGTATATGGTTAAACAATTTATAGATGGGAATATGGGTAATAAAACCAACATCTGAGGATAGTTCTACAATTAAGAATCAATAAAAGAAATACATCTCAAAGAGTATAGAAATGGTATCAAGAAGGAGAAATTTCAAAGAGAATCTCTCATTATGGAAAGATGGGTTTATAATCAATTTAATGCTCAAATGTAATTAGGGATTGCACATACCTAGTCTTCATGACAAATGTTTAGTTTGATAGGTATACTTGGTCCCCATTGTCGAGTATTCATCCTTGGAATACACACTATGAATGTTAGGAAAACCTAAGAAAACATGTGTGTACATTCCTATTATAGTTTTTAATATTATTATCATCATAGTCGCGATCACCTAATGACATATTAGGGTTGGGTATTTTGATACCTAAGGACATGATAGCAATGAAAATTATTGGTGTGATATTGACATGGGGTGAATATTCCACCTAGGTTTAAAATAAGAGTCTAGGGTTTTGTATATATTAAGAACTAGATTTCGATACACATTTTTACTTGCTAGTTATTATTGAATTTACTAAATTATTATCTGATCATAAGTTATCCCAATTTACATATTATTATTAACATTAATTTCTAATAGGATATCATCTAATGTAGCTCATCATTATTATTAAGTTTTATGCATGCTGAGATAATCTAATGGTCATGTAATTAATTGTTTGAAATATAAGAATTAATAGTGTAAACCAACATAAAATACATGTCTTCTAACTTAGTGGCACACATACACTTATACTTGTACATGTATACATGTTTAGACCATAAGTTGGGCTATACTAATCAAATCTTACCACTAGGATAAGTTATTTCTTACCTATTACTTTGTTTTAATATCTGATCTTTGAAATTGCTAGATATTCTTAACCCTTCTCAAAAGTACTAAACATATAAATGACTACTTGATAGTACTATATATGTAGATATATACTAACATGCATATGAGAAGAATTATCAGTCCTGAAAGGGTTAACTAATAATGACAACTATGATTATCTAATTCATCACCTCCCATTCAAGTACTCTACCTCTTACAACAGTTGTAGGAGATGACTAGGGTTGAAGGAAAAGTCTGTGAATGAATGAAGGGGATGAGATAAGATGGCAAGAGTATAAGTAGCAATGAGAGAGAAGGGAAGATGAGAATGACAAGGAAGAAATATAAGAGAATACAAAAGGGGAAACGACTGGGGGTAGGGGTGGTTCAATCGACCATGGAAGTTGTTTGTGGAAGAAGGAGAAGAGGTCCACATTACTAGGGGAGATATCAAGTTATGATAACTGAATGTAATTAATTGATTTAACTTTTCATACATAGGTCATTTAGGACCTTTTTTTAAAATTTAATTGGGGGGCCAAATAACCTCCATTTGACTAGAAAATTACTATCTAGCCTAATTAAGATATTAGAAAACTAATTTAATAATTGATCTCTCCTTTTGAAAATGGTTTCTATTTATTTCTTTTCTTGTATGGTAAATACGTGTTTAATACATTTATTACCTTTCATAACAATTCATTTATCTTTTTCATTTTCCTTCATATTCTAATCCAATAAGGTCAAGTTGTATTAATTGGTGATTTTTTTGTAATTAAAATAAATTAAATACTTAGTTACTTAATTGGTCGTGAACCTTGTAGAAATGGATGTTTATCATCTTAATATGATTATAGATTCTGAACTTCTCTAATATAATTAAATTAGTGGAAAGAAATTAGATATCAATCATAATAAGAAAGGGGATTGGAATAAGGGATGGATGATCTATGAATCCAGATTCAGGTATTTACATGATCCATGCAGTTAGGCATGTTGGAAAGGGCTATCCATGGTGATGTAGCCACCCTTGTGTTGGTAGAAGTTATTAGGACTTGGGTGTCCATAGGCCAATCTCAGTTTGCACTAAAATGTGGAATTATTATGGGGACATATAGTTAAGTCTCAATGAGGACATCAAGAGTGTTGGGGGAGATTGTAATGTTCCAAGATTTGAGACCTAGAATAAAATGATATTAAAAGGAATGATTGCACTACCCATATCACTGAGGTGAACCTCCTTTTCAGGGAGCCTATCACTAAGAACCCCAAAGTTAAGTGTGCTCAGCTTGGAGTAGTACTAGGATGGGTGACCGATCAGGAAATTGATCTTGCCTTGCACGTGAGTGATGATAAGGTGCATAACTAATGATAGTGGTGGTTTGTGGGGCCAATTGTCATTCCTAAAACTCTACTAGAGCATTAGGCAGTGGGTGTGAGTGTTACAAAAGGGGAGAGGACTACTCTTGATAGTGTAGGGGAATAAATTTTTCCTAAATAATAAGGTGAGAAGATGTCACGAGATCCTAAAGAACATGTCCAATAAGAAATCTTGGGGAGAAGAGCTTGAAGGACTAGCATTAGCCAGAAGTGCCATGGAAATACATGAAGTCATGGAGCTAAAATCTCAGATGGCACAACTTATAAAGAATCTAGGACAAAAATCGGGTACCTCATCTGGACATGAGGAGGAGTGTATGTACTTGAGGCAGCTGAATAACAGGGGAAACAATGAATATTCATGATGAAGGGATCCTAAATTTTCATGGTAGAGTCCTAGTAATTTTCAACATAACCCATCATAGGTACAACAACCCCCACAACAACAAATCAACATTTCACATTAGAATCAGTAGGAAAGGGGCCCAAGTAGGATGAACATGTTAGAAGACATGTTCAATAAACTCATGAGAAAAAATGAAGCATATATAACAAAGATGAGGCTTACCTGGACCAGTCAAAGAGGGACCAAAAAATCAAGGAGCTCAAGTCTACATCCTAGAAAATCAAATTACATAGATAGAAATAGTTGTGGAAACCATGAAGAAGCCCACTCCATAGGGATTTCTAGGGAACACTGAAATTCCACATAATAATCAACACACCAAGGCAGTGATTTTATGTAGCGACAAAGTGTTGGAGGAAGAGTAGAAAATGATTTTAGAGATGAGTACACCATCATCTGACACTATCATTTTGACAGAAAAGGTACTTCCTGAGAAGCCAGTAGATTCTAAACCAAAAAGAATTTGTAAAAGAGGAGTACATAGGGCAAGAAAAAACTCCACAATAGCCTTACATTCACCCATGCTAATGTAATAATATCACTCCAGTGTTGTTTCCTAATAGCTTGAAAGAAAAAAAGGGTTGATAAGAAATTCAAGAAGGTACTTGATGTTTCCAGGAAACTTCAAATAAATCTACCTATAGTGGATTCCATTCAATAGATTACCTCTTATGACAAGTTCTTTAAAGGCATCATTAATGAAAAGAGGAGGATATCTAATTCATATGTTCTAGTACTACAATAGGATGCTAGTGTATTGATACAGAGAAATCTACCATAGAAAAGACAAGATCTGGGTCGTTTTAATATGTTATGCTTCATAGGAAGTATCAAACACTATGCGATTAAATAGAAAGCATTAACCTCCTGCCATTGGAAAAATTCAAAAATCTTGGGCTCAAGGAATAGTGTAAAATAATATGATAATTCAGCTAGTAGACAATTCACATGTGAGACCGCTAGGCATTTGTGAAGTTGTTCTAGTGAAGACATACAAGTTAATCTTTACAGTAGATTTTGTAGTCATGAAAATGTAGGAATACTATGGAAATGAATAATTTCCAGGAACACTATTTCTAGCTACAATAGATGCTATCTTAGAAATGGGCAGAGAAAGGTTTATGTTGGGAAATCAGGATGACCAGTTTGAAATAAAGTTTCCTGATTAACAACAACAAACTCACAAGAAAAAATAATGCCTTGTGGTGCAACATATGTATAATGAGGTGTCCCTTATCTTTGGGAAACCATTTTTGGATGTGGCACATTCCACGATACATGTGGATCAAGGCACCCTGGAGGTGGACATTATAGAATAGACGTAGAAAATCCCTTTGTCAAAGGTTGTGATATATCCTAATGAATTAGAGGATGATGTTCACCCAAAAATAGTCACACATGTGGTCTCTTTTATTTTCTCACATACTTATTGTTAATTACCTTTAGAAGCTTGTCTCATGAATCTAGTAGATGATTGTACATTCCACCACTCATGGATGAGTGTGCTTTGTTTCTAAAGACATTGCCGAACTTTTATATTAACATTTTGAGGATCTAGGACAGCCACCACTACCACTGATGCCATATTTTAACACCCTCCTAAGCTATAATTGAAGCCACTTACTCCATATTTAAAGTACACATTCTTGGTAGTAGACCACATGATCCCAATGATAATATATGCATCACTGAGTCTTCAAGAGGAGGAACAACTACTCATACTTTTGAAAAACCATCAGGCTTCACTCTAGTGGCCTATTGTTGTTATGAAAGAATTTCTCCTAGCTTATGCCAACACAATATCTGCATTGAGGAAGGAACAAAGTCGATGGAAACTTGAAAGGAATCTAAATCCCATCTTGACAACGGTGGTGAAGAAGGAGGTAGTAAAACTTCTATCGATAGGTATAATCTATCATATTTCAAATTCAGAATTAGTTAGTTCAACTCAAGTAGTTTCTAAGAAGAGGTGAAGAACTTCAATACCAATTCTTCTAGATAACTAGTTTCTACTAGGTTAGTGACACAATGATGATTTTTCATCAATTACTACCATTTAAATGACACTCACATTGAAATACCATTTTCCCATACCCTTTATGGACCAGATTCTTGAGAAGACATATGAACGCTCACACTTTTGGTTTTTAGATGGTTATCCAGGTACAACCAAATTTCCATAGAACCATAGGTTCAAGATAAGTCAACCTTCACTTGCCCCTATGAAACTCTTGCTTACGGTCGCATGCCCTTCAGTCTTTGAAATGCTTTGACAAGTTTTTAGTGATTTATTCTTGCCATTTATTCTGACATGGTTGAATTCTATCTCCAGACTTTTTATTATATGGAGAGTCCTTTGATGACTGCCTTGCCAGTCTCTATAAGATTTTATAGAGATGTGAGGACAAATATGTGATATTGAATTGGGAGAAGTGTCACATGATGGTGAGTGAAGGGATTGTTCTTGGATATAAGGTGTTCAACAAGGGGGAAATCGATCTGGTACACAATGAGGTGATTTCCAAGCTTTATCCACCATCTTTAGTGAAGGAAGTTAGGAGTTTGTTGGATCACACACATTTTTACCAAAGATTCATATAAGATTTTCTAAGATAGCAAAGCCTCTTTCTCAGTTGTTAGAAAAAGATGCAAAATTTAATTTCATCGATCATCACTTAGAAGCATTCAAGGTTTTGAAGGAGAAGCTGATATCCACACCTATGGTGGTGGATCCAAACTAGATCCATCCTTTTGAGCTTAGTGTAACACATCACATTATGCGGTTAGAGATGTTTAAGTCAATGCAAAGATCATGCCATATCAGTTATTTATTATGTGCTGAGGACTTTGAGTTTTGCTAAACTTAATTATACCACCACTAAAAAATAATTCTTGGATGTTGTCTTTGATTTGGAAAAATTTAGGCTGTATATAATAGGAGAAAAAGTGATAGTTTAGACTGATAATGTGGCCACTAGATTCCTCTTGCAGAAGAAAGATGCAAAGTGAGATTAATCCTATGGATTCTACTACTACATGAATTTGACATAGAGGTTAGAGATAAATATAGGGCAGAAAATGTAGTAGAAGATCACTTGTCTCGCCTGGAGAGGGTGAGTGAGTATGGTTTGAAGAAACCAATTGTTGATGAATTTCCCGATGAGCATCCCTTTGTGATTAAAGGAGAGTATCCATGATATTCATATGTTTTGAATTATCTAGAATGTGGTAAATTACCAGAATATTGGGGATCTTAGAAAAATAAGTGATTCTTTCACTCTTTAAAGTATTATATTTGGGATGATCCCGTCTTACTTAGGTAGTGACATGATGTCATATTGAGGAAATGTGTTCTTGAGTATGAGTTTGAGAACATCCTTGCCACTCCCATGCCACTGGGGACACTATGCTAGTTCAAGGACAACTTCCAAAGTGTTGGAGAGTGGATTCTATTGGTCATCTTTGTTTAAGGATGCATACAACTTCATTAGGAGGTGTGACACATGTCAACACATGGGCAATATTTCTAGGACACATGAAATGCCTCCATGTAGTTTTAGGAGATTGGCGTATTTCCTTTGTGGAATTGATTTTATGGGGCCATTTGTGTCTTCTTACTCAGATGATCTTAGGAAAGATTGTCTCCAGCAATGGCACAAACTAGATTATGCAATTAAATGATGCTCTTTGAGCATATAAGACGTATTTTAAAACCTCTATTGGCACAAACCCGTATATATTGGTCTATGTCTGGGCATGTCATTTGCCAATGGAATTGGAGAACAGGGCCAAATGGGCTTTGAAGAAGTTAAATTTTGACCTATCAATTGTGCAGAGAAGTATAAGCTAGATTTTAATGAATTGGATGAGTTTAGGCATGATACTTATAAAAATTGGAGGATATACAAGAATAGAACTAAGAAGATCCATGATCACCATATTTTTGCATAAGACCTTCTTACCAAGGTAGAGGGCTTTTTTGTTCAATTCAAGATTGAAATTACACCCCAGTAAGTTAGATTATGATGGGTCAAATCATATGTAGTAGTCAAGGCATTCACCCTGGAGTAATGGAAATAAGCAATGGCACAAAGGTCTTTAAGACCAATGGCAAGCATCTCAAACATTATTTTAAGGGAGAAATGATCCATGAGAAATAATAATTGAAACTTGTGGAGCTTCCTTGATGTGTTTTCCTTTGTCAAGCCTACAAATTTACATAAGGGTTCTTATGGAGTCAACCCACTTTAGATTCCATTATTTATCTTGTTTTAGTTAGTTAGTTTTGTTATTTTCAGATTTCACACATTACATTTTGATGCAACTAAAAAAGGTACCTTGATGTCTTTGTGTAGTGTGTAGGAACATACTGCATGGGTACCACCAACATCATGGTCTCTAGCACTGACCATTAGTACAGGGAAGGACCATAACCCTCATGAGAAATTTTGGTACCACTGACAGGTGAGTCAGTAGCATTAAACCTTTCCAATTATAGGCATCAAGATGCAGCCAATGTTAGTAGCACTGACATCATGATTGGTAGCACCAACAGATTTTGACCAAAAATCATAGAGCTATGAGAAATTTTCACCAATAACAAAAAGTGTCATTTTAGTGGTACTGAGTTAATAAGCTCATGGAGGCAAAGATCATCTCTACTTGGTGCCACTGAAAAACCTGCCAGTGGCACCAACATTTATTAACAAAGACTTTGAAGCTACAAGAAATCTCAACTCAGTACCATTGATTTCCTTTTGAATGGAACTGCCATGTGATTTGAGAGCATCAATAACCACTCTTAGTGGCATTGAATAGCTAGTCAGAGTAGCCCAAAAGTCAACTCAATACTATCGACACATCTATTGTTTGTATTGACTCAGAAGACGAGATCCATGGCACCGACATCGACAATCGAGATCAACCAAATCAAATGATCAGAGGCACCAATATGTGAGTGTTAACTTTGTGTCAATACCACCAACTCCTATTGCTACCATCGACTCTGGGTGATCCATGGGTCGGTACATTGACTTCCCATGGCTTACAATAGTAACGTCTCACACCAACGTTCATAGGGATAGGAAAGGACATCGATACTACTGATGCAATATTGGAACCACCAAAGCAACATTGGTGGCACTGACCCAGTGCGAAAGGGCATCTACTAAGATATAAAAGGGGAAGAATGGGATGATAAAAAATCACACCCAAGAACTCCCCTCTACTCCAACAAGGTGTCTGAAGACTCTGAGTAGAAACAAAAATAGTCCAACAATCAAAAAGCTTCTTCAAGATCCTTTCTTATATTCGATTTTCTATTCTTCCATTTGAAGCAACTGAAAAGGCATCAAGCTCCATCTATTGCACTCATCCCTCCATTTGGTCCTAAATCCATTGAGGGTGGCCTTCATAGGTGAAGCTCAGAAGAAACACCATGAAAGACTCTAAAAGATGTAGTGCATGCCTACTCGACATGGGGACCGAACCTTTTTTGTCGAGGTTGAATTCATAGAGAACACCAATGATTATACAACGTGCAAGATATGGTGGACAATCACTTCTTCTTTGGTTATTGACCCACATATAGAAACCTCATCCATGAATTCCTTGCCACGCGAGACTTGTGCTGCATCCCTAAGCATGGGGAAGGATGGGACATGAGTAGGTGAAATTCCAACTCTTCAACATCAAGAATCACTTAACTCTCACCAACTTCAATGTCATACATTGGTGGTCAATGGGTGATGTGGGGTTCACCCACTGTGATTTTGACTACAACATGGCATGGAGACAGATGGATACACTTTTGGAAGGCTTCATCATCAGCTAACATCTATCTTCTCTAATGGACATTGAGCATCCATTCACTCACATTCTTTACTGATACCTAAAAACCACCATCTTTTCCAGGTCGTCTCAGGGTCAAGGGAAGGTCCAGAAGGTAGACATATACGTCTTGTGATCTCTCTTGACCATGGGGAAGGAGCAGGTCAATCTTGTTTCATTCTTCCTCCTTCACATGGTGGTTGTGAAAAAGCCAAGTCAAAGAGGCACCCCATTCATTTTGGGGGATTTCTCACATCATTCTTCTTGCATGTTTGATTGGATCTGTCAAAGACTAACCATCTCCACTGATGTCCAAGCTTGACTTCAAGCACTTCAATGGACCATCCTACCAATGCAGTGCCACCTGAGTGGTAAAGTTGATGTTGTATGACTAAGAGGTACCAAGTTTGAAACCCCTAGCAACAGGATGAATGAGTTGCCAACTTTTTTTTATAAAAAAAGTGGACCCTCCTCATCTCCAAGTATAAAGGAAGGGTGTACTCTTGCTGCACTCTGGATGGACATATGTAAAAGGGGGCTCTCCCTGACCCCATCTTTTATTTGAGAAGTGTGTACCATCTTCATTGGCCAACAGAGGAAGCCGTCCCAACTAGAGATGAACAACACACCGAGTCTGAGGTAGAAGAAGAAGAAGGATCATAGGAGGAAGAATGAGAGGAGGCATCCACTCCCATTGTACCATGCCAACGCATCCCTCACCGATATACAACTTCATGTTCCTTAGATCTAGTACCTCCATCTCTGGGAGATTCCTTCTCCATGGAAGGGGCATGCATGGGATGTTTCAGTCCATTCGTTAGGCACATTGGCAACAGTTAGCCACCCTGACTCATGTTTTGCTTTTGACAGGTTATTTTCTGATGTATTTCATGCATAAGAATTCATTTTGACATTATTTAGGCATTGTTTATCATTATTCACATGTGAAACACTTTTGAATCAAATTATGAGTATTTGTACCGATTTTAGTTATATAATCATATTTTATTCAAACTTATGTTGGTTTTTTCTTATTTCAACCTTTACAGCACAACTCAGTGATATTGAGAGAAAAATTAATGGTACAAACTTTAGGAAAAATCCAATAGGGAAATCTTAAAATCTTGGTGCTACTGAGATACCACTCGGTGCTAATGAGAAGGCACTCGATGCAACCAAAATGTGCAGTCGGTACTATCAACTTATTGCCAAAGAATGTCAATAGAAGAATTTATGGGTTCAGTGTCACTGATATCCTAGTCGATTGTACCAACTTTGGCATCCAAAATAAGTAAGAACTTGAAGGAATCAACTTGGTGCTACCGACACATCAATCGGTAGTATTGATACTTATCAGGGTTTCTAGTCAGTCGACAACTTAGTGCCACTGACTTTTATGTCTATGGTACTTGATAAGTGTCATTTGCACACCAAATCACTAGGAAAAGTCCTAGAGTTGAACCTTATAAAGTGACATTCAATTCATTATAAGCAATGAATCCACTTTCTAGTAGTAAGGTATCAATCCAAGGGACAATGAAAAGATGGTTGAAATCCAAAACCAATTGTGAAAACAAGAAGGAAAATACATTTTGTTGAGAGTTTGATTATTCTAAGAACAGAAAATAAAATTATAGAAATAGAATTTAACTAATCAAAGATCAAAAGAACAGGGGGTCTGGAGGATTACTACTAAAAACTACATTCCTACATTAGCAGATCCAACTCCTTATTTTAATGACTAAATCAAGATTATGTGGATTTGTGTCCCCTGGGAGCACAAATCACACAAAGTTCAAACTTCTATCAAGCATGAGGTCATGACGTTTGAAGATCCTCATCCAACTATCCAACATAAATATATCAGGTGAGCACATCAAGAGTATGAGATTCCCATTCCTAGGCTCTAAACTAAAGATCAGGTGATCACGTCATCATAGGTTATAATAAACAAGACAACTACATATAAAGATCATAATGTAAATCAGCTGATCACATCAAAAGATTATGTGTTCTTTCTTGATGAGACCCGACATATCAGCGTCCCCTCAATAATTTAGACTTTTTAACTAGAAAATGAGTGTGGATCAGAAAGATAAAATATCATAAAAACATGTCAAGAATTTACACATTCATTCTTGTGAGGATCTGAGATCTTGACACCCCAATATATATATATATATATATATATATATATATATATATATATATATATATATATATATATATATATATATATATATATATATATATATATATCCTTTGATCGAAGAAGAAATAGTTTGAGAAACATCTTTTCACTAAGATAATAGAGTCGGTACAATCAATGTAGAGAACGCGCTATGGGGCCACTCCCCATGCCCAGAAGAGAACTACTCAAACATAATGTAAAGGAGCAAGATTACAATATAAATACCTAAGGAAGAGGTAGAAAAAGTGATACAAGAAGTGATAGAAAAAGTGATTGGAGTCCCCCCTCCTTTAATAGAGAGAAAGGAGGGTAAAAACCAAAGAGGAATCACTTGCTTTAGCCCGAAGTCACATTGGTCAAATTTTGATTGCATTGATGGCTTTTTCATTTTGACATTAAACTGAGTCTTTATTTATATTCTTTCTTCCACACAAATTTATATGAAATTGGACATAAGTAAACTTTTACGATATTAATTGATTGCCCCAAATGGAGAAATTTATTGAGTTGCCTTCTTTTAACATTTTGACCATTTGACTCTCTTTGGTGCAGATTTTTTCAATATGGATTTCAATTGGATTATTCTCCCATCAAATATTCCAAATTAGTATAAAAAGTATAATATTATTGTAGTAAATTAAATTTCTTTTGTAACATGTATTTTCACATTCAATTTAGAGTTTGTATGCAAAAGATATGACACTTTTGGTGTGGGGTATATATGTGTTTCATAACTGTGGGAAATTGTGCAAACATCTTCCAAGAGTAATTTTGGGAATTTTTGTGCTTTGAAAAAATTGTCTATTTTCCTACAAAAGGCACAATAAATCAAGTAAAAATTTCAATTGACTATAAAAGAAAAAATAAGATAATTAACTAAGATTATTCAATAGCCAACAAATTATTCATCAAAGAAAGATTAAAATATGCAAATAAAGGTGATGAGTTTGCACTCATCAGTATCGACCTTTCGCGATCTGTGTAAATCAAAGATCACAACAAATTAGATGGATGGGTCTCAATGATGATCAAAGCCTCACTTATGGAGTAAGGGGAGTTCGGCCAGACCGAGAGGGGATGTTCTATCAGTAACTATTCATAGATCTGAGAGAGGTAAAGATGAAGGAGGCGACCACACACAGACAATTCAGACACCTTTAGGAAGCAGATATTCATCTGGAACATTACAGATCAAGGTCCTCACCAGAGGGTATCATCTAGACTAGTTTCTCCAGCATTTTTCATTACCTTTCCTAATGTTTAGCTTTCCTAATGGATAGCTAGTGTATTACGCTATGGGAGTGAGTAATACTTGCTGTAGGTCCCTTGGTCCAAGGTTAAGGATATATATATATATATATATATATATATATATATATATATATATATATATATATATATATATATATATATATATATATATATATATATATATATATATATATATATATATATATATATATATGATACTATAATCTAAGGAATCCATCCATCTATTATCACAATCCAGTTAATTTAGATTATAATTCTTGCAATTAATTATAAACAAACAACCAATCACTCTTTTCTAGGCCTAGATAATTAAGTTATAGTTAGTACTCTTTGGAATATATTTCCTTAAGTTTGAAATGCATGCCTCATAGGCCTATACTACTCAATGTGTAGACTTGCATTTTGCATGCATAGTTTAGGCATGCCAAGTTTTTGATGTTGTTTCCATGAAAATGACAATTACAACACTACAAGTGTTGTGAGTGTCCAATCTAGGCCATTTCCTTTTCTTTTGATAAATTTACAAATATTTTCTATAAAATTGTGCAAAAACTAGTATTAAATTTTTCATGTTTTAGCATTATTTTTAGGTACTAGTGCATGGTTCATAACAGACCACTGATTATGGAGAGTCTACTTCATCTAATACATGACATGAGGAGATCTTCCGTAAGGCATGACAGTTTGGAGCTTCACCTGAGAAGCTCATCCAAACTCCACCACCTCAGGCAGTGCAGGCACATACATAAACATGGACCCAAACATTGAAGAATATGTTGAAGAAGGACCTGAAGTATAGTCTAGGAGAAATTAAAGGCATCCTCAGCCACAGTGCAGCTAGGATCGATTAAAAGGCATGCAGTTAATGTGGGCAGTTGCAAAATAGATCTTGTACTAGGGGCACTGATTAAATCATAGTCATTTCACGACCACAACATGGAGTATGATGTGGATCATATCAATATCTTCATAGAGAGTTATGATATGCTTATACTCGATAGGGTTCCATCTATTGTGATCTATCTGAAGTTGTTCTCTTATTCACTATCAGACAAAGCTAAGGGATGGTTCTTAAGCCTCCCGACAGAATCTATTAAGACTTAGACAGGATGATAGACACTTTATTTGAGCGATATTTTCCACCTCATAAGATAAATGAACTCGTGGGAAAAATTCAAAACTTCAAGAAACATGTCGAGGAGTCTTATTCTGAAGCCTGGGAACGATATCGAATATGCTCAGGAAGGTCCCTCATCATGGGATAGATTTTTATGACCAAAAAAAGACATTCTATTATGGGCTACACAAGAGGGAGAGAACTACTCTTGACAATGCAACAAAAAGTTTCTTTTTATACAATAAAGCATCTAGGTGTCATGAGATCTTAAAGAACATGGCTAAAAATGGTCTTGGGGTGAGGAAAGAGAAGCACCAACAACAATCACGAGCATTATGGAATCCAAAGAGGTAGTAGAATTGAAGGTTCAGATGGAGAGACTCACAAGGAAGATGGAGAAAAATGCAAAGACTCATCTGGAGGTGGGGAAGAAGAGTGCATGTATATGTGGCAACAAAACAACATGGGAAGAAATGATTATTCATGGAGAAAGGATCCAAAATTCCCATGGAAGGATCTTAAGAACTTTTAGCAGGACCCTTCACAGGTATAACAAACTAAGCAACAACAATGAAACTCACTAAGGTAGTATCAGTAGGATGGCCCCTAGTAAGATAGATCTTCTAGAAGACATACTGGCAAGGTTGGTGATTCAAAATAAGGCACTACTAGACTAGATGAAGAGAGAGAAATAGAATCAAGGGGCATAGATCTATAGCATAGAAAATCAAATTTACCAACTAGCAGTAGAAGTGGCATCCCTTAAGAAGCCTGGTCATCAAGGATTTCCAGGAAACACAGATATCCCATCCTATAATCACTAGGTGAAAGCAATTCTTCTGCATAGTGATGAAGTGTTGATGAAAGTCAAAATGTGACTCTAGAAAAGAACACCACCACAAATGATATAGGGGAGGTGGTATAAAATATTACTCTAGAGAAACCACATAACACCACACCATAGGAGGAGAACCTAGAAGAGGAGTCAATTGAGCTAAAGGAGAACAAGGAGTCTTACAATCCACCCCACCAACAAAAAAATGTGACTTCGGTACCATTTCCTAACAGCTTAAAGGCCAAGAAGGTTGATTAGTAGTTCAAGAAATTTCGAGATACATTCAAGAATCTCTAGATGAATCAGCCGTTGGTTAATGTACTTAAGCATATTCCTTCCCACGACATGATCTTGAAGGATATTATAACAAGAAGATGAGGATAGATGATTCAAATGCCATTGTCTTAAAGGAGGAAGTCAGTGACTGAAACAAAGAAAATTTCCATAGAAGAGATAGGTGCCAGGGTGTTTCAACATAGCATGCTACATTGTCAAGGTCAAATTTGAGGATGCACACTATGATTTTGGGGCAAGCATCAATATGATATTGTTGACTACATTTAAGAAATTTGGAATCAATGAATCCAGGAAGAGTAAGATGACTATTCAACTAATAGACAACTCTGTGGTGAGACCTATTGGTATCTGTGAAGATGCACATGTGAAGGTTGACAAATTCATTTTTCCACCATATTTTTTGTCATGGAGATGTCAGATGACTAAGGAAATGAACTACTTTTAGGCAGGCCGTTCCAAGCCACATCAGATGTCATCTTAATAAAGGGGAGAGTAATATTAACATTAGAAATCCAGGATGACTGGTTTGAGATTAAGTTACTCGATTAACAACTGTTGGACAAGGGAAGCAAACAATGCCACATGATGCAACAATTGGGAACTCATGTGTCATTATTTTTGGGGAAACCTTTCTTAGACATGTCCCATGTCATGATGAAGGTGGAAAAAGGTACTCTTCTTATTGATATATTGGAGAATACAAAGAAGGTTTCTCTGACAAAAGAATTGAAGTGCCATGACAATCCAAAAGAAGAGGAACACTCGATAATAGTTGCAGATGCAGTGTCCTCTGCAATGCTGCATGCATAGCCATAATTACCGCTACAGGCTTGTCTCATGAATTTGATGGATGACTACACTCACTGCCATTTATTGGAGGAGTGTGTACTAATTATAAAGACCTTGATGTGCTTCTACAAGAGACACTATGAATACCTCAGACCGCCAGTGCCACCATTAGTCCCATCTCTACACTATCCTCTTGAGTTGGAATTGAAGCCAATACTGTCACATCTGAAGTACATATTCTCGGTAGTAGATAAGAAGATATCAATGATAATTTCCACAACACTGAATGTGAAGGAGGAAGAGTAGCTACTCATAGTTATGAAGAATCATCAAGCCACATTTGGGTGGTCCATTGCAGACATAAAGGGGATCTCCCCTAGTTTATATCAACACAAGATCTAGATTGAAGAAGGAGCAAAACCTATGGCATAACCTCAGTGGTATCCAAACCCAAATCAAGAAAGAGGTGGTAAAGAAAGAGGTAGTTAAACTTCTATTGGTAGGTATAATTTATGCTATCTCCGATTCTAAATGGGTTAGTCTTATACATGTTATAACTAAGAAAGAGGGTATCATAATGTCATAGAATTGGATTCTTAGTCCCATGAACCAAATGAATACCAAAGACAACGTGCCGAAGTGTGAAATGCTTAATATACATGAACACATAACAAGATAAAAGCACCATTCATAACACATTTGAGGCACAAACTAGACAAACAAGCCATGAGTGTCACACTAGGTCATCACTAGTGAACTTGAGATTTCAAACATCAACATGGGGCAATGGGTTGATTATAGCATTAAAAGTCACTTAAACATCTCAAGATTACAGATTTCAGAGATCTAAAAGAGTGGTATGCATAGGAAGGTCAAGATTCCACCATCGATTAGAGTGTACTCATGCATCACCACAAAGGGGTCACTTTCATGTATTAGGTGTGATATGGGGTGAACAAGCAAGAAGTAGTGTGATCTTGGACATGCACATTATATAGTATCGAAAGGTTGCTGAATATTGACATAATAATGAGTTTCATACATCAATGGAGCAAGATTATCAAAAGATCAAAGTTCTAGAGTTAAAGTTCGCATACATGTCACATTAGTGCATCAAAATCAATTAAGGATCAAGAATGGTAACTACATCTTTCATAGTGTTCCATTTTCATAAAAGATATTGATTTGAGATGTAGGAAGTATATTGGGATAATAATGCACTTCATATGGTCAATAAGGTCAAAGATCACATATTACCCAAAATAGGGGTAATTAAGAGCATATTTAGGGTCTTCAAGTTGGTCCATGATGTAGGTCTCGTCGAGAGGATCAATTTGATATATAATTGGGTCATATTTGGACTTAGGACATAATTATTATGATTTTTGCAAGATCTAGGAGGGAAAAGAGATGTTTCCATGATTTTACCTTATTAGCCAATAGGCTGTGGCCACATGATGCCAAGAAGATCCCATGAGAAATTGTGGACCGCTCTCACTCACTCCTCAACCATTTGCACCGCTCTGAGCATGGCCAACGATCGCGCTTCAATGCCCCTTTCCCTGGGTCACTAACGATTGGTCCAACTGCTCCCATGATCACGCCCGAGACTCCTTGCGATCCCTATTCCCGAAGCAGAAATAGAGGAAGAATAGGGGACGAAGCCCCATCCTCCTTGGTTATGGCTACACCCATGATAGCTCTGAAATTAGTAGGAAATCAGGGGTCTGGGGCACGCCAGTCGTGACTTGATATTTGGTGGACTCGTCGCCGACCTCAACTCCTCCCAAGGTAGATGGGATGGTAGAGGTGTGTAGATGGGGCGTCTACACCACCGGTTTTGGGTGATGGGGTCATGAGCACCGATGGCTCCTACTCCATACACTTGTGTGGCCTCTCTCATGACCTCACAAAACTACACCAAGGTGGGGGGTTAGATTGGTACCTTCCAGCCATACAAACCAAAGTCATTCCCCCTACCCTTACAGAAGAAACAACTAAGAAGAGAAAGGGAGGAGGAAGAAGAAGACATGAGGGTTGGAGCAAAAGAGGGAAATAGAAAAATGAGGCAGCAAGAGGGGTTATAAATGAATCATCAAATTAGGGTTCTCCACTCTTTCCATTACCTGATTTGGAGAGGAAGAAGAAGAGCAGCTCCTACCCTTCGATGTTTTCCTAAAGGAGAAAGGAGGGGTGGGGCGAAGCACTAGGGCAGTGCATGGACCGCGTGCATGATTAGTCCCATTAAGACCCAAAACTCAACCAAAGATTAAAACATGTACAAATTGAGCAAATTTTCAAATGCCCATATCTTGGGCTAAGATGGTCCAATAGAGGTGATTTCTACGCCGTTGAAATCATAATCTAGATCTTTAGAACATGATATATATTATTGAGCTAAAAGATCATAGTGAAAAAGTTCAAATATATTGCAAGGCGATGACATAATATAGCATGACTTGGTTAAATATCTCATATTGGAGCTATATATTACAAAATTAGTCATTGTGGTGATCAAATTAGAGCATCTCAACATTTTGACTATTACATTGATACTTGATTAGAGAGAAAGAGTATAATAGAGGAGAGAGAAAATCAAGGTTGTCACATCCTTCCCTCCTTATAAGAAATTTTGTCTACGAAATTCATCTAAGATCATAGTTAAGAGTCAAAGTTAACATCCATCATATACCATTAGCCATCTCATATGTTTTAAATCATCACCCGTCATGGGGTGCACACATAGATCATCATCATAAAGGGGTGCTCATCCCGATCATATACATTATTACAACTTCTATATATTAGGATTACATAACCTTTATCCCTACTACATTAGGGCTTTCGTTTGTAACTTCATACAACTCCAAGGTTTCTTATCAATATCTTTGTTATCAATTTCTCAAGAGGACATGTTTGTAATCAAGACTTTATAAGAGATTATCATTGAATGTGCATTTCATCGTTATAATAGATCTCGTGTATATTTTTGTTTTCCCTCAAAATTCTATCCATTGTCTCCAATTATGTTCATTATTTCTCATTTGGGATCTGAAATTAATCAATTTATTCGTCATGTTTATTCGAGTTATGACCCCAAGAGCATTGCCTTATTGAGTTAATAATTCTTCATTTAGGTATGAGGTTAGGCATGTTATCTCTGATTATTTGGGGCTAAGATCTCTGGGCATCATCGTATCAAGTTCGTGATTTCAAGTCTACATCTTTCATACAGGGTATGATCTCCTATTAGGTATAGCTTATGAGAGTGGGTTATCGTACATCTATCGAGTTTTAAATGTAAGTGAGATTAGTTTTATACATCATGCATTGTCTTAAGAAACAACATTATTATCAACATCAAGTTTTCATAATTATCTCACTTGCATCTAGAAAAGAGCTCCACAAGCTCAAGCCGCTCCATCTAAGACCTACTTATGTCAAGGTAAAGCATGCTAACCACCACTATCTACCCATACCAAACTTTTACCCCAGATACCAAACGAGAGAAACCACCAAATTCCTTTACATCAAACCACTAACCCGAGTATGAGGCTCATCATGGAGATCACACATCATGTACATTATCTTAGGATCTTGGGACATCTCCCTAACTAATATAGAAAACATCATATATGAAATTGTCACTTCTTCTAGGGTTCGATCTTTTCATAGGAAATCTAGGGTTCAACATTATTGAGGAAACCACACACTATGTGACTCAACTTACATACTTAGAAGTAGTCTAGCTAGGGACTCATCATCATGTATTTCATCATGCACATTTTCTTAAAAACTCAAATAATTTGGAATTTAGGTACTCTAACCTTCTCCCGTGGCGGGTGGACTCATATCACGAGGTCACCCTTTTTGTATGTCCCAGGCTAGAGGTCCTCCTTTGTAAAGAGATTGAGGCCTATGTTGGTCCCAAACCATATATCACATGTTACATCTCAACACGTACAAGACTAGGTACAATCAAGCATGCCAACCCACTAGCTATTCATAACACATCAACCAAGTCACATAGACCATACATGGCACTAGATTAGCTAGGTTTGCATGGGCAAACTCATCTCATATCCTCAAACAAAACTTGAATCATTTTGAAACAATTCATATCATCTCATTAACATCATCATCATCATTATCATTATCATCATCGTCGTCATTATCAACTTAGGTTATCTAGGCTACTTACTAGTCTAACCTATATCATGGATCTAGACAACTCTAGAGACTACATGTATCATCTAAACTCTCTCATCTAGACTTGATGTTACATCTCTTTCTCTAAGGTTATATGGACACTCACTGCTTGTCTGGGTGTGGTAACATTTTCATATGTACATATACTAATATTTGAAATAGGTTTTCTCCAACGTTGAAATGAGCGATGATAACCACCATACTCCATTTGAATAGAACCAAAACCAAAACCAGTTACCATGCTCATTAGGCAATCTAGTACCATGAGACCTAGAGAACTAGTAAGAACACGGTGCACACTTGTGTAGCTACCCTAAGCACATGCCCGAAACACATGTCTAGAGTTATAGTAAGGACTCCCTTTTCTCACCATCCTGAACCTACAACCCATACTACAAGATAGAAGGAGGAGAAAAGAAGGATTTTTGGTATTACACAAGTCTACACCTAGTTCTAGAACATCTAGGTTCTAACCTAGAGTCTAAGTCAACATAGTCCACAAGGACAACTTATTAAGTTTCTAGGGTTGAGGTGTAAAGTTATATTTAGTTTGTGTCTCATGTGAGAAATGCTTGGCGTAGTTATTGTTCATGCGCTGATACCATATGTCACATAATTGGATTCCCAATCCCATGAATCAAATGAATACCAAAGACAACATGTGCAAGTGTGAAATGCTTAGCATACTTGAACAGATAGCAAGATAAAAGCACCATTCATATCACATTTGGGGCACAAAATAGACAAACAAGCCATGAGTGTCACACTAGGTCATCACTAGTGGACTTAGGATTTCAAACATCAACATGGGGTAAGGGGTTGAATATTAGCATTAAAAGTCACTTAAACATCACAAGATTATAGATTTTGGAGATCTAAAAGAGTTGTATGCATAGGAAGACCAAGATTCCACCATCAATTAGAGTGTGCTCATGCATCACCACAAAGGGGTCACTTTCATGCATTAGGTGCGATATGGGGTGAACAAGCAAGAAGTAGTGTGATCTTGGACATGCACATTATATAGTATCAAAAGGTTGTTGAATATTGACATAATAATGAGTTTCATACATCAATGGAGCAAGATTAGCAAAAGATCAAAGTTCTAGAGTTAAAGTTCACAAACATGTCACATTAGTGCATCAAAGTCAATTAAGGATAAATAATGGTATCTACATATTTCATAGTGTTCCATTTTCATAAAAGTTACTGATTTGAGGTGTAGGAAGTAGATTGGGAATCAAAGATCCAATATTTACCATAATATCACACTTAATATGGTCAACATGGTCAAAGATCACATATTATCCAAAACAGGGGTAATTAGGAGAATATTTATGGTCTACAAGTTGGTCCATGATGTAGGTATCATTGAGAGGATCAATTTGATATATAATTTGGTCATATTTGGACTTTGGACATAATTATTATGATTTTTGCAAGATTTAGGGGGAAGAGATTTTTTTCCATGATTTTACCTTATTGGTCAATAGGTCGCCACCACATGATGTTGAGCGGATCCCATGAGCAACTTTGGACCGCTCTCACTCATGCCTCAACCATTTTCACCGCTCTAAGCATGGCCAGCGGTCGCGCTTCAACGCCCCCTGCCCTGGGTCACTAACGCCTGGTCCAACCGCTCCCACGATCGTGCCCGATGTCCAATCACAATCCTCAACTCCTCACGACCCATGTTCCCAAAGTGGAAATAGAGGAAGAACATGGGATTCAGCCCCATCATCCTCGATGGAAGCTACGCCCATGATAACTCAGAAAGCAACAGGAAATCGGGGGTCTGGGGCACGCCGGCCGTGACTTGATATTTGTGGACTCGTCGCCGACCTTAGCTCCTCCCAATGCGGCTGGGATGGAGGAGGTGTGTAGATGGGGCATATGCACCACCTGTTTTGGGCAGTAGGGTCATGGGCCCAAAGCACTAATGGATCCTACTCCGGCCGCCTGCATGGCCTCTCTCACGGCCTCACAGAACTACACCAAGGTGGGGGTTAGAATGGTACCTTCCAGCCGTCCAAACCAAAATCATTCCCCCACCCCCTTTTAAAGAAGAAACAACCAAGAAGAGAAAGGGAGGAGGAAGAAGAAGACATTAGGGATGGAGCAAAAGAGGGAAATAAAAAAATGAGGTAGCAAGAGGGGTTATAAATGAAGCATCGAACTAGGGTTATGCACTCTCTTCATTACTCAATTTGGAGAGGAAGAAGAAGCACAACTTCTTCCCTTCGATGTTTTCTGAAGGAGAAAGGAGGGATGGGGAGAAGCACTAGGGTAGCACATGGGTCGCGTGCCTGATTAGGCCCGTTAAGACCCAAAACTCAACAAAAGATTAAAACATATAAAAATTGAGCAAATTTTCAAATGCCCATATCTTGGGCTAAGATGGTCCAATAGAGGTGATTTTGTGTCGTTGAAATCATAATCGAGAGCTTTACATCATGATATATATTATCGAGCTAAAACATTAGAGTGACAAGGTTCAAATATATTGCAAGGTGATGACATAATATAGCATGACTTGGTTAAATTTCTTATATTAGAGCTACATAATATGAAATTAGTCATCGTGGTGATCAAATTAGAGCATCTCAACATTTTGAATATTAAATTGATACTTGATTAGAGAGAAAGAGTATAACAGAGGAGAGAGAAAATTGAGGTTGTCACACATAGTTACTACAAATTCTTCTAGTGAATTAGTGATGACTAGGCAAGTGAGCGGGTGGTGTGTGTCCATTGACTATCATTTTTTGAATGATACTACTTTGAAAGATCATTTCCCACTTCCATTTATTGATCAAATCCTTTAGAGACTCGTCAGTGTTTGGAATACAATCAGATTTCCATCAAACCAAAAGATCAAGAGAAGCCTACCTTCACTTGTCCTTGTGGTACTTTTACATACCGTCAGATGCCCTTTGGTCTTTGTAATGCGCTGACAACATTTCAAAGATGCATTCTTGTAATATTTTCTTATATGGTGGAACATTGTCTTGAGATTTTTATGGATGACTTTTTAGTGTATGGAGAGTTTGTTGAGGATTGCCTTGACAGTCTATAAAGTTTTACAAAGATGTAACGGACACTCATCGTATTTTGAACTAGGAGAAATGGCATATGATGGTGAGTGAAGGAATTGTGTTGGGACACAAGGTGTCCAACAAAGGGATGGAAGTTGAACTGGTAAAAATAGAGGTGATCTATAAACTACCTCCATCATCGATGAAGGGAGTTAGGAGCTTATTAGGACATGCCAGATTTTATTGATGATTTATAAAAGATTTTTGAAAAATCGCTAAACCGCTTTCCCAATTGTTAGAGGAAGATGTTGATTTCAAATTTTATGATTGTTGCCTCAAATCTTTTGAAGTCTTAAAGGAGAAATTGATTTTGGCCATGTGGTGGTGGCTCCACACTGGATTCAACCGTTAAAGTTATTGTGTGACACGTCTAATTTTGTAGTAGGGGTTTCTCTAAGATAATGTAAGGATCAGACATTATCAGTCAGTTGTTACACATTTTCACTTAATGATGCACAATTGAGTTATACCACCATAGAAAAAGAACTTCTAGTTGTAGCCTTTGCATTTGATAAAGACAATATTTGATAGGGGAAAAGTGATAGTATGGACTGATCATGATGCTATTAAGTATCTTTTGCAGAAGAAGAATGCTAAGCCGAGGCTAATCAGATCAATTTTATTAGTATAAGAGTTTGATATAGAAATTAAGGACAAGGTTGGAGTAGAAAATATAGTAGCATATCACTTTTCTAGGTTGGAGAGAGTGGATGAATATGGGCTAAAGGTACCCACTGTTGAGGAGTTCCCTAATGAGCAACTTTTTGCCATGAGGGACAAGGATCCCTAGTTTTCACACATAGTAAACTATCTAGTATGTGGAGAGATACCGTAGGATTGGGGATATCAAGATAAAAAATGATTATTCCATTCTATGAGATATACGTATGGGACAACCCTATCTTACTTAAATAGTGCATTGATGGCATTTTTAGGATGTGTGTTCCAGAGTGTGAGTTTGAGAGAATACTTGCTCATTATCATTTCTTACCCATGGGGGTCTGCATGCAAGCTCAAGAATGGTAGATAAGGTATTAGAAAGTAGATTTTACTGGCCTATGCTATATAAAGATACATATTATTATGTGTGATGCATGTCAACGTTCTGACATCATCTCTAGGAGACTTCTAATGCCACTCAATACTTTTTAGGAGGTACAAATTTTTGATCTTTGGAGCATTGATTTTATGGGTCATTTTGTGTCTTATAATTTGAATTTCTACATTTTGCTAGTAGTTGAATCATGTATCAAAATGGGTGGAAGCAACTCCTACTGCACCAATGATGTTCAAGTTGTATGCAAATTTGTTAATGATCACATTTCCTACAGGTTTTGGGTGTCAAGAGTGATCATAAGTGATGAGGGATACCACTTCAATAATAGGTGGAGATTTATTGAGAAGATATGGAGTGAGCATAGGGTAGGAACCCCATTTCACTCTCAGATGCAAGTTCTCAAATAGGTAAATAAAGATGATCCTGGAAAATACTATCTCAATCAATAGTATTCATTGGAGCATGCAACTAAATGATGCTCTATGGCTGATAGGATGGCTTTTAAGACACCCATAAGCACTACCCCCTACATGCTAGTCTATGTATGAGCATGTCATTTGCCCTTGGAATTAGAGCATAAGGTCAAATGGGCATTGTAGAAATTGAATTTTGATGTGTCTAGTGCAAGGAAGAAGCATAGACTAGCACGAAATGAATTAGATGAAATTAGGATGGATGCCTATGAGAGTTATAGAATCTACAAAGATGGTATGAATAAAATTCATGATCTCCACATTAAACATAGAATTTTTCCTACCGGGAAAACATTTGTTATTGTTTAATTCTAGGATGAAACTGTAGCCTTAGGAAACTATGGACCTAGTGGAGTGGACCGTTTATGGTGACCAAGACATTCCCTCATGGAGTCGTGGATACAAGTGATGGCGTGAAGACATTCTTGATAGATGGACAATGCCTCAAACATTACTATAGAGGAGAGGTGGTACATGAGGGAGAGGAATTGAATCACATTGAGCTTAATATATCTTTTATGGAAAGGATTAACATGCCTAACACATTAAACACATGTGCTTATGGGAGGAAACCATTCATTTTTTTTTTGTCATTTATATGTTCTTTACCATCTTTCAAAAGATTTTTTGTATTTTTGTAGCAATATTTTAAATTTAAAAAAGATATCTTGATGTTTTTGGTTTTATGTACAGGAAGAGAAAATTTCAGTACCACCAATATGAGGGTCGATGGCGCCAACTTGTAACAAAGATTCAATAGGGATATTGTACAATTTCAGTACCACTAATAGACCGATCGGTGACACTGACATGTTATTGGGTTTAATTATGCAAGAAGTCAGTACCACTGTCAAGAATTTTGGTAGCAATAAAACATTGGTGAAAAAAGAGCAGGAGTCCACAAAAATATATTTGATACCACCAAGAGGTTGTTTGGTGGTACCAAATTATTCATCTCCAGCTAGAAGAATCACCACAACTCGGTACCACCAACATAAAAATTCAATGGTACAGATGGAGGATGTCAGATGCGCACATTATCACAGCTCGGTACCACTGACACATTGTTGGCGACACCGGCTCAAAAGAGTAGAATATGTAACAACGACATCGACAATCAAGATCTCTTACATCAAACACTTGATGGAACCAATCTGGCTACGCAATGTAGAAGTGGGTACTACCTACATGAAGTGATCCACAGCTCGATACATCGACAACTCATGAGCATTGGTATCAATGGATATCAAAGTCACTACCACCAACTCAGAAAGCCAGTGGTACTAAAATGATGTGCCAGGGCCGATCAATAATTATACAAGGGGAAGCTTGGGTTATTGTTCAATCACACCCAAAGCACTCCCCTTGCAATAGAGAAGGTTCCAAAAGATCCCAGAGGCTTCCACAACTCTCTGACATCCCTTAGTCTACATAAATCTTACTTCGTTGCCCCCATTCCTCACTCTAGCAACCATGACTTCAAGGTGTCAAGAATCATCGATGGGCGTGCCTGACCAGACGGTACCCAGTCGTCAAGAATGGCTCTCCCAGACAAAGATCAAAAGAACTATTCACTACCATGATGAAGAGGGAGATGATACCAACATGGTATGGTGACCACACATTCCTCAATGACACCGACTTCACCGAAATCCTACATTAAGTCTACACTGAGAAGAGTATAACAGGTGATCACATCTTCTTTGGTGATTGGCCCATATACCAAGAGATCTCGTGCAAGTTCCTTGCACACTGGAGATCATTTGCATCCCCAAGCATGGGGAAGGATGGCAGTCAAAATGGGTGAAGTTCTAGCCGTACAACATCAATAACCAACTCTCGCTGGTTGAGTTCAATTCCATCTATGGTTGGCCAATGGATGAATGTTGCTTCACGTCAGGAAACTTAGACTAAAGACTGGATTTGAGTCATATGAGAGCCTTGCCTCAGGGGTTCACTGTCAACTAGCACCATTAGTCGGTGCTGGACCTTGAGCACCCGTTCTCCATAATTCTACATTGCTACCCGACGAAGATGATATGCACAAATCCACTCAAGGGTAGTGAAAGTTCTAGAAGGTAGACCTATTCGTTCCATGGGTGTTCTTTTCTTTGGAGAAGGAGGTGATCAATGTTGGATCTTTCTTCCTTTATCACATGCTAGCAATCAAGAGGAAAGCTCAGAGGAAACCCCCAATGCATTTTGGGTTGCTTACACTGCTCACCTTTCACCTACATATTTACCTCTCCAAAGCAGTAGCTATGAAGACTTCAGTGAATCTCGACTTCAAGAAATTCAAGAGGGCACACTTGGTAGAGAAACACCATGGTTATGTGTATGCCTACTGCATGGTCAATGAACAAATGAAGGAGAGGTCCCTTACAGACCCTATCTTTCCTCTTTGAGGAGTGCACCATCTTTAATGGCGGACCGATGACAGTGAGCCTATACCTGAGGGAAAGGATTTTGAGTAGGAAGAAGAAGAAAAATCCACAAAATAATAAGACAAAGAAGAGGCGACAATGACTTTTACTCATAGGAGGTGTTTCCACAACATCCCGCACCATTATGTAGTATCCAGCTCTACAGTGCCACCATCACCTCCATTACCAGGAGATTCTTTCTCCATGATGGGTATGTATGAGATGTTGTAGTCCATTTAGTATGGTCAACAATGATAGTCAGCCAACTTAAGTGATATGGTGTTCAAGAGAATCTCCTTTAGCAACAATAGGCGATCCACGCCAATGAGTGTCTTCTCCTGGCCAACCCGAAGAACATGCACACCTGCTTGCAACACATTGAGTACTATCAACAACCACTATATGATCATTATTGGACTCAAGGCAACTCTACTAGATACCCACAACTTCCATAAATTCCAGAAAGCCCACCCATGTTCACCGGCACATTCTACCCTATGTATCCATAGAGGTTATTGTGAACATTTCAGCCACCACCACCATTCTAAGCACATGGTACCCCCATTCCACCTCTTTGTTTAAATTCTGACTATGAGGGCATGTTCAAGTTCAAGCTTAAGAGGGGTTTGAATGGCTTTTTCTATTTTATCTTTTATCTTGTTTTCACTTTTCTTATTTGCAAGTGTAGGATCCACAATCTATCTACTTAGTTTTCATTTTTCTTATTTGCAAGTGTAGGACCCACAATCTATCTACTTACAGTGGAGCTTAAGAATCATGATTTCATCTATCATCAAAGAAAAATGTGTTTTGTGCCTTTGTAATGAAATTTAAAAATTTTGAATGAGAAAACCTTGTTAAGCCGACACCGAATAGAGGAAGTGTATAGGTTAGTCATCTTGAGGACACTTAATATGAGTAAAAATCTTAATTTATCCAGGATTTCTGGATGACGATGAAGCTTGATCCCAAACGACCAAACAAGTAATGAGACCCTAAATGAGATTTTTTAGAAAGAAACCCTAAGGTTATTATGTACATAAGTTGATAGGAGAGGGACATATCATACTTTAAGACATGCATTGTCTCTTAATCATGTGATTCTACCTGATTTTCATGAAATTTCATCCACCACCTTAAGACTATCAAGAAACCCAAATTATTTTCTCTTGACTCTTTTTCATAGCATAATAGATGGCATATACAATAGCTAGTTTTTAATTGCATTAGTTACAAAAATTATATATATATATATAAAGAGAGAGAGAAATATTCACATAGCTATAAGTTGCATAACAAATTTCATGTAGATTGCATTCTCATTTTGCATCATTCTTTGCATCATGTATTTATGTAGATTTCTCCTCAAGTTTAAAGTGAAATGATACACATCCACATCCCTCACAATGAAAAAAATGATATATGGAAGAAAATCCCAAGCATGACTCATAAACTATGCTAAAATAAGAAGGTAGAAAAAAAATAAGAAATACCAAATAATAGGGAGAAAAGATGCCTTGAACTCAAATTGAATTTTTCTTCAAGTAGAAGTGAAAATAGTTACATGTATGCATTCTGTTAACCACACTCATCATTTTGATGAGACATTCAATGGATTCATCATTCCACTACAATATTAGGCATTATGATTCATGCATTTCACATTTCCTTCATTGTATAGGTTCATCATATTTCATTTTTGCATAAATTATTCAGATGCTACTTGTGATATCTTATTCATAACCGCCTATTTCAATCCACCCATTTATCATTATCGTAGGCTACATATATGATTGATCCCCTCATTCATTTCTATATAAATATAAATGCAACATAAACTGCAATGAAACTGTAATCCTAAGGAAACCATCCATCTGTGATCACAACTCAATTAATTTAGATTTCAATTCTTGCAATTAGTTATCAACAACCAACCAACCAGTCTTTTATAGGCCTATATTATTAGTCTATAGTTAGTATTAGTCTTTGGAGTATGTTTCCTTGAGTTTGACATTCAGGCCTCAAAGGCCTATACTACTTGACATGTACACTTGCATTTTGCACACATAGTTTAGGCGTGTCAAATCTAAGAGAATCCACTCTGTCTGTTGTAAGCAATCTACAAAAATGAGTGTCTTCTCCTAGTCAACCATGAGAACGTCCACACATGTCTGCAATGTATTGAGTATCATCATCAACTACTCTATGATCATTACTGGAGTCAGGGAAAGTTTTCTAGATACCCTCAATGACCATACATGCATGCCCAGCCTCGATAGTTCAACAACACCTAGTACCAACCAAATCCATAGATATTGTTGGGAACATTCCCTCCACCACCATTTTGATCATCTAGAACCCCCATTCCACCTCTTTGTCTTATTCTTGACTATGAATACAAGGTCGAATCTAAGCTAGGGGTGATGGAACCAATTTCTTGTGCATCATATTTTATCTGTCCTAGTTAGTTTGCACATTTCTTTGCCTTTGTCTTTTAATCATGTTATTAGGATTTACACCTATCTAATGTAATTGTGGAGTCTAATTAATCACGATTGCATCTGTCTAGTAAAAAGAGTATGCTCAATGCTTCTAAAATGAATTTAAAATATTCAAAACATGAATATGTCCTACTGCCCTATATTTTAAGCTAGTGTATTGAGTCTAAGACAACACTAACTAGAGGCATTGTTTTGGGTTAGTCTGCTTGAAGACATACTGAATGAATGAAAACCTAAATTAAGCCAAAGGATTGTATTATGACGAGGATGTTTGAGGCCAAACCAACCAACAACAACATGATCTCTAATTTGGATTTTAGAAATAAACTCTAAGGTTACCTTGTGACACCAGTTGATAGGAGATGGTCATATAATGGTTGGGAAAGACAATGTCTATTAGTCGTGATCTCATCCACCTTCATTCATTTTCATTTACCAACATAGGATCATAAAGTTTAATCCAAGTTATTTTCCTCTTGATTGTATTGTATGGAATGTTAGGCAACATTTAGAATAGTTCATCTTCTTTTGCATTACAAAAATAGTGCATATCATCCCATTGGATTATTATTATCTTGCATAAAATTTTTTATATAGATATCATTCATCATTTCATTTTGCATAAGGTTTATTTCTATTTTCTGCTTTGGTATTCTCCATAAAAAATAGAGAAGAAAAATGTACATCCTTACTCCTCCACAGGAAAACAAAATATGTGGAAAAAGCCCAATTGCAAATTATGTATCTTGCTAAAATATGGGGTAGAAAAAAGAAGTATTTGAGAAAGAAATAAAGAAGGCATAAAAGGTGGAAAAGGATTCCTAAAATAAATTTTCATATTATCTCTATGTAGTAAACAAGGAGAAAGTGGAAATATTCTTCATGAACACATCATTTCTTCCATACTCATCATTAGGATGAGGTATCTTTTGCATGCATCATTTCACTCTTATAGTAGGCATTAGAAGGCATTCATTTTAATTTCATCCATCTTGTAGTTGACCATGTTTTATTGCATAAATAATTTGGATTATTCTTGTGACTCCCATTCTCATAGCCACCCACCTTTTCCACTCATTGCTCTGCATGGAAGGCCACTAATTTTATTTTTCATGTCATTCATACTTATATGAGGAACTTCTTCCAAAGTAGTTTATATTTATAGGTTAGAGAAATGTAGATAGGGAGATCACATGGTGCATTAAACATGTGTCCTACTGATCATGGTATTAGCTTCTCCATATTGATAGAGTTCTTATTGGCCTTGTTGTGGACATCTTTAATGAACATTATTGATCATTGTAGAGTATTTACATGTTCGGTGCTTGGTGAGGGCCGGTCTGGGACTAATAGGTAGGGTGGTTAGGAAAAGTAATCCATAGGTATTTGTCTTCTTTTTTTACTCTTTCAAACAAATCCAAAAGTAGTGTTTCTCCAGTATGAGCAACATCCAAGCTTAGGGATTTTGATGCATTGATTTTGATTCACTGGTCAAATGCTATTTGTCTAGATTTTAAAGAAAAAAATTTCTCACTTAGATATGTTTTTGCTTTGTTTCCATTTATTTTCCTGTGAATTATGTATGCATCAATTATTACACATTCATATCAAAGGTTATGATTTTTTGATCATTTTCTTAGACTGAGTGTTGTTGTTCCACTTTTTTTAGGTAATTTGAATGTCTATTTGAAAACTCGATGATATCAACAATCTTGTCAGTGGTATCGACATCTTACGTCGAACACCATTGATGCTACCTACAGGAAAATTGGTGCTATTGAGAGGCAATTCGATGCTACCAAGTGACATGTCAATGCCACCAAAATACATACTCATTAGTACCGACCGAGGGTCCAGAGAGCATCAGAGATGGAGCTTTATTATCTTGATGCTACCGACATCACAGTTGGTGTTACCAACTTCAACATCCATACTCCAATGATAATAAACTTGGTACTCCTAATAGATCTATCAGTAGTATCAAAATAGACTGAGAAGGCAGAAAAGGCCAACTGACTTAGTGTCACAGGCACCCCATCAATGCTACCAACACAACACAATTAATTAAGATATGAAATTAAGTCAGATTCAATAGCCATGAATTAAGTGAGGTTTAGGCCTCACTTATGACATAAGGAAAGCAGCCACAATTTAGACATAACATACATTTTGGAAATAGGGCCAAGATCAGATAAGATAAAGAAAATAGCTGCCGATTATACAATCTAGATACTTGGAGGATGGATCGGCAGCCAAAAAGTTACTTGTTATAACCCCATTTTCTAAAGCATATAATGAGATTTGTAAATCTTTTTTTAAAAGATAAATAAAATCAATAATTGATTTTATGAGTTGATTTGAATGAACTTCGTGTATGATAGCCTTGTATGCTTTCTTGATGGGCCTTATTGGCCATTAAGCCCAATTGAAAGAAAAAGAAAAAGAAATGAAAAAGGAATTCAATTGGATAAAGGAATACATAAGGAAATAAATAAAAATGATTAAAAGGTTAAAGGATATTTTAAAAAATAGAATTTCATGACATAAAGGTTCCTTAGGGTTCAAGGAACTTAGGATAATTACATAATGGCAAAAGGAATAGGAAATATGTGGAAAATATGAATAAATAAGTGATAACGTGAAACTAAAGAAAAGGGCTCGTTTCCATTAGATAATTACTTCAATTTTTGCATGATGAGAGATAAAGGTATGAACAATTTTCCCTAAAAAGTTGAAGCAAAAGGGAGTTAATAATTGGGAGTTATCGATTTTTCAAGTTATCCTTGATTTTGGAAATTATTTCACTGATTTTCCTTTTTGGATATATCAGGCACGATGAGGGCCGTTGGATCTTCATCCAACGCGCGCCACTCATCGTCTAGAGTCCCAAAGGGACGCGAACTCTATGCTTGCAGGGGAACTTTCCCCTCATTTTTCTGTTCGACTCAGTGCATGTGCACTCGAGTTTTCTGTCCCATTGAGTTTGGGAGTGAGAGGCAAAGCTTCTTGACCCTAATTTGATTGGTCCCCATCGCAAATAGGAAAAACGCCCAATTGGGCAAAGGATCAGTTGATGGCGGGGTTAAGAAACCCTTGGAAGATCCACCCTAGTCCTATATATAGGCCACCACTCAAGTCCTCGCACCCTAGCGATCTCGAGCGGCCATCAATTAGGTCTCGGAACCCTCTCCCTCGCACAATTGCCCTTGCTCCGACAAAGGACCGTCGTGGAACCACCGCGAGTTCAAGATAGGAAGGAGAGGAGGAAGACGAGTGAGAATCATAGGATCGTGGACCACAGTGAGCCAGCACGAGATCTAACGATCTCAGGAGAAGCGCGCTAAGTTAGCCCGCTTAGTGGAGTTAATCGACGCGAGGCGTTCGATCGAGATCCATTGGGGACTTTGAAGTGTGATCCAACGATCAGCAGCAAGCAGTAGGACGCACAACGATCCAGAGGAGGACTAGCGGTGCACCGATCCAATGCTTGAGAAAATTCAGTAAAATCCCCTCTCTCATCGAATAATCCAGAATATTGCTTTTCCTTGCAAAATTAATAGAAAACACTAGAAATATCCAATGAAGAAACTTTATATATGAAAGTTGTATAGGAAAATACGAGGAACATGATAAAAATACTTTGAGAATCTAGTTCTTTTCTGTTCTGCAAAAGTACTTTAATTTGGTAGAAAAGTGCATTAAAAAGTAATTAGAAACCCTAATTATATATAAAGGATGCATCTTTGAAGATTAATAGGTTAATTTGAAATGTATTACCCTGTTGATTAGTAATATAGAGTTTTCATTCATTTTGTGTACAAAGTTGATAGTTTTAGGGTTTTAATCCATAAATGAAGAATAATATATATGGAAACCCTAATTGGGGTAAAAGAAGAGGAAAACCTTGATATTTTGGATATTAAGGAAGTAAATTACTAAATAATGATCCTAAGACTGTTAGGAATATTAAAATGAGAGAATTTAAAGGTTTTAAGTAGATTTTATGAATTAGGGTTCTTAATAACTAAGAATGGAGGAAAAACCCTAATTTCCAAGGAAACCCTAAAATTTGAATAGAAACCCTAAAGAATATGATGATATTGAATAAATTTTGATAAAATGAAGTTGGAATGTTTATTTCAGGGTTTCTGTGCACTTTGCTTGATTGTTTGGATTTTTTCTCTCTACATAGTTGATTTTGTATCCAAATCTGCAAATACAGGTATGTGGTTACGCTTATGAATACTCCGGGTTAGTTTGCCGAGGATTTTCGAGGTTTTTATCGGTTGCTTGAAATTAATTGTTGGATGCCTTTATTTCATGCAACTATTGAGTGACTATGACTATCACTATAAATGTATACATATAACTGGCTTAGATCCGTGTCCACCCCTGTGGCTATGCAAAGTCTAAAAAGGATAACCTAGAGCAAGGTCTAGGCTATCATGAGTCAGAAACTAGGCTACACATGGATAGTGCCATGAGACTCCTAGCATGCCTTGAGTTAAGGAGTGGGCTACCTATGGGTACTTCCATGTGACTCAACCCTAGAAACTGATTCACCTGTTAGGTGGGGTCATGAGGGGTATAATGGGGATCTACCATAAGGATGGTAGTGTCCAAGTCCACTGCAGGGACAACGCAGGGGATAGGGTATACATGGATCACGTAGTTATATTTAAAACATAAAAATTGTATGTTAAATGATAATTGACTGAAATACATTGTTATGGATAATTGCATGATTAGTGTTTCCCCCACATACCAGCTTTGGCTGACTGACATTTTATTTGTCGGTGTTTTAGGTACAACACCAAAAGTACAAATAGTAAATCATCATATCGTTAAATGCACGAATTGAAGTTCAAGGATGATTAGTTAGATTAGTCCCAGTTCTGGATAGGAGTTTAGAAATCCAAATTTTTCAAAGGTATGCAAAATTTTATTTATTACAGCTTTTCAGTATAGTCTAGTAGAATTTAATAATTGTTATCAATTAATTGTCAAACCTTGATCCGGAAAATTGGATAACGACACCGACCTCTCACTCTCCCTTAATTGGGGGTTACCGAAAGGCGGGGTCATTACATTTGGTATCAGAGCCAAGGTTCCTCACTTAATTGTTAACAATTATTAAATTTTACAAACTCTATAGAACCCAAGGGAGTTATTAGAGGATTTTCTGAAAGACTGTGGTGTCTGGCAATATTTTCCTCCGCACCGCTAGTCGGAATATGAGGACTCCCAGATTGTGTGACTTTCTGGCCGATGTCCTAGGATCTGAATTGAAATAAGATACCTTTAGGACTCTCTCATCTTATTCATCCCTTCTCATCACAGATTCTATTAAGGATTTTAAGAATTAGGTTTTTTCTCTCTCTTCCTTACCCTCATGTGGTATGGGCAAGTAAGTTAAGGATTTAGGGATCCTCCATCAAATTAATAAAAGATACATAATGAGACATCATTGACATAAGTATAATTAGTTTACATATAAACTAAAGGTTTATTTGTTATGCTTATGTAGATGGCTTGTACCAAGACTGTTGCTATTCCCACGGGCATTGGGAACCCGACTAGGAGTGCTTGGCCTCCCCGTAAAGGAAAGGGGTCTTCATAGAGGAGGAAGAAAAACCATGATGGTGAATCCTCTAAGAAGAGAAAGAGGCCCAAAGAGACCACTCATGAGGTCCTTAACCCTGACCCGATACCCTTCAACATCCTTGATCAAGAATAGGACCAAGGGTATGAGGAGCAACATGTGTACGAGGAAGTAGACCAGATGGAAGAAGACCAAGATGGAGGTCTAGAACCGACCATGATGATCCACACCCCTGATGCTTTGTGGATGGATTTACAGAAGAAGCTGACAGAGGCCATTAGTGCCTTGGCCCTCCGAGACCTAGCCAGAGCTGAGAATGGTGAGCCGCTTCCGGTTCATCCTCGACTAGGAGCCACCATCCTGGACTTCGTCAAGTTGAACATTGAGAAGTTCTGGGGAGAGGATAAGTCGGAGGTAGTCGACAAGGCGGAAGCTTGGCTGCTTGCAGTAGAGAACCGATTCTGCATGCTTGAGGTACAACCAAGCAAGAAGGTCCTCTTTGGTGCTCACCTTCTGGAAGGAGCAGCCAAGATATGGTGGGAGACCCACATCACCGACCGAGATTTGATAGAGGAACCCATGGCATGGGATGACTTCAAGACAATCTTCACCGCCAGATTCATCACAGTCTCAGCTAAGAAGGAAAAGGAAAGGGAGTTAACCAACATGACCCAAGGAAACTCTTCTGTGGCAGAATTCGGGCACAAGTTCCGGATCTTGGAACATTTTGGGTACAAGATTGATGAAGAAAGAAGAGTGGGTCACTTCATAGAGTGTCTTCACCCTACCATTAGGCCACATGTGATGGCAAGCAAGCCTAAAACCTTTTCCGAAGCCTACAACACTGCTTTATACATGGAAAGTACTTTGATGCCTACCCAGTTTCCACCCAAGGGGTATTTGGGTTTCACTGAAGGAGTCCAAGGCTCGAGAAACAACCACAAGAAGGGTCAAGGACATCATCAAGCTAAAGGAAGACATGGAGGAAAAGGGAAACCCCATCAAGAGAACAACCAACCTCCTCGCCGCACCTGCGGAAAGGGGCACGCCGGTGAGTGCCACTACAAGAAGAAGACATGCTTTCGATGCCACCAAGAAGGACATCTGCAATCCATTTGTCCTATGCCAAATCGCAGAGGGCCAGGACAAGAGGCAGCTCCACCAGTAGCATCCCCACCTATGGCAGCCCCACCTATAGCTGCAGCCCCACCTGCTGGAGAGAGGAGGCAAGCTCGGGTGTTTGCCATTGATAATGAGGAGGCTCAAGTTAATGCTAATCGGTTGATCGAGGGTAATAACCCTTAGAGTTTTCTTTTATGTTTTAAGTTAAGCATGTAATGGTCTAATGCATGATGAAAAACAATGTAGGCATGCTTGAAGTCATGGGACATAATGTGAAAGCTTTGTTTGACTCTGGATCTACTAATACTTTCATTTTGAGAAATCTTGCAACTATGCTTTGTTTGGATATCAAGAATTTAGGGTATGTCTTAGATGTTACAACCCCTAGTGGTCGGATCTTTACTTCCCTTTTTAAAACTCTGGTGATACCTATGAAATATCGAGTTCATGAATTTCCTACAAACTTTATCCTTCTTGACATGAATGATTTTGATGTAATCATTGGCATGGATTGGCTTTATACTTATAGGGCCAACATTGACTGTAGGGAGAAGAAAGTGATCATTAAGAGACCAGGTCACCCACCTTTTATCATTAGGGGTAGGAAGGATGCCATCACCATCATGTATGTGTCAGCCTTGAAGGCAGAGCAGATGATGAGTAAAGGGTGTCAAGCTTTCCTAGCAGTAGTCACCGAGCCAGAACCCAAGGTGAAACCCTTAGAGGAGATAGAGGTAGTCTGAATCTATGCAGATGTTTTCCCAGATGATCTACTCGGGATTCCTCCCGATAGAGAGGTAGATTTTTTGATAGAGCTAGCCCCTGGGACAAATCCTATTTCTCGGGAACCTTATAGAATGGCCCCTACTGAATTGCTCGAGTTAAAGAAACAATTACAGGAATTGCTAAACAAGGGTTTTATCCGCCCTAGCACGTCACCATGGGGAGCACCAGTTCTTTTTGTAAAGAAAAAGGATGGTTCACTTTGTATGTGCATAGACTACCAGATGATCAACCAGGCTACCATTAAGAACAAATACCCTTTACCCCAGATAGATGACTTGTTTGACCAGTTGAAGTCAGCTCGAGTCTTTTCCAAGATCGACTTGAGATCGGGTTACCACCAGTTGAGAGTTAAGAGTGAGGATATCCCGAAAACTACTTTTAGAACTCGGTATGGCCATTATGAGTTTGTGGTTATGCCCTTTGGGCTGTTCAATGCACCCAGTGTGTTCATGAACCTTATGAATAGTGTGTTTCAACCCTTCCTCAACTTGTTTGTCATAGTATTCATAGATGACATACTGGTTTATTCGGATGACTTAGATCAACACCGAGACCACCTAAGTCCTTGATATCTTGAGAAAGCATAAGTTATATGGGAAGTTCTCTAAATGCGAGTTTTGGATAGACCGGGTCATGTTCCTTGGACACATCATCTCAGGAGGAACAATCATGGCAGATCCAGATAAAGTGTCGGCAGTTCGAGACTGGCCAGCACCGAAGAACCCCTCCAGGATTCGAAGCTTCTTGGGGTTAACAGGATACTACTGACGCTTCATCGCAAATTTCTTAAAGACCGCCTTGCCTTTGACTATGTTGACTCAGAAAGATGTGAAGTTTGTGTGGTCTGATGTCTGTGAGGCTCATTTCTAGGAGCTGAAAGAGAAGTTGACCACTGCACCCATTTTGACTCTACCATCAGGCAATGAGGGTTTTATGATTTTCACCGATGCATCAAAGATGGGACTTGGATATGTGTTGGAACAGAATCGGCATGTGGTTGCATATGCCTCCTGAAAACTCAAGCCCAACGAGCTGAATTACTCGACACACAACCTAGAGTTAGCTGCTATCATCCATGCCTTGAAGATTTGGCGACATTACCTGTATGGTGTTACTTTTGAGATCTTCACCGACCATAAGAGCCTGAAATACCTCTTGACACAAAAAGACTTGAACCTACGACAATGAAGATGGATGGAGTACATGAAGGATTATGACTTCACCATTGCCTATCATTCAGGAAAGGCAAACGTCGTAGTTGATGCTTTAAGTTGGAAACAACTCAGGTGTGTAGTTGTTCTGTCCAATCAATGGAAGAGTTTAGAAGAGTTGGTGAAATGGTCTCCCCAACCGTTAGATGATCAAATTCGATTGGCCAACATCCAGATTCAGTCTCAATTGTTGAGTGAGATTGTAGCATCCCAGTTGGCTAGTAGAGAACTTGACAAGATGAAAGGCTTGATGAAGAAGCCTCAGACCCGACTTTCTTTGGGAGTAGATGGAGGGATCCGATTTGAGAATCACATATGGGTTCCTGAAGATTCACTGTTGAAGGAATGTATCCTACAAGAGGCTCATGGTTCTAAATACACGGTGCACTTGGGGACTACTAAGATGTTTAAGGATATGCAGGGGTTTTTCTGGTGGCCAGGAATGAAGAAAGACATTGCAGCTTATGTGGCCAGTTGTCTTACGTGCCAAATGGTGAAGGCTGAACACCAATGACCTGATGGACTTTTACAGTCTATAGAGATTCCAGAGTGGAAATGGGAGCAGATCACCATGGATTTCATGGTGGGTCTACCCCAGACCAAGAGAGGTCATGATGCGATATGGGTTGTGGTAGATCGCCTTACCAAGTCAGCACACTTCCTTGCCCTGAAAACCACTGCCAAAGTGTCAGACTTAGCTGAGCTATATATTAGAGAGATAGTACGTTTACATGGCGTACCCAGTTCCATCATCTCCGATAGAGACCCAAAGTTCACTTCCAAGTTGTGGAAGCAGATTTAAGAGGAACTAGGTACAAGGTTGAAGTTCAGTACTACTTATCACCCCCAGACAGATGGTCAGTCAGAAAGGACAATCCAGACCTTAGAAGGTCTACTGAAAGCTTGTGTGCTTGATTGGGGTGGATCATGGGAGCAGTACCTACCTTTATCTGAGTTTGCTTACAACAACAGTTACCAAGCCAGTATCAGGATGCCTCCATATGAAGCTCTTTATGGGAGACCATGTCAGTCACCACTTCACTGGGATGATGTTGGTGAAAGGACCTTATTGAGGTTAGATGAACTCCAAGTGTATGCTGATAAAGTCACTTTGATCAGGCAAAGGCTAAAGAGAGCCCAAGACCGACAGAAGTCATATGGTGATGCGAAGTGGACTAATGTGCATTTTGTTGTGGGAGAACATGTTTTTCTAAAAATTTGACTGCTCCGAGCTATAGCTAAGAACAGAGGAAAGTTGAGCCCCCGATACGTGGGTCCGTTTGAAGTGTTAGAACGGATTGGTGAAGTCGCATATCATTTGGCATTACCCCCTCAATATAGTATGACGCATGATGTGTTTCATGTGTCCAATCTGAAGTGATATGTGCAATATCCAAGCCATGTGCTAAGCATTGAACCCATTGAGCTACAAGGAAAGCTAACTTATCCTGAGTTGCCTTTGCGGATTCTAGATACCAAGGTAAAAGAGCTCAAAAATAAGAATATAGAGATGGTAAAGGTTCTTTAGAAGCACCATGGAGAGGATGAGGCCACATGGGAGCTGAAGACAGACATGGAAAAAGCATACTGATTTGTTTTGGGGGCAAAATTCCTATAAGGAGGGGAGGATGTTATAACCCCATTTTCTAAAGAATATAATGAGATTTGTAAATCTTTTTTAAAGATAAATAAAATCAATAATTGATTTGATGAGTTGATTTGAATGAACTTCATGTATGATAGCCTTGTATGCTTTCTTGATGGGCCTTATTAGCCATTAAGCCCAATTGAAAGAAAAAGAAAAAGAAATGAAAAAGGAATTCAATTGGATAAAGGAATACATAAGGAAATAAATAAAAATGATTAAAAGGTTAAAGGATATTTTACAAAATAGAATTTCGTGACATAAAGGTTCCTTGGGGTTCAAGGAACTCAGGATAATTGCATAATGGCAAAAGGAATAGGAAATATGTGAAAAATATGAATAAATAAGTGATAACTTGAAACTGAAGAAAAGGCCTCGTTTCCTTTAGATAATGACTTCAATTTTTACATAATGAGAGATAAAGGTATGAAAAAATTTCCCTTAAAATTTGAAGCAAAAATGAGTTAAGAATTGGGAGTTATCGATTTTTCAAGTTATCCTTGATTTTGGAAATTATTTCACTGATTTTCCTTTTTGGATATATCGGGCGCGATGAGGGCCGTTGGATCTTGATCCAACACACGCCGCTCATCGTCTAGAGTCCCAGAGGGGTGCGAACTCTTCACTTGTAGGGGAAATTTCCCCTTGTTTTTCTGATCGACTCAGTGCATGTGCACTCGAGTTTTTTGTCCCATTGAGTCTGGGAGTGAGAGGCGAAGCTTCTCGACCCTAATTTGATGGGTCCCCATCGTAAATAGGAAAAATGCCCAATTGGGAAAAGGATTGGTTGATAGTGGGGTTAAGAAACCCTAAGAAGAGCCACCCTAGTCCTATATATAGGCCACCACTCGAGTCCTCGCACCCTAGCGATCTCGAGCGGCCATCTATTAGGTCTCGGAACCCTCTCCCTCGCGCAATTGCCCTTGCTCCGACAAAGGACCGCCGTGGTGCCACTGTGAGTTCAAGATAGGAAGGAGAGGAGGAAAAAAAGCGAGAATCATAGGATCGTGGACCATGGTGATCCGGCATGATATCTAACGATCTCAGGAGAAGCACGCTAAGTTAGCCCGCTTAGTGGAGCTGATCGACGCGAGGCGTTCGATCGAGATCCATCTTGGACTCAAGTGTTATCCAATGATCAGCAGCAAGTAGTGGGGCAGGCAACTACGTAGTGGAGATGAATGACGCAGAGCGTTAGATCCAGAGGAAGACTAGCGGTGCACCGATCCAACGCTTGAGAAAATTCGGTAAAATCCCCTCTCTCATCGAATAATCCAGAATATTGCTTTTCCTTGCAAAATTAATAAAAAATGCTAGAAATCTCCAATGAAGAAACTTTATATATGAAAGTTGTATATAAAAATATGAGGAACATGATAAAAATACTTTGAGAATATAGTCCTTTTCCGTTTTGCAAAAGTACTTTAATTTGGTAGAAAAGTGCATTAAAAAGTAATTAGAAACCCTAATTGTATATGAAGGATGCATCTTTGAAGATTAATAGGTTAATTTGAAAGGTATTAACATGTTGATTAGTAATATAGAGTTTTCATCCATTTTGTATACAAAGTTGGTAGTTTTAGGGTTTTAATCCATAAATGAAGAATAATATACATGGAAACCCTAATTGGGGTAAAAGAAGAGGAAAACCATGATATTTCGGATTAAGGAATTAAATTACTAAATAATGATCCTACGACTGTCAGGAATATTAAAATGAGAGAATTTAAAGGTTTTAAGTAGATTTGATGAATTAGGGTTCTTAATAACTAAGAATGGAGGCAAAACCCTAATTTCCAAGGAAACCCAAAAGAATATGATGATATTGAATAAATTTTGATAAAATGAAGTTGGAATGTTTATTTTAGGGTTTCTGTGCACTTTGCTTGATTGTTTGGATTTTCACTCTCTAAAAAGTTGATTTTGGATCCGAATCTGCAAATACAGGTATGTGGTTATGCTTATGAATACTCTGAGTTAGTTTGCCGAGGATTTTTGAGATTTTTATCGGTTGCTTGAAATAGAAGAGCAGACGGAGAAGGCCATCTTCTCGGTATGCTTCTTCCTCAACCCGGGGCCCCAAAGGGAATGAAAGAGCGAGAATCTGATTGGAAGACGACGGTACGCTTTCTTTTCGGCTCGCGGGGACTCAAAGGGCGGGGGCTCTCTATTTGCTTGCAATGTTGGCTGTTCGCCTTTCATCAACAAAAGCGAGGGGAGAGCTCGAGCTCTTGATCCTATTGGGAGTGGGAGGGATGAAAGAGGGTTCTCTCACATCCCGTTTCCATAGTACAACAGAATGTCGTTCGCCCCCTGAGGGGTTCTTTGGCCAACGGAGGTCAGATGCAACGCCCTACCTACTAGGAAGAATCCCAGTGACTTTCGGGAACCCAGGGGGGATGTCGGAGGGGACCCGCTTTTCTTGTCATTGGCGACCTCTATTTCCCGAAAATCAACTCTCTAAAAAGTTGATTTTGTATCCGAATCTGCAAATACAGGTATGTGGTTATGGTTATAAATACTCTGAGTTAGTTTGCTGAGGATTTTTGAGGTTTTTATCGGTTGCTTGAAATTAATTGTTGGATGCCTTTATTTCATGCAACTATAGAGTGACTATGACTATCACTATAAATGTATACATATAACTGGCTTAGATCCGGGTCCACCCCTGTGGCTATGCAAAGGCTAAAAAGGATAACCTAGAGCAAGGTCTAGGCTATCATGAGTCAGAAACTGGGCTACACATGGGTAGTGCCATGAGACTCCTAGCATGCCATGAGTTAAGGAGTGGGCTACCTACGGGTAGTGCCATGTGACTCAACCCTAGAAACGGATTCACCTGTTAGGTGGGATCATGAGGGGTATAATGGGGATCTACCATAAGGAAGGTAGTGGCCAGGTCCACTTCAGGGACAGCACAGGGGATAGGGTATACATGGATCGTGCAGTTATATTTAAAATGTAAAAATTGTTTGTTAAAGGATAATTGACTGAAATACATTGTTATGGATAATTGCATGATTAGTGTTTCCCCCACATACCAGCTTTGGCTGACCGACGTATTGTTAGTCAGCATTTTAGGTACAACACCAAAAGTACAAACAGTAAATCATCATATCGTGAAATGCACGAATTAAAGTTCAAGGAGGATTAGTTAGATTAGTCCCAGTTCTGGATAGGAGTTTAGAAATCCAAATTTTTCAAAGGTATGAAATTTTTTATTTATTACAAATTTTCAGTATAGTCTAGTAGAATTTAATAATTGTTATCAATTAATTGCCGAACCTTGATCCAGAAAATTGGATAACGGCACTGACCTCTCGGTCTCCCTTAATTGGGGGTTACCGGAAGGCGGGGTCATTACATTACTGATCTGGGTGCTCGTCAGCAAGGATCGCCGAGATGATTTCTCTAGGATTTTTTACATTAGTTTTCTGATGTTTAGCTTCTCCTTCTTTTTGTTCCTTATTGTGATTTGATGACAAACATGTAGGGATAAACTCCTTTGCTCCTTAGGCCCCAAGAGTATCCTGACATAATACTATATTTGGATTTGATGAGCCTATAATATATTTCCTATTTCTTAAAACTTACGTGATATGATTCGTGATTCTTTTTTTCTTAATCAACATAACAAAGTAACATCCTACTAATTTCTTTAGAAGAGGGATTCAGTGTTAGAAAAATCATACATTCACATACCTTATACCACACTTTCATAGAAGGCTTATGGCTATGAAAGAATAATCCAGAGCAATTTACTATTCGCTTGGACTAAGTTACTAAACTGCTACGGGAGAGGGGTCTTTCTTAGTTTAGGTAGTGCATTATGTTGTGAGAGTAGATAATGTTGTCTACATGTCTTTAATTTAGAATAAGGACTATTAATTATGAAAAAAAGGATTCAATTATAGTGTGTGTCGTGGTGAAACCACAAGTCCTAAGGAAATCATTAAATCTTGCTTACAACCACCTTAGTTTTTCTTTCTTAATTTCTTCTCTTAATTAATAACCACCAGTCAATCATTTTGTTGGCCAACATGATTGGGTTACAATACACTCGGGCCAGTTTGGCCCTTATTAATGACATTTACACTTGTATATTACACACACCTCCTACATGTGGCAATCTTCACTTGTTAAAACATATCAAGGATGTCTTCAATATGATTTTGTTTTGTTCTAAATGGAGAATGCTCATCCAACGAATCTAGTCTTGGAGGATGTTGTGCATTATTTTTATCAAGCACAATAGCATCATTTACTAGCATGCAAAGTGAAGAAATGGTAGCATTGTATCGTTCACTATACAACATCACTACTCAATTTCACAATATCATCAACCCTTGGAGTCACGGTATCAACCTTATCATTTATCACGATATCACAACCAGTATTCTACCTCAGTGGCATTGCCTTTCAATTTTCTTTCCACTACTTAGCATAGTAACAACCTCCACATGTTCCTAAGAATAATAAGGGGAAGGAGAACATAAAATGGGGTTGTGGACTAGTTGGTGATTTGATATATATATATATATATATATATATATATATATATATATATATATATATATATATATATATATATATATATGGGCATACCCTTGGTGAGAATGTGAGTGAGATGGCAGTGATGGTAGACTCAATTGGATTTGGAAATATGGTTGTTGCATGAAGGATTTACCATATTTAGGAGGAGGGACTTGGTATGTTTGGTGATAGGTTTGTGGTGGAGGTGGAGGATATTGGTAGTTGAAATATGATTGTGGTGGAGGGGTTGCATATGAATGTGGTGGACCTTGGTATTTATGAAGGGAATGTGCTTACACTTGTGGGAAAAAAGATTTTGAGAAGTGTTCATCAATCGACAGGTGTCGTTTAAATATCCCATGGGTTGGGGATGAAATTACCCTTCCACATAGAGGGAAAGCATTGAGGAAAATTGATCCATAATTTTCTAAAGTATACTAATGATTTGATCTGGAGTAGACATCTTGTTCTTGACCTATTTAATCCTTACAGCTCATAAAGGACCTCCTCTTCAAATCTTGAGTTGTACCTCTGAGCTTTTTGTTTTTGTAATGGTGGCCCTTGTTCTTGATGTTCTTGGTCATTATGGTATTGAAGGTTCTTCACCTACTCTAAGATACAACCAACTTGCATATTATGACTTGAACAAACCTCTTTCTTGGTTCTCATTAAGTTCATAATTTCATATAACATCTTCAACAATAGAGAGTTGAGTCATCGATAGGTGAAGGGCTAAAATAGGTATCATGCCAATGTTCCTGTCATATTCATTTTTCACACTAGAATCTCAATACTTGAATTTCCTATCAAATGAACAAACAAATTCCATGAATTTTTGTGGGGTTTGGCCATAAAATCACCTTCATAAGATGAATATATTATAACTTGTCTCAATTGAGATAACTCAGAGTAAAAAGATTGCACAAGTTTCCATAATGGAATTTCATGGTGAGGGTATTATCTTAACATCCTTTGTAACATTTCCCAACTGTCAAGGAACTAATTATTATCCATTTGGTTGAAATTTACAATAGGATCCGTCTTTGTGTCAACCTTAATATATATTGGAATCTCTTAATGAAATCATTCTTCATATCTTCCCAATTCATTATCTCTATTTTTCTAGGAATACCAATCCTTAATTTGTCCTTCACAAAGAAGGGGGGCATATTCAATTGAATTTCCTCATCAGTTGTGACTTGAGTTCAAAAGGTTAATCATGTAGAAAAGCATCAAATGCTTATGAGGATTTTCATGATCCAATGGATAGTAGACCAGACACATTTGCATAAGGTCTGAAGGGATAGAGAAGTCTTGATTGTTCATTGCTTCAGTTCTTATTGCAATAGGAGATATATAAGTACCCAGAAGGAAATATTCATTGAGAGGTCTAGTGGGATCTCCATTGTGGGGTGATGGTTGTGGCCCTCCATTAAGATTAGTCATTTCCTCACACACTCTCTCTCTCTCATTTGCATTATCCCCTGCACGTTTTACAAACAAGCAAAGTTGGAGATATCAAATGCAAGAATAACACAAATAATAAATAATATAAAAGATGATGCCAATATGAAAAGTCAAAGTAAAACAAACTAGCTAAGTCGAGTTACACTCTCCCCGAAAATGACTCCAAAAATCTTGATGCGCCTCGGGCACACCAGGCTAATAAATATCATGAATTATCACACACTCATATTCTCAACCATTTGTGAGTGCACCAGCTCGATATGTAGTTTATAAGGGGCTAGTTGGGGTTGAATCCATAGATATAAAGGAAACACTATAGCTAGGTTTTTCATACTAGGTTCCTCAAGTGGAGCGTAGGGTTCTTAGGGTTTGGTAGTGAGTTTGAATCACACTACGGTGAATAAGAAATTGAGAAGGGTAGTAATAACACCTAGATCAACCCTACACAATTAAGGATAACTAACTAATAAAAAGGAGAAATTAATATATATCAAGAAACTAAAGACTAGAAATTGACCATTACACTTACAAGAGCTATCCTATTTAGCAACTAATAAAACAACCAGACAAATAAGTAATAGAAAGCAACTAGGTATACTAGACTAGCAATTACACTAATAAGGAAATTAAAGAACTAAACTAGCAATTGACTAGAAAAACCTAGCACAAATGATAAAGGACAATAATCAATTACCCTAGCAAAGGTTAACCAACATGAGAAAGATTATTGACTAACTAAGTAAGAATGGAAGCTAACTAAGTTAACATTAGCTAGACAATGAGCAATTAGGGTTTTAAAAAATTAATTGAGGAAGTGGGCCATTTGGGTATAAATGTGATTCTCAACATAGTTAGGGTTATAACATGCAAAACATTCAATAAAACCATATTGTTAAAGCAAAAAACAAAGTAAAGCATGCATAGAGAAACTAGTCACCATCACCCCTCTAATATTATGAGATTCAGTGAACTAGGGTATATGTATAAATCAATCAAGACCAAACTATATTAGGTTCCTAGAAGTGATTCTAATAATCTAATTAGTGTCAAGGTATGGTATGGAGTGTAGGTTCATGGTATTTCATCTCCCATTACTCTTCATCCAACCACTAGACATGCACTTTGCCAAGAAATTGAGGCACTACTAGCCACTTAGTTCTCACACCTAGAAATAGAAGAGTGGAGTTATATGTGGTAAGATAGGTATCTATCTAAGGATCCACTAGTTTTACTTAGGATCTTTTCTCCTAAATATCCCACATATATCATTTTCCATTTATTTAGGCGGTTTCAAGCATCAATCACCAGATTAAGAGATGAAAAGTGAGAAACAAGAAAGAAGAAAAAAACCCAAACAAAATTTTAAATTTTATAATAATATTTCCCCAACATGGTGTTAAAGTCACATTTTATTCCCCCAAACAACCCACCAAAAAGGTCTTAGCTACTCATGATAAAGGAAAACAAAAAATGGAGAAGATAAGGGGAAGAAATTTCACATAGATCGATGTACATGATTCCTTCTTGCTCCAGCAATAGAAAGGATTAACACCTCCTTCCTCTAATGTGGAATGACATGGAAAGTAGAAATGGACTGGCCAAAACACTAAAAATTAGGGTTTTGGTTTGGAAATTGGAGAAAAGTGGAAGAAGCATGGTAGGTGGGAATGGGTGGAGGCATTCAATGTTGTGGTGAGTTAAGCTCCTACTCTCAACCACCACTAATGTTTATATAGTACCCTAGGAATCATAGTGTTAAGTGGGGGTAAAGTGGTAAAATGATAGTGAGACAACATTAGGGTTAGGTGGGTGGCACAACCATGTTGGGAAACGCAGTTGTGGTGGGTAGGTATGGAAACTATCATGATAATTGAAAACAAATGTGTTGTGGAGATAAAAAGATCATATAAAATTGGTGATTTTGGATGTAAAGTGGCGTTCGCGTGGTGGGTCAAGGTTAGCATGACTCCATCGAGTGTCACGACCATGGTGTAGGAGGCAAGGAGGGATCATACTCTATATAATGGATGTATTGAATGTCTGCTTCCATGACCATGTTAGGCATGGTTGTGTTGGGGTTTAAGCGCCATGGCCATTTTTTTAGCACAATCTTGGTGGTTGAGCTTCTTGACTAGCTTCAAAGTTGATATTCAACATGTGATTTTATCTTTACTAGCATGGTCATGGGTGGATACTATGGTGGTTTTGGGGTTTTCTATAGAAACTTTGATGTTCAAGTTCTTCATCCATGGCGCTTCTTTCTCATCATTCACTCTTGGACAATTGGGTAGATTGTAGTTGACATTTATGGTTCCTTGGAGTTTTCCACGTATGTTGGAGCCCTACGAATAATCTCTCTCTCCTCCATCTGTCAATTAGTCTCTGAGGTACTTCAAAATCATGTTAAACACATCCATCAGTGAATTTCATATAAAATACTAATTATTGAAAAATAATTGCATTATGAAACATCTAGAGTTGAATAATGAGTAACTTGACACAAGATGAAGACTGAATTAAGGGCGTCATCTAATTTCACATATGTTTAAATATGTAGGATATGAAAAGAAGTAGACGCTTGAAGAAGGGAGAGGTGGAACTTAGTATTGCTAATATGCAAGAGTTTCTATTATTACAATAGGAATCTATTGCCTTATATATTCCAAATCAGCTTGTAGTAGATATAAAGAAATATTATTATGTACCTGCCACAAATAGGAACATTTTTTTCAAGTCTGGATTCATATAAAGAAAAATTGATGTCCTATTCTTTTATGGAAGTGCCCCTACGTCTTAAGGTCTTTATATGTTAGATCTTGAGACAAGCATCTATAACATAAATAACTATCAAATCAAACTCTATGACCTAAAAAACTTGTCTATGACATTTTTATATAGGCCACATAAATGAGAATCACATTTATAGACTCCATAAAGATGGATATCTGGATGCATTTTATTTTTAATCAATAGAGACATGACATTTTGTTTTATTGGGAAAGATGATAAAATCACCTTTTATTAATAATAGTGAAAGGGTGAGTGACCTACTTGGACTCATACATATTAACGTATGTGTACCATTTAGCATAATGATAGAGGTGGGTATAAATACTTCATCATATTTATCGATGACCTTAATAGATATGTCTATGTATACCTAATGAAACACAAGTCCTAATCCAGTAAAAGTTCAAAGAATTCATGCATAGAAATAAACTTGGAAAGAACATGAAAGCACTTTGATTAGAACAATGTGAAAAACATTTAAGCTAAAAGATTGAGGCCCTTTTGAGAGATTGTGGCATTGTATCATAATTAACAACACTTGTAAAACCAAAACATAATGGTGATGAATAAGCAATATCACCACATTGGACATGGTACGATGATGAGTTTTATTACTCTTATAACTTCCTTTTAGGGAATATGGTTTAGAAACCACAATTTCTATCCGCAACTATGTACCTTCTAAATCAATTAAAAATACACCATATGAAGATTTGGGGATGTGACAATTATGTTAGTGAATAATTTTCTAAAAAGCATGGAACCAACAAGTGTCATTGTGTTGGATATCGTAAGGAAGCTAAGGGATATTAGTTTGATATTCCACCTAACAAAAAAGGTTTGTTTCCAACATTGTTGTATTCCTCAAAAAGGAATTTATTTCTAGAAGAACTTGTGGGAGGAAATAAAACTCAAAGAACTTTGAGATTAACAAAATAATGTTGAACATGTGGACGTATATGGGAAACAAGAAGAATAATAAAATGTTGTAGAATCTCAAGTATGTTCTATAAGACAAGGACCTTGAAGGTAAGTTGAGCACATCTTGAGCCAGAGAAACTTTATATTTATTGTGATTCAGTAAGGAGATGTGTTGGCCACATATGATGATGAACCAACAACCCACAATGGGGGGTATTGAGGGACTGTATTTTCATTAATGGCTTGAAGCAATGAGATCTTAAATGGTCACCATGTATACCAAAAAGGTATGGACCATGGTGGATCCACCTAGAAGGGTAAAACCCACAGGGTGAAAATGGATATTTTAAACGAAGACTAACATGGATGATAATGTACAAACCTACAAAAGGTGATTAGTTGCTAAAGGTTTCAAACAAGTTCAAAGTGTTGACTATGATGAAACTTTTTCACCTATTGCCATGGTCAAATCCATCAAGATCGTTCTTGCCATTGCAACTTACCCTGACTATGAGATCTGGAAAATGGATGTTAAAAATTCATTCCTTAATAAGAATCTTCTTTAGGATGTTTACATCATGCAACCCGAAGGTTTTATTGATAAAAATGTAGCCATGAAAGTCTATAATATCAATGGTGAATCTGTGCATTGAAACGAGCATCTTTAATATAGAATCTTAATTTTGATGATACAATCAAAGAGTCTGGATTTATACAAAATGGAGATGAACCATATGTTTACAAGAAGATTTGTGGAAACATAATTGTATTCCTCATATTCTATGTATATGATATACTATTGATGGGGAATGACATCGCTACACTAAAAATTGATGAAAAATAAGTTGGAAATACCTTCTTTATGAAGGACTTAGGTGAAGCATCCTATACAATAGGAATCAAGATCTACAGATGTGGATGTAAAAGGCTTATTGGTCTAAGTCAAAGTACATACATTGACACAAAGTGTTGGAAATGTTCTACATGCAAGAGTCTAAGAGAGTAAACTTACCCATGTCTCATGAAAAATTATCTCTAGATCTCAATGTCCCAACTCTTCCAAAGAGAGGGCACACATGAGTAATATTCCATATGTCTATGCAGTTGGACTATCTTGTATGTGATGTTATATACTCATCTCGATGTCTCGTATGCCTAAGCTTGGTGAGTAGGTATTATTCACATCATTGTGAAGGTCATTGGATGTCCATAAAGAACATGTTTAAGTACTTGATAAAAACTAGGTGTCAGTTCCTTGTATACTAAGGTGAGTAAGTATTGGTTGAGTAACACTATGCAAACTTTCACATTGACAAGGGTGATTACCAATCACAATTAGGTTTTCTAATTTTTTTCTTAGAGGAGTTGTAAGCTAGAAAATTTCCATGAAAGTGTCAATGGATGACTCTACAATAAAGGCCAAGTATATTGTTGCATCCAACACAACATAAGAAGTTGTATGGATCAAAAGTTCATCGGTGAACTTGGGGTAGTTCTGATCATTTATGATGTAGTAGAGATATATGGTGACAAAAATGGAGCCATTGCACAAGCTAAAGAACCCAAATTTCATGAGCATTGCAAGCACATACCCGGGCATTATCATATCATATGATAGATCATGCATAGAGAAAATGTTAAGATTTGTAGAGTTCCAACCAAAAGCAATGTTGTTGATCCTCTCACAAAATCACTCTCGTAGAAGAAGCATGATGCTCATGTTAATTCACATGGAATTGGACTAATAAGTGATTGGATCTAGTGCAAGTGAGAGACTATTGTTTGGTTGCCCTGAGAGCCAGTCATATGTTGATTGTAATGGGATACATTATACTTGATTGGATTAATAATAAAGGCATCTCATTTTGTTATGATTACTTCATATAAGGTAATGATTGAACATAATGATGTCCTAGGAATGTATTAGTCAATTACACATGATTTTAGGTTAAGGACTTAAACATGGGATCAAGTGTGTGTTAAGAGAATTAATTCTTGCCTATGTCTCTACTCATATATTACTTTGGAAACCAGGACAATAAAATACATAAGACTAGTATGTGTTTTAGCTGATGACTATTTCCCATTGGTCATGATGTATGATATCAATTCAAATGCATAGGTAGTTGTTAATGAACCAATGTACTAGAAAGACCCACCATGATCAAATACACAAAATCTAGAAATGATAGTCATAATCATATCTCAACGTGACATTGGTGATTGAAATCCTTAAACTAAAAGTCACTATAATCACATCTTTTTAACTATACTTTAACACGAGTCAATGTGACCTTAAATAATGGTTTACATACAAGTTGTACTTGGTCTCATTGTGACACAAATGGATTATTGTGAGTGACATAGATTGAATTTTGTTTCTCTTATTGGAATGATATATTGCCCGCTTGATGAGTCCAAATATGAAGTGCATGGTCATGCTCATGCAAGGTAATATTTGGTATTGAGCTCACATGTATCTCAAATAGTCTAATCTTAGTCAAGGACCAAAGATTTAACATTAAGAGGATGATTAGTCCATGCCTTAGATTGAATATAGATATCATAGACAAAGGGACTATACGGCCACTGTAACATTTGTCATAATATAAGCTTGAAGTTTTTCTCCAACTTATTTAATTAGTTGAGTGGTAATGATGTGTTTCTAGATACTACTAATTTCTTGTGAAGTTGTAATATGCTTATAGACATCACTATCAACATAATGTGGAGCTCATAGGGTCACACAGATAGGATGCACATGGAAGAGAGGTATAACCATGGATATAAGTTATATTGGTTACTAAAAGGTTTATGTAATCATTTAGAACAATCACAGACTATCTAGAAGCCTAGCTAATTACTGGAGACAAATCTAGATAGTCAATTAGAAAGTACAGGCAGTCAATTCGACAAGATCAGGCAAACATACAAATAATTCCAAAATGTTCTAACCCCATTCGTTCGGTTGAATGGACTAGAAATGGTAGATCCAAGAATGGTTTCTAAAACATAATCATTGGTCTTTTGTTTCTTATTTTCTTTTCAAAATGATGTTCATTATCTCTTATATTTTAAAGGCCATGATGGACATGTCATAGCATCCAACTTGGTGGATGTCTTATGCTTTATTTTTCCTAAAAATAAACAAAAATTATAAGAACCATTTTATTATATTCACCCTTCTTGAGCCAAGTTTATTGAATACCCTTCTAACTAATGGATCTTTGAAATCACAAATTCTTGGATTACATTGAAACTATCTTGATCTACTTCCATCGACCTCCTTAAATTGAGGATAGTCAATTGAGTTATATTGATCTATCACTATGGTATCCAATGTCCATAAATTGATCAATAATCAAGATTTCTTAATTGAGGTTTGCAGATTTCTAGCATCAATCAACATGCATCTATTAATATTTCAATTTTAGCATCTTGATCGGGAAACCATATACCAACTATTTTGATATATTCAACTAATTGAACACCCAAACCAACTATTAAGCATGAGGTTGATGTCTCCACTAGTTGACCCAACAATCACACAATGGTCAACAGAGTATCCATCTCTATGGGCATCAGTTGATGTTCCAAAATTTCTTAAGTATTGAATATCATCAATGGATGCCCACAGAGATTGATACTCTATTGACTATTGAATGTCATCAATCGACTTTCAAGGAATCAATAAACAACAATAGAGTAAGAAATTGAGAGTCAAAGTTGATGCCACTGTCAGGTTTTTGGGGAGATAGAGAAGGTAGAGGAAATAAAAAAAATTCTTCTCCCAAACCCAGAATAAAGGAATCGCGTCAACGTCTATACAATAGGAAGGATGGTTTGTAGAGGTGTACCTTATCTTGAGGCTTGCTCGGTGACGTTACATCACGTCTTGCGCGGTCTTCACCTGTGGTCTTGGACGGTGTTTGTGCAGCTCCTGGTCTCACCGAGACTGTCAGGATTGACATCTGTCCTCCGAGCGGCAGAAGTCTCCCACCTATGAAGTAGTCCACACAGACCACCTGGAACTTCGATCTACTTATCCCATAAGGAATTGGAAGGAGTCGCACCCTCCTATTGGCGTACTAGTCACTGACACACTCTCCTACCACCAGTCACTTTTCTGCAGTTGTCTTTCCCTTACTGTGCCTCCCTTATCGGGTAGCACTTGCTTGGGCTCTCTCGGTTACCAAAACCAGAGAGAACGACAATTTTGCAGAGCAACTGGTGTTCTGAGTTGTACTTTGAGAAGCCCCCAATACCCCTATATATAGGAGGGTCATGGGACAGGGTTCTCTACCCCAGTCAATGCGGGATTAAATAAGGAGTAGAAGGGTTCGAGATTTTCCACAAAACAACCAACCTGCGCTAGCTGAACCGATCAGTTCACACCCTGAAATGATCATTTCGGGCCCTTAGCCGATCGTTTGAGACCTGAGCCGATCATCTGGTTCTATGAGCTGATCAGTTCATGCTTGAGTCGATCGGTTCGTATCCAACTCAAATTGACTTTCATATTTGTTTCCAATTAATCAAATATTAATCCTTATCCAAATTGAATTTGTACAAGTGAAACAAATTGTATTTGCAAAATAGTCTTCTGACTTTCCAAACGATCTCGGTTGGTCACATGAATCGACCAGTTCAACAATTGAGCCGACTATCTCATTGACACATGAGCCAGTCGTCTCACCAATTGAGTCGATCGGTTCACCAACCTGAGCCGATCAGTTCATCCCATGAGTTGATCAGTTGGGGCAGCAGATTATGCAAAATCAGTCAATTGCAGTTCCAATCAATCTGATACTCTCAATCTTCGGGTCCAACACCTTGAACTCTATGATTTTGAGCTATCAATTAATTGAGTGTTTAATTGAACTACCAAACTCCTTTAGTAATCAATCTAAACATCATTTGTGGATAAACTCCTCTTCCAGGTTAAATCCTATGTGTGTGACCCTAAAGGTCCATTTCACATTGGTAGTGAAAGTCCATAACACTTATGACTTCACAAGCAAAGAGCGGTGCCAAGTCGCACATCAGTGCTACCCAAGTGAAATAGAAAGTTGGAGAAAAACTTTCAATCCTACAATCTGTGAATGGTGTTACAGAAAATGTATAATTCCTTTGTCACTGATGTCCTGAATGAACTCAAGGCATGGTACAGTCATCCTTTCAACGTTCATCCATTTCCTTGATCTCAGAGCAGACTGGGTGAGATGTGTGTGACATCAATATCACATATTGATTCACACATGCATGCACATGCCTTTCTCAATCCTACTCATCAAGTGGCCATAGACATCAAACTCCCTTAGGAGGGATAAATCCCATATCTATCACTCACCCCTCAGAAGCCCCATGTGTCAAAGTCAGCCAATCATCACCTTTATAACAACCCATGTTTCAGGATTGTGTTTGATGATGTCAAAGTGTACCCAACGACATGTGTTGAGTGTAGTGATTTTGGGTCGAAGAATCACATTCACCACCATCACTGTGAGAGTTGAATGTGACTACCAAATCATGGTTTCATGTGTCACTCTCACGGTGGGTCTGTCTGGTACACTTGTTCTCTAACAAGTACATATGTTCTTGGTTTGATATCACTATATCATGACTAATGAGATTTTGTCATCAACCAACACACAATCTAGTCTTTAGTGTTATTGATGTCTATGGTTATTTCCACAATAACAATCAACTAGGGACAAAATAAGAATGCATACTCTTAACATTCGTATGATCTCATCGTTTAGGTCCTCAACCCAAAAGCATACGTCATTGAGTAAAACAATTCTTTAGACATCTATCATGTTACACTATCGTCTCAGAAATAGTCAAAACATATAGATTGGAAATTACCCTTGTTATTATTCAAATCATTTAAAAAGTATCCCATTACAATCATCACATGACTTGCTCTATGGGCATACATACCAACAGACTCCCACTTGCACTTAGGGCCAGTCACCTAGGAACCTCAGTCCTTGTGACCTAGCATGACCATCGTGCTTTTGCTGAGAAAGGGCCTTAGTCAGTGGATCATCTATGTTATCTTCAATTGGTACTTTGCAAATCTTCACATCTCCTCGTTGTACGATCTCTCGTATGAGATGGAAGCACCGCAGTATGTGCTTGGACCACTGATGTGATCTGGGCTCCTTAGCTTGAGCAATAGCTCCATTATTGTCACAATAAAGCTCAATTGCATCACAACTACTGGGAACTACACAGAGTTCAGTGATGAACTTCCTAATCCACACAACCTCCTTTGTTGCATGTGAAGCAGCGATATACTCAGCCTCTGTAGTAGAATCGGCAATTGTTTCTTGCTTGGAACTCTTCCAGCTCACAACTCCATTGTTTAGGCAAAACACAAATCCTGATTGCGATCTGTAATCATCTTTATCGGTTTGGAAGCTTGCATCAGTTTAACCTTTTACTACCAGTTCTTCCTCTCCGCCGTATACAAGGAACTGATCCTTAGTCCTTCGCAAGTACTTGAGGATGTTCTTTATGGCTGTCTAGTGAGCATCCCTGGGATCTGACTGGTACATGCTCATCATGCTGAGGGCATACGAGACATCTAGGCATGTGCACAACATAGCGTACATGATGGATCTGATGGCTGATGCATATGGGATCCCATTCATACGCTCCCTCTCTTTACAAGATTGGGGACATTGAGCTCTAGAGATGGTGACTCCATGAAGCATGGGGATGTTGCCTCTCTTTGAGTTCTCCATGCTAAACTACTTTAGCACTTTGTCAATGTACGTGCTTTGACTTAGTCTGAGAAGACTTTTAGATATATCTCTATAGATCTTAATACCTAGAATGTAGGATGCTTCTCCTAAGTCCTTCATTGAGAAAGTATTCCCAAGCCAAGTCTTTACATTCTCTAAGGCTGTGATATCATTCCCCATCAATAATATGTCATCCACATACAATATGAGGAATGTGGTCATGCTCCCACTAATCTTCTTGTACACACAAGGGTCATCTTCATTTTGAATAAAGCCAAACACTTTGACTTCCTCATCAAATTGATGATTCCAACTTCGAGATGCTTGTTTCAATCCATAGATTGACCTTTGCAGCTTACATACTTTATTGGCATTCTTTGGATCTACAAAACCTTCAAGTTGTGTCATGTACACATCCTCATTTATATTCCCATTAAGGAATGTGGTTTTAACATCCATTTTCCAAATCTCATAGTCATAGTAAGCCGCAATCGCAAGCATAATCCTGATGGACTTAGTCATGGCAACTGGAGAAAAATTTTCATCATAGTCAACACCTTGAACTTGTCGGAAACCCTTTACAACCAATCTACCTTTATAAGTTTGCACATTGCCATCCATGTCTGTCTTCTTCTTGAAGCCCCACTTGCACCCTATGGGTTTTACCCCTTCAGGTGGTTCCACCAAAGTAAATACTTTGTTGGAGTACATGGATTCCATCTCAGATTTCATGGCCTCAAGCCATTTCTCAGAATCTGGTCCTTCCATAGCCTCTAGATAGGTAGTTGGATCATCATCTATGATCAACTCACCGCCTTCCTGAGTCATAAGGTATCCAAACCTCTCATGTTCAAGGCGTGTCCTACTAGATCTATATTGTCCTTGTATTAATTGAGGAGACTGAGATTCCACAACACCTTGTGAATCTCTATGTTCCTCTTATACATCTACTGGTTCAATGTTTTCTTATTGGGCTTGAACCTCTTCAAGCTCTATTTTCCTCCCACTGTTTCCTCTGGAAATAAATTCCTTTTCTAGGAACACAGATGTCCTAGAAACAAACACTTTGTTGTCAGTAGGGTGGTATAAATAGTATACCCTCATTTCCTTGGGGTATCCAACAAAATAACATTTATCAGACTTGGTTCCAAGCTTATCAGGAAACATTTTCCTGACGTAAACCTCACAACCCCAAATCTTAATAAAAGACAAATCAGGATGCTTCCCGAGCCATATCTCATATGGTGTCTTTTGAACTGATTTAGATGGTACTCAGTTAAGTGTAAACGTGGTAGTTTCAAGAGCATAACCCCAGAAAGAAATCAGAAGATCAGCAAAACTCATCATTGATCGCACCATATCTAGTAAAGTGCAATTCCTTCTTTCAGACACACCATTATGTTATGGTGTTTTAGGCAAAGTCCATTGTGATACGATACCACGGGCTCATAGAAGGTCCTCAAACTCCTAGCTTAAGTATTCTCCACCTCGATTGGATTGAAGCGCTTTAATACTTTTACCAAGCTGGTTCTGTACTTCATTCATGAAATCCTTGAACCTTTCAAGGGTTTCTGACTTATGTTTCATCAGGTACACATAGCCATACCTACTGAAGTCATCAGTGAAGGTAATGAAGTACCGATACCCACCTCTGACATTAGTTCTAAAAGGCCCACATACATCAGTATGTATGAGTTCTAATAGATCATTAGCTCTCTCACCTTTACCTGAAAAGGGAGTCTTGGTCATCTTGCCCAAAAAACAAGATTCACATGTCTCTATTGATTCATAATCAAAAGAGTCTACATAACCATCTTTATGGGGTCTAGAAATGTGTTTCTCATTTATGTGCCCTAGATGACAATGCCAAAGATATGTTTTGTTTGACTTGTTGAGTTTTTGCCTTTTGGTGTTAATGTTGTATACATTTGTCTCCAGATCTATCAAGTATAGACCATAAGACATTGGGGCACTTTCATAAAAAATCCCATCTTTAGAAATGGAACACTTTCCATTCTTAATAAGAAATTCAAAACCATCCTTGTCTAAACAAGAAATGGAAATTATATTCCTATTTATGGCAAGCACATAATAGCAGTTCTTCAACTCTATTATTAGCCAACTAGGTAGAGATAACTCATAGGTTCCTACGGCACTGGCTACAACCCTTGCCCCATTGGCAACACATAGTTCAATCTCACCTTTCCCTAAAGACCTACTTCTCTTAAGATCCTTCATATTTGAACAAATGTGAGATCAACAACTGATATCAAGTACCCATGATAAGGAACACTACAACAAACATACTCATTAGTGGAATTTTAGAAATGCCACTGGAAAAAAAAGCCAGTAAACAGGTTTAGCGGCATTTGTTGACATTAAAAAAATGCCTCTAGCGCCAATGCCACTAGGAAGATAGTGGCTTAAGTTGCAAAATCCACTAAACGTTTGTCTTTAGTGGCTTCAAATAAATGCCACATAAAGGCCACTAAACCATCATTTGGCATTTATATAAAAGCCACTATCTATCATTTGGCTTTTATACAAATGCCACTATTTTGTATAATGTTGTTGTATAAAATGGTTTTGATTGAATGTAGTGGCTTATGAAAAAAAGTCAGTAATGACATACTAGTTCTGCATTACTAATTTTTTATGGATTTAGTCAGTCAATTTGTAGTTCATGATCAAGTTTTCTAATTGAATGCCAATTGAAGTCGAACACATTTTTCCAGAAGTATTGAACTTTTTTATTTATAATCAAATGACAATTACATGGGGAGGACATTTTACCATACCCCTTATATTCAATACAACACCATCACATATGACTATATATGGTACATATTCTAGACATGATCACTAACTGGATATCAACTCAATTTGCACTTGGAGACCCCCCAAAGGAATACAAACTCGTTTTCTTACAAAACATACAGCTCCATTCTAGCATTCCAAGTAGTTGTGAGCTTCTATAGGATTAGACCAGCTACACTACAATGAAGGTTCATCCTTCTTCTCAGCTGCAGTGATAGCATATGATAATTCGGCCATATCATCAGATTCCTCAGTAGGTTCTTCTTTCTTCTCTTCCACCTTGGCAGCAGAAGTCGCAGGTGCAACTGCATAGCCTAAAGCAGCAACAGGGGCAGCAACAACTGCAAACTTGCTAGGATCCTTCCATGAAGTGAGCAAAAAGTTGAGCACTTGCATGCAAATGTAAGACAAAAAAACTTACAGCACTAGCATGCAATAAGATAGTATCAGGGAAGATAACACCATTGCCAAATTTATAAATAAGGTCATCTTCAGTAAGGTCAAGGACCTCAGGGCTGAATATAGATCCACTGTCATAAACTGACATCACAACCAGTCCATATGAGAAGGGCCTAATTCCGAGCTTTGCAAGAAGGGCAGCCTCACAAGAACCCACCTTCTCACCACTCCTAATAAGTTCGACAAGGGTGATAATTTCAAATGTACCATTCACATTATGTCAGCTGAATAGAGTTTGCCAAGAAGCAAAGCTTTAGACATTTAGCTAAGCACACAACTAAGAAGATTATAGAAAGGGGGCAAAGCTGACAATCTTGATAATTATGTAAAAGCAAAATATTATAATCAAACTCAATCTCGTCCAGTGTTCTCATAAAACTATAGTCTATACATAATAAGTTGAAAGAATTTTAGTAAGGTAAGAAAGCATAAAATAATTAATAAGAGCAGAACTTGGTGAAGGCCTTCATGTTGTTATAGATAGATCTCCCTTCGTCAACTGCAATAAATATTTTACTGAAGTTATCATCAGCAAGAACCATGTCAGAAGCCTCCTTGGCAACCTGGACTGACACATAAAAAGAGAAGAAACATCATTATCGATAATAATTACTAAAAGACAAGAAGACCGATATACAAATTCCCATAGTGAATATAATCACCTCAGTTCCAAAAATTCCCATGGCAATACCAATGTCTGCCATTTTTAGAGCAGGTGCATCATTGACACCATCACCAGTCATGGCAACCACCACATGTAAAAAACAAGTAACTGCAAAACATGCAAGAAGACTTTCTAGAGTAGGAAGCAAAAATACATTTACAACCTTCTCTCGAGAATGGCCTTTAATCTCTTGGAGAAACCATTCTTCCTTGAGGCTTCTTCGTAGACTTCTCCACCAGAGCATAGTTCTAACATGTTGACAATGATTTCATGTACCTCTGCAGAGAAATTAGGATGCAAAACTACAGAGGTACACCAAGTCATTGTCAAAATATCAGTAACAGCAGAGCTAGCAGCAGTGTTAGTGAAGAGGATTGCATAAAAATGAAACTCGGATTGCATACACCTACATTAAGGCAAGGCAAAAGGTGATCATCATTGTTAGTAAGTTGGATATTAGAATTTAAGCAGAACATACTACTTTAGATATTACTTTTAGATACCACTTTGGCTAGGATGCAATACATCGAAGTAGCTGATCAGACAACCTTCTCTCTCGAGAATATGCAAGATAATCCAACATACATAGAAGCATGCGACTAAAATATGTCAGATACATTTCAGACAGTGGAAACTTCATGCCAATGAAATAGGCATCTATAACTCAAATAACAATGACAAACTAAAATAAACATTGGTTGCTACTTTGTAATTTTCTCATTCAAAACTATCATCCTCATCACTTTGATATACACTTTCGTCATCCTGCTGAATTTGGGATTGGTCTTTCTCAATTGTTGAACTATCAACAATAATTCCTTCCATATCCAATCTAACTATGTCACAGTCTACATTTTCATCCTCTGTTGTCATTGATGGCCCATCTCTAGGTTCACCTTACACATAAGCTTCGACAGTCTCACTACAAGATGGATCTTCCATGTTGAACATATATCATGGGGGAATCTTTACAGAAAAATGCCACCCTTTTGCAGTGATATGTTCTACATAAAATAATTGTCCAACTTTAGATGCCACTACATACGGTTCTCCAGTTGATTGAAGTCGTCTCAAATTAACAAGAGTCAACCCATGTTCATCATGCTTGATTGTCCTCTTGGAGTAGATGTCCACCAAATCACACTTAAATAATGTCACCTTGAAGTATTCATAATAATTGAGCACAATAACGTCCTTTAAAACACCATAGTAGGTAACACTCTATTAATTGGATTGCGGTCAGTGGTTTTAGCATAACAACCAGTCTTAGCTACCAGAAAGACTCCACTATTTTGTGTTGTTTGATGTCGATCTTTTGCTTTGGTATGGAATCTGTGACCATTGACAATGTATCCCTTGTACGTAACGGCCATTTGATGTGGACCTTGAGAAAGAAACTTGATTTTATCATCCACCATCTCTGTTCTTAGGAGTGTCACAATCTAACACAAGAAAAGTTTGTTCGTATTTAATCATGAAGCATAACAAATTTAATTATGACAAATTAACTTACATGTTCCTTAAACCATCCATCAAATGAGTTACTATGTATTCTCTGTACCTCCTTTAAGGACTTATGAGGATGTTTTAACCTAATGATATCATAGTACTTCCTGAAAACAAAATATGTGCAATATGCAATTGGAATATGTACTAATATTTTAATAATAGAAGACAATTGTCACTAACTTACTTAATGTAGGGTTCAATTGTGTCACAATTGAATAGTACATGCTTATGGGCTTGTTGCAGTGTATGTTCATCCAAGACACATGCTATCATTTTACCAACACCATGACCTACTGTCGAGAAAATCGACCAATCATCACTGTCATGTGTTGGCTCGTTTTCCAAATTTATTTCGTCAATATCATTTCTATTTGGCCGATTTACTTTTGTTTCAACTCCATCCAAGTATCTTGAACAAAAAGTAAGACACTATTCATCTATATATCCTTCTACTATTGATCCTCCTGGATATCTTTTATTACGAACATATCCTTTTAGGGTCTGCAGATACCTGATAACAAAGTTGGCGAAAATATTATGACAAATTAAATTCCAATAGGTGAAGTCATCACGACGTATGAAAAGTAACTTTCAATTGGATACATCCAACGATACTGAACAAGGTCGGCTATCTTAGCTTCAAAAATGAGATGGACTGATAGATGCACCATTATGTTGAAAAACATGGAGGGAAAATCTTCTCCATCTCACAAAGTGTCACAACTATTGAATTTTCCAATGCAACAAAATCATTTGGATCTATGACTTTAGTGCACAACCTCTAAAAATAGCGACAAAGATTAATAATACATGACTTAGCATTCTTACTGGGCAAAGACACAGTGACAGCTAATGGCAGAAGTTGTTGCATCAACACGTGATAATCGTGACTTTTCATTGGTAGCATCTTCTGATCTGTCGGCCGTGCACATCTAGATATATTAGATGCATACCCATCTGGAACTTAGATAGATTTTAGGAGGTTGCAAAATGATATTTCTTCTTCTTTTCTCATCGTATAGCAAGTTGGAGGTAGTATTGAATGTGTGCCAACAGTTTGTGGATGAAGCGGAAATCTAATTCTCATATCCTCCAAATCCTTCCTTGCATTCAAGTTGTCCTTACTTTTATCCTTCAGACCTAGCAATGTTCCAACAATACTCTCACATATATTCTTCTCAATGTGCATAACATCCAGATTGTGCCTTACAATGTTAGATTTCCAATATGGTAGCTCGAAGAATATGCTTTTCCTATCCCAATTGTGTGTCGAATCTTTACCTCTCGGTCTTTTCTTACCAATTACAGTTCTTCTGCCATCCAATTGTGACAAGATTTCAGCTCTAGAAGGAGGTTTAGGTGGAATCCTAAATTCTTGCTCACTGTCAAATGCCCTAGCTTCTTTCCGGAATCTGTGGCCAGCTGGCAAAAACCTACGGTGTCCTCTGTAACAAACTTTACAGCTATGTGGCAACCAATGTTAGACAGTATCTTTATTACAATAAGGACATGCTTTGTAGCCTTTAATACTCCAACCAGATAGATGTGCATATCCTGGAAAATCACTAATAGTCCATAATAAAGAAGCACACATCTGAAAGAATTCCTTGTCTCTAGCGTCATATGTTTGTACACCAGTACTCCATAGTTCTTTCATCTCATCAATCAATGGACGCAAGTAAACATCTATATTCTGTGGTAAAGATGGTCCAGAAATTAGAAGGGACAACATAAAATAGTGTTGCTTGATGCACAACCAAGCAGGTAAATTATATGGAATAATTATAACAAGCCATGTACTATGAGAATTACTCATTGTCCCAAAGGATTAAATCCGTCAGTGGCAAGTCCCAATCGGATATTTCTAGCGTCTGCAGCAAATTCTGGATGCATAACATCAAATGTTTTCCATGCAGGTGAATCTACCGGGTGTCTTAACTCGTCATCTTTTTCATATTCTTCTGCATGCCACTTCATTAAGGAAGAGGTTTTTGATGACATGAACAACCTCCTCATCTGTGGTATAAGTGGAAAGTGTTTGAGCACTTTGGTAGGTGTTCTTTTGGGTTTGTTTACTAGCTCCTCATCATCATCATCTGGTGTTGAAGTCGTTAGCCATCTTAATTCACCACATGTATCACAGACATCTTTATCAGAAGACTCCTTCCAAAATAACATGCAACCATTTCGACAAATATGAATCTTCACATAATGTAATCCCAACTCCTTTATTGTCTTCTTTAGCTCATAAAAGGAATTAGGTAATTGTTCTCCTTCTGGTAGCATTATTTTAAAGAACTTAAGAAACATAGATGATGCTTTCTTACTCAAGGCATTAAGACAAACCAGGTGATAGAATTCTAGGATGCAAGAAAGTTTGGTAAGTTTCTTACACCCTGGATATAATTATGTATCAGAATCCTTTAATAAGATATAAAATTTGTCAGCATTTAAATGTTGATCAGTATCCGACTGTACTCCTTCCATATTTTCATCTTCACTAAAACTCAGAAAAACATCATGAAACATATCTTGTAAATTTTCATCATCTAGACAATCACCCTGATCAGTTGGAGCATCCATTTCAACATCGGCGTCTTCTCCATGAAAAGCCCAAGAAATATAGCTTTGTAAGAAGCCATTCCACAATAAATGACTCAATGCAGTCTGTCTGGTGACCTGGTATACATTAGTGCACTTTCTACAAGGGCATACAATCTTGTCTCCAATCGTTGAATGTTGAAAAGCGAAATCCAAAAAGTTGGATACTCCACATAGGTATTTACTACTCGTTCGGTCATCCTCTGCTATCCAAGACTTATCCATTCTACAAAAATAGTAAAAAATATAACATCAAGAATTGTGACACCTGTTTGACTGCTGAATTGTGACAAATACTATAAAAATACATTTATTGGTGGTTTCCTTATTTGAAAGTAACAAAATTTCATTCTACAAAAATAGTAAAAAATACATTTATTGGTGATTTCCTTATTTAAAAGTAACAAAATTTCATCAAGAATTGAGACACCCGTTTGACTGGTGACTTGGTCGTTTTGTTGATGATGTTGTGTCGCGGAGGGAGTCCCTCATAGACATATCCAATTAGCATGTTCGGAAGCCAGACCTGGTCCTCTCGGCCAATTAGCATGTTTTGAATCCACACAAGCCAACTGGTTGTAGATACCTTAAAGTGCATTCTCCATCATACTGAACGTCGACTACAGTTGTCGAGGTTCCATACTTTAAAGTCACTTGACCAGTCGTGTAGCGTCTTCTGTTCAAATGACGCCACTGTCTAGTAATGGTGAGTTGTGCTAGTGTACGATGGTCTAGGGTGATGTCCAGTTGTTCTATTTTAGGGAAAAGGACAGGGGGGTCGAGGCCCAGGCCAAAGTGATTGTTGTGGGTGGAAAGAGACTGCAAACTATTAGTACTAACAATTGTAAGTATATATAACAATGTTATATATTTTCAATAAGTATATATAATGATGTTACATATTTTCATAGACAACTTGAGAAATACAAATCAGACTTATATGGAAAGTAAGACGAGTGTCATTATACCAATAATTATCGTAGTCTACATTATGAATTATTATGTATGTTTTAAGAAGATCACTTATGAATTATTATGTCTACATTATGCTATTCAATTATACTGATCGCTGCATTTCACATCACCTAGTTTCTCAAACAATTTTGTGGGAAGACCATGTAAACATCGAATAGAAAATACCAATCCACCATCTTAATAGGGAACTGAGTAATTACATGTGATGTTTACATGAACTCTATAAGTCATATTCTATTAACATCTTTGAAGTGCTATAGTTTCTTCATTCTTGTCTTTCTTCAAAATTATAACACTACAGATAAAAAGTACTAATAATGTATGTAGAACAGAAGTCGGATCCAAGGCAAATGTCTTTTAAGTATTGTCAATTGAAATGGCTGGAAATAAGAGTGGACTACTATTAGTAAACAAGTTATTAGTCAGAATATGTTTTTTTATTCTACTGCAAGGTTTCCCATTAATATTTATTGATGATTTAGGATAACCTACAGATGAACAACAAATTCCAAGTGGCATGGCATTCGATACCTATAGATTTTTCATCCAAGCATGAGAATTGTTGACACTTTACATGCCTATTAGCCATCGGTCATGAAAGAGATCTTGAAGGAGGTTTGTAAGCTACATCTTAGTTAACATTTTAGGGTGTGGCGATGGTTACCTGAAGAGGATTGATCGGAGTCCCTCACTCAAGCTCGTCGATGCCAGAGGGGAAGATTGAGTTTGCGTTGGTGCTTCAGCTGGGCTCGGTCCACCAAGGCAGATGAGGAAGAACGAATGGTTCCTGAGTATGCTTCAGTTGGGCTCAGTTCAAATAGGCGGAGGAGGAAGACCTAACGCTCGCGATCACAGGTAAGGTGTCACTGCAGCACCGGTAACTTGGCACTCCATAGCCAGCAACTATTGGCACCAGAGATGGCAACTGGCAAACAGCAGGCGCCACCAGTCTCTCCCAGTCTATAGACGATCGCGAGCCACCAACGGACCTAGGGCACGATGGGCTAGGGACTGAGGAAGTCACGTAGGGAGAGCGGGGGAGATCGGAAACGTCGAGCTAAATGAGCAGAGAGTGTAGCGCAAAGGGAAATTTTAATTTGGAGCGAGAAGTCAAAATATTTCCTAATTTGGTATGGCAATTTAAGATTGCCACTAATTATAAATAAAAACACCTTTAATGTTATTTTCTTTTCAGAAATTCTATAATAGGTGGTTCAGCGGCATTTTAATTAAAAATGCATGTATATTAGAAAGATAGTGGCTTTTTTTATAAATGCCACTTAAATAAATGCCACTAATGGGAAGTTTTTTTGTAGTGGAAGTAGTAAAGTTAATCTCTATCATGTATACACCAGAAGTAGAGATCTCTATCTCTCACTTCTTCTTCCATCGTTCCTTCCATCCTCTCTATGTTTTGAGCGCAGAAGATTCTGACATTGGTTTCGTGAGAGAACCCTTCTCTCCCTCACCTTTGTCCTTAGACTTTGTTCCATTGATCTCCATCAATGAACTATCCTTCTTCTTAAATGCACATAGAGTGGATTCAAAGGCTACCAGTATTTCTGGATTGTGCAGAACACTTCTCACAATCCCCAACCAGCTATGGAATTTATTCTCAATTAATTTGCCCATTTTAAAAGATGATTCTTTTGCCATTCTATAAGATAAAATTTCATGTGTCAAAACTCCTTTTGATTTGATTTGATTTGAATAAAATTGGATAGTAGTTAATTAGTCCTTTAATTAATTACTGCTCCCACTATTTTGATTCCAATTGACAGCCCTCACCATCAATTCGGAAGATTGCAGTGTACAATCTTCTAGTGGGTCAAGATCCTAAAATCCTCTGAGTCCTGGACCAGCTAGGGATGTCACCCACAACTCAGATCTTCCAGGTAGGCAACTTTTTCCAATTGCATCATATGCAACTCTTGAAAGATATCATGCACAACTCCTTCCCATGATCACCTCCATGCCTCAAGCTGCTAGATCCTGTCTAGGTCACCTTGTTAAGTCCAACCCAAATCCAACATGATGAATATGCACCCTGCTAGGGCAGACCCACATATCAATCCTTCACGCTTCCACAAGATAGATGGTGTACCACGCTAGGGCGTGCCCACACTTGGCTGATCAAGCTTTTCATGTGTGTCGCATTTGGAAGGCATATAAAACTTTAATATTTAATGAGGGATTTGGTTTTTATAGGTACATATACATATCCAATCACCACAATATAGTAAGTATCATATGCATTCTATATCCCATATAAAACATGGGAAATGATAAAAGCAATGATTATGGCCATCCTAATGTGATTCCTCGAGCCAAGAGGAATCACGGTCATCTAGGTCTACATCACATGCAACATGTACAAGATGAACTCTATGCTTTGCTTTTCTGGGTTTGATCAACTCATCTCCATGATTGATCTGCTCGCCATTAGGCTGGTTGGTTTGGTGCCACCATCTTATCGACTGGCGCCTCCAGCCGATAGGTTCACTGGTCATCGTGCATCTCCTCAGGCTTCCATCCGCTCGTCTCGCTCCTCAAACTGGTCATCAAAAAGTCTGTCGTTATTTGACATAATAGGAAATAAAAATCTATCCTATTTTACATTTGAAAAAGGAAACCCCGAGTTACATTCGGGAGGAGAAAAGGTAGGAAAGAAATCTCGAGTTATCTCAAGTTACATCAGGAATAGGAGATAGGGAATCAGTGCGTAGACCGAGATGTAAGAAACCACATTCAACCAAGCACACATACATAGGGTTTATTGGCCATAACCATATTGTACATCCACCACAAAACTCATTTAAGGGGGACGCATATTGAGTGCATTCATATTACATATCATATATGTATATAGGGATTTGTGGATTTAGGATTGGACATGCATAAAGCCAATTTTATTCGCATCGTATGCAATAAATAAAGGCAAAAAACTAAAATCAATCACATCGATAATCCTAAAGTATAGAGAAGTTGATGTGGCTCTGATACCACTGTCGGGTTTTAGGGAGATAGAGAAGGCAGTGGAAACAAAAAAATTTCTTCTCCCAAACCCAGAATAAAGGAATCGTGTCAATGTCTATACAATAGGAAGGATGGTTTGTAGAGGCGTACCTTGTCTCGAGGCTTGCTCGACGATGTTACCTCACGGCTTGCGTGGTCTTCACCTCCAATCTTGGATGGTGTCTGTGCAGCTCCTGGTCTCACCGAGACTTTCAGGATTGACAGTTGTCCTCTTAGCGGCAGAAGTCTCCCGCCTCTGAAGTAGTCCACACGGACCACCTGGAACTCTGATCTCCTTGTCCCACAAGGAATCGGAAGGAGTCGCACCCTCATGTTGGTGTACTATTCACTGACACACTCTCCTGCCACCAGTCACTTTTCTACAGTTATCTTTCCCTTGTTGTGCCTCCCTTATCGGGTAGCACTTGCTCGGGCTCTCTCGGTTACCAAAACTAGAGAGAATGACAACTTTACAGAGCAACTGGTGTTTTGAGTTATACTTTGAGAATCCCCCAACACCCCTATATATATTGGAGGGTCATGGGATAGGGTTCTCTACCTCGGGCAATGAGGGATTAAAGCAGGAGTAGAAGGATTCGAGATTTTTCACAAAACAACGAACCTGTGCCAGCTGAACCGATCGGTTCACACCCTGAAATGATCGTTTCGGGCCCTGAGCCGATCATTTGGGACCTGAGCTGATCGTCTGGTGCTCTGAGCCAATCGGTTCATGCCTGAGCCGATCAATTTGTGATCCTGATCCAAATCAAATTGACTTTCATATTTGTTTCCAATTAATCAAATATTAATCCTTGTCTAAATCGAATTTGTACAAGTGAAACAAATTGTATTTGCAAAATAATCTTCTGACTTTCCAAACGATCTCGGTTGGTCACATGAATCGACCGGTTCAACAATTGAGTCGATCGTCTCATTGAAACATGAGCCGATCGTCTCACCAGTTGAGCCGATCAGTTCACCAACCTGATCTGATCGGTTCATCCCATGATCTGATCGGTTGGGGCAGCAGACTATGCAAAATCAGTCAATTGCAGTTCCAATCAATCCGATACTCTCAATCATCTGGTCCAACACCTTGAACTCTATGATTTTGAGCTATCAATTAATTGAGTGTTTAATTGAACTACTAAACTCCTTTAGTAATCAATCTAAACATCATTTGTGGATAAACTCCTCTTCCAGGTTAAATCCTATGTGTGTGACCCTGCAGGTCCATTTCACATTGGCAGTGAAAGTCCATAACACTTATGACTTCACAAGCAAAGAGCGGTGTCGCACATCAGTGCTACCCAAGTGAAATAGAAAGTTGGAGAACAACTTTCAATCCTACAATCCGTGAATGGTGTTCCAGCAAATGTATAATTCATTTATCACTAATGTCTTGAATGAACTCAAGGTATGGTACAGTCATCCTTTCAACATTCATCCATTTCCTTGATCTCAGAGCAGACTGGGTGAGATGTGTGTGACATCAATATCACATATTGATTCACACATGCATGCACATGCCTTTCTCAATCCTACTCAGCAAGTGTCCATGGACATCAAACTCCCTTAGGAGGGACAAATACCATATCTATCACTCACCCCTCAAAAGCCCCATGTGTAAAAGTCACCCAATCATCACCTTTATAACAACCCATGTTTCAGGACTGCATTTGATGATGTCAAAGTGTACCCAATGACATGTGTTGAGTGTAGTGATTTCAAGTTGAAGAATCACATTCACCACCATCACTATGAGAGTTGATCGAATGTGACTACCAAATCATGGTTCCATGTGTCACTCTCACGGTGGGTTTGTCCGGTACACTTGTTCTCTAACAAGTACCTATGTGCTTGGTTTGATATCACTATATCATGACTAATGAGATTCTGTCATCAACCAACACACAATCTAGTCTTTAGTGTTATAGATGTCTATGTTTATTTCCACAATAACAACCGACTAGGGACAAAACAAGAATGCATACTCTTAACATATGTATGATCTCGTTGTTTAGGTCCTCAACCCAAAAGTATACGTCATCGAGTAAAACAATTTTGTAGACATCTATCATGTTACACTATCATCTCAAAAATAGTCAAAACATATAGATTGGAAATTGCCTTTATTATTATTCAAATCATTTACAAAGTATCCCATTACAATCATCACATGAGTTTCTCTATGGGCATACATACCAACAGCCACACCACCAGTAGACCAATCATCATCTGATATGACTCCCAATCTACCCATAAATAGGACCATGTGGCTTCAGTTTTGAGGCATATTGACTTCTGATAGGAAAGTGGAGACATTGGTATTCTAAGTTAAAGCCCCAAGGTAACCTCAATCTATCTCTAGACCGATTGATTAGTTGACTCTACCACCAATCACTCATTAGTGTACCATCAGTTGCTACCTCAAGATAGGATCTTATGTGAAGATCCATCCTTCAACCAAAGAAAACTAATCAACCACTACAATTGATTGACCAGCTCGATCAATCATGGAGTTCAATCAATGAAAGGAAAGGATAACATTCTAAGACTAGAGGAGGGTATATCTAAGAGGATATAAATCCATAATAAATCTCTTTTCTCAATCTTGTGATTTTATTATTTATTTTTAAGCCAATGACCACATCAAGTCGTAATGTGGTAATGTTCATTTGTAACATGATCATCTAAACCTATTAAGCTTGGGTTGGTAGTAGACGTCAAGAACTATGAACCATGAGATTATTCTTCTTCTATTTAATATATGTTCTTACAAGTTTTGTTTCCTTACTCCTATTGTAAGGCATCATTCATATGATTAGCTACCTTCTTGTGGTGTTTGATCTGTATGATTTTGGAGGAAAAAGTTTTGGATGATCTAGAGTTTCAAATCACTAATTCAATAGTCATATGTTTATGTTATGTAGTCATTTGTTGCCACATCAAGAGAGAGGAAATATTTGACATAAGTCTACCTTCATCTTGAGAGAGAGAGAGAAATATGTTAGATACTATTGATGACTACCTACAAATATTATTTAGGATATAAGGTAGAAGTTAATGTTGCATGGTTGAAGAGTGAGCTTAATTGGTGAAACCTGATCCAAGTTTGTACTGACCATGATCTTTCATATCTCTTTTATCTTCATAACTTATATTTTCTTTCTTTTTAGTTAGTTCATTCCTAATCAAAATGCTCAATTCAAACTCTTTTTGTTATTTATCTAGGCAAAAACTCTTAGTTACACACATTTGCTTGTAAACTCTATTATCATTTTGATGAGGAAGAGAGAGAGAAGGAGATAGTGCACAATGCTTGAACATGGCTAAGAAAAAGGATACTCCTTCCCCATCGCTCAAGTAGGGCATGTGGAGTTCCATCATTTGTGTGGAATATGTAGAGATGTAGGCATTGCAAGACTACATTGGGAGGACGTCGTTGACATCCACCTTTGCATCACCACAAGTGATGTAAATACTTGTGTGGGAAAGTTATTAGACTTGGTCTGTGATAAGGTATATATCAAGCTCCCTTATTCCGGATACACCATTATTGACAAGATTTGCTTGTGAGATGTGGGATCTTTTATTGCTTCCCCTTTTTTGGTCACCTCCATTTCCAATAGCAAGACCTTTATATCTGTCTTATTAGATCTCATGTCACCCATAGTTCATCCCGAATGACACTTCTTTAGAAATAGGAATGCCTCCTCCTCATATATGAACCTACAATACAACCCATCTAATCATAGTGTCCAATCCATCATGGACGTCTAACCTAGCCTTTGAGAAGATAGGGTGAGGTTTACTCTATGCTAGATTTCTTCATCTTTCATTTTATATGTTTTCACAAATTTTCTTATGTGAAGTTAAGTCAATCTCAGGATTGAAATATACTATGGAATAAATGCTTATGAAGTGTCGCATACATTGGATCTAGTATCTGATAGAAACAGGCTAACAAAAGTCCAATTATAAATTGTATTTATCATAGAAGTGTAAATTTGTTTTAGAAGACTAATCTTCATAATATAAAATAAACAAAATCAGGTTCATTTATCAAATGGTGGAAACAACAAGGTGAATGGGTTTCACCATTACTACCTATGTTCACTCCCCCTCACTTTACTACCATAAGCATGAAAAATTAACTATTGACGCCATCAAAATTTAGTTGTTTTAGAATAAGGATTTTACAAGGATGGATATTGCTTTAGGATCTCCATCATGTTACCTAGAGGTAGTCTATCCATTTTCTTAGAAATCTCTCATCCAAAATTCTCATCTAGTGGTCAATTCGATCTAGATCGTTATCCTAGAATATGGGTTCAAAGTTATCTACATCAAAATATAGATAAATATGCAAACAAGATGACCAAACAAGACTTCAAGAAAGTATGATCAATTCAAAATGTTATCGGTTCATAAAGATGAAAATACATATAAGAAATCATAAAGGTTGAAAGAGGGGATAGTCCATGCACCTCATTGATGGAAGTAATCACTTCTCATGTCTAGACTAATACAAACAAGGGAAGAGAGAGAGAATTGTCATCATGAGGATGATAACGAGAGAAGTTGTGGTCTATTATTGAGTATGTTCTATCAAAAAATACCAATCTAATAGAATAGTCAGAGAATACCACTGACGGTCGTTGAGGCCTACCTTACTTCTTGTTTTCCTCTCTTCCTTGTAGTAGAGATAAACATCATTGAATAGTAGGAGACTGATAAAACCATTATACTTAGGCTGCTTTATTTCATATGACTACCTCTAGGCTCACACATCTATTGGGTGAGTGGTTGTGGTAGTTTTTTAATTTGGTCATGACAATAACATGAGTTTATCAGCTAGTTTGTTAGTGGTGTTGTCACCTCTAGATGGATGTGTAATCAGGTTCCTATCCGATTAATGACTAAGCAAGTCATTAATCTAAAATTCTACTTAAGAAATGTTCCTAATAAATTCATAGGTTAATTCATCTACAATATATTGCAATTATATATAGTTTAGATCATACATGAAATTCTATGAAATATATGTAATATTTTGTGTGTCAAACCCATGATTTAAGGTTTCTATTGAGTAGTTTAGTATTTTTGAATTCAAAAGTATGTGGTTTGAATATCTAGCTATAACTAAATTTCTATGTGTTCTCAAAGTAAAAAGATATCTAGGGTACTAAATTATTTATTTTTCTTAGTTGTATCCAATCGATTATAGGAATTATATGAATAGATCAAATGAGGCCTCAAATCTTTTTTGTGCACTCTAGGGTGTTTGTCTAACTGGTCTCAAGGTTGATTTCTTACCCTGGTTTGTCATACCACATTACCCAGTTGATTGAAGGTTAACTTTCCCTCATTCTCATTTTGATTTTGCTAGAAAGATAGAGTATTTCCAAGTTGCTAGATGCTGACAAAAAAATAACCTAGTCTCATGCTCTCTTCTTTGGATTTTAGGATGCATGAATCTTCATAGAAACATGGGGTTCTCCCATGTTGGTTTTTTCATTGTAATGTATCCTAGATCTCAGAACGTGGGGGTTCATCTAGTTGGTTTTTTCATTGTAGAACATCCTAAATCTTAGAAGCCCATTGCTGACCAGTAATGGTGATGGGAAATGATGCATAAACAAGGCTATTTAAAACCCAAGCCAAAACAAAGGTGAATCTCTCCAACAGGCATCTTACAAGCCCAAGGATCTTGACTCCGATCTTAGGTTGAGGTAGGAATGATCTCTTTATCAACGCAAAAACCAAAACTAGGAGTCCAAGATGAGACACCTAGATGGTTAGATCCTTGATTTGTTACCCAGAGGTCCCAGGTTAAAGTGATGGCAATGACATTAATCAAATTGCTAATTTATGAAAAACAATACTAAGATTTCCATATATTGCGAATGAAGAACTAGAAAAACCCATCCTTAGTGGTTACTAAGTGATGAAAAAGATTTATGTACAACCTAATAGAGATCGTGGTTCCTCCTAAGTGTCATTCCCTTATACTTATTGGTTTTGTAACCAATGATGGAGAATAAATGGAGGGTGGTTCTTGATCTCCATACATACATGGCCACCTAATGGAGTCATTGGAAAGCATCTTCTGTTTACAAGGTGACTAATTGACTCTCCAAAGAGGATCCCTTCATGAATAATCATGAATGAATTCGTCTCCCTCATATATCTCTAGTGTTGAATGATACATCAAATCATACTTGTATAGGTATGAGATCAGGACATGTCTACGGTCTTTGTCACACTTACCCCTCCTAGCAAGAAAGATATATCATTAGATCCATGTATAGTGGCCCAATAATATGGTGTCTCATAACTAAATTCTTAAATATAATGTTATTCCTTAGGCTTTGTAAAATATATATCTCCTAACTACGTAACTCAAATTACCTCAAGTTCGGACCAAAGCTCTCTTAAAAAACATTTTAAACCACTTAATCTAGTTACCAAATATATCTTATTTCCATGAACGTATAAATCAACATATAAATACTAATACAAAAAAGTTTATACACAATGATATAAATGGATATTCATTATGATAATCAAGGAAAAAATGTCACATAAACATGTACAAATGAGCTCAGTTTTTTACTTAGCTATATAAGTAAACATTTAGCCACTTCCGTGAACATAATTAATCACTCAGTATTTATTATTTCTCATCAAGAATAAGGTACTTGATATCTTCTCTAAAATCATAATCTAGGTTTTAAGGCATTGTATGGCCTTTCATTCAACCTCAATAGGGTTTCAAACACTATCAAACCTATGGATCATACAAATTAAGGTGTTGTAAAAACTTAAAAATATAGGATATTACATTTACCCCACCATTAAAGAAAATGTTTGCCTCAAAAGGTCATCTCAAACATAGGATGATACTATAATATATCCAACTTAGTTTTTATATCTGTCTAAGACTGAACAAAGTCTGTATGGCCCACCTTTTGCATATCAAACCACACCTAAGGTCAAGATAGCATAATTCTAGTAAATATTGTACCTTGAAAATGATTCAATAACTTAGTCATACATATATTACTCTTTAATAATCTTTTATTTTAGGTTTGAAGCCCAAAACACCCTTAATAATTAGGTCTTTTTCCAACTAATAATGGTGTTAGTGGATTCAAACCAACTTTTATCTTATATCCCGATAACCTAAGTCAAGTTTTCAAATCATCATATATTAAAATTCCCATATTTAGTATTTTTAATATGCTATATTATCAACATCATACTTATATCTCATTATAAAATGGGATTTATTTCATGCTTGCATATTAGGGTTTCACTCAAGTATGTGAGTTATCATCAAAATAGTAGCTTTCTTTTAATATAACTTCATTATAGTTGAGGTTAAGAACTTTATGTTATCATCATATAGTATATGCTCTAAATATTTACTCAACTCAAGATCAATATTACAAACTTAAATTTTACATATATGTATTAGGAACACTAGGAAGACCTTATATGAATCATCAAACATATGTTAGAAGTGGGTATCTTACATCATACAATATCTTTTTTTTTGTCGGCAAAAAAATGTGTTACTATAATAACCAAAAACTTTGGGTACAATGTGCCCCTTTTGGGTAAAGTCAAGATCCATGTTGCTCCTCACAGGGAGAAAACATCATATCAGGGAACTAGAAAAGAACTACACCAGACTGTCAAAAACCAGGAGCAGGACAAGCTCTAAACAGGAAGAAAGGATCAAACAGAGAAGAAAGAACCCATATAGAGCCATTATAACATCCACAAATATGTCTATAATAAGCTCCTACATATCTATAAGACCCATCCATCAAGCCAGACCTTGTCACTACTTCTTGAGTTAGCTTCCAGTTGGGAACACATAGAAGACTTGAAAAAGAATATAGGCCCTGCCACCTCCTATATCCTTCCTGAGAAGAGAACCTATGACAGATCCTCAACTCCAAACGTAAAGGTTACCAATCAAACATCCTGTCCAGCCAAAGAAGAAATCATCGGCGGCTCGCCTAGGACTCCTGCAACTAAATCATCATCGATCCATGAAACACTTTCAATCACAACACCCACAAGGTGTGTTCCATGAAAGGAGTCTAATCATCCACTATCATCCTCAGCTAAAACCAGCTAATGGTGCCCATATTGACCCAGAAAAGAAACCTGCTAAGTAACATATCCTATTTACTGTAGATGTAACTAAGGAGGAAACAGACAATGTCAATATACTCCCATAGATCCAACTACACGCATGACCATCAGTGGCCAAAGGCCAATGCCAGATGCTCTTGTTTGCACATCGATACCTCGTCGAACACCTTCAGGGTGTTCCATCCCACCACCGCAGTGAAGCCAGCAGGAGGAGAGGGAGATGACGATTTGCCCCCTTTCGCCCTGAAGAGAAGAACCGGAGCTGAACCACCAATTGGCTGGAGGAGGCATGACCGATGACCTCCTTTCACCATGGTCGCCGAAGTAGCACCAGGGACCTCTTTCGACCTATTTGAATGAGGTCCCCTTCTGTTATGTCAGAAGAAGTATCCCCAGGATAAGGAAGTGTCACCGAAGCACAGCAATAGGGCGCCGCCAAGCATGGGAGCATCGTCGTCCGGACAGGAAATGCCCAAAATGACCAACAAGGCTTGGCCACACCTGGACGGAGATGACTTTTGTGATCTGTAATTGTTGAGGAGATGCCCAACGGCTGACATGATGTAGGAGTGAGTCTAGACACCCATCGAAGAGCCCTTCTCCACCTAGGATGCCAGAGCAGGACCAGATGAAGTGCCACCACCAGACCTGGTGAATCAGTGTCGGTCGAAGCAGTACCCCAACATGAGAGGAAGGATTGCCTCCATCTGCCACCATCCCTCGAAACTGCTGAGGAGACTGAAGGCAAAGTCGAGGGGTCTTCATATACCTGGTCGGACCAGGTCTTACTCTGTATATGATGAGGAAATGCGAGAGAAAGGACAAGCCACTTTCTATGACAATGACGCAGATCAGACAATGAGAAATGAGACCAGGTGGGAAAGCTTTTTCCATCTGCCTCTCATGGACAAGATGGAAGTCGACCAGGTCGACGCCGCATCCTCGAACCCTAACCTCTCTCCTCACAAAGCTCCACAAATCCCATCCAGATGTAATGAGGAGAAGCCCCGATGACACAGCCGACCTACTTTGCTTCCCCCTAGAACCGCTCCACCCTTCACTAGAGATGCTACTGTGGATCTTGAGAGCCAGGGGAGGAGAAATGCCTAGGGTGTTCCCTCCCCCCAGCGGCGGCTGCCGGGAACCCTAGAAAGAAGGGGGATCAGGTCTGTCTTTTGTGGAGTTAGAGGGTAGACTAATAGCGGATTTGGTTAGTATCTCTAATATCTTAGGGAAGTGAATTGCTTAGTATCTCTAATTAAGTAACTTGTGTGTTAGATATATTCCTTCATAAATAGATTTTCATAGTTAGTCCTATTTTCATATAAGGATAAGCTTCATAATCTTAATCCACTCAACCTAGGACCTACACAGGAAAAAGGATTGATGTCGGGCTCGCCCGGGGTGGGTTCTCTCGGTTGCCAAAAAAAAGGATTGATGTTCCAACCACAAGATTCCTACCCATAAAATAAGATATACCAAACTCCGTTGTGGGTGAAACCTCTAGATTCCTTCACAAGTAACCACCAATTCAAGCATGAGTCCCTTATGTAGACCAAGCCTTTGTTATCTCTTATAGGGTGTTGAGACATTCCCTCACCAATATGTAATGTCCTCTTATATGCATTTCCTTCTCACTCCAGGGTTAGGTTCCTTCACAAGAAATCTAGGGGTTAGCTCTGATATAGGAACCATACATAAGGTGATGAAACTAGTTTACTAAGGATTTGTACAACTTTGGACTCTTATATCATATTTCTTGGAGGTTAGATTATCTAGCCTTATCCCTATATGTCTTTTCCTCTACAGAGTTTACACTATATCATGTCCTAACACTAGGTGTTCTCATGGATAAATATTTTGAGGCCAAATTTAGAATTTTGAATATTTAGATTATCCTAACTCAATGTACATGCATTCATGCAATTTCACTATACATGAGTAGCACATGCAAACTAGAAAATTAGCAAGCTAAAATTTATCCATTGCTAGACTAGATGGGAATGGAACTTTGTAAATTATCTTATATCATCAAAATTGCACTTAAATCCTCCAAGTCAAACTTACATAATTATATATTTAAACCTATATATGTTAGGATCTACCTTATCTAACCTTAATCATCTCTCTAAATAGTCTATATTCTACTTCAGTCATCTTGTAATCACTCATCTATAATAATGTTACTCTTTTTCAATCAAGTTGCATTGCTACTTCTTGATCCCTTGTGTGTGTCCACAATTTCATATGTACTTACATATATTATATAATAATATATCATTTTTTATGGTACAAGGTGTGGTAGAGTAAACTGTTGAATGTTGAACTAGTTAGGAACAAAATCAAATTAACAAATGTATGCACAGGATGAAGAGTCGTGTACCATTTTGCCTAGTGAAAGGGAAATGAGTATGTGTTCACTTCTACAGCTACACTATGTACATGTTTTCCTACATGATGATGGTGTGTGATCCTTGTAGTAATTCCCATAGACATAGTGATGTTAGTGTAGCATGAAATTATGTTAGTCATTAACCATGCATCCTCTACCACATGAATAGGAGAACAAAGACCTCAAGTTTACACAAGTCAACACCTAGTTCTAGAACATGTCAGGCTTATAACATAAAATTCTAACTCTACCCTAAAAAAATTACTTAAGGTTGATAAATATTTAAGTTCATGTTTGTCTTTATATGTTATGCCCTTCTCGATTATAAGGTGTAAATATGTTGTCCATGCTCAATTACTAGTTTTGATGATCCTATTTTTTTCCCTTTCCAACCACGCTTAGAAGTTTATATTGAAACCCTAGCCACCAAAATAACTTCCTATATATGATCCCTTGTTATGTATTTTTAGAAAAAGAAATCATGGAACGTCATAAACTTATCAATTTTACACATCAGAAGACTTAGTATGCACATGTTCACCGAACAAATTCTTATTCACCTAAATGAAATTTGTATAAGTTTGACAACAATAATTTACATCTTTATAGTAAATAATTTTAAATGAGCATGTATAAGATTAGAAGGGGGTCTATAATAGATCTACATCTAGCACTTTGCCACTCCACATTTGGTATCATGCAGCCAAGGTTGTCTTGGTACTGAGATTGTAAAACATAATTGATGATATCACATTTATGCTATGTATGTAATACATAAATGTAATAAATAAGCTGAATATACAGTTCTTGGCAGTATTATAGAAATATAAATTCAATAATATGATAAAAAAATTTCATTAATATTTTTCCAAAAAATAAAATGCATTCTAGTTCATATTTATGTTTCACAATCAACACAACTTAATTAAAATTTAAATCATCATTTGGTGTAGATCACTAAACCCCCAAATCAAGCATCCTGTAAGTGGGAAAAATTGCAAAGATTCCTGAATTTATATGTTATGTGTAGAGCGAGATCACTAAGAAATTGGTAAAAGACTCAATCTTTACAAAATTTATATTATAATATATAAAAAGTTCTTTATACATTCAAGCTTTATATCAGAGTGCATGGAAGGCTATACACAAGGACTACTTATTCCAACATATGTCATACATATTCTTCAACAGAGCGCATATTTTGCATGCGTCTTCTATGTCTTCCTTTGATCTTCTATCCATGTATATCCCAAAGGGATAAATCCATCCACGACATGGACCAAAGAGAAAAATACATCATCTAATAACAACATTATATTCTTACTATTGAGTTACTTATAAATGTATGCAACAAAAGAAGATTCAATGCATTTACAAAATCAATAAGGACTATTTAGTTTTCTTGGGTAATCAAGTTGAGAATTGCAAGTAAAAGATGATCAAAAATTAAGATTTCATAATAACAATCCACAAGGTTATTCAAAATATTGCAAATTGTTAACAAGATATAAAAGATTTGCAATATTATTTAATAGTATTAAGTATTAAGATTTTTTAGAAACAATATTTGCAAATATCTAATTATCAAGTTTGGCACCTTCATATCATATCTTTTCTAGGTCTAAGTGCCTTGTGTTTTCACACTCTAGGAGAGAATAATACTAGTGGCCTATTAGCTATTACCAGTTAGTTGGGTGATAACTAATCTCTAAGCCACGACTCATGATAGTTGGTTCTTGGCCCACACTAGTGAGTTGAAGCTATAAAAGGAGATAAATCCACCAAGGAAGACAAGACTCCAATTGTAACGACCCTGCCTCCCGGTAACCCCGAATTAAGGGAGACCCGAAGGTCAGAGCCGTTATTCAACTAACAGGATCAAATGTTTGACAAATAATCAATAATAATTATGAAATTCTACTAACTAATTGGAATTTGGTATAAAATTAAAACTTTGCTTACCTTTGAAAATTTTGGAAATCTATCTATCCAGAGCTTGAATTATTCTATCTAATCCTCCTTGCACTTTATTTCTTATTTCCACAATGTGTCACTTTAATGCTTGTTCTTTCAATTGTTGTTCTTAAAACGCCGACAAACAAAACGTCGGTCAGTATATCAAAATATACTGGTATGTGGGAACAACCAAAAACTTGCAAATATGGCTAACAATTTAATAATCACAATCAAATTAATTAACAAGCCAATTTACACTTTTCAGTATGACATTCTCCACCACTTTTGCCCTAACCCTGGCATACCCACCTTAGGGTTCCCTTTGCCAATGACTTAAGGCCACCTTCTCAATCCTGAGCTTGGTGCCTGGGGGTCACCACTCATGGTGCCCACTAGTCATGCAATATCATAGGCCACCTTCTCATTCTCGAGGTTGGTGCCTGGGGTCACCACTCAAGGTGTCCATTGGTCTACCCATCTAGGCCTGACCTTTGGCATCATCCATCAGGGTGGCATGTAAGTGCGAGAATCCATACTTCTATTATTAATGTGATAATCATAGTGACTTTATAGTTTCCAAGTATGAACATGCAAACTGATAATTTGCATTCAATGTGATTAACCATCCGGAAAATCCTCAAGAAACTAAGGCGATTATTCATAATTAACCACATACCTATTAAGCAGACTTGAATGCAGAAATAACTCAATCAATCAAGAATCAAGCAAGCACACACACACAATTGTTCTTGAAAAGGCATCCAATTTCTCTATCATTAATCATGTCCTCATGATCTATTACTCCTATTTGTCTTCTAGGGTTATTACTCCCTTTTTAGGGTTTTGACAATAATTAGGGTTTCAATTACGTTTACCTTACTTTTATCAAATATCCATCAAACCCTAATTATCTTGTCTTATTTTCCATTAAGGTCCTTAAGATCAGGTTTGGACCACAAAAACCCTAATTTTCATATTACTATATCTTTTCTTTTCTTTTCCTCTAATCTAGGGTTTCTAACATATTAATCAACATATTGAGGTAAAAACCCTAAACTTGTAATTCTATCATCAAAATAGGTTAAAACCCACCTAAATCAGTAAACAAGTTAACCATACTCGAATTAACATATTTGCAAGATTAAATATATCTTTGATCAACCATTAGGGTTTCTAACCACAAATTAATCCCCTTTTTATTCAAAATATGTACTTTTGCAAAAATAGATAGATTTAGGGTTTCAAACCATTTTTAATATATTCCTCATATTTTTTTTATCATTTTTCATGTATTGACTTTTTGCATCTGAGTTTGCTATCACCCGATACGATTTTATCAAGATAATTCCTTTTAGGTTTATTTGCTATTTTCTAGAAAAATGCAGGGCCGCCCGATCCATGGGCCGCGGATCCACTGAGGATCTAACGGCCACAGATACGTGCGCCTATTATGTGCGATCAAAAGAAAGCAAAGGTCGATTCTAACCTTGTCACTACTGAAGGAGGCAAAGGGAAAATTGGTCAATCTGCGGTTCTTCTCTTCTTCTACCTCTCGACTCCGTTGTTGTAGCAACGATGGTCAACCGCGAGGTTGACTCTGGGTCATAGTGCTCCTTTGCTCGTGCCGACGGTCCAGGGAGCTCCGCCTCCCCTCTTCAAACTCGACGATGTCTTCCATCTCTTGCTGAGGACACACCAAGATGGTCCCCCACTCGCCGGACTCCGACGATGGTCTCCGATATGCCGAGGGTGCAGGTCAAGACGAACAGGGCAATTGAACACACTGAAGCACTCCTTGCTTCCTTCCGCATAGCTTGGGATAGCGATTAGGGATGTTGGTTCCCTCCATAACCCTCCCTTATATATAGGGTCAGGGCAAGGTCCTGCCCAGTTGGGCGTTTCCTGGATTGGCAACCAAACCCAGTCGAACCAGGGATGAATCCCTTCGGTTTCAACTCCTGGATTCAAAGGAAACATCGGCCAGCTTTCCAACCCAGTGGATTGCGAGGAATCCAAGAGGGAAAGTCCCTCTGTAACTTGTGGAATCACAGTCCCAGTGGAACTTGGGTGATGACTATTGACCGTTGGATTAAAATCCAACAGATCTCTTTGCACTCGTTCAAACAAAGGAAAGGTCTTTTTCTTTTAATTCAGAAATAATTTCCAATTTGAAGATAATTTGCAAAAACGATTTCTCCCAAACCATAAATCTATTCTTTCTCAAATTTTAAGGGAAGGTTCCTTTTAATATTTTCTAGCTTTAAAAATTTGGGAAACAACTTGTAATGGATGATAAGGTTTTCTTCTCTCCCAAGTTATCTTATCCTATTAATCAAAATTAATTTATATTCCTTTTTCCTTTGTGATTATCTTGTTATTTTGGGTCCCTTGGACCTCAAGAAAACCCAAAGGCACGGATTCCCACATTGGGGAATATTGGTTTGCCTTTATCTTCTTTTAAAGGTCAAATTCTCATATTTCCCTTTTATTAATCAATTTCTTTTCCTTTTTAATTCTCTTTTTAAGGATTTCTCTTTATCTCTCTTCTATTTTCCTATTGGAATTCCTTTTAACATTAGGAATCCTTGGGATATGAAAATACACAAAGGATAACTCAATTATACCTCTTTTCACATATTTTCCACCTTTTATCATTATTTGCAATTTCTTTCTTAACAAGGAAATACTTAATTGGTCTTTTCTTTTCTTATTGCATTCTCTATGCAACTTTGGATTCCTTGGAACCCAAGGAACCCAAAAGGCACGAAATTCATCCTTGGATTGCATTCTTTTTCCTTCCAGATGTTTCCACATCTCTCTTTTCTTAAAAACTAAATTATTCATTTATTAATTGAATTTCCTTATTATTGGGCCCAATAGCCAATAAAGCCCACAAACCAATTATCAAGGCTATTGTAACGAGATTCATGTAGTCAATCTTTATTTGTTCATTTATCTTTAATATGAGAAATTACATTTCTCAGCAAATGAACCCAAAAATTGTGGTTGTAACATCCTTCCCCTCTTATAAGAATTTGCCCTCAAAATTCCATCAAGCAAACAAACAGACAGGATAAGCCTTTCATATGTCCATCATGGCTCCCATGTGGCTTCACCCTTTCCATGGTGCTTCCCAAGAACCTTCATCATCTCATATTCTTACATTTGAGTTCTTTATTACCTTGGTATAGCATACCCTCATAGGTGACTCAAGACATTTCAACCTCTCAAAAGCTGAATAGGTTCAAGGCTCAGCACATGGCTTGGGTACCTCACATAATGCTCTAGATCGGACTCATGGAACACATGACACATCATGTTATCCTGAGGGGCAAGGCTAAACACAACCATCTCCACCAATCCATCTTAAATGGACCCATATATCGGGGACTCAGCTTTCTCAGATGTAGCTTAGAGGGGTCAGATTTTCACATTATATTCTCCCACAGTGAATTGCATGTCAGTCTGCTTTGCATCAGCTTGTGACTCATGTCACCCTTGGGCTCTCTCTCAGCCATTTCACGATCAAGCGACTTCATCTGCACACATTGTGGTTCTTTTCTGACCTTCACGAGGCCTCCTTCACCAACATCATCTTAATGAAGTGGTGACTGACACAACCTCCTTCTAGAACTTCTTTCATCCTGATAAAGGCTATGGTGGTTAACATCACATCTTAAGAACTGTCTCTTTGTATCACCGTGAGCAAGTTCACCTGCTCACCTCAGACCCTCTAGTCTGGATCATACTACCCATTAGTTAGGGTGATAAGCAGTACTAACATCGAGTTCTGCATATTTCTACTTCCACCTCATGGAAGTGAACCTTTAGGTCATACTCAAGAACTTTTACACTCGCATCATGGTGTAGTTGTACCATCTCTGTCTCTTATGTAGCTCAACAAAATCTATCTCATGACAGTACTCCTTTCTTCTCATGTCATCTAGGTAAGGTGATCTACTATAACCCATATTGCATCTTGACCTTCTTGGTCAAGGGGAGACTTGCCACCATGCATAGTGGATGAAATCCCATTCCCTCTCTGATATCCTTAACCTCTAAGTCAAAGCACGGGGTTAGTGGTGTTCATCCTTCACCTTTGGCTTGCATGGCCACATGCTACATGCATCTTCACATCGAGCAGCCAAAGTGCTACTATCACTTACTATCTTTGTAGTACCATGGTGTTTGATGATCTTAAAACCATGATCTATGGTATGTCATGATTCCTCATGATCGATACCTCAGAAACCCTAAACCACTCTCATTAGGTTTCATCACCTTCCTTTCCAAAGAAGCACACTTGAGGTTCTACAACCATTTTATCATTACATCATGGACTAGGTTGGCTAACCAAACACTCATTAACTTGTTCAACATATTTTGTTACATCTGAGTGTTAGCCAAACTTATCTCTTTTCCTCCTCTTAAGGTGAACCTAACAACCTCAACTTCTTCTAGCTTCCAGCTAAACTAGGCAGCTATATCTCAACTAGAGCATTCATTACCACTTCTTATCCTTAGGTGTTAGGTAACGTTGAAGACATACACCTCCATGTATTCCACTTATTATCTCATTACAACTCTAAGTTTCTCTTCATCGAGAAGCTCTGAGCTCATCCTCATTGTGATCAAGCTCAACCTTGGTTAACTTGTACATTCCACATAGCTCCTGATAAAATGTCCTCATGAGCTGACTACACTACTTTCTCTTAGTGTTTGTAAACCATCCATGTATTGTTCACTCCACCAAGGTATGTTATCATCTTTGTCCTCATACCTTATAGCAACGTTCAAACTCACATCATCTTTTATCCTTGGTGTATGGCATGCGTACTGTCCTATCTCTCACTCCCATAACAAGAGGAAATAAGCATTTGGTTGCAGTCCAAATACAGAGTTCTTCCTATTCCAAGAATAGAGATGATACATCCCACATCGCCAGTACACTTTCAATTCTAAGTTGAAATGTGCAACTTATGTCTCTTTATCACAAGCATCATGATATCAAAGTTACTTCCATGGGAAACTGGTCTCGAACCTACTTGGGTTTACACACAATCCTTGGTCATCCCCTCTAGGTCTATAGGATGTCGGCACTTTTGGGGTCATCCCTCTTCCCTTATGCATCCAGAGAGTGCCCAACTCATCTGCCCTTTGGGTCCCATGAGATCATGAAGGCGATCAATCTCCTAACCCATGGCCCTCAGACAATGATAGTTGTTACCTCCCGACCCTATGGTCATGTGTAACTAGGGAATTAGGCAACTCCTACTTCCATCGATCTTATCCCTACCTAACCCTAGGATAGACTTAGGATTTTGTTATAGTACATGTTCAACTTAGAACCTTACCCAAGCCTTCATCATCTCTCTCTGCATTCATGGGCTGACTTTCATCCCTTCATAGGGGTCATGGTGACCTGTCTTCCTTGGTCAGGCCCCATACTTGTTACCTACATGGTAACACATCCACATGCACTTTGATATGGATATCTATGGGTCTACAAGTTCATTCTCATATCGTGTACTTTTCACTTAGCTTCTCAGGATCCTATGAGACCTCTTTAGGTTACCTCAAAACCAACAAAACTGATATACACCTTACAAAAGGGTCCCTCTCCCAGGATGGGAGGAAACTACAACTATTGACCACAAGGTCACAACTGTCCCTAGGGTTTACATTCACATGAGCAAGCCTAACCCAGCAACCACTAGGGCACAAGCAGACCACCTATTTAACCATGCTAGGTCATACTTGTTCTCTTTCCTCAATCATTAGATCAACTTAGTCATGAGGGGTTCATCAAACATACCCTTAACTTAAGGGGTTTCCTTTACCTCTACGCATGAGGAGTACCATGCTCAAAACTATAGAGACTCAAATCTCAACATGAGCATTGGGTACACTGCTTCCCCTCTTAGGCCTAGGAACCCTAGGTTCACCTTCGGGTGTCCAACTACATGCTCAACCTCTTAACTAAGAATCAATCATGTCCAAGGTATGTCATCCTTTCATTAGAGCAACACCTCAGAGTTGAGTCCTCTTCCAGGACAACCATCTAGGTACAAGGCTTCACAACTTGCTACTTCATCCTCTTCAAGTTTAAGAAACTCTTCTCATGAGGTAAACACCTATACCATAGGCACAGAGGTACTAGCAGACTCATCCTCTCTCTAGGGTTTGGTTCCTCTCATGGCAACCAAGACATCATTAGCCTCCAAGGGTCAAGCATACGGCAACCACTATCATCCACTTAGGTCGCATCATCCTCAACTCCCACTGTTCCTCAAGTTTTGGGGTTTTAGGCTTCCAACCTTCTTTCCCGAGGTCTTCTCTCTCTCTAGAGCTAATCCTACAACCAACGTCTCTATAAGAGGTCCTTTCTTCATGAAGGATCAAGCTCACAAGCATACCTCTACGTGGGTGAAGCCTATGCTCAAACTTGTGTTTGCTTATGATTATCCATAACCCCTTATGCTTATCTCCTAATCCATCCATCATGTCCTTCTGGCCTCAGTTTAAACTTATTGCTCGAACTACTGATGTACTCGGGGTGCAAGCTATATCCAACTTGAAACAACCCATAAGGTTTCTATAGATTCTTCTCTAACCTCATCCATGAAGGAGCTATCCTTCGCTCAAACATGCACGACCCTTCCCAGGGTTGGGTTGCCAAAGGTACTCGGTCATCAACTTCTCATGGTTCATATGACATCCAAGGCATGTTTATCATGGCATCTAACTCATCATGACATCTCTCTCTCTCTAAACTTCACTTAGGGTTAGGGTTAACATCATCCTCAGAGGATGTTCTAGGTCTCTACTTTTAATGGAGGTCTCTACCTCCAAGACTAACTCTCTCTACTCATCCTCCTGACAAGGAGGTCTATCCTCAAGTTTCTCCTGAGAGCAATGACAACTCGTGTCATACGACCTAAGCATGTATCTATTCTTCAGTTTGTGCTTAATCTATTAAGCTTATGTCCATGACATCTTATTTACACGCTTTTCATTAATTTGGTGGAGGATTCCTTAGACCTTATTAACCTTACCCATACCTCAAGAGGGTGAGGAGAAGAGAGGAAACCCTAATCCTTAAGGTCCTTAACAGAATTTTAGTTGAGAAGGGAGGAACAAGATGAGAGAGTCTTAAAGGTATCTTATTTCGAGTCATATCCTAAGATATCGGCGAGGCAGTCACACAATCTGGGAGTCCTCGTATTCCGACTAGCGGTGTGGAGGAAAATATTGCCAGCCCCCGGACGTGATCCTTTTCTAGACACCTCAATCTTTCAAACAGTCCTCTAATAACTCCCTTGGTTCTATGGAATTTGCAAAATTTAATAATTATTAAAGATTTGATGAGGAACCTATGCTCTGATACCAATTGTAACGACCCCGCCTCCCGGTAACCCCCAATTAAGGGAGACCCGAAGGTCAGAGCCGTTATTCAACTAACAGGATCAAAGGTTCGACAAATAATCAATAATAATTATGAAATTCTACTAACTAACTGGAATTTGGTATAAAATTAAAACTTTGCTTACCTTTGAAAACTTTGGAAATCTATCTATCCAGAGCTTGAATTATTCTATCTAATCCTCCTTGCACTTTATTTCTTATTTCCACAAAGTGTCACTTTACTGTTTGTTCTTTCAATTGTTGTTCCTAAAACGCCGACAAACAAAACGTCGGTCAGTATATTGAAATATACTGGTATGTGGGAACAACCAAAAACTTGCAAATGTGGCTAACAATTTAATAATCACAACCAAATTAATTAACAAGCCAATTTACACTTTTCAGTATGACATTCTCCACCGCTTTTGCCCTAACCCTGGCATACCCACCTTAGGGTTCCCTATGCCAATGACTTAAGGCCACCTTCTCAATCCTGAGCTTGGTGCCCACTAGTCATGCAATATCATAGGCCACCTTCTCATTCCCGAGCTTGGTGCCTGGGGTCACCACTCAAGGTGTCCATTGGTCTACCCATCTGGGCCTGACCTTTAGCATCATCCATCAGGGTGGCATGTAAGTGCGAGAATCCATACTTCTATTATTAATGTGATAATCATAGTGACTTTATAGTTTGCAAGTATGAACATCCAAACTGATAATTTGCATTCAATGCGATTAACCATCCGGAAAATCCTCGAGAAACTAAGGCAGTTATTCATAATTAACCACATACCTGTTAAGCAGACTTGAATGTAGAAATAACTCAATCAATCAGGAATCAAGAAAGCACACACACACAATTGTTCTTGAAAAGGCATTCAATTTCTCTATCATTAATCATGTCCTCATGATCTATTACTCCTAGTTGTCTTCTAGGGTTATTACTCCCTTTTTAGGGTTTTGACCATAATTAGGGTTTCAATTACTTTTACCTTACTTTTATCAAATATCCATCAAACCCTAATTATCTTGTCTTATTTTCCATTAGGGTCCTTAAGATCAGGTTTGGACCACGAAAACCCCAATTTTCCGATTACTATATATTTTCTTTTCTTTTCCTCTAATCTAGGGTTTCTAACATATTAATCAACATATTGAGTTAAAAACCCTAAACTTGTAATTCTATCATCAAAATAGGTTAAAACCCATCTAAATCAGTAAACACGTTAACCATACTCGAATTAACATATTTGCAAAATTAAATATATCTTTTATCAACCATTAGGGTTTCTAACCACAAATTAATCCCCTTTTTATTCAAAATATGTACTTTTGCAAAAATAGATAGATTTAGGCTTTCAAACCATTTTTAATATATTCCTCATATTTTTTTGATCATTTTTTATGATTGACTTTTTGCATCCGAGTTTTCTATCACCCGATACGATTTTATCAAGATAATCTCTTTTTAGGTTTATTTGCTATTTTCTAGAAAAATGCAGGGTCGCCGGATCCATGGGCCGCGGATCCACTGAGGATCTAACAGCTACAGATACGCACACCTATTATGTGCGATCAAAAGAAAGCAAAGGTCAATTCTAACCTCGTCACTACTGAAGGAGGCGAAGGGAAAATTGGTCAATCTATGGTCTTCTCTTCTTCTACCTCTCGACTTCGTTGTTGTAGCAACGATGGTCAACCACGAGGTTGACTCTGGGCTGTAGTGCTCCTTTGCTCATGCCGATAGTCCAGGGAGCTCTGCCTCCCCTCTTCGAACTCGACGACGCCTTCCATCACTTGCCGAGGATACACCAAGATCATCCCCCACTCGTCAGACTCCGGCGATGGTCTCTTAGATGTCGAGGGTGCAGGCCAAGACGAACAAGGCAATTGAACGCACTGAAGCACTCCTTGCTTCCTTCCGCATAGCTAGGGCTAGTGATTAGGGATGCTGGTTCCCTCCATAACCCTCCCCTATATATAGGGTCGGGGCAAGGTCCTGCCCAGTTGGGCATTTCCTGGATTGGCAACCAAACCCAGTCGAACCAGGGATGAATCCCTTCGGTTTCAACTCCTGGATTCAAAGGAAACATCGGCCAACTTTCCAACCCAGTGGATTGCGAGGAATCCAAGAGGGAAAGTCCCTCTGTAACTTGCGGAATCACAGTCCCAGTGGAACTTGGGTGATGACTGTTGACCGTTGGATTAAAATCCAACAGATCTCTTTGCACTCGTTCAAACAAAGGAAAGGTCTTTTTCTTTTAATTTAGAAATAATTTCCAATTTGAAGATAATTTGCAAAAACAATTTCTCCCAAACCATAACTCTTTTCTTTCTCAAATTTTAAGGGAAGGTTCCTTTTAATATTTCCTAGCTTTATAAGAAATTTGGGAAACAACTTGTAATGGATGAGAAGGTTTTCTTCTCTCCCAAGTTATCTTATCCTATTAATCAAAATTAATTTATATTCCTTTTTCCTTTGTGATTATCTTGTTATTTTGGGTCCCTTGGACCTCAAGAAAACCCAAAGGCACGGATTCCCACATTGGGGAATATTGGTTTGCCTTTATCTTCTTTTAAAGGTCAAATTCTCATATTTCCCTTTTATTAATCAATTTCTTTTCCTTTTAATTCTCTTTTTAAGGATTTCTCTTTATCTCTATTCTATTTTCCTATTAGAATTCCTTTTAACATTAGGAATCATTGGGATATGAAAATCCACCAAGGATAACTCAATTATACCTCTTTTCACATATTTTCTACCTTTTATCATTATTTGCAATTTCTTTCTTAACAAGGAAATACTTAATTACCTGATCCAAAAAAAAGGAAATACTTAATTGGTCTTTTCTTTTCTTATTGCATTCTCTATGCAACTTTGGATTCCTTGGAACCCAATAAACCCAAAAGGCACGAAATCCATCCTTGGATTGCATTCTTTTGCCTTCCAGAGGTTTCCACATCTCTCTTTTCTTAAAAACTCAATTATTCATTTATTAATTGAATTTCCTTGTTATTGGGCCCAATAGCCAATAAAGCCCACAAAGCAATCATCAAGGCTATTGTAACAAAATTCATGTAGTCAATCTTTATTTGTTCATTTATCTTTAATATGAGAAATTACATTTCTCAGCAAATGAACCCAAAAATTGTGGTTGTAACACCAATAGATCAACTCCAGGGCTGGTTTAGATATCTATAATATCCAATCATTTAACATATAGGGGTGGTGACCTTCAAGAGACAAGAATAGTTTATAAACAATTTTAGGTTCACTACTATCCAAGTTATCATGCATGCAATTGAAGAGGAAAAAGAATAACTCAAGAATGAAAACAATAATCTAATACCTCAATTTATTTGAGATTCCAAAGGTTGCAAATTCACAATATGGCTGCAAGAGGTGAAGTCTACGAAGTATAGTACAATGAGGTTATCACTTGGCATCAAAATAATTATTTATTCAATATTTTCTATTTAGGATTTTCTTTCCCATTAGGGTTATAACAGTTATCACACTATCTTTCATATAGGAATTCTAGTTCAAATGTACATATGTGCCTACATAATTAATATATGTTATTACCTTATCACATAGATAATCACAACATTGTGTTACTAAGATTGCACCATATTCCCTATCTAGGGTTGCTAATCTTATTAAAGGAAAACATATGATATATTTATGACTATGAGGTAGTTATTTAATGTGCATATCCACTCTAAGGTAGCATCAACATTTTTCGTTCATATCATCCACAAATACATATACATCATCATTTAGTTAGGGACTGTAACATACTTGAATCTCAATATCAAGCTCCATCATCCCCCTAATTGGGACCATTTATAATAATATAATATTAAATTATTTTCATCAAATTAGATAAAAGAATAATTAATAGTGTCAATAAAATATAATATTTCGACAAATAACCATTATGTAATGTTAATGACTAATTAGTTAATTATGTATCAATTGGGAGTAGATGATATATAAATTCACCGATTAATTAGCTTTGACACTAATTTGGCATTCATGATTCATCCTAAGTCTAGTGATGAAAGGAAATAATTACAATACAAAGAAACGTATCTAATTTTACTAACTAATGCATTTAACGAATTCATTAAGGGCTTAACCTACTACTAATCAAATAAAATATCTAATGGTCTCTAATAGTAAAACTAACATTAAAATTGGGCTCATCACAATCTTAATTAGTCATATGTGAAATTTTAGTCCAATTGCACATGGTTCCCTTTCCCAATTAATTAATTAATTTGATACAAATGAATGCATTCGATTTCATTCAATTCACAGGGTTACATTTATTTCCTTATTGTCGTAACGCTTAACAATACACCCCACCCCCCCCACCCCCCCCCCCACCCCCCAGTCTTTTCCCTTCACGTGCACTGTGCAGTTCTGCGCTCAGACGACCTCGCCGCAAACGGCCACAGTCGGCGGTCGTTTCTCCCCCATCGCCTCTCCTCCTCTTCCCTTACTTCTCATCCCTACTTATCCTCCTGCCAACTTCACTCTTCTCTCCAAAAAACCCTAGCCACCGACATGCCTCTCGGAGATCCATTTAGTCATGACAGTGAATCAGCCACATCTTGCAATCGTTGTGTCTGACAGAGGCTCCTACAATGACCACCAATCGCGAGGGCACCTGCACTCTTCACCATGATGACCGCCGCCAGTGTATGGGCCACCCTCAGCCGCCATAGACTACCTTCCCTTCTATCTTTTTCCTCAAACCCTAGCCGCCAACGCTCCCTTCCCTGTGCCCAACGATGATGCAACACTCGGTGCTCGACTGTCGTCTGCAACTACAAGAGGCTGACGGAGGTTACTTCAGGGACTAGGAACGGAAGAGATCCATCCATTATTCTATGTTTAAATCGTGAACATCTCAAGGAATAACTGCATCCGCCCGATGATCTTCCTCCCCGCCCAGCAAACCACAGCAAGAAATCTATCGTTGCCTACTGCCTTTGCCACGTATGAACTCTTGTGGTGGCCTGAGACCATAGATTTGCCAGGATTCATCACCTCCAGATCTGCCTCTTCCATTAGAACTATCTCAGCCACCATCCTCCACCAAATTGAAACCTAACTCAGTACCCCTTCCTCCTTGTGGACAACTTCTATTCTTCTTAGCAGAAAGACTTCAACTGCAGCAACATCCAGGGACACCATTGACAACAGAGCCCCTATTCCAGATCACCCAAAGCCAACAACAGATCTGAGACGTGGTTGTGGAACCGAGTTCTCAGTCTACTCTCATAGGTTCGTATCTACTCCACATGTCACCTTAGGTGACTCATTGGCTCATTTGGTAAAATCCATCACATGGATTAGTATTATTCTCCTTTTACCTTGTGAAGGATCAGTTTTAAATGCATCATAGTAACAAAAAGTGATCAAAAGAACCCTAATTAATCAATTACAGTCGCATAACTAGGTACCTCATCCTTATGTTCGGGTTATATAGGGTTTATCCAATCTGAACGTGGTGTTTTTTATATCATTCTGCCACTAGATTCATACATGTATAAACAGTTATTACCTTACTGGGTATACATGTTTATAGTGATTTGCTTTCAACCTTTAACCTGATTGAATACCCTAAGTCCAAACATATTAATTGTATTTTCTAATTTCTTCCATATGTAGTATCCATCAATCAATCAGAAAACATCATCAAATTGAAGTGCATTATTCTGTATGTAAGTAAAGTAAAGGATGTATGTTGTGTGTGTGTGTGTGTGTGTGTATATATATATATATATATATATATATATATATATATATATACATATATATACATATATACATATATATATACATATATATATACATATATATATACATATATATATATATATATCCTTAATTTCTATGCACCCAAAAATATCAACTCGAACACTTGATCATGCATAATCTAGTTGAATGCATAAACATCTGTATAAGATATAATCTATCCAGACTAGCATACCTTAAGTGATATCATGTTACTTTATATGCTAGTTGATAATTCATATGTCCTAGCTCTCTTTGTTATAGTCACTTATTGAACCATACACAAAACCCTAGATCTAATATGACATGACTATACCCGAATTGTTATAATGTAGTCATCATCATCGTCATTAGTAATCTTGTAAGTGCTACATCGGGAACAAACACATTAAGAAGGAACATAAATCAAAGTTGAAAATGACAATCTTGACCTTGATAGCAATATTTGACTTAACATGAGAATGATGTCTGTATATGAAATCTAATCTACCCATGTATAGCCCCTAACTAAGTGGTAATACCTATATGATCACTAATGACTATGTAAGGCAACATATTGTACCTACATCATAATGGAAATATATATATGTAATAATTATGACTAAGGCATTAATAAATATATGACAGAGTATCTATTCATCCAAAATATTATAATCCTATAATGCTATCAAGTAAGTAATATTAGGATAATAAAAATAGACATAATTATACTAGGGATGTGTGTGCATGTTCTTCTTGACTGAACTAACATACCTAATGTGTTTATAGGGTGAAAACTTGCCTAAGTGAACCAAAATATACCCATAGAGTTAACATATAGCTATGGAGATCATGTATGTGCTTCTTCCCAATTTTATTTGGGCATATGATGACTGAATTCTAATTGTTACTAATGAGGCATATATTGGGTTGTACTCCTCCATTTGAGTCTCTTAAATTCTTTGGAAACTAATATATTATTCACATATTTCTTCATTAATGATTGTTGAAATCCTACTCCACATGTATACGGCTCCTTTGACCCCACTTGTTATATGTTGGATTCCTTCATCCTTTTTTTGTGTTTGTTGTACTTTAGACTGGATTTCCTACTATATTATGCATGTGTGATTTTGACTAGTCATATCTAGTAGTAGTTATACCATATTTTATTGGCACTGAGGTTTTAGTCCTCCTGCCAGGCACTGGGGTTTTATCCACCCTGCCACACATTATATTTAGGCACTGAGGTTTTAGTCCTCCTTCCATGCGCTAAGGTTTTAGTCCTCCTGCCATTCTATATTTATTTGGCACTAAGGTTTTAGTCATCCTGTTCTTGGTTTGGAATATATGGATTCCTACCCCACCTTTTAGATTATTCTAGTCTTTGTGGTAATCAACGTGCATTTACTTATTTACTATTGTTTGTGGATTATTCAAAATGGCATGAAACATTATTTATGATCTCATATGAATGCCTCATTCTTTGGATTATCATTCTTGAACACCATCTTTGATTGCATTTCTTCATTGAACTTACCTAATTATTATAATCCTCTTTTGATGGGGAACATCCTTTCTTTTGTCCTTGTGTTCTTTTAATGCCCAAATATTTATTTATAGCACATATACCAGTTTTATCTGATGCATACCTTTTGTTTCTTTTATTGGGTGTTGTTCCCTCACCCAAACCTTAGGGAATTCGTGGAGCAAGAGCTAGAAGCTCAAGACTTTAGGAATCAATTTTTGGAGGAACCCATTTGAGAGTATAAGAAGAACCTGGGATGCCTAGGTGGCCCTCCATCTCAACCTTGATTATTTTTTGATACTTTACTCTAGACCTCCTTTTGTGCAGTATGGACTAGTGTGATAGACAATTACTCTATTTGTAATAGCATAAGTTTTCTTCTGCTGCAAACTCTACACAATGCTTTCTACTCCATACTCTTTGAATAATACTATTTTTTATCTTCAATAAATACATTTTGGGGTTGTATTGCTTATTTCAAAATAAGTAAGGAGTGGTCCCATCACTGGGACCCACTCCTTACAGTATGGTATCAGAGTTGTAGTGGTCAACAACTAGCTATCTCAGGATAAATTAGGTTTTCTCATAGCTATTCCTATCTTTCAAGGAAGGAGATCCGGTTAGAGATACGAGTGTTGAATCCACCCAGGGTAACCCTTCTAGGTACACAACACCTCTAGATCCAAGGTTTGTGATGTTGCACGTGGAACCCCCTATTGGGATACTTGAAACACAGTAACTCACATCGTGCCAATCACTTTTGTGTAACCCGTGGTGCTGGTGACCCCTAATGCTCCTGTCATACCGGAACCTGGGGTTACTCCTGGGCAAGAACTAGCATTTCTCTACCAACTCCTCACCAATACTATGAGGGGAATTATTAATATGAATCAAAGTTCTAATAGACCTAAGGAATCATCAACATGTAACCACCCTATTTCAAAGGAGAAGTAAATTGTTTAACCCTTACCATGAAAACTCCATTAATATTTTCAAATTACATGTGTGAAATTTTGGGATGTTACAATTCTACCCACCTTAAATATACTTTATCCTTGAAATTCTCCCATACTACCCACCTTAGGGTTTTACATATTCTATGTACATTAATTTCTAATATCATCTTAATGTCTCATCCTCGTGGTAAAACATTATTTGGATCTCATTATTAAAACCAAAATGTGGATATACTACTAATGATTCTATTCCACCTCATTATTGACATGAAAAAGTACCCCTCTTACCTCTTCTCGAGGGGTTCTGATCCTACCATGGATCCTACTTGCTTATCTATGTCAAATATCTACTCTTTGTGTGCATGCTTGGTCTTACTATGTGTATGATCAGGTTTAGGTGACTATATGTCTCAAACTCTTAATGCAACTCTTGTTTTCTTTTTCGCCTTTACATACATCTTGGCTGCTCATATATGCAAAGGTGACATATTTTATCATACTTATCTTAGCACCTCCCTCATGCACATGTCCCATATCACATGCACTTGAAAGGATAAGATAAGCATGATTATGCATATAACATCCTCTCTACAAAATCCCATAAGTTTGTGTCCCATACAACAAAGATGTGGGAAATAGAGAGAGAATGATATATACTATTCTAAAGTTAACATAAAAGTACAAAATATATAGGAACATAACCCTAATCCTTATCTTAACTTATATCTTGTGACTAGACCCCTAATTGGATTCCCATATCTTGAACTTAATCTTCTATGCCTAGGGCTTAGAACATGTGAATCATTAGCTTAGTGGCCATCTACTTGTTGCTCTGATACCATATTGTAACACTTCTCCAAGTTACATATATACATCAGCCGAAGCAAACCATATGTTGTCCATAACATGGGCCACTTGGCTTCGAGGAGCATTACAAAACATGATATACATTGCAATAAGATAAATGAAACACCATGCATTGCTTGGAAATATAGATTCATGCATTGTTCCCTAAAAGATAAACCTAATAACATCAAGAATCTCATCTATGAACTAAAATCTAATACATGAAATGTAGACACAAATCTATGACATAAATCTTCTCTGAAACTTGATATAAGATCTTCTAAGGTGTAGATGGCACCCCACCAAGCTAAGTCTTGAGATCTTCTACTTTGAAGAACTTACTTCAAATACCTTTGCTCCTTGATCTAGGGACATCTCGTCCCATGGACATGCAAAAACAAAGACACACATCAGTAAGTGGCACTATACATTTTAGAAGAACTGAAAAATAAGAATATATACTTGACTTGAGAGAAAACCTTGACATGAATTAAACTTAAGCATTCTTAATTACATGAATCTTGTAACATGATGAATTGAACAATAATATTATATTCCTCTCTCTATGACACTCACTTAAGAGCACATGTTTGCTAGGAAAGCCCATAATGGCATGAATGCCCATGATTTGTCTATAAAAGCCCATAATTGGCACGAATGCCCATAACAACCCCTTGAGGTCCATGATTCGAGAAGCGTATAAATATAATTTCAATTCTAATTATCTTGATCATTAATATGACATTAGTATTAACATTAACATGATCTTTGAACTTAGCATGATGGGATTTATCCCTCTTGAAGCATGAACTTTAAAATCCATTAATCATTGATCATTAATCATAATCTATAATATTAATGAACATGATAATGATATGACATAAGATATAGAAAACATCAGTCAATTTATATGATGAACATGATTTGAGCATTGAACTTGAAATTGAAAGCATAATTCCTACATCATACATAGCAACAAATTCAACCAAAGTACACCATCCACTCATGACAACTTAAGATGGAGGTAAGAACCATGTCAATCCAAAAACATAAAATAAGGATGCTTGGTGGGAGGAAGGCCATATTTCTTTTTCTATATATGACCCAATATAGTTAGCTTTGCATTTTCTTCAGTTGTATTTGTGAGTAATTTTGATACAGTTTAATGATGTGTGATGAGTTTGTTGAATGTGTAGGCATAGGGAAAAGTTGGTATCACTAACTCCTGATTTGGTGGCATTGATACACTATTAATTGCGTACCCACATTTTGACAATAAAATGTCAGTACCACTGACCACAAGTCAATAGCACCAACCCTGACTTAGGATACTCACATTTTTTTATTATGCTACAGCCACCCAGATCATGGTCATCTAGTATAATTCTTCATCTCTGAGTTTATTTTGAACAGATGAGGACATTGTTGAATTCAAACTTGGGTGTATATAATGAGATTTATCTTGTATCCATATATCTTACTTTACTATTTTTTCTTTTTCTTTTATTTTCATCTTAGTTTGCTTTTTCATCTTAGATAATTGTGGTTTCTTTTATTTTTAGTTTACATTTTCCTTACATGTATCCACTTCTATATAGTATAAAAATGAATTTAGAAAAAGGCTCACATGTAAGTATTGATTTATGTGTATACTTATCTTTTGATATTTGATTTGCTTATTTAAGAGTACACTACATGAGGAATTGAAGGGATTACTCAATGTAGAGACATATGTGGAAAACTTAACATTGAATTATACCCTTGACTTTCTGAATGAAGATGGTGTTTAAGTTTGATCTAATTAACCATTATCTTGACCATTTATGTTAATTCAAGAAAAAGATTTTGGATGACTCTAAAGTATGAGTTAATAAAAGAGAGACGTACAATGGTTAGGAAGAGTGTGTCTTTTAGTCACTTGAACTCATCTACCTTCACTTCATACCATCACCACCATAGACTTCATACATGATTCAAGTCATTTTTCTATGATTGCATATCATCAAGATAGGAAGTGTTAGCTCAACTTTGCATCATAAAATACAAAAAAAATCAATCCATTTATATAGTTTAGTTTGTATATCAACTTCCATTAGTTTTATTCATCATTCCATCATTCATATGGGTGTGATATATGTTTTCAACATGTTTCTGAATACAAAGGGTAAGACAGTTGTATATATCCTCACTCCTCCAAGTTGCATAGCCTTAGCTTACACATCAATGGTGTATGGTTGATAGAAACAAAAATAATGCAAAAGAAAACGAAAGAAAAAGAAAAGAAAATGGAGAATGTAGCAAAAAGGAAAAGAAAGAAGCATCTCTTCCTTATAATGAATAATATTGTGAGGTCCTACGTTAAAATTAAATAGAGAAGTGTAGACAGGGAGATCTTGTGACACACTAAGTGCACCTTAGACTTTTCCATGATATCTCTCAACTTTGGTTTACTTATGTGGTAAGTGATCTAATTTTGACGTTTTAGATTTCATAATTGGTCGCTTATACAGAAGTTGTTTGGTTTGTGGTTGGAGAGGACCCTTTTGGGATGTTTGAGTCGGGGATGGTTAGAATGATCTACTTCACATATGTATCTATCTTTGACTTTTAAACCAAACTGAATTAGTGTTTCTCGAGGGAAAGCAACATTTAAGATTAGGGGATTTTGATGCACATGATTTCTCTACAAAAATTGGGGCTTGTTTAGTCATGATTTCATAATTATTTCTCTCGTATTTGTATATGTTATGAGTATATTGCCTAAATTTTTAAAATAGCTCGTGTGTTAATATAATCCATTTTACATATATTTGGACAAAAATTCATTATTTATTATTTGTCTGATATATTGTTGCTTTATTGCAGACTTAACCTAGCACAAACAAAAGAAAGTCAGTACCACTGATTTGTGTTGGTGGCACTGACATGAGAAGGAGGGGAATTGACAATAGTAAAAGAAGAATCAAGAAGAAAATAAGAAGAAGCATCAAGAAGCATCTGGGTACCACTGACCCAAGTTAGTGGAACCGAGATTAGAAGCCCTAAATCACAATAAAAGTGAAGAAGTTAGTTGCATAGACCCAAGTTGGTGACACCAACCCAAGTCATTAGAACTGGAATTTGTTTGATGTTCGTGATTAAAACAAGCGACATCTGATTATTTATGGACAAGTAGTGCCTGAATTCTTTCTATACAAACCAAAGGAGGAAGCTACCTAGAGGCATTACATTGGGGGAGGCATCTAAAATCTCAAGACTATCCCACATGCCATCCTCAGAGGAACCAAATCCCAAGGAGGAGACAAAAAAATAAGAAAAACCTTGCATGAGTTTTAAATGGCTTTCTCTTCTTCATCCCCTTCTTTTGGATAATTGGTGAGCATGAGGGGATAAACCTCTATTCTTTAGGATCTAGGAGTAGTTGGGTGTTGATTCTATGCATGTTCATGTTTGATTCAATATAATCTATCCATTGCTTCAGATTTTGGAAACAAAAAGCTTAACTACCTTATTTATGATTGTTCATTATAAATTTGTCAAGGATTGTTAATTGTGGCAAAATCAGGTTTAATAGTTAGAATAGTCATTGTGATCTTAGTCACTAACATTCTATAAAAGTGTGCTAACCATTTTGAAGTATTTATCCTAGAGATAGATTTTTACAATTTAGTCTCTTATATTGATGATGAGAAAGAAGATTAATAACTAGGATAAATAGTATTCTCAACTGCAAAAGTGGGTAGCACAAGCTACATACGCTTAATCTAAGAAAGTAAAATAAGTTGTATTGATCTAATAGAATACATGCATAAGATGACTCTATCATGAAAAGGGTATTCTAAAGAACCCATAAGATCTTCCATTCCCTTGATTTTCTGCACTTCTCATTATCATTCTTAGTTTTCAATCACCCAATTGACTCTTTTCTTAGGCCTATCTATTTCAGTTACTCTCGGTCTTTAGCAGTTGCAATTCTCATAGTTCAACATTTGAGCCTCTTTGAGTCTGTTTACTACTCTTACACATGCACTTTCATTTAGCATGGGCACTTAAGTCATGTCACCAGGTCGGTTTGAAAATTGAGGAATCTCGCACCACAAAAGTGGAACTGGAGTGATTATTCAAGAACCTTCACTAAACATTCATTCCTTATACACATCATCCCATCTCCACTACATGGTGATAGTTTATCTTCATTTACTTCAAATATTAGGGATATTTTAAGTAAAACTATTTTTTCCTGAGTATCATCATATTCACTTTTCTCAATATTCAAATTGGAAGTTATCAAATGGGACTATACATACATGAATTCAAATATTCAAGGCTTATGAAGTTCTATCTTTTAATATTTTCATTCATTATGGTGTCCCTATTTAAGGGGAAAGCAAGGGTACTCTATCCATGTTGTCTACCTAGGGGTGAGTCAGGTGTTACACTAGTCTTCATCGCAAATGTGGAGACATGTATCTCAAGAATTTCTCCGTCAACTATAACTCCAAGTAAGTTCATGCTAATAAGAAGAGTCCACAAGATACTAGATGAGGGATATATATTTCATGTATCTCTAGGTTAAGGTACAAGCATGGCAACCTAAGTTTCTATATCTACTATGTGTAGATACTATAATTTGGGTTAGATATATTAGGGTTGGCTGTCAATTATCTGTGTGAGTTTCAAGTCATGATATATTTTTTATAACTAACCCTACTTTTACATAATACATGAAATATTATTGATTGTTTATAGATCTTATACCATCTTGTAAAGACCCAATCTTTAGAAAATGTATATTTTAATATATAAAAATTATGTGTATGTTCATGCTTTACAATAGAGTTCATGGAAGACTATACACAAGGAGTACAAATAAGAGCATATGTCTATCTAATTTTAAAAGAGGACATCTCATGTGTGTTTCTTCTTGACTTCCTTTGATCACCTTCCATGTATATTCCACATAATTAATCCATCCATGACATGTACCCAAAAAAAGGTCAGCCAATGTCGATGTTGTATTCTTGTTATTGAGATATTTTTGAATATATTTAACATGAAAAGATTCAACACATTACAAACTAGGTAAGAAGTATTTAGTGGACTCATGTAATCAAGTTAAGCATTACAAGAATCAAAATGACCAAAGATTTGAATTTTAGAAGAATAATTCACATGGTTATTCAAAAGCACTACTATAGAATGGGGATATAGAGTCAGTTATTTTAGGCATACAACATCAGTTATAAAATGATGACCAAGTGGGTGATGCCAAAACTCAAGACATTCTTCCTCAGTTCATAAAATCAATGGAAATACTTTTTGTCGTTGGGTCTGCATTGCAGCAAATTTGATGATGTAACGTGTAGTGGGCGACGTATTTGTGGTCCCCTTTGACCTTTCCTCGTCAACTGTATAATGATAAATGACCGACGTTGAATACCATGATGTCAGTTGTATCAGTGATTGCATAGTGAAAGGTTTAGGTATACCTCATCGATTTATTGTAAATAATCGACGCATAATGGATATGTAGTCGGTTATTATGAAATAACTGACAAGAAATGTGTATGTTTTTATATAGCTGGTTTGTAGACATACTATTCGGCTGCTAGCCTGTCTGCTGCCTACTGTTCTTCAGAATTAAAACTTCTAAAGAACTGTATGCCTCTACAAGGATTGTAGCTTAACAATAGGTCAGCAAACCTGAAAGAAAAAGAGATATATATATATAAAAAATAGGCACAGACATGCCAGAAATTCTATCATTTTTTCACTTCAAATGCACACAAATCCAAGAACTCACTGTTCATTTATTTTATTTCTCATTCACACTTCAATTTCATAGAAATATTTATAAATACACATCATTCTCTTCCTCATTCATTCACATTCAATTCACGCACATATATGCACTTCATATTCAACTCTCACACACAAATACATATCAACATCAATTGCCATCTCGGATTTTAAGGCCCACAATGTACAATAATATAACAAACAAAACTCTGACATCAAAGTTTGAACTACAAAAAATATCAACCAACCCTCCCATTTTTCATTCAAGTCCACATTTTTGATGAAGAAATCTGCCCTTTGCTCACATAGGTCATTCAACGGCTCCAATGTATAAGGTTTAGTATTCTCAAAAAATTGCAAAGAGAATGAGACTTCTAATTAGATTTGATTGTTTGTATTATAAAGTGATACTACTTCATTAATATGATCCAAGACTAATAACTTACATTCTCTATAAATTTGATTTGTTGCACGTGAGTGACAATCGTCTGCATATACATCATCATGTAATATGTGTACACCCAGTCATTGTCTTGAATAGGGCCCTATAGATTTTCAATTATGTTAATAAATGTAATTAAGTAGAGTTGGCAATATATTATACAATTGGAATGAGAAGACTATATACACCAACACTCTTCCAAGTTAATGATTTCTTTTTCTTACCTACTTCCCCTCCACCATTACAAAATTATTTCACACCCCTATAAGTTAAATTAACAGATATGTTGCATTATTAAACTAACATATCATGCAAACATTAATAAATATGTTGGGCACCAAAAAAATTATATTTACACATAAATCACCAATTCCATTAGGTGTCCCTCATTTGATTTCAGTTTTATACCCAAAGGGCCAAAGAGATACACAATCCAAGTCTCGGGAACAATCATTAGCAACTGTCAATGCTTATTTCTGAGTGAATAGAAGGAAAATAAAATAAAAATTAAATTCCACAACAAATTGTATTCATAAGTTAGACATATAAACAACAAGCCCAAAACTTACGTAGTGCTGAAGGGAGCTAAGATTATGTTCTTGGAAGCACCAAAAACCGCATTATGGTAGTCACATAATCTTTGACATCACTCTGATATCTAAGTACAGTGCTAATCAATGATTGCATTAGAAATCCCACATTTTCTATTTCGAACTTAGCAGATGTTTATTACAAATGAATGAACGATATATAAATGTAATGCTCAGTTAATATATAGGAAATAATTAAACATTTTTTCACACATGATGGGGTATTCAGACTCAGTGTATCCAAAGTTCTATCATTGATGTGTTCAACCAATCATAATGAAATAGATCATAAGTATCTCTCAACACTATAATAGTGTCGTGTTCTATACCTACAATCTCCTCCCTAAGAATTAACCACCATGGTATCTATTTGGTATATATTTTCTAACCATCTTGTCAATGTCTCACAGTTAGGGCCTAAGAAGTCAAACAACTCTTATTGAATAAAATGTAGGGGAGGAGGCTTTGAAACCCTATGGGGCTTCTTAGCTGATGTGGGTTGCATGCATGTATTCTCATATTAGCTTTAAATTTTATATAATTAATTTCAATATATGTTTGTCATACCTGAAGAAATATAACGAATCTTTTGGTCCACCTAGTAAATCCTCCTTCTACCTCTCCGACTGTGGTGGCATTCAGGTGCTCGTATGGGAGAGGTGTGTCTCTCATTGTCGGAAAGTTATGTATGACTCTCATGTTGTCTAAATTGGACATTATTATAATCCGTTTGTTTTGATGATGACAATATTCTTGTAGATCTAACATGCTACTTGAGTGTTGCAGGAACTAGGAGGATGACACAACTTTGGAAGATCTAAATGCTCACAATGTGTTAATTTCATGATTGTAATCAAATGTAAAAACTTGTACAAGTATATAATGTACAAGTACTTAGATATCATTTAAATCAAGCGTTTAGATCTTCCCTAGACACTCACAACACTTAGATAGGTAATCCCCTACAATAGTGTCACAACTGCACACTGATACACAAACTTCAAAACATTGAAATAGAGTCATTCTCGGTCGACAAACTTCTCGACCGAGACACTCTCAGTCGTCAAACTCCTCGACTGAGAATTGACCCAAATAGTCATTAGACCCAGCAGACAAAGTGGTTGGAAGTTGGAATCGAACGTTATATACACTTGCTCCAGACCATCCCTCGATTGACAAAGTCTTCGACCGACTGATGTCTCGATCGACAATTTCTCAACCGAGAAGAACTTTGTCTGCACTTTTCATAATTAATAAACTAGCCATTACTAAAGAAATTAGTGGACAACTAATGGCTAGTTGAGTACTAAGAACCCCCTAGAAAGTGTCTAGAACGTCCTTAAGCACTCATAGGCCATTCCTATAAATAGGACATGCCTTAGGACACCCAAAACACACTTGTGCAACACTTGAGCATACATACTTGCAATTGGCAATCTATTCTTGTGAGCAATTGAGCAACTCTAGCATTTGCTAATCCTTTCTATTGCTACAAATCTGTGTCCTATAGGCTAGCATCTCCTACCCACTGCACTTACACTTTCATACACATTGGTTAGGAGATCAAAATGCTTGATATAGGAAATCAAGCCTTGTGATACAACGGTAATTGTAATTTCCATTTTCCCTTCTTGTTCCTTTTTATTACTTGTACTCTCCTTGCTAATCCTAGGGTTGGAGGCTATGGATTGGATAGGGTGCTATTTTCTCAGGTGGAGAAGGATCTTCTCAGTGGAGAAGGAGGACTTTGGACTACTTCAAGAAGGCTGTCTCAACGGGAAGCTACTTCAAGAGGAAGGCTACTTCAAGGGGGAGCTTGAAGTTACTTCAAGGAAGGCTGCTTCGAGGTTGGTGGGACTACTTCTAGGTGAAGGCTGTCCAAAGGGTGGTGAAAGTATTGGTAATTTTAAGTAACATCCTTGTGAGGTAATAAAATTTAAATACTTTCAAAATCCCAATTGGAAACAATTGGGTAGTGGACTGACTCCCTTAGTTTCTGCTAAGGGTGGAACCACTTTAAACACCTTGCCTCTTTCTTCTTATCTCAATTATGGTTGCTTGAGTTGAATTATTGTTAAAATATTTATAAAACCCTATTCACCCCCCCCCTCTAGTGGTTTTTCATTTGGTATCAGAGCAAGGCTTCAAGGAACTCTAACAAAGTCTTGAAGAATGGGTGATGGGGTACTCAACAACCTCAACTTGGAAGGGACACTCATGACTAGACCTCCACCTTTTGATGGCATTAACTACACTTACTGGAAGAGGATGATGCAGTTCTATTTCCAAGGAATTAGTTGGGATCTATGGAGGATGGTCTCAAATCCATATGACTTTCCTCAAATAGAGTATGCAACTTGGGATGCTGATACGGTAAGATCAGCCCAAATGAATGCAAAAGTTGTAAGTATACTCTATTGTTCAATTTCCTTTGGTGAATTCAATAGAATATCAAATTGTGAAACAACATATGATATATGGCATAGACTCTCTATAACCTATGAAGGAACTATTCAAGTTAATAATTCCAAAATTGGAATGCTTAAACAAAAGTTTGAACAGTTCCATATGGATCAAAATGAGTCTATTAGTGAAATGTATGAACAGTTTTCTTCTATTATTAATGGTTTAAATGCTTTAGGTAAAGCAATCAGTGAAGAGGATCAAGTATCTAAAATCCTTAGGTGTTTGCCTCCAAAGTACAAACCAAAAGTGACTGCAATTGAAGAATCCAATGACCTCACTTGACTAAGGATGGAGCAACTCATTGGCAACCTAGAAGCACATGAGGCAACCTTGGAGGAAGAAGAAAGATTGGTTGTTGAACACAAGAAGAATAAAAGAAAGTACATTGCATTCAAAGCATCAACCAAGAATAGTCATGACACAAGTGAAGATGATAGTGAAGAAGAAACTCTCATTGTAAACGGTAAGTAGTATAAAAGTTTTAAAACTAACAAAACTTCTAGTGTTTCTTCTTCCAGGTGTTTTGAATGTGGAAAAAAGGACATTTAAAAGGTGATTGTCCAAAACTTAAGAAGGGGAAGAAATCGTCTCACAAGAAAAAAGAACGAGCATATAAAGATGCATGGGATGATTCAAGTGATGATAGTGAAGATGGAGAAAAAGAAGTAGAGTGCCTTATTGCTACAACAAATGAAGAAGAAGAGGCATGCCTTTTTTATTTACCAAAAGAAGATCTAATTACTAGTCTTCAAGATACACATGAGAAATATGTTTATTGCAAAAAGAAACTAAAGAAGGTTACTAGAACTAATGAGGACCTATATGTTAGATTGAATAATATTTCTTTCGAAAAGGACAGTATTTCTTCTAAAAATTTGACCTTGAAATCATCTTTAAATGATTGCAATATGAAGTTGCTTACTTTAGAAACAAATCATGATCTTCTTTCTCAAGAAAAGGTTGATTTGCTTGCAAAATTGAATAATTTTCAGACTCAACCTATTCTATGTAATCATCTAGATTATGATGCTATTTTTAAAGAAAAAGATGCTTTATCATCTAATCTAGATCAAGAAAAGTTAGATATCAAAAAGAAGATGGATGAGATTATCATGTTACAAAGAGAAATTAATAGCTTGAGAAACAATGATGTTCTTGATAAAATTCTGAATAATTCTTCTAGTTATAATGGAAGGAGAGGTTTAGGATATGTTTCAAAAGGGAAATCATATCAACCTAAACCTAGAATAACACAAGCACCCAAGGCCAAGATTATGTATGTACCCAAGAACAACTCAATTCCTAGAAAGAGAAATGAGATTGACTCTATTAGTTGTCATTATTGCTTGCATCTTGGACACTACTCTTTTTCATGCCCATATAAGAAAAGGAATGATGATCTAGTTTGGATTCCTAAAACTTAAAGATTTAAATTTTATTAGTTGAGATTTGACCTAAAACGTTTCTTTGATATTCAAATGTCTCATCTCAAAAAAACTCAGCTTCAACTCTTATATTCTTGCAAAATTTTATTACCTTTTGCTTGCAGAAAATTACTGAATAACAACACAGAAACATACTCGGTTGAGAAAATACTCGACCGAGACACTGTCGGTCGAGAATTAGTCGACCGAGTAGGTTACTATTTTAAGCTTGCAACAATCTGATAAAACCTGTACAAATAGTAGAATACTCAGTCGAGAAAATCTTCGACCGAGATAAATTCGATCGAAGCATAGTTCGACCAAATCAAGTTCTGCTGAACCTGTTTAATTGATCCAGTTTGTTATCAATTTGCTATTAATGATTGATTTAATCTGCAAATCAAGAATGAATCTTTAAGACAATTCTTTAAACATTTTGATAAGCTTGCATTATGACTTATTAATACACTAATTATAACACTCTTATTAAACTTGTTACAAAACATGTTGATTAAAAACTTATATACTTTTTGCACACTAAAATTTGGCATGCCTTCTTGCAAAAATGAATCAATATAGATATAGCATAGATTTCAAGTTCAATTCCTACAATCTCCTACATGTTTTAACTTAAAACTGAAAATTATGAACCATGTTGATTTAATCAAAGAAATTACTATTTTAATCCACATGGTTTGTCCTAAGTATTCCTTGGTTTATCTATATAGAAATCATGTGTCTTGGAATTTGCCTTTAAATGATCATGATCATTATAATTATGGATATGCCTTTACTGTTTCACCATGATCATTGTGTTTCATACCTTACTTGTTCCGGCTAAAATGATCTTGGATCTATATATAAACCATGAATGGATATTGTTCTCAAAATGATCATAGTCACATAAAGATGATATTATCATTGAAAATGCAATTTTTGCATTAAGATAAATCTCTATGGAATAAATGCATATTGACATATTAGTTAAATGATTATCTTGTGCTTATCTTATGGAAAATAATATTCTTGTTATACATGATTAATACTCTGTAAGCTATGTTCAATTAAATAGATCATTAAAAATGCTTAAATTGGATATCTGCAGAAATTGCCTCTTGGTTGAAATCAAATTTGACCAAGGGGCGCTTTGGTCAAAGTCAAGGTCGACCTAAAATAAGCTTGACCAAATGCTTATTTGTAAATCATTTTAGTGCATACAAAACTCTCATAAAAGGTTAACATATTATGATCTAATACTAATTGTGACCTTAGAATCCTTAAATTATCTTGATTATAAGATTAAGGGGGAGCTCACAAAAACTATTTGGACTATAAGATTAAGAAGGAGCTTACAAAACTTTATAAACATCATAAAGAAAATTTGAAGATAGTTATGACCTTAGTATCCTTAAAGTAATCTTGGAGCCTATAATATTTATGAATATAATGGAATTCTCTAAACAAATCAGGGCTTAACATCCCGTGCATTTGGTTAGAGATACATTCATTATAAGCTTAAAAGAATCTCATATCATTTTAGGGCTTAACATCCCTTGTAAATGGTTGAGAAACTATTAAATATACTCATGAGCTTAAAGGATTCTCATGTCATTTTTAGGGCTTAACATACCTTGTAAAATGCATGAGAAATCAAAACACATATGCCATGAATCTAAAAGGATCTCATGTCATTTCAAGGCTTAACATCCTTTGCAAATGATTGAGAAATAAATTGTGGCTAAATTTTACATAAGTAGGTTTTCTTTGAGTATCAAATTATCAAATTAAGGGGGAGATATAAAAGTCATACTTAATGATTATCTTGGTTATCTTTTTGAAATGACAAAGGGGGAGAAATAATATAAAATCAAAAATATAAGATAAAATGAGTTTCATAATCTCTTCGACAGAGAATGACTATAAAAGGTAAATTTTCGGTATGAAACTCATATGATTTATATTTCCTTATTTTATATTTTGGAAATGTTTGTCATCTTCAAAAGGGGGGAGATTGTTGGAAAAATTGGACATTATTATAATCCCTTTGTTTTGATGATGACAAGCATTCTTGTGATCTAACGTGCTACTTGAGTGTTGCGGGAACTAGGTGGATGACACAACTTTGGAAGATCTAAATGCTCACAATGTGTTAATTTCACAATTGTAATCAAATGTAAAAACTTGTACAACTATATAATGTACAAGTACTTAGATATCATGTAAATCAAGCGTTTAGATCTTCCCTAGCCACTTACAATACTTAGATAGGCCATCCCCTACAATAGTGTCACAACTGCACACTAATACACACACTTCAAAACATTGAAACAGAGTCATTCTCGGTCGACAAACTTCTCGACCGAGACACTCTCGTTCGACAAACTCCTCGACTGAGAATTGACCCAAATAGTCATTAGACCCAGCAGACAAAGTGGTTGGAAGTTGGAATCAAATGTTATATACACTTGCTCCAGCGGTCAACAAAGTCTTTGACCAACTAATGTCTCGGTCGACAATTTCTCGACCAAGAAGAACTCTGTCTACACTTTTTAGAATTAATAAACTAGTTGTTGCTAAAGCAATTAGTGGAAAAATAATGGCTAGTTGAGCACTAAGAACCCCCTAGAAAGTGTCTAGAATGTCCTTAAGCACTCATAGGCCATTCCTATAAATAGGACATGCCTTAGGACACCCAAAACACACTTGTGCAACACATGAGCATACATACTTACAATTGGCAATCTATTCTTGTGTGCAATTGAGCAACTGTAGCATTTGCTAATCCTTTGCAGTGCTAGAAATTCGTGTCCTATAGGCTAGAATCTCCTAACCACTGCACTTACACTTTCATACACATTCGTTAGGAGATCAAAATGCTTAATATAGGAAATAAAGCCTTGTTACAACGGTAATTGTAATTTCCATTTTCCCTTCTTGTTCATTTTTATTACTTGTACTCTCCTTGCTACTCCTAGGGTTAGAGGTTGCGGATTGGAGAGGGTGTTATCTTATCAGGTGGAGAAGTATCTTCTCTGTGGAGAAGGAGGACTTTGGACTAATTCAAGAAGGTTGTCTCAACGGGAAGCTACTTCAAGAGGAAGGCTACTTCAAGGGGGAGCTTGAAGTTACTTCAAGGAAGGCTGCTTCGAGGTTGGTGGGACTACTTCTAGGTGAAGGTTGTCCAAAGGGTGGTGAAAGTATTTGTAATTTTATGTAACATCCTTGTGAGGTAATAAAATTTAAATATTTCAAAATCCCAATTGGAAACAATTGGGTAGTGGACTGACTCCCTTAGTTTTTTCTAAGGGTGGAACCACTTTAAACACCTTGCCTCTTTCTTATTATCTCATTTGTGGTTGCTTGAGTTGAATTATTGTTAAAATATTTATAAAACCCTATTCACCCCCCTCCTCTAGTGGTTTTTTATCTCACATAAACATGATCAGTGGGAAGGAGAATACCATGAACCATATCGGCCATAGAAGTCTTGGCATCTGCCACAACGTTGTGTGATGAAACATCGATGGCAATACAATATTTTCTGGCCACCTACAATTTTATGAAATAGAAAAGTTAAATTGGAAATACATAAAAATTGACTTGAGGGAAACATCGATGACAATACAATATTTTCTGGCCGCCTACAATTTTATGAAATAGCAAAGTTAATTTGGAAATACATAAAAATTGACTTGAGGGATTATGTTATCATAATGTAGATATAAATCTACTTGAATTGAATCTTACCCCATTCATGCCATGTGGGTCTGAAGGACTGCTCCCAATGCTCATCGTTGTTGAGTGATGAAAAAGTTACGTTATAGCTGGAGAAGCTTGTTTCGCCTGAGAAGTCTTGAAATTCTCCAAGGTTGCATCTATCAATCTCTACATGTACTCGTGGTCTACTTCTCTAGATTTTCTCTTTTGTTGGGATGCACCAAAAAAAGATTTTATCTCATACCCAGCTCCAGTGCCCTAACACATTTAGGAAGCTCTTCTATCCTTGGAGCAATCGTCAATCCATTGTGTGTATCATGAAGGGTGAACTTTCCCTCCTTTGTTTGCTCACTTAGCTCCAACCAATTATCATGAAAATTGACTAATCAGTAAAATTGAACAATCTAGTAAAAAAAAGAACATGGATATATTGTGAGACCAAGAAATTCACCATTTTTTAAGCCACCTCATGTGTTGCTTGGACGGATATTTCTCCATCTTTATTTATCCTTGCATCTATGCACTCAATATATCGAGGCAACCATCCAAAAGCACTAGAAGACTCCAAAATGGAATGGATAGAAATATAATGCCCTTGCTCTTTCTCTCACTCTTGCTCTCTCATCTGGCAGCATTTAAAATAACCACTTGAATCCAATTGGTGGTTGTGCACATTCTTGTCACTTCTGTCTTTTTTAGCATCATGGACGGCTTGTTTAGTTCAATAAAGAAATATTGTTAAGTAACCGTAAGAAATCATTAAAAATGCAATTAATTTAATAAATAAATATTTTTAAATAACCACAAGAAATCATAAAATTGTAATTAATTCAATACCTTGAACGCATATATTTTTATCCTCTCAATAAACTCCTTCCAATCATTTTTATCAATATAGTTCCAATTGAGATTGAGATCCTGGTCCTTCTTGTATCTAAAGATGTAGTCTCTTGTGAGGATTTTCCGCTAATCTCTATGTCTTCTCCCAATGATCTACATAACAGACTTGTGATTCAACTTTTCATCAAACTCGTACTGGCCCAAAAAGGGTTCAACAATCATTACTATTTAGAAATGTTAAAAGAAAGAATAGGAAAAGACTATAAAAATGTAAATATAATTATCTCACCTCTAAATCCCTCCAGATGAGGTCTTTGTTGGATGTACTCACTTGTATCCAATCCTCAACAAGGAGAGGCACTTTTCTTAGACCAATAACCCCACAATAGCTAACAAACTCTTTAGTAATCGGAATGCCTGCTTCATTGAATTCAATGATGTCCTTCCTTTCTTGCCTATTTGCGGAAATTTTTATCACAATTATCCCTCTCTTATGTTTCGATCTATTAGCACCATCAGCACCCTAGTCAGGATGTTGATGATCCTCACTCTCAGGATCCTGACACTTGGGATCATTGTGCTCATTATCAAATTCCATCTATAAAATCAAAAGTAAACATATGAAAAATCTAGATCACATACAAAAGTCAGATCAATGACACAATGTTAACTTATGGTGGTATTTATGGGGTGTGAGGGGGTTGGTGGTGCTCTGGGTGATTCTCAAAAAACCCTAGAAGATGACTGGGTCTACACAAGAGGCAGGGCTTGACAAAATCCATCAATGGCTTTATCAGCAAGATCTGACAGTCAAAGATAACTCTAGAAAGTCAGAATAAATCTCACATATAAAGGAATGAGAGGAGTTACTCCTAGAAGCATGGAAAATATTACAACAATGATGGATATTGATCATACAACTACCCTCATAGATGCTATCTATGTAGATGATGGTAACCCCTTTTCAACAGATGATGCACATGTGACAATCCCAAAATCATTTAAATAGGCTATCACCGAGGAGGCAGCGGTGAAGAGATAGATCCATACTTCATCGACTAAGAACCAGAGGAGATAGTTAATCTGGAGGATATCAAGCTTTATATGAAAGAGGATTCCCTAAAATCTACGTGGCCCCGGAGGCTAAGGAAATCATGAGTAAGACATTCAAGTACGTCGTCACATTGAAACTCATTGATAGACATGTGGGATTTCTAACAACGGTTGATAGGATCAAGCTTTTATCGAAGCTAGTCGCACATTTTGAACTTTATGAGCTAGCCGAGAAATATTACGTGGTAAAGTTCTACAACAGAGGTGATCAGGAGAACACCCTTACAAAAGGACCATGGACTCTCTTTGGCAACTGTCAGATGGTTTGGTCGTGGGATGGATATTTTGAGTCAGTTAATGGCCTCCCTAATCACATTATCACATGGATCAGGGTGATAGGCCTACGTATCCATTACTATAATAGGGAGATGTTTGATAGAATTGTAGAAGCAGTGTGTCTCCTTATCAAGGTCGATGACCACTTCATAAACTGCACCAGAATCAGGTTTGTCAGACTTGCGGTGGAAATCGATACCACCAAACCCATCCACCCTTCCATCTTGATTAGTGGAAGGGAGTAAAAGATTGAGTATGAATCACTACCCAATATGTGCCTCAAATGTGGAAAATTGGGTCATGATGCATCTGACTGTAAAGGTCCCAATGAAGAACCAGTAAACCCTAACACTCACAACATTGAGGTTGAAGTCAGCATTTGTTGGGTTGAGGATGAGGAAAAGTGGCAGGTCTATTATGGGAGAAATGTTTTGACTCGCAGACCCCAAAAGAACAAGGAGATGATGAAGAAAAGTCTAGTCAATAACACCCAACAAGCCAGTACATACCATATGCTTGAGGGGGAGGAAGGTTAGGAACTCGAGGAACATGAAGAAGAAAGTAGTGATCAACAATAGGTGACAAACCATGGAGAAACTTGAGGGCCAAAAGTCTGGAGGAAGAAGCAGTGTCGTAATGAGGACTCTGACGTATCCATGAATAACAACTCTACAACTATTAGGAGATACAAAGAACCTGCTACCCACACACCTACAAAAATCAATACTAAGAAGACCGACTCATCCCATACAGTCGTAACCCCGACAAGTAGTAAAGTTATAATGGGTTGAACTTCGAGAAAAATTATGGACCATCCAGAGAGCTCCATAGTAGGCAAACCGGTGGAGAATGGGAATAATAATGACAACAAGATAAATGAGGAGATGATCAATAAGTCGACTCACACATGAAGGAAAGCAAAAGAGAAGAGAACTACTCTGGGTGTGTATAGCCCACAGAAGAACAAACATGTATAATACCAGGAGTAGAACGAAGAGAGGCTCTGAGGCGAATGACGGGAACTCTATTTCCCCAAGTAAATGAAATCTCACCATGTTTCCATGATTAACACAATAGTCTGGAATATTAGGGGTGTCAGAAAGAAGAAAGCTAGGCACTACCTAAAAAAACTAATCCTTAAACATAAGCTTAACATTGTGTCTATCTCTGAACCTCGAATCTCTGGTGATCACGCATAAAAAGTTATCAAGGACATTTGTTTCTTGAGCTCCCACATGGTTGAAGCTGATGGTTTTTCTGGAGGGATTTGGGTTCTTTGAAATGAAATGGAATGTGATGTCTAAATCATCCAAAGCCACAAATACTATGTTCATTGTTGTGTAAATGATAGTGGGTATTACACTTTCATCTATGCGTCCCCGAGCCTCGGTGGTAGGCATGTCCTTTAGGAACATTTTATCCAACTCGGGAGTTCTGTAAACAAGCCATGGATCACACTAGGTGACTTTAATTGTATGTTGAATCTAGATGAGAAGATGGGTAGCAGCAGATTTAATCTAGCTGAAGCTGCAAAGTTCAACAATGATATCATTCAGGATGGCATGGCTGACATTTGGAGTTCATGTCACACCTTTACCTATAGGAAAGGGCTACTCCATGAAAGGATTGACAGAGCTCTTGCTAATGCAGCATGGATTCAATCTTACCCAAACTTCATATGTGAAAACCTTTCGAGATTTGGCTCCAACCACAATCCTATTTCCATTCTTAATACTATCACTCGAAAACATAAGGTAAAATTCAAGACAAAAGCCTCGTGACAAGGTCTACCAGACTTTCAGAAGTTGTTGGACCACCATTGAACTCATCTGGACATTTCCATGAAGCCTAGCACCAGGTGAAAAAACCTATCAATGACTAGGATATAGTTGCCATGCGAGAACATGGAAAACTCAAGTAGTGACTCATCTCTAATATCTCTCAACTTCAAAGAAATATCAAACTATGCTATAATGAGGAGCAAGATCGCATTTGTCGGCAACTTGAATTTGATCTTGAAGCCATTTTCCTCAAAAAAGAAGATGACTAGAAGCAGGGAATCCACATTAACTAGCTAAAAGATGAGGACAATAACACCAGATTTTATCACTCCTATGTTAATAACATACGGTGACCTAACTCCATTAGGTGCCTACAAGATGAGCATGGTGAATGGTTTCAGACCCCATGCAACTTCAATAGCTTGTATCAAATCACTTTTAGTGCCTATTCAATACTTCCTCGACTCCATCTACCTTGATCATGGAAAATCTACCAGGAAAATTCAAAACACTGACTGAATCCCAACAACATGCTCTGGCGGCTACCCCCTCTGAATATGAAATTTGGAAAATCATCAAGGACTCGGACCCTTCAAAGCTGTAGGGCCCGATGGTACTGACATTCTCTTCATGAAGAAAAATTGGAAAATTATCAGGAATTAAGTCCTAAAATCCATTAGAAGAATGTAAATGGGGACCCCATACACGATGCCATAGGCAATTCCAGCATTGTCCTGATTCCAAAACTAAAACACCCAATAAATTGTAATCATATTAGACCAATTTCCCTAACAATGTTTGTTTGAAGCTTGCCTCAAAGGTAATTGTGGAAAGAGTCAAGAAATACATATCCCAGTGGGTGTCACCTGCTCAAACAAGCTTTATTCCAGGAAGAAGAATTTCAGATAACAATGTTCTTTCCCAAGAAATCGTCCACACTATGAGAATGTGCTCCACTACTCCACAGATGGTAATCAAAGTTGACTTATCCAAAGCCTACAATCGCATGTCCTGGGACTGTGTTGAAAATACACTCAACAAGATGTCATGGCCACCCAAAATCAAAACCTATAATCTAAACTCCCTGTCTGCAGGAAACACCAGCATTATCCTGAATGGCAAATCACTCTCAACTTTCAAAACTTCTAGGGGCTTGAGGCAGGGTGATCCGTTATCACCTTATTTATTTCTGTTGTGTATGGAGCGGCTAACATAGTTAATCAACCAAAGCATCGATCACAACAACTATAAACCTATAAAGCTCCCCCAGAGGGGCCCTCTCATCTCTCGCATTAGATTCGCAGATGATATTGTCATCTTTTCAAGATCTTCTATGGAACAAATTGTGATCATTAGTCAATGATTTAAAACTTTCGAAGCAGCTTTTGGGAAATAAATCTTGATTGATAAATCAAGAATCTTCTTCTCTACTTCTGTTGATCATACCCCCATAGCCTCTATATGCTCTGCCAGTGTCATTCTAGAGACTAATGATCTTGGGAAGTACCTAGGGGTACCACTGTTACACCAAAGAGTCAACAAAATGACCTACTCCTACCTAGCAAGTAGCATGGAGACAAGTATCAATGGTTGGGAGGCTAAAACTCTATCCTTAGCAGGACAGATCTGCCTTGCAAAGGTTGTCCTTGCTTCTCTTACTACATATGTGATGCAAACCACTAAAGTTCATATCTCTGTATGTGTAAAACTTGATAATATCATATGAAACTTTATCTGGGGGCTGTCATAAGACCCGGCCTATCTCTCTGGTGTCATGGAGGAAAGTCGGTACCAAAATGGAAAATGGAGGACTAGGTATCAAGTCCATGTCTGACTGGAATAAGGCTCTCTTGTGGAAAAACTCCTGGAAATATCTAAATAACAATACCTCTCTTTGGGGGGCAGGCCTGTACCAGAAATATAGAGGCTTTAGTATCCAAAAGGGTGGTTGGGCAATGCCTTTTTGGAAAGCATTGTACTCAAGTATAGATTTTGTGAAAGCTAATTGCAACAAGACCATTAGTAGTGGTGATAGCACGACGGTATGGAGTGATAGTTGGATTCTAGGGAACCCAAATCTACGTGACATCAACTTAAAACCTATTGAAGAGAACATTTAAGATTTGAATGTATCTAACCTCAGAAACCTCAACGGCTCCTAGGATGTCGAGTTCCTACACATCTACTTACCAAAAGAATGTGTGGATAGTATTGACGACATGCTTGTCTTGATGGACCATAATGGTGAGGATATTTGGAGTTGGATGCATGATGACAGAGGCAAATACACTACAAGCTCTGCTTATGATATCATCCATGAAGATAATATTCATCCAGCAAACAATCTTTGGTCCTCAATTTGGCACTTGCATACACCTAACAAAATAAGAGTCTACATGTGGCTTATTGCCCAGGAAGGCATCATGACTAATGTCAGTAGGAAGCAGAGTACTTTCACTGATAATGTCATCTACCCCAAATTTGGAGTGGAGAAGACACCTTACATGCCCTTTGGGTTTGCCCTTTTTCCATGAAGGTGTGGACCAAACTGAAACATACGTTGGTCCCTACCGTGCACAATGTCACCAACATCCAAACATGGCTGAAGCAGAACTTAAACGGAAGTGATGTTCAGAAAGCAAGGTTTTCTACTATTTTATGGATCATTTGGATAACCAAGAACTCTACTATGTTTGAAAATATCAATGTCAGCACCAAACGATAATTTGTCCAAGTTAGCACCCTCTGCAATGCAATCGTTGAAGGTTAATCCAAGAAAGACCAGACCAATTGGAATCCTTCAAATAAGGGCCTCAAATGGTCTGAAGATCTAAGAGGATGAAGAACTATTGTAGTAGATGTTGTTGCTTGTGGAAACATAGCTGCTACAACAACTGTATCAATTAATGAAATAGGAAAATGAGATGGGGGTGTAGCTAACACCATTCGGGTTCAGTCAGTCACTAAAGCTAAACTACGAGCAATACTTCTTGCCTTACAGACCTCCAATGACAATCATCATGACCCACTCACCATCATATCTGACAGTGCCAATGCAATTGTAGCCATTGAAGGAACGGTCTTGGAGTTTCCTAGCTATCTACCCTGGTTAAAGCTTATCACATAAGAGATATACATAAGGGATGACGTGAAGATCATAAAAGTCCAGATAGAGAACACTAGTCTTGTTGTCTCTCTCACAAAACATCATCTCAAAACTCACTAGGATGGTCATTTCTATACGGACCCTCCCCTAAACCATGTAGGTCAACCTATCCTTTTCCCCTTCTATAATGGTAGGAGTCCTACCAACTTTTCTTTCTCAGGAGGCACTGTATATAACCACTAGTTTATCCCTGTAAGAGTAGGGAAGGTTGTATAAGACTACCTCCCAACTTTCCTAAAAAAGTCAGATCACATATGAAAAATCAAGATCACATATGAACATATAAACATGTTATCTAATGCAAAAAAATCCAGATCACATATGAATAGTATATCTTAAACTAATATCCCTTCTGTGTGATGTTCACGTATATAGTCATCAATATTAGATTCAACATTGACACTTGGTAAGCCAACAGAAAATGGACTAGAGTCATCATACTTGTCATAGTACTCTTCTTCATCAATAGCATTTGAAATGAACTATCTTTTCACATGAAGAACAGCAGACCGATTTTCTTTTGTAGGATTGTCGACATAGAATACATGTTTTTTTAGTGATGCCATGATGACGGGTTCATCCTTCTCACATGTCCACTCAAAATTCACTATTATTAAATCGAGTTCATCAACTACAACTCCTTTGTTGTTATCAACCCATTTACACATAAATAATGGAACTTTAAACTCTATGTAGTCAATTTCTCATATGTCTTTATTGAAACCGTAATAAGACATCTTTCCTTCACATGGTCTCTTATCCTTGGAATTAGAAAAATACAATGAAGATTCCTGAAGGGTGGCCCCACTATTTTGGATGACACTCTTATCATCTCAAGTTTTGTGTAGTATAAAAATCCATTTATGTCAAACCCTTCGTAAGATGTAATGTGGGTCTTTGGCTTATACACAACCCATTTGATAGTTTCTATAATATAATTTGATTATTGAGATAGTTGATTCAATACTTTCTTTTCAAACCACCTAATAAATATCTGATTATGCTCTCTAACAAACCACATTGAACTGGCTTGGGGATAACTTGTCTTGAGCACATTGCTTATATATACTCACATTGTCAATGTTGTGTAAAACATACAAGTGTGCTTGTTATCAATGCTCACGACTGATATTAATCTATCATTCTCTTGAAATACATGTTCCAGAATAAACATCAAGATTCACAGTATCAGCAGGAGTTTCATTGCAACTCAAAAAGACACTGCAAAAGTCCATAACCTCCCTAGCAATATAGCACTCAATTATACTCCCTTTGGGGTGACAACGATTCTTAGCATCACCTTTAGAAACACTCATGTACTACTCAAAAGGATACATTCAATGCAAGAAAATTGGATCCAACATTTTCAATTCCCTAGTCAAATGGATAACTAGATGGACCATGATATCAAGGAATGAAGGGGGGAAATATTGCTCACGTTGACACATGGTAACGAGCACTTCTCTTTGCAACTTATCTAGAATCTCAGAATCAATTATTTTGCTGCATAGAGTGATGTAAATAAGAAAATCCTAGTGATTGCAAACCTTATGTCTTATGAAGGATATATCAAATAGCCATAAGCAATATATGTTGCATTAGAGTTTGAAAAACATGAGATTTAAGACTATCAGCTTCAGATCCTTCATTTATACCAATCTAAGGATATCGGTTGAGTATCCTTGGGGTACCTTAACATTACGCAAGCACTTGCAAAAAGTTATTTTCTCCTTTCCAGATAAGGTGTAACAAGCAGGAGGTAGATATTTGTGGTGACCCTTGCTAACTTCTTTTGTTAATTATTTCCTTATACCTATTTCAGGTATGTCCATTCTGGATTTGATGCCATCTTTAGTCTTAACAGGTATATTCAATAGAGCGCCAATAATTCTATTAAAAACATACTTCTCAACATGCATGACATTGATACAATGTTGAACTATCAAAGAAATCCAACAAGGAATATCTCAAAATATCGACCTCTTTTTTAATAAAGACTTTTCACCTTTGGAAGTGGTAATTGGTCTCTTACCAAAATGATTTACAATGTTGTTTACTATTGCATATGCATGCTCCCCTATATAGGTTTAGGGGCACTCTGTTCCTCAGTTGAGACATTGAATGTTTTGCACAATTTTTAATAAGGATGCACCTTTGGAAGAAACCTTCAATGACAAATAATTACAGTCTTACCACCATAATTTAGTGGGATAGAATTTTTATTTTCCTCACATATAGGACATTCCTTGGTTCCTTTGACGTTGTATCCATATAAGTTCCCATAAGAAGGAAAGTCATTAATAGTGCAAAACAACATAGCACATAAATTAAACATCTATTCATGCAAAAGAATCATAAGTCATCACACCTTCTCCCCATCATTTCTTTAGGTCATCAATCATAGGTTCAAGGTAAACATCAATGTCATTTCCAGTTGTTTGGGGCCCAACATCAGCAATGACTGAATGGCGTGTTTATTCTTCATGCACAACCACAGAAGAAGATTGTATACAACAATGATGACAAGCGAAGTGCTATGTTGGTTGTTTAATATTCCATATGGATTCATCCCATTAGTACAAAGTCCAAGTCTTAAATTCTTGTCTTCTTTTTCAAATTTGAGATACAATAAATCAATCTTCTTCCATTGCGGGAAGTCAGACGCATGTCGTAGCATACCATTGTTGTTTTTCTGTACATCTGCATGCCAAGATAAATTTTGTACATCTATGGTATAGAAAACAAGATTTGAAACCATGGTATTATAGGCAGATACCACATAATCTTAGCATGAGACTTAGTTTTGGTCTTTCCTGATGTCATCCTTTTGTACCTAGATGCCCCATATTTCAGACATTTTTTCATATTGATATAGTCCTTTTGAAATAGTACACGATCATTCAAGCAAGCATGTATCTTCTTAGACTTCATTCCCATTTGTTTGTATATTGAGATTGGAATATCCTTGCCTTCATGGAGAATTTCTTTCAACAAAGACAATAGAGAAGTGAAGTTTTTGCCGCTCCATCAACACTTTGCTCAACTTCATAAACTTAGTACAACCTAAGTATTACAGTTTCTTAGCATCATGCACAACTTTTGTAAATAAGATAGGTAGGTCAATAACATTTACCCCTGCAACTATCTAGCATTGCATCAACCATGGTTGTTGGAATTGGATCTTCCTCATCAACATTGTCATCCATTTCTTCTTCAACACAACTACCACTATTGACATATGTTGATCTCATACTAGGAATCTCTCCATGTCAGTATCATTCTGTATAGACATGTACGATCCCATTGCACATGACATCATCGTTGATTGTGTCAATAGTGTCAACTTTTAGGTTGTTATTACAATTCCTACAAGGGTAATAGAACCTATCTCCAGGTTGTTTTCTATGTTCCTCTGCAAATCTCATAAACTCATTGAGACCATTAATAAACTCCGGAGTGCAAAGATTTGGTTCAGACACCCATGATCAATCCATTTCTATGATAGATGGGAGACAAGTAGCTCATCACGTTCTAGCTAGTAAGTTAATTTTAGAAGAAAAAAATATGCTTGAATTGAGCCCTAATAATCTAGTAGCATTCACATTCATGAATGTGTGCCACCTATCCCATTCTTGAGCACTTAATCTCACTTGTAAGTGTATAATTTGTATTCAAACTCAATAAAATTCAGAAGCATTTCCTCGCAGTTCTCCAAGTACACCGATAAGATAAGAAAATACCCACCTACATATGTATCCATAGAACAAAATGGAAAATGTTGTCAAAATTTATTGAAATTGAACATGCATTATACACTTATAACCTAAGTGAAATGAAATTCTCAAGAACAATCCCAAATAAGGGAGTATCCAAGCTTTACTCCTAATGAGTGATCTCTGACGGGTTTCTAGGACAACGAAATATGTAAATTAACCGTAATTTGTGAATTCTTAATCTATAAACTCTAATCTATAAACCCTATATTCAAATCCCTAATATCTAAATTATGTCATTTAGAAATTGGGGCTTTGAGTATAGGGTTTATAGATTAAGAATTCACAAATTAGGGTTTATTCACACAGTAGGATTTATTTACATATTTGAATTCACAAATTAGGGTTTATTTAGATATTAGAATTTACAAATTAGGATTTATTCACATATTAGTTTCAATATCTCAAACTAGGTCATACATGTTCATTATCATGTTACATAATACAACATGGATTCAATTAGACTTAGTGTGAAACCTCATAGTTGAATTGGGGATCTAATTATTAGGGTATCTACATAATTATATTGGGGAAATCATATGATTCGAACAAGATAGTCAACATAAGAATCGAATTGTAATTCAAGCTATTTAGAGTCATTTTCATGCAAGAGTAACCATTAGAGCATAGATGAGATCCACTTGAAGTTAGGTGTCACAAACATAATAAAGATACTAATTTTATTGCATAATGTAGCATGAAGCATCACTAGATAAACTATTGGATGATACTAGATCTCACATTAGGAACATGCACAATGGACCATATTTGATGACATGATTAGGAACAAACCTCTACTTCCAACGACAGTAGCAAGAGAAGTGGCAAGAGGGGTTGGCAATAGCAATGGCAGTAGCAAGAGGGGTCATCAGAAGTAGCAATGGCGGTGTCAGCAATAGCATTAGCGGTATTAGAAGCAGTGGTAGTAGCGGTAGCGGTGAGGCCATAGCAGCGGTGGTACCAAAGGTAGTCATCGGAAGTAACAGTGGTTGCATTAGTAGTAGCAGCGGAGGAGTTGATGGAGGTAACCTTGAAGCATCAGAGGTGATGATGAGGGAGTGTGGAATTGCCAGAGTAGCGGCAATCAACACCAGTTGGAGGAGAAAAGCGACATTGGTGTCGACAGCGTCAATGGAAAGACCAGCAGTGGCGTTGGCATCGGTGTCAATGGAAGGAGGAAGTGGTACAATGGAAATCGTCGAAGCAAAAGGGATTCTCACATGTAGGGGAAAGAAGGGAAAAAGAAATTCTCACATGGTTTAAGTAAACCATTCATCATCGGTTACAACAGTAACTGACTACTTTTTAACCTATCTAGTCGGTTGTGTGCAGAACATTACCTATAAAAGAAAACCTTATCTTATATACAATAAACTGATGCCTAACCTCATATCCTAGATGCAACCCGACACCTACACTTCCAATTAGGGTCAAGATAATGGACGAGAAATTCAAATTAGGGGTGGGAAAATTTTCACGGGACACATCGTGTGAACACCTATCTCGTCGGTCATTGTAGATATAAATGACGAGAAATATCAATTGGTTTTCGTGGGACACATGGCGTGTGCGCCTCTTTATCCAGACAGATGTTAATAAAAGGACTGAAAACATAGAGTTTTTGGAGGAAAATGAAATGCTTGCAAAAAAATTGCTTGAAATTCTATTTTCATGGGCAATATATCAGAAGTGACTGATGATAAAAAAAACACAGTATATGTTTTCTCAATTGGTCAAACCGTGGCGGTTTTCTTTAAAGAACCAACGTTAAAGATAACGTAGTCGGTTTCTCTTGAAAAAACAACTGATATAATATGTCATATCTGTAGTAGTGAATATTCAAGAATGTTTAGAAGATATCAAAGATTTGCAATCTCATTTGTATCAAATATCAAGATTTGCAAGCAACATGATTTGTAAATATCCAATTATCAAGTTTTGCACCTTCATAACATATCTTTTCTAGAGCTAAGTGCCTTGTGTTCTTACACTCTAGGAGAGAACAATATTAGTGCCTTATTGCTATTACCAGTTAACAGGGGGACAACTGATCCACTGTGTAGGTTTGTAGTAACTTGGCCCACACAAGTGATCCAAATCCTTAAAAGGGGCAAAAGCCACAAGGGGGGTAAAAACTCCAATAGATCAATTGTAGTGACAAATCAAATATTGAAAACATCCTGTAATTTAACAAATAAGGATGGTGACCTTCAAGAGATAAGAAGGGTATATAAGCAATTTTAGGTTCACCACCATTCATGTTATCATGCATAAATTAAAGAGGGAAAAGAACAACTCAACAATAAAATGGAGAATCTAGTACCTCGATTCATTTGTGACTTAAAAGGTTGTATTCACAATATGGTTCCACGAGGTGAAATATATAAAGTACAGTACAATGAGGTTAGTATTTGACTTGGAACCAACTATTTGTTCATTTTTTCTATTAGGGTTTTCTTTTCTATCTAGGGTTATAATAGTTATCCACTTTCTTTCCATATAGGATTTTTGGTTGTATTGTATATATGTGTATAAATAATTAATATTGTTTACATTATCACATAGATAACAACAACGTGTTACTAAGTTTAAATCATATTTCCTATCTAGGATTGCTAATCTTATTAAAGGATCAAATTACTTATTTTCCCCTCAGTATACATGTTTACAATATTACACCAATTAATAATCAAAATCATATAATTTCATATTTTTTATTTAAATGAACTCATTTAGTCAAACTATAGGAATTTATACTTACTTTTACAATATTTAACATTTTATATTTTATAGATTTTCCATTTTAATCGTAAATATTATAGTTTTCCTTTACTTAATCCTAAATCAAATTATTAGATTATTTTATGAATGTTAATCAATACGGGAAGAAAATCAACATAGTGTGACATATGTATTAACCTAAGCTTGCAATACTACTATTTCTTAGGTCCCTAACTTTAATTTCATTTGTCACCTAGAGGTTTAATATGGTATTAATTAATTACAACTATCAATGTAATTTAATTAATGGGTGTAGAATAGGAAAAGAGCATGACATCTTGGCCACCAACAGGGGAGATTGTTGGAGCAGCTAGTCGATAGGGCTTGGATGGCTCTAGAACCTCGAGCACTCATCATTGGGATCCCTCCACTACTATCCTAGGTGTAGAAAGCCTCATTTGTCACCCCAAGGATCTCTGTAAAGAAACGTTCTCCATGGGTTTATCACTAGAGATGGTATATGTTAGAGGTTGTTGTAGAAAATCTGGAGTTGTGGGGTGACAATTTAGGATCCAAGAAGTTATGATGAGGGTCGAGGTTACCATGGTGATGTATGTATGGCTCAGTAAAGCCTGAATCTCACCGATAACTGTTAGGTAGTTTTCGAAGAAGATTGAGTGGGCATTGGTAGTAGAGATCAATTCATTACTGGGAAACTATTAGAAAGTTAGAATGAAGGTTGGCAAAGCTATTGCAGTAGGTAAATTACTTTGTGGAGGTCCATCCAGAGGGGAACTGTATGGACATGCCTATGGAGGTGGTGCTTCATTGGGGAGAGGGTTGTGGCTTTATATATTGCTATCTATATTAGGGTTTATATTTGTAGTGTAGATGTAACACCCAGATTTTTATATCACATGAGCGGAAGCAATTTTTTTTTCCTTTTTTAGGAGTGTCACAAACATGATAACCATTGCAATAAAAGTAAATGAAACACTTTACAAAAATATAAAATTGATTCATACATAGCTTTTTGTCAACATAAAACTACATCATGTGTATGCATAAGTTCATAATAAAAAGATGTCAATACTCAGGATCATCTAGGTAGATGGCACCCCACTAGACAAGCTTTAAAATCTCCTAGACCTTTACTTGTTCATTTGATCCGCATCTGCTCCAAATCATGTGGACATCGTGTCCCCATCCAAGCATTGTGAGAAACAGTCGTTAGAGTAAGTGGCATGAGTATTCTAAAATATATATTTCTAAAGATCTGAAATTGGATATTATAAACATGAACTAACATCAAACTGTGAGTAAACTGAAACATAAAGTATTTCATTTCTCAATATGAATTCTTATCTTCATAACTTATCTTGTTCAGGAGACATGTACTGGTACATGGATCTCAAGACCTACAACAAAGTGCTTGGGTCATAATTATCTTATCTGATTCCCTCTCATCATACTCATGGATGAGATTATGGGCATGCTATAAACTAAGGTATCTTTTACTTATGATTTTTATCTAATTGTGGCCACCATTATACAATAAGTCCTCCTCTGTTGACACTGAAGTGTCCTCTATGGTGAAACGCACCCTCTGTTGGCACAGCGTGCCCTCTGGTGACACCGAAGTGTCCTCTATGGTGAAACGCACCCTCTGTTGGCATAACATGCCCTCTGTGACACCTGCAGTGTCTGGCACAATGTGTCATCTGAATCGTGTCAGGATTCTTTGGTGAGGACTTATTATATAATGTATTATATGAAGGTTTTGAATTAATTATCTTAAGTCTATCTTTACTAAACTATGAATCTGAACTTATCTAAAATTGAGTACTAAACATGTACTTAGTTGTGAATCTGAAATCTGAAATCTGAATCTGAATCTTTGCTCTTTCAAATCTGAATTGAATCTATTATGGAATTTGAATATGTATTTCAAATTACAACATAATTGAGATTGGGTCTATAACCCATATCATGTACCTTTATTCAAAATCTGGCTACTCACACGGTGAGTAGTAAGATTGAATCTAAATCTCTTATTCTTAAATTATAAATAGAATTCATTGCTGGATTTGAACATGTATCTCATTATCTGGGTAAACCTTATTCTAAAACTCTTATTTCGTAAGATTACTTCATTATACCAATTATATCATAAATGAGTCTAATGTCTTATGAGAAAGGATCTAACATGAATATAGAAATACTAAGTATACAAAGTATCTTAAGTCAAGCTTATGAAAGTATCATAAGTACAACATATCTAAAAATATCAATTCTGATAAGATGGTTCAATCCTTCTTATAAAATATGATGTTACCCTGAAACTTTGCATATGTACTTACATATTAAACCTTAAATATCAAAATAGAGATCTTATAAAATATTGTATTGCAACCTAATCATAACTTAATGTGTCATTATCTTATAATGCCATCATGAACTCATTTTTACAATAATTTGTGGTCCCAAAAGTACCTTTATTTCTAAAAGTAGACCATGTTTTAATATTCTGAAAATCGTATTCTTATATTGTAATTAAATTCTTGATATTATTCATTCTAAGGAATCTAGTTGTTATATCTATACATATGCATGAAATCTTAATGGCATGTTTCTACTTGAAATAATAATACATAATTATGCCTATAAATATGAGAAATCATGACAACCTATGTGTACTTAAATTCTCAATACAAAACTATCCCAAATCACCAACTAAGTATGGCTACATTACTTACATATCTTATCTTACAATCTCATTCATTAATTTCGAACATTTCTAAGAAATCTTGTAGGAACATGATTCTTTAACTTTCTCATGGACTTGGTACATGGGTCACAACTATTTTGAGAGACATGTATCTATTTGAGATTTTGGATATCTGAACTCACATAATGATAGAGATATGAGAATATTCTTGTTTGCATTAAAATCTTAGAACATTGAACCATATAAATTATAAAAGTCTTATCAGGAGACGTAAACATACTAAACTTAAAACATGAGTACTCATGGGCATGGACCACTTACCTCTTTTACAGATGGCATCGATAAGGAAGTCTCAATTCTAAGTTCCATAACTTTAATAACCTGGATGTCATCATAGTTTTATCAGTCCAAGCCTATATTCCCTCTTTCTATTTCTAAATCTCAAAACCACATCTTCCTAACTACATATACCAACTTAGGGTTTTTATTTAGACTAAACATAACTTTAATCTAAAATCACCATAAAATCTTAGTGTTGAAATAAAATAAAACTCATACTATGTAATTAGTATTGTCTTTATACTCAAATAAGACATAAATCGTCTTATGCACTAACATGAACACATACTTCATATAATGAGAATAATTCTCAAAAATAGTCACATATTGTAAACTTACTAAATCAATCAGGTAATCAAAGTAGAATACCATCACAATACTAATATCAGGCCTAATTGGCCATACATATATCACTTATTGTCTCAAGATAATCATTTATTATTCTTTCATAATGGCTACTCATCTAAAACTAAATACTAATATAATAGCACAAGAAACTTCATCAAATTTCCAGAAAAGTATTCATATAATGTAGGAAGATCATGTTTTAAAATATCAAGTTATTTAAAAATCAGATCATGGGTGAAATACCCAAAATACCCTTATTAGGGTTTATATCAAAAACCTCAATAAAACTTCATATAAGAGAGATCAGGCTTTGAAATCATGTTAAGAATATCAAAATACACATTTAATAAAAAATTTATGAATTTCTAAAGTCGTTTGCTATTTTGAATTGACCAAACATCAAAATCATATAGTTTTGAACACACTATATTTAATAAATATCAGATATCAAAATCATAATCTAGAAGTATTTTTATGTGATAATAATCATCATGAGCTTTCTATAGGTATCTTGTTTGCTAAACACTGAGCTCTATATCTCAAGATATGAATTTGAGAATAATACCTATTTCAAAGAAATCTGGAGCGTCGCTTTCGGATTTGACGACTATGATTTGATCACATGCCCAACAGCTCCAGGGCTTGGGGCTCACGGATCATTACTTGGATTCAGCTGCTTCACAACCCAAGAACCTGGATGCCTCTCCTTTCTCCTGCAGGTCGCGGCACAGGAGTGAAGCCCCTATTTCTCCTTAGAAACAGAGTGCACGCCGCCCACTCCTCCAGTGTGATGTCTGGCCTGCCCAGACTGAACCGATGATCAAGGTTGGACCGCGTCGTCGTTGATTCTCCCCTCGGTGCCGTAGCACATAAATAATTGGTCTGCAAGGTCGACTCAACCGGATTTTGACTAGGAGCCTCGCCTCCCTGTCTCCTGCGTCAAGAACAGGGCAGCCGCCTAGGTACTTCTGTGACCTACTTGTTGCCTTGATGCCGCAACTAGCTCGAAGGGGGTTCCTCGCCTCCGCACAACAACCTCACTTGTCCAAGATTCTATGCCAATACCCTTCATGGTATGGTCCTCCTAAAGCACCATGGCCATGTTCCAGGCGCCGCCACTGGCTTCTTTTTTCTCATCTCTTTTGCTCTGCTCTTCCTCTCTCTCTCTATCTCGTTCTCTCTCGATCTATGTTAAAACCCTAGCTTAGGGTCCGACCGCCACCAAGCATCAAGGACTGGGGAGGTTTTATACCCCCACTCTAATCCGATCTTGGGCGAGTGTCTGCTTCCCAAACCCCAGTTCGGACTCTATAAAATAGAAATGTGTTCTCCAGTCTGGTTTGGGTTGGAGTCGCCCTCTATTGCTTTTATTTTTATTTTTATTTTGCATAAAAGTCTGATATTTATTAAATACTTCTAGATTATGATTTTGATATCTAATATGCATATTCCAAATTTGAACTCTGTTTGATCTCAAATTTTAAGAGAAACGTTGTATTATCATTATCTATTCATGGGAATCAAATCAAATCCAAATGAATAAGACAAATACTCTAAATTAAATTTTGAGTAAATTGTTTGGTAATTACAAATTTAATTACCTAGAATAATAAACAATCTAACATTATTTGGAATTTCTCCCATAACTTCATATTCTAGTAATCTATCTATCAAAAATGCTTTGAGGACCTATTAGGAGCACAAAATATAAAACTCCAAATTTAATATCCCAAGGATCCATATGTAAACCCAGATTGGACTAATTAGCCTTGAATTGATTTCTAGGGCACATGGCCCATTCTTTGGTCTTTTAGAGGGTCCATAAACTTGATCATCTTCCTGATTATGAAAGTTAACATTCAACCAGATATAATTCCTCAATTTAAGGTTCTTTATGATACATTTGACCAATATACATTTCTTTATAATATTAAGATCAAAACTAGGTCTAGGTCGCCAACCATTAACTAGAGTCATCACATTTCCTTCATTAATATACTTTGATTTTCACCTCATATCATCAAATTAAATATCAAATTCCCAAATATCAAGGATATTACCAAAACAGTCATCATTGCACAAAAGACATCATCTTCCTTCTTTTTACTTTATTTTAAATATCATGAAAATTGGATGGGACCTTAGTGAAATCCAAAATCTATCATATATATTGAATTCATCCATAACTTAATCATGTACTTATTAGGTTCCAAAAAATTTAGGATGTGACAATACTACCCACCTTTTTGGGAATTTTGTCCTCAAAATTCGGATAAACTATAGGAGTCTACCCACCTTAGGGTCCTTTCTACCTCTCCATTCACTAATAGTCAACATATTAAGGTACAATTATGTTTAAAATTTGCATGAAAAGAGATATGTAGTGTAATTATAAAATATTTATGTGAGCATTAATCGTTATCTTGGTCTATTGATCAACTCATCCTTAGGGTTTGTAGAACCAAACTTGGCATTATAATTAGGGTATCTACCTCAACCCTATCATGAATATTTAACATTAGGTATATTTGACCATCTAATCTTAGGTCTTCCAGGCACCTCCTACATTTCTAGCTATGTGGTGATCAAGCACATATCTAGAGATGTGGGATCCTGACATATGTTATCCCTCACTAACCCACTAATACATGTGTCCCATACCACACAGACCAGTAAGAAAGGAGAGATACAACAAAGTATAATGCTTATGACATCCCTCTTCAATTCTCAATTGGCTGGCCATAACCATTGAGAATGGAGAGGCTATATCATTAGCTAGGTTTAGGTTGATATCTAAACTAGGTAAAAATCTATTCCTGACATATCAATCTCTTTAAGGTGAAAATTTTTGGTGATTCTAGGTCATGGTATCCTTCTTGGAGAATATATCCCTAAACACTAATCTTAACTCTTCATCCTAGGATGACTATGAGAATCATATTTTCCTAGTGTCCATTTACCAAATTGCTCTGATATCATATTGTAACACCCAAATTTTTATATCACATGAGCAGAAGCAATTTTTTTCCTTTTTTGGGAGTGTCACAAACACGATAACCATTGCAATAAAAGTAAATGAAACACTTTACAAAACTATAAAATTGATTCATAGATAGCTTTTTGTCAACATAAAACTACATCATGTTTATGCATAAATTCATAATAAAAAGATGTCAATACTTAGGATCATCTAGGTAGATGGCACCCCACTAGACAAGCTTTAAAATCTCCTAGACCTTTAGTTGTACATTTGATCCACATCTTCTCCAAATCATGTGGGAATCGCGTCCCCAGCCATGCATTGGGAAAAACAGTCATTAGAGTAAGTGGCATGAGTATTCTAAAATATATATTTCTAAAGATCTGAAATTGGATATTATAAACATGAACTAACATCAAACTGTGAGTAAACCGAAACATAAAGTATTTCATTTCTCAATACGAATTCTTATCTTCATATCTTATCTTGTTCTGGAGACATGTACTGGTACATGGATCTCAAGACCTACACCAAAGTGCTTGGGTCATACTTATCTTATTTGATTCCCTCTCATCATACTCATGGATGAGATTATGGGCATGCTATAAACTAAGGTATCTTTTACTTATGATTTTTATCTGATTGTGGACACCATTATACAATAAGTCCTCCTCTATTGACACTGAAGTGTCCTCTATGGTGCAATGCACCCTCTGTTGGAACAACGTGCCCTCTGGTGACACCGAAGTGTCCTCTATGGTGCAACGCACCCTCTGTTGGCATAACATGCCCTCTGTGACACCTGCAGTGTCTGGCGCAATGCTCCCTCTGAATCGTCCCGGGACTCTCTAGTGAGGACTTAATATATAATGTATTACTTAAAGGTTTTTAAATTAATTATCTTAAGTCTATCTTTACTAAACTCTGAATCTAAACTTATCTGAAACAGAGTACTAAACATGTAATTAGTTTTGAATCTGAAATCTCAATCTGAATCTTTGCACTTTCAAATATGAACTGAATCTATTATGGAATTTGAATATGTATTTCAAATTACAACGTAATTGAGATTCGGTCTATAACCCATATCATGTACCTTTATTCAAAATCTGGCTACTCACATGGTGAGTAGTCTAAGTCTGAATCTAAATCTCTTATTCTTAAATTATAAATAGAATCCATTACTGGATTTGAACATATATCTCATTATTTGGGTAAACCTTATTCTAAAACTCTTATTTGGTAAGATTACTTCATTATACCAATTATATCATAAATGAGTCTAATGTCTTATGAGAAAGGATCTGACATGAATATAGAAATACTAAGTATACAAAGTATCTTAAGTCAAGCTTATGAAAGTATCATAAGTACAACATATCTAAAAATATCAATTCTAACAAGATGGTTCAATCCTTCTTATAAAATATGATGTTACCCTAAAACTTTGCATATGTACTTACATATTAAACCTTAAATATCAAAATAGAGATCTTATAAAATATTGTATTGCAACCTAATCATAACTTAATATGTCATTATCTTATAATGCCATCATGAACTCATTTTTACAATACATTTTGGACCCAAAAGTACCTTTATTTCTAAAAGTAGACCATGTTTTAATATTCTGAAAATCATATTCTTATATTGTAATTAAATTCTAGATATTATTCATTCTAAGGAATCTAGTTGTTATATATATACATATGCATGAAATCTTAATGGCATGTTTCTACTTGAAATCGTAATACATAATTATGCCTATAAATATGAGAAATCCTGACAACCGTTGTGTACTCAAATTCTCAATACAAACCTATCCCAAATCACCAACTAAGTATGGCTACATTACTTACATATCTTATCTTACAATCTCATTCATTAATTTCGAATATTTCTAAGAAATCTTGTAGGAACATGATTCTTTAACTTTCTCATGGACTTGGTCCATGGGTCACAACTATTTTGAGAGACATGTCTCTATTTGAGATTTTGGATATCTGAACTCACATAATGATAGAGATATGAGAATATTCTTGTTTGCATTAAAATCTTAGAACATTCAACCATATAAATTATAAAAGTCTTATCAGGAGACATGTAAACATACTGAACTTAAAACATAAGTACTCATGGGCATGGACCACTTACCTCTTGTACAGATGGCATCGATAAGGAAGTCTCAATTCTAAGTTCCATAATTTTAATAACTTGGATATCATCATAGTTTTATCAGTCCAAGCCTATATTCCCTCTTTCTATTTCTAAATCTCAAAACCCCATCTTCCTAACTACATATATCAACTTAGGGTTTTTATTTAGACTAAACATAACTTTAATCTAAAATCACCATAAAATCTTAGTGTTGAAATAAAATAAAACTCATACTATATAATTAGTATTATCTTTATACTCAAATAAGACATAAATCGTCTTATGCACTAACATGAACACATACTTCATATCATGAGAATAATTCTCAAAAATAGTCACATATTGTAAACTTACTGACTCAATCAGGTAATCAAAGTAGAATACCATCACATTACTAATATCAGGCCTAATTGGCCATACATATATCACTTATTGTCTCAAGATAATCATTTATTATTCTTTCATAATGGCTACTCATCTAAAACTAAATACTAATATAATAGCATAAGAAACTTCATTAAATTTCGAGAAAAGTATTCATATAATGTAGGAAGATCATGTTGTAAAATATCAAGTCATTTAAAACTAAGATCATGGGTGAAATACCCAAAATACCCTTATTAGGGTTTATATCAAAAATCTCAATAAAACTTCATATAAGAGAGATCAAGCTTTGAAATCATGTTAAGAATATCATAATACACATTTAGTAAAAAAATTATGAATTTCTAAAGTCGTTTGCTATTTTTAATTGACCAAACATCAAAATCATATAGTTTTGAACACACTATATTTAATAAATACATATATCAAAATCATAATCTAGAAGTATTTTTATGTGATAGTAATCATCATGAGCTTTCTGTAGGTATCTTGTTTGCTAAAAATTGAGCTCTATATCTCAAGATATGAATTTTAGAATAATACATATTTCAAAGAAATCTGGAGCGTCGCTTTTGGATTTGACCACTGTGATTTGATCACACGCCCAACAGCTCCAGGGCTTGGGGCTCACGAATCTTTACTTGGATTCGGCTGCTTCACAACCCAAGAACCCAGATGCCTCTCCTTTCTCCTACAGGTCGTGACACAGGAACGAAGCCCCTGTTTCTCCGTAGAAATAGAGTGCACGTCGCCCCCTCCTCCAGTGCGATGTTTGGCCTTCCCATACTGAACCGGTGATCAAGGTTGGACCACGTCGTCGTTGATTCTCCCCTCAGTGCCACAACACATAAAGAATTGGTTTGCAAGGTCGACTTGACCAGATTTTGACTGGGAGCCTCACCTCCCTGTCTCCTGCGTCAAGAACAGGGCAGCCACCTAGGTAGTTATGTGACCTACCTACTGCCTTGACGCTGCAACTAGCTCGAAGGGGGTTCCTCGCCTCCGCGCAACAACCTCACTTGTCTAGGATTATATGCCATTACCTTCATGGTCTGGTCCTCCTAAAGCGCCATGGCCATGTTCCAGGGGCTGCCACTGGCTTCTCTTTTCTCATCTCTTTTTGTCTGCTCTTCCTCTCTCTCTATCTATCTCGTTCTCTCTCAATCTGTATCAAAACCCTGGCATAGGGTCCGACAGCCACCAAGCAGCAAAGATCGGGGAGGTTGTATACCCCCACTCTGATCCGATCTTGGGGGAGTGCATGCTTCCCAAACCCCAAGTTCAGACTCTATAAAATAGAGATGCATTCTCCAGTCTGGTTCAGGTTGGAGTCGCCCTCTATTACTTTTATTTTTATTTTATTTTGCATAAAAGTCTGATCTGAAGAAGTATTTGCATATTCAAAATTTGAACTCTGTTTGATCTCAAATTTTAAACGTTGTATTATCATTATCTATTCATGGGAATCAAATCAAATCCAAATGAATAAGATAAATACTCTAAATTAAATTTTGAGTAAATTGTTTGGTAATTAAAAATTTAATTACCTAGAATAATAAACAATCTAACATTATCTGGAATTTCTCCCATAACTTCATGTTCTAGTAATCTATCTATCAAAAATGCTTTGAGGACCTATTAGGAGCACAGAATATAAAACTCCAAATTTAATATCCCAAGGATCCATATGTAAACCCAGATAGCCTTGAATTGATTTCTAGGGCACATGGCCCATTCTTTGGTCTTCTAGAGGGTCCATAAACTTGATCATCTTCCTCATTATGAAAGTTAACATTCAACTGACATAATTCCTCAATTTAAGGTTCTTTATGATACATTTGACCAATATTACATTTATTTATAATATTATGATCAAGACTAGGTCTAGGTCTCCAACCATTAACTAGAGTCATCACATTTTTTCATTAATATACTTTGATTTTCACCTCATATCATCAAATTAAATATCAAATTCCCAAATTTCGAGGATATTACCAAAACAGTCATCATTGCACAAAAGACAACATCTTCCTTCTTTTTACTTTATTTTAAATATCATGAAAATTGGATGGGACCTTATTGAAATCCTAAATCTATCATATATATTGAATTCATCCATAACTTAATCATGTACTTATTAGGTTCCAAAAAATTTAGGATGTGACAGTAGAAGTGATGATTAAGTAGTTGACAATCAGACTAGTGGCAACATGGTGCTCTAGCAAGCTCACTAGCCACTACAACACATTGGTCGCCAGTCCTCATGGTCATGGATACCTGGCACAAAATTATGGCTAATATATGATTGTTAAGGAAGGGGAGAGGTTTTCAAATGTGATGGAATTGAAAGAGATGAAAGAGGTAGAGTTGAGGGTGAGAATAAGCTCACCTTTCTTCTTGTAATGGCCACCCGTCATTAGGAAAATAGTTTCATGTGCGCATTACCAATGATGGACGATCAATGGCTCTTATATCACTAGATGAATGGTAAGGGATTTATTAAAATGAATAATTTCTCTCTAGGGTGCACCAAATATCCAAACCATATGAGATTTTAAATAGGGTACAAAATAAGGAATCTAATTCATAAATAAAACACCTCATTTTTTATCAACTCAAACCTCCATATTTAATTACTCTCTTAACTAGCTCAATGATTATTGTCAATAAATCTAGAATACATTTTGGTATGGTTAAATGGCCAATGACTCTCAATTGGGTCAAACTAACCCAGAATGGATTTTGATTTAATTAGAGCAGACTAGATCCTCAAGAACATGATATCAAAAAAGTCAAGGGTATTCAAATAATATGCAAAAAGTTGCAATTTAGGATTTTCAAGAGGTGGAATCATGAAATATAGCTTAGTACTATATTTAGTACCAAATTTTAGTATGTTACATATCCCCGTAGCACTTGGTTCCACTATAATTGCAAACTGTCAAGGTTATCCATATGTGCAAGGTTCATATTTTTTTATAAAATTAAACAAGTTAAAGAAATAAATCATGCATATCTAAGCATCTTAATGCACATATATAAGCACACTTAGATATATCAATGAACGTTAAATTATATCCAAGAGGACTACTTCCATGTACCTTCATTTTGAGATCATAAACATACTACATGGAGTCATTGTAGACTATGTTCAAGACATAGTCAAAGGAAATTTGCCACATATATTAGCTTCACCACTATAGACATATTTTGGACTATGTTATGTTTCATTAGGACTATGTTATGTTTCATTAGGTTAATCCATGATCCAAATCCCATGTTATAAGGTTATGACACTAACCACAATCACTATTTAGGGTCAAAGAACCAAAGTCATATTTTAATATCAAAAGTGTAGCATTAAAACCTAAGCTACAGTGCATCATGAGTCCTGATTTAATACACATGCTTAGGTCATTATCATGTAACCATTATAATTAATTTTATTACTAAAATTGAGTTCTTAATTAGGTTTCATAAAACAGTATATAATTTTAATATAATTTTCTAGATATTTATTTATCATCAAAGTAATTATCTAAGACGATTAGGGTTTTGAACCTAGTTAGGGTTCCAAAATTAATTACCAGATATTATGCACAAAAATATATTTCATGTTTAGTTGTGGAATTGAAAAAATGATGATTTATAGTTCAAATATTATAATATTTGAATATTATTGTGACATGATTACATCAGTACTCTCTACGGATGTACTTTTCCATATTGTGTAAAATGCATGATTAGGGTTTCAAATAATTACAACAATTATATTTCGGGTCTATTGCAATCCCATAAGAATTTTATTTAAACAAATCTACAAAAATTTCAATAAGTTTCTAGTTTAAATCTTACATTAACTTCTCGAAATATATGTTCACTTATATGCACAAAAAATCATGATTTAAGGTTTCCATTACATAATTCATTATGTTGGATTAGCTTTTTGTGGCTTGTAGTTTTCTGAGCTATAACATGTTTTCTATTATTGTATAAAGTAAACATATTTTCTAGAATGTGAATTTTATTACTTACCTTATTTTTGTTTGAAGATCCCTTTGGATTTATAGTGCTAGGTCCATATGAGGCCACATATCACGTCCATGTAGTCTAGTGTGCTGGTCTAAGCTAGTTTGGAGGTTGTGTCATTACCTTGGCTTGATATCCCACGTGAACTAGATGGTATGAGATTTACTTATACTATTGACCTTCTCCTCCTACCATACTGCTACATGCCAACAAGAAAATACCCTAGTTTAAGGCAGATCAAAATATATTTGAGGATTTCTAAAGTTTGATGATCACGTGTAGGTTCCTCACTAGTATACAGATCATGGCTTATCACAGAGTTAGGAATCCCACTCTTGAATGATAATGGTGGCAAAAAAAGGGTGGAGAAAGAGGGCTTTCCAAACACAAGCCAAAGCATTGTTGATTTTTCTTCTAAATCAATACACAAGCCCATGACCTCAAATATGTTATTAGGTTGGCACAAAGTTGATCCTTCAACTACATACCAAAACAACTCCAAGATTTTTAAATATGGAGTTTTTCATACCAAGAAATGACATCCCTATTAATGAGTAGGCGGTGAAAAACTTTTATCTCTAGTCCAATAATGTTTTCCCCCAATTTGGACATCCTAAACCCCTCGACTTTGTTCCCTTCTAGTGATTTATTCTATAGCTAGTAAGTGGAGATTAGTCCTTTGATCTTCCCACCTCTACGACTGTATGCCCTGATTCAAGGGTCACTGAAGAGATCCTAATGTTATGGAGCCAACTATTATAAGCACAGAGAAACTAAAATAGTTATATAACCATAACATCAAGTTGAGCAGATACGTCTAAATGATATGAAATAAGCAGTTTAGGCATCTCCAGCTAAGCAGTAGAACATATTATATTTTAAGAAGGAGTATGAAGAACACCTATAATAGTTGATTTCTCTTACCGCATTATAATTCAAGAAGTCAGTACAAAGATAAGGAAAAGGGTCATCCAATGTGAGTCGTGTTTAACCCTAAGCAAATATACTACATGGTTGTATTATGTCTTTTATTTGTCCTGAGGATTTGAGGCGTACCACTCAAATCCAACCACCACATCGAAGTCAAAATCGGTGCCAAACAAGATCAATGGAAGAGTCGGAATCCATGAACTCTCCAACACCTCTTGGTCAGTATGAAAGAACATCGTAGAGACATAATAGTCAACTACAACAGCAACATATAGGCAAGCTGATAAACACCTAGCCCCCCTCGGTACATGGCACGGTGCTAGAGAACATGCTCACGCATGATCATTCTAAAAAGAGGTATCAAACGCAATTATATTGTTGCCTACCACATATCACAAAGGAGAACAGCTCATACATGTCCATCTCAGACAAAGGGCTAGGTATGACCGTAGTCATCCTACCCAACCTATAATTGTTGATGCAAGGAGATAGACTTGCACCCCTACATATTAAAAAATATGTGTTATGACTTTCCCGTAGGAATGACTCATTTCACCACCCAGCAAGTTCTAACACTAGAATGGATCTATGGCATAGGACATCTACATGATTAGGGTTTCACTTGATTAGTTAAGCCAATTGGGTGTCTTTTAGCATCAATCAAGTTACAATGTAAAAACTCTAAACAATTTATATAAAAATAGGGGTAAAGGTACAACTCCACAATATATAAAATGTATGAAATGAAACTTGTCTTTTCATCACATGATAATTGTCTCACTGTCATTCTCAAGACCATCACCAACATCACATGTTACAACTTCCATACAAGGTCAATCATTAATATCACATCACTATGGGATATCAATCCCTTAATCACATCTCTATAGGATTTCACCTCAAATTAGGCACAAGGTACTTGTCGTGTCATTAGACCCAATCACATAATTCATGTACATTCAATATCACAGTGTGCCTCAACAATGCTCATAATCACCACCAAGTATTATATAAGGGTCATAATAGCATTCACATAGTTGTGACATTCATTTCACCTACAAAGTTATGGTTACACAAGTAGGAGAGAGAAAATATTGTAATCATGGTAATCACTTTAAGCAATATGGGCTAATACATCATACATTCCAAATTTTGGGTTAGGGTTTCATGAGTAACTGATTAGGGTTTCCATAGTATAGCCCAATCACCAAACCCTAGTTTCATCACCTCCCATATGTGTGGAGTGTATCAGGGTTAAGAACCATTAAGTATGATTAATCATTCACATTCACATCATCATGTATAGACCATTAACCAAGATTTGTAGTCAATTGGATGATAGGTTAGGTGTAGCGACCAACACACAACATGAGTTTAGGTGTAGTGATCGTAGGTACATAGGTTTAGCGACCATCTTAGGGTTGGCATTTGTTGTGACCTATATTTTGAATGTAACGGTCAAAGCGCTCATGTGTAGTGACATGCATGCTTGGATCATCGTGTTGTGTCCGCTAAGGAGGCTAGGTAGCGACCACCCCTAGGGTTAGGGTTATTACAGTCGCAACAACCACCCAACTAGTGTAGCAACCATAGAGAAAGACCAAGAGATGTATCGACCTCAAGTTAGACACACAACTAACTTCAAAACATAACCAAACCATGGTCAAAATAGAATATTAACCTCAAGAAAACCAAGCATCATCTATGTGGAAAACTCCACACAAAGGTGTCCATCTAAACACTAGAACATGTGTCATGGAAAATCACCTAAAAAATGATTAAAGAGATGTAAACCAAGTTTCTCATGCATGTAAACAGAACCAAAATCTCCTCTTATCCAAGCTAGATGAACCATAAGCAAGAGAATATAGTTCCATTATTAAAGTGTAAGAGGAAAACATACATTCCATAATCATTATCAAAATCGGGTGCAAGAAATTAAGGTTTAAAAAGAAAGAGTAATCTACTTGATAATACTACAAAATCTTAAACCCTATATCATGATAACTCCATCTAGAATATTAGGATCACATTTTAGAGACATAAACAGCAACATGCAGGCAAGAAAATGGTGCAATAATAGTAGGGAGAAGAGTTATATAACCCGCCTTATGTAGAGAATCAAGCTCCAAGACCATGAGCTCCAAAAGAGAAGATGAAACCCGAACCAAGATCAATCCACAGCCAAAAGATCACCTCAAAAGATAAGAACACCATGGTAAAAGAAGAGATCAAGAAAGAGGGTGAAAAACCCTAACCTAACAATAATGAAGAAAGGGGAAAGAGAAGAAAGATTCCTCTCACTTGGGTACCACCATGGTTAAACCATAGTCTCCGACCCTTGTGAAGGGAAGTTTCTCTCAAGATGACCACCATGGTTACACCATAGTCTCATGGATGAGTAGGAAGAGAAAGATAGGATAGAGATCAAAAGAAACATGACCAAGGAAAGATAACAACTTACCAAGAAGGAAGGTCACCAAGGATTTCCACAAGGAAGATGATCAAGCTCAAGATCACCACATGCAAGGTTGGTCGGCCACCAAAGCTCCAAGATCACTCCTTCTTTGCTCCACAAAGCTCAAAGGATGAACACAAGAGGGTGGAGAAGGAGGGACAAAAAATGATGCTTGCATGAAGAGGAGAGGGGTTATATACACAAGGTAGGAGGGAAGCAAGTGGGTTATGATGTGTCAACACAAGAGAGCATCAAAAGGACATTTGTCCACCAAGGAAACAGCCATGCAACCAGTTAAAACATGCATGCATCAAAGGGTGATACAACCAAGATGGTGTAGTAACCACTTAGGTTCACCACACACCTTGTTGCGGTTGAAACACATCAAGGAACCTTGTGTAGCGACCGCTACACAAGGATCATCAAGCAACTAGGTCGAAGCACTCCACAAAATGACAAAACCCTTCGACCAAACCACACCTAGGTCACCATGGTCGAAGAAAACAATGCCTAGGGTAAGTGTAGCAGTGGAAACACTCATTTAAGAGTGGTGTTGTGGTCACTACACACACAAACCCTAGCAAGGTCCACACACATCAACAAGGCAAACCCTATAAACCCTAATCTCACCATGTGATGTCACACCATGAACCATGGTCCAAGAAAGGCTCCCCTATGCATCTTTATCTCTTATATGATGCCAAGACATAGAGGGAACACTCTACATGTGAAAAATTGAAAGATAACCCTCACTCATGGGTAAATTGCAACTTGATCCAAAACAAGCATACATAGCTCAAACATCATCAAAATAGGACCAAACTGAAAACATAAGCTTGTCACATGTGAAAAAAGCATTTTGAAATATTATATTATAGTTTAAGCATCTTATTAAGCAAATAAAACAAGGATAGCCCACAATCCAGGTCAGGGGTCTTCCATTAACAGGAGGCCCCTATATATCGGAGAATTAGAGAGCAGAGGGATAAAGGGATACCAAAGTGGTACATGGATCGACTTAAGATTATTACAAAATAAGCAAGGAAAATATGTGGCCCAATAGATAATGTCAACACTCCCCCTCAAGTTGGAGAGTATACATCATGTAGCTCTAGCCTATGACACATATGTTGGAGTAGAGATGGAGGTAGTGGTTTGGTGAAAGCATTAGTTACTTGGTCATCAGACTTCATATGAGGCCTGATAATCTTTTTTTATTTCACAAGATTGTAAATAAAGTGACAATCTACCTCAATATTTTAGTATTTCCAAGAAAGATCATGTCATTAAAAATATGAATAGCTTCTTGATTATTACAGTGAAGGGTAGTAGGAGAGTGTATATAGTTTCTAAACTCGTAAAGAATGAATAAGACCCATTGCAGATTGCAGGAGGCATGCCATCGCCCTAAATTCAGCCTCCATGCTTGATCTAGAAATCACTACTTGTTTCTTGCTTCTTCATGCCATTGGAATTTTGCCAAGTAAGATGCAGAAACCAGAAGTGGATTTCCAGTCTTGAGTGTCACCAACCTAATCAACTTTTCCATATTCAGATACATATATAGTCTTCTTTGAGGAGCATTAGTAGAAAATGTCTTTTCCTAGAGCATTCTTCAAAATTCTCAAAATGTGTTAAACATGACTCCAATGAGATTGTAGGGGTGAGCTCATACGATGACTGACCACACCAACCACATACGGGATATTTCATTATGTGATAGTCGACTAGATTTGCATTTATATTATTAGTATATGTTTTATATTTTATGTTTTATTTATGCTTTAGACTTGTCTTTATTTTAAGATTTTCTTTTGTCCCATATTTCTCACTTACTCTCTTATTCTATAAGGAGAGGGTCTTGTATTTATTTTAGAGACATCAATAAAGGGTTTTCTTATTCTATATGGTATCAGAGCTTCTGGTGATCCAGGATGTGGTCCTCCTATTCGATCTAGACAAGGACAACCTCATACTGCCAATTGTTACTGCAACTTTTATGGGTGCACAAAACATAATGAGGATTTTTGTTGGGAAAAACATGGTGTACTTGCATGGGTGAGCCAAGTCACCTCTATTGCTTTTGAATATTCTTCTACTACTACATCCAGTTCTACCCAACCCATGGTTATGTGGATCCACTCAGAGTTTGAAAAACACCCTCAGGCTCGTCTGTCCTCGCAGCCACCTGCTCAAGATGGAGGTCCTTCTGCCTTACTTGTGTCTCCTACACCTTATAGTTGGGATTGAGCATTCAATCAATTCATTCGGTTATGTTAATTTGGTTTGATTAAATGGTTAATTTGTGTTTTGAGATTTTAGTCATTAACTTAACCAAATTAGTGTCTATTAATTCGATTATGGTTAATTCATTAAGGGTTAATTTGGTTAACCAAATAACACTCTTGTAATAATATTTTATGAAAGTACTCATAAATTTTTGAACAATTATTATATTGTATAGTATTGCATATAAATATAGTTCTATATAGTTCATAAAACTTGATTAGTATGTAAATGTGGACGTTTTTTGAAATAAAAGTTTAGATATATAGTTATATATGTGTAGGATTTTTTGAAAACAAATCATGGCTATTCCCTTTTATTTGATTAACCAAACTAAAAATATTGTTAACTGACAAAATAATTTTTAACCAATTAACCAAAATAAATTAACAAAATTAACCGAATTAACCAAATTGTCCAAAAGAATCAATCATTCGGTTAATCGGTTATTAGGCGAATTCTACTAGTGATCCTTTGAACGAAGAGCTTATTGATGATGAGAGAAGAACTGAAGATAGGTTGTTGAAGTTGAAGAAAGTTGAGGAAGTGTTCTGTTGGTAGAGAAGCTGTATGGACTGCATAAAAGATGGAGACCGTAATACCAAAGTCTACTACAGAGCAATAAAGAAGAAAGAGATGACTGAATCCATCCATGATCTAATCAATGAACAAGGGCAAGTGGTGAATAATAGAGAAGAGGTGGCATGCAATGCTATTAACTACTTCAAAGGATTGTACAACCAAGACGAGAGCTAAAATCATAGCTTTGAGGAGATGCTACCTGATATAAGGGTGGATGACATAAAAAATAATAGTCTATGTGCACAAGTCACTAAAGATGAAGTAAAGAGGGTGGTTTTCTCCATTAGTCCCAGTAAAGCTCTAGGACCCGATGGGATGAATGTGAAGTTCTTTCAACATATGTGGCAACTAGTGAAGGATGACATTTTAAAAGCAGTTAGATGGATCATGAGTGGACATAACATGGTGAGGGATGTCAACCATGGGTTCATCAAACTGATACCGAAGAAGGAGATTGAGAGCATCGTTGATTACAGGCTGATAGCCTGTTGTAATGTGCTTTATAAAATTATATCTAAAGTCGTTGCAGGTCGCCTGAAGAACATCCTACCGAACATCATCTCCAAAGAACAAAGCGCCTTTATAAAAGGGAGAAGGATAGCGGATAGCACTCTCCTAGTAGTGGAATTCCTCATCGGGTTCAAGAACAGAAGAAATGGTACTAAATCCTGCCTGAAGGTGGATTTGACGAAGGCTTATGATCATGTGAGATGGGATGCCCTCTGGGCCATTATGAAAGCTATGGGTTTTTGTGAGAGGTGGATTAGCATCGTTGAACAATGTGTGACAACCAACTTCCTTCTTAATTTTGTTGAATGGCGGCCCAGTTGGTCTTTTCACTACTGCGAACGGCCTAAGACAAGGTGACCCCTTGTCCCCTATGTTGTTCACCATAGTGATGGAAGGTCTAACCAGACTGATAAAGGTTGCAGAACAAATAAGGAAAGTGAGACTGTTCAAAATAAAGAATGTCAGAGTCTACTCACATCTCATATTTGCCGAAGACGTCATGCTCTTATCCACTGGCCATGTCAATAGAATATGAGAACTCGAAGTTGTGATGATGAAGTTTAGCTACCTGACTGGTCTTTACATAAGTACCATCAAGTCCAGGTTGTACCTCTCCAGGTCGTGCGATGCAAGGAGGGGGAGGTTGCAGAATGTGATTCAGATCAAGGTAGGTAAGCTACCCACCCGGTACCTGGGCGCCCCTGTGGCTGGCGGTAAAGGAACCACAGCAAATTTCATCCAATGCCTTGATATGCTGGGAGCAAAGATAGATGGATGGGCTTCTTGTAGGATTTCTATGGTTGGGAGGTTGGTTCTGGTCTGAGCTGTCCTCCAAGTGATGATCCATTTTTGGTGTGATGTATGTGAGTTGCCCCTTCCTTTGGATGATAGTTTTAGACAGCTTATTGCTAATTTCATCTGGGGATGTAAAGGCCATGGAGTGGCTTGGCATACTATTGCCAAACCATTCAGTAGTGGAGGACTGAATGTCACTGATCCTAAATGGATGGTGAACCAGAGTCAATGCAATAGAGTTGATAGGTTCCTGAGATAGAAGAATAACATATGGAGCAGCTGGATGACGGAACGATATGGAGTTTTACAGAATGGGTATGACAGTAGTTCATCTAGGATCTGGAAGAGCATGTGTCTACAATGGCAGGAGATGCAACAATGGTATAGTGTTGATAGTCATGGTTTGGTCAGCTTGATCGCTCCTAGGGCAAGACCATGGATCAACATTAGTACCGGGGAAGAGGTAGCTTGGCACAAGCTGTTGTGGAATCAATTCCATATGCCCAAGTGGAGTACTACAACTTATAGGGCTATCCTCTCTAAACTTCCAACCGCGGACAGACTTAGAAGATGGGGTTTGCAGATCAATGCTAACTACAGCCTTTGCAATGTCGAAGAGGAGAGCCACCAACACATCTTTGGTAGTTGTTGGTTCTTTAGAAGAATCTGGGCTTTAATCTGCCTGAAATGCGAGTGGGGGCAAATTTTAGAAGTGGATCTCATTAGTACTATAAATAATCTTAATGAAAAGTTGAAGACCAGAAGTAGCTCAGCTATGGGGGCTTTTGCTTGGATAGTGCCTGCTACTACATGTGGGAGGAGAGAAATAGTAGGAACCACAGTGGTTTGGCTTGTGATGAGGATAAGGTCGCTACCAAAATAGCGATGGCCTTATCTCGTGCTTTTAAATCTAAAGAAGGCTTTGCTTCAGGTCTGTCTGAGCAAGCTAAAAGATAATGGGGGTTTTTGTTGATAACACACCCTTGTATACGTCTTTTTTTTGTAGGTCATGGGCCCAATAGGCCCTTTTGGCAATATATTTACCTATTTCCAAAAAAAAAGTTATTGATCCTGAGAATATCGATAAGTTGCGAAGAGAAGTGGTTGTTACCCTATGTCATCTTGAGATTTATTTTCCTCCTTCATTCTTTGATATCATGGTACATCTTGTTGTCCACTTGAATAGGGAAGTGAAAATGTTGAGACCAATTTTCTTGCATTGGATATATCCTTTGGAATGATACATGAGAGTTTTTAAAGGTGATGTTCAAAACCGTTACTGTCCTGAAGGGTTTATTATTGAGGGTTATGTGGTGAGAGAGGTTATGAATTTTTGCAATGACTTTCTGAGTGATAATGACTCTCTTGTAAATGACAAGAATATTGAGGACTATTCTAGCAAAGGGTCTTTAGGAGCACAAATGAAAGTAATCAGTCGTGAGCTATTGGAACAAGCTCACTTGTATATTTTACACAACATCAACAAAGTGAGTGTTTATATCATGGAACATACCGATTTCATCAAGAAACAATATCCTTGATCCAATTCAATATGGCTTGCTAGAGAGCATAACAAGACATTTATCAAGTGGTTTGAAAATAAAGTCTTACATCAACTATCCCAAAACACCAAATAATATTGCTGAAAATATCAAATGTCTCACCTTTAAATAAAAAATGAATTTTATGTCTTAAGAAAGGTTTGACATAAATGGGTTCTCATATTACACAAAGTGTCAAGATGATAAGAGCGTCATCCAAAATAGTGGGGTCACCCTTCAAGCGTCTTCATTGTTTTTTTAATGCAAAAGGTAAGAGTCCATGTGAAGCTAAAATGTCATGTTACGGTGTCATTGAAGAAATATGGGAGTTTGACTATGTAGATTTTAGAATTCCACTCTTTTAGTGTAATTCAGTAGATAACACCAAAGGTTATAATGGATGAATTGGGTTTTGCATTAGTGAATTTTGGAAAGATTAGCGAGAAGGTTGAACCATTCATATTGGCATCACAGGAGAAATAAGTATTTTATATTGATGATCTTGTAAATGAAAAATGGTCGATTGTTCTTCATGGTAAAATACAGTTCATTGAAGATCCTATAGATGAAGAAGACTACTATGATAAGTATGATGACTTGAGTCCATTCCCAGTTGGGTTGACAACACCAAATATTGAAGCTAATGATGACTTATATGTGTGCGAAGATTACACTAAAGGAATGTTAATTGATAAAAGATCTCAATATGAGAGGTTTTTTATTTTTTTTATTTTTGAATGTTAGATCTATGTGAACTTTACAATGTTATATTAATTTCTAGTTATGTTAAATGTTAAATATTTGATTTTTTATATGAAACTTTTAGATGGTTGACCATGAGTATGATGATCATGATGATGATTAATATGAGGGTGAGGCACCGCCTCACAATGTAAGTTTTACAATATATCCTATATCTAGCTATATATATGTCCATTTATAAGTTATATCCTATATGTGTTTTTTTGTCAATTTTTAGGTTGAGGATGTACCCCTTGAAAACCTTGTGCCACTTGATGAGAAACATAAAAATTTTGAAAAAATCTAGGGGCATCACTATGATGAACAAGTTACTACAACAAAGGGGCAATGGACCAAAATTGGTTGTGGATTTTGATCATGCAGGAAATCCAGTTGGAATGAACCGCAGCTCATTTGCTTCATATCTTGGGGTTCTTACTCATAGCCATTGTAGTGTAAATGCATAATCTTGGCATACAGTTTCTAAAGGAAAGAAAGACTTAGTATGGAAAGAACTATGTGTGAGATATTATCATTTGCAATTATATTATGCATAATACTATTTTTTGGAATACTCTATTAAATATATGAAATTTTGCATATTATATTTGAACTAGATGAAAGCCTACATCGTAAAAAGGTGATGAAACACTATGGGAGGGTCCTAAGGAACTATAAGACAAATCTCAACCAACTATACATACGAGAGGCTGATAAGAGGAAGAAGTCAGCCCTTGAGTAATGGAACTACCTAAACCCGACTGAGTGAGAGGCTTTTGTTGCCAAGAGAAGTATCAATGAATTCAAGGTATTAAGTGTCACTCCCAATATAATTAATATACATTCTTATGAATTCACCTCTTCACGAATGACCTTGATTGCTACTAACCAAATCAATGTGAATACTAACAAGGCTATGAGTGATGCTCAAAGAGTAAGGTGTGCACTGAATGTGCATGACCACATGATGGGTCTAGGTGGTTATGCATCCCTTCACCAAAAACTACATATGTCTTCCATTCAGCAGCCTACTACTCCTACTGCTAAGACTGATGAATCCTCTACTACTCCTGCACCTCTGCATCGCCATGATGTGTGGATATTTGAGAGGAAAAATGAAAAAGGAGACATAACCAACCTTGTAAATGTTGAGGTGGTGCAAAAATGGTAAAATTCAACTCTCAGAGAAACTAGTATTGATGATTTTTATGTTTACTTACCAATTTCTATTGATGATGATTAGTGGGAGCTTCACGAGCAAGGGAAGCAAGGCTCCTTCATCCCTGAGGGCACAAGGGATGAATTGACAGTTGCTCTCAATAACCCAGAGCATCCTGGACATGCTAGGGATGCATGCGCTAGAGTAGACCTAAGAGCATTCTTTAGGCCATCACAGTACAAACATGTCCAAAAGGGGGGACTTTCAAAGGCTAAGGCATCATATTCTTTTTTTAGAATGTTATTGGAAACGGAATTCAGGAATCAAAAAGCATTTCTTTTGGCCATTTATAGGTAGATGAGTTAGTTGATAAGAGAATCCAAGAAGCATTGAGCAAGTGGTAGGCGTCTCAGTCTGCCACTCCGACAGACCCTGTGGCGTGCCTCTCTTCCCATATGATAGAGGTGGTTGGGAGTGATCCTGTAGAGGTGGATGGGAGTAATCCTATAGACCCACCACCTCGCACGTATGTTGTAAGTATTTTTATGACATAGTATCTAGTATTTTCAAGATGATATGTTTATGCATGTATATAAAATACTCTATGTAAATTTGTAGGGGTTGAGGTCATGCCATATAAAATTAAAAGAATTCATCGTTGTAAAGGGAAAGGCTTACCCACACCTTCCAGGGCACACGATCCATGGCAATCCAGTACCCGATGGTGCGGTTCGTGTGAGCCTGAGGCTTGTATTCCCCACTTGGAGGAAGCATCCATTACCATATGCCCACCCAGGTGCTGACATGCTTAGTGAAGCAGAAGGCAGAGTGGTCATGTGGCCTGAAGCGAGAGTCATCTATATTGATCATGTATGGTACATTTACATTATGTTCATAGGTATGTGTATATACAAAAAAATTGATATGAAATTACATATGTAGGACAAAGGGAAGAAACCCTTTACAACTCATCCTCCTCCTCCTCCACCTCTTCCTCAAGTACCTAGTTGGCTTCTAAAGGACCTATATGACTCGATAGGTCCTTAATGCAGGGGTTTGGCAATATGGATAGGTGAACATTCCAAAACTTCACCTATTGTTGTTTCTATGGAGGAGGATGCTATAGGCCAATCATACAATAATAATGTATTTATAGAAGATATCTTGAAGTTGTTTCATTATACTTGGCTGAATTCATCTATGATAGAACTATGGATATGGTGAGATCTTATTTATATATCAATATAACTCATTTTATATATGGTGATCTATTTTCTTATATATTAATGCGTACGTAATATATATTTTGCAACCACTTACATAGGATCTGTAAAGATTTTGAAATGACTCATGTGGAATTTCTAGTTCCATCCTTGATCATTCTTGTAAATGAAGACCCTACATCAGTTACCTTATACTGCTCTATCGCTTTTAAATATTTTGGTGAAAAGAAAAAGAGTGGAATAATATTTCCATATAATGTTGGGTAAGTTTACTTTGCTTATATTTTTGACTTAAGAAAATTTCATTTCATTGTGGATTTTAAGTTATATATTTTGACTTTCTTATTGCTAGAAGTAAGGATTGGAGTTATTGGTTCTGGTCCCTGATACGATGACTGTTTATTATCTTGATTCTAAGGGGAACAAATTAGGCCGTTCGGGACACGATTTGAAGAGGCCATTATACACGTGAGAAAATTTTATATTTATATATATTAACATATATTATTACATTACTATTTACTAATGCAATTTAATGTGTTACATTAACGTTTAGGGTTTTTAAAGATTTCAAAAATGTTGGAGGTGAAGAGGACAAGAAGAAAAAAGTGGTAGTTTGGAAGAATGTGGATGTAGTTTCCTGACTCCAATGCATATTTTATTTATGTGAACTATGCTTATTTTTATTTATTAACATTTTGTATGTTGAAATTTATAGTGTGTTGTACAAGACAATGGTTAGGCATGTGTGTATTACGTGATGCGGTATATGGACATGATTGTCAAATATGCTGCATAAGACATCAAAAACATAGAACATGTAATATATAGTCTTGATCATCATAAGTATATATAGTCTCATTAGATAATATAAAAATATCAAACTTATTAATTATATATACATTATTCTCTTTGCAGGTGTTTAAAAGTAGTGACTTCATTACATGGGAAAAGTTGTTACATGTACATATGCCCTATACGATAGAACAATTAGATGACATAAGACAATAATGGGCAAAAGCCTTTGAAAAGGAGGCAATTTTTTATTATGATTGGGGTATTGATGATATAGAATGACATTTCTAAACTTTGGTGTAATTATTTCTATATGTATGTAAAGCTTATATATACATTTTGGAATGACTTTTTTTTTAATTGTCTTATTGAAATTTGATCTATGTACATGTGTGTGAATGTGAAGATGAATGAATGAATGTGCTTATACATATGTGTGAATGTGAAAATGGATGAAATGAATGGAACTGTAGGTTTTTACGTGTGTGCGAATGTGAAAATTGATGAATGAATGGAACTGTAGATTTTATATGTGTGAATCATGTGATTTAATTAATTGTGTTTCTACATGTGTGAGAATCACATGATGTACATATAAATGAATGGAACTCCAAGTCTCTACATGTCTTGATCATCTTGTTATTGTAGGTTTTTGGCCTATTGTTAGGTTGAAATCATAGGATGTTATAAACCTACAGTTCATATTTGAATTGTAGGTTCTGCATCCTGTTGACCAGCTGGACAGCATGCCTACAAGCTGGTATTAAACAAAAATGAAACTTAGTCGTTGGTTATTCATAATAACCGTCAATGAAAGTATACATCTTCGATTTTCTATAAGAAACTGGAGACTATGTCTTGACATAGGCATCAGTTTATGAACCAGAAACAATGAAAATTTGTGTCTATGTTGTCAGTTTTACTCAGAATTAACTACGAACCAAACACTTTTTTTATTTGAAATGGAGTTAGTCATCAGTTTTACATAAATCACCGACAAAAATGCTCAGGGATAGGCTTCGATTTGGTTTACATAACTGACAACTATGGATCGTACTGGTGTCAGTTCTTTTTCAGTTGCAATTGGGGCCGACTCTGCATCATTGATTTTGGAATTGACGCCATAGGCTTCTACCTTTACTGTCGCCCACTTAGGTGTCACTTTGAAACTGGTGATAAAAGGCCATTTTACTCGACGTTAAAGGTAGTTGTTGTACTAGTGTGTGACAACCAACGTTTCTTTGCTTTCCTGTCATGCCTGATGTCCATGCCAAGAATGCATTTAGATGGTCCCAAGTCTTTCATGTCAAAAGACTTAAACATTTCCTTCTTCAACTTGGCAATCATATGAGCATCTTTACCAACAACCAACATGTAATCAACATAAAGTAAGAGAATGATGAAACAATCAACTAAAAATCTCCTAAAGTAAATGTTGACTTGATATTCATACATTGTCCATATTTTGATAATGACTTAAGCATTCCATTCATATGTATCTAATATGTTTATTTGAGATAATTTTAGGTATTAGGTACATGAAAAGGATCAAATTCCCCAATCTGTAGCTTGTCGAAGTTCAAGTCAAAAGCAATGCAAATGCACTTTTGTGGAAAACACTCCACATTACCTTAGAATATTTTTGTAATCATTTCTATTGATGATATGTCTTTGTAACTAATATGAGAAAAATTAGGGACACTAAATTCCATCATTTGATCACTTAAAATCATTTAAGAGAATTCATCACAATAACTTAATCGGTCAACTTTGAATCTCGACCGATCCATGATGGATTTTTGGAAATTATTGGATCAGTCGAGTTGTACACTCACAAAACTTGACCGACCAACTTTCTATACATAGTTGATTTTGGTGAATCGGTCTAGTTACCCTAGGACAAACTTGACCGATCAATTAAAAATTGGCTTTGTCAGATAGTGGATCGGTCGAGTTACCTTTATTTAAAATCGACGGAATACACTATACGAAAAATGCAAAAAAAAAGTGATTCCAACCGTTGGAGAGTTGTTAGAATTGAAAATATGCCCACCGTAAGTTGTAAAATGGCTAGTTTTCATTCTTTAGTTACCCACACTCAAAGGAACACCCCCAACTATAAATATGACCTCTTGGAGTTCATTTCAAGGTTGTTCATTCATGTTATCCTTGGTCCTTGTTATATTTGAGTGTGCAAAACCCCTTTGAGACCCTTTATCTCTCTCATTTACAAAGCATTTCATGATTATGAGTGATTTAGGCATGTTGTAGGAGAGCTACCTCATTGTTACTTTGTAAATCTTTTCATCTCTCCACTTCCCAATCCCCTTTCTCCATGAGCAAAGGCTGAAGTCATCTTCTTTGAGTGAAGGAGGGTTTGTTCTTCTTCTTTAAGGTTGAAGAAGGTGTGAAGATCTTCTCTAAGTGAAGGAGAAGGACAAAGAGGAAGATCCAAGAATCTTGGTGGGTAAATCCTTAAGGCTAAAGACTTGTTGCAAGGAGGATATGTCCTAGGAGAAGGGTAAAACCTATTGTGAGGTAGAAGACTAGCTCTTGGATAAGTAAGTCCTTGGGTGTAAGGTGGTCTTATTATATGTCTTATAGTGGAATATAAGTATACATGGGTTGCAAAGTCCTAGATGTTGACCTCTCTAGGTAGTAGAATGACAGTCCCCTAATTTGGAGATTGGAACCACCCTAAACACCTCATCCAAGTGTATGTTTCAATCTCTCTCATCCTTTCTATGCTTGTCTAGATAGGGCTTCAAATTCACTCTTATCATTTGGTTTCAATTGATATAATTTAAAGGTCTAACTTTTCTTGTGCAAGTTTTGAAGCTCTATTCACCCCACCTCTAAATCCCTAAATCCAACAAGTGGTATTAGAGCTAGAATCTTCTTTAACAACTCTCCTACAAGATGAGAAGATGGGTGAGAACCTACTTGATTCCCTCAATCTAGCGGGAGGCTTCTCCATGTGCTCCCTGGTCTTTGACAACACCAACTTCTTTGAGAACCTACTTGCAGTTTTACATTCAAGGAATGAACTTTGACATGTGGAAAGTTATGATTGCACCTTACAAGGAGCTAGACAGAGTTGTAGCTACTTGGGATGAAGCAGCTCTAAAGGTGGCTCATATCAATACCAAAGCAATTAGCATCCTCTATGCAACCCTCACTCCTTCTGAGTTCAACTACATCTCCTCACATGACCCAACCTATGATATATGGGATATTTTGTGCATCACTTATGAAGGCACAAAGCAAGTGAAGGAGGTAAAGATCTACATGTTGAAAAAAACTCCTAGAGGCATTTTGTGCGTCAATTATGAAGGCACAAAGCAAGTGAAGGAGGTAAAGATCTACATGTTGAAAAACCTCCTCGGGAACTTCAAGATGGGGAAGAAAGAAGGAGTTGTTGAGATGTATTCAAGACTCAACATCATCATCAATGGCCTAGCTTCTTTGGGACATACTTTGGATAGAAGAGAAATAAACTCAAAGATCCTAAGTGTCTCTAACAAAGAGATGGGAGTCAAAGGTGATCTCCATAGAAGAAGTAAGAAATCTTGGTGATCTTCCAACCGAGGAGCTTACTGGAAATCCACAAGCTCATGAGCCAAGACTTGACAAGAAGGAAGAGGAGGCAAAGAAAGAAGAAAAACAATCAATGAAGATCAAAGATAGTGCCTTTAAAGCTCAATTGGAGGCTCTCATTCTTAAACAACAACTTGATTATCGGACCCCTCCCTCTTACTCTAGTAAAGATGATGGTCCTAGTGAGCATGAAGACAACCTCTCTAAGGGAAATAACTACAAAGGGAAGTCATCTTCATCTTCCACTCCAAGGTGATACAAGTGTGGTAAAAATGGACACTACATGAGTGAATGTCCTAAGGATAGAAAGTCACACCATAAGAGCAGCTCCAAGAAGGAGGAAGACTACAAGAAAGATAGAAAATACAAGAGGAAGGAAAAGAATGAGAGGAGGAACAAAGATGCAACTCATGCTGCATCGAAAGGATCATCATCTAGTATCTCAAGCTTTGATGAAGATGGAGAATGTCACATTGCCCTCATGGCCTCCACAAGTCAAGACATTGATGAGGTAAGTGAGGTAAGTTTGCATGAGTTAGCTAAAAAAACTCTTATTGACATGCTTAATGCTACATGTTCTTCTTATTCTGAATGTAAATCTAAACAGAAGAGATTGGGTAATTTATTGATGATTTGTATGCTAAGCTTGATATTCTTGAGCAAAATTAGAAGATTTAGCTTGAGGGCATTGATTCTTTACAAGGTCAATTTCTTGATCTTGAGCTCCAATACAATGGGGTTGAAGTTGAGAATGGGATCTACCTTAAGAATATCACTACTCTTAAGGAAGAGAACAAAAAATGCCTTGATGAGCTTGAGTTGCTTACAAATGAAAAATGTAGAACTTAAGCTTATTAGTGATGCTCATAGAGATGAGAGAGATGTTTGTTTCAAAGAAATTCAATTTCTTAAAACTAAAAATGCTAGGTTGCTTGCTCAAGTAAATGATATATCTTCTAGACCTATTTTTCCTAGAAATGATGTTGCTTCTATTACTCTTAAAAAGGATTTTTTTTACTAAAACCCTATGTTTATAGGCCATCCTTATACATGCTAGAGATGATCTTGCTATTTTGTCAGCTACTGTTATCTCTCTTACTGGTGAAAGTCATAGACTTAGAGCCTCTCTGCATAAATTCCTCAAAGGGAAGAACTCCCTAAATGAAATCCATGATCACTCTACCAAACAAAGTGGTACTAGTGGTTTGGGACTTGTAGGTGGAGATCCTAAGGCAAGAGTAAGGCCAAAGGTAAGAAAAAGTGTAAGGAGCCTCCTTTCTTTCATGGAGAGTCTTCTGGCTCAAGAATCCTATTGTTTGTTCTCATTGCAAGAGTGATGATCATTATTCTACTTATTTTGCATACAAGCCTAAGAAGACCAACCCAAAGATGAAATGGGTCCCCAAGCTAACACTGGATCCCAAAGTTTGAGTTGGGAACAGACATTCTCCTTTCTTATAGGGAAAAGGAAAATATATTGTTGTTAGTGGCTACATAAAGGACATGACAAGTGATATAAGCCATTTCAACAATTTCAAAAAGAAGAAAGGAGGATCAGTTACTTTTGGGGACAACAAGAAAGGTAAAGTAAAAGATGAACTCATTCCTCTCTTAAAAGAACTCAACATCACTCAAAAGGGAAAAGAGGTGGCCACTCAAGAAGAAGAGATAGATGAATAAAGGAAGGATCCAACCCCCTACTTTGCAAAGAATCATCCTAAAGAGCTCATAATAGGTGACCCCTTTCAAAGAGTGAATACGTAGGCTGCCTACAACAAAGAACAAGCCAACAATGCCTTCATCTTACAACTCAAGCCAAAGAATGTCAAAGAAGCTCTTAGGGATGATGAGTGGATCCTAGCCATGCAGGAAGAACTGGAACAATTCGAAAAGAGCAAAGTGTGGAATCTTTTGCCAAGACCATGTGATAGAAAGATCACTAGCACCAAGTGAGTCTACCGCAACAAGCTAGATGACAACGACAAGGTGGTAAGAAACAAAGCAAGGTTAGTGGCTCAAGGCTACAGTCAATAGGAAGGTATTGACTTTGATGAAACTTAAGCTCCTATTGCTAGGCTTGATTCTATTAGTATGTTACTTTCTTTTTCTAGATAAAAAAATTTCTTGTTATCTCAAATGGATGTTAAAAGTGTGTGTTTGAACTATAAAATTGAGGAGGAAGTATATGTTGCACAACCTCCAGGATTTGAACATGACAGTTTACCAAATCATGTCCATCTATTGCAAAAATTTCTCTATGGACTCAAACAAGAACCTCGATCTTGGTATGATAAACTAAAGAACTTTTTGTTGGATAATGGTTATATCATAGGAAAAGTTGATTCTAACTTGTTCCTTAAACACACTTCTAACAATTTTGTTAGTATTCAAATACATGTATATGATATTGTTTTGGCAGAACTAATCTATATCTTTGCAAGGAGTTCAATTTTCTTATGCAGAGTGAATTTGAGATGAGCATGATGGGTGATCTTACATTCTTCCTCAGGTTTCAAATCAAGCAAACTAAAGATGGGAACTTCATCAACCGAAGAAAAGACACCAGTGAACTTCTTAAACACTTTGGGATGGAGAAGATGAAGCTGATGGACACACACATGTCCAACACTACCGAATTGGACCGTGATGAAGAAGGTAAGAAAGTGGATGAGAAGCTCTATAGAGGTATGATTGAAAGTTTACTTTATTTAACTGCCTCTAGAGCTGACATAATGTTTAGTGTTAGCTTGTGTGCTTGCTTTCAATCAAGTCCTAAGAAATCACATCTTATAGATGTTAAGAGGATTTTTATGTACTTAGCCTAAACGTAAAAATTTTGGACTATGGTATCCTAAGTTGAGGTAATTTACTTTTATTTCTTATAGTGATGTCGATTACGCAAGATGTTTGATTGATAGAAAGTGCAAAAGTGGCTTTTGCTTCCTACTACGACCATGCTTGGAATCTTGGTTCTCTAAGAAATAGAGCATAATGGCTCTATCAACTAACGAGGCTAAATACATTGCAACCGGGAGTTGTTGTGCCCAGGTTCTATGGATGAAGCAAATGCTCCAAGACTTTAACATTAGTTGATGGTTCTCCTATCTATTGTCATAATACTAGTGCAATCAATTTAGCTTACAATCCTATATTTCATAGTAGAGCCAACCATATAAAAGCTTGTCATCATTTTCTTCGTGATCACATTGCCAAAAAAGATATTTATATCATGCATGTGGACATGGAAAATCAATTGGTGGACATTTTTACTAAACCTCTAGCTAGAGAGAAATTTACTTTTATTAGATCTAAACTTCTCATAACTGCTTTAGATGATATTTATTTTCCATCTGGCTAGTTGTTATCTATCCTACATGCTTTGCTCATGTCTAGATCACCGTTGCTTGCTAAGTGCTAAAATTTCATGTTCTTATGCCTTGTGTTTTGCTTGTTTTGGGTGTCTTTAGCAAATGACTATTTTATCACCAAATAGTACCCAGTGATGAGTGATATGTACCTCAATATGTCTAAAATGCAAAATGGACTATAAAGAAAAAATTAATTAGAAATCAAATGGCTAGAATATAGAATTTCTAAGTTTGGGACAGACTTTCTATCGATCGAGTTGCCAACTTAACCAATCTGTGGATGAGGGCTTTTAAAAAAAGTCATTCGGTCGAGTTTCTTTCTCTCAAAACTCGACCGATGTCCGGGCTGGACCAAATTTTAAATAGGTTTTAGTCGATTATTCTCCCTTTCAACTAGAGAAAAGTTGACCAATTCTTATTATCTCTCTTAAATCCTTAACCCTAACCTCGACCTTCCTTCTCCTAGCCCTAGACAACCTCTGTATGACCTATCTAACACCTTTTCCCATCTGCCCTAGGTGGTTAGATGACCTTTGGTGGTTGTTTTCTCTTGTTTGGTCTCTCAATCTTTTCCATCTTGCCTTCATTGCCTCAAACAGAAGAAAGAGGGTCACACCTGTTGGAGTTATGTCGTCATCCTCCAACTCATGTCTCATTCCTTATGATGACACTTATTCATTTCAATAGAATCTCTAAACAAGTATAAGGAGCTCCTTCCTAGGTACCCTTTTCCTTTCCATGCCTTTTTTGAGCCTTACTCATGTAAATAAGAGGTGATAGATAATGTAGTTTATTTCTCTACGACCATCACCTAGCAGCCCTAAATGTCGAATGTCAATGTTGTCATAATTCTATTACAAGCACTTAGGTGGTCCATGAATTTTACGCCAATCTTTCATGGACTCTCTAGTATCCCCTCCTAATGCTCAATTGATTATCACTTCAATGAAATCTGATAATAATTGTACTATCTCAGAAGATACCTTGAACATGTTTCTCAATGGTACTGATGTCATTGACACATGGAGGAAAGATTATCCTCAGTAATTTACTTGCTTGACCCTGAGTTGTTCTACAAGCACTATAGTATCACTCTCCCTAATATTCATAAGTTCATGAAGAAGCCTCAGACACCCTATAAGAAGAAGTCCACCATACCGTCACCTTCTTTGGGTCTCAAAAACTGTGTACTTGCTCTGGTAGTCAATTGCAATATTCACCGTAAAAAGAATAACTGAAATCACAGAGAATATCGTAGTGATTATGTATTATCTTTTGAAGAACATAGGATTCAATTGGTCTAGATAAATTCTCCACCATATGACCTGCTTTGACTCTGGGAAGAATACCTGAGGTACCCACCCACCCTACCCAGCCTGATATGTGGTCTATTCACCTTTACGACTGAGAAATATCTTTTTCATGATCTCCATTACAAAACCCTCTAGAAAAGGAGTCTGCATCAATGAGACCACAATCAAGAAAATGTTTTTCCCTACATCCTCTTCCACAACACATGGAGCCTCTATCTCTACCTAGGCACCTCCACCTCCACCACCATCCAGACCTACCTACTCCTCATTTCATGTATCTAGTGAAACCCTAATCAGTTACATGGTGCATCAACAGACGTACAACCTACAGGTGCAGGAGCACCTGCATCAGACTATGCTTCCTACCTATGCATATAGTCACTTCTACCCGGCCCTTCCATTTGTTTCTTTTTCTTCTACACCCTCTTATGTTGGTGGATCTACCCCTGAAGTGCTTCCTCCGCCTATTGCCAACCTTGGCACTTATGCTCCCACTTTACCTCAAGCCCAAGATATGCATGACCTTGGAATGTCTTGGGCTGAGTAGAATGTGTTGTGGCCCAATCGTGGTTTCGGTCCTTCTGCTGATGAGGAGATGCCCGACCAGGTTGATGAGGAAGTTGTTGTTGCTGATGAGGATGCAACTAAGAATGATGACCCTAATGATGGTTCTTTTGATGGCTTTGATGGTGCCTCTGGTGATGATGGTGATGTTGTTGTCACTACTGCACCTTCAGACAGTGATGAGGACTATGAGCCTGAGGCTGATGCTGATGATGATGACCCTTTGGACATAGATAGCTTAGATGTTTAGATATTTTAATTTTTAGCTCTTAGATGTTGGTCATATATATCTTTTTAGACTATTTTGTACTAAAGACATTTGGGCACATTATCTGAGTTGTAGTATTTCTATCACCATGTTGCTTTCATCTCTGGCTTGTACTTATTTTGAGAACATGCTTATGTGTTGTAATCTTAATCCTATGTATCATAACTTTGTGTGTGTACTATCATATGATTTATTGGTATCTTTTCCATATTTTGATTATGGCATAGGTTGCTTACTTCTCTCTGTTTGCATCTTCGTTTGATGTGTGTTATGTGGTTGAATGTTTTATCATATCGTTACATGTTTTTGGTTGTACTTAGAGAAGACTTTTTTATGCTCTTCTACCCCCTTACTTTTTGATAATGCCAAAAGGAGGATATAAGTGTAAGGACCCTGACCTCCGTTTAGGGTCTATCCTGTTTGCTTTTCTTAACCCTGATGTTTAGTTTCTTGCTAATCACCTTTAGTGGCGATTAGGGTTTGTTTGTGCTTGTTGTGTGTTGAAGGTGCTACTTGCAATTAACCCAAGTTTAGGGTTTGTGGGAAAGATGTCACCTTGAGAAGTGTTCTTCTCTCTCTTTGCTTCCTTTAGTGTTGAGAGGAAGGGTTAGGCTCGTTGGTTGAGTTGCCTTGGGCTTGGATGAGCCTTGGTGGGCCTTGTTGTGCCTTGCTTGACCTTGTTGAACCTTGTGTCGGCCATGGGTGTGTCGGCCATGGTTGTGACGGCCATAGGTGTGACGCCCAGGGAGGTGTGTCAGGCATGGTGTTGGGGTGTATCGTCCATGGACCCCTTTGACCACATTTGTGTCACCACTAGTGGACACTTGGCGATTGATGCTTGCATGTGGCAATGGCCTTGGACATATGTTTAAGGCAAGTTGGAGTGGTGGCATTGCCCAGGAACAAGTGTCCCTAGGTGGGCGACACCTTGCCTTGTATTACCTTGGTTTCTCCTCCATCCTCTCCTATATATGTGTTACCTTTCTCTTGTGAAGGATCCCTTTAGTTCCTTAGTTTCCCCTCCCCTTTGGTTGCACGACACCTCTTCCTTTGCAAAGCTTGGTTGTTGATCCTTATCTTTGGAGTCTTCTTCTTCTTCTTCTTCCTCTTGAGGTGGCCGAAGGTGTGCTTGGTGCTAGGAGCTTGGAGCTTTCTTAAGGCGGGTTACATAACTCCAAACCCTAACCATATCACCTTCTTCTATATTCTTGTATGTTTTCTTATGATCATAATCGGCCATGTATGTTGCTAGATAAGTCTCTTGCTTAGTTGCACCTAGTTGGCCGAACCATGTTTTAGAGTTTCCTTATTGAGCAACACTCCTTTCCCTCCTTGGTCTAGAGAAGTGAGCTTGAGCTCTAGTAATATGAGAAATACCCCTCTCTCATTTAAGTTGAGAGGTGAGCTTATATTCTAGCTGCTTGAGCAACACCCTCCTCTCACCATGGATTCGAGAGGTGAGCTTTTTGGTAGATGTAGATCTATGTTGAGGTTGATCCTTGTGGTTTCCCAATTTGTGATAGAGGTTGTGCAAGACCCCTCTCTCTTGGTTGTTGAGAGGTGAGCCAATCTTCTTGATCATTCTAGGGTTTGGTTCCATTGTGCTTGAGGTTGATGATGATCTTGTTGGGTTGTATCTTGCACGATATGGCTTTGGGTTAGTGATGCCCTTTTGAGTGGTACCCTTGGCCATTGTGTCTAGATGGGGTATGGTTGTTGGGCGACACCCTTGTGTGTCGGGAAACATGCCTTGTTGAGTGCCCTGCCTGATACACCTAACTAAGGTAGTGGCTTGGTGCCCGATGTTCTTAGGACATTTTTTAGCTGAAGGAGCTACCTTTGTGTTGGGCATCATGGTTGGTGGAGGTGATGCCCGATATGGCGACATATAGAAACCCTAGATGCTGCTCTTGGCCGATAGACTCCTTTGGAGCGTTATGGTGTTGGCCGATAGGATGAGGCTAGCTTGGTTGGACGATAGGCTTTCCCTTGGTGCCCTAGTATCATTGGAAGATGTGTGTTTTTGTGGGCGTTATAAGGTTGGTCTGGGTGCCATGGCTCTAGCCGATATGGTAGTTGTTGCCCGTTATAACCCTAACCCTTTACACATGGATGCACGACACACATGGATGCACGATACACATGGATGCACAATACACATGGATGCATGACACATATGGTTGCATGATACACCTTGAAGTGGTGGTCCGACATCCTTGCTTTAGGCCTGGCCGATATGTGACTAGAATGCTTGGGCGATATGAGAGAAGTTACCCTACCCGATACCACCTCTAGTGAGGGTGCCCTGCCCCTCACACTTCTTGTGAGGGTAGTGGGCACTTCTAGTGAGCATCATGTTCCACCCAGAAACCCATATGATAGTTCTTTATCATGCAATCGCATCCTTGTTGATAAGGAATTACGGATTATGGTTTGTGAACCTTTTTGACATGTTTGATAATAGTAAGGTGGTTGATATAGTAGAACGCACCTATGTAAGCATAACATATCTAAAACTCTAATGACATGATATTACATGTGTTTATGATCGTCTTGAATCATGTATATATAATGATAAGTTTGGAAGTATATGAGTTACTTCACATGATGATGTGACCCATGTCTCTGGTCACAGGTATGAGGCATGAATTATAAAGTGTATAATCATCAATGTTGCCCTATGTTTGATAACATGATCCTTCTATTAATCCATGGTGGTTTCAGTTATCTCTATGATTGTGTATACTAACCATGCAGGTGCTTCATGCAGATGCATAGCCAGGTAAAGGGCTATGAGACATATATGTTTGAATATCATTGCATTGGTGGTCACTCTTGTTGATGAGATGACCTACATCACTAGTATAATGGGTTTAGGTTTGAGGACCTGAGTTTGGCTAAAATGCCTAGTTGAGGCGTTATCCTCTGATGATGAGATCTGGGATTTTTATCCCCAGTGATGAGAATGCCTTATGAGGCAGTGGTTTCTTGTGATGAGGGATTGAGATCCCGGGATATTGTGATGGTGGTGATAACAAGGTAACTTAATGTTATGTATGTGTTACAACCTGGTTGCCTCAACAATTCACTTAAAATATACTAATTAGTTATAGTGAAATATTTCATGTAGTTTGCCCTGGCCATAGATCCATCATCGTCAGTAGCTGGTGATGGTGAAACGGGTTCTCCTACGGGTTAACTCGGAGCGCATATTGTTGAATATGCGAGGTTTCTCCTAGCCTAAAATAGAGAGGATTCGAGTGCAGCTGTGGTTGCAGACTCGGGATAGTTAGAGCATGGTGAACATGACCATGGCTCAGTGTGATAGAGCATGAATGTGTTCATGGCTCAGGGAGCATGGTGAACTGACCCGTGGCTAAGATATACTAGCACCGAGACATGTACCAAGGCAGGCTAGAGAAAGGGTATCCTGCGAGAGTTGACCCTGTGGTTGAGGCCACTTAAGCATGAGACTACGGTCCTGTTTTGGCTCTCGTGCACTGACCACGAGGTGGGAGGTCGTGGAGTCCAGCTCTTCTATTGACCTTGTATGGCACCAGCTCTGGGTTTCGCAGCCGTTGGTTGGATTTGAGTGGTGTGACTCACTTCCTCAGGGCATAATAACATGTAATCTAGCCGAATAGTATTTATTGCTTAAGGCAAAACACGGAACATTAGTTGAGGCCTTGCTTGTGTAGTTGATCTTGTTATACACTGCAGTTACTTATACGTTCCTTATGTTATGTGGTAAGATCTTATAAATCTTATCTTGTCAATCATGTTCCATAAAGAAATACTTGGTTATATGCATTCCGTACATCTTGGTAAGCTCGATGGTAATAACAACCTTGCTCTATAGACTGCTGTTATTGTACCTTTTATCAGTTATCTGTTGTTATTGCTTTATCTTTTTTAGGTTTTATGGTTTTGGCGGGGAGTTATGTTTCTCACTGGGACTGTGTGTCTCACCCTATTGGTTTACAACCTTTTTAGGTGTTCGCGCTAGACGTGGTGGTGGTCGTGGGGTTGCGGCCGAGCAGCAAGACGAGCAGTAGAAGGAAAGGGATGGATATGTTGCTATTTTGGTTGTTTTGTAGTAGAGTCTTAGAGTCATCCATATATTCTCAGGTCCTCGGAGGCATTTTGACGTTGTTTTACAATGTATAGCTGATGAAGCTTTGTATATCCTGCTGCTGGCCGGACGTGGTCCATTATGTATATATAAACAGGTAATGAACTCATGTGATGACAAGACAGCTGATCTGTTAAGCTGTGGACACGTATCTAGACTTGTAGATGTTTGTATAACCTGTCTTCTTGCAGGATGAGGATCTGAATGTAATAGTTTCTTGGTTTATCTACTTCCCGAAATCGGTTTTAATTACCCTGTGTTTTTGGTAATTTAGTGGTTTATGGTGTTTTCCGCACGTTTTCGCGTGGCACCTCGTTGTCTGTGTGATAGCGGGATGTGTCGCCACAAGTTATGGTATCAGATCTCTAGGTTCGCTGAGTCTATAGGGATCTAGGACTAGGTTGTGTCTGTTCTTGTGAGTTTTCTATATTTTCTTACAATTATCTTCTACCATCAGCGGAAGAAAAAGCCAAGATGTATGGAAACCATGAAGAACATGCTGTCGAGAGCAGCAAGGCTGCATCAGTTGATGGAGGTGAAGGACGGGCACATGCAGATCGGGTGTCTGAGGTTCCCCAACTTGACCCAACCATTCTCAAAAACCCTGCCTACAAACAGCTTATGGGGCAGATGATGGCTACAATGAATCTCATGGTAGAAAGATTTCCAGTGCCTCCACAGAGAGAACAGGTTCCCCATGGTGAAACATCGGGTATTGGGAAGACCTTTGAGCGGCTTCGCCGAGTCTGAGCTTCAGACTATGCTGGAATGGCTGATCCAGCAGATGCAGATCTGTGGCTAACAGGTCTTGAGAAGGCCTTCTGGATCCTTGACATCCCTGAAGCAGACAAAGTCAAGCACATTGTCTACCTTCTGAAGGGTAGTCTGGCCATTGGTGGGCCTTTAAGGAGGAGAAGCGACCAGGTGAGGTGATTGGTTGGGAGGTTTTCCGGTGCGAGTTCATTAGCAGATACTTTTCAAAGACGTATCTGGATGAGAAGATCAACCAGTTTGAATGCCTGCGCCAAGGAGTGATGAACATCACCGAGTATGAAGCCAAGTTTATGGACCTGTTAAGGTTTTGTCCTCACATGGCAGCGACAGATGACGAGCGAATCAGATGTTTTGAGAAAGGCCTGAGTGCGGAACTGACAACACCTGCTTCTGCATTGGAAAACTGAGAGCAGTTTGCCACATTTGTGGAATCTGTCTGAAGGATCGAACGGTCAGTCCGGGAAAAGAGAGAGGCCATGTCTAAGAAGAAGCATGCTCAGTTCCAGGGATAGAGGTTTGGTGGCTTCAAGAAGGCAAGGTTTTCAGCACCTTCCGTGATGAGAGGTTCCAGTGTAGCATCACAGTGGTCTCCAAGTAAGGGAAGAGGCTATGTTTCTTCACCATCAAAGGCACATAGTACAACTTCAGTGACAGTGACAGGGCCATCTAGGCCACAGTTTGAGGATAGGGCATTCTATATCTACGGACAGATAGGGCATTTCAAGTCAAACTGCCCAAGGATGGATGTTGTAGTGACACAACAGCCAAGGCAGAATCAGCAAGGGGCAGATAGACAGCAGCCCAGTAGTATCAGGGGGCAAGGACGCGGTCAAGCGTCATAGGCAGGATTGACTGCTTAAGGAAGCAGAGGACGTGGACAGCAAGCAACGGCTCGATTATATGCTATGAGTCATCCAGAGGCGATAGTCAACCCACGAGTGGTGGCAGGTCAGATGGAGTTATTTCATTCTGATATGTATTCTTCTTACTTTATATTTATTCTAGTTGACCCAGGTGCTACACACTCTTTTATCTCACATTCAATGAGTTATAACTGTCTGTTACCTGTTAGATGTAAGAAAGATAGCTTGTTGTTAGAAACCCCTCTTGATGGTTTCTTGATACTTCGAGAGGAGTGCCCATCTTGTGTCTTTTCTTTTTCGAGACACAGTATACGAGTGGATCTTATACCACTTGATATGCATGGATTCGATGTGATCCTTGGGATGGATACCTTAGAGAAGTATAAGGTTGTGTTGTACTGTGGTTCCAAGCAGGCAGTGTTTGAGGTTTGTGGAGAGAAATGGATCTTCCAAGGAGATAGGAAGATTCTTCCGACGTGTCTAGTGTCAGCGATGGTGGCAGAAAAGTTGATACGACAAGGATGTAAGGTGTTCTTAGCTCACGTTGTGGATACCAAGGCAAAGGGTCCTAGACTTGAGGAGGTAAAGATCGTTCGAGAGTTTGTAGATGTGTTTCCTGATGAGTTCCCCGGTGTTCCTCCACCTCAAGAGATTGATTTTGATATCAATCTGGTCCTAGGAACACAGCCAATTACACAGACACCATACAGGATGGCTCCAGTAGAGATGGAAGAGCTAAAGAAGAAGTTACAAGAGTTGTTGGAGAAAGGTTTCATCCGACCGAGTACGTCACCTTGGGGTGCTCCAGTGTTGTTCGTTAAGAAGAAGGACGGGTTGATGTGGTTATGTGTGGATTATCGACAGTTGAACAAAGTCATGATCAAGAACAAGTACCCGTTGCCGAGGATAGATGATCTGTTCGATCAGTTGTGTGGTGCTACAGTGTTTTCAAAGATCGATCTATGGTCTGGGTATCATCAGTTGAGGATTAAGGCGGATGACATACCAAAGTCATCTTTTAGGATGAGGTATGGTCACTTCGAGTTTGTGGTTATGCCGTTTGGGCTAACCAATGCACCTACTGCTTTCATGGATTTAATGAACAGGGTGTTCCGTTCGTTCCTAGACCAGTTTGTTGTAGTCTTTATAGATGACATCTTGATCTACAGTCAGGATAGTCAGAAGCATGAATAGCATCTTCGACAAGCATTGACTCTCCTTCGCCAGCATTAGTTATATGCCAAGTTTAGTAAGTGTGAGTTCCGGTTGAAATAAGTAACTTTCTTGGGTCATGTGATATCTGTAGAAGGAGTTAAAGTGGACCCAAAGAAGGTGGAGTCCATTGCAGAATGGGAACAACCGAAGACGCCGACTGAAGTTTGCAGTTTCCTAGGTTTAGCAGGATACTACCGGAGGTTTATAAAGTACTTCAGTGTGATTGCGTTGCCGATGACAAAGTTGACCCAGAAAGACGTACCTTTTGTCTGGAATGATCGTTGCCAGCAAGCGTTCCAAAGATTGAAGGAGAAGTTGACTAGTGCTCCAGTGCTAGTACTGCCAGAGCTTGGGAAGGGCTATGTTGTTTTCTGTGATGCTTCCAAGAAAGGCTTAGGATGTGTGCCGATGCAGGAAGACCATGTGGTTTCTTTTGCTTCGCGACAGCTTAAGAAACATGAGGAGAACTATTCGACTCATGATCTGGAGTTGGCAGCGGTGGTTCATGCATTAAAGATTTGGAGACACTATCTTTACGGGGAAATGTGTCAGATCTTTACAGATAATAAGAATTTGAAGTACATCTTTTCGCAGAATGAGATAAACATGCGACAGCGTCATTGGATGGAGCTAATCAATGATTATGACTGCACCATTGAGTATCACCCTGGTAAAGAGAACGTGGTAGCTGACACGCTTAGCCGAAAGTCTTCTTCTCTCCCTATAAAGAAGGCACAGTTGAGTTCCTTAGTATGCCATAGATGGGATATGTTTGTCTCCTTGCGACAGATGAATGTGCAGATGGAAATTTCCTTGTTAGCAGGACTTTTGGCACAGATGAAAGTCAAGCCTACGCTGAGACAGCAAATCAAAGACACACAACAAATAGATGATACAGTGCAGTTGATCAGGTCAGAGCTCGGCAGTGAAAAGTGTGATGGGTTCCATGAGTTCGAAAATGGACTAGTTTGCTATCATGACAAAATGGTGGTCCCTGATGTTGATGATCTGAGGAAGCTAGTGCTCGAGGAAGCACACACATCGATGTATTCTATGCATCCAGGAGTCACCAAGATGTATCATAATCTGAAAGACCTGTATTGGTGGTCTGGCTTGAAGAGAGATGTAGCCGAGTTTGTGGCTAGGTGTGTGGTATGCCAGCAAGTCAAGGTTGAGCATCAGAAGCCGGCAGGTATGTTGCAACCTATGCCGATACCGCAGTGGAAATGGGATCACATAACCATGGATTTTGTAGCTGGTCTGCCCAGGACAGCTAAGAATCATGATTCCATTTGGGTGATAGTGGACAGATTGACGAAGTCTGCCCATTTCATACCTGTAAAGACAACGTATATAGCCGAGAATCTCGCTCAAGTATATGTAGATGAGATAGTATGCTTGCATGGCATACCAGCAATGATAGTTTTCGACAGAGGTCCTCAGTTCATGAGTCATTTTTGGGAACAGTTGCATAAAGCATTAGGAACACAGTTGAGGTTCTGCACCGCTTTCCACCCGCATACAGATGGACAGTCTGAAAGGACTATTCATACTTTGGAGGATCTGCTCTGAGCTTTTGTGTTACAGTTCCTAGGAAGCTGGGATGTGCACCTCAGTTTGATGGAGTTCGCGTATAACAACAGTTACCAATGGAGCATTGACATGGCTCCTTATGAGGCCTTATATGGAAGGAAGTGCAGATCTCCTTTATGTTGGTATGAGTCTGGGGAGTATCAGCTTTTGGGTCCTGAGTTAGTACAGCAGACAACAGAAAAGATCAAGGTGATACATCAACAACTGAAAGCGGCACAAGACAGACAGAAGTCTTATGCAGACAATCGTCGACAACCTTTAGAGTTCCAAGTGGGAGACAAAGTGTGCCTCAAGGTCTCACCTTGGAAAGTCGTGTTAAGGTTTGGCCGGAAGGGTAAGCTAGAACCTAGGTATATGGGACCATACCCGATAATAGCACGTGTTGGAAATGTAGCTTACAAGTTAGAGTTGCCACCAGAGTTGCACAGGTTACACCCAATGTTCCACGTCAGCATGCTAAAGAAAAGTCACCCAGATACAGGGACAGTGATACATCCAGTCGAGGTCGAGCTTGATGAAGATGTGACCTACAAAGAAGGTCCTGTGATGATCCTTGACAGAAGAGTAAAGAAGCTAAAAAGGAAGGACATGGTTCTGGTAAATGTTATTTGGCATCATCGTGGCATTGAGGAAGCCACGTGGGAGCTTGAGGAAGAGATGAGGAGGAAGTATCCCTCACTTTTCTCTTCGGATTTCGAGGACGAAATCCCTTTGTAGAGGGTTATAGCTTGTAAGGACCCTGACCTCCGTTTAGGGTTTATCCTGTTTGCTTTGCTTAACCCTGATGTTTAGTTGCTTGCTAATCACCTTTAGTGGCGATAGGGTTTGTTTGTACTTGTTGTGTGTTGGAGGTGCTACTTGCAATTAACCCAAGTTTAGGGTTTGTGGGAAAGATGTCACCTTGAGAAGTGTTCTTCTCTCTCTTTGCTTCCTTTAGTGTTGAGAGGAAGGGTTGGGCTCATTGCTTGAGTTGCCTTGGGCTTGGATGAGCCTTGGTGGGCCTTATTATTCCTTGCTTGACCTTGTTGAACCTTGTGTCGGCCATGGGTGTGTCGGCCATGGTTGTGACATCCATAGGTGTGACGCCTAGGGAGGTGTGTCGGGCATGGTGTTGGGGTGTATCTTCCATGGACCCCTTTGACCCTTTGACCTCGTTTGTGTCACCACTAGTGGACACTTGGCGCTTGATGCTTGCATGTGGCAATGGCCTTGGACATGTGTTTAAGGCAAGTTGGAGTGGTGGCATTGCCCATGGACAAGTGTCCCTAGGTGGGCGACACCTTGCCTTGTCTTACCTTGGTTTCTCCTCCATCCTCTCCTATATATGTGTTCCCTTTCTCTTGCTAAGGATCCCTTTAGTTCCTTAGTTTTCCCTCCCCTTTGGTTGCATGACACTTTTTCCTTTGCAAAGCTTAGTGGCCGATCCTTATCTTTGGAGTCTTCTTCTTCTTCCTCTTGAGGTGGCCGAAGGTGTGCTTGGTGCTAGGAGCTTGGAGCTTGCTTAAGGCGGGTTACATAACTCCAAACCATAACCATATCACCTTCTTCTATATTCTTGTATGTTTTCTTATGATCATAATCGGCCATGTATGTTGCTAGATAAGTTTCTTGCTTAGTTGCACCTAGTTGGCCTAACCATGTTTTAGAGTTTCCTTGTTGAGCAACACTCATTTCCCTCCTTTATCTAGAGAAGTAAGCTTGAGCTCTAGTAATATGAGAAATACCCCTCTCTCATTTAAGTTGAGAGGTGAGCATGTGTTCTAGCTGCTTGAGCAACACCCTCCTCTCACCATGGATTCGAGAGGTGAGCTTTTTGGTAGATGTAGATCTATGTTGAGGTTGATTCTTGTGGTTGCCCGAGTTTTGATAGAGGTTGTGCAAGACCCCTCTCTCTTGGTTGTTGAGAGGTGATCCGATCTTCTTGATCATTCTAGGGTTTGGTGCCCTTATGCTTGAGGTTGATGATGATCTTTTTGGGTTGTATCTTGCACGATATGGCTTTGGGTTAGTGTTGCCCGTTTGAGTGGTACCCTTGGCCGTTGTGCCTAGATGGGGTATGGTTGTTGGGCGACACCCTTGTGTTTCGGGCAACATGCCTTGTTGAGTGCCCTGCCTGATACACCTAGCTAAGGTAGTGGCTTGGTGCCCCATGTACCTTGGACATTTTTTAGCTCAAGGAGCTACCTTTGTGTTGGGTGTCATGGTTGGTGGAGGTGATGCCCGATATGGAGACATATAGAAACCCTAGATGCTACCCTTGGCCGATAGACTCCTTTGGAGCGTTGTGGTGTTGGCCGATAGGATGAGGCTAGCTTGGTTGGATGATAGGCTTTCCCTTGGTGCCCTAGTATCGTTGGAAGATGTGTGTTTTCGTGGGCATTATAGGGTTGGCCTGGGTGTCATGGCTCTAGCCGATATGGTAGTTGTTGCCCATTATAACCCTAACCCTTTACACATGGATGCACGACACACATGGATGCACGATACACATGGATGCACGCCACATATGGTTGCATGATACACCTTGAAGTGGTGGCCCGACATCCTTGCTTTAGGCGTGGCCGATATGTGACTAGAATGCTTGGGCGATGTGAGAGAAGTTACCCTGCCCGATACCGCCTCTAGTGAGGGTGCCCTGCCCGTCACACTTCTTGTGATGGTAGTGGGCACTTCTAGTGAGGGTTATGTTCCACCCGGAAACCCATCTGATAGTTCTTTATCATGCAATCACATCCTTGTTGATAAGGAATTATGGATTATGGTTTGTGAACCTTTTTGACATGTTTGATAATAGTAAGGTGGTTGATATAGTAGAACGCACCTATGTAAGCATAACATATCTGAAACTTTAATGACATGATATTACATGTGTTTATGATCGTCTTGAATCATGTATATATAATGATAAGTTTGGAAGTATATGAGTTGCTTCACATGATGATGTGACCCATGTCTATGGTCACAGGTATGAGGCATGAATGATAAAGTGTATAATCATCAATGTTGCCCTATGTTTCATAACATGATCCTTCTGTTAATCCATGGTGGTTTCAGTTATCTCTATGATTGTGTATACTAACCATGCAGGTGTTTCATGCGGATGCATGGCCAGGTAAAGGGCTATGAGGCATATATGTTTGAATATCATTGCATTGATGGTCACTCTTGCTGATGAGGTAACCTGCATCACTAGTATAATGGGTTTAGGTCTGAGGACCTGAGTTTGGCTAAAATGCCTAGTTGAGGTGTTATCCTCTAATGATGAGATCTGGGATTGTTATCCCCAGTGACGAGAATGCCTTATGAGGCAGTGGTTTCTTGTGATGAGGGATTGAGATCCCGGGATATTGTGATGGTGGTGATAACAAGGTAACTTAATGTTATGTATGTGTTACAACCTGGTTGCCTCAACAATTCACTTAAAATATACTAATTAGTTACAGTGAAATATTTCATGTAGTTTGCCCTGGCCATAGATCCATCATCGTCAGTAGCTGGTGATGGTGAAACAGGTTCTCCTACGGGTTAACCCGGAGCACATATTGTTGAACATGTGAGATTTCTCCTAGACTAAAATAGAGAGGATTCAAGTGCAGCTGCTCTTGCAGACTTAGGATAGTTAGATCATGGTGAACAGGCCCATGGCTCAGTGTGATAGAGCATGAATGCGTTCATGGCTCAGGGAGCATGGTGAACTGGTTCGTGGCTCAGATATACTAGCGTCGAGACCTGTACTAAGGTGGGCTAGAGAAAGGGTAGTCTGCGGGAGCTGACCCTATGGCTGAGGCCACTTAAGCATGAGACTGCGGTCCTACTTTGGTTCTCGTGCACTGACTACGAGGTGGGAGGTCGTGGAGTCTGGCTCTTCCATTGACCTTGTATGGCACCGGCTCTGGGTTTCACAGTCGTCGGTTGGATTTGAGTGGTGCGACTCACTTCCTCAGGGCATAATAACACGTAATCCAGCCGAATAGTATTTATTACTTAAGGCAAAACACGGAACATTGGTTGAGGCCTTGCTTGTGTAGTTGATCTTGTTATACATTGCAGTTACTTATACGTTCCTTATGTTATGTGGTAAGATCTTATAAATCTTATCTTGTCAATCATGTTCCATAAAGAAATACTTTGTTATACGCATTCCGTACATCTTGGTAAGCTCGATGGTAATAACAACCTTGCTCTATAGACTCCTCTTATTGTACCTTTTATCAGTTATCTATTGTTATTGCTTTATCTTTCTAAGGTTTTATGGTTTTGGCGGGGAGTTATATTTCTCGCTGGGACTGTGTGTCTCACCCCATTGGTTTACAACCTTTTTAGGTGTTCGCGCTAGATGTGGTGGTGGTCGTGGGGTTGCGGCCGAGCAGCAAGACGAGCAGTAGAAGGCAAGAGATGGATATGTTGTTGTTTTGGTTGTTTTGTAGTAGAGTTTTAGAGTCATCCCTGTATTCTCAGGTCCTCGGAGGCGTTTTGACGTTGTTTTACGATGTATAGCTGATGAAGCTTTGTATATCCTGCTGCTAGCCGGACGTGGCCCATTATGTATATATAAACATGTAATGAACTCGTGTGATGACAAGACAGCTGATCTGTTAAGTTGTGGACACGTATCTAGACTTGTAGATGTTTGTATAACATGTCATCCTACAGGATGAGGATCTGAATGTAATAGTTTCTTGGTTTATCTGATTCCCGAAATAGGTTTTAATTACCCCGTGTTTTTGGTAATTTAGTGGTTTATGGTGTTTTCCGCACGTTTTCGTGTGGCACCTCGCTGTCTGTGTGATAGCGGGATGTGTCACCACAATAAGTTTGATATTTTGAAGCTCAACCATATTATTTTTACTGCTTATGTGATCCTTTTCTTGTCTAAGTATATGTTGTATCATGTGACTTGCTAAAAGGACCATGTAGTATACATGTTATTTAGCTTTTTGTAGAAAGACTAACTATGCAGGTAAGAGTGAGCACAAATTAAGGGGGATCAATTCATATTGTTAAAAATTTGAATCCCCTTGCAATTCATAAGGCTAAGGTATAATTGTACATATCCTTTTCAATATGTTGAGGAATGGTTTGTCATTGTCAAAAAGGGGGAGAATGTTGACTTGAGAGTTCTACATTGTCCATATTTTGATAATGACTTGACCATTCCATCATATTTATCTAATATGTTTGTTTGAGATATATTTCAGGTATTAGGTACATGAAAAGGATCAAATTCACCAAGGCCTAGCTTGTCGAAGTTCAAGTCAAAAGCAATGCAAATGCACTTTTGTGGAAAACACTCCAAATCACCTTAGAATATTTTTGTAATCATTTGTATTGAAGATATGACTTGTAACTAAGATGAGAAAAAATCAGAGACACTAAATTCCCATCATTTGATCACTTAAAAATCATTTTGGAAAATTCATTACAACAACTTAATCGGTCGAGTTTGAATATTGACTGATCCATGACGAATTTTTGGAACTGATTGGATCGGTCAAGCTATACACTCACAAAACTTGACCGACCAATTTTCTATCCAAAGTTTATTTTTGTGAATCTTCCAAGTTACCCCACAACAAACTTGATCGTTCATTTTGAAAATTAGCTTTACTGGATAGTGGATCAGTCGAGTTACCTTTATTGAAACTGGACTGAATACATTGTATGGAAAATACAGAAAATGTGATTCCAACCGTTAGAGAGTTGTTTGAATCGAAAATATGTCTGTTGCAAGATGTAAAATGGCTAGTTTTCATTCTTAAGTGACCTCACACTCAAAGGAACACCCCCGTCTATAAATAGGACCTCTTATAGTTCATTCCAAGATTTCTCATTCATGTTATCCTTAGTTCTTGCTATAGTTGAGTGTTCAAAACTCCTTTAAGCCCCTTTCTCTCTCTCATTTACAAAGAATTTCATGATTATGAGTGAGTTGGGCATGTTGTAAGAGAACTGCCTCATTATTACTTTTTAAATCTCTCAATCTCCCCACTTCCCGATCCCCTTTCTCCATGAGAAAAGGCTGGAATGATCTTCTTTGAGTGAAGGAGGAATTGCTATTCTTCTTCAAAGCTAGAGAAGGTGTGAAGATCTTCTCCAAGAGAAGGAGAAGGACAAGGCGGAAGATCCAAGGAGCTTGGTGGGTAAATCCTCAAGGCTGAAGACTTGTTGCAAGGAGGAGATGTCCTAGGATAAGGAATCGAGTTGCTTGTAAGAGTAGGTAAGACCTATTGTGAGGTAGAAGACTAGCTCTTGGATAGGTAAGCCCTTGGGTATAAGGTGGTCTTCTTGTATGTCTTATAATGGAAATGTAAGTATGCATGGGTTGCAAAGTCCTAGAGGTCGACCTCCCTAGTAGTGGACTGATGGTATCCTATTTTGGATATTAGAACCACTCTAAACACCTTTTCTAAGTGTATATTTCAATCTCTCTCATCCTTTCTATGCTTGTTTAGATAGGACCTCAAATTCACTCTTAGCATTTTGTTTCAAATGATATAATTTTAAGGTCTAACTTTTCTTGTGTAAGTTTTGAAGCTCTATTCACCCCCTCTAGAGCCCTAGATCTAATAGTAAACACAACGATCTGCCTTTATCTTGTGGTAACCTAGCTTCAATATAAAAGAACCAAACTTTTTGTACCACTGCATGGGTGCTTGATTAATCCCACATAGACTTTTCTTCAACCTACAAACCATGTGTTCTTTGCCTTCCACTACAAATCCTTCATGTTGATGCATATAGATCCCTTCCTCTAGCTCACTATGGAGGAAGGCTTTCTTTACATCAAGCTGCTCAATATCAAGGTCTAAGCTAGCTGCCAAGCCCAAAACTGTGTGTATGGAAGTCATTTTTACCACTAGAGAATATATTTCATCAAAATCAATCCCCTATTTTTGCCCAAAGCCTTTCACCATGAGTCTGGATTTGTATCTCATAGTGTTGTCATTCCCATCTTACTTTAGCTTAAAGACCCATTTGTTCTTTAAGGCTTTTCTACCTCTAGGAAGTTTGTATAACTCATAGGTATCATTTTTTTCAATGTTCATCTCATCTTGCATTGCATGTAGCCACTTATTATTTTCTTGATAAGACTTTGCTTCCTCATACCTTTCTGGCTCTCCATGTTCTGTGGTCAATGACCATCATGAATCAGAATATCTAGTAGACACCCTTTTCTCTCTATTAGACCTTCTCAACTGTGGCTCTGCTGGATCTACATGTTGGGTTTGCTTCCTCTTCTCAGGACCCTCCTGGTCTTGGACATCATGTACACCAAGATCATCCCCTTCCATATCATGAGGGATCTTCTCATCCTCAATCTTCTCTACATTAACATTTTGCTGGACTGGAGAGGTAACTGGTGTATCAAATAGAGAATTATCTAAAGCTACTCAGTCTTTGTATTCACACTATCAAAATGAATCTGATCCTCAAACAAGACCACATCTCAACACCTGATCATCTTCTTGTTTTCTGGGTCCCACGGCTTGTAGCCAAACTGCTCATCACCATAACTAAGAAAAATTCAAGGAGTAGATCTGTCATCAAACTTCTACCTCTGCTCCTTAGGAACATGTGAAAATGTGTTGCACCCAAATACTCTAAGGTGAGATTAAGAAGCTTGCTTCCTTGTCCACACACTCTCTAGATTATCAAACTCCAAAGGAACGGATGGTAACATGTTAATCAAGTAGAAAACAATATTCACTGCCTCTACCCCGAACTCCTTAGGTAGTTTGGCATTCTGCGTCATGCATCTGATTCTCTCCATAATGGTTATGTTCATTCTTTTAGCTAAACCATTATGTTGTGGGGTTCCTGGAACTGTCTTCTCATACAAAATACTAGATCCTTCACAATAAGATCTTAATTATGTAGAAGTATACTCACCTCCATTGTCAGAGCGGAGACATTTCAATTTTTACCTATCTCCCTTGCAACCATGGCATGGAATTTCTTAAAGATATCAAAGACTCGATCCTTCCTCTATAGACAGTAAACCGACACTTTTCTAGATGCATCATTAATATGAGTAACGAAGAATCTATTTCCACCAAAAGAGATGACTTCCATAGGACCACAAATATCAGAGAGACTGCTTCTCACACTGGGCACTGAACTGGACCCTATGTTGCTTCCCAAGCAAAAAAACTTCACAAGGACTAAGAAGTGCATTTTTCATACAGAAGATTAACTCTTTTATTTGCAAGAACTTGTAGTCATTTGTCACTCATGTACCCAAGCCGTTTGTGCCATAAATCTGGAGAATTAGAGTTGTCTACAATGTTGACACTATCAGTGTGGACCTTTATGTTCATCATGTAAAAGGTGCAACAAACTTTACCTCAAGCCATGACCAACTGTCATGTAGTGACAACAATTATCAAATCACTAGAATGATATTTAAAGCCATGAATGTCTATTTCATAGCCATAGATGATGTTATAATCAACTGCAGGAATATGTCTAATATTTTTCAGCAAGATGGTATCAATGCACACATTACCAATCTCAAAAATCTTCTCATAAGTTTTATTAGCCATCTTCATCATTCCAAAGTTCCCAGACTTATAGGAGTAAAAGAAATGTCTGTGAGGGGTGATGTGGTAAGAAGCACCAGTATCCAACACACACTCAGTGTTGTCACTGATATCTAGACAATGTCCCAAAGTAACTCCACATGTGAGTACCTCTACAGCATCTGTAATGACTCTGGGTCTGTTGTTATCATCATCTGTAACTTTAAGCTTTTCTTCTGTGATTTCTCTTTTGCATTGTCTACTGAATTTTAAGTGACCTAGCTTTTTGCGATGATGAAAAATCATCTTACTTTTAGACTTTGACATGTGTTTTGACTTTCCTCTATCACTATCTTGGCTACGACTATGACTCCTTCCCCTATCCTCAACAACAAGAGCATGTGAAGTTGATGTCTCTGATGATCTATGTCGTCTTGTATCTTCATTCAACAGGTTATTGAACACCAAGTCTAATGTCAACCTTCCATTTGGAGAAGAGTTGCTAACAGAAATAATCAGAGTCTTCCCCTATCAGGTAAAGAACCAAGAAGTAGAATTGCTTGCAACTCGTCATCAAACAACAAACTCAGTGTGACTAGTTGATTTATCATGCTTTTAAAATAATTTAGATGTTGAGAAATAGTATTGTCTTCTTTGAACTTTAAATTCACAAATTTCTTAAAAAGAAATGATTTGTTCTCTGTTGTCTTCCTCTCGTACAACGACTCAATCTTCTTCCACAGATAGTGGACACTAGTCTCGTTGGTGACGTGATGGAAGACTGACTCGTCAACCCAACGATGATTGAGTTCAATGCATTTCCTATCCATCTTTTTCTAGTCCTCATCTTTCGTGTCCGTCGACTTGTTTAATCTTCCTTGAACAATTCATATAGATCACTACAATAAAGAAGATCATACATCTTGAGTGAGTTTCCATCAAACCCTGCCTGTCATCTTTATTTAAAGGGTTAGCGAGGACAGGCTTTCTAGGTTGCCTTCCCATTATGACTTCAGGGGGCGAAGCAACCTTCAGATTCGGCCCCGTCGGCGGCAGGCCGGCAGCAGCAACCGGCATCGAGAGCTGGGACGACGAGTTCCCCGGTACTCTCCTCCAGATAATCATATCACACTTCTTAGATTCGTTCACCTCGATACAGGTCGTCTACGAAAAGCAGGGCTACGTCGACATTACGCCGATGCACGGGCGCAAGGGTCAGCACATCCACATCGTCACCTTGGAGCCCGGAGAGCAGCTCGAGGCCATCGAAGGGCACTACAAGGCTGGCACTCACGACGACGAGAGGTACATCACCTCGCTCTCGCTCATAACGAACAGGGCCATGTACGGGCCGTTCGGGCCGCAGGAAGGAGAGATGTTCTCCATCAACTGGAAAGCCGGGCCAGGCACCAGCTTCGCTGGGTTCTACGGGAGGTCTTGCAACAGGTTCCTGCGTGATATCGGGGTACGTGTCAAGGTTAAAGCTGGGCCCTACGCCAAGCAGGAACAGTGACGCAGGCATGACATTGCCGACCTTGGATAGGGGTAAACTGGTGCCTTCTTTACTACTAAAAGTATCTTTAAGGGGCCGTTCGGCCCCCCTCATTGTAATCCTGTATTTATGTGTAAATGACCCAGCAGATTACTAGCAGAAACTGCACGCCGCCGTGTGCGGCCGTACTAGTCTGGCCGGCACGCTCACCTGCTGCTCACTTTCTGCTATGTATGCTCAAAAAAAGTTTCACCAACGCACAATAATACTCTTATAAAAATTAGCTTATATGTACGAGTACCAGAATTCTGAAATGCGGGGGCCAAACGGCCCCTAAGTATATTTTAAATAGTCAATCGTGTCGTGGAACAGTAGGCCAGTCCAAGTAAATCTTTATTCGCGTATTTGCCTTCCACCTTATTACATGGGAATAGAAGTCAGTTAAACACAGAACACTACTACATAGAGAATACTCATACAAATTTCTCCTAAAGTTTTTTGGCAAAATTTTAAAATTAATAGACGCGAATAGAAAGAACTGTAATATTTCTTTTTCAAATCTGTAACCATGTTGAATACTCCCTTTTTCAGTTATTTATAGTTTGCAGTTCAGATAATTTTTCCTGAAAAGAAATGATCCAAGTATAAATATTTGGAAATGTATTTTGTAGTGAAACATTATTAAAATATCTATCAATTTGATAAAGATTACGAAGACGATTGTAACTCGCTATCACTGAGTTTTATAAGTATAATGTTGTGTTCGCTTACGATGCCAGTTACTAGCTTATGTACAGCAGTTTCGGCCTGCAAGACAAGCAAGGTGCCAATGCATTGTAGATTTATGAGAAGTACAATCCATTCACGCTATTATAAATTACGCATACCAAGATTCTGATTTACAAGCATCATGAGATCGGGAACTGAGACATGATGAAGCTAGTGCGGGTTGTAATATTAGCCTTGTTGCATAAAAAACAACTATTATACCAGACGCTCCCTTTACTCGATTCTAAACTATTTTTCAAGAATTTGACAAAGTTAAAACTGGTACATTGGAAAGTCCTATATATTGGAATAGGTAACTGCACATATGGACCTAGGCCCAGAGTACGAGCATAACATCACTATTAGTTCCCTAACGAAATTGCAATAATCGCAAGCAAATTTGTAAAATAAAAGCTACTTGCTTCAAGGGAAAATATATATATATCGATGAGACATTCTACATTTCCTCCTTTTTTCTGTGAAAATTATCAGTGACCTCTTGAAGAAAACTAAAGAAAAAGATGACTATCGTCCCTGTTGCACATCTGCAACACAAAAAGAAATCTTTAAGATCAGGAAAAGATATGTTTTTTTCAAAATAATGTATCCTTTTGAACAAATCCGAACATTGAAAAAGGACTAGCACACCGTATAGAGGAAACAACAGCCGAAACAACCAAGAGATGAGAGCAATTGAAATTCTAATCATCATCTCTGACAACACCAAAAGGAACATTGAAAGTTGAACCTTCTAGGGAGGATTGTGAAATAGAAAAGAAAGCCTTGGGACTTAGGATGAACAAATTGAACACTTGCACACAAAGGAATACAATACATATTATGGTCCATCAGTATTGAATAACCAGCCGAAAATAAAGCGCAAATAATAGTACACGTAGAGACCACATATAGTTGTAAGCGGATTGAGAGTATAATATCTAACCCATACCTCTAAATACTCATCGTAGGCTCATTTGTATACACATAAATGCATAAATGCGTACCTATTTACATTTTACGAATATAAATTTATGTCTGTACTGATACATACACATCACAGTACATATACACATACATATAAACGACACATGGTGCATGTAGCATGTCTTAAATACTTAAGCTGCATAATGTAACCATTCACGTAATCATACCGGTCGTAGCATATTCAAAGAAACGTCAAGTACAAAACGAGCATGAAAGCAATTGAATGATAGTAAGAAACTACTAGGCCATTTGTCATTCAGACTTGTCTTAGAAAAATTAGTTCATGCAAAACACTAGATGTTGATTAATTGCGTGTTTCTCATATGATAATCCATTCCATGTTATGGTACACACGTAACCTAAGTTGTCGTTGAACATGATTATATTCTCCTCCGAGAAGCAGGGCATCAAAGCATTGTGAAACCATAGTATCCTAAGATAACACCACCCAGTAAATGTTAGAGTTTCTTGAGCTAGCACAACAACAATGTGTAAGAGAGGATGTAGTGGTTAGCATTGGCGGAGGGAGGGGGGTCACACAAGGGCAAGTGCCAACACCCCCCCCCCCCAATTCTAGGAAAATTTCTAAATAATAGTAGTAAATGTCGCTCAATTTGATAATTTTTTTAATAGTAATAGAAAACGCCTCCTTCAAATATAGATTTTTTTCAAATTCTAGTACTAAATGTCACACCAACTCCTCAAATTTTTTAGTAGTAGTAGAAAATACCTCTCCTCAAATTTTTCTTAAAATAGTAGTACTAAATGTCCCACCAACTCCAATGAACTTTGACCAACAATACTCTAAACAGTTGACTCAAAAAATTGTAACTCCAAAATCACTCTATTCAATATGCATTTTATTCCTTTAAATTAAACTATATTGACTAAAATAATTGTGGTGGTTAAATTTCCACAAAATGGACATGAGAAAGTGCATTAGATGCATTTTTATTCAAGATAGTCTGCAAATAATTGACTCGAACAAAATAATCTAAAAATAATTATCTCAATACAAAATTCAGAAATTAGATTTTATTGACTTGACTACATGTGGCTATTTAATTTTAACAAATGTGTATGAGGAAGTTCATCAGAAGTGCAACTTCTCAATAATGCTTATGTAAAAACATGCATAAAACATAAGAATTGGAAATATACTATCCTCGATTAGCAAGAAAACTTATTATTTAGTGTGATTTTTTATAGACAAAGTGGGTCCCAGATATGATTATGATTTAAATATGAAATCAATTAAATTATATGTTTAAAATTTAGGTATATATAGTTAAACATATTGACAAATCAATTGTTTATATGGTTGTGTCAACACTTGTCCTACCAACAATTGTCTTTTCAATGAAAATATGAGGTTTAGACTTTATTTTTTGCCAATCATCATAACCTATACATCCTTGTAGTTTTGATCAAGATGCAATTGATGTTTTTATATCCTGATCTTGTGTCCATTGTTACCAACATCTAATGATCATTTGTATTTTAGCCGTTTGTTATTGTGACGATTGACAAGCACTATCAAAATTTTGATCAACTCGTAGAGCAAGGTACATTCTTGTATATATTTTTTAGTTGATTCAATATTTAGTATTGACATCACCACCATCTATTTGTTTATTCTGTCAAGTTCTAAGATGTTTATTTATAAACCCTCACTATATTTAATATGAATTGTGTGTGATTTTGTTATTCAGTTTATTTGGTTAGATCAATACAATCTTTAGACTATAAGATATGAAGAGATACTTGTATACAACTGACTAGCAATGAAGATGCATGCTAACTTATGATAAAATGAGTACAATGGAAAATTATGTGGAGGAGATTGTAACGGATCCATAATTACAACCTAAATTATATGACTATCATGTAAACAAAATAGATGAAATTCAAAGGTATTATCTACAAAAACGGCCATTTTGACTATATAATCAAGAGTTTCCTCAAAATATAATTAGTAGTACATTGCAAAGTGTTAATAAAGTATGATTTTCTACATTTTTAACATAGATACGTTGTTTGTTGTCCATGTTTCATATGAAAAGGATAAAGTCTATACAAATGTATATCAGTCAATAAGATTAACGTTGATATGAGTAGTGGCAACATCAACAATGGAAATATCATTTTTTGTCATATATGTAATAAAAATCATTGACGCAGCTGGGTGAATGATAAGTAACTTAATAATTCGATGGTTTCTTATAATGAAAAGAAAATATTTGACACCATTGATAATAAAGTAATAGTGAAATGATTCTATAGAATAAAACTCGAATTAAAGTAAGAGTAAGAAAAAATATTTTTTTGGAGTGTATTAGGATATACAAAAAATTTCGATTAATTTTGTTTTAGATATTAGTTGAAAACTACTAATATTATTAGATCTTTTCATAAATATTAGCTAAATTTTATTTGTAATTGTGCCCCCCCCCCTTTGAGATCTGATTGACTCCACCCTTGGTGGTAAGGTTAGCTAAAAATCAAGAGTGTATCTAACCCTCATCACCCTACTATCCCGGAAACTCAGTTCGTTCCTTTCGTCAAGTGTGGGAGGAATGCTTAATAAAAACACAATTGTCTTCCTTTCCAAACGTTGCACGAAATGTTTTCTCATATATACACATTGCAAAACATGGAGAGGCAAAATACAAAAAGATTCATCGATACTACTCACCTACTATTAACAACCACATTTGGAAAAGAGAAACCACTTTACGAAGGTTTTCCATGATCAACGGGCCTAATACACTGTCGAATGGAAGGAGCGCATGAATTTGAGCTTTTGCTACCCTTTTTCCAATATTACTGAACAATTGTTTACTTTCCTTCCCATATCAAAGGTGGGAAATAGTTAAGAGATAGTCAACTTAGGGCTAAACTTCCTACTCATATGCATTTGATAACAAAACTCCCTATCCTAGTAACATGTATTAATGTGCAGCCTTTGGACTTGACCCATGTTGGATTAACATGCCAAGCAATCTTCCATATAGTCCAAATATAAAGTGCATGAAGTACAAATCATGAAGTGCTCTACCATGCATTTATCATAGCGTCCAACATTACTCTTACATGAAAGAGGAATAAATATTTAATGTAAGAGTGCACACAATAACAAGTATTGGCTGATCTATATGTTAGATGCATAAAATTCCACACACCACATCCTAAATTTTGGTTGATAAAATAGATTAACCTAATTCCCATATCATGGTCAAACAACATATGTCATGAAGTTGGACATCTTTAAGGATCTATTGCTAGTATCATGTGAAGACTAGATATAGTAATTACATGTCCACATCAGTGTTTTAAAAATCGGTGTATGCGCCCGCATAAGCGGCCGCATACAAGGTGCGGACCTCCAAAAAAATGCATAATGAAAATCGGTCCAAAAAGCGGTCCAAGCCGCATAATCGGTTGTATGGCCGCATACAAGGCCGATTATACCCCGATTTTTAGTTAGAGATTTTCTGATATCTTCTTTTATACATTTACATTCATTTATGTTTGTTTAAATTTAGATTATAGTGCATGTTTGTATTTATTTAAGTTGCGATGATTGCATATTTGCATAATTGCATCCATTATTCTTGTAATTGTACTATTTAGATACACAATTGCACAAATTAAATATGTAAATCATGATTAATATATATATATAATAATTAATTAAAAAATCCAAAACCGCATATACGTTTGCATATACTCCCGCATACCGCATATACTCTACAAGGTGACCACTCCGAACGCATAACGCATACCGCTTGTTGAAACATTAGTCCACATATTATTTATTCAACACTTTTGAAATCTTATGATGTAGTATTAAATATGACAGAAGAAGTTTTTCCAACAAAATTCAAACCTCAACGAGTTCAAAAAGGATATTGCACCCACCATAAAAAGATGGGACTTACAAAAAACATGTCATGTGCAAATAGAAATTACTAGTATAACCCACAAAGGGAATCTCTACATCTTCTATGCTCCTTGATTGCTTCTCACTAGGACTAGGTACAATAAGATTACTCCTAGATCTCAAAAGGTCCCTTTCCTTGAGTTCTTCCTAGGAGAAATATCACATATGGACCCACAAATTGGTATGAGTCAATCATTGTGACCGGCCACATTTTAACTTTAATGTAAGAAATCTAACAAATTAATCAAACTAGATATACAAGGAGTCTAGAAGTATACATTAAATGTTGACAAATAGATAAAGAACTGGTTATCACGTTTAGTCATCATGATTCATCACATTAGCATTAACCAAATGTTGGGCATATGGTATATCCTATCTATGTTTGGGTAGGCATGTTGGCTTCTTGGAAGCGGAAAATGTAGCAGAAAGAGAAAAAGTCCATGAGAATCCCTCTAGCATGGTCCGTCTAATGCAATAATATTAGAGAGGGTTACAAGTTTGTACATTGTCATTGAGGAAGTCTTAGCAACTATAACTAATCGATCAATGTAGATCTAGACCTTCTAATCAACATTGTGTTGCATCTTTCCAGAACATCAACCATAACTTATTTTTGGGCTATCTGGGAAGTGCCCTAGGATGCATGTGAAACCCTGAATTCGATGGTGGATTACAAGATTTTTTTCACAGAATGTTTGTGGCAGAATGCCATATTTTTTCTATAAAGTGGCATGGATCTCGAGGTCTGAAAGGTGAACATGTTGACTTGATAATTCACCCTAAAGTCACCTTCAATAGAATGATTTATTCCGCAAGTGCTGTCAGGTTGTGAAACATGATGTTTTGTGGTTAGCCTCCTATTGTGGAACACAACTTTCAATAATACATACCTACTTCTGGAATCATATACTATCGATAAAGTCGCTCATCTAAAATGAACTCACGATTCTAAGTCATTTTTATGGTATTCACAAGAGCACTTGAAGATGAAGGTTTAAGGTCGTCGGCCTCTTCCCTCTCTCTCTCTCTCTCTCTCTCTCTATATATATATATATATATATATATATATATATATATATATATATATATATATATATATATATATATATATACTCTATCTCTCTCACACACGCACACACACACACACATATATATATGGGCTCATCTTTAATACCTGCGCAGGTAGCCTGATTTTTCGCTACCCGCCCATCCAAAAGAGTAACTATATGGTATACAAGAGTAACTCTGAGATCAACAGAGTAACTATGTGGTACACAAGAGTAACTCTAAGAGCGTAGAAAACATACAGTCAGTAAATATATGGACGGGTTTTTGATTTGGGGGGGGGGGGCAAATGATATTATTTTTGGATGAAATTTTTTAGAGAGATAGATAAAATACTCCTCTACAATTGCAAAAAAAAAATATCAGGAAGGGTGTGTGGGTAGCTACCCGTGCGGGTATTAAATAGATCCCATATATATATATATATATATATATATATATATATATATATATATATATATATACATATATACATATATATGCATATATATGTATTAGTTGTTATTAGGGGTTTCTCAATCCTTGTAGGCTATAATGAGAAAATCATATGTTGTATCCAGAGAGCCTCCTATCATATTGTATCATATCATATATATATATATATATAGAGGAGTGGAGAGGGTCGGGTTTCCCAAACCCTAATATGACTAGGATGTGAACTCCATCGTAGAAAGTGGGATTATGTTGGTATGAATGCCCATAGAGCCAATTATGTAATGATTGTAATGTGGTTTTATGTGATTGATTTGATATTAATAATACAAAGCAGGTTTATTTTTCTACTTTATTTAGTTATGAGATAATAATGTAACATAATAAATGTCTAAATTGATGATACTCGTGACTTATGTATTCAGGTTTAGGTGGACAGTGAGATCATATGTATGATAAGACTTCATATATTCTTGTTATGTCCCTAGTTGGATGTTAATGTAGAATTTAGAGAATGGTAATACATAAGACTAGAATGTGTGTTGGTTGATGACATAATCTCATTAGTCATGATATGTGATATCAAACCAAGCACATATGTACTTGTTAGAGTATAATGTACCAGACAGACCCACCTTGAGAGTGATATACGGAGACCATGGAATGATAGTCAGAAATTGCTCCCATAGTGATAGTGGTGATTGTGGTTCTTAGACCTGAAGTGGCTACACTCATCACATGTGGTTCGATGTACTTTAACATCATCCAACGTGATTGTGAATAAGGGTTACCATAAAGGTGATACTTAGGTACATTGTGACACATGGGGATTGATTCTGAGTGATGTAGATAGGATTTGTCCCTCCTACAGGAGATTGATATCTTAGCCACTTGATAAGTGAGACTGAGGAATGCATGGATATACTCATGTGAGTCAATATGAGATATTGACCTCAAATGTATCTCAACAGTCTGCTCCAATTCAAGGAACATGGATTGAATGTTGAAGAGGATGACGATTTCATGCTTTGATCTGGATATCAGGGACAAATAAAATATACGATCAGTATGACACTAATCACATATTGTAGGTCAAATTTGTTCTTTAACTTTCTAATTAATTAGGCAACAATGATGTATTTCTAGATACCGCTCATTGCTTGTGATGTCACAAATCAGTTGTGGACATTCAGTGCCAAAACTTGGGACATATAGGGTCACACGCATATGATAAACCTAGAAAATGAGTTTAATCATGAATATGTCTTAAACTTGGTTACTAAAGTGTTAGCTATACAATTTAAACAAGTTGAGTGTCAAAAATATAAAATGACCAGTTCAGCAAGTGAATAGATTGGTTCAGATGTATGAACCAACCGATTTAGGTTGTGAACCAACTAGTTCGTTGATCAATGAGATTGGATCAAGGATTGATGTTGCTATCATGTTGTGAATTAATCAAATATTAAAAGCCATTATGATGGAAAATTGGGAACATAGTGAATCGATTGATTCAAGTGTTGAAATGATTTACTCGCATGTGAACCGATTGTTTCAATATTGAAATGACCGGTTCATGGTTCACATGTTTTAGAAAATTCATGAAATTTGATGTCATCAACTCCGAGTTGATCTGGAAACCCTGACCCTGACCTTCCTTTTAATAGAGGGGTAGTCTAGGCTTTTAGAAGACATGACGCTCTCTTACAAGTGTTGTCCTCTCTAGTTGTGGTAACTAGAGATCCCTATCAAGTCTCACCCATAAAAGGCAGAGAAATCAAGGAAGAGATAACACATGAGAGTGAATCAATGCTTGAATGTTGACGTTTAAAGGGACAACTCCTTCATGTTGGCTCTGGTAGCACAATATGGAGTTCTCGATGGTCTGCTTGGACTACATAGAGGAATACACAACTTTGTCACACACTAGGAGGACTTTGTCAATCGCCATCTATGGTGCCAGACCAGGAGGCCACCGTTGACAGCTGTCCAGATGCAACTTGAGAAAGAAGCACCGAAAAAGAAGGATAATTTCTAGACTTGCTCTGGAACCAGGTATATGCCTTGCAACATTCCTTCCTAGTTTACAATTTTGTAAATGATTTGCTGTCTAAGGGGAATATGACATAAAAAATTTTATTTTCACTGCCAATACTGACACCATATTTTTTGTACATGCATGTATGTATATATATGTACATATGTATATATACATGTATGTAGATATATATGTATGTAGATAAATATATATATATATGTGTGTGTGTGTGTACGTACATACATACGGACACACACACACACATGATATACATATTCAATTTATACGTGTTGCCCTAAAATATTATATGATCATTGTATGTGGTTGGAAGGTTTTATTCCTATTTTATAACTCAGTTTGCATATCGAGTCTCTCTCTCCCCTTTTTCATATGTAAAATATTAATACTTTCCTTCCTATGATCCCCTTGAATGTAACTCAAGGTTTTTCTATTACAGTGTAACAAGTTAAATTGGAATAGGATAATTTTTTTAATTTTCTATTATGGAAAAAAGGTGTTCTGCACCAGACAAATCGACCAATTCATAAGTCTAACCAATCGACTAGAGGATCGAGGAGGACTAATGATAGGAGGAGTCCATCGATCGATTGGTGGCTCAATTGACCGACTTAAGAAGTCCAAACATTGCTTGAACTGTAGATCAATTGAACAATCTAAGTGACCAACCAACCGACCACGAGGCCAACTGATCGGCTAAAGAGTTGAGTCAATCGACCCAGTCTGGTTCTAGCACAGAAATTCTTTAACAACAAGTTGCTACATACGGTGTGGACATTAGGTGGTAGCAATTTCTTGTGGCTCCAAGGAATTATATTAGTATCACCATAACCATCTCTTGTATTCTTTAATTGCATATTTTTTTATTTATGGATATACATGTATTATAAGTATGTGGTGATTGGATATGCATATTTATTTATATAAAATCCTTCAATAAATATTAAGTCTAATATGCTTTCCATAAGCAACACACATGAAAAGCTTGATTGGCCAAGCATTGGCATGCCCTAGCGTGGTGCACCATCCATCTCGTGAAAGTGTGATAGCAGTTGTGTGGGTTTGCCTTAGCAGGGTGCATATTCTATCGTGCTAGCTTATGGGTCAGACTTAATTAGGTGACCTTAATAGGATTGAGTGCCTAGAAGAATATAGATGAACTATGACAAGGAGTTTTGCACACCATCCATCTAGAATTGCATAAGAATTGGCAAAAATTGCCTACCTTAATAATTGGTTATGAGCGCCAGTGTTGGATGGATATTGACTTAATTATTTTGGATCTTGGCTCACTAAAAGATTGCTCGTTGCAATCTTTCAAATTGGTAGTGAGGGATATCACTTTGAACAAAATAGTGTAAGCAGTAATTAATTAAAGTCCTAACTAATATCGTCAATATTATCAAATAAAATCAAAAGTGTTTTTGAAAAAGTGTAAATTTTACCCTTGTAGATATAATGGAAAACACACAATCATTGCTATCAGTCCTTGAGAAGGACAATTTAAACGGGATAAATTTTCATAACTAGTTCAAGACTTTCCTAAAACACCGGTTCCAGTGGAACCCACTCCATATGCGCCTAAAGTAGAAATGGATTCTTGCTTGAGAACACCAATAATGATGTGGACATGAAAACCCTTATGCTGGGTTGTATGAACTATGAGTTGCATTAACAACATGAAAAGTAAGAAAAGGTATAATGTCTCAAAGGTGTGGTGCAAACTAATAGATGGATATCTAGTAGAGCCCCATGTGCTCAATATGATTGAGCATGTGAAGCTTCTAGATAGACTGGGATTTTCTTTAGGTCAAGAGTTGGCCACAAATATGATTTTGCAGTCACTTCCTGAATCATATAGCCAATTTATTAAGTGTTATGACTTGAGTAACATGGCTAACATGTAGTATGAGTTTCTTGACATCTTGATAAATGTAGAAACACAAATGAAGAAGGACAAACCTATGACGGTGATCAAAGGAATAATGTCCAAGGACAAAGGCAAGGCCAAGAAGAGTTCTAAGGCTAAGCTGAAGTCCAAGTCTTCTGCACTCAAAATAAGGAGAGGGGTTAGTCCTTTTCACTCAAAGAAATCGAGGAATATGTAGAAAGGGATAGAGATCTCTACTTCGGGTATATACGTAATTGAGATTAACTTTTCTACTTCTTCATCTTGGGTACTTGATAGTGAATGAGGATGTCACACTTGCTCAAATGTGGATGATCTGAAAAGAAGTAGACCTTTAATAAAAGGTGAGGTGAACTACATGTTGCTAATGAAGCAAGAGTTGCTTCCAGTGTAATTGGAACCTATGAGTTATCTCTCCCAAGTGGGCTTATAATAGAGTTTGAGAACTGCTATTAAGTACCTTCCATTAATAGGAATATCATATATGTATCTTGTTTGGACAAGAATGGATTTTCATTTCTTATAAAGAATGATCGATGTTCTATTTGTAAAGATGGGATCTTTATTGGCAATGCAACAATGTTTTATGGTCTATACTTGATAGATCTGAAGACAAGTTGTATAACGTAAATAACAAAAGAAAAAACTCGATAACTCAGACCAAACATACTGGCATTGTTGTCTAGGGCACATATATGAGAAACACATCTCCAAACTCCATAAAGATGGTTATTTGGACTCTTTTGATTTTTAATCAATACAAACATGAGAATCTTATTTGTTGGGCAAGATGACATAGACTCCTTATACTGGAAATATTGAAATGGTAAGTGATCTATTAGGACTATTACATATTGACGTATGTGGGACTTTTAGAATTAATGCTTGATGTGGTTATCAATACTTCATTACCTTTACTAATGAATTCATTAGGTATAGTTATGTTTACTTGATGAAACATAAGTCAGAAATCCTTGAAAAGTTCAAGGATTTCATGAATGAGGTACAAAACCAACTTGGTAAAAGCATTAAGGTACTTCATTCTGATCGAGGTGGAGAATACTTAAGCTAAGAGTTTGAGGATATTCTGAGAGACTATTGTATCATATCACAATGGACTCCATCTAGAACACCATAATATAATGGTGTATCAAAAAGAAGGAATCACACATTTTTATATATGGTATGATCAATGATGAGTTTTTCTTATCTTACAATTTCTTTTTTAGGAACATGCTCTACAAACCACAATATTTACACTTAACCACATATTATCTAATTCAATTGAAAAGACACCATATGAGATATCGTACCCGAAGCATCCCGATGTGCCTTTTATGAAGATTTGGGGATGTAAAGCTTATGTCAGGAAAATATTTCCTGAAAATCTTGGACCCATATCTGATAAATATTATTTTGTTGGATATCCCATGGAAATAAGGGGACACTACTTTTACACTCCATCTGAAAAAAAAGTCTTTGTTGCCAGGGCTGGTGTATTTCTTGTAAAAGGAATTTAATTCCAAAGGAATCAATGGGAGAAAAGTACAACTAGAAGAGCTTCAAGACCAACCAGAATACATTAAACTTGTAGAGGTACAAGAGGAAGGAGAGTCAAAAATTATTGTGAAATCTCAACCTCCACATGTAACACAAAAAATTTATAGATCTAGTAGGACACACCTTGAGCCTAAAATATTTAACTATTTTATGACTCGAGACAGAGGTGAGTTGCTCACATATGATGATCCCACAAACTACCTAGAGGCTACTAAGGGACCATAGTATGAGTAATGGCTTGAGGCCATGAGATCTGAGATGGAATCCATGTAAACCAACAAGGTATGAACCTTGGTCGATCCACCTAAAGGAGTAAAACTCATAGGGTGCAAGTGGGTCTTCAATAAGAATATAGACATGGATGGTCATGTACAAACCTATAAGAAAAGATCGATTGCAAAAGGTTTGAAAATAGTTCAAGGTGTCGACTATGATGAAATGTTTTCACTAGTTACCATGGTTAAGTCCATCAGGATTATGTTTGCCATTGTAGGTTTATGTAGATGACATACTATTGATGGGGAATGGCATTCCTACTTTACCGATGGTAAAGAACTGACTAGGAAGTACCTTCTCTATTAAGGACTTAGGTGAAGCATCCTATATCTTAGGAACCAAGATCTATAGAGATAGATCTAGAAGACTTCTTGGCCTAAGACAGAGTGCATAAATTGACAAAGTGTTGAAGAGGTTCAACATGCACTACTCAAACAGAGGTAATTTGCCCATGTCTCACATAATTAGCCTCTCTAAAGCCCAATGTCCCAATTCTTGTGAAGAAAGAGATCACATGAGTAAGATTCCACATGCCTTTGCAATTGGGTCTATCGTGAATGCAATGTTATGCACTCATCCCGATGTCTCGTATGCCTTAAACATGCTGAGCAGATATCATTCAGATCCTGATGAGAGTCATTGGATCGCTATAAAGAACATCCTTAAGTACTTGAGAAGAACTAAGGATTCGTTTCTTATATATGGTAGTGAGGAAGAGTTGGTGGTAGAGGGTTACACCGATACAAGCTTTCAAACTGACAAAGTTGACTATAGATCACAATATGGATTTGCGTTTTACCTAAACAACATAACTGTAAGCTAGAAGATTTCCAACCAAGAGACAATTGCTTATTCTACAACATAGGACAAGTATATTTATGCATCCAATGCAGCAAAGGAGGCTTTTTGGTTAAATAAGTTCATTTCTGATCTTGGGGTGGTTTTAAGAATTAGTGATGTAGTAGATCTATATTGTGACAATAATGGAGCAATTGTACAAGCTAAGGAACCCAGATCGCATCAGAGTTCCAAGCACATACTATGATAGTTCCATCTCATATGAGATATCATACAATGAGGATATGTGAAGATTTGCACAATACAGACAGAAGGAAATGTTGTTGATCCATTGACAAAAGCACTTAGAGCACTTGGAATAAGATTCATGAGTGACGAGCTCTAAGTACAAGTGGCGGTCTATTGGTATGTATGTCTAGATAGCCAATCATGTGATGATTGTAATGTGACATTATGTAATTGATTTGATAATAATAATAAAAGGAAATTTTGTTTATTCTATTTTTTATTCAGTTATGACATAATGATGTAACGTAATAAATGACTAAATAATGATGATACTCTATGACATATGTCTTCAAGTTTAGGACATGAACAATGAGATCATATGTATGATAAGATTTCATTTATTCTTGTTATGTCCCTGGACGAATGTTACTGTGGAAAAAATAGACAACAATAATACATAAGACTAGAATGTGTGTTAATTGATGACAAAATCTCATTACTCATGATATGTGGTATCAAACCAAGCACATAGGTACTTGTTAAAGAGCAATGTACCAGACATACCCACTTTTAGAGTGATACATGGATACCATGCAATGGTAGTTAGATTTAGCTTTAATAATGATAGTGGTGATTGTGATTCTTAGACTTGGAAGTCAATACACTCGTCACATGTCTTTCGATATATTTTGACATCATCCAACGTGACCTTGAATAAAGGTTACCATAAAGGTGATGTTGGAGTGCACTATGACACATGAGGATAGGCTGTGAGTGATGTAGATGGTATTTGTCCCTCCTACAGGAGATTGATATCATAACCACTTGATACACAAGACCAAAAAATGTATGGTCATGCTCATGCGAGTCAATATGAGATATTGTGATCACATGTATCTCAATAGTCTGCTCTCAAGGAGCATGGATTGAGCATTGAACAACATGAAGATTCCATGCCACGAGTTCAATATGGATATTGGTGAGAAAGGAACTATGCAATCACTATAATACTAATCAAAACATGTAGGTTGAAGTTGTTCTCAAACTTTTTAATTTCTTGGGTATCAATGATGTGTTTCTATATACCACTCATTTCTTATCATGCCATAAATCACTTATGGACATTCATTACCAATGTAACTTGGGATCTATAGGGTCACACACATAGGATACACCTACAAACAGAGTTTACTCATGAATATGGTTTAAACTTGATTACTAAAATGTTAGGTATTCAATTCAAACAAGATTGTGTTTCAGAAATCTGAAATGACGAGTTCAGTAGGTGAACTGATCGGTTTAGATGTATGAACTGATCGGTTCAGGTTGTGAATCGACTGCTTGGTTGATCAATGAGATTGGATCAAGGATTGGTCCTCATTAATTGGATATCAAAAGTCAGTATGACTGAGAATAGGAAACATAGTGAACCGATTGATTCAAGTGTTGAACTGATCGATTCACATGCGATCCAATTGGTTCAAATGTTTAACCAACTAGTTCATGGTTTGTAGGTTCTAGAAAATTCATGAAATTCTATCTCTTTAACTCCCAATTGATATGGAAATCCTGATCCTGGCCCTCCTATAAATCTAGGGGTAGTCAAGGCTTTTAGAAGACATGACACTCTCTAACAAGTGTTCTCCTCTATAGTTGTGGTAACTAGATAGCCCTAGCAAGTCTTACCCATAAGAGGGAGAGATAGCAAGGGAGAGACAACATGGAAGAGCGAATCGATGCTAGCACATTGAAATTCGATGGGACAACTCCTTCCTATTGGCTCTGGTATCACAACGTAGAGTTCCTAATGGTCCTCTTAGACTATGTAGAGGCGTAGAGACATTTGCCACCTGCTAGGAGGATGACCAGGAGGTCGCCGCTGATAGTTGTCTAGGTGCAACTTGACAAAGAAGCACTCTAAAACAAGGGTAGTCACTAGACTTGCTCTAGAATCAGGTATATGATTTGCATCGTTCCTTCTCAATTCATAGTTGTTGAGATGATCTGCTGTCTAAGGGGAATATGATAGTAATTTTTAGTTACCGTTGCCATATCTTCCGTGATATTTCCAAACACAATTCCTCCATGCAATTGGTCCCACAGAATGCATCGAACCTTGAGTTTTGGTATTATGCATGGAGACTTGCCTTCTTCTCTAAGAAGCAGGTCCCTTACTTATGAAAACAAATTTCCAAAGTTTGGATCCATAATCAGTTCCATCTCCTTGAAACTTATTCTAAGGTCCCTACATTGGTAACAATTGAGTCTAAGTAAACCTACCTTCAAGCTATCTCTCTACATGTGACCCGGTAGGAACCATAATATGTTGGGATTGGATTCAATAATAAATATTAAAATCCACAAGAAAGATGAGGCGTCTAGTTGCAAATCATTCTAGGATTTGTCAGACTATACTAAACCGTTAGTGACCAATGATATCCTGTTGTATAATCCATATGTCACATATATCCAGATTGAACTAGTAGCATGAACACTTCATCTTTGTCACATTCAATACAAGTTCCTTGATATCCAAGTAGATTAGTAAGATTATTATTAGCTCAAAATCACATATTGGATCACATGATAGTTGTTATGCATTAGTCTTGTCTCACTGATCAAGAGGCTTAGGTTTCTCTCCTGTTATATGGGAAGGAAAAATTCCTTTCGAATGTGTAAAATGATTATCATTATACCCAATCACTACCTTTATAACAACCTTCTTCAAGATCACGTTGGGTAGTGTCAAGGCATGATGATTTCCATATTACCATTATGATGAATTTAGGTCGAAGGACTACAACACCAGCATTACATTTGATATCATGTTATAAATATCATATAATGATACATGAATCACTATCAACGATGGTCTTTCCAATACACTTTTTCTCTAACATGTACCTATGTGTTAGACTTGGTATCCAACACCTATGACCAATGACACATGGTCATCAACCACCCCCACATACTAGTCTCATGTGCATTCTTGTTGTTCAATCAATAATAATACTTGACTAGAGACATTTCAGAGCATTGTTATTAGATCCATTAGGAAGTCATGTTTTAATCATGTACTTGGAAGTCCCATGGCTTTGAACCAATAAATTCAAGAAGATTTATTATGTACATTAATACAATAATCAAATGTGCATCAATAAATAGAATTGCCTTTATTAATCAAATCAAAACTTAAAAATATCTATGTAGAAATCATCATATGATTGGATTCTAGGACATATACACCAACAAGGCATATGATCTCGTAATAAAAAATGAGAATGACCACATCAATCCAATTTATAGTCAACTACGAAACACATGTCCCTTCATATTTGTAGAGTCTTGGAAACATAATTCGACCAATAAAAAGAATGCCTCATTTCTGTAACACATGTTCCTTCAGGGAAAAGAATAAGAGTTATCAAATTTGCAGACTCCCCAATATTAGTATCTGTGTATGGATTACAAATAGGGATACACAACTTCAATTAAATAAGAGTAGTGTGACATAGAGATATATTGCTTCAGTAAATGGTGGATTATATGAAGCCCAGCCTTGTTTAGATAGATAACCTTCATTAGAAGACTAGTTGAGTATAATGAAAATGCTTAATTAGATATAACCATAAATGTTTTAAAATTTTAGATTTTAATTTGATTTTACACTAAAATATGTCAAACTGATGGAACTATGACTAGTAAATAAAATTCATAAATGTATATTGGCTAAAACTAGATTAGGGTTGTTAAGGAGCCTCATTAACATAATAAAAAATATAGAATGATGATTGTGGCACTTTAGCAGTTGACTTTAGAATGCACAATGACCATTATCTGTCTCCAACATAAAGTTGACCTTGCTTAAAAATTTTAAAATTCATTTTGGACCTTTTTACAAGATTCCCAAGCATCTTAATTAATTATGTCATCTTAATTATGACTTAAAAAACCTCAAAGCCACAATTGTATCCCTAAAATCAGTGTCTAAAGGTGCATAGGTGATCTTGGTTGGTTTTTTTGAGATTTTTCCTGAAAGTTTATCTAACCCTAGTTCTAACCCTAAATTAGGTTGAGTATTAATAAGTTCCATACTTATTTTTTAATTAATTATATTTTAGTTATATTATTTGAATCTCTACTTTTTTAAAATTGGATAAAGAAAGCCTAATTTGTCTATCTTTATCTCTATTTTTGTCATTCTTTGATCAAGTAATGATCTTAAGATATGGGTTTCATAATGATTTTTAGATTTTGAGAGGTTGGTGGAACATAATTGATTTATAGAATACACCTATTTCATACAACTAAGGTAACTGATGCCACTCTTACATATAGAGTACACCCTAGTACAACTCAACCTGACTAAATTAATTCTTTTTTACACTACTTTTAGCTATTTTGTGGAACTAGGGTGAAAATGGGTGGTGTTTGTAATTGATGCATTATCTATAGTAATTTATTAATACTACACATGTTTAAGCATAATTTATCTCCTTTTCCATAAATTTTCATGTAATCACTTTTTTAATATAAGCCTGAATTTGACTTTTTTTTCTTCTAATCAGGGCGAAAATTTCTAAACCTTAATATTTGAGCTAAAAACTTGGTCTTGTAGTATATAGTGGGTTATATAATATGGAATGAGTACCAGATATGTTTTTTGAGGTATAAAATCTTGAAATCATCAACCTTATCATTTTCACATGTTTCCAAGTAACCTTGCTTTCAATGTTGGAATAACTCAAACTAGACTACACAGACATTTTATTTATTGTAAAGACTTTTATAGGGAAATGAAATTTTAAGATTAGTATCTGAAGTCATTGACCTTGTACATGATAATTATCCTAAATACGGGATATGAGAAGAATTTAAGCTTTCTAGTTAAGCATTGACTCTAATAGTGTGATGTAGGGTTTTGTTCAGGTGAATGAATAGATTTATTGGATGGTAATAGAAAAACTTATTGAGGGAATAATATCCTATTGTAATATGTGAATTTAATCGTCTACCTTTCATTACGTAAAGTGGCCATTCTTATCCAATTTATATATGAATTAGGTGTGTCAACTTAAATATATATGTTTTATTTTTAACCATGTATATAATATGTGTCAATAGATCCTAGGGTTATTGGGAATTTGAAATACATGTAATCATATGTATTAATCGACAAAACATGGGAAATATAATGATTGTTCCAAGCATAATGATGTATGCATATACCAATCAATTTCTAAGTAAACTTGGAACCCCTTGGTTTCATAATGTGAATCTAAGATTTAAACCTAAAAACAAATTTAGAGAAAATATATAAAACTAATAGGTTACGACTCTAATACACAAGTAGAAGGTGTGAACATGAATTATGGGTAATAGAACGTTCACACATTCTAATTTTGTATTATATTCATAATTTTATTTTTCATATTTAAACCATATGTATTATTAGGCTTAAGGCTTAGTATCAATTTAAATTCATAATTCCTCAAATGGTGTGAACATTTCCTAGAAGACTCGACCATACACTACATTTTAGGGTTGTCAGGGATTGTCCTAATTTAAGGAAAATCCTTACACAAGAATTATATAATGATAATCTAATCAAGAGTAAATATTATGATGTTACTATTAGACGTTCTAAAATAATTGGTACTCATATTATAAAGGACTTTGATTAAAATAGTTAAATGAAATCATTTACAAAAGTGTCACTACATGTGATATAACATAATAAAGATGGGTTCAAGGTGAGATAGTTGGAAATCAAGGTGAGTTGAATTGATGTAGTATTAGAACATAATTGATCTAAAAATGAGAATAAATTTGTGTTTGATCTCTTTCACTAAATTTAACTAGGTTTACTTAATTTCAGAGAAAGGTGAAAATAATCTAGTTAAATGAACCTAAGAGGTTTATGTAAAGTATGTTTGTAATCAGAGATAGAATAAGCAAACGAATTTCAATTAAGTCAAAAAGTTATAGTAATGGATTTATGAACATAGGTTTATTCATATTAGATTGATTCTTACATTTTTAATTCAAAAAACTTATCAAATTTTGATAAATGAAAATGTGTAATTTTTTAGAACATAACATACCATAAAAGAGGATAATAAAGTAGGGCATGATTTTTAATTACTTAATATGACATTCATGCTTTTTTTTAAATGAAACTTTAATGATGAATTGTATATGTTTCTCTATAACTCAATAGGTATGCAAGTATTGTGTTGGTTCAAGAATGGGATTCACTCTTATTCTTCCGCAATATTATTCAAAGATGGAGGAACTAAATTTAGAAAAACTCAAGTAAATTGAATTATGTGTTACATCTTAACATCTTTTGAAGAATATTAAGATATAGACATCATTTTTATCCCAATATTGATATTTTTTATCTTCTCATAATTTTTTTATACAAACATCAATCATATTAATAATGAGGAATTACGATGCATGCAATGAGATGGATATTTATATAGACGATTATCATAAACTATTGGGGAAACTACTTGATATGTTAACATCTAGGGAAAGTGGCCTACATAGAAATTTCAAATGGAATGATAAGATCAATGCTATGGAACTCAAATGTTATTTTTCACTTATACTTAATTTTATATTGATTATTTTTCTCGATTTTTATTATGAAATCACCCATTTGCATAAATACTATAGGTGTTAGCATTTAAATGAGAGAATACTAAGTGAGTCAGATATATTGAATTAATGGTTTTAGCATGGAGTACTCTTTAGAAAGGTGAGTAATGTAGACCACCAATCAAGTAACACTCTAAATCACCATAGTTCATTAATTTCTTGAGCATTTTAAATCTTTTCTTTAGATATGTAGTAGAAAATGAAATTAGTACTCTTGTATCAATCTAGAAGTCCTTGTGAATGGTCCCAAAATTGTATACATGTTCCATACACAGGAGTTGTAGAGTCTCACTCAAAATGTGGATTCAACTTTGAAAATAGTAACCAAGAGACTAATGGGCCTCCTGTAGAGGAGCAACATGTATCAAGGTACAACTGTCTTGCTATAAGGGTATGTTGTACTACGTTCTTCACTATACTCATACATATAGAAGTCTAGTTTATACCATCACCGAACCTATTTTCATAGGCTTGTTTTGTATCTGTCTTGTATACTCTAGTTAAAATAACAGAGCTTTGATAGTTCATATTCCATTGAGTCCATTCATGGTTATTGATACAAGTTGACTTCATGGTTTTGGTGGTAGTTGTAGTCCTTAGACCTTTCAGTGGGATATTTGGACTTGACCCATATAGGTGTATCTTAGTGGGTGAAACCAAAAATAATTCATGATACAATCACAATATGAAAACCAAATGATTGACTTGAGTATGATAGTTTATTTTTACGTTGTTTACATTTAACTTGTTTAGTTGCCTAGATTGTTAGTTCTGAGTCGATATCAGTAGTTAGTTTTAACAATTGTTACATAATAACATTTTCCGTGTTTAAATTACATTTGACTTGTAGTTATAGTTTTGAAAATGAATATGTATATTCTGTCTCAACCTTTTCATGTTTTATTTCTTTTGAAATTGTGTGTCCTATATGACTGGCTTATTCTGTAGGTATAATATAAACGTCTTATAGGGCCAGGTGAGAAGAAATTAAAACAAAAGCTTGTAATTAGAATATATATCCATCCCATGTTACTTTCTTAGGGTCGGTGTGTGTCACAGTATAATATGTTGTTTTTTTGCATGTGTGATTGCTATAAACAAAACTTGCATACATTAATCATCTTGATCTACTTTTTCTAAATTTGATTGAGTATTTTAACAAATAGAATAATAGTTACAACTAACAAATCAATGACCATTGTCAACTCTAATTTGTTCTTTTATTTCTAAAAGTAAAAAAAAAAAATCTTACATCCACTTCAATTGTTCACACAGTGATGCTTGTTATATTATGTCAGGTTTAGTTTAAGGTCATCGTAAAGGCTAACACTAATGTTAAGTAGAAATATAGTCTCTATGATTTTGGTATGATAGCCTAGGTTAGATGATCTCGACAATAGGTTTTAGGGTCAAAATACAACCAAGTGTTGATCATGATAAGGATAAAATGCACAATGTCTAAATTGGTATTCTATTACCCAAGTATATCTGATAAATTGATATGGAGATGCCTGACTAAACTTCATGCAATTACTTTGAGAAAGAATCTAGACAAAGACAACTTAAAAGTAGAATAAATTGAAAATTGAATAGAAAATCTTGAAAATAAAACATAATTATAAATTTAATGATTTGGGATAAAAAAGTCTAGATATCTAGATGAAAGTCTAAAACTTAAAGGTTGTTGAGAAGGTGAAAGACTCACCTTGACAATACAACATGGAGAAGTCATAAAAAACTTATTAATAGAAAATAAAGATGAAGGATGATGTATTGTCTGAAAATATTAAAATAAGTTGAGCTCATGATCATAGAGATTGTGTGTATGTAGCAAAATATTAGATTGATACGATCCAATTGAATGAATTTAATGATCTATTAAATTCCACTAACATACATGAACATTGGAGGGTGGAACTCAGTCACCAGTGCATGGCATCAGGAATATATCTCTCTCCCAAAATCTTCCATTAAAATATGTGTTATATATTCCAAGATTTCCTCTTAATATTTTATTGGTCAATAAATTATTATGATCCTTCATTGCTTGATCACATTTGATCATGAGGGTTATGTGTTTCAGGATATCCGCACGAAGACAAAGATTGTTTTGGGCCATGAGGGACCAAATGGACTGTACAACTTGGACGTACTGAGGTTTGCTACTTATCTGGTATCATCTTCGTTACCGACACTATAATGGACATCATATAAACTGAGATTTGCTACTTCTCTGGACATCCTTCTGCTCCATTTCTTGAGATTCCCAATACAACTATTTTGTATGAACTGGCAAACAAACTCGGGTTGTATTTCATAAGAAAAAAGAGACTAGTTGTAAAAATTTGTATGATATTCTTCATGTTTATATCTGGAGACCTTGATCTATTACTAGCCTATCTAGATTTTGCTATTTTATGACTTTTATTGATGACTATTCTCGAGCAACCTGGTTGCTTCTCTTAAAGGGTCACAGTAATATTTTGGACACTGCTACCACTTTTTCACTAGAATCCGAACTCAATTCTATACAGTTATCGAAATCTTTAGAACTAAAAATGCCTTAGAATTCATGCAAAATTCAATGGATCTGTTTTGTCTGGCTCGGGGTATCATCCATCAGACACCCTGCTCTTACACACCACAATAAAATGGTGTGGTAGAGAGGAAAATCGCCATCTTCTTGAAGTAGTGTGTACTATTCTTCTTCATTATCATGTTCCTACAAGCTTTTGGCCTGAAGTCATATCTATTTTGTGCTACTTATTAACCGCATGCCCTCTTGCGTACTAAAAAATCTAGTCCCTTTATCTCTTTTCTATCCCAATGCACCTTTTTTTGTACTTCTGCACATCTTTGGCAGCACTTGTTATGTTAAGAATATTCGCCTCCAGATGTTTAAACTTGACACATGCTTCACTAAGTGTGTTATTTTGGGATATTCAAGAACTCAAAAAAGATATCAGTGTTACGATTTTGCCAAAAAAAATAGTGATTTGTCAGTGTGGATGTAGTCTTTTTTAACACGTCATACTATTCTAAAAAAGGGTTTGCTTATCTAGTGATCTGTTGGATCCCACTCCCATACCTCAAGTGGTGGAAAATGATTCCCCTAATATAATTGAAGTTCTTCCTTCTCCTTAAGGTTTGCAAGAGAATACCCAAAGTTATGTTCTCCTCCATGGCCCTTCAACAACCACCTTCTTTGTCGGTAGATCACAACACCTCCCAGGTAACTTCTAACCTACATTTTCCCATTAGTCAAAGGAAAGGTGTTCATTTATGCACTCAGCATCTAATTAGTAATTTCTACTCTACAACTAATCTTGGTGCTAGCTTAGCCTATTTTGATACTGCTATCTATGTTGTTTCTATACCAAACATTGTTATGCAAGCTCTTAAGCATCATGTCTAGTGTCAAGCTATTGAAACTAAAATGACTGCTCTTCAGGATTGGAAGACTTGAGATTTAGTTTATCACCCTCAAGACTATTTTACAATTGGTTGTCATTAGATATTCACTGTTAAATACTAGGCAAATGGTTTAATTGAACGGATGAAGGCTCGTCTAGTAGAAAAAGTTTATATTCAAACCTATGGGGTAGCCTATTATAAAAGTTTTTCCCCTGGTGCCAGACTTAATTCTGTATGGGTGCTTATATCTGCAGTTGTGAAAAAATATTAGCCTCTTTTTCAACTTGATGTTGAAATTGTTTTTCTATATGGTGACTTGCACAAGGAAGTCTACACGAGCAACCACCTGGTTTTGTTACTCAGGGAGAGTGTTTCAAAGCTTTAGACTCATTGTAGTGATTTATGGCCTAAAATAAATCCCACAAACATGATTTGATAAATTGAGCCAGATTCTTTTAAAACTTCACTCTCGGCACTCACATTCAGATCGCTCTATTTTTATAAGAACAACTAGTTCTGGCTTATTATTTTTATTGTATATGGGATGATATAATTTTGTCTAGTAGTGATACATGTGGTATTCAAGATACTAAAAGATATCTAGAACAATATTTTGTTACAAAAGATCTTGGCAAACTTAGGTACTTCTTAGGAATTGCAGTTTCCAGATCATCTTTTGGCTTCTTTCTTTCACAACGTAAATATGTTCTAGATCTTCTGACAGAAATAGGCATGCTTGGTACTAAACCTGGTAGCACTCCTTTGGATCAAATACCAATTGGAATGATAAATCTTCACCACCTTATCATGATAACCACCAATACAGAAGATTGGTTGGTAAGCTTATCTATCTCACTGTAACCAAAGCTGACATTAATTCTGCCATTGAACTTGTTAGTAGGTATCTAGATAAATCTTGAAAATGTCACTGGGTTGTTGTCTATCATATCCTTAAAAATCTAAAAAATTCTCCAGGAAAAGGATTATTGTATGTTGGCATGGACACTACAAACTCACTGGATATTCTGATTCTACTTATGTCGATAGTAAATGTGACAGGAAATCTATGTCACACTACTGCACTTTTGTTGGAGGTAATCTATCTACATGCCGCAGTAAGAAGCAGATTGTGGTTGTTGGATCTAGTATTGAAGCATAATACAGAGCTATGGCTCATACAGCTTGTGAATTGATGTGGGTCCAAGGACTCCTCAAGGAATTTGATATCTTTAATCATTCCCATGTACTACGACAATAAAACCTCCATTTTTATTGTCAGCGGTCTCACCTTTCATGAGCACACCAAGCATATCAAGGTGGATTGCCACTTTGTTTCAGAATTTGTTCTCTATGGTCTCATTTGTGCTCCTTATCCCTAGACAAAGACTAGATTGCAGACATCTTTACCAAGATACTTCTCAAGACTCGCTTTGCTACACTAGTGGACAAGCTAGGCCATGTTTGACATCTATGTTCCAAATTAAAGGAGAGTATTAGTATATATGATTTATGCTTTATGTTTTTTTATGTTTTAAACTTGTCTTTGTCTTTAACTTTTCTTCTATCACATATTGTTTGCTTCTATTTCCCACTTACTCTCTTATCTTATAAAAGAGTGTCTTGAATTTGGTTTATATACATCAATAAAGGGGTTTTTTATTTTATAGATATCATTTTGGGTCAAGAAATGGCTCCCTCTCATTTTGATGCTTTGAATGGTAGTCAATAGGTGTAGACATAGGTTTTGCATCGATCAATCATGTCTCTTGTAACAAATTGACGGTGTACCTTCTTTAAGAGAGATTGATCCCAGAGGCAAATGTCAACAATTTTACACCCAAGAAATAGATAGGTTCCCCAGATTAGCGTGCAAGTGAGACTGTAGGGATTTTTTTATTGGAGATGCCTTTAGCTTCACTCTTAGTGATGACTATGTTGAAAACATAATACCGCCAGAACAATGTGTCATTGAGATTTCTTCTTTGAGAAAAGAGAATGATCACTAACATATCGCTTGAAGCCAAGACTCTCTAAGTTTGTTGAACCAAGCTCAAGGAGACTGCTTCAGTTTGTAGATAGAGTGGTAAAGACAACAGACCTTGGTCGAACACTCCCCCTCAGCAACAAAAAACCCAAAGGTTGTTGCACATAGACCTCTTCGGATAAATCACCATGGAGAAAGTCATTCTTGATGTCAAATGGTATAGAGGTTGGTCCATATGAGCAACAAGAGAAACCAGAATCCAAACCAAGGCAATCTTAGTGATGCGTAGAATGTCTCAGAGAAGTCAATGACACAAGTCTGGGTGAAGCCTTTGACAAGCAAACGAGCTTTTAAGTAATAAACAAAGCCATCGAACCAATGCTTGACAACATTCACTAAAAAAGTGGTCCGCTCAAGGCTTAAGCGGTCAACCTAGTAGCTCCGTAGGAATTATTTTTGAAGCGGCCTGCTGGACAAATTGCAGTGAGGCGACTGCTTTGGACCGCTTTTTCCCGCCCCCTTAAGCGGTCAGCCTAGTAGCTCGATAGGAATTATTGTTGAAGCGGCGTGTTGAGTGAATTGCAGTGAAGCGACTGCTTTAGACCACTTTGACCCGCTTAAGCATCCCTCTTAGGCAGGCGACACTTTAAGCGTGCTTTTGTTATAAAAAAAAAAAGTTGTTAGGTTGACAATATAACGATCACGAAAGTGTTACACATACTCTATCAATTCCAGCATTTTAAGCGCGCTTTTGTTAAAAAAAGTTGTTAAATTGACAATATAGCAATCAAGGAAGTGTTACACATACTTTGTCGATTCTTTTTATTGATACTACTTACTACTAATGCTAAATGCTACCAAATACAATTGTCTATGCCTTATGCTATTAAAAAGTATTAATTTTTCCCAAATATCGTTGTTATATTGTTAAAACTCAGTCTTCCTATGACGATATTGTTGCAATTTACCATAAGCAAACAACAAACTAATAATACATCATGTATTAGATGTATTGTACATACCTACCAATAACAATTTACAAATTTGTTTTGAATGTTATTGATGTCTCAGTAATCCTTGCTGGCAGTATACTCTTGAATAATCAATTACTACTGAATAACTAACATAAAATGGTCTCAAGCCCAATTTTTAAACGTTTTTAGGTATCGTTAATAATTTGAGTAGCAAGTAATTATTTATTTCAACACAAGTAATGATATGAAGATTCAATAATGATTTATTACCTTTGGACATTTTCTGATAGTGTTAGTTACTACCAAGCTACTAATTGTTTGCAAATTTTGAAGCTTACCTACTATGTAACTTGAGATGTGTAGAACATTCAAATTAATGAACCATGATTACTTAATCAGGCTAATGATATTTGGATGGTCAGCCTTTAATTAACACTTTGAAGCTTACAAGTTATCCTTTGTTAAACCAATCTAGTACTGGCAAACTATAATTTCTACATTGTTTATATGATGTTTGCTTTTTTCAAAGTGTCTGCTTCGGAACCCGCTTCACGCTTAAGCGCCCTAGGAGGTCCATCCGCTCACTTTCGGCTTAGCGCTTTCCAAAAACTAGCTTTACAGAGAAGACATGTTTCCAACAATGTTCTTACCATGAGCTGGCAAAACAAGGTCCCATGTGTGATTTATCCGCAAAGCCTCCATCTCATCCATCATTGTTGCTTTCCACCGAGGGTGCATAAGAGCATCATTATGTTTTTATGAAATGGTGGTGTTAGAAAGGGTAGTGGCAAGAGCACGAGTTGTGGAGGAAACACAAACAAGACAATAGATTTGGGGGATATGACGTTTAGAAGTATAAGCTCGCTTACCTTTGTGGTGGACAAATGGCCTGTCAGATTGTATTACAAGTGGAACTGAAGATGATGGTGGGGAAGCCGTTTGAGGATCAGCTGTCATTCAGTGCATACCTTGGGTGAAACTGAGGTGATTGTGGTGGCAGAGTATTGATGGCGGTAGGGATGGTAGGAGTAGGTGGAGATGGAAAGGGTTGATATCTAGAGGTATCGAACGAATTGTTGTGCCAGTGTGGGGGCATTACTTTTCTTGGAGAAGTAGATGTCATTTCATGGAATGTGACATCAGCATAGACATGCAGGCAACGGGTACTAAGATTAAAGCACATGTACCCTTTTTGTACCTGTGAGTACCCCAAGAAGATAGTTTGTAAGATGCAAGGTGAAGTTTATCATCCTTAGGATAGAAGTTATGCACAAAAGCGACATAGCCAAAGAACCCAGAAGCAAGAGGGAAGGGGTTCTTCGGCGGGTGAAAAATAGAAAAGGAAGTTTTCCCGTTAAGAACCAGATGACGATTGACAATTTATAAGAAAATAAGCGAATAAAATAGTTTCTGACCAAAAGCATTTGGGTAAGTGAGCCTGAATGGCCAAAGACTGAATGGTATCAAGAAGGTTTGGGTTTTTATGATGGGCAATTCCATTTTGTTGCGTATTGTGAGCATGCGACTGATGATGGATCATACTGACGTCGGGACAAAAAGAAGCAACAATGTCTTGAATATATTTTATGATGGGCAATTCCATTTTGTTGCGTATTGTGAGCATGCGACTGATGATGGATCATACTGACGTCGGGACAAAAAGAAGCAACAATGTCTTGAATATATTCAAGGGCATTGTCAGTACAAAGAATTTTAATACGCAAATCATATTGGACGGAGATCATTTTATGGAAGGCTTCAACGAGAGGAAAAATATCTTCCCGTGTTTTAGTAAATACAACCAAGTCATGCAGGAGAAATTATCAGCAATGGTTAAAATAGTATCTGCAGCCATTATAAGCAATAGTGTGAAATGGGGAACAAACATCACTGTGTATTACATTAAAAAAGGGTTTAGGATTGCTCGAGTTGTAGTGGGGAATGTGATGGTGTTTTCATAACTAGCATCCCTTACAAGGAAGAGAGGGAGAGGGGATAAACAAATGGTCTAAAACTTTATTATTATATAAGGAAGAATAGCCAAAAAGATAGTGATGTTGTAGAGGCGTGCTAGTAACAAGAGCAATAGAGTGTGATGACATATGTGCAAAAAGGTAGTTGAGATCACCAGAGCGGGGCCCTCGTCCAATCATCCTCAAATTCCTGAAATCCTGCATGATAAAGCCAGAAAGAACAAAAGTTAAAAAGCGTTCAATTTACTACAGAAAGAAACACACCTGAATCCAGGTGATTAATCTAACCCTTGTTTTTCTTATATCTTTTTTATTAACAATAGTATTATGTTCCTTTTCCCTGATTTAACAAGTATTAGAAATGTTTGAAATAAAAATAAATAAAATATCATGTAGTTTAAGGGAAATTAACTAATTAACCTCTATAATAGGGTTAATTGTACAAATACACTAATGGATGATTTCAACCTTAGGATGACTCTCTAGAAACTTCTTAAGTGTATTGGTTGACAGAATTAGATAGAATAAAATTACAATCTCATAAATGATTAAAAGAAACAACTAATGCACTAATTATCCACATAAACTGCAAGAACCAAAATCATACACTCAGCATGCTCGAAAGGCGATATTGATGTTAAAATAGGATTCATCATAACTTAATTAGTCGATATAGAAAATTTCATATTACTTGAGCAATGTTTACCCATTCAATTGAATTAGTATAGAAAGACATTGAGTAACTTAGTTTGAAGGAATATAATCAATGCATCACTTTGAATTCCATAAGGTTCCATTGTTAAATTCACCATCACGCATGTTTTATATCAAGACTTGGATCTTTAATCGTGCGACTTTCCCCTGGCTTGTTAGATCATAATTTAGCGATGGAGACATCGTCTCCCTCCTCACGACTACCCTGCTTGGGTTTGTGTACAGTTATGGCCGACACGGTCATCTTTCCTCGCTGTTTTCTCCTTCGTCGAGTGAGTGGATTCTCGAATTTTCTTAGCCTTCATCTCTCCCATTCTTTCTACATCAATTGAGGTATAACTCGGGTCCAAAGAAGACCATTCAGAGAAACGCCCAAAATCTATCTCAACACCCCCGACGATGTTACACCCATAGCCTCGCCCTCCTATTCTTATATTCGAGGGAATTAAAATCACCCAAATTGTTTCCCCAACACCTCCTTTAACACCCAACGTCCTCAATTTTCCTTGAGACTTCCTGAGTTGTTTCCTTCTCTGATGACTGACGGCACTCCACGCCTACTTTGTCCATCATTGCTCAATCGAAGTCAATGTAAGGTTCCTCACCCTCTTCTATCGTCTTCCCGTACTCATTTTACCGTGATTTATATTGGTTTGGTCTACCCATGAGCGATGTCTCCTCTGGTTTTTGGCTGATCGCCGACATGAGCAATTAGTTTCTCCCTGACTCCGGAAAATATGCCAGATCCATCACAGGATCTTGGCGACGCCCATAGAAGGGTTCGTTGAGTCTAGGGGTGTAAACGGTGCGGGTACGGTGCGGGTCTGGCCATACCCATATCCATACCCATCTAATTTAGCGGGTCCGGTTCCGGTTCTAGACCCGCATAATACAAAACCTGGACCCGCACCATACCCGTACCCGCAATTATAGCGGGTATGCGGTGCGGGTATGCGGGTAAGCGGTTCTATAAAACATCATATTATTTATGTAAGATAAATGACTATGTTCTATATATTTTAAGACAACTAGATATTGTTATTATATAGAATGTTAACATGCAATAGTTATATTAGACAATGCTATATTTTATACATTAACATTAATTGAGTTAATTGTTTACATATTTGTAGTCATCGTCATAACGTTTAACTTATGTAGAAAGTAATGTAAATTAGTAGACATTTTAATTTTTAAGTTTACATATAATGTTCATTATTGAAACTAGAATAGTTAATTCTTTATGATATGACTAGTCTCAACCTTATTGTGGTTAGAGTAGGATATAATCTCAAGAATTATATTAATTAGACTAGTAAAGTATTATATATACAACATGTTATTTAAGTAGTTACTTATGTATAGCGGGTCTGGGTCCAAGCATACCCATTATTAGACCCGCTTATATGCATGTCCAAGGGTATACGGGTCCAAGGGTATGCGGGTATAAAAAATTAGACCCGTGACGGGTTTTTTAAGGGTCCGAATTTGCGGGTCCGCGGGTCTACCCGTACCCATTTACAGCCCTAGTTGAGTGAATGCCTCGATGTCTTGCTCTTTCGAATCTTGGGCTCTTATGGTTGTGAGCAACAATGAAAAGTCCTCTTGATGCATGATCCTTGTTATGAATTAGAGCTTGGTCGAGCACCCTCCTCAGTGATATCTGGAGAGATTCATGCCATATCACGGACTCCTTTCCCTTACTCCTTGACCCCGCCAGAGTTCTTTAGGTCCCTTCTCTGTTCCTAGAAGCTTTTCCTCCTAGACCAGAACTTTTGTGCCTCGATCCAAACTTGTTGGGTGGGTTGTGATCCTGAGAACACCTTGGGCATCTTGGCCTCGTGCAAGAATGGTGGGAGATATGGGCATGGCCCCACCCAGGAAAACACCACTACAGCTTTGCGGTCATGGCATGCGGAGGAGAGGATGAGGATAACCCCCCTGTGAAATATGCCCCCCTAGCCCTCGAGTATTCGCAAGTTAATATTAGGTTCTCCAGTGTTATAAGGGGTTGATATTTCATAACAATTGTGCTAGTTTTGAGTTGGCCAAATGACACATATGCCACGTCACATCTAATTAGTTAATAATTAGATGTAAGGACATATTAATCATTCTGACATTTTTCAGTTATTAGAATTTTATTTCAAAATCATATGTAAATATTGGTTTATCAAAAAGATACATTTTTTAATCAGACAAATATACTGCATTTTGTGATATAGTTTATAGAATCCTAATAAGAGTTTTCTGAAAGGGCTTTTCTAGGGTTTAGTTAATTATTATACAAATCATTATTAGCCCTAAGGTAATATTATATTGATTAGGTTTTGGGAGGTCTAACCCTGATTCATAGGAGCCTTTTTGGACGACTTATATCTCTGTCAGGTATGTGCTCTCTTCCAATTTTATTGGGGCATTTAACAACTTAATCTTGAAGCACATTTCTATTGACACTCCTTTTGTTGATTATCATTAACCTCCCTTTGTTGAATATTGAATATTATTCATTGAATCCTCGATTATTATTAATTGGAATCATACTTCCCTTTTATATGAGTCTTTTGACTCCATTTATCATATCTTGGATGTTCTCATCCCTTTGGTACATGAATATTAAATTGGACTATACTATGGTCTTGCATACTCTATTTGCATGTGAGATGTAGACTAGTAATATCTAATCAATGTTCTGAAATGCGTTATGCGGTATGCGTTCGGTCAGGGTACCGCATAGAGTATAAGCGGAATGCGGGAGCATAAGCGGGGAATATGCATTTTTGGATTTTTTAATTAATTCTATATTTTATACATCTATTCATTAAAAAAAATAAAATCATAATCATAAATTTCATGGTATCTAGTTTTGTAGCCTAATAGCCCAAAATGTATCAATGGATCATGATTCATTACATCATGGAAGAAGAAACACATATTTTCCAATGATCAAGAAGAAAAATCAATCAACAAACCCTAATTTTATATAATGTACTAGAATATACAAGTAACAAAACACACTAACACATGCAGTTCATAGCAGAACATTTATTGAATGAACACAATAAGAATAAGCACAGTAACACAAAACATGGTAGTTCAAAGTAGAAATAGAAAAAGAACATCAAAAACAAAATCAAAACATCAAAATGATATGAAGAAATCAAGTCAGTAATAAATAGAGAAGAAAAAGTTGTAGGGAATATAATTTACTCCCTAGGCAGCACACAAATTTGAAACTATGTAAAAGAAAATATCACATCAAATTAATATCTGCAATAGATTCTCCTTTTATACAAGACAAAATCAGAACTGTTGCATGTGCAACAGGTTCTAATCTTAGAGCAAAATAGAAGAGAAAAAAAGAGCAAAAGGAAAGAGCATAATGAAACATTTAGGGGTGGCAATCGGGTCCGGGTTGAGCGGGTCTTATTTCGGGTCAATTCAGGTCAGATCAAATACACTCGACCCGAACCCGACCCAAAAATAATTTCGGGTCATACTTCCTCGACCCAAACCCGAAATTACTATTTGCGGGTTTGACCCGATGGACCCGGTGGACCCGAAAATACCATGTTATATCCAAACCCGAAAAACTCGAAAATACAAACCCGGAAAACCCGAAAATACAAACCCGAAAAACCCGAAAATAAAAACCCGTTAGACCCGAAATTGCTGCAGAATTTGTTGGTTAATTAGTGCTTTACAATCAAAGACTTGTATAAACTATATTATTTTATGTTTGAATGTGTTTAACTTTTATATGGCTAAAATATGAAATATATATATATACATATATGAAGACATAATTTCGGGTCGATCGAGTTTTGCGGGTCGAGAATTGCAAACCCGGACCCGACCCGTAAATAATTTCGGGTTTTTCGGGTTCAGGTCATTTCGGGTCGGGTCAAAAAAATCAAGACCCGAACCCGCTTTAGTCGGGTCGGGTCGGGTCGAGTTTTGCCACCCCTAGAAACATTGACAATTGTAAAATATAATAATATATTTTGCACCACTCATTCAAAATAGAATTATTTCTGAGGTAGCAAAATTTCAATATGTGATCTAAAACCAACTATATAGAAGTTGTCATTTAATTTGGTTGATTTGATTTGAGGTTCTATTTAAGTTTTTTACTTAAGTCATCAAATGAAATGCGGGGCCTAAGCGGCCGCATATGCGGACCGCAGGACGCATATTCGGTCCATGCCCAAAAATAGCACTGCATAGTTATATGCGGAGCGGCTGAGGGCCGCATAAGCATATGCGGCCGCATAAGCGGCCTCATGCGGGGCATATGAGAACACTGTATCTAATAGTAATTTAACCATGTTTTAGACGGTTTTATTCCTCCTGCCAGGCACTGGATTTTATTCCCTCGCCACGTGATATATTTATAGACACTGATTTTATTCTCATGCCATGCACTAGGGTTTTTTTCCACTACCATTTTTATATGTTGGGCACTGAGATTTTATTCCTCCTGTCATGGCTTGTGGTTTATGGTTTCTAAGCCCTACTTTGGATTATTCTAGTCTGGTTGTAATCTACATGCACTTTTTATATGTTGTTAATTGTGATTAAAAGGCAAGAAACTCTTTATTTCATGAGATTGGTTCTTTATGAAATACCTCAAACTTTTGTTACCCATTCTGTAGTTGATTATTTTATTCATTATTTTCTCTTGAACTACCCAATTGATATGGTCCTCTCTTATCCGGATCACCCTTTCATTATACATGTATTTTTTTAATGCCCAAGTATTTTAACTAATGCACATATACCAGCATTTCTGACGCACACCTATTTTTCTTTCTCTATTGGGCGTTGTTCCCAACACACCCAGGGTACAGGTAGTCTACAGAACTGTTTGTTGAGGAATTGTTCCAAGAATAGACATTCGAGATAGACACTGAGATGCCTAGGTTTCCCTCCGCAGACGATCTACTTATTTTTAGTAATTTAATTTAGTTTCCGTATAATTATGAGGTTATGTGATGGTGGATGTGAGCGGCACAAAGCCATTCTGTGTAACAATTATGATTGAGCTATCTGTCAGTATGACAGAGGCATGACGAATGTGGTGATCAAAGGTGGTGAAAAGCTGTTGCATACCAGTCATGTAATGAGTGGTGTCAGAGTCAACAATCCATTTGGAATGAGCAGCCACCATGGATAACCCAATATTACCTTGGGGTGCAGAGCGAGATGAGCTCAAGATGAAGCCTGCGACGGATATACAAAGAATTACTAATGGATGATTAGCAGTTGGCAAAGTAGGCAGAAACAGCATTGAGTGGCTGAACGTGGAGTGGGGAGATCTATCTTCTTGAGCAACACATGGGAGGCGCTCGTACTCAACATTGGTGAGAGCAACATGTGAGGGAGCACCAATTGTAGTAGTAGACAGAGGAATTGTGCACCTTGGTGTCTGGTTCGGGTGAGTAGAGCCTCTTCCTCAACGACGACCGAGTTGGGTTGCTTTCTTGGTGTGATAGTCTTCCTCGACATGATCCAGGCGCTGACAAGTTCACACAACGGGCATGTTGTACACATCTATGTGTACGGGCTGCCGCACCAAGTGCGACCTGGTCCTCTAAGAGCTGCACTGACGTGCCAAAAGATGATGATATATCGGACTAGGAGAGACGTGCATATGCTTTCTCCATAGAGCGTAAGGAAGTCCAGCCTAAGAGCAGCTAGTGAACCGCAACATGAGGATAAAGACAATTCAGAAATAGGCCAACAAGAATAGCATTTCATTCTTTGGTAACATGTGCCAATGTGGTGGAAGAGAAGTAATTAAGTTGATTTCCCAATGCCTTCAATCTTCATGGCGTCAAAGTAGACATCAAGAGGTTGTCTCCATGCTGCTTTGAGAACAGTTTGTCCATTGTATTATTTAGGTGGAGACAATTTTTATCCTGAGTGTAGAACTCCTTCATTCATCACACGTCTTTTGTGTTGCTATAAAATATGTATTTCACAGTGCCATGAGGCTCTATGTTGGCCCTAGAGACAGTAAAGAATATGGTTGTTGTTGGTAGCCCAGGTGGGTCATCCTCTTTTTTTTCTGGTGGAATGTCGGTGATGTACTTTGGTTTGCTGTGAGATTCAAGAAATGCATAGACATTATCCAAAGCAAGTTTTTTCTACCATTTAGTTTGGCAAGTGATATGGTAGGCGAGTTGTTATAAATTATTGTAGAGGCTGGAGCAGCTTTATCAGCATACATAATAGCAAACAGAAATTATTGGGATGTAGCACGTTATAGGGAACATGTTGTCGGAATGTAAGCATGGTAGATGAACTAATTACAAGTTACAACAACAGCAGTACTAGAAGAAGCATGGTACAGAAATAGAGAGAAAGCACTAGCAAAAGACATCACTCTGTAAGATTGAAACACAGGACTTACGTGTTATGATGTTAAAATATGATCCCTTAATGAGGAGACAATGCGCTCACCCATGGGTTTAGGTAAACCACATGGGAAGAAAACAAAAGCGTTGGTGCCCCTTTGCTTTTTAAATTGCTTTATAAGAGAGCAACCGAGGTTTTTTGTTTTTTTCTGCAGAAAAAAAAGGAGATACAGAGGTTGGAATAGAGCATGAGTAATGCCCCCGCTCATAGGAGGCTCCTTTTGTCAAATCCGGGGGGTTGATGCAAGACATGTTGTGCATCCAAAGCATGATTAGAGCTAGTGTTTAGATTAGATTATAGTTGTCGTCTTTTAAGAGAGCATGTTGTCTTTTATTTAATATTGGTTGTCATCTTCAATTTGGTTTGTGGGTCTTAGTTGCAATTATTTCAGTTTGAGCTACATGTAACAGTTGGGGCCTTGTAAGTTCTCAATCAATTAGTTTGTTTCTTATTTTGTTGGGTCATTAGCAGAAATAACCCAATTAAGGCTTCCCATGAGTCATCTATAAACCCACGTCTAGGGATATTGTTCGGCGGTTGGAGTTGATGAATGAATAGTTTTAGATATTGATGTTGCACCACATTGATAATGTAATGTTGTTATTGCAAGGATATGTTCTTTTTTGGAAAAAGAAAACTATAAATGAGAAGAGAGAAGTCCCATACTTCCATGGTTATCAGAACCGAACCGGACCGGCCGGTTGAACCGGGAACCGGTCACCCTACCGGGTCGGTTCCCTCCCAAAACCGGAAATGAAGTCTGACCGGCATCAAACCGGTCTGGTTTCAGCTGAACCGGCCGGTTCTCTCACTTAACAAGTAAATGTATTTTTTCTGCTATTTTTGTTAATTAATATCGAATACTATATACATGTTGGTATATAAATGTTCATCAATAGAATAATATTAATTATTTGGTCTGTTTATCAAGTTATTGTGAACAGTTTTGCTAGTATTCATGTTTCATAACGTTTGCAGGGACATTTTCTATGAGTATCAAAGATATTTATATATTTTTAAACTATTAGCGACATCATGCTGACGTCACCGGTTGAACCGGTCAGACCACTGGTTGAACCAGTGAACCGCAAACCAGAGGCCTCACCGGTTCGCTTACCGGTTCGAGTCTGACAACCTTGCATACTTCCCATATTTGAAATGGGATAAATACATAGATTTGTTGCAGAATAGAATCACAATCCAATTATATCATTTCCTCGGCCGAAATAAGGTTTTGAACAATAAAAGCTAGAAGGATAAACATTTAAAAGTACTTACATTTGTCAAATAAAGAGAATTCCGGCAATTTTGTACTATGAATCGTGTGGACTTAATGTCATGTACAAACCCTGCAACCATGTTAATCAAGAATTTAGTTAGTCCCCCCTTATTAAAACTTTGGGCTATCCAACCCCTAATTTTGATTTACATATTTATTAGTGCATGTCATTTCGTCTGTTATTCTAATTCTTTTGGGCAATTAACTATTAAAATATGAGACATCAGGGTTTATGATCATCTTAACGAAGGAAGATCTCATCCCTTACATCAATATTTAAGAACATTAATATAGTTAGCGCTATCACAGTTCTGTTTTAGAGACACACTCAGATCCATCTAGGGATTGTTCGGCGGTTGGATTTGATGAATGAATAGTTTTAGATATTGACGTTGCACCACATTGATAATGTAATATTGTTATTGCAAGGATATGTTCTTTTTTGTTAACAAAAGAAAACTATAAGTGAGAAGAGAGAATTCCCATACATCCCATATTTGAAATGGGATAAATACATAGATTTGTTGCAGAACAGAATCACAATCCAATTATATCATTTCCTCAGCCAAAATAAGGTTTTGAACAATGAAAGCTAGAAGGATAAACATTTAAAAGTACTTACATTTGTCAAAGAAAGTGAATTTCAGCAATTTTGTACTATGAATTGCGTGGACTTAATGTCATGTACAAACCCTGCAACCATGTTAACCAAGAATTTAGTTAGTCCTCCCCTTATCAGAAACACATATTAAAACTTTGGGCTATCCAACCCCTAATTTTGATTTGCATATTTAGTGCATGTCATTTCGTCTGTTATTCTAATTCTTTTAGGCAATTAACTATTAAAATATGAGACATCAGGGTTCATGATCATCTTAATGAAGGAAGATCCCATCCCTTTTCCCTGTAAAGATTACATCAATATTTAAGAATTTCTGACCTCTGCTTATCACTTATAGTATGCTTGACAAGCACCACATACAGTTAAAAAATATGATGAATTTGAATGTTTACATTTGTTGTGTGAATGGTAGCTCCAGTTGTCATGCCAATCTTCTGATCAGCAACAAGCTTGACATCCATGTTCTGTAAGAAAATTGCAAGTGCTACAATTGCTTCCAGAAAAGCAAACTGGTCACCAACACATTTTCGTGGTCCACCACTGAATGGTATAAATCTGGAACAAACGTTTCAAGAAGCACTGAAGTCACTGTGAAATCATATGCTCATGTATTTTCATGTTGATGACTATAAAATGAAACACAAAAGTTGATCCACAAAAAAGGTGGCAGGTCTTGTAATCAACACAAGAAACTTTTATAATATTAGCTTAAGCATCTGCAGTGATGCTTGATTGTTCTTAACTCTAGACCAGGCAAAAGTACAAAGAGTGCTCACCTGAAATCAGTGTTTGTTTCATTTGGTATTGCTTGATCCAAACTAAATCTCTCTGGATCAAATTCCTCAGCCCTTTCCCACACCTGAGAAAGGAGATATTCAGACGGGCTAATTACAAATTATCGGGAGACTAAATCAGAACTTTTTCCACTTCTTATTCTTCTTCGGCATCATCTTGCTTTGAAGAAAAGCAGATCTGAGGCACGTTCATGTTTGTGCCAATTATGCAATTAAGGAAAGATAAGCATAACTAGCTCCCACAATTTTGATCTAGATTGAAAGTTAGAAGATCGGAACTACATGCAAATTCTCATAATAAGAAAGTTACACCAAGGCCTATAATTAATACACAAAGAAAGTGTCCAACTACATCACCTGTCACAAATTGATGCGAGAATTTCACATCACGTACAGTAAAAACTTTTCTAATCAAGCAGGCAGGTAGAGTTAAAGTGAACCACGTGAGTATCAAAAAAATGAATATTTTCAAAGTAATACTCTGGATCTTTCTTAAAAGGAATTTAGAGCTTCAAGAGAAAAATGACACATCTTGATTAACTGTGGGTCATGCACGAGTTTCTCAACTTAGTTTAGGGCAGCAACTAAAGGCAACTTGGCCGAAATATGCCATTTCAATAGAAGAAATAAGTTACGTCAGTCAGAACAGTCTCATACTTTTGGATATAAAAATGTAACTAGCTTTTATGGCATCACTCTGTTTTTCTAGTAATGCACCTAACTTTTCTTGAATAGAAGTACTATGTCCGCAGACTTTCAGATTTGACCTCAGTCTCTTTCAAGTCTTCATTGGTACCTGATAGGTCTTCTCCGTCAATACTTTTTAGAGCATTAGAACAGTGAACGATTACCATGCAGCACGAATAAGATCTATGTGATAAGAGCTCCAATAATCTTGACAACATAATTAGTTAAGCGGTAGAGTTCATCATAATTGCAGAAAGGTGAGACTTTACAAAATTAGACGGTGTATATGGTGAAGATTACTACTATTCTCACAAAGGCACATTTAACTTTAATATTTGCTTGTCACATATATATGTTTTTCTTATCTAAAGTACTGCATTATGAGTCTTAATTTCATCACCAAGTTTCAGTGCCACATTGGTTATGAGGAAGAGGAAGACAACAGTCGACCCGATATGCTAGCACCTAGGAAGCAAGGACGAGGACATAAGAGAACACGCTATGGACACCGTTTGCGAGAGGAGATTTTAAAAGGTATAGAACACAGACTCGGCACTGATGACAAACAAATAAATAAATATAATGGAATTGATATAAACGACAAATACCCATCTCAAGCTCTAAAGTCATAACACAGCAACAGATAGAGACAAACACAAAAGAAGGATACAATCAATGCCCAAGTTCGTTTACAGTATAAGAGCAGACATTGTAATATGAAGAATAAAACCAGCGGTATATTTACATTATGAAATCACATTACATATTCAATATGAAATCAAACAGTGTAAATGGATAATGATCAAATATAATAATTTTCTATGTCAAATTCCAAGAACAGTAATTATTAGAGTGATAATTTATATTTACAGCAATGATGTATGATAAATGATCATAGATGGCTGATAGTAGAAAAGGGGAGAGACATCATAGCAGTTTGCTGGTGGAAGAAAAAAGCACAGAAGTGGCATATTGTTTATATTTTCTTTATAAAGGAATTTGGTTTGAGCCTTTCATGTCAATGTTGCATCCATGTTATGTCTACGGCATAACCAGCCTTTTGAATAGACTTTAAGAAAACCGACATGTCTAAGCTGTATCCATCGTGTGTCCAATTGTGTCCACAGCATATACGTTCCAACATGTGTCCTGAACGATCGCGGCTGCCCCTGGAAAGTGATTTTGCTTCCTAGACTGACAGTGACAAAAATGTAATGAAAAAATAATAATAAGACAAACATTATATGTATTTTGTGTCATCCGAAAAAGCAAGAGGATCGTCAACTCATAAAGTCATTATAACTATAATAAATCACAAAATTTTTTAAAAACTTGGTAAGCTGAGTTATTCGGGGTGAACATTCATAGGTTGTAAATAGGTACGAATACACTCATAACCTAATACCCTTTAATGCATTAAGTCTATACTTTTCAAAACCACATACCCGCGTATCGATATTTAAGTATATACACTAATTGGAATTCATATACCTATTCATGTATACCCACTATATACACATAGTAATCCACTGGATCCAATTTTATTTAATGGTTGTCACTGAAAACCTAAACCTATGTATAACTAACACAATACATCAGACAGATACCAGATTTTTTCAGCTTGAAGCTGAATATTATAGTGGGGACGGACCTGTGTGAGGATGACAGGCATAGATACTGGACGGTGGGGCTGGTTGGGAACCGATTTGGTATGGTGTGTGTTTTGCATTCAAGACTGGCTAGACGCGACACACACACGGAGGCTTATATTAAAGCTACAGTGGTGACTTTGAAGATCACAAAGGATGCTAGTACTAACTCTGTCATTTTTTAATGTGAGAATATGTTGGTTCTAGACAAGATATGGGGATTGCGTAGATCACCTTGGTGTTTGGTACCGATGATGAGAGAGATTAAAGGCATTATAGATGATAGGAAGGGGCGGAGCCAGGGTCAGAATGTTGTGTGTGTGTGTGTGTGTGTGTGTGGGTGGGGGGGGGAGCCAATTCAGCTTTTATTAGCAAGTAAATGGAAACAGTCATGTCCAGTCCTTGTGCACCGTTTTAGATATATATGTGCTCAAATATGTAACAAAATCATATTTTGTAATGACTTTATTGTCAATCATCCTTCCAAGCACTCCCGTAATGATATTTACTTATTCAAAGGATAAGTATATAACATAAAACTATGATTATCTTCTAACATTACTTGAACTATGGTAAGGTGGAGCATAAGGAAATTGAACAAGTTGCTTTTTTGATGCAAGTTTGCAAGAAAATTGTCTCATCTTGTAAGATTGTACATAGATATTTGTGTAAACAATACAATTGTACACTTTAGTAGTAAAACCAAGAACTATTATGCAAATACACAATCTAATGATCTACTTTGAGAAATTGTGATGAAATTGAACACATTCGTACACAAATTTGTTTTGTCGGCTCTATCTTATAATCATATAAATGGAAAATATGGTTGAAAACCTATAACTTATATCTAAAATATCAAATAAAATTGTGACAATAAGTATTATAAATTGAACCAGACTAATCTTCAAGTACAAAATTCATTGTCTACAAATGATGTAAAAAGAAAAAAAACTTTGGTCAATAAACACAATAATTTAATATCTCATGATATATATGTACAAAATACTTCAAGTAATTTCAAACTATTCATTTTTAGCATTAGAAGGCATCCAATATTCATTTACGGTTGTACAAAGTTTTAGTTAGACATCAGTGTTATTCTCTAGATTTTGGCTAGTTACAAAATATGACACTTCAAATTCGGAGTCAAATCGCTCAAATATGTAGATAGAATCCCAAATCATTAGACTTAAAAATGGCACATTTCTTTATTTAAATTATGGGTGGATTTAAAGGTTCATGGGCCATGGATGGACAGTGAGCTACTCAATGTTCATATAGTAGTGATGGTTCTCCATCTGGACAAAGAAATCTTTTGTCCCATGCTTATATTTATTTAAGATGTGACTTGACAACGCTTTCCTACTAGAGTTTGTGGACCTGGTCAATTTTTCAAACCTTGCTAAACAATTAGGGAGACAAAATGAGTTCTCCCCATGAAACATGACTTCCACTTCGATGGGTGTGGACATGGAAGTTCGTGGAAATGTCGAGGAAACTTCAAGGATTTTTACAACCAAACTTCGGTGCAACTTTGACAGAAATTAAGCTAAAAAAATAGTCATTTTCTGGTGAAAATCGATAGATTTTATCAAATCTTAGCTAAAAACACGATATATGTTTACATATAGCCATCCATATAGGTTTACATATGTATAAATATACACGGTTACATACAGTTGCCTCCGGACTACGAGTTCTTCCATATATAAAGTTTATGACAATAAAAAAAACTACATAAAAATTGTGTAAATCTGTGGTAGATCTAGTAGAGGGGGCGATCTATTAATATTCGCTTAGAATAGTTAAAAATAACATTAAATTACCTGACCTCAAGATGCACCACTTTTCCCCCTCACACAGCAAACTCCACAAAACATCAGAAGAATGTCGCCAACTTCGACTAACATATTTAGAAAATTGAGGAATTTTTAATGGACCTAGGCCAACTCAGTCGACATATGGGGAAATGTCGAGGATATTGTGGAATGAGGATGTTTATGTGGATTCAACATTGCCAGTTGTCGACTTTGATAAAATCGGAAAAATTTGGTCGCATGTCGACGACATTTAATGGCATGGTTCTTCTAGCCAATGTCCACACACTTTTTGGTTATGTTGGGATATTCAGAGGGAGAATAGCCCCAAAAATATGTTGGGAGTTTATAGAAGTGTTCAGCCCCTCACCACCATATCATTCATGCATGGAAGGTTTTCTTACACATGAAGAATCGTGTTCAATATGTACACTATCATATTAGCATTATATTGTGTGGTTTCTTATGTGAGCGGGAGTACAAAAAACTATCACTTCATCATTCATGCACTCGCATTGTTGCAAAGCTATGGTCATATGCGGTTCTTATGTTTATGATTTTCTTTCTTTATAGATCAAGTATATCACCAAGTTCCACAACATCAAGAAAACTCCATCTAATCTTATCTATTCTTTACATATGTGGTATTAAAATAACAAACACATTTTTTAGAACCTCTAGAATAGGGAAAAGGTTTATTAGATGTCATAAACAAAATACAATGGACTCTCTTTTATAGGACAAGAGAGTAAGCCAAAAGACAGAGTTAGGAGATATGGGATAAAAGAAAAAGGCTAAAGACAAGACAAGTCTAAAGCCCATAACAAAAGAAATAACATGACATAACGCAAATGCACATATACTAATGCTCCCCCTCAAGATGGAGCACAGATATCAATCATGCCCAGCTTGTCAACCATGGTAGTGAATCTGGCCTTGGGAAGAAGGTTGGTGAAGATGTTGGCAACTTTATCAGAAGTGTGAGTATATGGAGTAGAGATATTGCCAGATTAGACAGCTTCTCTGACGAAATGGCAATCCACTTCAATATTTTTAGTCCGCTCATGAAAAGTGGGATTGTTGGCAATGAATATAGAAGCCTTGTTGTCACAATGCATAGGAATAGGAGTTGCATCAAAGATCTCAAATTCTTTCGGAAGACCACGGACCCATAACAGTTCACATGCAGTATGAGCGATAGCTCTATACTCAGCTTCAACAGTAGAGCAGGCGACTACAGTTTGTTTCTTGTTATGCCAGGTCACAAGGTTACCTCCCACAAAGGTTCAGTAACCAGAAATAGATTTGCAGTCTATCATGTTGTTTGCATAATCGGAATCAAAGTACCCTGTGATCTTATAGTACCCATGATTTCTGTAGAGTAAGCCTTTTCCTAGGGAATTTTTTAGATATTTCAAAATGTGACACACAGCATCCCAGTGGCACTGTCTAGGTTTATCCAGATTTTTCTACTGACTAAGCCGACTGCAAAAAATAATATCAGCCCTTCTCACTGTCAGATAGATAAGTTTACCAACCAATCAACAATATTGTTGGTTGTCTGGGTATGGAGGAGAAGTATCACCATCGCAGTTCGTATTGGGATCCAAGGGAGTAGTAGCGGGTTTTGCCCCAAGCATTCTAGTTTCCAACAAAAGATCCAAAACATATTTCCTGTAAGATAAGCAAATATTTGAGGAAGAGCTAGAAACTTCAATACCCAGAAAATATCTTAATTTCCCCAGATCTATAGTGACAAAGTGTTTTTCCAGATGCTTTTTAGTAGTCTGAAAGCATGTGGAATCACTCCCAGATAAGATTATATCATCAATGTAAACAACTAGAATGACAAGTCCACATGAGGTTTTCTTAATGAATACGGAGTGATCAGAGTGAGATCTGCGAAAACTGAATTTCTGAAGAATGCTACTCAATTTGTCAAACCAGGCACGAGAACTCTGTTTTAGTCCATAGATCGCTTTGTGCAACTTGCACACTTCGGAGCACTCCCCCTGAGCAACAAAGCCAGGTGGTTGCGCCATGTATACCTCCTCATGCAGATCACCATATAAAAAGGCATTTTTAACGTCTAATTGAAATAGAGGCCAATCACAATTTACAGCCATAGATATAAGAAGACGAACAGAACTTAGACCTACAACAGGAGAGAGTCTCAAAGTAATCTACTCCATACGTCTGAGTACAAGCCATAAGGCGAGCTTTCAGGCATTCAATTGTGTTGTTGGGTTGATACTTGATAGTAAAGACCCAGCGACACCCAACAGGCGAGCAATCAGCAGGGGGATCAACCAACCTACATTTCAGTTTCCATAGCCTGGCGCCACGCAGGATGTTGTAAAGCCTGAGATGCATTCTTAGGAATAGATATAGCAAATAAAGCAGAGGTAAATTTGGCAAAATTCACACCCAGGTTAGCAGGTGAACAGAAATTGCCGATAGGATGATGAGTGCAAGATTTGGTCCCTTTTTGTAGACTAATAGGAACATCCATATCAGAAATACATGAGTTGTAGGTGGATCTGCCGACGAGGATTGACGCATTGGAGTTGCAGGGGCATTGGAGGGAGTTTTAGTTCTCGGGCGTCGTTGATATACCTTCAAAGGCGATGATGAGGTCACATCCAGAGGAGGCAAGTCAGTGTCAACCGTCACAGGTAGAGGTGTATCAATTAACAAATCAGATGTCAACTGAAGAACCTGCGGTAGAGTAGTATGGTATATGCTCAAAGAAGACCACATCAGCACTAACAAACCATATTTCTTCGCAGAGGGATCATAGCACTTATAGCCCTTCTGAGTCCGAGAGTAACCCAAGAACACACATTTGGTAGACCGTGGGTCAAGCTTAGTCAAACCAGGACGAAGATTTTTGACAAAGCAAGTGTTGCCAAAAATCCAAGGAGGCACACTAAAAAGTGGGGCATCGGGGCATAGAATTTGATATGGTACCTGATTGCCAAGGATAGAAGAGGGCATGCGATTAATTAGGTAACAGACAGTCGAGATAGCTTCAGGCCAAAAAATTTGGGGTACATGATAATGAAAAAGAAGGATGTGGGCAGCTTCTAAGGGGTGTCGATTTTTGCACTCCGCAACCCCATTTTGTTGCGGAGTATACGAACATGAAGTTTGATAAATAGTACCCATCTTGCAGAAAAACTGGCTGACAGATGATTCCACAAATTCTAGAGCATTGGTAGTGCGAAAAACTTCCATAGGTTTATCAAAATGGGTACGAATCTCAGTAAAAAGAGAGGTGATAGTGTCTATCATATGGGAACGATCTTTTAATAAAAACAACCAGGTAGTTCTAGAAAAGTCATCAATAAAGCTCATAAAGTATATGTTAATATATGTCATATTTATTCTATTTTGTAATTTCTATATCCTGTTGGACCTCTATGTAAATTATCCAGTTTCTCTTATTAATAAAAAGGGAGAAGGCCTATTGCCTCTCCTAACGCTACACATTACGACTCCTCATTTTACATGGTATCAGAGCAGGGCTCCTAGGGTTCTACTTCTCTCTCTGACTTTCCCTCTCTCTCTCTTCTCGCGATGCCACCACAGGGCAGCGCTGCGCCACCGGGCAGCATAGCGGGCGCCGCCAAGCAGCACCGTCGTGGCCCCCCCACTGGCAGCAGTCGCTGCCGCATGATGTGGCTTTTGAATGCACTACAAATTCACTCGGAGTTTATATCCCCGAGCTTTTACCAAAACCAAGTGCAACAATACCACCCGCAAGCGGACAGATCTTATCGCAGTATAGTTAAGGATCGAACCCAAAGGACAACGTTTTTAAGAATCTTTGTCAGTTAGATCTAGCTCAAGTAAGACTAATATTTAGAACGATAGGTTGATTTGGGTTTGATTAAACTAATTGCAAGAAAGTAAATGCGGAATAAAAGATGGGTTTAGATCAATGGTATGGAATCGCTGGGATGGTACCGGGTTTGACCACCGCTACACACACAAACATACTCTATTGCAAACAAACCAGGCACGATATAACACTCCAAGTAGAGCTGCTGCGGAACCCCCCATACGGGCGTCAGGTCCGCGTAAGCGTCACCATAGGCAGTTGATTTCTCATCGCCATCCGGATCATACGTCTTACGGCTCTGAAGATACAGAAATCCACGGAAGTTGTGAACCCCCCATACGGGCGTCAGGCGCACAGAAGTGTCACCGAAGGTTAGATGGCTCGTCCCCTCGCGGATCATATACTTACGACCTCAATGAAAACCCATCCTATTTCTAGTTTGGGCGTCAGCTGCGTTAACCCATAAACAAGCAAGAAGATGATATGCGAGCAAACACCGACGTTTAGCGAGATGATACAAAATCCAACTGAGGTTGTGAACCCCCCATACGGGCGTCAGGCGCACAGAAGTGTCACCGGAGGCTAGATGGCTCGTCCCCTCGCGGATCATACACTTACTACCTCAAGGAATCCCCTCCTATTTCTAGTCGGGAAGTCAAACTCGTCAAACGACGTTCCAACCCATGTCTTGAAGTTATCGCAACATAGGAACCCATGCATTGAAGTTATCGCAACATAGGGAGCACAAAGATGAAAGCAAGCATATAACCAACCTACAAGCTTAACGATAAACAACAACATGAAGAGCTATATACATTGCCAAGGAAAGTTTAACAAGAGAACATGGTTTGCATGGGCAGCGGGGCTAGTCCCCGCACCCCAGCGAAAGAGGACTACTCGCTCATGATGCGAGGTACAAGATGGATAGAAGAAGAAGATAGATCCGCCATAAGCTCGGTGCAGAGGGTGGACGCAACCCGGTGAAGAAGATGCGCTCCTTGCTCCGTCTTCTTCCTCTTCTTGGCCTCCTTGGACGCAACACCAGTGGTAGATGGAGTGGAACTTGATCGGTGTGGTGCTCTGGCAGCCTTTCGACGTCCGAAACCGATGCCTCGAAATGGGGACCCTGGGGGTCTATTTATAGTTTCAGATCTGATCCCAAACGGTTTGGATAAGTTGCTGGAAATATCTTCTCCAAACGGTTTGGAGACCGTTTGGGCGCCAAACGGTCTTGAGACCGTTTGGGCGCCAAACGGTCTTGAGACCGCTTGGGCACCAAACGGTCTTGAGACCGTTTGGGCATCAAACGGTTTGGAGGTCGTTTGAGCGCCAAACGGTCTTGCTTTGATCGGTCATGGCTTTGGCGCGGTCGCGCGGCTTTAGTTCTTCAATCGATCCCTGCGCTTGCATCGAACGGTCTTGGTACCGCGCGGGACCAAACGGTCTTGGGACCGTTTGGGACCAAACGGCCTTGGGACCGCATGGGACCAAACGGTCTTGGGACCGCATGGGACCAAACGGTCTTGGGACCGCATGGGACCAAACGGTCTTGGGACCGCATGGGACCAAACGGTCTTGGGACCGCATGGGACCAAACGGTCTTGAGACCGCATGGGACCAAACGGTCTTCGGACCGCATGGGACCAAACGGTCTTGGGACCGCATGGGACCAAACGGTCTTGGGACCGCATGGGACCAAACGGTCTTGAGACCGCATGGGACCAAACGGTCTTGAGACCGCATGGGACCAAACGGTCTTGGGACCGCATGGACTTCTTGGGCAACTGGTTTCGTCTTGTTCTTTGTGTATTCCAGCAAACGGTCTTGAGACCGCATGGATCCAAACGGTTTTGAGACCGTTTGCATGGAGTTGCCTGCTACACCTGCATAAAATGAAAGATATTTAGTTAAAACCTTGATTATTGAATCACTGAGTAGTTTTGTGCATTATGATTCATATTAGGGTGAAAAGACGTGGAATAGATATTAAATTGGTTCAAAAAGGTAATTGAAAATCATGATGAGTATGCACTCATCAAAACACCCCGAACTTAAATCGTTGCTCGTCCTCGAGTAACATAAAATTTGAAACTGTTGCCTGATGAAATACTTTCGATCCGTGTGATTTCTTCATCTTCACATCACAAATGTTTTCTTTTTGCTCAGTATGAGTGAGTACCTCAACTTCCTGGGACCACAAAACACGTCTTTCCATAGCTTCGTTCCTGAGTTCGTTTCCCAACAACGCTTCCTCCCCGCCTTTTCCAACACCAAGCATATCGAAGAGTTTTGTAGGAGTTCAGAGATACCCGTAGAATCGACAAGTATGCATTTGATCTGACACTGGTGTAGTTCAGGATGGTAGGGTCTGTATTGTGCCCTTAGGTAGAAAAAGGAGTGAAAGGTGGTATGGAAAGAAGAAGTAAATCTCTCCTCTATTCGACTCGAGATTTTTATTTGTTTTGCAATTTCATTTATTGCATTTTTTTGTGTGCACTATGGCATCGTTTATTGCAGATCTCTCCTCTATTCGACTCGAGATTGCATTTTCTTTTCATGTGCACTTTGGCATCTTTTTGTTGCAGATCTCTCCTCTATTCGACTCGAGATTGCATTTTTGGTGGTACGCCCCTATTTATTGGAAGGGGTATGGAAGAAGCGGATACGGGGAAAGTGGCGTGCCACCCCGAACTTAGGGTTTGGCACAAGTTTGGCTATTTTGGTGGTATTGATGGATGGAGGGATACGAAAATGATAGAAGAAGTGTAGAAGAGAGTTCAGATCGGAATGCAATTTGATTTACAATTCAAAACCGGGTTATTCTCTTCGTCATACTCTGCTCAAATAATGACTTGATGCGGATCCAGTGAGGTTTCCGAGCCATTGTTCCACTAGCCAGTTAGGAAGCACGACGTGTTTGATCCCTATCAGTTTGACAGATACTTATCATTTTGTAAAAAGTATTATGATGTTAGGAATCATAAGTTTCACAGGATGGTTTCAGGCAAGAGGCAAGTTTCAAAAGTCAGTCCTCTTGAGGATTCACTTCGGATAAGGAGGATGTTATGATAGAAGATGCAAGCAAAAAATTATATTTTTATCAACAAAAGTCAAAATTTCATCAGGTATCTGTTCAAAATTTTGAAAAATTTTATGATAGAGACATATTGAGTATGAAAAGAGGGTGTGTATGTGGAAGTGGAATACGTACCACCCACCCTCCACCCCGAACTTAGAGATTTGCTCGTCCTCGAGCAAACCCTAAATTCAAGATGGAGGGGAAAGGAGACACCAGGTATGACTGCCGAGAATGATTTCGTTCTGATCAGCGCCACTCCGATCTCGTATCCTGAAAAAGAACTATCTTGTAAGGCAAATTTTATTTAAGAAAATTTTAACTATGAGGTAAGAAACAGAATTTTGAAAAGGAGAAGTAAAACAGATTTATTGGTCGGGTTGCCTCCCGAAAAGCGCCTTTGTTTTATGTCGTTGGCTCGACAGAGTCTTTTAGCATCATGGTGGGTCTTTTGGATTTGCCAGTTCTATCGTTGTATCAGCGCCAATGTCAGTCGAGGTAAAATATCTCTTCAATCGGTGGCCGTTTGTTATGAATTCCCTTGTCGCTTCACTCCATAGAGAGAAGACACCGTGTGGTGAGATGTTTTTGACGATGAAGGGTCCGGACCAGCGGGAACGGAGTTTTCCTGGGAATAGCCGTAATCTTGAGTTGAAAACCAGAACTTGATCTCCCACTTGTATGTCTTTTCTTTTCAGATGTCCATCGTGCCAGAGTTTAGTACGTTCTTTGTAGATTCGTGCATTCTCATAAGCTGTCATTCTAAGTTCATCCAACTCGTTGAGTTGCAGAATTCTGGCTTGCCCTGCTTCTTTCATATCAAAATTCAATTGTTTAATTGCCCACCATGCCTTGTGTTCTAGTTCGACTGGCAGGTGGCAAGCTTTTCCATATATCAATCGAAAAGGAGTAGTCCCAAGGGGAATTTTATAAGCAGTGCGATAAGCCCATAAGGCGTCGTTGATTTTTGTTGACCAGTCTTTTCGATTACGTCCAACGGTTTTCTCAAGGATAGCTTTTAGTTGTCGGTTAGAGACCTCTACCTGTCCACTAGTTTGTGGATGGTAAGGTGAAGCTACCTTGTGTGAGACACCATATTTTCTCAATAAAGCTTCAAAGCTTCTTTCAATAAAGTGGGAGCCGCCGTCAGATATCACGATTCGCGGTACTCCAAACCGTGGGAAGATGACATCTTTGAATAGTTTGATGACTGGTTTGGAATCGCTAGTGATGGTTGGTATGGCTTCAACCCATTTGGAGACGTAGTCTACCGCCATTAGGATGTAAGAGAATCCATTAGAAGATGGGAATGGCCCCATATAGTCCACTCCCCAGACGTCAAATATCTCGACTTCTTGCCATAGATTCAGTGGCATCTCGTCTCTTTTGGTTATGTTGCCAGATCTTTGACAGCTATCACAGGATAGAACAAAATTGTAAGAGTCCTTGGATAAAGTTGGCCAGAAAAATCCACATTGCAAAACTTTTAAGGCAGTCTTTTTGGAGCTCATATGTCCACCCACAGGTCCCGAGTGGCATTGTTCCAGAATAGATCGAGCTTCTTCTACAGACCATCAGCACAAAGTTTAAAAAGATATGGTTCATCCCAATAGTAATGCTTCACATCGTGCATAAACTTCTTCAGAGTGTTCCCGGTGTACTGGGGATGGATGACTCCCGCAGCAAGGTAATTTACATAGTCAGAATACCATGGTACTGCTTCCGAGACGCTCATGAGTTGATCATCCGGTAGGGAGTCATTTATCGGGATCCCGTCAGCATCCAGAGTGTGGATGCGACTGAGGTGATCTGCAACAACATTTTCCGTCCCTTTTTTATCTCTTATTTCTAGGTCAAATTCTTGTAGAAGGAGTATCCATCTGATCAGCCTTGGCTTAGCATCCTTCTTCGCCATAAGGTAACGGATAGCAGCATGGTCTGTGTAAACGATTACCTTCGAACCAGTAAGGTAGGATCTGAATTTATCGAAGGCATAGATGACTGCCAAAAGTTCCTTTTCAGTAGTAGCGTAATTTCTTTGAGCTTCGTCGAGGGTTTTCGACGCATAATAGATCACATAATGTTTCTTCTCTATATATTGTCCTAAGACCGCACCCACCGCGTAATCACTGGCATCACACATAATTTCAAAGGGGTGGTCCCAATCGGGAGCTCTAATGATGGGGGTAGTTGTAAGGGCTTTCTTCAGCGTATCGAAACTTTTGACGCATTCTTTATTGAAATTGAAATCAGCATCTTTTAAAAGCAGATTGGTCATCGGCTTTGTTATCTTGGAAAAATCACGTATAAACCTTCTATAGAAACCAGCGTGACCAAGGAAAGCGCGAACTTCTTTCACATTTGTGGGAATTTCCAATTTAGATATGACTTCTATCTTGGCTTTATCAACTTCAATTCCTTTGTTGCTAACCTTGTGGCCCAAGACGATGCCTTCCTTTACCATAAAGTGGCATTTCTCCCAATTTAGCACCAGATGTGCTTCTTCACAGCGTTTGAGTACCATGGAGAGATGCTTAAGACAGGAATCAAAGGAGTCCCCGTATACAGAAAAATCGTCCATGAAGACCTCCATAACAGTTTCAGTAAGCCCTGCAAAGATGGCAGTCATGCAGCGTTGAAAAGTTGCGGGGGCATTACACAAGCCAAATGGCATCCTTTTAAAAGCATATGTCCCGAAGGGACAGGTGAAAGTTGTTTTTTCTTGATCATCTGGATGTATGGGAATTTGATAGAATCCAGAGTAACCATCCAAGTAACAAAAATATTCTTGATGGGCCAATCTTTCTAAGACTTGATCGAGAAAGGGCATAGGAAAATGATCCTTTCGAGTGGCTTTGTTTAATTTTCTATAATCAATACACATCCGCCACCCAGTGACCGTTCGAGTGGGGATGAGCTCATTGTTTTCATTTCTTAAAACAGTAGTACCTCCTTTCTTGGGTACCACATGAACTGGGCTCACCCATGGTGAGTCCGATATCGGGTATATTATTCCAGCTGTAAGGAGTTTGATGATCTCACGACGGACCACTTCCTTCATATTCGGGTTCAACTTTCGTTGATGCTCGATCGTTGGCTTATGGTCTTCCATCATGGGGATTCTGTGCATGCACAACGCTTGGCTGACTCCTGTGAGGTCACTCATTTTGTAGCCTATGGCTTTCTTGCTATCCTTTAATACTTCCAGAAGTTGCTCTTCTTGTTTGGTCGTTAAACCAGAGTTTATAATGACAGGACAAACTTTGAGATCATCTAAAAACATATACTTCAGCCCTTCAGGTAGGGGCTTCATTTCAGGAGGTTCTGGTTTTTCACAGATTTCTTCTGGGGTTTCGGTAACCTTTAATTCTTCATAGGTAGCTTCAGGATTTCCTTTAGTAGAGTCGGGAGGTTCGGTACAGTCCTTATCTTGTTGGTCAATAGGTTCATCATTAAAAAGGTCGTATAGAGAAGTTTCCAAGGGATCGCATGATTCGTGATATTCTTGAGTAAGCTGTGACATCTGCTCAACACAATCTATTAGATAGACCTCCTCCTGTATACTTGGTCTTCTCATGCTTTCAAAAACCTTGAACTCAAGAGTTTCTTTACCTAACCTGAGCAGTAATGTTCCAGCTTCAACATCGATACGGGCTCTAGCAGTGGCGAGGAAAGGGCGACCGAAGATGAGAGGGTATTTGGTGTCTTCTTTTATGTCCATGATGACAAAATCACATGGGACATATGCGTCCTTGCCTACTTTGACCGGGATGTCTTCGAGAATACCTAACGGTCTTTTTACTGAATTGTCCGCAAGTTGAATTGTCATAGCAGTTGGAAGCAATTCTTCGAACCCTAATCTCTTGCATAGACTCAACGGCATAATAGAAATACTTGCGCCAAGATCTGCCAATCCTTTCTTGCATGATGAATCACCAATGTGACATGAGATTCCGAAGGATCCTGGATCTTTTTGTTTTTTTGGCATCTTGCTTAGTATGATATCTGATGTGGTAGCAGCCAATTTTACAGTTTCATATTCTTCAGTGATGTACTTCTTAGTGAGGAGCGACTTTAGATACTTGGTCCAGGCTGGTATCTCATTAAGAGCATCTAGGAATGGTATATCAACATGGAGTTTCTTCATAGCCTCTTTAAATTTGATGAATCTAGTGTCAAGCCTGGTTTCCCTCAGTCGGGATGGGAAAGGAACACGAGGCTTATATACAGGAATATCTGGTTCAGGTGTCTCTACTCCTTCATCGACAACTTTTTCAGAACTTCCCTTATTAGTCTTGCTTTCCTTTGATTGCAATTCCGGTGCTGTCAAGTTTTGGTCTGTCATAGGTTCACTCTCGTCAGAAATAACCACAGTTGTCTTTGTTGGGGGATCCAAATAACTTTTCCCTGATCTTGTAGCGATAACCTTCAGCTGCTCCAGATGTTTCGGATTGTTCTCAGGTTGTCCGGCGAAGACTCCAGCTTGTGGCTTAATACTAGCAGCAAGTTGAGCTAGTTGAGTTTCAATAGCCTTCTGCTGGGCCTGTTGATTGGCTATCATCGTTTGTTGTGTTTGCAATAACTTTTCAATGGTAGATAGCTTGTCATCAGAAGGGATGGATCCTGTTTGACCCTGTTGTTGGTTCAAGCTTTGATACTGAGAGTTATTCTGATAATTATTATAGTTTCTGTTCTGAAAGTTTCCCTTGAAGTTTCCTTGATTCCCAAAGTTTTGTTGCTGGTTAAACTGATACCCAGATGGGCCTCTTGGTTGATTATTCGGAACAAATTGATGCAAGTTCATAGCTCCTGAAGGATTTCCGTACTGGAAGCCTGGGTGATTCCTATTTTGATTCGGATTGTAATAGTTCTGCCCAGGGTTGGTGTTAATAGCATTAAGATTTTCCATCTGGCAATTATCTCCTTGTCCACAGGCATTGCTTAAAACAACATCATAGAGAACATTGCATGATAGTGTGGAATGGTCAGTGCCTTTGCACGCTTCACAAAACAAAGAAGTGGTCTTGACTTGTTCTGGTTGCCTAGTTGGAGAATGTCCTCTTCCAATCGCAGCAAGGGATGATTCTATGTGATCTTGCTTTGCAACCAAGACTTTCAAAGTTTCAGCTATAGATTTGTATTCTGGGATAGCGTCAGCCATAGCTACCTTTAAGACTCCTTTACCAACAGATCTACCCCAGTTGGCTTGATTTTCTACTCCCAGGGTGACTACTCTCCATGCGCTGTCGTAACTTTGCCGCATGAAGTTCCCTCCAGACGAGGAGTCAAGGAACATCTTAACATCATCCTCCACACCCCTGTAGAATATTTCTATCAGCTGATTCTTAGGAATTCCATGGTGTGGGCATTTGCGTAGGAGCTCCTTGTATCTATCCCAAGCTTCGGAAAGAGTTTCTCCTGGGACTTGAGTGAAATTTGTGATTCGTCCCCTGATCTCATATGTAAGAGATGGGGGGTAGAACTTTTCCAGAAAGGCGTTTTGAAGCTGCTCCCAGGTGGTGATGGGTACATCACTCTGTAGTGAGTTGTACCAACTAATGGCTCTATCAGCCAGAGAGTACTTGAAGAGACGGAGTCGAATAGCATCATCAGAGACTCCATTTTGCTTCGTCATAGCACACAGGTCAATAAATCTGAGAAGATGACCTTGGCTGTCTTCGGCTTGTTTACCGTAGAAGGGGTTGTTTTGAAGCAAGGTTATCCAATGTGCTCTAATCTCAAAGTTGGCAGCTTCGATGGGAGGAGGCTGCACCGGATGATAGACATTCGCGGCCTTTGGGATAGAGAACTCTCTAAGATCTTTCTGAAGTTCCGCTGCTTGCGCTGCTGCCTGTGCTGCTAAGATCTCTTGTTGAACCGCAGCTCTAGCTTCTTGCATGAACCTTTCTCTCTGCGCATTGATGGCTTGAGCCACCCTACGGGCTACTTCTTCTTCTTGCGCCATTCTGGCTTGATTCTCTCGGATCTGACGATGGAAGGTTCTATCGATTTCGGGATCAAAGCTCGCAGTCAGTCCGAGACTATCCGAACGGTGCATGCACTAATCGTCAAAGAGCACCTGAAATTTGAAAAGGTTTGAAAGTGAGATCCTTGAAGTAGAATAAAGATCAAATAGATGAGCGATAGTTTCAAAAAGAAAACAAAATCCTAGATTAGTCTTAAAAGAACTAGGTTTGACTGACTGATTCCGTTGTCCCCGGCAACGGCGCCAGAATTTGATGTGGCTTTTGAATGCACTACAAATTCACTCGGAGTTTATATCCCCGAGCTTTTACCAAAACCAAGTGCAACAATACCACCCGCAAGCGGACGGATCTTATCGCAGTATAGTTAAGGATCGAACCCAAAGGACAACGTTTTTAAGAATCTTTGTCAGTTAGATCTAGCTCAAGTAAGACTAATATTTAGAACGATAGGTTGATTTGGGTTTGATTAAACTAATTGCAAGAAAGTAAATGCGGAATAAAAGATGGGTTTAGATCAATGGTATGGAATCGCTGGGATGGTACCGGGTTTGACCACCGCTACACACACAAACATACTCTATTGCAAACAAACCAGGCACGATATAACACTCCAAGTAGAGCTGCTGCGGAACCCCCCATACGGGCGTCAGGTCCGCGTAAGCGTCACCATAGGCAGCCGATTTCTCATCGCCATCCGGATCATACGTCTTACGGCTCTAAAGATACAGAAATCCACGGAAGTTGTGAACCCCCCATACGGGCGTCAGGCGCACAGAAGTGTCACCGAAGGTTAGATGGCTCGTCCCCTCGCGGATCATACACTTACGACCTCGATGAAAACCCATCCTATTTCTAGTTTGGGCGTCAGCTGCGTTAACCCATAAACAAGCAAGAAGATGATATGCGAGCAAACACCGACGTTTAGCGAGATGATACAAAATCCAACTGAGGTTGTGAACCCCCCATACGGGCGTCAGGCGCACAGAAGTGTCACCGGAGGCTAGATGGCTCGTCCTCTCGCGGATCATACACTTACTACCTCAAGGAATCCCCTCCTATTTCTAGTCGGGAAGTCAAACTCGTCAAACGACGTTCCAACCCATGTCTTGAAGTTATCGCAACATAGGAACCCATGCATTGAAGTTATCGCAACATAGGGAGCACAAAGATGAAAGCAAGCATATAACCAACCTACAAGCTTAACGATAAACAACAACATGAAGAGCTATATACATTGCCAAGGAAAGTTTAACAAGAGAACATGGTTTGCATGGGCAGCGGGGCTAGTCCCCGCACCCCAGCGAAAGAGGACTACTCGCTCATGATGCGAGGTACAAGAAAGATAGAAGAAGAAGATAGATCCGCCATAAGCTCGGTGCAGAGGGTGGACGCAACCCGGTGAAGAAGATGTGCTCCTTGCTCCGTCTTCTTCCTCTTCTTGGCCTCCTTGGACGCAACACCAGTGGTAGATGGAGTGGAACTTGATCGGTGTGGTGCTCTGGCAGCCTTTCGGCGTCCGGAACCGATGCCTCGAAATGGGGACCCTGGGGGTCTATTTATAGTTTCAGATCTGATCCCAAACGGTTTGGATAAGTTGTTGGAAATATCTTCTCCAAACGGTTTGGAGACCGTTTGGGCGCCAAACGGTCTTGAGACCGTTTGGGCGCCAAACGGTCTTGAGACCGCTTGGGCACCAAACGGTCTTGAGACCGCTTGGGCACCAAACGGTCTTGAGACCGTTTGGGCATCAAACGGTTTGGAGGTCGTTTGAGCGCCAAACGGTCTTGCTTTGATCGGTCCTGGCTTTGGCGCGGTCGCGCGGCTTTAGTTCTTCAATCGATCCCTGCGCTTGCATCGAACGGTCTTGGTACCGCGCGGGACCAAACGGTCTTGGGACCGTTTGGGACCAAACGGCCTTGGGACCGCATGGGACCAAACGGTCTTGAGACCGCATGGGACCAAACGGTTTTGAGACCGCATGGGACCAAACGGTCTTGGGACCGCATGGGACCAAACGGTCTTGAGACCGCATGGGACCAAACGGTCTTGGGACCGCATGGGACCAAACGGTCTTGGGACCGCATGGGACCAAACGGTCTTGAGACCGCATGGGACCAAACGGTCTTGAGACCGCATGGGACCAAACGGTCTTGGGACCGCATGGGACCAAACGGTCTTGGGACCGCATGGACTTCTTGGGCAACTGGTTTCGTCTTGTTCTTTGTGTATTCCAGCAAACGGTCTTGAGACCGCATGGATCCAAACGGTTTTGAGACCGTTTGCATGGAGTTGCCTGCTACACCTGCATAAAATGAAAGATATTTAGTTAAAACCTTGATTATTGAATCACTGAGTAGTTTTGTGCATTATGATTCATATTAGGGTGAAAAGACGTGGAATAGATATTAAATTGGTTCAAAAAGGTAATTGAAAATCATGATGAGTATGCACTCATCACCGCAGACGTAGCTGTAGGCTCCGGGCAGGCCCACCACTAGTCACAACCTTCGGATCCTCCCGTTGACTCCGAAGGAAGAGACTACGTAAGACGGCTCGCTAAAACTCGGACCGGAGGCTCCGTTCGTTCGCAACAGATTCCTAATCACACCTCCTCAATGTGTGATTAGGGAATTTTTCGATTGGAGTTGTTGATACGTCAAATACGCATCTGATTCTTCTGTGACGTGATGTGTATCTCTCTGTCACGCATATCTTTTTGTGACGTGTATCGATCTGTCACTCTTCTTCTCGTTAAATCATGGAGGACACCAAGGCATCTACCATCTACAGTGAGATGTCTCCTATCCCCTCCATCAAGTTGAACGGGAAGAACTATCTCTTATGGATGAATGCGGTCCATATTGTATTGGAGTCACGCGACAAGGCGAGACATGTTGATTCTGATCCTCATGCGCTCACTGACAAAGGCTATGCTGAAGGGAAGCACCATAACAGTCTGGTGAAGACTTGGTTGTGGGGGAGCATGGAACCTAGGATTGCCTCGAGGTTCATGTTCTACGCTACTGCCAAAGAAATCTGGGATGCTGTAAAGAAACACTATTCTCAAGAGAAGAATGCGCTTCGTCAGTTCATGATATATGAATGCCTCTTTACAGAGAGACAGGGAGACAGACCTTTAGAAGAATACTTTGGAGTAATCCAAGGTATTGCATAAGAGTTGAGTTTCTACTACCCAGTGACTGTCCAGGAGCAAGTCAAAGACAGAGATGACTTGATTACAGCAAAATTTTTGTCTGGTTTGAGTTCTTCATGCAGTTCAGCCTGCAGTGTTATCCTAGCTTCTATTAAACTTCCCTGCTTGGAAGAGGCTTATTCAAGGATTTTACAGGCAAATTTTGAACCTGTTGATCCTACCGCAATCTTATCTCAGGGAGATTCTCATGCTTCTGTAGCGGCTGCAGTCAAAGGAGGACGGACAGGCATGGGTCGAGGACGTGGAACTCGCCCTAAATGCACTTTCTGTGACAAGCCTGGGCACACTGTTGAGAAATGTTGGAAGAAGCATGGTCGACCTACTGCGCCACCTGTGGGAGCAGCAAACTATGCTACCACTACTGAGTCTACTGAGCCTCCTGCTTCGAGTTCTGGTCCGTCTGGCATCACACTCACCAAGGAGGAATATGATAGATTTATCATGGCTACTCAGCATCTGAGCTTGGGATCATCATCTTCAACCAACTTGGCATCCACCACTGTTAATCAGGCTACCTCTTTATTGGCTTCTGGTTCTACTTCATCATGGGTTGTTGACTCTGGAGCGTCACAGCATATGACTGGTATGAGGAGACTTCTTCACTCCATTGACTCACATATTCCTCACAAATCTGTAACAATAGCAGATGGTTCAGTGAGGAGAGTGTTAGCCAGTGGATCTGTTTCTCTGACTCCTGGAATTGATCTTAAATCCGTACATTATGACTGGTATGAGGAGACTTCTTCACTCCATTGACTCACATATTCCTCACAAATTTGTAACAATAGCAGATGGTTCAGTGAGGAGAGTGTTAGCCAGTGGATTTGTTTCTCTGACTCCTGGAATTGATCTTAAATCCGTACATTATGTGCCTGCTTTTCCGTTTAATCTTTTGTTTGTTGCTAAGTTGATTGATATTGTGAAATGTACGGTAACGTTTGGACCTTCTTGTTTTGTGTTACAGGATCTCAAGAGTATGAGGACGATTGGTGGGGGGGGGCCTAGGAAAGGTGATTTCTACCACTTCCACGGTAACAGTTTGCCTCACCAAGTTTCTGCTCCTGCTCCAGCTGTCTTGTTGAGTGGCTCTCCCTTACTGTGGCATTACAGATACGAACATCCTTCATTAGAGAGCCTGAGAAAGTTAGAACCAGAGTTGTCTCAAGTATCGTCTTTAGAGTGTGAGTCCTGTCAACTAGGAAAACATCATAGGATGTCTTATCCCGGTCGTGTCAATAAACGGGCGTCATGTCCCTTTGAGTTGGTCCATAGTGATGTCTGGGGTCCTGTAAAAGACCATAGTCATAATGGTTTTTGTCATTTTATCTCCTTTGTGGATGACTTTTCATATATGACTTGGATTTATTTGTTGAAAAGTTGAGAGTCTGTGCTATCTATTGTCAAATATTTTCATCAAGAAATTAAAGTTCAACTTGATTGCAATATTAAAGTTCTTCAATTTGTTAATGCTTTGGGGTATGTTCAAAATGCTATGGCTGATTTTTATAGTTATGTTGGGATGATACATCATACATCCCATGGAATTAAACTTCGGCGAAGTTGGGCGAAGTTTTGCCAAAACTTCGAACTTCGAGCCTAGGCGAAGTCGAATCCTCAATACTTCGGCTTCGTCTAAACTTCGGGGTGAAGTTTCCCTGATTTCGTCGAAGTTGGTTTTTTTGTATGTATTTTCGTCCCAACTTCTTCGAAGTTGTCAAAGTTTCCTCGAAGTTGGTGAAGTTGGGGCGAAATTGAGACGACCCAGAACATTAATTCTAACTAGTGCACTAACGGCCATATAATACATAAGTGTTGCCTCCAACCCTCTTTACAACTTCTAATATCAACTCCTATGTTTGTTGATGTCACTCTTTCCTAGAGAGGGTCTTGTAACTACTATTTGGTTGTATATTTGTATATAATACATATCTTCAACACTTGAACTGTATTAGTATGTGTATTGCATGTTTGACTATTGCAGGCGCACATCATATTATCAACCTCCTTAGGGCTAAAGACTCATGAATCGTGTATTTTTGTTAAATTATCAATTATAAGAGAAAGGTATAACATAATTATAAGTTTTCAATCGAAGTTTCCTTCAAATTCACATTGTTTTCTTCAAAAATCGGCATCAAAGTTTGTCAAAGTTTGCGTCTAAACTTCCTCGAAACTTCCTCCCACAAACTTCCACTTCCACACTTGGCGAAGTCGACACGAAGTCGAAGTCTTGCACCATGGTACATCATGTCCTCACACTCCTCAGCAATGGGGTAGCAGAGATGAAAAATCGTCATCTTCTTGATATTACCAGGACAATTATGTTTCAATCTAATGTTCCTAAGCGTTTCTGGTCTGACGCTCTCTAAACTGCATGTTTCCTTATCAACAGGCAACCTTCTTCTGTGCTTCAAGGACGTACTCCTTTTTCTGTCTTACGTCCCAAGGATCAACCCTTCCTTGTCCCTCTTAGAGTGTTTGGTTGTACTTCTTTTGTCCACAATTTTGATCCTAAGGCTGATAAGTTATCTCCTAGGTCAATTAGGATTCTCTTTTTTGGGTACTCCAACACTAGCAAAGGGTACAAGTGTTATTGTCCAAGTCTTCGTCGTATGTTTGTGTCTAGAGATGTGACCTTTCATGAATCCACTCCATATTTCTCTAGTGTTCCCGGTAAGGGGGAGCAATTATGTGAGAGAGTGCCACCATCAGATGCTAGTGAGAGAGTGCCACCACATCAGAGTGAGAGAGTGTCACCTATCATTCCTCACTATACTATAATTCAGGAAGCGCAGCCAGCAGATGGTCCACAAATTCAGCAATACTCACATGTTTATAGCAGACGAGGCAGACAAGATCCAGAGGAGGTAGCGACTCCAGTCTCTGAGCCCTCCCCATCTTCCTCTACTCAAGGGATTCCTGAAGAACCATCTGACCTTGATGTGCCCATTGATGTTCGCAAAGGTACATGTTCCTGTACTATTCGGCATCCTATTACAAATGTATGTTGTTTGTCCAAGCTATCTCAGCAGGCTCGCTCATTTGCTCTTGGGATTGATTCTGTGGTCATTCCAAGAAATCATCTTGATGCTATGAAGGATATTGGCTGGAAACAGGCTATGCATGTTGAAATGTCTGCTCTATTACAGAACAACACCTGGGAACTTGTTGACTTACCTCCAGATAAAAATGTTGTGGGATGCAGATGGATATTTACAGTAAAACATAATCCAGATGGTTCTGTGGAGAGATTGAAAGCTAGATTGGTTGCAAAAGGGTACACTCAGACATATGGGGTTGATTTCTTTGAGACCTTCTCACCAGTGGCTCGTCTGAATTCTGTGCGTATTCTTATTTCTTTGACTACTACATTTGACTGGCCTCTATTTCAGCTTGATGTAAAGAATGTCTTTCTTCATGGTGATCTACAAGAGGAGTTATACATGGAGCAACCACCTGGTTTTGTTGCTCAGGGGGTGTATCGGAAGGTGTTAGGTTGAAGAAAGCCATCTATGGATTGAAACAATCTCCTAGAGCTTGGTTTGACAAGTTCAGTGATGTTGTGCTAAAGATGGGCCTTTCTCGTTCTGTTACTGATCACTCCTTATTTTATACTACTTCTGGTGGATATGTTATTATTGTTGTGTATGTTGATGATATTGTTATCACTGGCAGTGATTCCTAGGCATATCACGTGTGAAAGAATGCTTGCAGGGGCACTTTCACACAAAGGATCTGGGAAAATTGAGATATTTTCTGGGCATTGAAGTACTGAGATCTCATGCAGGTATCAATTTGTCTCAGAGAAAATATGTGTTGGACTTATTACAGGAAACAGGTATGAGGGAGTCCAAACATGTGTCTACTCCTATGGACTATCATGTGAAGGAGATGACTGATGATACGGATTATTTAGATCCAGGATATTACAGGAAAATTGTGGGTAAATTGATATAATTGACAGTCACACGACCTGACATTTCCTTTGTTGTAGGAGTGGTGAGTCAGCATATGAGCTCTCCACAACAGTCTCATTGGACATCTATCTGTCGTATTCTGAGATATCTGAAAGGTGCACCTGGTAAGGAAATCACCTACTATAGGCCGAAGATTCCTGTATCCACACTTTCTCTTACTGGTTATGCAGATGCAGATTGGGCTGGTAATCTGAATGACAGGAGGTCTACTTCTGGATATTGCACATTTTTGGGTAATCATCTTATTACTTGGAAAAGCAAGAAGCAAAATGTTGTGGCAAGATCCAGCACGGAAGCTGAGTATAGAGCCATGGCACATGCATGTTGTAAGTTGCAGTGGGTTCAATCTGTACTTTCTGAACTAAAGATTTCTGTCTTGTCTCCTATAGAACTCAGATGTGACAATCAGGCGGCCATCTACATTGCCAAGAACCCAGTCTTCCATGAGCGTACTAAGCACATAGAGGTTGACTGCCACTTTATCAGAGACCAGATCACGAATGGAACTGTTGTGACTCCACATGTCAAGTCTGAAGATCAACTTGCAGATATTCTTACAAAGACGTTGAGTCCAGCAGCCTTTCAGAGCTTTTGCAACAAGCTGGGCCTACACGATGTGTACTCTCCAGCTTGAGGGGGAGTGTTAATATATGTCATATTTATTCTATTTTGTAATTTCTATATCCTATTGGACCTCTATGTAAATTATCCAGTTTCTCTTATTAATAAAAAGGGAGAAGGCATATTGCCTCTCCTAATGCTGCACTGCACATTGCATTGCGGCTCCTCATTTTACAGTATCAAAAGCCAGAGATACTTGGAACATAACAGGGATCCCAAACATCAGCATGTACAATATCAAAAGGTTGCTTGGACCCAATATAGTTTTTCTTTAAGTAACATGAGTTTGTTTGCCCGACCGATAAGTTTCACAATGAAAAACTGAATCAGAAATAGCAGGAAATAAATGGTTCAATTTAGTAGCAGATGGATGCCCCAGTCTATAATGCCATTGGAGACTGTGACGGGCGCAGTCAGCAGCGCAGTTGTCTTTGGTGGATCCAAGTAGTATAACCCATCCGGTCCCTCATGGCCTGAACCTCCTCATCCCCGTGCGCAGATCCTAAAAAACAACATTGTCCGGGTCAAAATTGATAGAGCATCGCAGGCACTTTACAGTTTTACTAATAGATAACAGATTCTAAGGAAATTTAGAGCATAAAGTGTTGAACGCAATAATAATTTGCCAGGAGTGCAGGTATTCCTGATGCCAGAAACAGGTGACTGTGAACCATCAGCAGGTGTAATGGGTGGAACAGAAGGAGTTTTATGCAGTTCGGAAAACAAAGCATAATTGCCAGATATGAGAGATGGTGCCAGAATCAATCATCAATTTATTTTTACCATAGGGTGCAGAGGATGCAAGAAGAACAAAACCTCCATCAGTAGAGGCATCAGTAGTGGAGGAAGCGAGACGAGCCTGAAGCAACTTGTCAACCTCGAAACGAATCCACTCACAGCGGGCTAAGATGAAGAGGATGGTGCAGAATCAAGTTGATCATGTGTAACCTGATTTGCCCATGTGGCTTCCCATACTTGATCTAACAGCGATTCTCAGTATGGTTGGTCCTTTTACAGAAGTTACAATAACGTGGTTCAGAAGAATCGGGACCAGACGAAGATGAACCACGACCAATTTCAGCAGTAGAGCAACCACGACCATGACCACGACCACGGAAGGAATCTCAGAGCAAACAGCAAGGACAGCATCAGAGTGGTCTGGAGACAAAGGAGAGACCGACGGTAGGCGTTGAACCCGTTTGAGAACGTCATGCAGTGTAGGCAACAGGTCGCTGGATAGTATCTGATCTACAATGCCAGAGAATGAGTGGGGTAAGCCGGCAAGAAATTGCACCAATTGAAGTTCATCGCGTTGGCGCTGTTTATCAATGAGATCAACAAAGAGGGGGTGATAAACCTCAAACTCGTCCCAGAGAGCACAGCATCGATTATAATAATGCTCCACAGAGTCAGTCGTAGAATACTCCTTGGCCAATTGTTTGAAAATGTCAAACACTTTCTTCGGATTTTTCCGATGAGAGTAAACATGTGAGAGATAGTCCCACATGGCTTTGGCAGTCTTCAGGCGCAGAAGTGACTGACTAATTTAAGGCTCAGAGCTATTGACCATCCAGGTCATGACGTCGGAATCGTATTTCGACCTCAGATCATAAGCTTGCTTGGTTTTAGCGTCAGCACCCTTCTGCAGGTACAGCCAGACCCATAGAGATAAGATGCGAGTAACGGCCTTGAGCTTTGACATACAAGTCGAAGGCAAGTTGGATTGGAGCCATCCAACTTTACAGTAGTGACACAGTGTCTGAAGCGGGTTAGTAGAAGCCATGAGGCAGATGTAGACATAAGGGTCCCAATGCAAGATAGGCAACAACAGGGAGCATGCAATAGCAGACAGTAGTTGCAGTAGTCAGTAGGCAGAAGTAATAATCCAACACATGGGCAACAGAAGGCCTGACTACAGAGAAGCAGAAACACGCAACGGGGCAATAGCCAGCAGTAGGAGATATGACGCATCAGATCTGAGAAACCCACAAACAGGGCAGTAGATTGCAGAGAGAAAGACCTACACCACCATAGAGAGAAGGTTACTCAAGCATGAGGCGCGGGCAGATAGCAAACGTAGACCGTTTAAAACGTTAACATGTTATTTTAGAAAATACCCGGAGATAGAGATGGACAAGGAAGAAGTAACGGAGATGTATGTGGCGGCTAGATGGCAGAGAGAGGATAATGGTGGAATAGGAGATGGGGAGGACAACAGTTGGGAAAGGATGGGGAGGTGGTGGTGGCGGCGGGTGAGGAGGTGGTGGAGGGCAGCGGCGGTGGGGATGGGGCAAAAGGCGGTGGGATGGGAAGAAGAAGGGAGGAGCAGCATGAGGGAGGGATGGTGGCGGTGGCATGTGAGAGGGGAGAAGGGATGGCGGCGGCAAGGGAAGAGGGAGGAAGGGGCGGCGACAGCAGGGTTGGTGGTGGTGGTGGTGGCAGCGGCGTCGGGGGGATGGCGGCGCGTGTAGGGATGGTGATGGGTGGCAGCTAGGGTAGGGTTGGGGCTTGGTGAATGGCAGCTAGGGTTGGGGCTTGTGAATGGCAGCTAGGGTTGATGCAGACAGGAGAGGTTAGGGTGGATCATGTTGCTCTGATACCATCTAGAATAGGGAAAAGGTTTATTAGATGTTATAAACAAAATACAATGAACTCTCTTTTATAGTTTAAGAGAGTAAGCCAAAAAGACAGAGTTAGGCAATATAAGATAAAAGAAAAAGGCTAGAGACAAGACAAGTCTAAAGCCCATAACAAAAGAAATAACACAACATAAGGCAATAAAGCACATATACTAATAGAACCGATCATCCATAAAAAAATGCATTGTTGAAGTTGGTCTTTAAAGATTATAAATAAATAATATGAATAATATTTTCCTTACTTTCTTTCCTTCTATGAATAGTTATTCAAAACAATGGAAGGACCTGAACTAAGATGACTAGAACAAAACATAAAAGCTAAACTCAAAAGACCTATTATTTCAAATGCAAACTGCAAAGCACTAATTATACTAAGATTATAAAGACTAACTAAACCTGTATTATGTTAAAATCCTTGAGTTATTTATTTTCAATAACAAAAAATGTTCGATCTTAATATGGTAGTGAGGAATAAGTCTGAATCACATAAACATTATGGTTGTCATGAAATAACTAGAAATTAAGGTTTTTAAAGCTTAAAATCTGCAAATAAAAGGATAAATACACTTATAGTGGGTTTCGAACCCACGCCACCAAGCTAAACACGCTTGAGTGCACAAGAGGCACCACTACGCCAGATTTCTATTTTGAAATAAACTTAAATCAGATAAATATTATAATTGTTATGAAATTAGTAGAAATTATGGTTTTTTTAAAGCTTAAAATCTGCAAACAAAGAGACAAATACGCTTACATTGGGTTTTTAATCCGCGCCACCAAGCTACACTCGCTTGAGTGCACGGGAGGCACTGCTTCGCCAAGTTTGCTTTTTTGTAAACTTGTCCTCCTACACACTATTTATTATTAATCCAAAACAACAAACTATATGTAATGTATATTATATGTAATGTATAATTTTTTAAATTTTTTAATTTTTTTAGGGTGGGGTGTGGCCCCTATTGGGCCCCCCCTTTGGCTCCACTATTGATGATAGGGTCATTAGAGGGTAGCTTTTCCTGCAGGAAATCAACGAGGTGACGTGTGCCATGGGGAAATGGGGTTCTCTGTCTCAGGGGGTCTGATGATGATTGACTTCCTCTCACTACCCTTGCGGGTCCATGGTTGGAATCGTGATGGATAAGAGGAATATTTCGTACATCAGAAAGAGTTAGTATACCTCATGTTTCCTTTATTGGTTGGCGTACAATGGTATACGGGGGTCTACATGTTTTATTGCTTAAGGCATGTTATGGGCGTGTTGATTTTCTTATTTCTTTTTCAGTAGTATGGGGTGATGTCATGCGTTTCTATGAGCGTGCTTGTAGTTGTTGGCATGATTTTTCCTACAAGAGGGGGTGGGATGAATAAAAAAATCTCATGACTCAAAAAAATACACCATTCATGCAGTGACCAACATATACTAAAAAGTTTGTAAGTAGTGGCATAACTCCCTTCTCGTTCCCATCACTTTGCTCGTAAAATCAAAAGATATAGCCCCCTTTCCTACTCCCTACATGTCATCCTTGCACAATGTCTGTCTTTGGTCCTAGTGAGCTACTCCACGTTCTAGTGCGGCACAAAACCAGCGCCTGTTAAAGACACCACCATAGCGCGAGATACTACTCACTTCTAAAGGAGGATCATCAACAAAATTTAAGAGAGCAAAAAGCATGTTGACCAATGAGTCAGCATGGAAGGAGGCGAAGATCAATAGGGGTGTTGTCATCATGGTATTTAACCAAGAAGTGGTTCGTTTCGGGGTGAGTATTTTAATGATCACAGCTTCCTAACTAGCAATGATAGTCACAATTCGTAAGTGTTGCATTTGTCAACCTATACATTACGATGAAGCCGAAGGTTGTTGGATCTAAATCATAAGGGGTGTCAATCGTCATCAGGGTCGACGTTAATGACAAGAGGAAAGATCAATCTATTAACTTTGGAAGAATGAATTTCTTGAGTTCCAAAGATGTTGGTTAAGGATAAGTCCATCTTGAATATAGTCGGGGAGACGATATGATGTTATGTGAACCATTGCATTAGTAGCATAGTCACAAAATCTATATTTGGTAAACAATCAACCAAGCTGGAAAAAATAGTATACGAGACCTATACAGAATATTCGAATGAAAAGGTAAAAGTACAGTAAAATTATGGTCAACTATTTAGACAAAAATTGGATTATATATATATATATATATATATATATATATATATATATATATATATATATATATGTGTGTGTGTGTGTGTGTGTGTGTGTGTGTGTGTGTGTGTATGTGTGTGTGTGTGTGTGGGTGGGTGGGTGCGTGTGTGTGTGTGTATTGTACACATACAAATACACATTTTAGATATACACACACGTTATACATAGAGATATATACATATCTACATAAACATATATGTAATTACGTACATAGATATATACATGCATCAACATATATACACGTTACTTAATAAACATGGATGTTTCTAAAATAAAAGGAAATTGTAAGCTGATGGTAAGTTGTGTAGAGAGGGACTATCGAGACCAATGGTTGCATGGAAAAGCTTGAAGCAGGGAAGGTGCGGATACATTAGGAGAAAAAATAGTTGCAATCTTTGTAAGTGTCAAAATGGCAATGGAGTATAACTACATGCATTTCTCCATTGTTTCAGACTCTCTTAAAGCAGTGGGTATGTCCAATGAAGGAAGGCACACTCCTATAAAGTACATCAATATTATAAATCTTCTGAAACAAGCCATGATCCAATGGCCAACGATGGACATAGACACAAACAAGCTGGTAAACTTCTAAGGAAAGAAATGCAGATAATGTGATTTTGATAAATTATTAAATAGAAAAGATGGATTTCTGATAGGAAATATGGATAAGAACCCTTATATGAGAAATTTACAAATGATTAATTTAGGAATGCTTAAAGGTCAAAGGAAATGGTGAAAATATGATAAAAATCAAACTATTTAGATATAGTCAGGGTTTTGGCTAAGGTTGTATCGTGATAGGAGGGTTAGATCTGCATTTAGACTAATTTCTACCCAACTGGCATGATAAGTCGGTCGGCCTCTTGAGAGATCTCAATGCTAGGGAGTTGAGTTAGGTCCATGTCAACCCAGTTTGACCCGGTGGCAACCAGCCCAGGGTCGCTAATGATAGTTTGGTCAAACTATAGAAGTCAAATTATGTTGTGACTGACCATTGACGATTGGGTAGTGACCAACCTTGGTTGTTGGGAGAGAAAGATTGGTATGAGTGTATGACCTTTAATTAGTCAGTTGACCTTAAGGGACAGACAATGCAAAAGTAAAGTGGATTAAAATGCAATTTCCCCAAGTTATTAATAAAACCTATGTGTCATTAGTGAACATTCGCATCTTCAAACTTTGTCAAACCCAAGGAGCACCAAAGAGGAGAAAGAGAGGGACAGTTGTAGAATTTTGGAAGGAACAAAGCAACGAAAGCCTAATCTAGGGTTGCTTTACCTAATTCAAGTTACAAACAATAATATTGATCTAGCTTCTTTCACCCTCTCATCTCTTTTCTTTTCAACAAGTGCTAGTCAATTATTTTCCCTACCTTGGTTCTGAATTGATCTTTTCCCTCTTTTCAGCTGAATTGGGGATAAAGGAGACAGAAAGGGGTTGGAATTCAAGGTTTTGTTGTTGAGCAGTTTGGACAAACTTTTATCTGAGGTTGTCAGTGAGCTAATAATGGTGAAAGCATTTTGATATCTACTTAAACTAAATAATATTTCAAATAAATTTAATATATTCTTAATCTCCTAGTAACAAAGTAAGAATTTGTTAAAGTTACCCCAATTAGAGAAGATTGTATAGGACTATAAGTTTAAATTATAAATAGATAGTTCAAGTTTTTTTTAATTTCAGATCTTAATTCGTAAATTATAGTAGAAGAACAGGAAATTAAGTTTCTCTTTCATTGAAAGAATTAGTTTATATGTAATGTTCCAACGTCCTTGAGTTTGGTTTTGAGAGTACCAATGTTTGGATGAAAAAAATAGTGTGAGAGCGAAATTTTTTCATATGATCTAATTGTGAGCCTAATTAAGTAACATGTGATAACAGATAAAGAATTTATGAAATCTTGGATGTGAAATTAGATGAAATGTGAAACCTCTGGACTGCAAGAAACCCCATAGGGTAATTGTTTTGTATTGAGATAGCCACTTGCATTTCAAGAGAAATCTGAGACATACTGAAACCAATGTTTAAAGAGTCGTTGATATGTTTTCTAAATTCTTGAGATGTCATTTAGATTTGAAATGACAGAATTGCATGAGTTTAATGTAGAAGTATGAGTTTAGTAAGAAAATAATGAGAATGGGGAGAAAGCCCATTTCGTTCTATTCCTAAATGATCTAGTTCAACGTACAGAAGCAGGGGGATAAGGCATTTCCTGTCTTAGAACCTCTCAGAAGGCGTACTTGTTTAAAGATACCTGGGAGGTCTGGAACTCAGCACCTTATGGGTCTCCTTTATGTGAATCCTTACAAGTTGGACAGAATCCTTCATGACAATAACCACCCCCTATTCTGAAGCTCAGTTCATATTCATCCACTTAATGCAAGAAGGTATGGAGTATCTTTGCCCTTCTCGTCTTGCACTCTAGATGTATTCTTGAACATGGAGACATCGGATTCTGGACGGATAAATGGTGTGAATGACCCTTGATACATCTTCCTATTCAGGAAGGTAGACTGACCGGAAGCTTCGGGTTTGTGGCGTATGGGATGAACAGGCTGGATGGAAATGGGACATTGTGCATACACAGATTACAGTAATAAGAAGAGCTTTGGTTGACAAACAAGTATGATTGATTCCCTACTAGATTTAATGGTTTGGGAACCCTGCAATAAAGGTGACTTTCAAGTGAATTGTGCCAAGAGAATACTTGACATGAAGGTCAGCTTCTATCTAGATTAAGCATACATGAACATGTTTGCACTTGGAAGTATATGTGGTACATAGTCCAAAAGAACTAGGTTTCAGAATGACATAAGAAGCCAAATTAGTAGTGGGCTTCCTTTATGTCCTGATTCCGCTACTTGGTTTCAAAAGTAAGTATTTAAGATCTAGAAGGGAAAATAGGAAGATGGAATAAATCTCATAAAACAGCAAATGGCATTACTCCATTTTTCAAAAGTGATTAAAGAATATCTCAACGGCTCTTAAAAATAACCAATTCATCTAAACCTAGAGGATGACAATCACAAAGACTCATCAACTCCACCAGATAGCATACTAGGTCACTGTAACATCCTAGGATTTGAGGCCTCGGATAAAATGATCTTATAAGGAATGATCGGACTACCCATATCACCAAGGTGCACCTCATTTTCCAGGAGCCCATCACTAAAGAACTCCATAGTTAAGCGTGCTCAGCTTGGAGTAGTACTAGGATGGGTGACCAGTCGGGAAGTTTATCCTGGCTTGCGCTTGAGTGAGGACAAAACACGCAGTTAAGGCTAGTGGTGGTCTGTGGGGCCAGTCATCATTCCTGAAACTCTACTAGAGCCTTGGGCAGTGGGCCCGAGTGTTACAGTCACTCATTGTAAATGAAGCCTACACAAAAAAAAGAATAGGACGAAGAAGCAACTAGGCTCTCACGAAGGAACCAATTTGATTCTTTTGCAATAAGAGATTTGATGTAGAAAAATACATTTCGGCAGTTGTTATTACAATTGCATAAAGCGTTGAATGATTATGTATGATTCAGAATATAATACAAATATTTCCTAGCGTTACATACACAGCCTTTACCCTATGACAATGGGTTAACTACATTTTCGCTATTGCATAACCATCTCTATATAAGCCTCGAGAAACTACATTTTCGCTATTGCATAACCATCTCTATATAAGCCTCAATCTCGACCATAAGGCATTGGCTATGTGGACCCTTCTTTGTCATTTAGTTGTGTTGTGTGCATAAATTCACCGACTAAGGAACCAAATTCGTCTTTACTATTTCTTCACATCTTATGTGATGTCTACCTCTTTCGACAAAGTGCCTTTGTCATCGTATATGTGAGTGTGATGTGACAAGACCAACAAAGAAACATGTCTGCATAACACATTGCCTTTAACATTGGTTGCTCCAATTTTAATTCTTATCAAATTATTACTAATATGAATATTTTCTCCTGTGTCCACCCATTCTTAATTAAGTTACACCCCGTCCAACATGCATCCCCAAAAATGAGTATGAGTTAAAAAATCAGGAAACAACTTGCATGTAGATATGATTGATATTGTCATAAGCTCCATGTTACACCTTCATTTAATACAGCTTTCTTTGATCCTATGAGTGACAACATCATGTACTTCTCCTAACATTTGAAAAATAAGAATTCTATAATGAAGATTTATCACATTTTGGATTCAACTACTTCCTACCATGACTTCACCTAATTTAACACTTTTGGATTGACTACAATTGCCATACATATTCTTTGTTTTCATTCTAAATTTCTAATTCAAAAATGATGGGTTAACTAGAAAATACTTAAAGCACTTTACTTTGTTCAACTTTTTCTACTTTGTACCTACAAGAATCCTTGTAAAGTTGATGGAGGACAAGTCATGTTCCCGGATCTAAAAGCCTAAGAGTGCATCCAATCAAGCCAAATTAGTTGTTTAACATTTTATCATTTTAGGATTTATTGAACAATTGTTTGATTTTTAAGATTTAAGTGTGAGTTTAGGGGACTTATAAACCCCAAAATCAAATTCTTTATTTTATTTGGTTATTAATTAATTGTTTGTCACAAATTTCACAACATCTAGGTTTTGATCTTCTATTATACATACCAGCCTTGGGGCATGTGTTCGAGCAGACAGATAATGAGATTTTGATTTGTAGGGAATTAGTTTCCCATCAAAACTAGGCACCAAGTTCCTAGAGAAGACAATATAGTTGATGAAGGAGCCTACCAAAGTCTCACAACTCTAGTAGATAAGTATCAGATCCCAATGTTGTAGGGAGTTTTACACTAAAAGGTTGTCAAGCTAAGAGTTATAATAACAAGTTGAAATCCATAGCTTTGGATATTAAATAGACTTGTGAAGCATGACATTTATACTTAATACATCTTCTCTAGCCGCTTCATATGAACAAAATCGAATGAGCATTTCCATTTTAATGCTACTACCCTGCTTTATATGTGATTTCTTAACAATGTTATAAAAAACTGAACACATTACGAACAACTTATGTAATCCTCATAACTCCATCAAGCATCGCCTGATACTTTGTAAAAACCATGTCATCGTCAGTAATAATGTGCCATCTTTAAAGTATGCTGACTGGTGGTCAAGAAGCAATTGAATTATGGTCGAGAAGCAATACATCTCTGGGGTATTTGGTACCTGCGGTGAATGATGAATGTTATAGACTGAAATCATTATATCCTGCCCATTTTTCACTTTGTAATTTCCTGGCAGGACATCTTCATCTTTTGCTCGCCTGATCAATACCTAAACATCCAACAAACCCAGGCTCTCATGTAGCATGATCTTAATGAAAAAGTGTAAACATGCTTCAAATAAAGAAAAATCAACCTACTGGCGGATGTGGATAAAGACGCATAGATTCGTATATACAGCGTGTAAGGTACTTCAATTCCTTGATATCATCATATGATGGCCGTCTTCCTTGTAAAATTCTGTCGACCTCTTTCTGTGCCTTCTCCAATGATGATGGATACTGATAAATTGAGAAAACATATCAAATACACACAAAATAAAAGGTTTTAAGTAGAATCAATTGTCTATGTGTAACCCAGTAAAGAAAATGGAGACCTTTTTTATAAATGGGTGCAAGTGTCCAACAATATAATTCCTACAAGGCAATGACCTTGCTTACATTACCACCTCAAAATTCATATGAAACTGCCTTTGAAACTGAATCCACTCTTAAAGAAAGTAAATATTAACGTATTTAAGGTTAGATATTTTTATTCAGGGAAGTTTCACTGAACACATTCTAAGAAAGAGAGATGTAATGAGATATTTAAGATTAAGAATTAATATTGCTGCATCATAATCTTTCATGTATATACTTTCAAAATCAAGTACATTGAGTACTTCAAGTAGATAATATCGTAAAAGGATACAGCCTCAAAATTCATGTCATGCAAAAATGCATCTCACTGGTTAGGTCACTATCCTATAGTACAACAAAAACGCATTTGAAGTACTACTCAATGCCAACATATTTGAGAACCCATTGAGATGTGAAAACTATCATGTTATCTAGAAAAAACATTAACTGGCTACTGCCTGGCTGAATGACATCGACAACAATGAGTAATCTGCGATCATCAAGTAAGTTTCAAGCTAAATCTTGTAACATAATCACAAAACTTGAGTGATACCTGACTCAAAAGATATAATGTCCATGTTAATACTGATCCAGTTGTCTCATGACCAGCCACTAACATAGATAAAAGGTCATCTCTTAGTTGAACGCTTGAAACCTGAAATGAAACTTTCATAAGAGGACTTAAAACTTTAGACAGCGTAATTGCTTTACCAGTTACCACCACTGAAAGTTGAAAGCAATTCAGAGAGCTACTTGCATTCCCCAAAACCAAAAAAAGCGAACCACTTGTACTTATCAAGAGCATGTGTAACTTTTATGGTAATGGAAGGGGGAAAAAAAATTCGGGATTATAGACCATAAAAACAATGTGTTCAAATAAAAGGAACCAACAGACCTCTTCTCGGCTGGCAAGTAAGAAACGGAGTATACTTGGATCCTTCTCATTCACATACTCCTCTCCATCAATCTGTTCACCTTCAGCATCAACCATCTTCTTACAGTTAGCAATGAGATCTTCAACTGTTTTTCTTATTATGCTCACTGCTTTTTCAGCTTTCACTTGTCGCGGGACTATCTTGCATAAGAACTTGATCTGCGTCCACAAACAGAGTTTGAGCTTGCACTTATCCAAATTAAATAGGTGATTTTCAATGTTCTTTCTTTTTGTTGTTGGGAAGGCTGTAAAGAAAAGAAAATTAACAAGAACCTATTACTCTGCAACCTTTATGGTGGTAAGACTATTGTTTCGCCACTATTTTGGTTCTTACAAGCAATTTTGTATCACTTGTCGCTGTATGCCTATAAAACATTGTACTTTTATATACAGTGTAAGAAATAATGCATGCCCTACAAGTAAAGCAATGGCAATTGTTCGCCGTATTGATTCCTGCAACTTAAAACTTACAGCTATAGAGTTAAAACATGTATTCGAGCGACTTGAGAACTTACAGATATAGAGTTCAAAAATGCAATCCTATTGATCTTTTCCTCGAATATATGAAAATCACATCTGATGAATCCTTAATATTGTAGTTGCTAGCAATCATACTTAGTTTCCTTGTAAAGAAAATAGTTTTGGAACTTTTCTCATTTCCCAAGTATGTTATAAAAATTTGGATCTTTTCGTGTGGTTCTTTATAATTATAAAGTGTTGTTCTTTATAATAAAAAATTAGCTACAACTATGTCGAAAATTGTAGTATCACAAATGATAAAGAGGAGCCTAGAAAGTTTTCTTTAAAACCAGTAATATCCATAATTGAGGTCTACTAGATTGAGTCACAGTTACACAAGCATCATTAAGATCCTTTAAGAACTACAGAAATCGTTATTAAACATTACCAAACTTTCCTAAAGTAAAGGTTCACATATGTGTCAGTGAATTTCTTCAAGTATCTAAAATTCTCAAGAACCTTGCCTTCCAGTATGGAAATATATCAGTAGAACGAGCCTCGGCCTCTTTTAATGCAGTATATACTGCTTCAATGACAGGGCTGTCTCTGGTGAGAGAATCAAAGTTGTAATTGAACACCGATAGGCCGATCGCATCCAACGTTAGCTGGGAGAAGTTTGCTTCCATGTTAACAGGTGTGCCACTCAAAGCGGCTGGTCTGAGCTTCTCCACCATTCTTTCGGCACATCTGCAGAATACCCTGTCCACCATTATAGACAGGTATCTCTTGTGAAGGGAAGGGACAACAGCTCTTCGTCTCGCCTGTGGCAATGGATTTGCGAAGTATAATTACGGGAAGTGCAACTAAAGGGTTTAGTTGAAGTGATGCATAACTAGCGCACACAACCCCTCGCTAAAAATAATAATAATAAAGTTTACCGTCCACAGGGACCCCTCAGCGATGGCGAACCCGGAGCCGAAGAGGAATTCGGACACCTCAGCCACAAGCCCCTTGGCGTACTTGGTGCCGTAGTTCTTGAGGACGTGCTTAGCTATGGCGGGGTCACTGACGACAACGAAGTCGCGGGGTCCAGCAGCTAGTCGATAGATGGGCCCGTATTCACCCATCCACTTGAAAAGCGGGAGGAAAAGCGCGCCGCCGAGGAGGTCGCTGACGTCGTCGAGCTTGGCGTTGGCGAGAGGGATCCCGGAGGTATCGTTATCGCTGCGGGAGAGGGATCGGGAGAGGGATGTCAGCCAGTCCGGGCTCACCCAGGAACCATTGCCGGCACCGGTGGTACCGGTTGGATTGGGCAGGGGATTCTTGGGCTGAGGAGAGCCGCTGTCGAGGGAGAACGTGACGACGGACCGCGTCCTATTCCTGCTGCTGCAGCTGCCACCGCCGGGTGTGGTCGGAGGGAGTGTGGGGAGGAAGTGTCGGAGAGATGAGGCCGTGATCGTTGCCGAGGTGAAGGCCATTCTGCTGCGAAATTGGTTGAGCGCAGTGCCGCGCACGCTGTTGGTACGGGTTGTGTTCTTCTATCGACTTGGGATGATGTTTGGTGGTCTGTGTGCGAAAAGCTGCGAGAGATTTTTACTATGGTCCTTGCGGACCCATGGTTTCTAAAGCCACATTGGTCTGTTCTCTCCGTACCCGTCTATATATCGAGTCTCCGTCTTCTTCGTTTTCTTTGAAAAATGTACCAGAATTCTCAAAGCGTCCACGTAATACCCATCCCCACTGTAAAATGTTCACACAACCATGAATGAGATCATTTGTTGTTATAAACTAGGACTGATAAAACAATGAGTTTTTTTCCAAAAAAAACCCTTGTTTTTGCTTAAATTCCAAAAAAGCCCTCACTTATACCAAATCCTATATAACCCCCTCCTTGTTTAACAAAATTCCTGCCAGTCCCTCCACTCACCTTTCCATTCACCTCGTTAACCTCTGTTATCATTCTCGTTTTCTTTCTTTTGATTCACTTTCTTCCTCAATGTAACATGTATTGTATCCGCAGTGGAGACGCTAGTTAGTGAGAGAAAGTTCTAACTTCTCTCTAGCACCACTCATCCACAACATCACAGATCGGGCTTCTGCTTCGCCGATCGAAGGTCTCTCTAGAAAAACAGCGGCCACAGCAACGGTGATCCCACCACATCGACAGCCCCATCGATAGACTCGATATTACTGCAACAACAAACTAGAGCAACATCAGCCACTACATGTCTAGGAAAGAGCCGATAGCTAAAAATAGCTTAGGGATGACATGAAACGACAGCATTGATAGCTAGCTCAACCACACCACACCAACTCTACCATTAACTCACTGCGGTGGCGAAAATGGTGGAGGAAGACTGCACAAAACTTTAGGGCGGTGTCGTCCTTACCGTTGTAACAGTTGACCATTTTTCCTCCGACTATGAGAACAGGAGGGCACCTTAGCATCACACTGAGGAAAAGCAAACATCTCCATAATAGGAACAAAAAAAACCCTACATCTGAGCAGAGTTTACAAGAGCAAGAAGAACACCACTCATACCAAAACTCACTTCTTCAGCCCTGAAGAAACAACGACTACTCGCTTTCCATACATGCACTATCGACTCGATGATCCTGTCAACCACATCTCAGTGCAACTTCCAAGGGCTTGGAAATGCCATGAATTTGATCTTCTTCCATGTATAAACAAGGTAAAAATGGGACACAAGAGCTTTGAAGTAGTCATCGACTATGACCGAAAATCAAACATCTATATTGAATACAGATGGGCAGAGATGATTTCATCCTTAAAGCTTAAAACAGAGTGGACCATCTTCATTTGCCTGATAGCGGACAGAATCCTAATGGCTTGGGTCACAGACTTCAACAATGAAACCCCGGTGGAGCTATACTCCCTCTTCTTCACGCCAGATGACACTATCTCCACGAGCTCAGACTCAGTTGATCAGCTCTTTGTTCCGGAAGAGCACCAACCTAAGGTGGGAACGAGAGTAAATCCCATCGAGATCACCTCGTCTCCAGAAACACCAACACGCTCAGAGGAGGAAGATGTAGCAACGTCAGCACAGTGCCACACTACCATTGCAGATAGGTATGAATCTAAGAACTCACCAACTGTGTATGTGCCTTCTATCAAGACTACAACAAAGATTCCAAACTCCATCTGACTACCAAACCATCATCTCTACATTCATATTATCTAAAGTTCCCACCCCTTGGTAAGACCACAACTACAAACCTCGTCATTTCCACATTCAAAAATGACACCTATACAGATGGTTGGAAGCTTGTTTTTCACAGATCCCAATCTTGAGCCTCAAGATGTACCAGATGCTTTAGCAAAAACATTCTAAGTCTCAATGCAACTAATGCGAGGATTTTGAGTCGCTTTTATAGACTTGTTTTACATGTGTTTTATGTTTTTATTAGTCACTTTTGTGGTTAGTATCGCATGATTCATTTGCTTTAGTCTATAATCTCATTTTGTATCAAATCTCTCATATTTTATCTTTTTTATTATAAATGATCATATTGATATGTTTTAGCATAGCTGATTCGGCTTTATCTTGCAATTTCAGGAAGAACAGATATACACAGTTGTCGATACCATCGACATCTATCGATAGTATCGACACGGTCACAGTGAGACAGCCGCAAGGAGCCAAGATGAGTCGATACCATCGATTGGGAAGTCGATGGTAGCGAGATACCTACAGCGAGCCAACAATTAACTAGTCGATACTATCGACGAGGCAGGTCGATACTATCGACATTTCCCAGCTTCAGTCTCGGATTGGTGATAAAACTGATGCCTAAAAGTGTCGATACCATCGACACTAAAGTCGATGGTATCGAGTCTGCATCAGTGGGAACGTCAGAGAAAAAGATAACTTGTTGATATTATGACGCATCGACACCATCGACCCGCTCGATGGTATCGACGCCGTAAGATCAGATATTGTCTCAGATCGATTTTAATCGGACGGTGGTGATCTTTCGGCGATCTAAAGTGGTGCATAAACCTAAGAACGGCGGCCCTAAGCAGGGTGCAACATCCCTGACATGGGTTATGAATTAACCCTAGGTGTTTTGTTCAAAAGTGATTATATGCTTGCTTTTATCTTTGAAAAGTAATTAAGACTCAAGAGGAACTTATATTGCATTTTTAGTCCTTTTTGAATATTGTTGAATCAACATTTTGTCTGTTTGGACTAAAGTGCAAACTACCCAAGTTGAGGGGTCTATTTGCAAATTGTACATGATAATATATTCTTCATGTGATTAAGCATCATGAGAGTGAAGATGATGCAGAGGTATGGCTTGGGATAGCCTGAATTCTAAGAAAGAACTGATAAAGCAATGTTTGGGCATGAAAACCTAGTTTTGGTGTAATGTACAATTTACCCAAAACCTAGGGTGCAATATGTAAATTACCACTTCAATAAGGTCCCTTATATTTCTTGGAATCATGTGGAGCAAAGAAAATGAGAGGGGTGCCTCATTTGAATTAAGTTGGAGGAGAGAGAATCTTGATATTAAAATAATCAAGATTTAAGTATAATGGAAATATTAATGCAAAAATAAACAAAATAATTGAAGGGCCTTCAACCAAAATTAAAATGGTGGAATTCAGATGTATGTGGACGTCCTTGAGCTTTGCAAGGACCGAAAATATCTTAAGTAGGTAAAATTCCACTCACCTTATTATAAGGAAAAGAATTTCCACTCAAAAACATATATTATATTATAATGGATTGAGGTGCTTAATTTCTTGTCCCTTAATCCATGGATAATGGAAGGGAGCTCAGTGGGATTGAGTTGCCTTTGCACGCAAGAAAATTAAGGAGAAGGTGGTGGAAACATTTTTGGAATTAATTGGTTTTTATAAAACATTTTCTCTTTCATCAATTTTATTTATAAAAGAGCCTATCCAACCCACCTAAGGACCTTTTTTCGACCCCACTTCTTCTCCTTGCTTGCAAAATCGACCAAGAAGGCTAGGAACACCAGGAAGCACGTTCCCAACCTGTTGGTAAGCCTTTAACCTTCGCTCTTCTTGATTTCATGGTGAAAATCATAAAACAATGTGTGATTCTTTCATTTCTTCACTCCATCTTCAACCCTAGCCGATCCTTTCACTCCAAAAGCTTGAGAAACGACCTTGGGAGGTTGCTAGAGCTTCAAACACCATTGGATCCATGAAGCTTGGAGGTTGGTATCAGATTTGAAGGTGGGTTATATAACTTAAACCCTTCATCTTGTCATTGAATTAGATTTCTTCATGCAATTGAGCTAATTGTTATTACTTCAATAGTCTTGCTTGATTAATGGAGTTGCCATGGAAAATGGTAGTAGTTCCGTGAGTCTAAAGGTTGAAGATGACAACCTGTTCAAAAACACACACCTTAATCAAAAAGCAATAGCAAACAGTCTTGGACTTTTGGTCCAAATAGTTTGCAAACCGTTTGGTGAAGTTAGACTCCAAACCGCATGGAATGGTTGACCGTTTGGTATAGTGAACCGTTTGGTGTCTTGAACTCCAAACCGCATGGAATGGTTGACCGTTTGGCTTAGTTGACCTTTTGAGGTCTGAACTTAATCATAGGTTGGATGATGATCCAATGGACTCAATTGATTGATCCGATGTGTGCATGATCCTTTAAGTGGAAACCCTAATTAAGTTGATTGAAGAAATCCTTGATTGGTTCAAATGATTTCAAGACAATTTGGGTCAAACGGTCTTGAAACCGTTTGGGATCAAACGGTTTCAAAATCATTTGGTGGGTTAGTGGTTGATCCTTGACCCATGGATGATGCTCTAATGGTTTCGATTGATGAACCCTTCAATTGAATAATCAATAGTCAATTCAATGGTGCAATTGGAAATCAATTTGATGGAGAAATGCCCTAGTGAGCCCTTGTAGTTTTGGGACTGATTTGGCCCAAACGGTCTTGAAAACCATTTGGCCCGTTTGGGGTCAAACGGTTTCAAAACCGTTTGGTGGCAAACGGTTTCAAAACTGTTTGGTGGCAAACGGTTTCAAAACCGTTTGGTGATGAAACTTCAAAACCGCATGAAGGTTGCTAATGGTTCAATTACTTGGATATTGAAGGTAATGATAGTTCCAATAATCCAATGATGGTTAGTAATGTTAATCAATAAGGGTATAAAGGTTAAAACCCTAATAGTACCTAAGTGATTAGTGTTGATTAAGGAAGGAACCCTAATTGCTTACCAAAGCAATGACTTGGTACACTATGTCATTCATAGTTGTATGAACTTGACTAAGGGTTGATATGACCTAATCAAGTTGAGAGGAATGATAGCATGGAGTTGATATATGAGTATGATTCATGTGGTGATTAAGGGTATGATCCTTAAGAAAAGAGATCATGGAACCCTGGTCGTGAACCTAAACCCTAATTGACAAGGTTGTTGTACCTTAACCCTAATCCAGGGCAATTATAATTGAAACCCTAATCCAAGGTACAGATGTAACCCTAATTCAGGATGATGATGTGTATAGACATAATTAAGAGTAATGTGATCCAAAACCCTAATTGGGATGAATAGTAAACCCTAATTATGGGTGATGGAATATGAAACCCTAATTGGGATAAATAGTAAACCCAAATTATGAGTGATGGGATATGAGACCCTATTTGGGATAAATAGTAAACCCTAATTATGGGTGATGGAATATGAAACCTTAATTGGGATGAATAGTAAACCCTAATTATGGGTGATGGAATATGAAACCCTAATTGGGATGAATAGTAAACCCTAATTGTGGAATATTGAATGTAAATCCTTTTATAGAGTGAATCTGATGTGAAACCCTAACTAAGGATGGTTTCATGAGAAACCCTGATGTTTGATGTGTTGTGAAGCTCAAATCTAGGGTAATTCTATGTAATGCTTAACAAACCCTAATCTTGGGCAATATGGTGATAAACCATATCTTTGATGTGATAATGGGATGATTATCCTCAAGTGACATGAAATGGGAAACCCTAACCCTGGTGAGGGAATAGTGGTGTTACCCATGAATAGTGAATTCATATTTGTTGTACATGGTTCTGATATGCAATTGATATCACTGTTATCATTTGTGCTAACCATGCAGGTATGTTGAAATGATGATCATGTCCAGGTATGAGCTGTGATGTTTAATTCACTATTGCGAATGGGCTTTGAGTGACATAATATACCTTGTTGCCTGGTAAGAGGTAACAAGAGAGTTAATGGGCATCAAATACCATGAAGTGATGCTTGTAATAGCAAGTATCATGTTTGCCTTGGTCAGTTGACCTAAAGGTGATGGTTACTTGGACAAGTGGTAACAATGCTTAAGGAGTAATCAAGGGTTTAATTACCCAGGGCCATATGATATGGTGATGAAATTGAGAAGGGATGAGAACTCCCAATTTTAAAATAGAGGGTTGAGTTCCCAATATCTGTTAAAGACAGTTAAGTAGTTGATGAAATTAGTACATGTTTCTTTATAGCATTGTCATAATAAGTTGTGTTTGAGAACTTGCTTGATGCTAAAAGAATATGAAAATGTACTTAATTAATCAAGTGGAATCTATTCATGTAGTGCTCTACCCATAGATCCGTCATCGTCAACAGTTGGTGATGGTGAAATAGGTTTTCTATGGAATTCCTAGAATTCGCATATTTTGAATATGTGGGGGTAAATGTACAAAAATATCCTTACGTCCGGGTGAAGAGATTGAGGGAAGGTAAACACTAAACCTCTCAATCCTTCATATGTCAGGATAGATGTATCATAAATCTCCCGATGGTTGGGATGGATGTATCATTACTCTCCCAATGCTATTTTATGTCGGGTTAATGGAGATAAACATTAATGCTCTCAATTGCCGATGAGAGTGCAGTTGACACTGTAACTCTATAGCGAAGTTCTAGTATACCCTGGAAAGCTATTCGAGCAGTCGATGCAGTCCTGCTTATAGTCCTGTGCTGACCAGGATGTGGGAGGTCATGGGAATCTGGCTCTTCCATTGACATGTTTATGGTACCGATTTCGATTATAGAAATGGTCGGTTGGAGTATGAGCGGTATACCTCATCTCCTCAGAGCTTAAATCTGTTTGTAAAATATAATCAGCCGTATAGCGTATTTTGCATAAGATTGAAATACGAGAATCATTGGTTGATGTTACACTACTTAGCATGTCCCTAGTACATAAATGTTACTTATGTTCTTTTAATTCATATTGAATATGAGACATGCTACTTTATCAGTTTATAACTGAAATAATTGCATAAGAATGTTGCTCTAATCTATATAGATGTTGATTCATCTGCTACTGGCTTATATTATCCCACTGCTCAGTTTATTCCTATTAAACTGCAATGACAATGTTTTGGCGGAGAGTTATATCTCCCGCTGGGGAAATTTTTATAATTGTCTCACCCCCGTGGGATCCAATGTTTTTAGGTAGACGCAGACGACAAGGCAAAAACTCTTCTATAGGGGAAGAGGAGCAGCAGTTACAAGGACAACAGTGATCCATTAGGTGGAGACCTTGGCTGTCTAGTTTTGAGTAGTTAGTCCTATGAGTCGTCTCTGTACTCTCCGGTCCTAGGAGTTAGTGTTTTGATACTTCGATCTAAGATTTTGTGCATGTATGCCTCGAGGTGCAATGATGCATGTAATGTATATATGAACCAAGATGCAATGTTTTACTTTGGTTCTAAATGAAAGAGTTTTTCATGTGAATGGATCTCTTGATAAATGGTTTTAATTTTTAGTGTTTTTCAGTAATCCGCTGCTAGTAATCGCTTCCGCATTAGTTAATCTTGTTTTTGCGAATCAGACGCCACAATTTAGTGGTATCAGAGCTCTAGGTTCGCTGAGTCTATAGAGACATAGGATTAAGGATGTTGAGTCTGTTCTAGTGTCTTCCAGTTATCTGATAGTGCCTTCTGCTCATATAGGAGGAGAAAGAAGAACTAAAGATGTCTGGATCACACGATGAACATGCTGCTGAGAGCAGTGTTGCTATACCGGGAGGAGGTGCAAGAGACTAGGACAGGGAGGAACCTGTACCTAAACAGCCCCAATTCAACCCAGCTGATATGGGGAACCCAGCCTTCCTGGCAATGTTTGGGCAGTTTGTGGCAGCTATGACCCACATGATGGATAGAATGCCAGTACATGCACCTAGGGCACCAAGCCATGATGAAAGACATGGTGCCAGCAAGACTTTTGAAAGGATGAAGAGGGTAGGAGCCTTAGAGTATGCTGGTACAGCCGACCCAGCAGATGTGAATCTATGGTTGACTGAGTTGGAGAAAGCCTTCAGGATCCTCATGATTCCTGATGATGAGAGGGTCAGACATGCTGTGTATCTCCTCAAAGGGAGTGTTGGCCACTGGTGGACCATCGAGGAAGGCAAAAGACCTGGAGTTGTGATTGGATGGGATGAATTCAGGCGTGAATTCGTCGCTAGATACTTTCCTAAGACGTATCTATATGAGAAGATCTCTCAGTTTGAGAGAATCAAACAAGGACCTATGAACATTAGCGAGTATGAGGCTAGGTTCATGGAGTTGTTGCGGTTCTGTGCGCTCATGGCATCCAATGATGAGGAGAGAATTCGGCGGTTCGAGAAAGGGTTGAACGCTGAATTGACCACTCCGGTGTCTGCTCTGGAGAACCGAGAGAGGTTTTAAACTTTTGTGGAGTCTATAAGACGTATAGAGAGGTCTGTAGTTGAGAAGCGATAGACCAAGGGTAAGAAGGAATACCCACAGTTTCAAGGACAGAGTGCTGGAAGTTTCAAGAAACTAAGGTATTATGTGCCTACACCACCACCAAGGTTCAATACCTAGACGCAGTGGATGTCAAGTAAGGGTAGAAACCGTAGTTTACCACCGAAGGGAGCTTACAACTCAGCTTCTATGTCAGTAACAGGACCACCCAAACCACCGAGGGGGAATGTAACCTGTTATAGATGTGGAAAAGAAGGCCATGTGGTGAGAGAATGTCCTGAGAAGGTCAGGAGTGTGACCCAGCAACTGAGGCAGAGTCAGCGGGGCTCTCAGAGGCAACAACCTGGCAGTGGTACTAGAGGACGTGGACAAGCATCACAAGCCAGTTCTTCGACATCCAATAACCGAGCATAGGGTCAACAGTAAGCGACGGCTAGGTTTTATGCTATGAACCAGCCTGAAGCAGTAGTCAACCCTCAGGTTGTGACAGGTCAGATGGAACTGCTTTATTCTAATATGACTTTATCGTGCTTCGTATCTATGTTAATTGATCTGGGTGCTACGCACTCTTTTATCACTCGAGAAGTGATTGATAACTGCAACATGATTGTCAGTCATAGAGCAGATAGCTTGTTGTTAGAGACACCTTTCATGGGATTTGTAGTATTGCGAGAAGTGTGTTCTCCCTGCAATCTTTTCTTTTCTGATCACCGCATTCAAGTGGATCTTATACCACTTGAGATGCATGGGTTTGATATAGTCCTTGGGATGGACACCTTAGAGGAGTATAAGGTTGTCTTGGATTGTAGTTCCAAACAAGTTGTGGTCACAGATGGTGGTGACACATGGATCTTTCAGGGAGATAGAAAGATTCTTCCCACATGTCTTGTGTCAGCTATGGTAGCTAAGAGGTTGATGAGACAAGGATGCCTTGCGTTCTTAGCCCATGTGGTTGATACCACAATGGAGAATCTTCATGCTTCTGAAGTTTCGATAGTCAGGGAATTTGAAGATGTATTTCCTGAAGAACTTCCAGGTGTTCCGCCGCCCCGAGAGATAGATTTTGAAATAAATCTAGTTCCGGGCACGCAACCAATAGCACAAATGCCGTATAGGATGGCACCTGCTGAAATGGCAGAGCTCAAGAAACAACTGCAAGAGTTGCTTGAGAAGGGTTTTATCCGACCAAGCACTTCACCCTGGGGTGCTCCAGTCCTTTTTGTTAAGAAAAAGGATGGGTCTATGTGATTATGCATTGACTATAGACAGTTAAATAAAGTAACAATAAAGAACAAGTATCCTATACCAAGGATTGATGACTTGTTTGACCAGTTGCGTGGTGCGACTATCTTTTCTAAGATAGATCTGAGATCGGGATACCAGTTACGTATCAAGGAGGGTGACATACCCAAGTTTGCTTTTAGGATGAGGTATGGTCACTATGAGTTCATAATTATGTCATTTGGACTAACTAATGCACCAGCTGCATTTATAGAACTCATGAATAGAATCTTTTGACCTTTTCTGGATCAGTATGTTGTCGTCTTTATAGATGACATCTTGATATATAGTAGAGATTCTCAACAACATGATCAGCATCTTCGCCAAGCTCTGACTTTGTTAAGGGAGCATAAGTTATTTGCTAAATTTAGCAAATGTGAGTTCTGGTTGCCAGAAGTTTCCTTTCTTGGGCACGTAATATCTTCCTCAGGTATTCGTGTTGATCCTAAGAAGGTAGAATATGTCCTGCAATGGGAGCAGTTGAAGACACCAACTGAGATTAGAAGTTTCCTAGGACTGGTAGGCTATTACAGGAGGTTCATTAAGAACTTCAGTTCAATAGCCTTACCCCTGACCAAGTTGACAAGGAAGGAGATTCCTTTTGTCTGGAATGACAAGTGTCAACAATCTTTCCAGTTGCTGAAAGAAAGGTTGATAAGTGCACCTGTGTTGGTGCTACCTGAGCAAGGAAAGGGGTACATAGTTTTCTGTGATGCCTCTAAGAATGGCTTAGGATGTGTGTTGATGCAAGATAAGCAAGTGATTTCTTTTGCTTCTCGACAGCTTAAGAAATACAAGGATAATTATCCGACACATGATCTAGAGTTAGCTGCTGTGATCCATGCCTTGAAGATCTGGAGACATTATCTCTATGGAGAGACATTCCATATTTTCATTGACCATAAGAATTTGAAGTATATCTTTTCTCAGCATGAGCTAAACATGAGGTAATACCGCTTGATGGAGTTAATCAAGGACTACGATTGTATAATTGATTATCATCCAGGGAAAGCCAATGTGGTTGCTGATGCACTAAGCAGGAAATCAGCAACACCAGCCCTAGATAAAGCACAGTTAAACTCCTTAGTGTGCTCTAAGAGGGATACATTTATATCCTTGAGGCAAGACAATGTACAGCTTAAAGTGTCATTGTTAGCTGGGTTGTTAGCGGAGATGCACATAAAACAAACTCTGAGACAACAGATTAAAGAAGCATAGCAGACTAATTCTATGATTCAGCAGATCAGATCAGAATATGGCAGTAAGAAACAGGATGGTTTCCATGATTCTGATGATCAAGTAGTCTGTTACCATGGTAGGATGGTAGTACCTGACGTTGATAACTTAAGAAAGTTAGTTCTGGAAGAAGCTCATTCTTCAATGTATGATGTGCATCCAGGAAGCACCAAGATGTATCATAACCTAAAGGATATTTATTGGTGGCCTGGTTTGAAGAAAGATGTTGTTGAGTTTGTTATGCGGTGTCCGGTGTGTCAGTAGGTTAAAGATGAACATCAAAAGCCCGCAGGAACAATGCAACCCCTACCTATACCACAGTGGAAATGGGATTATGTAACTATGGACTTTGTGGTTGGTTTGCCTAGAACAACCAAAAGTCATGATTCCATTTGGGTAATAGTTGATAGGTTGACAAAGACATCACATTTCCTACCTGTCAAGACAACCTATACAGCTGAGAAGCTGGCATAGATTTACATAGATGAGATAGTGCGGCTGCATGGGGTACCAGTTACAATAGTTTCTGATAGAGGTCCCCAGTTTACGAGTCATTTTTTGGAACGAATTCATAAAGCTTTGGGTACACATCTGAGGTTTAGTACAACTTTTCATCCTCAAATAGATGGACAGTCTGAGAGGACGATACAAACCTTGGAGGACTTGCTTAGGGCATGTGTCCTTCAGTTTGTGGGAAGTTGGGATCTACATCTGAGTTTGATAGAGTTTGCTTATAACAACAGCTATCAGCACAGTATTGACATGGCACCATATGAGGCTTTGTATGGTAGACGTTGTAGATCTCCTCTATGTTGGTATGAAACTGGTGAATATCAACTTTTGGGTCCTGAGCTGGTTCAGCAAACAACTGAGAAGATAAAGATCATACAACAACAGTTGAAAACAGCCCAGGATAGATAGAAATCCTATGCTGACAAGCATCATAGACCCTTATAATTCCAAGTCGGAGACAGGGTGTACCTCAAGGTTTCACCTTGGAAAGGTATCCTGAGATTTGGAAAGAAAGGGAAGTTAGCTCCTAGATTTATGGGGCCTTATCCAATCATAGAAAAGATGGGAAAGGTAGCCTATAAGCTGGAGTTACCACCTGAGCTGCATATATTGCATCCGATGTTCCATATATCTATGTTGAGGAAGTGTCATCCTGACACTGAGTTAGTTCTACAACCTGTGGAGGTAGAACTAAATGATGACATATCTTATGTAGAAGGGCTAGTGTTGATTCTTGACAGGAGAATCAAGAAGTTGAAGAAGAAAGGCATTAGTCTTGTAAAAGTCATCTGGAATCACCATGGTGTTGAGGAAGCCACATGGGAACTAGAGGATGAGATGAGAAGGAAATACCCTGCCCTTTTCTCTTAATACGTTTTATCAATTTCGGGAATGAAATCCTTGTAAGGGGTGGATAATTTGTAACATCCCTGACCTAGGTTATGAACTAACCCTAGGTGTTTTGCCTAAATATGTAATTAAATCCTTGTGATTAACTTTGGGCATGTAATTAAGTTCCTCAGAAACATATATTTCAATTTTGCTCCTTTATATATAAAGTTGTAGCATTGTTTTGTAATACAGGGATCTATGTGCAAATTACCCAGTTAAGGGATTAACTTGCAAATTTCACATGTTGAGATGTTCCTCTGATGTTGAGACATCATGAGGATGTTTATGATGAAATTTGAGGGATTTCCCAAGCTTGAGCACCAAGGTGCAACTGTGGAAGCAACCCCTGTACTTGAAAACCCTAAATTGGTGTAAAGTGCAATTTACCCAATTTGAGGAGTGCAGCTTGTAAAATACATCATCTAAAATATCTTTTATGACTCTTGGCATCATTTAGAAGAGAAATGATGAAAAGGTCACTTCATTTGAATAATCATATAATAAAGAACACCTTTGTGATTGAATAATCAAGGTGTATGTATAATAGCCCTTTTATGTGTATGCTTTAGTGGTGGGCTGATCCTCTTTGCCTTAAATTCTTGACCTTAGAAGGATTTTGTCCTTAGAAATAAGATGTGGGGACGTACAAAGAAGAAAGGAAGGACTTAGATGAGAAATGAGGAAAGCATATGTTCTTATGTTGAAATTTCACCTAAGTATATATACTACCTTCCCCACTTAGCAAGGGAACGATCCTCTTCTTTTCATTTCTTTTCCCCTTGCTCAAAACCGACTAAGGCAGAGCTCTGGAGCATAGGAGAACGACCAGGGAGTTCAAGGTAAGTTCGGATCATCCCTTTTGCTTGAATTCATGGAGGAAACTCGATTTCAAGGTTGAATTCATGGCTAGCTCACCTAGCTTTATCTTTCTAACCATTCCTTTTCAACTTTCCTTGGAGAATACACCTTGGCCGATCTGTGGAGCTCAAATACGCCATTAAAGACCTGAAGCTTGGAAGCTTGGAGCTCAAGGAACAACCTTTAGGCGGGTTTTATAACTCTAAACCTTATGCTTTGATTATACATCTTTTTCTATGCATATAGTTGCTAGTTCTTCTTCTTCCCTATCTTCCCTTGCATCCTTGCAAGAAAAATCGTGAAGAACTGCTACTGTTCTTGAGGTAGAAGATAAGGGAGTTAATTCCTATTCTTATCCACGGATTTCCACTTTACCAAACGACCTCCACCAATTGCCCATACGGTTTACACAACCGTTTGGTGGGCAAACGGTTTCAGGGTCGTATGAAGGCAAACGACCTTCAAGACCATTTGGTCGCGTTGACCAAGAAATGACCGTATGGGAATCTTGTTTATAATTATGTAGGTTAATCACCCACAAAATTTGAGGGGTTAACTCCAAAGTAATAGTGAGATATAAGCAAATCAATTAGCAAATCCAATTGAATTAAGTTCTGATTTTCAATCTGTTTAATTTGCCCTTTTTGGGCAAACGGTCTCAAGACCGTTTAAGATGGTTGACCAAGCGTTGACCGTTTGGTATTATTGTTCATAATGATGTTGATTAATGACTCACCAAATTTGATGGATTAATTCCAAACGAGTTATGAGTTGAAGGTTGATTAATAGGGAAAATCCTAATTGAAATCAGTGCTGAAATTCCAATGAGTTAATTAGTGATTTTGGGTTGATTAGCCCAAACGGTCTCAAGACCGTTTGGGGATCACCCAAGACCGTTTAGATGTCTGGGGTCAAGTATAGTTGACCAATTGAAGGTCCAAAGGTACCAAATCATATTGCAATTAAGTATTGATGTGATGATCAACTCAATAGATCAAACCTTGATGAATTTTCACTAGAGTCCAAAGGATGGATGGGCAAACGGTCTCAAGACCATTTGGAACTCATCCAAACGGTCTCAATACCGTTTGGTGTCAACCCAAGACCGTTTGGAGGTCTAGGGTTAAGGTAATTTGATCAATTGAGGGGCCAATTACAGTGGGTTATTGAAATAATCAAATTGCTGATTTGTGACTTAATTAAGGTTCAACCCCTATCAAATCAACTTAGATTTTGATGAATTCTTGGGCAAACGGTCTCACGACCGTTTGGAGGTTATCCAAATGATCCCAAGACCGTTTGGGCCAAGTTTGAGCCCGATTGGAGGTCAAGTGATGGGATCAACTTCGCTTTGATTCACATTGTTGAGTGTTGATGGTTGAATGTTTATAGACCTTAATTGAACCAACTCCAACCCTATTTGGATATCAATTGAGGATCAATTGAGTGACCAATTGGTTAAGGCTAACCCTAATTGTCTCAATTGATAAGTGGTTAGCAATCTTGAGACCAATTGAAGGCTTCAACATAGGAAACCCTAACCGAGTTTACCTTTGAATCACCTTGGAGGTCCATGCGATCTTGAGCTTTTAGGATCGTACGACCTCAGGACCGAATGAGTTCATACGACCTCAGGACAGAATGATTTCATACGACCTCAAGACCGAATGAGTTCATACGACCTCAGGACCAAATGAGTTCATACGACTTCAGGACCGAATGAGTTCATACGACCTCAGGACCGAATGAGTTCATACAACCTCAGGACCGAATGAGTTCATACGACATCAAGATCGTTTAAGGGTAAACGGTCTTGAGTGTCATACGATCTTGAAGTCAACCAAAGCTAAATGGTCTACAACCTTAAACGATCTCAGGATCGTTTGAAGGTTGAAGGTGTGAAACCTATTGGGGACTTTTAAGGATAAGTTTGCCTAATGCCTTGAAGGCTTAGATGGTTTGATGGTTGTTCAACCTAAACCCTAATGATACCTAGGGACATTAAGGGTCAAGTGGTTAGTATATTAACCCATGTTATGATCAATGGTGAACTTTACCAAAATACCCTTTATGGATTCAAGTAGGTAACCCCTTTTTTATCATGCAAACCCCAATGGTTACAATGGTGATGACTTGGCTAGACTTATCAATGTTGATTAGACCTAACCTAATCTAGAGGGATGTAATCATCATCTATGAGCAAGAGGAGAGATAAAATCCCAATTATGGTTGAAATCCAAGTAAAATACCTTTAATACACATGAATGTGCATAATTGGGGTATGATCCACCTATGTGAGATCATGAAAACCCTAATTATGATAGATGATGCATCTTAACCTAATCTGAGAGCATAATTGATGATGTTCCTCATACATGATGATGTTACGAGTTCATTTTACCATAATGTGAATAATAAACCCTAATTCTAGGGTGATGGCATGTTATGTGAATAATAAACCCTAATTCTAGGGTGATGGCATGTAATGTGAATAGTAAACCCTAATTGATGAGAATCAGGGAACTTAGCTCTTATGGCAAGAATGGAAAGTATAATTCTTGATTTGAATTGCTTTTATCAGTTGAATTAACCTTGCAGGTTTTGATATAAAGATGATCATACCCAGGTGTGGATGATGATGCTATATTCATTGAAAGCATGTTGTTAGCTTTATGAATAATAAAATATCTTGATGCCTTGTCAATGGCAACCTATGAATTAAATGGGCTATGAGAGCCATAAATACCATCAAGGTCATGCTTTAGAGATGACTTGTGATGAATGTATTGAGAAATGATGATTGATGAGAGTTAGGCTTGTTACATTTCGTATTCTCCTTTCATAGTTGTTATGCTAATGTTATTTTTTGAAGAATAATGTATGATGTTAAAAGAATATTGAATGTACCTAACTAATCAAGTGTAATGTAGAGCCCTGATCATAGATCCATCATTGTCAGAGATCAAATGATGGTGAAATAGGTTTTCCTAAGGGAACTCCTGGATCACATACTTTTGAGTATGTGGGGTATATGGATGTGTAGAACCTTACATCCTAGTGTAGGTGTTTGATGTAGATGTGTAATCCGTCAATCCTTCACTACAATCCCATACCGTATCAGTGGATGGTAAACATGAAACCTCCTGATGACGAAGAAAGCACATATATCCATATCAGTGGAAGATAAACATGAAATCTCCTGATGACGAAGAGAGTACAGAACGCCACTGTAACTCTAAAATAGCGAAGGACCAGATTACCCTGGTAAGCTATTATAGTAGAGGCACGAGATGTCCTACAAGTAATCCTCTTACTGACTGAGGAAGGTGAAGGTCATGAGAATCCGGCTCTTTCGATGACCTAGTATGATACTGAGGCACTTAGCAGTGATTGGTTGGAGTATGAGTGGTAAACCTCATCTCCACAGGGCATAAAAGTAATGTTTAAAAAACATAATCCACAGCGTAGCATACCTGTTAGAGATAACTACGAGTTGATTGATTGATGTTACACTGTATAGTGCAAATGTCTTCATGTTTCATAACTGTTGAACTCATGCTTACGATTAAATCTGATGTTGAATACTTTGAAGCTTTTACTGCTTAAGTTATTCTTTGAGGTGCTATAATAAAGCTTATGGCGGAGAGTTATAACTCTCGCTGGGACAATTATGTAAAATTGTCTCACCCCGTAGTCTTCAACTTTTTAGGTGGACGTCGAGGACGGAGGAACAGGTCTACAGGTGACCAGTTCCAGCAGCAGCAGCACCAGGGGCAGCAGTGAAATCTCAGGTGGAGATTTAGCCTGCCATGTGGTGTAGTTAGAGTCAGTCCTATGTGTCCTCTGTACTCTCAGGTCTTGGAGTCTTTTGGTCTGAGATTTTGGTTATGAGTTCTTGAGATTTTGTATCATGTTGTATATAATTACTCAAGAAGTAATTATCTGACATGCAAAGAGTTTATCTCCTTTTATGAAGGAAGTTTTATGGTTTCAATGCTTTATCTCAAAAAGTTTTAATTTCCTCGGATTTTTTGTATTCCGCTACTAATCGAATCGCTTCCGCTAAGTTTAAATCGTGTTTATATCGTGGTTTGGAGATCAGAGCCCAAAATTAAGTGGTATCAGAGCTCTAGGTTCGCTGAGTCTACAGAGGCATATGACTTAGGATGTCGAGTCTATTCTTAGTATCTCTTCCTTATCTAATAGAATCTTCTGCTCCTCAGGAGAAGAAGATACATAAGGATGGCAGAGCCACATGATGAGTACGTGGCAGAGAGTAGTGCTAGTGCACCTCGAGGCGGTGCAAGGGTTCCAGAAATAGAACAGCCTGCACCTAAACCACCCCAGTTTGACCCAGCTGATATGGGTAACCCAGCAGTTCAGACGATGTTTGGGCCGTTTATGACTGCCATGACACACATAACTGACAAGATGCCCATGCTTGTACCTAGGGCACCTGCCCAGCCTGAAGGACAAGGTATCGGTAAGACATTTGAGCAACTTCGTCGTGTCGGAGCTACCGAGTACTTTGGGACTGCTGACCCCGCAGATGCTGATCTGTGGTTAACAGAGTTGGAGAAGGCTTTCAGGATTCTTAATATCCCGGAGGCTGAGAAGGTTAGACATGCTGTCTATCTTCTCAAAGGCAGTGCTGGTCACTGGTGGAACATGGAAGAGCAGAAGAGACCTGGGATAGAGTTCTCGTGGGAAGAGTTTCGTCGGGAATTTATCAATAGATATTTTCCAAAGACCTTCCTAGATGAGAAAATCTCTCAGTTTGAGAGATTAAGGCAGGGCATGATGAACATTAGCGAGTATGAAGCTAAGTTCATGGAGTTGCTGCGGTTCTGTCCGCGCATGGCTACCACAGAAGAGGAAAGAATCAGGAGATTTGAGAAGGGTTTGAATGCTGATATATCAACCCTTGTGTCTGCCTTAAAAAACCGAGAGAGATTCTCTACCTTCGTTGAGTCAGTCCGAAGGATAGAGAGATCTATGGTTGAGAAGAGGCAAACCCATAAAAGATATCCACAGTTCCAGGGTTCTTCATCTAGGGATTCCAAGAAACCGAGATTCTCTGCACCTAACCCTCCACCACCCAGATCAAGTTCCCAAACTCAGTGGTCACCAAGTAGAGGCAGGGGACGAAGCCTACCTCAACAAGAGACTCGTAGTTCAGTATCGATGTCAGTCACAGGACCACCCAGACCACAACAACTGGAGAGGAGCTGGGGAATTTAATGAAGGACTGCCGATCTAGGCCTGTCAGTGTGACACAACCTCAGAGGCAGAGTCAACAGGGATCTCAGAGAGGGCAATCTCAAGGAGCAGCTTGAGGACGTGGACAAGCATCTCAAGCTGGATCATCAGCACCACCTCAACACCAGGTGACAGCAAGGTTCTATGCTATGAACCCACCTGATGCAGTGGTCAATCCACAGGTAGTGGCAGGTCAGATGGAACTTTTATATTCTTATATGTCTAAATCCTGTGTGGTATCTGTTCTGATTGACCCTGGTGCTACGCACTCCTTTGTCACTCGGAGAGTGATTCGTACCTGCAATATGACGGTTAGTCATAGGGCATATAGTTTGTTGTTGGAGACTTCGTTGAGTGGGTCTGCCGTTTTGCAGGAGGTATGTTCTCCCTGCATCCTCTTCTTTTCTGATCATCGCATTCAAGTGGACCTTATACCACTTGATATGCAAGGATTTGATATAATCCTCGGGATGGATACCTTAGAAAGGTATAGAGTTGTCTTGGATTGTGAATCCAAGTTGGTTGTGTTTGCTGATGAAGGCAACACATGGATCTTTCAAGGTGAAAGAAAGATTCTGCCCAGCTGTCTTGTATCACCTATGGTTGCTGATAAGCTGTTGAGGCAAGGATGTTATGCATTCTTGGCCCATGTGGTAGATGTTACCAAGGAAAGTTCCAATCCTGCTAAAGTTCCCATAGTCAGGGAATTCGAGGATGTGTTTCCTGAAGAACTTCCTGGTATACCACCACCTCGGGAGGTTGATTTTGAAATCAATTTGATCCCAGACACGAAACCTATAGCCCAGACACCGTATAGAATGGCGCCTACTGAGATGGCAGAACTCAAGAAACAACTTCAAGAGTTACTTGAGAAAGGTTTTATCCGACCGAGCACTTCACCTTGGGGTGCTCCGGTTTTGTTTGTTAGAAAGAAAGATGGGTCAATGCGGTTGTGCATTGATTATAGACAACTCAATAAAGTAACGATAAAGAATAAGTACCCTCTGTCGAGGATTGATGATCTCTTTGACCAATTGCGTGGTGCAACCGTCTTCTCAAAGATAGACCTGAGGTCTGGATATCATCAACTCCGTATTAAGGATAGTGACATATCCAAGTCTGCCTTTAGGACAAGATATGGTCACTATGAGTTCACGGTTATGTCGTTTGGACTAACCAATGCACCAGCTGCATTCATGGAACTCATGAATAGAGTTTTTCGACCCTTCCTTGATCAGTGTGTTGTCGTCTTCATAGATGACATTCTGATCTATAGTAAGGATGCTCAGCAGCATGAGCAGCATCTTCGCCAAGCTTTGACCTTGCTAAGAGAACACAAGCTGTATGCTAAGTTTAGTAAGTGTGAATTCTGGCTGCCAGAGGTATCTTTTCTTGGACATGTGATATCTGCATCGGGAATTCGTGTTGACCCTACAAAGGTAGAATCTGTTCTACAGTGGGAACAACTGAAGACGCCGACGGAGATTCGAAGCTTCTTGGGGTTAGCAGGCTATTATCGAAGGTTCATTAAGAATTTCAGTCCCATAGCCTTACCCTTGACTAAGTTGACCCGGAAAGATGTTCCTTTTATTTGGAGTGATAAGTGTCAGCAATCTTTCCAGCTGTTGAAGGAGAAGTTGACAAGTGCACCCATACTTGTACTACCTGAGCAAGGCAAAGGATATATAGTTTTATGTGATGCTTCTAAGAATGGACTAGGGTGTGTGTTGATGCAGGATAAACAAGTAATTTCTTTTGCTTCTCGACAGCTTAAGAAACACGAAGAGAATTATCCGACACATGATCTGGAGTTAGCTGCTGTAGTTCATGCCCTGAAGATCTGGAGACATTATCTTTATGGAGAGACGTTTCAGATTTTCACTAACCATAAGAACCTTAAGTACATCTTCTCTCAGCATGAGCTCAATATGAGACAACGCCGCTGGATGGAATTAATCAAGGACTATGATTGTACGATTGATTAACATCCGGGGAAGGCTAATGTGGTTGCTGATGCCTTGAGTAGGAAATCAACAACATCAACCATGGAAAGGGCACAACTAAACTCTTTAGTATGCTCTAGAAGGGATATGCTTATCTCTTTGAGACAAGACAATGTGCATTTGAAGGTGTCATTGTTATCCGGATTGTTAGCTGAGATGCATATTAAACCTACCCTTAGAGAGCAGATTAAGGAAGCACAGCAAGGTGATACTGTAGTTCAGCAGATTAGATCGGAGTATGGTAGTGAGAAACGAGATGGTTTCCATGACTCAAATGATCAAATAGCCTGTTATCATGGGAGGATGATAGTGTCGGATGTGGACAACTTGAGGAAGTTAGTCCTGGAAGAAGCTCATTCTTCGATGTATGCCATGCATCCAGGGAGCACCAAGATGTATCAAAACTTGAAAGATATGTATTGGTGGCCTGGAATGAAGAAGGATGTTGCAGAGTTTGTTCTGAGGTGTCCTGTGTGTCAGCAAGTTAAAACTGAACACCAGAAGCCTGCAGGTACAATGCAACCTTTACCCATACCACAGTGGAAGTAGGACCATGTTACCATGGACTTTGTTGTTGGCCTACCCGGGACAAGCAAAGGACATGATTCCATTTGGGTAGTTGTAGATAGGTTAACTAAGACATCACATTTCTTACCTGTCAAAACAACCTATTCTGCTAAAAGGTTATCACAGTTGTATGTTCAAGAGATAGTGCGTTTGCACGGAGTTCCTGTCACTATAGTTTCTGACAAAGGTCCCCAGTTTACAAGTCGTTTTTGGTAACGACTTCATAATGCTTTAGGCACCCAGTTAAGGTTTAGTACGGCCTTTCATCCACAGACTGATGGACAGTTGGAAAGGACCATACAGACCTTGGAAGACATGTTGAGAACATGTGTTCTCCAGTTTACTGGAAGTTGGGATCTACACCTAAGCTTGATAGAGTTTTCCTATAACAATAGCTATCAGCATAGTATTGATATGGCACCTTATGAATCCTTGTATGGTAGACGTTGTAGATCACCCTTGTGTTGGTATGAGACTGGTGAGCATCAGTTGTTAGTACCCGATCTTGTGCAGCAAACTACAGAAGAGATTAAGGTAATACAGCAACAGATTAAGACTGTACAAGATAGGCAGAAATCTTATGCTGACAAGCGTCGTAGACCCTTAGAGTTCGAGGTTGGAGACAAAGTGTATCTCAAGGTCTCGCCTTGGAAAGGAGTCCTTCATTTTGGAAAGAAAGGGAAGTTAGCTCCTAGATTTATGGGGCCTTATCCAATCATTGAACAGATTGGAAAAGTAGCCTATAAACTAGAGCTGCCACCAGAGTTACAGAGGTTACATCCTGTGTTTCACATTTCTATGCTAAAGAAATGTCACCCAGACACTGAGTCAGTTCTACAACCTATGGAGGTAGAATTGAATGATGATATATCTTATGAGGAAGGACCAGTGTCAATCCTTGATAACAGAATTAAAAAGTTAAAGAAGAAAGATTTAATCCTTGTGAAAGTCCTCTGGAACCACCGTGGTGTTGAAGAAGCCACTTGGGAACTAGAGGATGAGATGAGAAGGAAATACCCTGCCCTTTTCTCTTAATACGTTTTATCGATTTCGGGGATGAAATCCTTGTAAGGGGTGGATAATTTGTAATATCCCTGACCTGGGTTATGAACTAACCCTAGGTGTTTTGCCTAAATATGTAATTAAATCCTTGTTATTAACTTTGGGCATGTAATTAAGTTCCTCAGAAACATATATTTCAATTTTTCTCCTTTATATATAAAGTTGTAGCATTGTTTTGTAATACAAGGATCTATGTGCAAATTACCCAGTTAAGGGATTAACTTGCAAATTGCACATGTTGAGATGTTCCTCTGATGTTGAGACATCATGAGGATGTTTATGATGAAATTTTAGGGATTTCCCAAGCTTGAGCACCAAGGTGCAGCTGTGGAAGCAACCCCTGTACTTGAAAACCCTAAATTGGTGTAAAGTGCAATTTACCCAATTTGAGGGGTGCAACTTGTAAAATACATCATCTAAAATATCTTTTATGACTCTTGGCATCATTTAGAAGAGAAATGATGAAAATGTCACTTCATTTGAATAATCATATAATAAAGAACACCATTGTGATTGAATAATCAAGGTGTATGTATAATAGCCCTATTATGTGTATGCTTTAGTGATGGGCTGATCCTCTTTGCCTTCAATTCTTGACCTTAGAAGGAGTTTGTCCTTATAAATAAGATGTGGGGACATACAAAGAAGAAAGGAAGGACTTAGATGAGAAATGAGGAAAGTATATGTTCTTATGTTGAAATTTCACCTAAGTATATATACTACCTTCCCCACTTAGCAAGGGAACGATCCTCTTCTTTTCATTTCTTTTCCCCTTGCTCAAAACCGACTGAGGAAGAGCTCTGGAGCATAGGAGAACGACCAGGGAGTTCAAGGTAAGTTTGGATCATCCCTTTTGCTTGAATTCATGGAGGAAACTCGATTTCAAGGTTAAATTCATGGCTAGCTCACCTAGCTTTATCTTTCTAGCCATTCCTTTTCAACTTTCCTTGGAGAATACACCTTGACCGATCTGTGGAGCTCAAATACGCCATTAAAGACCTGAATCTTGGAAGCTTGGAGCTCAAGGAACAACCTTTAGGCGGGTTTTATAACTCTAAACCTTATGCTTTGATTATACATCTTTTTCTATGCATATAGTTGCTAGTTCTTCTTCTTCCCTATCTTCCCTTGCATCCTTGCAAGCAAAATCGTGAAGAACTGCTACTCTTATTGAGGTAGAAGATAAGGGCATTAATTCCTATGCTTATCCACGGATTTCCACTTTACCAAACGACCTCCACCAATTGCCCATACGGCTTACACAACCGTTTGGTGGGCAAACGGTTTCAGGGTCGTATGAAGGCAAACGGCCTTCAAGACCGTTTGGTCGCGTTGACCAAGCAATGACCGTATGGGAATCTTGTTTATAATTATGTAGGTTAATCACCCACAAAATTTGAGGGGTTAACTCCAAAGGAATAGTGAGATATAAGCAAATCAATTAGCAAATCCAATTGAATTAAGTTCTGATTTTCAATCTGTTTAATTTGCCCTTTTGGGAAAACGGTCTCAAGACCGTTTAAGATGGTTGACCAAGCATTGACCGTTTGGGATTATTGTTCATAATGATGTTGATTAATGACTCACCAAATTTGATCGATTAATTCCAAACGAGTTATGAGTTGAAGGTTGATTAATAGGGCAAATCCTAATTGAAATCAGTGCTGAAATTCCAATGAGTTAATTAGTGATTTTGGGTTGATTAGCCCAAATGGTCTCAAGACCATTTGGGGAATCATCCAAACGGTCTCAAGACCGTTTGGGGAATCATCCAAACGGTCTCAAGACCGTTTGGGGATCACCCAAGACCGTTTAGAGGTCTGGGGTCAAGTATAGTTGACCAATTGAAGGTCCAAAGGTACCAAATCATATTGCAATTAAGTATTGATGTGATGATCAACTCAATAGATCAAACCTTGATGAATTTTCACTAGAGTCCAAAGGATGGATGGGCAAACGGTCTCAAGACCGTTTGGAACTCATCCAAACGGTCTCAAGACCATTTTGTGTCAACCCAAGATCGTTTGGAGGTCTAGGGTTAAGGTAATTTGATCAATTGAGGGCCCAATTACAGTGGGTTATTGAAATAATCAAATTGCTGATTTGTGACTTAATTAAGGTTCAACCCCTATCAAATCAACTTATATTTTGATGAATTCTTGGGCAAACGGTCTCAAGACCGTTTGGAGGTTATCCAAACGATCCCAAGACCGTTTGGGCCAAGTTTGAGCCCGATTGGAGGTCAAGTGATGGGATCAACTTCGCTTTGATTCACATTGTTGAGTGTTGATGGTTGAATGTTTATAGACCTTAGTTGAACCAACTCCAACCCTATTTGGATATCAATTGAGGATCAATTGAGTGACCAATTGGTTAAGGCTAACCCTAATTGTCTCAATTGATAAGTGGTTAGCAATCTTGAGACCAATTGAAGGCTTCAACATAGGAAACCCTAATCGAGTTTACCTTTGAATCACCTTGGAGGTCCATGCGATCTTGAGCTTTTAGGATCATACGACCTCAGGACCGAATGAGTTCGTACGACCTCAGGACCGAATGATTTCATACGACCTCAAGACCGAATGAGTTCATACAACCTCAGGACCGAATGAGTTCATACGACCTCAGGACCGAATGAGTTCATACGACCTCAGGACCGAATGAGTTCATACAACCTCAGGACCGAATGAGTTCATACGACATCAAGATCGTTTAAGGGTAAACGGTCTTGAGTGTCATACGGTCTTGAAGTCAACCAAAGCTAAACGGTCTACAACCTTAAACGATCTCAGGATCGTTTGAAGGTTGAAGGTGTGAAACCTATTGGGGACTTTTAAGGATAAGTTTGCCTAATGCCTTGAAGGCTTAGATGGTTTGATGGTTGTTCAACCTAAACCCTAATGATACCTAGGGACATTAAGGGTCAAGTGGTTAGTATATTAACCCATGTTATGATCAATGGTGAACTTTACCAAAATACCCTTTATGGATTCAAGTAGGTAACCCCTTTTTTATCATGCAAACCCCAATGGTTACAATGGTGATGACTTGGCTAGACTTATCAATGTTGATTAGACCTAAACCAATCTAGAGGGATGTAATCATCATCTATGAGCAAGAGGAGAGATAAAATCCCAATTATGGTTGAAATCCAAGTAAAATACCTTTAATACACATGAATGTGCATAATTGGGGTATGATCCACCTATGTGAGATCATGAAAACCCTAATTATGATAGATGATGCATCTTAACCTAATCTGAGAGCATAATTGATGATGTTCCTCATACATGATGATGTTACGAGTTCATTTTACCATAATGTGAATAATAAACCCTAATTCTAGGGTGATGGCATGTTATGTGAATAATAAACCCTAATTCTAGGGTGATGGCATGTAATGTGAATAGTAAACCCTAATTGATGAGAATCAGGGAACTTAGCTCTTATGGCAAGAATGGAAAGTATAATTCTTGATTTGAATTGCTTTTATCAGTTGAATTAACCTTGCAGGTTTTGATATAAAGATGATCATACCCAGGTGTGGATGATGATGCTATATTCATTGAAAGCATGTTGTTAGCTTTATGAATAATAAAATATCTTGATGCCTTGTCAATGGCAACCTATGAATTAAATGGGCTATGAGAGCCATAAATACCATCAAGGTCATGCTTTAGAGATGACTTGTGATGAATGTATTGAGAAATGATGATTGATGAGAGTTAGGCTTGTTACATTTCGTATTCTCCTTTCATAGCTGTTATGCTAATGTTATTTTTTGAAGAACAATGTATGATGTTAAAAGAATATTGAATGTACCTAACTAATCAAGTGTAATGTAGAGCCCTGATCATAGATCCATCATTGTCAGAGATCAAATGATGGTGAAATAGGTTTTCCTAAGGGAACTCCTGGATCACATACTTTTGAGTATGTGGGGTATATGGATGTGTAGAACCTTACATCCTAGTGTAGGTGTTTGATGTAGATGTGTAATCCGTCAATCCTTCACTACAATCCCATACCGTATCAGTGGATGGTAAACATGAAACCTCCTGATGACGAAGAAAGCACATATATCCATATCAGTGGAAGATAAACATGAAATCTCCTGATGACGAAGAGAGTACAGAACGCCACTGTAACTCTAAAATAGCGAAGGACCAGATTACCCTGGTAAGCTATTATAGTAGAGGCACGAGATGTCCTACAAGTAATCCTCTTACTGACTGAGGAAGGTGAAGGTCATGAGAATCCGGCTCTTTCGATGACCTAGTATGATACCGAGGCACTTAGCAGTGATTGGTTGGAGTATGAGTGGTAAACCTCATCTCCACAGGGCATAAAAGTAATGTTTAAAAAACATAATCCACAGCGTAGCATACCTGTTAGAGATAACTACGAGTTGATTGATTGATGTTACATTGTATAGTGCAAATGTCTTCATGTTTCATAACTGTTGAACTCATGCTTACGATTAAATCTGATGTTGAATACTTTGAAGCTTTTACTGCTTAAGTTATTCTTTGAGGTGCTATAATAAAGCTTCTGGCGGAGAGTTATAACTCTCGCTGGGACAATTATGTAAAATTGTCTCACCCCGTAGTCTTCAACTTTTTAGGTGGACGTCGAGGACGGAGGAACAGGTCTACAGGTGACCAGTCCCAGCAGCAGCAGCACCAGGGGCAGCAGTGAAATCTCAGGTGGAGATTTAGCCTGCCATGTGGTGTAGTTAGAGTCAGTCCTATGTGTCCTCTGTACTCTCAGGTCTTGGAGTCTTTTGGTCTGAGATTTTGGTTATGAGTTCTTGAGATTTTGTATCATGTTGTATATAATTACTCAAGAAGTAATTATCTGACATGCAAAGAGTTTATCTCCTTTTATGAAGGAAGTTTTATGGTTTCAATGCTTTATCTCAAAAAGTTTTAATTTCCTCTGATTTTTTGTATTCCGCTACTAATCGAATCGCTTCCGCTAAGTTTAAATCGTGTTTATATCGTGGTTTGGAGATCAGAGCCCACAATTAAGTGGTATCAGAGCTATAGGTTCGCTGAGTCTACAGAGGCATATGACTTAGGATGTCGAGTCTATCCTTAGTATCTCTTCCTTATCTAATAGAATCTTCTGCTCCTCAGGAGAAGAAGATACATAAGGATGGCAGAGCCACATGATGAGTACGTGGCAGAGAGTAGTGCTAGTGCACCTCGAGGCGGTGCAAGGGTTCCAGAAATAGAACAGCCTGCACCTAAACCACTCCAGTTTGACCCAGCTGATATGGGTAACCCAGCAGTTCAGACGATGTTTGGGCCGTTTATGACTGCCATGACACACATAACTGACAAGATGCCCATGCTTGTACCTAGGGCACCTGCCCAGCCTGAAGGACAAGGTATCGGTAAGACGTTTGAGCAACTTCGTCGTGTCGGAGCTACCGAGTACTTTGGGACTGCTGACCCCGCAGATGCTGATCTGTGGTTAACAGAGTTGGAGAAGGCTTTCAGGATTCTTAATATCCCGGAGGCTGAGAAGGTTAGACATGCTGTCTATCTTCTCAAAGGCAGTGCTGGTCACTGGTGGAACATGGAAGAGCAGAAGAGACCTGGGATAGAGTTCTCGTGGGAAGAGTTTCGTCAGGAATTTATCAATAGATATTTTCCAAAGACCTTCCTAGATGAGAAAATCTCTCAGTTTGAGAGATTAAGGCAGGGCATGATGAACATTAGCGAGTATGAAGCTAAGTTCATGGAGTTGCTGCGGTTCTGTCCGCGCATGGCTACCACAGAAGAGGAAAGAATCAGGAGATTCGAGAAGGGTTTGAATGCTGATATATCAACCCCTGTGTCTGCCTTAGAAAACCAAGAGAGATTCTCTACCTTCGTTGAGTCAGTCCGAAGGATAGAGAGATCTATGGTTGAGAAGAGGCAAACCCAGAAAAGATATCCACAGTTCCAGGGTTCTTCATCTAGGGATTCCAAGAAACCGAGATTCTCTGCACCTAACCCTCCACCACCCAGATCAAGTTCCCAAACTCAGTGGTCACCAAGTAGAGGCAGGGGACGAAGCCTACCTCAACAAGAGACTCGTAGTTCAGTATCGATGTCAGTCACAGGACCACCCAGACCACAACAACTGGAGAGGAGCTGTTACAACTGTGGGAAGGTGGGGAATTTAATGAAGGACTGCCGATCTAGGCCTGTCAGTGTGACACAACCTCAGAGGCAGAGTCAACAGGGATCTCAGAGAGGGCAATCTCAAGGAGCAGCTCGAGGACGTGGACAAGCATCTCAAGCTGGATCATCAGCACCACCTCAACACCAGGTGACAGCAAGGTTCTATGCTATGAACCCACCTGATGCAGTGGTCAATCCACAGGTAGTGGCAGGTCAGATGGAACTTTTATATTCTTATATGTCTAAATCCTGTGTGGTATCTGTTCTGATTGACCCTGGTGCTACGCACTCCTTTGTCACTCGGAGAGTGATTCGTACCTGCAATATGACGGTTAGTCATAGGGCATATAGTTTGTTGTTGGAGACTTCGTTGAGTGGGTCTGCCGTTTTGCAGGAGGTATGTTCTCCCTGCATCCTCTTCTTTTCTGATCATCGCATTCAAGTGGACCTTATACCACTTGATATGCAAGGATTTGATATAATCCTCGGGATGGATACCTTAGAAAGGTATAGAGTTGTCTTGGATTGTGAATCCAAGTTGGCTGTGTTTGCTGATGAAGGCAACACATGGATCTTTCAAGGTGAAAGAAAGATTCTGCCCAGCTGTCTTGTATCACCTATGGTTGCTGATAAGCTGTTGAGGCAAGGATGTTATGCATTCTTGGCCCATGTGGTAGATGTTACCAAGGAAAGTTCCAATCCTGCTGAAGTTCCCATAGTCAGGGAATTCGAGGATGTGTTTCCTGAAGAACTTCCTGGTATACCACCACCTCGGGAGGTTGATTTTGAAATCAATTTGATCCCAGACATGAAACCTATAGCCCATACACCGTATAGAATGGCGCCTGCTGAGATGGCAGAACTCAAGAAACAACTTCAAGAGTTACTTGAGAAAGGTTTTATCCGACCGAGCACTTCACCTTGGGGTGCTCCGGTTTTGTTTGTTAGAAAGAAAGATGGGTCAATGCGGTTGTGCATTGATTATAGACAACTCAATAAAGTAACGATAAAGAATAAGTACCCTCTGTCGAGGATTGATGATCTCTTTGACCAATTGCGTGGTGCAACCGTCTTCTCAAAGATAGACCTGAGGTCTGGATATCATCAACTCCGTATTAAGGATAGTGACATATCCAAGTCTGCCTTTAGGACAAGATATGGTCACTATGAGTTCACGGTTATGTCGTTTGGACTAACCAATGCACCAGCTGCATTCATGGAACTCATGAATAGAGTTTTTTGACCCTTCCTTGATCAGTGTGTTGTCGTCTTCATAGATGACATTCTGATCTATAGTAAGGATGCTCAGCAGCATGAGCAGCATCTTCGCCAAGCTTTGACCTTGCTAAGAGAACACAAGCTGTATGCTAAGTTTAGTAAGTGTGAATTCTGGCTGCCAGAGGTATCTTTTCTTGGACATGTGATATCTGCATCGGGAATTCGTGTTGACCCTACAAAGGTAGAATCTGTTCTACAGTGGGAACAACTGAAGACGCCGACGGAGATTCGAAGCTTCTTGGGGTTAGCAGGCTATTATCGAAGGTTCATTAAGAATTTCAGTTCCATAGCCTTACCCTTGACTAAGTTGACCCGGAAAGATGTTCCTGTCAGCAATCTTTCCAGCTGTTGAAGGAGAAGTTGACAAGTGCACCCATACTTGTACTACCTGAGCAAGGCAAAGGATATATAGTTTTATGTGATGCTTCTAAGAATGGACTAGGGTGTGTGTTGATGCAGGATAAACAAGTAATTTCTTTTGCTTCTCGACAACTTAAGAAACACGAAGAGAATTATCCGACACACGATCTGGAGTTAGCTGCTGTAGTTCATGCCCTGAAGATCTGGAGACATTATCTTTATGGAGAGACATTTCAGATTTTCACTAACCATAAGAACCTTAAGTACATCTTCTCTCAGCATGAGCTCAATATGAGACAACGCCGCTGGATGGAATTAATCAAGGACTATGATTGTACGATTGATTAACATCCGGGGAAGGCTAATGTGGTTGCTGATGCCTTGAGTAGGAAATCAACAACATCAACCATGGAAAGGGCACAACTAAACTCTTTAGTATGCTCTAGAAGGGATATGCTTATCTCTTTGAGACAAGACAATGTGCATTTGAAGGTGTCATTGTTATCCGGATTGTTAGCTGAGATGCATATTAAACCTACCCTTAGAGAGCAGATTAAGGAAGTACAACAAGGTGATACTGTAGTTCAGCAGATTAGATCGGAGTATGGTAGTGAGAAACGAGATGGTTTCCATGACTCAAATGATCAAATAGCCTGTTATCATGGGAGGATGATAGTGTCGGATGTGGACAACTTGAGGAAGTTAGTCCTGGAAGAAGCTCATTCTTCGATGTATGCCATGCATCCAGGGAGCACTAAGATGTATCGAAACTTGAAAGATATGTATTGGTGTCCTGGAATGAAGAAGGATGTTGCAGAGTTTGTTCTGAGGTGTCCTGTGTGTCAGCAAGTTAAAACTGAACACCAGAAGCCTGCAGGTACAATGCAACCTTTACCCATACCACAGTGGAAGTAGGACCATGTTACCATGGACTTTGTTGTTGGCCTACCCAGGACAAGCAAAGGACATGATTCCATTTGGGTAGTTGTAGATAGGTTAACTAAGACATCACATTTCTTACCTGTCAAAACAACCTATTCTGCTGAAAGGTTATCACAGTTGTATGTTCAAGAGATAGTGCGTTTGCACGGAGTTCCTATCACTATAGTTTCTGACAGAGGTCCCCAGTTTACAAGTCGTTTTTGGTAACGACTTCATAATGCTTTAGGCACCCAGTTAAGGTTTAGTACGGCCTTTCATCCACAGACTGATGGACAGTTGGAAAGGACCATACAAACCTTGGAAGACATGTTGAGAACATGTGTTCTCCAGTTTACTGGAAGTTGGGATCTACACCTAAGCTTGATAGAGTTTTCCTATAACAATAGCTATCAGCATAGTATTGATATGGCACCTTATGAATCCTTGTATGGTAGACGTTGTAGATCACCCTTGTGTTGGTATGAGACTGGTGAGCATCAGTTGTTAGTACCTGATCTTGTGCAGCAAACTACAGAAGAGATTAAGGTAATACAGCAACAGATTAAGACTGTACAAGATAGGCAGAAATCTTATGCTGACAAGCGTCGTAGACCCTTAGAGTTCGAGGTTGGAGACAAAGTGTATCTCAAGGTCTCGCCTTGGAAAGGAGTCCTTCATTTTGGAAAGAAAGGGAAGTTAGCTCCTATATTTATGGGGCCTTATCCAATCATTGAACATATTGGAAAAGTAGCCTATAAACTAGAGCTGCCACCAGAGTTACAGAGGTTACATCCTGTGTTTCACATTTCTATGCTAAAGAAATGTCACCCAGACACTGAGTCAGTTCTACAACCTATGGAGGTAGAATTGAATGATGATATATCTTATGAGGAAGGACCAGTGTCAATCCTTGATAACAGAATTAAAAAGTTAAAGAAGAAAGATTTAATCCTTGTGAAAGTCCTCTGGAACCACCGTGGTGTTGAAGAAGCCACTTGGGAACTAGAGGATGAGATGAGAAGGAAATACCCTGCCCTTTTCTCTTAATACGTTTTATCGATTTCGGGGACGAAATCCTTGTAAGGGGTGGATAATTTGTAATATCCCTGACCTGGGTTATGAACTAACCCTAGGTGTTTTGCCTAAATATGTAATTAAATCCTTGTTATTAACTTTGGGCATGTAATTAAGTTCCTCAGAAACATATATTTCAATTTTTCTCCTTTATATATAAAGTTGTAGCATTGTTTTGTAATACATGGATCTATGTGCAAATTACCCAGTTAAGGGATTAACTTGCAAATTGCACATGTTGAGATGTTCCTCTGATGTTGAGACATCATGAGGATGTTTATGATGAAATTTTAGGGATTTCCCAAGCTTGAGCACCAAGGTGCAGCTGTGGAAGCAACCCCTGTACTTGAAAACCCTAAATTGGTGTAAAGTGCAATTTACCCAATTTGAGGGGTGCAACTTGTAAAATACATCATCTAAAATATCTTTTATGACTCTTGGCATCATTTAGAAGAGAAATGATGAAAATGTCACTTCATTTGAATAATCATATAATAAAGAACACCATTGTGATTGAATAATCAAGGTGTATGTATAATAGCCCTATTATGTGTATGCTTTAGTGATGGGCTGATCCTCTTTGCCTTCAATTCTTGACCTTAGAAGGAGTTTGTCCTTATAAATAAGATGTGGGGACGTACAAAGAAGAAAGGAAGGACTTAGATGAGAAATGAGGAAAGTATATGTTCTTATGTTGAAATTTCACCTAAGTATATATACTACCTTCCCCACTTAGCAAGGGAACGATCCTCTTCTTTTCATTTCTTTTCCCCTTGCTCAAAACCGACTGAGGAAGAGCTCTGGAGCATAGGAGAATGACCAGGGAGTTCAAGGTAAGTTTGGATCATCCCTTTTGCTTGAATTCATGGAGGAAACTCGATTTCAAGGTTAAATTCATGGCTAGCTCACCTAGCTTTATCTTTCTAGCCATTCCTTTTCAACTTTCCTTGGAGAATACACCTTGAACGACCTGTGGAGCTCAAATACGCCATTAAAGACCTGAATCTTGGAAGCTTGGAGCTCAAGGAACAACCTTTAGGCGGGTTTTATAACTCTAAACCTTATGCTTTGATTATACATCTTTTTCTATGCATATAGTTGCTAGTTCTTCTTCTTCCCTATCTTCCCTTGCATCCTTGCAAGCAAAATCGTGAAGAACTGCTACTCTTATTGAGGTAGAAGATAAGGGCATTAATTCCTATGCTTATCCACGGATTTCCACTTTACCAAACGACCTCCACCAATTGCCCATACGGCTTACACAACCGTTTGGTGGGCAAACGGTTTCAGGGTTGTATGAAGGCAAACGGCCTTCAAGACCGTTTGGTCGCGTTGACCAAGCAATGACCGTATGGGAATCTTGTTTATAATTATGTAGGTTAATCACCCACAAAATTTGAGGGGTTAACTCCAAAGGAATAGTGAGATATAAGCAAATCAATTAGCAAATCCAATTGAATTAAGTTCTGATTTTCAATCTGTTTAATTTGCCCTTTTGGGAAAACGGTCTCAAGACCGTTTAAGATGGTTGACCAAGCGTTGAACGTTTGGGATTATTGTTCATAATGATGTTGATTAATGACTCACCAAATTTGATCGATTAATTCCAAACGATTTATGAGTTGAAGGTTGATTAATAGGGCAAATCCTAATTGAAATCAGTGCTGAAATTCCAATGAGTTAATTAGTGATTTTGGGTTGATTAGCCCAAATGGTCTCAAGACCATTTGGGGAATCATCCAAACGGTCTCAAGACCGTTTGGGGATCACCCAAGACCGTTTAGAGGTCTGGGGTCAAGTATAGTTGACCAATTGAAGGTCCAAAGGTACCAAATCATATTGCAATTAAGTATTGATGTGATGATCAACTCAATAGATCAAACCTTGATGAATTTTCACTAGAGTCCAAAGGATGGATGGGCAAACGGTCTCAAGACCGTTTGGAACTCATCCAAACGGTCTCAAGACCATTTTGTGTCAACCCAAGACCGTTTGGAGGTCTAGGGTTAAGGTAATTTGATCAATTGAGGGCCCAATTACAGTGGGTTATTGAAATAATCAAATTGCTGATTTGTGACTTAATTAAGGTTCAACCCCTATCAAATCAACTTATATTTTGATGAATTCTTGGGCAAACGGTCTCAAGACCGTTTGGAGGTTATCCAAACGATCCCAAGACCGTTTGGGCCAAGTTTGAGCCCGATTGGAGGTCAAGTGATGGGATCAACTTCACTTTGATTCACATTGTTGAGTGTTGATGGTTGAATGTTTATAGACCTTAGTTGAACCAACTCCAACCCTATTTGGATATCAATTGAGGATCAATTGAGTGACCAATTGGTTAAGGCTAACCCTAATTGTCTCAATTGATAAGTGGTTAGCAAGCTTGAGACCAATTGAAGGCTTCAACATAGGAAACCCTAATCGAGTTTACCTTTGAATCACCTTGGAGGTCCATGCGATCTTGAGCTTTTAGTATCATACGACCTCAGGACCGAATGAGTTCATACGACCTCAGGACCGAATGTGTTCATACGACCTCAGGACCGAATGAGTTCATACGACCTCAGGACCGAATGAGTTCATACGACCTCAGGACCGAATGAGTTCATACGACCTCAAGATCGTTTAAGGGTAAACAGTCTTGAGTGTCATACGGTCTTGAAGTCAACCAAAGCTAAACGGTGTACAACCTTAAATGATCTCAGGATCGTTTGAAGGTTGAGGTGTGAAACCTATTGGGGACTTTTAAGGATAAGTCTGCCTAATGCCTTGAAGGCTTAGATGGTTTGATGGTTGTTCAACCTAAACCCTAATGATACCTAGGGACATTAAGGGTCAAGTGGTTAGTATATTAACCCATGTTATGATCAATGGTGAACTTTACCAAAATACCCTTTATGGATTCAATTAGGTAACCCCTTTTTTATCATGCAAACCCCAATGGTTACAATGGTGATGACTTGGCTAGGCTTATCAATGTTGATTAGACCTAACCCAATCTAGAGGGATGTAATCATCACCTATGAGCAAGAGGAGAGAGAAAATCCCAATTATGGTTGAAATCCAAGTAAAATACCTTTAACACACATGAATGTGCATAATTGGGGTATGATCCACCTATGTGAGATCATGAAAACCCTAATTATGATAGATGATGAATCTTAACCTAATCTGAGAGCATCATTGATGATGTTCCTCATACATGATGATGTTACGAGTTCATTTTACCATAATGTGAATAATAAACCCTAATTCTAGGGTGATGGCATGTAATGTGAATAATAAACCCTAATTCTAGGGTGATGGCATGTAATGTGAATAGTAAACCCTAATTGATGAGAATCAGGGAACTTAGCTCTTATGGAAAGAATGGAAAGTATAATTCTTGATTTGAATTGCTTTTATCAGTTGAATTAACCTTGCAGGTTTTGATATAAAGATGATCATATCCAGGTATGGATGATGATGCTATATTCAATGAAAGCATGTTGTTAGCTTTATGAATAATAAAATATCTTGATGCCTTGTCAATGGCAACCTATGAATTAAATGGGCTATGAGAGCCATAAATACCATCAAGGTCATTCTTTAGAGATGACTTGTGATGAATATATTGAGAAATGATGATTGATGAGAGTTAGGCTTGTTACATTTAGTATTTTCCTTTCATAGCTGTTATGCTAATGTTATTTTTTGAAGAACAATGTATGATGTTAAAAGAATACTGAATGTACCTAACTAATCAAGTGTAATGTAGAGCCTTGATCATAGATCCATCATTGTCAGAGATCAAATGATGGTGAAATAGGTTTTCCTAAGGGAACTCCTAGATCACATACTTTTGAGTATGTGGGGTATATGGATGTGTAGAACCTTACATCCTAGTGTAGGTGTTTGTTGTAGATGTGTAATCCGTCAATCCTTCACTACAATACATACCGTATCAGTGGATGGTAAACATGAAACCTCCTGATAACGAAGAAAGCACAGATATTCCGTATCAGTGGAAGATAAACATGAAATCTCCTGATGACGAAGAGAGTACAAAACGCCACTGTAACTCTAAAATAGCGAAGGACCAGATTACCCTGGTAAGCTATCATAGTAGAGGCACGAGATGTCCTAAAAGTAATCCTCTTACTGACTGAGGAAGGTGAAGGTCATGAGAATCCGACTCTTTCGATGACCTGGTATGATACCGAGGCACTTAGCAGTGATTGGTTGGAGTATGAGTGGTAAACCTCATCTCCACAGGGCATAAAAGTAATGTTTGAAAAACATAATCCACAACGTAGCATACGTGTTAGAGATAACTACGAGTTGATTGATTGATGTTACACTGTATAGTGCAAATGTCTTCATGTTTCATAACTGTTGAACTCATGCTTACTATTAAATCTGATGTTGAATACTTTGAAGCTTTTACTGCTTAAGTTATTCTTTGAGGTGCTATAATAAAGCTTCTGGCGGAGAGTTATAACTCTCGCTGGGACAATTATGTAAAATTGTCTCACCCCGTAGTCTTCAACTTCTTAGGTGGACGTCGAGGACGGAGGAACAGGTCTACAGGTGACCAGTCCCAGCAGCAGCAGCACCAGGGGCAGCAGTGAAATCTCAGGTGGAGATTTAGCCTGCCATGTGGTGTAGTTAGAGTCAGTCCTATGTGTCCTCTGTACTCTCAGGTCTTGGAGTCTTTTGGTCTGAGATTTTGGTTATGAGTTCTTGAGATTTTGTATCATGTTGTATATAATTACTCAAGAAGTAATTATCTGACATGCAAAGAGTTTATCTCCTTTTATGAAGGAAGTTTTATGGTTTCAATGCTTTATCTCAAAAAGTTTTAATTTCCTCTGATTTTTTGTATTCCGCTACTAATCGAATCGCTTCCGCTAAGTTTAAATCGTGTTTATATCGTGGTTTGGAGATCAGAGCCCACAATTAAGTGGTATCAGAGCTCTAGGTTCACTGAGTCTACATAGGCATATGACTTAGGATGTCGAGTCTATCCTTAGTATCTCTTCCTTATCTAATAGAATCTTTTGCTCCTCAGGAGAAGAAGATACATAAGGATGGCAGAGCCACATGATGAGTACGTGGCAGAGAATAGTGCTAGTGCACCTTGAGGCGGTGTAAGGGTTCCAGAAATAGAACAGCCTGCACCTGAACCACCCCAGTTTGACCCAGCTGATATGGGTAACCCAGTAGTTCAGACGATGTTTGGGCAGTTTATGACTGCCATGACACACATAACTGACAACATGCCCATGCCTGCAATAATGTATCAGTAATACGTTCGAGCGACTTCGTCGTGTCGGAGCTACCGAGTACTTTGGGACTGCCGACCCCGTAGATGCTGATCTATGGTTAACAGAGTTGGAGAAGGCTTTCAGGATTCTTAATATCCCGGAGGCTGAGAAGGTTAGACATGTTGTCTATCTTCTCAAAGGTAGTGCTGGTCACTGGTGGAACATGGAAGAGCAGAAGAGACCTGGGATAGAGTTCTCGTGGGAAGAGTTTCGTCAGGAATTTATCAATACATATTTTCCAAAGACCTTCCTAGATGAGAAAATCTCTCAGTTTGAGAGATTAAGGCAGGGCATGATGAACATTAGCGAGTATGAAGCTAAGTTCATGGAGTTGCTGCGGTTCTGTCCGCACATGGCTGCCACAGTAGAGGAAAGAATCAGGAGATTCGAGAAGGGTTTGAATGTTGATATATCAACCCCTGTGTCTGCCTTAGAAAACCGAGAGAGATTCTCTACTTTCGTTGAGTCAGTCCGAAGGATAGAGAGATCTATGGTTGAGAAGAGGCAAACCCAGAAAAGATATCCACAGTTCCAGGGTTCTTCATCTAGGGATTCCAAGAAACCGAGATTCTCTGCACCTAACCCTCCACCACCCAGATGAAGTTCCCAAACTCAGTGGTCACCAAGTAGAGGCAGGGGACGAAGCCTACCTCAACAAGAGACTCGTAGTTCAGTATCGATGTCAGTCACAGGACCACCCAGACCACAACAACTGGAGAGGAGCTGTTACAACTATGGGAAGGTGGGGCATTTAATGAAGGACTGCCGATCTAGGCCTGTCAGTGTGACACAACCTCAGAGGCAGAGTCAATAGGGATCTCAGACAAGGCAATCTCAAGGAGCAGCTCGAGGACGTGGACAAGCATCTCAAGCTGGATCATCAGCACCACCTCAACACCAGGCGACAGCAAGGTTCTATGCTATGAACCCACCTGATGCAGTGGTCAATCCACAGGTAGTGGCAGGTCAGATGGAACTTTTATATTCTTATATGTCTAAATCCTGTGTTGTATTTGTTCTGATTGACCCTGGTGCTACGCACTCCTTTGTCACTCGGAGAGTGATTCGTAACTGCAATATGACGGTTAGTCATAGGGCATATAGTTTGTTGTTGGAGACTCCGTTGAGTGGGTCTGCCATTTTGCAGGAGGTATGTTCTCCCTGCATCCTCTTCTTTTCTGATCATCGCATTCAAGTGGACCTTATACCACTTGATATGCAAGGATTTGATATAATCCTCAGGATGGATACCTTAGAAAGGTATACAGTTGTCTTGGATTGTGAATCCAAGTTGGCTGTGTTTGCTGATGAAGGCAACACATGGATCTTTCAAGGTAAAAGAAAGATTCTGCCCACCTGTCTTGTATCAGCTATGGTTGCTGATAAGCTGTTGAGGCAAGGATGTTATGCATTCTTGGCCCATGTGGTAGATGTTACTAAGGAAAGTTCCAATCCTGCTGAAGTTCCCATAGTCAGGGAATTCGAGGATGTGTTTCCTGAAGAACTTCCTGGTATACCACCACCTCGGGAGGTTGATTTTGAAATCAATTTGATCCCAGACACGAAACCTATAGCCCAGACACCGTATAGAATGGCGCCTGCTGAGATGGCAGAACTCAAGAAACAGCTTCAAGAGTTACTTGAGAAAGGTTTTATCCGACCGAGCACTTCACCTTGGGGTGCTCCGGTTTTGTTTGTTAGAAAGAAAGATGGGTCAATGCGGTTGTGCATTGATTATAGACAACTCAATAAAGTAACGATAAAGAATAAGTACCCTCTGTCGAGGATTGATGATCTCTTTGACCAATTGCGTGGTGCAACCGTCTTCTCAAAGATAGACCTGAGGTCTGGATATCATCAACTCCGTATTAAGGATAGTGACATATCCAAGTCTGCCTTTAGGACAAGATATGGTCACTATGAGTTCACGGTTATGTCGTTGGACTAACCAATGCACCAGCTGCATTCATGGAACTCATGAATAGAGTTTTTCGACCCTTCCTTGATCAGTGTGTTGTCGTCTTCATAGATGACAATCTGATCTATAGTAAGGATGCTCAGTAGCATGAGCAGCATCTTCGCCAAGCTTTGACCTTGCTAAGAGAACACAAGCTGTATGCTAAGTTTAGTAAGTGTGAATTCTGGCTGCCGGAGGTATCTTTTCTTGGACATGTGATATCTGCATCGAGAATTTGTGTTGACCCTACAAAGGTAGAATCTGTTCTACAGTGGGAACAACTGAAGACGCCGACGGAGATTCGAAGCTTCTTAGGGTTAGCAGGCTATTATCGAAGGTTCATTAAGAATTTCAGTTCCGTAGCCTTACCCTTGACTAAGTTGACCCGGAAAGATGTTCCTTTTGTTTGGAGTGATAAGTGTCAGCAATCTTTCCAGCTGTTGAAGGAGAAGTTGACAAGTGCACCCATACTTGTGCTACCTGAGCAAGGCAAAGGATATATAGTTTTCTGTGATGCTTCTAAGAATGGACTAGGGTGTGTGTTGATGCAGGATAAACAAGTAATTTCTTTTGCTTCTCGACATCTTAAGAAACACGAAGATAATTATCCGACACATGATCTGGAGTTAGCTGTTGTAGTTCATGCCCTGAAGATCTGGAGACATTATCTTTATGGAGAGACGTTTCAGATTTTCACTGACCATAAGAACCTTAAGTACATCTTCTCTCAGCATGAGCTCAATATGAGACAACGCCGCTGGATGGAATTAATCAAGGACTATGATTGTACGATTGATTAACATCCGGGGAAGGCTAATGTGGTTGCTGATGCCTTGAGTAGGAAATCAACAACATCAACCATGGAAAGGGCACAACTAAACTCTTTAGTATGCTCTAGAAGGGATATGCTTATCTCTTTGAGACAAGACAATGTGCATTTGAAGGTGTCATTGTTAGCCGGATTGTTAGCTGAGATGCATATTAAACCTACCCTTAGAGAGCAGATTAAGGAAGCAGAACAAGGTGATACTGTAGTTCAACAGATTAGATCGGAGTATGGTAGTGAGAAACGAGATGGTTTTACGTGACTCAGATGATCAAATAGCCTGTTATCATGATAGGATGATAGTGCCGGATGTGGACAACTTGAGGAAGTTAGTCCTGGAAGAAGCTCATTCTTCGATGTATGCCATGCATCCAGGGAGCACCAAGATGTATCGAAACTTGAAAGATATGTATTGGTGGCCTGGAATGAAGAAGGATGTTGCAGAGTTTGTTCTGAGGTGTCCTGTGTGTCAGCAAGTTAAAATTGAACACCAGAAGCCTGCAGGTACAATGCAACCTTTACCCATACCACAGTGGAAGTGGGACCATGTTACCATGGACTTTGTTGTTGGCCTACCCAGGACAAGCAAAGGACATGATTCCATTTGGGTAGTTGTAGATAGGTTAACTAAGACAGCACATTTCTTACCTGTCAAAACAACCTATTCTGCTGAAAGGTTATCACAGTTGTATGTTCAAGAGATAGTGCGTTTGCACGGAGTTCCTGTCACTATAGTTTCTAACAGAGGTCCCCAGTTTACAAGTCATTTTTGGGAATGACTTCATAATGCTTTAGGCACCCAATTAAGGTTTAGTACGGCCTTTCATCCACAGACTGATGGACAGTCGGAAAGGACCATACAGACCTTGGAAGATCTGTTGAGAACATGTGTTCTCCAGTTTACCGGAAGTTGGGATCTACACCTAAGCTTGATAGAGTTTGCCTATAACAATAGCTATCAACATAGTATTGATATGGCACCTTATGAAGCCTTGTATGGTAGACGTTGTAGATCACCCTTGTGTTGGTATGAGACTGGTGAGCATCAGTTGTTAGGACCTGATCTTGTGCAGCAAACTACAGAAAAGATTAAGGTAATACAACAACAGATTAAGACTGCACAAGATAGGCAGAAATCTTATGCTGACAAGCGTCGTAGACCCTTAGAGTTCGAGGTTGGAGACAAAGTGTATCTCAAGGTCTCGCCTTAGAAAGGAGTCCTTCGTTTTGGAAAGAAAGGGAAGTTAGCTCCTAGATTTATGGGGCCTTATCCAATCATTGAACGGATTGGAAAAGTAGCCTATAAACTAGAGCTGCCACCAGAGTTACAGAGGTTACATCCTATGTTTCACATTTCTATGCTAAAGAAATGTCACCCAGATACTGAGTCAGTTCTACAACCTATGGAGGTAGAATTGAATGATGATATATCTTATGAGGAAGGACCAGTGTCAATCCTTGATAACAGAATTAAAAAGTTAAAGAAGAAAGATTTAAGCCTTGTGAAAGTCCTCTGGAACCACCGTGGTGTTGAAGAAGCCACTTGGGAACTAGAGGATGAGATGAGAAGGAAATACCCTGCCCTTTTCTCTTAATACGTTTTATCGATTTCGGGGATGAAATCCTTGTAAGGGGTGGATAATTTGTAACATCCCAGACCTGGGTTATGAACTAACCCTAGGTGTTTTGACTAAATATGTAATCAAATCCTTGTGATTAACTTTGGGCATGTAATTAAGTTCCTCAGAAACATATATTTCAATTTTGCTCCTTTATATATAAAGTTGTAGCATTGTTTTGTAATACAGGGATCTATGTGCAAATTACCCAGTTAAGGGATTAACTTTCAAATTGCACATGTTGAGATGTTCCTCTGATGTTGAGACATCATGAGGATGTTTATGATGAAATTTGAGGGATTTCCCAAGCTTGAGCACCAAGGTGCAGCTGTGGAAGCAACCCCTGTACTTGAAAACCCTAAATTGGTGTAAAGTGCAATTTACCCAATTTCAGGGGTGCAACTTGTAAAATACATCATCTAAAATATCTTTTATGACTCTTGGCATCATTTAAAAGAGAAATGATGAAAAGGTCACTTCATTTGAATAATCATATAATAAAGAACACCTTTGTGATTGAATAATCAAGGTGTATGTATAATAGCCCTTTTATGTGTATGCTTTAGTGATGGGCTGATCCTCTTTGCCTTCAATTCTTGACCTTAGAAGGAGTTTGTCCTTAGAAATAAGATGTGGGGACGTACAAAGAAGAAAGGAAGGACTTAGATGAGAAATGAGGAAAGCATATGTTCTTATGTTGAAATTTCACCTAAGTATATATACTACTTTCCCCACTTAGCAAGGGAACGATCCTCTTCTTTTCATTTCTTTTCCCCTTGCTCAAAACCGAATAAGGCAGAGCTCTAGATCATAGGAGAATGACGAGGGAGTTCAAGGTAAGTTCGGATCATCCCTTTTGCTTGAATTCATGGAGGAAACTCGATTTCAAGGTTGAATTCATGGCTAGCTCACCTAGCTTTATCTTTCTAGCCATTCCTTTTCAACTTTCCTTGGAGAATACACCTTGGCCGACCTGTGGAGCTCAAAGACGCCATTAAAGACCTGAATCTTGGAAGCTTGGAGCTCAAGGAACAACCTTTAGGTGGGTTTTATAACTCTAAACCTTATGCTTTGATTATACATCTTTTTCTATGCATATAGTTGCTAGTTCTTCTTCTTCCCTATCTTCCCTTGCATCCTTGCAAGCAAAATCGTGAATAACTGCTACTGTTCTTGAGGTATAAGATAAGGGCATTAAATTCCTATGCTTATCCACGTATTTCCACTTTACCAAACGACCTCCACCAATTGCCCATACGGTTTACACAACCGTTTGGTGGGCAAACGGTTTCAGGGTCGTATGAAGGCAAACGGCCTTCAAGACCGTTTGGTCGCATTGACCAAGCAATGACCGTATGGGAATCTTGTTTATAATTATGTAGGTTAATCACCCACAAAATTTGAGGGGTTAACTCCAAAGGAATCGTGAGATATAAGCAAATCAATTAGCAAATCCAATTGAATTAAGTTCTGATTTTCAATATGTTTAATTTGCCCTTTTTGGGAAAACGGTCTCAAGACCGTTTAAGATGGTTGACCAAGCATTGGCCGTTTGGGATTATTGTTCATAATGATGTTGATTAATGACTCACCAAATTTGATGGATTAATTCCAAACGAGTTATGAGTTGAAGGTTGATTAATAGGGCAAATCCTAATTGAAATCAGTGCTGAAATTCCAATGAGTTAATTAGTGATTTTGGGTTGATTAGCCCAAACGGTCTCAAGACCGTTTGGGGATCACCCAAGACCGTTTAGAGGTCTGGGGTCAAGTATAGTTGACCAATTGAAGGTCCAAAGGTACCAAATCATATTGCAATTAAGTATTGATGTGATGATCAACTCAATAGATCAAACCTTGATGAATTTTCACTAGAGTCCAAAGGATGGATGGGCAAACGGTCTCAAGACCGTTTGGAACTCATCCAAACGGTCTCAAGACCGTTTGGTGTCAACCCAAGACCGTTTGGAGGTCTAGGGTTAAGGTAATTTGATCAATTGAGGGCCCAATCACAGTGGGTTATTGAAATAATCAAATTGCTGATTTGTGACTTAATTAAGGTTCAACCCCTATCAAATCAACTTAGATTTTGATGAATTCTTGGGCAAACGGTCTCAAGACCGTTTTTAAGTTATCCAAACGATCCCAAGACCGTTTGGGCCAAGTTTGAGCCCGATTGGAGGTCAAGTGATGGGATCAACTTCGCTTTGATTCACATTGTTGAGTGTTGATGGTTGAATGTTTATAGACCTTAATTGAACCAACTCCAACCCTATTTGGATATCAATTGAGGATAAATTGAGTGACCAATTGGTTAAGGATAACCCTAATTGTCTCAATTGATAAGTGGTTAGCAAGCTTGAGACCAATTGAAGGCTTCAACATAGGAAACCCTAATCGAGTTTACCTTTGAATCACCTTGGAGGTCCATGCGATCTTGAGCTTTTAGGATCATACGACCTCAAGACCGAATGAGTTCATATGACCTCAGGACCGAATGAGTTCATACGACCTCAGGACTGAATGATTTCATATGACCTCATGACCGAATGAGTTCATACGACCTCAGGACCGAATGAGTTCATACGACCTCAGGACCGAATGAGTTCATACGACCTCAGGACCGAATGAGTTAATACGACCTCAGGACCGAATGAGTTCATACGACCTCAAGATCGTTTAAGGGTAAACGGTCTTGAGTGTCATACGGTCTTGAAGTCAACCAAAGCTAAACGGTCTACAACCTTAAACGATCTCAGGATCGTTTGAAGGTTGAAGGTGTGAAACCTATTGGGGACTTTTAAGGATAAGTCTGCCTAATGCCTTGAAGGCTTAGATGGTTTGATGGTTGTTCAACCTAAACCCTAATGATACCTAGGGACATTAAGGGTCAAGTGGTTAGTATATTAACCCATGTTATGATCAATGGTGAACTTTACCAAAATACCCTTTATGGATTCAAGTAGGTAACCCCTTTTTTATCATGCAAACCCCAATGGTTACAATGGTGATGAATTGGCTAGGCTTATCAATGTTGATTAGACCTAACCCAATCTAGAGGGATGTAATCATCACCTATGAGCAAGAGGAGAGAGAAAATCCCAATTATGGTTGAAATCCAAGTAAAATACCTTTAATACACATGAATGTGCATAATTGGGGTATGATCCACCTATGTGAGATCATGAAAACCCTAATTATGATAGATGATGAATCTTAACCTAATCTGAGAGCATCATTGATGATGTTCCTCATACATGATGATGTTACGAGTTCATTTTACCATAATGTGAATAATAAACCCTAATTCTAGGGTGATGGCATGTAATGTGAATAATAAACCCTAATTCTAGGGTGATGGCATGTAATGTGAATAGTAAACCCTAATTGATGAGAATCAGGGAACTTAGCTCTTATGGCAAGAATGGAAAGTATAATTCTTGATTTGAATTGCTTTTATCAGTTGAATTAACCTTGCAGGTTTTGATATAAAGATGATCATATCCAGGTATGGATGATGATGCTATATTCATTGAAAGCATGTTGTTAGCTTTATGAATAATAAAATATCTTGATGCCTTGTCAATGGCAACCTATGAATTAAATGGGCTATGAGAGCCATAAATATCATCAAGGTCATGCTTTAGAGATGACTTGTGATGAATGTATTGAGAAATGATGATTGATGAGAGTTAGGCTTGTTACATTTAATATTCTCCTTTCATAGCTGTTATGCTAATGTTATTTTTTGAAGAACAATGTATGATGTTAAAAGAATACTGAATGTACCTAACTAATCAAGTGTAATGTAGAGCCCTGATCATAGATCCATCATTGTCAGAGATCAAATGATGGTGAAATAGGTTTTCCTAAGGGAACTCCTGGATCACATACTTTTGAGTATGTGGGGTATATGGATGTGTAGAACCTTACATCCTAGTGTAGGTGTTTGATGTAGATGTGTAGTCCGTCAATCCTTCACTAAAATCCCATACCGTATCAGTGGATGGTAAACATGAAGCCTCCTGATGACGAAGAAAGAACAGATATCCGTATCAGTGGAAGATAAACATGAAATCTCCTGATGACGAAGAGAGTATAGAACGCCACTGTAACTCTAAAATAGCGAAGGACCAGATTACCCTGGTAAGCTATTATAGTAGAGGCACGAGATGTCCTACAAGTAATCCTCTTACTGACTGAGGAAGGTGAAGGTCATGAGAATCCGACTCTTTCGATGACCTAGTATGATACCGAGGCACTTAGCAGTGATTGGTTGGAGTATGAGTGGTAAACCTCATCTCCATAGGGCATAAAAGTAATGTTTGAAAAACATAATCCACAGCGTAGCATACCTGTTAGAGATAACTACGAGTTGATTGATTGATGTTACACTGTATAGTGAAAATGTCTTCATGTTTCATAACTGTTGAACTCATGCTTACTATTAAATCTAATGTTGAATACTTTGAAGCTTTTACTGCTTAAGTTATTCTTTGAGGTGCTATAATAAAGCTTCTGGCGGAGAGTTATAACTCTCGCTGGGACAATTATGTAAAATTGTCTCACCCCGTAGTCTTCAACTTTTTAGGTGGACGTCGAGGATGGAGGAACAGGTCTACAGGTGACCAGTCCCAGCAGCAGCAGCACCAGGGGCAGCAGTGAAATCTCAGGTGGAGATTTAGCCTACCATGTGGTGTAGTTAGAGTCAGTCCTATGTGTCCTCTGTACTCTCAGGTCTTGGAGTCTTTTGGTCTGAGATTTTGGTTATGAGTTCTTGAGATTTTGTATCATATTGTATATAATTACTCAAGAAGTAATTATCTGAGATGTAAACAGTTTGTCTCCTTTTATGAAGGAAGTTTTATGGTTTCAATGCTTTATCTCAAAAAGTTTTAATTTCCGCTGATTTTTGGTATTCCGCTTCTAATCGAATCGCTTCCGCTAAGTTTAAATCGTGTTTATATCGTGGTTTGGAGATCAGAGCCCACAACCCTAGCCGATCCTTTCACTCCAAAAGCTTGAGAAACGACCTTGGGAGGTTTCTAGAGCTTCAACCTCCATTTGAGCCGTGAAGCTTGGAGCTTGGGATCAGATTTTTTAGGCGGGTTATATAACTTAAACCCTTCATCTTGTCATTGAATTCGATTTCTTCATGCAATTGAGCTAATTATTATTATTGCAATAGTCTTGCTTGATTAATGGAGTTGCCATGAAAAATGGCAGTAGTTCCGTGAGTCTAAAGGTTGAAGATGAAAACCTGTTAAAAAACACACACCTTAATCAAAAAGCAATAGCAAACGGTCTTGGGCTTTTGGTCCAAACGGTTTGCAAACCGTTTGGTGAAGTTAGACTCCAAACTGCATGGAATGGTTGACCGTTTGGTATAGTTGACCGTTTCGTGTCTTGAACTCCAAACTGATGGAATGGTTTACCGTTTGGCTTAGTTGACCGTTTGAGGTATGAACTTAATCACAGGTTGGATGATGATCCAATGGACTCAATTGATTGATACAATGTGTGCATGATCCTTTAAGTGGAAACCCTAATTAAGTTGATTGAAGAAATCCTTGATTGGTTCAAATGATTTCAAGACAATTTGGGTCAAACGGTCATGAGACAGTTTGAGCCCAAACGGTCTTGAAACCGTTTGGGATCAAAAAGTTTCAAAACCATTTGGTGGGTTAGTGGTTGATCCTTGACCCATGGATGATGATCTAATGGTTTAGATTGATGAACCCTTCAATTGGAAATCGATTTAATGGAGAAATGACCTAGTGAGCTCTTGCGGTTTTGGGACTGATTTGGCCCAAACTGTAACATACTGAAATCCAGGGTCTTCCCTGCAATTTACCCACTTTTGAGCTTTTCTTTGCTTTCTAGTCCATTTGGACCATTTTCATAAATTTCCCTTCTTTTATAATCTTTTTGGACTCCTTGTGCAATTTGAGCACAATTCAAGGTTGAAACCACCTTTTCCCTCGTTTATGATAATGAAGGGGTGTGTGCACAAATAACCCAATTAAGGAGATAATTGAAGGTTAATAATTTAATTTGGTCATTAAGGATGGATCTAAGCAGATAATATTAATTTGGAGCTTTTTGGATAAATATATTAATAATAATATGTAATGTAATTAATTAAGAGTGTAATTAACCTATTTTCTTTCTCTCTCCTCCAATTTGATGATAAATGTGTGAAAACATATTTATTGTTGATATTTTGCTCTTAATACTCATATATATCTTTCACCTCGAAGTTGACTCACTAATTGCATTAATATAGTCATTTCATAATAATTCACACCTTTTAATGTGTTAAAATACACTTTAATGAGCAATGTATTTTTATTAAGGGCCTTATTGGATATAAATACGAAATCTAATTATAGCATCATTTTAAATGCTAACATGAACCTATGGTCCAAACTTGGTGTCATTTGGACTTCATTTGACCCTTCAAATCCATTTTATGAGCTTTTAATAAAGAATAACTATGGGTTTTAATCGATTTCATTTATATCGATTTGTCACACTATTGTTCTGTTATTTTTCAGTGTCACGCGCCCCCTTTCACCTGCGAGCCATCCGACGGCCTAGATTTGATCATCTGATCTCCGCCTTGATCGGACGATGTGAAACTCATCTTCAACCTCCGTCGCTTCGCGAGCCACTGAGCAGTCCTGACTGTCAAACTCTCGCGTGACCGTTCTCCCTCTGCGATTGATCTTTTCACTTGATTTCTAGCCCTTTGGCTTTGTCTTGACGAGCAGTTTCCAATGAGCCAAAGATTATCCTCTCTCGTTCACCAGAGACGAAACGCCTATTAGGGCATTTCGGCCTCTCTCCGCCTCTAGTTCACAGCACGACCTAGGGCTCGTCTCCCGACTGTATAAGGGGCCTTAGAGCATCCTTACTACCACCCTGTTTCTCCTCTTCCTCCAATTTCTCCTCAAGTTCCCTCTAGCTACTCGACCTGCTCGGTCCTCCTCTCTGACGACGACCATGGATAGCTCAAAGCTCTGGACACCCGGGTCTAATTCCCCACGTGGTAACCTTCCTGGACTCACGATATTCCCTTTTCCCATCTCGTTTGTCACCGCGAAGCTCCATTTTTCCCGGTTCTATAGGGACGCCGTAGAGCCACCGTCGACCTCGACCGGCGCCTGATGTTTTGGGGTTCTGGTGCACCTCCACCCACGGAAGCAGGTCCCCTCGACTCGAGCTTGGTCTGTGAAGCTTTTCCGATCTTATATTTTGCGTTTTACGGACTCATGTGTGGGTTTCGGTTCTAGTTTTCCTCCCCTGCTCCTTGGTTGTTTCCGGTGAGTTGTGAGCTACTGAGGTCCCCACCCTGTGGCAAGGATCCCTCTGACTTCGTCTGGTCTTAGAGGACCCTTTCACATCGTCCCTTGGTTGAGCCTTGGCCTGGTGAGGCGAGGCAGTGCTAGAGTCGAGCCCCTGTAAGCCTGCTCACGCCATGACCATGGCTGGAAGAAGCCAGGTCGTGGAATGACCAAGACAGATATCCACAGGCAATGTAACGATTTGCAACGCAGGGGGCAATCTCGTCATTTCACCCTGGGTTTTGTTTCTCGCTTGCAAACAATCGATGGTTCCAAATGACCATGTTGCCCTCATCATTTTAATTGATTTGATTTGACGAGCAAGGGTATTTTGGTCATTTCACTTGTTATTACATTGAATTGTATTTTGATTTAAATACCTGTCACTCTATAGTTTTCTTGCAATCTGATTGGTCAGATTTACTTAATTCATAGTAAATCGATCCATGGTCAGAAAAATACAAATAAATAGTCAATGGAAAGGATTTTTCAAGTAGAATCCAATTTTATGGTTTTTGAAGCCTGATTCTAAATGATTTCTCGAAGTTTTCTTTGAATACCTTTTAAGTATATAAAATGTTCTAAAATACCTAATTAATTCATTTTAACTCCAATTTGTAAAATAAAATATGTTTTCTTATTCAGGAGAATATGACCAATCTGATGGATTAGGTTTTGAACCTTAAATCGTGATTTGTAGGTAAGTTCCAAAAGTTAGGATTTTTCATATATTTTATGTCTTTATATATATTAATACATGTGTAATTATGTAACTAGGGAAAATGGAATGGTGATACAATCAGTTTGGTGAATGTGATGGTAAATAAATAAAACAGGTATGTGAGCCCTATTTCAGTATGTGGATCCTATTTATGTATGTGAATCATATTTATGTGAATATCTACGATGAATGTGAAATGAATGTGGAATGTATATTGTGCAATCAACCTACTCTTCAGTTGGGATCTTATCCAACCCTACAAGCATTTTGTTCTAGCCTTGATATCCTCCTAAATGCCTTTATTTGGATCTTTACTTATTTTATGCTTCTAATGCCATTGTGGCTCATTCATTTGAAGTATGTGAATCTTGCTACTACATATGTTGCCTCATTTACTTGGAAATGCTTAAATATTGCTATTGCCTATGTTGGCTCATCTTTTGAAATACTTGGAAACATTGTATAATATTGTTGCTTTGTTGGCTCCTTTATTCCTTAGAGCTCTTGGATATTGTTGTTGCCTATGATGGCCTATTTATTTATTTCTTGGGTTTTATTCCCAATGTTATGTTGTTATCTTATTATACTTTTCACTCTACTTCCAAGTGAATGTTTATGCATGATATAGTTATTGGCCAATTGACAATGTAGTGTACATGAGTACAAACCACCCACAGGGCACTGGGGTTTTAGTCCCCCTGTCGGGCACTGGGGTTTTAGTCCCCCTGCCATTGGTGAGGTCCGGTAGGTGCCTCACCCTACATTGAGATGATTTTGAGTCATAATTTATATTCATGCAAATGTGGTGATTGTTGATATTGGAATGTGGCAGTTTTTCTAAAATCTTATTTACTCAATTCTCTCTCTCTCCTTGAAATTCCTTAGTGGAATCTTATTTTATGAAATGCTTAACTTTATATTTGCCTTTATCCTTTTATTAACACATACCTTTTATCTTTCTCTTGTTGGATGACCCCAACCATCCAGGCTAGGATCAGAGTGCACATGGAAGCTTGGTGAACCTAAGGCTAAGGATAGGACAAAAGGAAAAGAAATATATAGCTTGCATGATCATAGTTGTTTTATGTTATAAGTTGTTTTGTTTGGAGACAATGTTGTATTAGTCTAAGTCTTCCTCTACCTAGATCCTATGCTTGTGTAAAGATGTACCCCTTTTGGGAAAGATTTTTTATGTACTCTTTATACATTTTGAATAAAGTCAAGATTTAAATTTCCGCTGCTACACAATTGATGATTTTGGTTGCCATGGTTTATAGTAGAGACTTGGTCTTTACAACATGGTATGAGAGCATCAAGGTAGTCGGATTCTTGACTAATTGAAAATTGTCTCCTAGATAGAACCCTTATCTTATATAGTTTCCCTTTAGTTAGTTTTTCACCTTAGAGTTGACCTAGCATGAAAGTTTGATTTAGTATCATAATAATAATTAATTAAAAATAAAATTTGTCAACTTTTTGGTGAAATGTCTATTGAGAAGCTACTAGAGGAATAAGTTGAAGTGATGGTGTCTAGAAAGGGTCAGAGCTTGGGGGTTGGTAATATTTTCCTCCGCCCCACTAGCTTGGTAACGAGGACTCCTGAGCTCATATGACCTGGCCTGGCCTGATCTGATACAGACAGCTCGAAATAGTCTATCTTTGGGCATGTTGCCTAATTGTTGAATACCTTAGGAAAACCTTAAGTGATGATTTGATCTCTTACACAAAAATCATCCTTAAATACCTTATACTCCTATATTTAGGGTTTAGTGTACCCTATGTTACACCTTGAAGCTTAGTGAGTAAATCCTTTTAGTGTTGAAGCTTATGTACCCTTTTACCCTTAGAATAGTTTGATGTAGTCAACCCTTTAAGTGGAATGGTGGTGTTAGTACCTTGATAGATTTTGGAGTTGCTGATTTCGAGGACGAAATCCTCTTTAGGGGGGTGGAGTCCCTCAATGCCTTGAAATCAAGAAACCCTAACTCCTTAAGACACGGGATTAGTGAGAGTTGAACAAACATAATATAATTGTAATTCATCTTGTTTGATTATGAACAAATTAATAAGTCATATAATTCATATGTTTGAACCTTAATATAGGCTTGATGCACATAATAATGAGTTACTTATTACTAATTGTGAATCTACATAATGTTGGCTATGTCACCCTAATGGTAAAATGTGTATGGATAATGCACCCTAAGGATGCTTTAACATGTAATGACCATGTTGACCTAAACCCTAATATGTAATCATCTAGCTTTGACAACATATATATATATATATATATATATATATATATATATATATATATATATATATATATACCTTTAATGCCTTTCATGATACATTAGTGACATTAGGTGTCATCATCACATAATATACCTTAATGCATATAAATGGATTATAGTCGCAAAGTTATCAATACATATAAGGTATATCACCTTGTTCTCTAATGAACACCTCATCATAACTTGATATATGAATTAATTCATTAATATTTAATGTGATACATCATATTCGCTAAAATGCATATAATGACTCAAACTTGATAATGAATAATTGGATTCACATAAATATTCATAAAATGCCTAATGTTAAGTAAAATATGTATAACTTATAATATGAAGTGTAATGGACAGAAAAGATTAATTATGAGTATGAAAGATGATATGAAAATGTGCAATATGAACATTATTGGGAATTATAATAGGCTTAATAACTTGTTGGATAATATTAACTTCTTTTTCTAAAAAATAATTTGTGATAATTTTACATGATAGTTTTAAGAGGATAATGGAAAATGAATTCATGTTATTAAGGTTTTTGACCTAATACATTAATAAACGTTGAAATGGCTTAGTAAACCCTAATTGTGCTTAAAACCCTTGATAAGGAAAATACACATGATATAATATTGAGATATAATTGTTTTGAATAAAATGTGGCACAAGTGATAGTATAATAAATATGATACCTCTTCATGATAAAGATTATATTAAAAAGGTAAAAATGTTAATTAGGTTGAGTTGATAAAAGGCTATAGGTTTTGTGGAAACCTTAGTAACACCTGACTTATGTAGATTTTATGTTGTACCCTAGATTAAGGGTTATAACCTAGTATTTAAGGTTGGGATGTTACACACTCACCCTCTCTTTTCTCTTGTTGTGATTTCGGGGACAAAATCCTCTTTAAGGAGTGGTGTGATGTAACATACTGAAATTCAGGGTCTTCCCTACAATTTACCCACTTTTGAGATTTTCTTTGCTTTCTAGTCCATTTGGACCATTTTCATAAATTTCCCTTCTTTTATAATCTTTTTGGACTCCTTGTGCAATTTGAGCACAATTCAAGATTGAAACCACCTTTTCCCCTCATTTATGATAATGAAGGGGTGTTTGCACAAATAACCCAATTAAGGAGATAAGTGAAGGTTAATAATGTAATTTGGTCATTAAGTATGGATCTAAGTAGATAATATTAATTTGGAGCTTTTTGGATAAATATATTAATAATAATATGTAATGTAATTAATTAAGAGTGTAATTAACCTAATTTCTTTCTCTCCTCCAATTTGATGATAAATGTGTGAAAACATATTTTATTGTTGATATTTTTCTCTTAATACTCATATATATATCTATCACCTCGAACTTGACTCATTAATTGCATTAATATAGTCATTTCATAATAATTCACACATTTTAATGTGTTAAAATACACTTTAATGAGCAATGTATTTATTAAGGGCCTTATTGGATATAAATATGAAATCTAATTATATAGCATCGTTCTAAATGCTAACATGAACCTATGGTCCAAATTTGGTGTTATTTGGACTTCATTTGACCCTTCAAATCCATTTTATGAGCTTTTAATAAAGAATAACTAAGGGTTTTAATCGATTTCATTTATATCAATTTGTCACACTATTGTTCCATTATTTTTCACTGTCACGCGCCCCCTTTCACCTGCGAGCCATCCGACAGCCTAGATTTGATCATCTGATCTCCGCCTTGATTAGACGACGCAAAACTCATCTTCAACCTCCGTCGCTTCGCGAGCCACTGAGCAGTCCTGACTGTCGAACTCTCGCGTGACCGTTCTCCCTCTACGATTGATCTTTTCACCTGATTTCTAGCCCTTTGGCTTCGTCTTGACGATCCATTTCCAATGAGCCAAAGATTACCCTCTCTCATTCACCAGAGACGAAATGCCTATTAGGGCATTTCGGCCTCTCTCCGCCTCTAGTTCACAGCACCACCTAGGGCTCGTCTCCCGGCTGTATAAGGGGCCTTAGAGCATCCTAACTACCACCCTGTTTCTCCTCTTCCTCCAATTTCTCCTCAAGTTCCCTCTAGCTACTCGACCTGCTCGGTCCTCCTCTCCGATGACGGCCATGGATATCTCAAAGCTCTGGACACCCCGGTCCAATTCCCTGTGTGGTAACCTTCCTGGACCCGCGATCTTCCCCTTTCCCGTCTCATTTGTCACCGTGAAGCCCCATTTTGCCCGGTCCTATAGGGCCGCCGTAGAGCCACCGTCAACCTCGGCCGGAGCCTGGCATTTTGGGGTTCTGGTGCACCTCCACCCACGGAAGCAGGTCCCCTCGACTCGAGCTTGGTCCGCGAAGCTTTTCCGACCTTGTATTTTGCGTTTTACGAACTCATGTGCGGGTTTCGGTTCCAGTTTTCCTCCCCTGATCCTTGGTTGTTTCCAGTGAGTTGTGAGCTACTGAGGTCCCCGCCCTGTGGCAAGGATCCCTCCGACTTCGCCTGGTCTCAAAGGACCCTTTCACATCGTCCCTTGGTTGAGCCTTGGCCTGGTGAGGCGAGGCAGTGCTAGAGTCGAGCTCCTGTAAGCCTGCTCGCGCCATGACCATGGCTGGAAGAAGCCAGGTCGTGGAATGACCAAGAGAGATATCCACAGGCAATGTAATGATTTGCAACGCAGGGGGCAATCTCATCATTTCACCCTGGGTTTTGTTTCTCGCTTGCAAACAATCGATGGTTCCAAATGACCCTATTGCCCTCATCATTTTAATTGATTTGATTTGACGAGCAAGGGTATTTTGGTCATTTCACTTGTTATTACATTGAATTGTATTTTTATTTAAATACATGTCACTCTATAGTTTTCTTGCAATCTGATTGGTCAGATTTACTTAATTCATAGTAAATCGATCCATGGTCAGAAAAATGCAAATAAATAGTCAATGGAAAGGATTTTTCAAGTAGAATCCAATTTTATGGTTTTTGAAGCCTGATTCTAAATGATTTCTCGAAGTTTTCTTTGAATACCTTTTAAGTATATAAAATGTTCTAAAATACCTAATTAATTCATTTTAACTCCAATTTGTAAAATAAAATATGTTTTCTTATTCAGGAGAATATGACCAATCTGATGGATTAGGTTTTGAACCTTAAATCGTGATTTGTAGGTAAGTTCCAAAAGTTAGGGTTTTTCATATACTTTATGTCTTTATATATATTAATACATGTGTAATTATGTAACTAGGGAAAATGGAATGGTGATACAATCAGTTTGGTGAATGTGATGGTAAATAAATAAAACAGGTATGTGAGCCCTATTTCAGTATGTGGATCCTATTTATGTATGTGAATCATATTTATGTGAATATCTATGATGAATGTGAAATGAATGTGGAATGTATATTGTGCAATCAACCTACTCTTCAGTTGGGATCTTATCCAACCCTACAAGCATTTTGTTCTAGCCTTGATATCCTCCTAAATGCCTTTATTTGGATCTTTACTTATTTCATGCTTCTAATGCCATTGTGGCTCATTCATTTGAAGTATGTGAATCTTGCTACTACATATGTTGCCTCATTTACTTGGAAATGCTTAAATATTGCTATTGCCTATGTTGGCTCATCTTTTGAAATACTTGGAAACATTGTATAATATTGTTGCTTTGTTGGCTCCTTTATTCCTTAGAGCTCTTGGATATTGTTGTTGCCTATGATGGCCTATTTATTTATTTCTTGGGTTTTATTCCCAATGTTATGTTGTTATCTTATTATACTTTTCACTCTACTTCCAAGTGAATGTTTATGCATGATATAGTTATTGGCCAATTGACAATGTAGTGTACATGAGTACAAACCACCCACAGGGCACTGGGGTTTTAGTCCCCCTGCCATTTTATATATTAGGCACTGGGGTTTTAGTCCCCCTACCACTTTTTAGGCACTGGGGTTTTAGTCCCCCTGCCATTGGTGAGGTCCGGTAGGTGCCTCACCCTACATTGAGATGATTTTGAGTCATAATTTATATTCATGCAAATGTGGTGATTGTTGATATTGGAATGTGGCAGTTTTTCTAAAATATTATTTACTCAGTTGTCTCTCTCTCCTTGAAATTCCTTAGTGGAATCTTTTGTTATGAAATGCTTAACTTTATATTTGCCTTTATCCTTTTATTAACACATAACTTTTATCTTTCTCTTGCTGGATGACCCCAACCGTCTAGGCTAGGATCAGAGTGCGAATGGAATCTTGGTGAACCTAAGGCTAAGGATAGGATAAAAGGAAAAGAAATATATAGCTTGCATGATCATAGTTGTTTTATGTTATAAGTTGTTTTGTTTGGAAACAATGTTGTATTAGTTTAAGTCTTCCTCTACCTAGATCCTATGCTTGTGTAAAGATGTACCCCTTTTGGGAAAGATTTTTTATGCACTCTTTATACATTTTGAATAAAGTCAAGATTTAAATTTCCGCTGCTACACAATTGATGATTTTGGTTGCCATGGTTTATAGTAGAGACTTGGTCTTTACACAAACGATCTTGAGACCGTTTGAGACCAAATGGTCTTGAAACCGTTTGGTGATGAAACTTCAAAACTGCATGAAGGTTGCTAATGGTTCAGTTACTTGGATATTGAAGGTAATGTAAGTTCCAATAATCCAATGATGGTTAGTAATGTTAATCAATAGGGTATAAAGGTTAAAACCCTAATAGTACCTAAGTGATTAGTGTTGATTAAGGAAGGAACCCTAATTGCTTACAAGAGCAATGACTTGGTACACTATGTCAATCATAGTTGTATGAACTTGACTAAGGGTTGATATGACTTAATCAAGTTGAGAGGAATGATAGCATGGAGTTGATACATGAGTATGATTCATGTGGTGATTAAGGGTATGATCCTTAAGAAAAGAGATCATGGAACCCTGATCGTGAACCTAAACCCTAATTGACAAGGTTGTTGTACCTTAACCCTAATCCAGGGCAATTATATTTGAAACCCTAATCCAAGGTACGGATGTAACCCTAATTCATGATGATGATGTGTATAGACCTAATTAAGAGTAATGTGATCCAAAACCCTTATTGGGATGAACAGTAAACTCTAATTATGGGTGATGGAATATGAAACCCTAATTGGGATAAATAGTAAACCCTAATTATGGGTGATGGAATATGATACCCTAATTGGGATAAATAGTAAAACCTAATTATGGGTGATGGAATATGAAACCCTAATTGGGATGAATAGTAAACCCTAATTATGGGTGATGGAATATGAAACCCTAATTGGGTTGAATAGTAAACCCTACTTATGGGTGATGGAATATGAAACCCTAATTGGGATGAATAGTAAACCCTAATTATGGTTGATGGAATATGAAACCCTAATTGGGATGAATAGTAAACCCTAATTGTGGAATGTTGAATGTAAATCCTTTTATAGAGTGAATCTGATGTGAAACTCTAACTAAGGATGGTTTCATGAGAAACCCTGATGTTTGATGTGTTGTGAAGCTCAAATCCAGGGTAATTCTATGTAATGCTTAACAAACCCTAATCTTGGGCAATATGGTGATAAACCATATCTTTGATGTGATAATGGGATGATTATCCTCAAGTGACATGAAATGGGAAACCCTAACCCTGGTGAGGGAATAGTGGTGTTACCCATGAATAGTGAATTCATATTTGTTGTACATGGTTCTGATATGCAATTGATATCACTGTTATCATCTGTGCTAACCATGCAGGTATGTTGAAATGATGATCATGGCCAGGTATGAGCTATGATGTTTAATTCACTATTGTAAATGGGCTTTGAGTGCCATAATATACCTTACTGCTTGGTAAGAGGTAACAAGAGAGTTAATGGGCCTCAAGTACCATGAAGTGATGCTTGTAATAGCAAGTATCATGTTTGCCTTGGTCAGTTGACCTAAAGGTGAGGGTTACTTGGAAAAGTGGTAACAATGCTTAAGGAGGAATCAAGGGTTTAATTACCCAGGGCCATATGATATGGTGATGAAATTGAGAAGGGATGAGAATTCCCAGTTTTGAAATAAGGGACTGAGTTCCCAATATCTGTTAAAGACAGTTAAGTAGTTGATGAAATTAGTACATATTTCTGTATAGCATTGTCATAATAAGTTGCATTTGAGAAATTTCTTGATGCTAAAAGAATATGAAAATGTACTTAATTAATCAAGTGGAATCTATTCATGTAGTGCTCTGACTATAGATACATCATCGTCAGTAGTTGGTGATGGTGAAACAGGTTTTCTATGGAATTCCTAGAATTCACATATTTTGAATATGTGGGGGTAAATGGGTGAAAATATCCTTATGTCCGGGTGAAGAGATTGAGGGAAGGTAAATACTAAACCTCTCAATCCTTCATGTGTCGGGATAGATGTATCATAAATCTCCTGGTGGTTGGGATGGATGCATTATTTATCTCCCAATGCTATTTTATGCTGGGTCGATGGAGATAAACATTAATGCTATCGATTGCCGATGAGAGTGCAGTTGACGCTGTAACTCTATAGCGAAGTTCCAGTATATCCTGGAAAGCTATTCGAGCAGTCAACACAGTCATGCTTGTAGTCCTGTGCTGACCAGGATGTGGGAGGTCATGGGAATCTGGCTCTTCCATTGACCTATTTGTGGTACCAATTTCGATTCTAGAAATGGTCGGTTGGAGTATGAGCGGTATACCTCATCTCCTCAGAGCTTAAATCTGTTTGTAATTATAATCAGACGTATAATGTATTTTTCATAAGATTGAAATACGAGAATCATTGGTTGATGTTACACTGCTTAGCATGTCCCTGGTACATAAATGTTACGTATGCTCTTTTAATTCATATTGAATATGAGACATGCTGCTTTATCAATTTATAACTGAAATAATTGCATAAGAATCTTGCTCTAATCTGTATATATGTTGATTCATGTGCTACTGGCTTATATTATCCCAATGCTCAGTTTATTCCTATTAAACTGTAATGACAATATTTTGGCGGAGAGTTATATCTCCCGCTGGGGCAATTTTTATAATTGTCTCACCCCCGTGGGATCCAATATTTTTAGGTAGACGCAGACGACAAGGCAGAAACTCTTCTGTAGGGAAAGAGCAGCAGTAGTTACAAGGACAGTAGTGATCCATCAGGTGGAGACCTTGGTTGTCTAGTTTTGAGTAGTTAGTTCTATGAGTCGTCTCTATATTCTCGGGTCCTAGGAGTTAGTGTTTTGATACTTTGATCTAAGATTTTGTGCATGTATGCCTCGAGGTGCAATGATGCATGTAATGTATATATGAACCAGGATGTAATGTTTTACTTTGGTTCTAAATGAAAGAGTTTTTCATGTGAATGGGTCTCTTGATAAATGATTTTAATTTTTAGTGTTTTTTAGTAATCCGTTGCTAGTAATCGCTTCCGCATTAGTTAATCTTGTTTTCGCGAATCAGACGCCACACAGGGGATCACGTCATTAGTCATTGCACAAGTCCCAAGGAGAGGAGAAGAGAAGAACGGAGCCCAAAACCACACCATGATCGTTCTGAGAGCCGCAGAAGACGTTTTCTACCGCTGAAAGGCTGTAGATCGCACACTCTACGTCAAGGAATGCCTGGATCTCCTATGTTTAGGGGTTTACATCATTGTCATTCACGTTTTCTCCATGTTTTCCCTTTCTCTTGTCATGTCTTTCATTGAGATGAACCTGCGGGGCTAATCCCCTTTGTCTTTAGGACCGGGAGTAGCCCGGGTAATCATTGTATGGCATTTTTACCATAGTAATTCATATTTTGTCTCTTAAATCCGTGGTATGATTTCATTTTCTCCATTATATCATTATGATTGATCACCCTAATGATACTATAATGTCTTTAATTGCTTTGAAAGAAGAATTAATAGTTGAAAAGAGACGAAATTCACTTTAACTAATAAATCCTTTGAACAAGGTGATGTATGGTTAATGGTGGAAACCCAGAGTTTGGTCTTCGTGCACCTAGTTTAGGGTATAGGTTACTACTACCGTGGAACCGACCTAGATTTATGTAGTGAATTGTATCACGACAGTGAACAATTCTGAATACAAGCCACTACCTGGAATGAGAGACGGATTTGATTAACTATGTAGGAATGAATACAACGAGAACCTGCGGTGAAACCGTAATCCTAAAGATTCCCATCTAAATTGGTTAAACTAAACATTTAATCGATTACTTTGTTTTCTTTTATTTTTATTTTACTTTTCAATCAACTCTCAAACTTTTTTAACCGGTCTAGCTAATCGTGAGTAGTTAGTAAGTAGTCTACCGACATTTCAGTGTCCCTGTGTTCGACTCAGGCCTCACAAAGGCCTATATTACTCTGACGCGTGCACTTGCGTTATACGCACAGTAAAATCATGTCAAGTTTTTGGCGCCATTGTCGGGGACATGGCAACTGTCGACACTGTGAGTGCTGCAAGCAGCCACTCTGGGCCACATTTTATTTTATTATTATTATTGAAATTCATCGTTTATCTTTCATATTTAGCAATCGCCTAGCACTGTACTGAATCAAATTTATTACCTTGCAGGTACCCGTGCATGGTGAAGATGCGTAACACAAACTACGTATTGTCATCACCAGAGGTTCCACCGTTGGGATCTGATGACGAGGAGAACAACATTCAAGATCAGCCTGAGGATATAGATTCGGACGCTGAACCAGAAGCCATGGTTGAGGAACAGACAATATGGGAGAAGATAAAGGCTTCTTCCTCATCAACATCAAAGGGGCCGATAAAAAGGTAGGAAATTAACATTCTGACCTATAAGATTTATCTGGCACTGATAAACTTGGTCAAGTCTCAAGCATTTCACGGGCTGAAGAATGAAGACCCAGTTTCCACATCAGCACTTTCGTGGAAAATTGCGATATGATCAAGATAGGTAGGTTTCTGTAGGAGACACTGTATCTGGAGCTGTTCCCCAACTCTCTTGTAGGTAATGCACGGGAATGGTTGCATAACCTTGATGATGAGACTGTTGAGACTTGGGATCAAATGATTGAGGTTTTCTTTGAGAGATTCTTTCCACCGGAGAAAACCAATGACCTAGTATGGAAGATCCACAATTTCTGTCAAAGGGCTGGGGAGACATATTCTGAGACGTGGGAGCACTTTCAGATAATGTTGCGGAAGTGTCCACATCACGGGCTAGATAAAGAAAAACAACTGAAGATCTTCTACTTTGCTTTAAATGATCACAGGAGTAATCTAGACTCAATAGGTTCCAGTTTCTTCTTGAACAACACTAGCACTAGGTGTTGGGAAATCCTGAAGAATATGGCCAGAAAGCAATCATGGGGTGACAGAGACACTCCAGAACAGGTTCGAGTTGTAGGTGAGTCAAAATCCATCAAGGAATTGAATGACATAATTAGATCACATAGCCAAGAAACTTGTAGAGAGAGAGGAAGAGTCTGAAGGGGGGGGGGGGAAGTTAAATTCCTTCAACAACAGGGCTACAGGAACAATGATTACGCCTGGAGGAAGGACAGAAAATTCTCATGGAAGGATCCAAACAACTTCCTGCAAGATCTAGACTCAAAAACACAATCAAAAGCAGAGGATAAAAGCACTGAGTAGCTTAGTCAAGTGGTACAACAAAATCAAGAAGAGATGATGAGTACGTTCGCCAAGCAATTACAATCCCAGGGTGAGATTTTGAATAAATTTTGGCAGACATTGCAAAGTCATGGAGCACAGATGAGGACACTAGACACGACAGTGACTCAAATCGCCAATGAAGTGGCGGCCATGAAGCATGTAAATCAACACAGACCGACCGGTAATGCAGAGTCTACTCAAGTACATCATCAAGTGAAGTATATATCTGTGATTAAGGAACCAGAGCCCCTGGTGGGGGAGGTCCATGAAAAGGGCAAAATGCAGTTTGAAACGGAGGCTAAGCCCAGGGTGCCATACCCCCGTAGCTTATATGGACTACCAGGTGGATATTTCCCATTCAGGAAATCCCACCAAGAACCCATCACAGTCGTGCCCACATCTAAGCAAGAGGAGCAGGTAAAAGTGATATTATGTAGTGAAGCCACTACCACCGAGAAGGATGGGCAACAACGAGCCATACCAACCATGAATGCCATGCCAAAGCCTACCCCAGAGGGTGAAATTAAAACAGGCTTAGGGGAGGAGGCCCCAAATAGCCCATATGTGCCACCGCACAAGCGTCTAAAGGAGCCAATTGTGTCTTTTTCGGATAATCTAAGGCCGAAGAAAGAGCATAGACATTACAAGAAGTTCTTGGAGATGTTTAGGAAGCTTCATATTAACATTCCGCTAGTAGAGGCGCTAGAGAGGATTCCAACATATGGAAGGTTTATCAAGGACATCATCACCAAGAAAAGGCGGATAAAAGACACAGACGTTTGCTTGGTGAATGAGACGGTGAGCTCACTTATCCATGGGAGTTTACCAAAGAAGAGGACAGATCCCGGGAGATTCTACATACCGTGTTCAATTGGCAGCCATCACTTTCCGCATGCATAGTGCGATTTGGGCGCTAGCATAAACCTTATGCCGTTGGCCACGTTTCAAAAGCTGGGATTGAAGACACCAAAGAAATCTGCCATGTCTATTGAGTCGACAGATTTATCTTCCCCATAGATTTCATAGTCATGGACATGCCACAGCTAAATGGTTGTGAGATGCTACTAGGGAGGCTGTTTCAAGCTACGACTGATGTTATCACTGCTATTGGGAGAGGTACCTTGACATTAGGGATCGACAAGGAAAGAGTTGAGTTCAAATTGCCTAGTGATTCCTCAAGAACACTTCCTGATGCCCCAGGTTGACGAGCTTGATTGCGTCTAGCCTAAGACGTTAAAGAAGGGCGCTTGTTGGGAGGCAACCCAGCCATAAGTTGTTTTAATTTGTAGTTCTTTCATTTTCTTTCGCATTTACAAGTTAGTTTTGTGTAATTTCGTTTTTGTGTGTAAAAATGATACCTTAATCGCTTTGTTCAGTGTGCAGTACTGAGTCAGGGTCGATACCATCGACCACATAGTCGATGGTAGAAGTGTGGGTACAAGGAAGCGGCTGTAGAAAATTTTCTGAGTCGATACCATCGACGGCCTCATCGATGGTATCGACCTACCATCAGCAACGTTAAAGAAAACAATAGCTCCAGGTCGATAGTATCGATCGGGAAGTCGATACTCGTGAGATCCCTGAAGATTTATAGAAAAATTTGTCTCAGTGAAGTCGATACCATCGACGGCCTTGTCGATGATATCGACACGGCAACAGTAAGGAAGTGGCATCCAGGCCTCGCGAGGGTACTTGAACCATGAAGAGTCGATACCATCGACACCTGTCGATAGTATCGACACGACATGTCACCGATCTGCGAGAAGGAATCAACGGGGCTTGCAAATTTTGGAAGTCGATCCGTGGGACGGGTCGATACCATCGAATCTTATCAATAGTATCGACGCGTTATCGATTCGGGCCCCCACATCAAGCAATCTACAACCGTCGATAGTCGCGAAGAGCGAATTGTGCTCATCGACACCCCGTCGATGGTATCGACGGAGCAGCAGTAGTGACGGGATCAGTTATAAAAGGAAGGGTTGTTTCTCAATCCTCTTCACACCTTCATAGCTTCTTCCTTCAACTTGTGCATTGAGCATTTCTGAGTGACCGGAGGCCTCCATCGAGCATCAAAGGATCGAGATATCTTCCCTGAGGTTTGTACCGAGCGGAGATCTTCTTCTCTGACCTTCCTTGAGATCTATTTCTTATTCCCCTTCCTCTCTGGTGTTCACGATGGTGAGGACGGCAGGAGCTTCTTCTTCGCGGGCAACCCCAATGGAGATTGAGACGTTCGTTCCTCCACCACCCGACTCCATTCTTTGTCTGAGGATCGTTCATCCCTCGGCGGACGTAAAGAAGATCTACAAGGAGCTGCTCAAGTGAAAAATTGAACCAACCCGATATGTTGATCGGGCCATGATCCGTGACCTCGGGTTTGAGGCCAACCTAGCTTATGTCCTTCAGGGGCAAGCGAGGCATACATGCAGGTGGTCTGACGAGGTCCAGTACCACACTGAAGGCCACCTTTTTTTGGCGAGTGGCCGACGTAGAAAGAACTGGTGGCGGAGTTTATGGCATCGCTTGACATATGCATTGTGCCTAATGACCTTATCGCCACCGAAAGGGAGTGGATAAAAGGGCGATTTTCTTTCCGGCTCTACAACAACAACTACACACTCACCCTCCAACAATTCAATTCAATCTACAATTGGTATCATTCTCCGAATCAACACAGGAGGCCAGACAACCAGACAGATTATGATGAAATCTTTGCCCAGCTGGTAACTGCGCCTCCAGGCAAGTCCGTCAGCTATCATAATGCAGCCGTCGCTGACTTCGAGCATCCATTTGTGTGAATTCTACATCGCATGTTGTGCACTACCTTATTTGCTCAAGGCGACCTTTCACTAAGTAAGTTTCAGGAGGCATACTTGTTCTTTCTTTATAAGTTGTTGAAAAGAGAAGAGCTCAATTGGGGTGTGTTTTTCTTAACGCGTGTGTTGGACGTGTGGATGAGTACTAGACGAGCCCCTATCCACTTTGGGGGGCTTATCACACCGCTCGCTCTCTATCTTGGGCTGGATTTTTCCCAACTCACTCTGCTTGCCAACAAGAATAAAGTCAATCTGCATCATCTACATCGCTCCAATCTTATTACGCTCTGTGATGGCGTGGTCTATGCACATTGCCATGTCAACCAGGAGTACCAGGAGTGTGCGCTTCCAGATCTGATCTTCCACATCCAGGGAGCTCAGCACTTTCGGTGGCCCATAATCGCCATCGATGACTCCGACGAAGAAGAAGAGGGTGATGAGAACGACAATGACGATGGTGACGAGCATGAGGAGGAAGAGGAGGCTTTCACTCCTCTTCGGGAATGAGTGGCACTGCGGAAGCGTCCACGCTTCCACCCGAGTGTATCATCATCTTCGCAGCCTCTACCACCACAACCCTCTCAACAAGGAGAGGATGTCTATTCCATAAAGGGTATGTACTCAATGCTGCAGAATATCCAGCAGACCCAGCAGCAAAACATTGCCTCCTTCGCTGATATCCAGGAGACTACAAATCAGTTGTATGTTAATCAACAAGCTATCTTTGATAACAAACGTCAGTTGTTCGCTAATCAACAGCAGGTCTATGATCAGATGGGGATGATCGAGCAACAACAACAGTCGTTCTATGATCATTACTGGAGCCAGAATTACTTTGGGGGATATCCTCAACCTCCACTGATGCCCCCATATGATCCAAATTTCTAGGGGCAATTTCCATCATGGGATCCCACCGCCCCGCAGTACCCACCACCTGAACAATGAATGGTATCACTATTCCACATGTTAAGATTGTTTTTGACTATGAGGCCATAGTCAAATTCAAGCTCGGGGGGGGGGGAGATGGAACAATTTCTATCTTTTTTCTATCTTTTATTTTTAGTTTTTATCATTTATTGCCCTTTCTTTTATTCTAGAAATTTTCTTTGTTTTTAGGATCCACATTCTACCTAGTGTATCCGTGGATGTCTAATTTAATGTGTCATCTCTTTGTTTGTCACATGGGAGTCATGGGTCAATTTGAAAAATTTTAATGAAATTGCAAGCTTGCTTTGTTTGAACTTGAGCATATGACTTATGAAAATAATTGAGTTTGTCAACTTTAAAACATAAGACCACAACTGTACATGCCTATGATTCAAGAAAAGTGGACGGAATTAGATGTTGAACCTAAACTGACCAAATGGTAATGAGACTTTAATCTGAAATAAGAGAGAGAAACCTCTTGATTTTACACATGTCAGTAAGGAGGGACATATAATATCTTCCAATGGTTCTGTCAATTAATCTTGTGATCTATCCACTTCATCTCATCTACACTCCACTATAAGAATTGGGATCACTTTACAGTTTGTCATCTCTTGATTGCATATCATGTAGATAGGATTGTATTGTAGTTAGTGTTTACATTTGTTGCTTTTTAAAAAAAAATGGTGCATTATAGTCATGCATGCACAAATTGTAGAATGCATGCCAATGTCATTTTAGTTGCATTTTGCATAATCTTAACCATTTTGTTACATGATGTGCCTTCCTTCTTCGGAAAATAAGGAACTTGTTTCATACTTTCTGAAGATTTATATATATATATATATAGTAGTTATGAAAATAAGCCCAAGCCAAAGATGTGTGAATTTCATCTTAGTTCATGAAGAAAAGTGAGGGTTGAAAAAAAAGAAGAGAAAGAATAAAAAAAATAAGTAAGTGAAAATCAGGAAGAGGAAGGAACTTGTTCACATGCATAATAAGAGGAACAAGTACATATGTAGTTCTATAGATATTCTGTCTCTCGTTGGGATAGAATGATAGTGCATACATCATTCCACCTAAAATGTGGCATTAGGACATTTTTACGTGCATTTTGCATTATGATAGGTCATTAATTTTTGTGTGTATGATTGACTGTTATGTGCTTTCATTTCTTCCACAGCCACCTATTCCATCCACCCATTGCTCTAATTGGTAGGCCACCCGTGATTATCTCCTCATTCATTAATACCAGGAGATCTACTTCCATTTAGATAGTAGTTAGGAAACGAGCAACGTAGTTAGGAGATCACAAAGATGCACCAAGTCTGAAGAAGAGGATTTTATTATATTAACTGTCTTATTTGATAGTGTTCCCCAATCTTTGGGGTAGATATCTCTTATGGATGATCATTGTCGCCTAGAGGATAATTATCATTATGTGGTTAGTAAGGGCCGGTATGTGAATGTCTGGTGGGGATCATATGGTAAGGTATGTTGTGATAATATGTTCTTTAGTTGACCCTCGCAATTTTATTCTATAGCTTTGCTGCTCGAGGATGAGCAATGTTTTAGCTTAGAAGAGTTTGATGCAAGGATTTTGAGTCGCTTTTATAGACTTGTTTTACATGTGTTTTATGTGTTTATTAGTCACTTTTGTGGTTAGTATCACATGATTCATTCGCTTTAGTCTATAATCTCATTTTGTATGAAATCTCTCATATTTTATCTTTTTGATTATAAACGATCATATTGATATGTTTTAGCATAGCTGATTCGGCTTTATCTTGCAATTTCAGGAAGAACGGATATACACAGTTATCGATACCATTGACATCTATCGGTAGTATTGACACGGTCACAGTGAGACAACTGCAAGGAGCCAAGATGAGTCGATACCATCGTCTGGGAAGTCGATGGTAGCGAGATACCTACAGCGAGCCAACAATTAACTGGTCGATACTATCGATGAGGTAGGTCGATACTATCGACATTACCCAGCTTCAGCGTCAGATTGGTGATAAAACTGATGCCTAAAAGTGTCGATACCATTGACACTAAAGTCGATGGTATCGAGTCTGCATCAGTGGGAACGTCACAGAAAAAGACAACTTGCCGATATTATGACGCGTCGATACCATCGACGCCGTCAGATCAGGTTCTGTCTCAGATCGATTTTAATCGAACGGTGGTGATCTTTTGGCGATCTAAAGTGGTGCATAAACCTAAGAACGGCGGCCCTAAGCAAGGGATCACGTCATTAGTCATTGCACAAGTCCCAAGGAGAGGAGAAGAGAAGAACGGAGCCCAAAACCACATCCTGATCGTTCCAAGAGCCGCAGAAGACATTTTCTACTACCGAAAGGCTGTAGATCGCGCACTCTACATCAAGGAACACCCAGATCTCTCCGTTCAGGGGTTTACATCACTGTCATTCACGTTTTCTCCATGTTTTCCCTTTCTCTTGTCATGTCTTTCATTGAGATGAACATGCGGGGCTAATCCCCTTTGTCTTTAGGATCGGGAGTAGCCCGGGTAATCGTTGTATGACATTTTTACCATAGTAATTTATATTTTGTCTCTTAAATCCGTGGTATGATTTCGTTTTCTCCATTATATCATTATGATTGATCACCCTAATGATAATATAATGCCTTTAATTGCTTTAAAAGAAGAATTAACAGTTGAAAAGAGACGAAATTTACTTTAACTAATAAATCCTTTGAACAAGGTGATGTACGGTTAATGGTGGAAACCCAGAGTTTGGTCTTCGTGCACCTAGTTTAGGGTATAGGTTACTACTACCGTGGAACCGACCTAGATTTAGATAGTGAATTGTATCACGACAGTGAACAATTCTGAATACAGGCCACTACCTAGAATGAGATACGGATTTGATTAACTATGTAGGAATGAATACAATGAGAACCAACGGTGAAACCGTAATCCTAAAGATTCTCATCTAAATTGATTAAACTAAACATTTAATCGATTTCTTTCTTTTCTTTTCTTTTATTTTATTTTATTTTTCAATCAACTCTCAAACCTTTTTAATCGGTCTAGCTGATCGTGAGTAGTTAGTAAGTAGTCTACCGACATTTCAGTGTCCCTGTGTTTAACTCGGGCCTCACAAATGCCTATATTACTCTGACGCATGCACTTGTATTATACACACGGTAAAATCGTGTCAGCAACGCTCCACCATGCTGCTACATCTGCAACCACCCCAGACACCTCTCTTGCATATGCCCTCATCGCCCTGGTCATTCCCAAGATGGCCACAAAACTTTCCGCAGCAAAAAGGATAACCCTTGATGCAAAACAACATTTACCGATAGATCGCAACTCCTTAGAAGATTTGACAAATCTAATCAGCGCCCAAAGCCTTATGACAACTCGATTATCAGCCAAAACTCTTTCGCATGTCTTCATATCCCTGAGCCAGATGCTCTCCCACCCCACCTATCACATGCAAACGTCTAACAACCATCTATGAAACCCCTCAAGTTGCACCCTCAAGCTCCTATAAAACCCTCATCGTCAAACCTTTACCATCCTTCACCCCCTTTATCACATACCCCAACACCTCCTTCATCTGACTTTAGATCCCCCTTCACAATGGCACCTGGTATGCACCTTGATAGAGAGTTGCCTTTTGACCTCCCATCTAACTCCATGAAGTTGTTGAAAGTTTTCACCAGTAGGAGCATCCTCGTCACTATCACAAACAATATTGACAATAACAACGTCTATATTCTTGATGTTACTAGAGAGATTGATCTTCTCCTCCCTGGACAGATGATCCTCAAACCTAAGATCCTATCTCCAGCTCAACTTCTATATTCTATTCCCAAAGGCACCAAACTGGAACACATGTTTGGTCAAGTCATGATGATCTCATGCGACACCAGTTTTGTCCAAGCTAACATCACCCGGTGGACTCCTGAACAAGGATCCTCACTGGCCAAATCTGGAGGATCAGACTGGGTAGCCATCACTCACCTACCTCCTCGCCTTTGGGAGATTGAGGTCTTCATAGCCATAGCACATTCTATTAGAGCCACTCTCCAATTCATCAGTCATGACACCCTTCACCCCACTCAGTACATCAAATCCTATTTTGTCTTCTCAGTCAAACAAGCCATTACCATTCTGACCTCTATGAAAATCATACTGGGGGGGAATTTTACAAAATTAAGCTCACGGTTGAAAACCCCACCGCTGTCAAAACTACCTTCATGAATATCATCTTACAACCTCCTCCATGGTACTGTCCAGCTAACACTAAGAAGCCCTTCCCTATCACCAAGAAACCATTCGATCGAGACATGGTCTAGGAAAGAAAAAACACTACTACCATGTCTGTAGAAGACACAAACATGTCCACAAACAACAAGAGGCCCATAACAACATACCATTTGCTAACAACACTAATAACTCCCTCCCAAAACTCCTTCAAACCCTTACCTTTCCACAACAATGGCACCGACTCCACTACTAGCATTGATTCAGATACTGTTCAGAAGCTAAAAAAATAGCTATCATTGAAGAAATTCGATCATCGCAGAGTCTGAAGTAGAAAAACAAAGGAAAATCTTTCTCTACAATCTAATCTATCAACCCACTATCAACCACGCCAGAGGGGCAAACACGAGGAAACTACTTCGCTTCAAAAGAAGCAGGTACATTCTCTTTTTTCTCAGAATAACTCTCATTTAGCTACAACTGATATTACACTTTCTACAAATAGTGATAACCATATTAAAAATATAGAGGACATAGCGTCGTGGATGGATATACAATCCTTTACAAATTGTGCTGATAAAATAGGCATTACATTTGAATATGAAACTCAAGCACATAGTGCCCTTGATAATATAGAAAAATTTATGAATTGGAGAAACCATAGGAACATCCATGACACATATATCAGCCTAGACAATATGCACTTGCACTGATTATACTTAAGCACTGAATCCTATCATCGGCTTGTGCCATAATGAAGATCACATCTTGGAACGTTTGTAGACGTTCTAGTCTTTATAGAAGAAAAAAATTAGAAAACTCATCTACAAAAACAACATCAACGTTATCATCATCCAGGAAACAAAATCCACTCTCTCTCCTTTTGCACTAAAAACCATAGGAGGGGGGACACATAAAATCTTGGCACCACATCCCCCGATAGGACTCAAAGGTGGCCTGGCTATAGGTACAAACAATAATCTATTCACCATCACACATACATAGTTACTAAAATTCTCCATTTCTCTCCACATCACAAACAATACAGATGCAAATAGTTGGGTCTTTACTGGGATTTATGGTGAACCTAGCTCAAACAAAACTGAATACATTGATGAGATCAAACATATTATAAATAAATTCCTTGATAAACCCAGGCTCATTGGAGGACACCTCAACCTTATCACACAACCATCAAAGAGATTAAACCTCTCACAACTGGGAGGCCACATGCACCCTGTAAACATAACTTTCAAACAACTCATCACACAACACCACCTGATTGATATTCCCCCTACAAATGTACATTTCACTTGGCATCAAAATCAAACCTAGGCTAGGCTTGACCACTTCATCTGCATCACATAATGGGAAGATCTATACCCACACTCCTTTGTTACAGTTACACAACAACCAATCTTAGATCACTTATTGTCATCATTAACACCAAATTGGAAACATGGGGACACAAACCATTCCAATTTGAAAATTTCTGGCTCTCCAACCCAAACTGTTATGACCCACTCCATGATTAACTAGTAAGCACAACGCTGAGTGCATCATTAAGTTGAGTTAAGTACTCACAGATGCAATTATTGCTTTGATCTATTGTTACAGTCTAATTATCATGTTTTCTTGCCTTGAGGTTGTAGTGGATCTCATGCTTGAAAGTTTGCAAAAGAAATCATTTGAATCGGACCTTTGAGATAAAAGTTATGATAATTTCAAGATTTTTGGACCTTGGCTACAATTTACCCATTAATTGGTTATAAACCCTTTCCCCTATCTTCCTCTTTCCCTGATCAATTCACAGGAACTGCCTAAAGTGGCGCCCAAATAGCCCGATTGGCTAGCAGCAAGGGAGAGGAGTCGGGGCCGATTTTGGGTCTCCTTGGCTTCGATTCAGCTGGGCGACGCTTCCTTCCTCTTCCCCCTCCATCCTTTCCTCCTCCCTCTTCCTCATGCAACATGCCAACCGACCTGCTAGGGCGGCCGAACAGTAGCAGGTGCGGCACCCAGTAGTAGCAGTTGAACCTGTAAGGACGGCCGATCATCACAACAACAGCGGCGGCTAATTAGGGCCTTGCCAGCGACGCCCTACTCCCTACCTCCTTCCTCGCCCCATCCGCAACACCCCGACTATCTAGGGCGGCGGCCTGCATGAGCTCTTTCTTCAACTTGTTAGTGAAGCAGGTCTGAACCAGCTTGAACCAAGGTTGAAGACAACCTGCTGATGCCCAGAAATAGGATTCTGGACACGTTTCCAGTCGTATTTGGACATCTTGAACTGCTGTGCGTAGAATCTCACTCAGCAAGCATGATTTAACTCCAATAAATGAATTATTTTGGTTCGATCTGTGTTATTCGCAGGTAACATCGCTTACCCAAGTGCCAGGCAGTGACGGCGTCACCTGACTTTTATTACACGTTTCTCATCTTCATGATTTTCATGATCTTAGTTTATTAACTAATTAGTATGATTTGGACTAGTGGAATTATATGGTTGATCAAAACCTAAATTGCTTAGTTTAAAAGTGGAATACAGTAGCACACGAATCTAGGGTTTACAGTAGTTGTACATTTTGGGAATAAATCTAGTTTGTACAATTCTAGTAGTTTACTAGATGCATGATTTCAAAGAAATGACGATGACATAAAAATGTTAGTGGAAACCTAGTTGCACGCTCCCTATTATATTTAATGTGTGTGGTTTAGTCTTAACACGAATTGGCACATTTCTCAAGGACATCATTACAAATTCTTAGTTATTATTAATAAGTCTTGCCATGATAAGTAATTAACTCTTAATTGAGCTATGTGATGCACAACTCAAGATTAGGGTTGATGTGCACGTTTTTCGAGGAATTACAAATAATTTACAGATGCTACTGATGATTTCTCATATGTCAAGTAATTAACTCTTATCAGTGTATTAAGAAGCTCAATTGCATGATTCCACTGTATATGTGCCAAGTTGACATGTATTCTGTTTATTTAAGAATTTTAAATCTGCCTACAAGTACAATATGTGGATTATTTAGTTTTTTTCACTAGTTTGAATAAACTGCTCTGTCAAATTTAGAATGATATTCATGTCGTGTTATAAAGTTCATGTAAATAGACATGGTACCATAGAGATACCAGAGTCGAGTATAAGTAAGAGAAATGTACAATCTAGTAAGAGTCTTCCAAGAATAGTGAAATAATAGACATAGGTGCCCTGAACACCGTAGATTCCCTATGGATGTCTGCACTGTAGGGAGGAAATGATCCACCCTGGAAGCGACTAGTATACAGGGATTAGAACGCACCCACAGAGCATGCGGGGAGACGAAGCCTTTGAGGAAGTCTCCTAAGAGAAGATAGGTTACCCAACATGAATCGATGATCCCAGTGGTAACCCAGAGGTACCCACAGAGCGTACCAAGATGAGGCCCACAGAGTGTCTCAGACCCTCCGCCTGTGTACTCAGCCTAGAGGAGAGGTCCAGTTAAAGGCCAGCTATTTAGCCACCTAAGTTAGACGTGACGGTCCGAGTCAAGAAGGCCCAGATTCAGTTCTAGGCTTAGCTTCCCGAGTTTTAAACTAAGTCTTGTACGGTGGGATCGTAGTTCGCTACAAGTCTTCATATGTAGAGTATACTGCATATGATCAGGGCATAAGATAAAATATGTTCATATAGGTTCACAAAGTTTCTTATAAGTTAAAGAGTTAAGACAGATTTGAATTAGTTTCACAGCAGTTGTCCTTTAAATTAAATTTTAGTATTCTCTATTATTTAATCATATCTACAGATTTGCAACAGTTGTTATCTCAATGAAATGTTGACATCTCCTATCATTTAAATTATATTGCTTGGATCTTCTCAGTATAGTATTATCTTGTATTTCATTCCAATTAATAAACATAAAATGAGTTATCTGTGATGGTTGGGTGAAATTCTATTCACTGATCCAGTAGCTCACCAACCTACTGAAACATTTTTCAGGTCAACATTACATGAGGAAGCTGAAGGATCGTATCACCCAAGTTCTTAGAAGGTAGTTCGTAGTTAGATAGAGGTCTCTTAGTCCTTTCCCCTCAGTCCTTGGGCATGTGGTGTGGTAGTGAGAGAATGTAATGTAATATGTAGTTTAGATTTGAGTTATCTATTGTGTTTTACTTTCTATATGAACAATGTAATATGTCGTGTAAGTTTGGTTTTCTTCCAAGTAAGGTTAATGGTAAGTTGCTTCCACTGTTTTATTACGATCTGATGTTATTCAAGCTATTAGGTTTTTCCTTTAAGTTAATTCTAAGTAACTAAGTAAAGAAAAGGTTAAGGGTGGTTTACCAAGGGTGACTTCCAGGTCTCCGGGGTCATTAGAGATGGCACGGGGATCGGGGCGTCACAAGATTTTTGGTATCAGAGCATAGGTTGAGTATGTAGTTACTCTAAGTCAATGTCAGGGGATGATAAGAGACCAATAGGATTAGGATTAGGGTGTTTTCCTTCTAACTACAATTTTCTAATAAGAAGTGTTCTGTTATACTATTGCAGATGGTAGGAAGAGAATGTGGTCATGAGGACCAAGCTGAGAGCCACATCGGACCTGATCCTCAGGAGATGGGTCCAGGTGGTGGAGATGATGTGGATGAGGCAACAAGATGTGTAGAGGAGTCTGTGAATGCTGATAAGCATTATGAGAATAGAAAGAGACTCAGAGACTTCGGCAAAGGACAACCTAGTAGTGGTCACCGAGGAAGTGGTGGTGGATTCTTCTCAAAGCTTGGACGTAGTTTTGGCTGTGTCAGTAAACAAGGATATGAAGATGTGATATATTCTCATAGTAGGGGAAGATCTAGTCCAGGGAGATGGAGCAATATGCCAAGAAGAAGGTCATCTGGATCATCATCTTTAGTGTCAGGTCCACCAAGGAGAGAGGTGCTGAGGTGTGATATCTTTGGAAGACCACACTCAGGACAGTGTTGGGGAACAAAGTTTCAATGATGTCATCAGTGCGGACAGATGGGACATTTCAAGAGGAATTGCCCCCAGTTACAATAGTCAGCATCATAGGGTTCCCAGTTACAACACCAAAATGTCCCGAGACAGGCTCCAACTAGAGGACCCGGTTCCTCTGTAGCTTCAGGTTCTTGAGGTGGTACAACACCCAGTGCTAGGGAAGGACAACAAGGACATCATGGGAGAGGAAGAGCTTTAGGATGCTTCTTCTCTTTAACACCACAAGAAGGTATTATTTCTCCCTGAGTGATTACAAGAGGAATGCTTTTCTTTAACAACATTTCAGTTACAGTTTTGATAGATCCAGGTGCTACTCACTCATTTATACAGAGTTCTTTAGCCTGTGAGCTTAACCTGTTAACCCAGGAGTTACCGGTTGAGTTGTTGTTGAGGGTTCCGTTAGGTGAACCGACAGTGTTGACAGAGTTTTGTCTTGGATGTTTGTTGACTTTTGGTGGTTACACCATTGCAGTTCATCTTATACCCCTAGATGTTAACTCTTTTCGAGTTATCTTGGGTATGGATTGCCTAGAGACGTATCGAGTTCAACTCGATTGTTGGAAGGAGGCTATCTTTCAACAGGGTGGATTTTCTTATGTCTTTTATGGAGACAGGAAAGTTTTGCCTACGTGTATCATATCAGCTGTTGTAGCTGATAAGATGTTGTAGAAAGGTTGTGAGGCATTCTTGGCACATGTAGTAGATACTAGAGCAGAAAAGAACACAGTTATCCTATGGGATGTGCCAGTGGTCTATGAGTTCCCAGATGAGTTGCCAGTTCTACCTCCTGAAAGAGCGATAGACTTTGAGATCCAGGTGTTTCTAGGTAGTCACCCTGTAGCGCTGCCAGCCTATAGAATGGCACCCGTAGAGTTGAAGTAACTGAAAATCCATACAGGAGATACTGGATAAGGGTGTCATTCAACCTAGTTCTTCACCATGGGGAGCTCCAGTCTTGTTTGTGAAGAAGAAGGATGGTACTATGAGGTTATGCATAGATTACATATAGTTGAATAAGATCACCATCAAGAATAAGTACCCGTTGCCAAGGACAGATGATCTGTTTGATCAGTTGTGTGGAGCGAAGATCTTTTCTAAGATAGACTTGAGATCTGGGTATCATCAATTGAGGATAAAGGCTTCAAATATTCTTAAGTCGGCTTTTAGAACAAGATATGGGCATTATGAGTTTCTGGTCATGTTGTTTGGTCTGAGTAATGCCCCCAACAACTTTCATGGATATGATGAACCGGATTTTCAATCCGTTCTTGGATCACTTCATAGTAGTTTTCATAGATGACATTTTGATCTACTCCAGAGATGATGAGCAGCATGACCAACATCTGAGGATAGCGTTATAGTTTTTGAGACAACACCAATTATATGCTAAGTTCAGTAAGTGTGAGTTCTGGTTAGTTGAGGTGTCTTTTCTTGGACATGTCATCTCAGGAGATGGAGTAAGTGTTGACCCTAAGAAAGTTGAATATGTTCTACAGTGGGAGTGTAATGACCCTGCCTCCCGATAACCCCCAGTTAAGGGAGACCAAGAGGTCAGAGCCATTATCCCAATTAACAGGATCAAAGGTTCAACAAATAACCAATAACAATTATCAAATTCTACCAACTAAACTGAAAGGCTGTAATAAAAATAAACTTTGCATACCTTTTTCAAAAACTTGGATATCTACTTCTATCCACATCTGGAGTCTACTGTAACTAATCCTCCTTTGTACTTCAATTCTTATTTAATTCCACATATGACACTTTACTATTTGTCCTTTTAAATCTTGTACCTAAAACGCCGACAAACAAAACATCGGTCAGCATATCGAAATATGTCGGTATGTGGGGGGACAACCAAAATTTTGCAAATATGGCTGACAATCTAAATATCACAATCAAGTTAATTAACAAGTTAAATTACGCTTTCAATGTGACATTATCCACCGCTTTTACCCTAACCCTGGCATACCCACCTTAGGGTTTCTCTTTTGCCATTGACTTAAGGCCACCTTCTCAATCCCAAGCTTGGTGCCAAGGGTCACCCTTCATGGTGCCCTTTAGTCATGCAATATCATAGGCCACCTTATCAATCCTGAGCTTGGTGCCTGGGGTCACCACTCATGGTGCCCATTGGTCTTCCCTCCTGGGCTTGACCTTTTTGCATCATCCATCAGGGTGGCATGTAGGTGCGAGAATACACACTTATTTATAGTTGTGATAATCGTAGTGACTTTATAATTTGCAATTATGAACATCCAAACTGGTTAGTTGCAATCAATGCAATCAATTCATCTGGAAAACTCTTTGGGAAACTAATGTGATTAACCATAATTAACCACATACTTGATTTGGAAGTCTCAAATATTGTAAGCAGAATATCCAATTAATCAAACATCCAACCAAGCCAGGCAACCAATCACCCCTATCAAATAGGCACAACAAGAAACCTGGAAAACATGTGCAATCTAATTACTCATATTTCATCATGCACTTACTTTATTGAATCAAAATTCCCTCCTAGGGTGTGCCTAAGTTGAATTAGAGTTTTCTTTAACGTTCTTTATATTCGTTTCTTAACCTTTACCTTTTAGGTCAACTAAACCCTAAAACACTATTTCCATGTTCCAAAACCCTAATTACTTAGGCATTCATATCTAAGCCTCTTTATTACCAATCTGGCTTACGATTAGTTCTAACTTCATCTTATACATACGATTTCAAAACATAGCTTATTAAAGTCATAAACACCTAGATTAGGGTTTCTAGGTTTTCAAGTATATGTTCGCTCATATGAGTCTTTAAAACATCCTTAAAACTTTATATCTATTTATCACTAATTCCATATTTATCCATTAGAAAACCCTAATTACTATATTAAGGGTATTTATCCGCAATTAGGAACTTTTATACTCAATATACATTAGAACCATCATTCAACAACATATTTTCACAATTTTCAAATTAAGTATGATCTTCTCCTCTTTTACCCTAAATTATGTAAGAAACATTTAGATTCAGTTCAAGTTCATCATTAACTATTCATCAGGTTGCAATTACTCAATTTCATCAACTAAGCAATATGAACTTAACCAATATGCTCAATTAGGGTTTCTTAATCTGATACATACTCACTTTTCATTAGATTAACACACTTTTGCAAACAGGAACAAATTCTGGTTCTCAAACCAATTTTAATGTGTTCCTCGTATTTTTCTAAGCAGCTTTCATATTTTTACTTTATTCATCCAAGCTTCCTAGCAGAAGTTATGATTTTTGCAAGGTAATTCATTTTTCTGGATTTTCTAATATTTTACGACATTTTCAAAATTTCTCTAGTCATTCGATTCGTGGTCCGCTGGACCACGTGGGATCCAATGGCCTAGAATCCGTGCGCCTAACTTTATATTTAAAGTTATGAAAGACTAATTTTCCCTTACCTTCCTTCACAGACGTCGGGGGCAACGAGGTCTTTTCCCCTTTCTCTTCTTCTTCCTCGCAAGTCCACCCCCTGTTCGCAAACTGGTGCTAGCCCGTGGTCAACCTCAGGGTTGACTCCGAGCAGCTGGCTTCCCCAACCGTCGTTGATTCTGCCGCACCTCCTCTGATCCTCTCCAAACTCAAACGCACCCTCAAATTCTCCATATGTGGCTCGAGTCGACGGGACGGAGAAGCCCCCTCTCTGGAGAGAAGCAGCTCCAAGTTGGAGGTGAAGGTCGAGATTCTTCTCACAATTGATCGCATAATTCAACTCGTCTCTTCCACGCAAACTCAAAGGCAAGCTTGTAGCCTCTCATCAAGGCGTGTAGTCCCCTATAAATATAGGTAGGTCGACGAGGAGATCCCAATCAGATTTGGGCGTTTTGCTTGGCATCCACGAAACTTACCAAAACCTAGGTCTCCTAGGTTCTGATTCCTCTCCTGAATCTACTGGACTGATTTCCTTAATGATTCATCCATTATCTTTCAAGATAATCACTCTGGAAATCCCCAACTCATGTACCCTATTTCCACATCCGAACAAGGACAGTGACGACACAACCACTGTTAGATCTGAATCCAACGGCTGTAGTGTCACCCGCAAAAATAGAAAATTGGGAAAATAGGATAATTCCCTTAGAAATAAAGGATTCCCTTTTACTTTGGAAAAAGCATAACTCTCAAACCGATTATCCAATTAATACCAAAATTTGAGGGAAAGTCCGTAATGACTTAATCTACCTTTCTACCAAAATTGGGCTCATTATCTAAAATAAAACGTGCCTTTTCCTTAGGTGCAAGATATTACTCAATTAAGTATATTTCTCACCTATTTTCTCTTTCCTTTGCTATTAAATTATTATCTTGAATTCCTTGTACCTCAAGGAACCCTAAAGGCATGAAATCCCATCTTGGGGAAATATTCATTTGCTTTTTTGTCTTATCATTTATCCCCTCCTTACTTATTTCTTTATCAAAAGATTTCTTTTCAAGGTTTTCTCTTTATCTTTTATTTCCTTTTTTTTCCTCTTTTCATATTTATTTTATTATAAATCATATGTAAACGAATTTACTCAATTGTGGCCATTAATTTCACTTTCTAGAGATTTCTATGTATTTCTCATAATTACTTTTCTTAACATCCATTATCTTGTATCTTTTTCTAATATTTGGACTTTTCTTCTTTTCTTCTCTTTTATATCCATTATTGGATGAATATAATAATAGGAATCACGAAATTCCTATCTAAAGGAATATTTACAAAGAAACCCATCCTTTGAAGCAAAGCATACAACCTTTTTAATCTATCCCATAATCATGAAATTATTACATTTCAATTATGAAAACATATGCAAAAATTGAGGTTGTAACATCCTTCCCCTCTTATAGGAATTTTTCCCTCAAAATTCCATCAAGCAAACAAATAATTCAGGATAAGATTTTTCCATGTCCATCATTGACCCCTATGTGGCTTTGCCCTATCCATGGCGCTTCCAAATAACCTTTATCATCTCATATTCTTTCATCTGAGTTCTTTCTTACCTTGTGTATATCATACCCTCAGAGGTGACTCAGGACTTTCCAGCCTCTCAAAAGTTGAATAGGTTCAGGACTCAATACATGGCTTGGGTACCTCACATAGTGATCTAGATCGGACTCATGGAACACATTATACATCATGTTATCCTGAAGGGTAAGGCTAATCACAACCATCTCCACCAATCCATCTCAAATGGACCCATATATCGGGGACTCAGCTTTGTCTGTTGTAGCTTAGAGGGGTTGGATTTTCACATCACATGCTCTCCCACAGTGAACTGCATGTCAGTCTGCTTTGCATCAGCTCACGACTCATGTCACCCCTGGGCTCTCTCTCATCCATTGCGTGATCAAAGCGACTTCATCTGCACACATTGTGGTTCTTTTCTGACCTTCGTGAGGCCCCTTCACCAACATCATCTTAATGAAATGGTGACCGACACAACCTCCCTTATAGAGCTTCTTTACATCCTGACACTAGCTATGGTGGTTATCATCACATCTTACAGAGGACAAGAACTCTCTCTAGGTATCACCCTGAACGAGCACACATACTCCCATCAGACCCTCTAGTATGGATTACACTAACCATTGGTTAGGGGTGATAAACTATACTAACATCGAGTTCTTCATGCACCTACTTCCACTGCATGGAAGTGAATCTTTAGATTAAACTCAAGAACTCACATCATGGTGTAGTTGAACTTTCTCTCTGTCTCATATGTAGTTCAACCAGATATGTCCCTTGACAATATTCTCTCTTTCTCATGTCATCTTAGGTAAGGCGATCTACCATAACCCAATTTGCATCTTGACCTTCTCTGGTCCATGGGAAACTTACTACACATCCATAGTCATGAACTCCCACTCTCTCGAGGACTCTTTATGCTCTATATCAACTCATTGGGTTACTGGTGTTCTTCCTTCACCTACTGTCATGCATGGCAACATGCCACATGCAACATTATCTTAGGCCTCTAAAGTAATACTGTTACTTACTATCTTCGTAGTACGGTGTATGGTGATCTTAAAATCATGATCTCTTGTATATCATGATTCCTCAAGATCGATTCCTCGGAAACACTAAACCACTCTAGTCGGGGTTTCATCACCTTCTTTTCCAAGGAAGTGCATCTGAGGTTCTACAACCATCCTTTCATTACATTAAGGCATAGACTGGCTAATCAAACAACTACTAACTTGTTAAATAGATCTTGTTACATATGGGTGTTAGCCAAACTTATCTCCTTTTCAAACTTAAGGTTAGCCTAACAACCTCTTATAGCCTTTGGCTAAACTAGGCAACTGCACCTCATCCAGAGCATCCATTACCACTTCACATCCTTAGGTGTTAGGTAATGTTGAGGACATACACCTCCATGTATTCCACTTATTATCTCATTTCAAACTCTAAGTCTATCTTCATCAAGAAAAGTCTGAACTCATCCTCTTAGTTTTCAAACTCAACCTTGTATGACTCATTGCTCATGATAAAAACATCCTCATAAGATGACTACCTTATTCCTCTTAGTGTTTGTAAACCATCCATGTATCATTCACTCCACCAGGGTATGTTATCATCCCTATTCTCATACCTCGTAGCAACGTTCCAACTCACATCATCTTTATCCTTGATGTACGACATGCGTATTGTCCTATCTCTCACTCCCATAACAAGAGGAAATAAGCATTTGGCTGCAGTCCAAATGCAGAGTTCTTCCTATTCCAAGAGTAGAGATGGTACATCCCACTTTGCCAGTACACCTTTAAATCTAAGTTGAAACGTGCCACATATGTCTCTACATCACAATCATCTCGATATCAAAGTTACTTCCATGGAAAACTGGTCTTGAACCTACTGGGGTTTACACACATCCCTTGGTCATCTCCTCTAGGTCTATAGGGTACCGACACTTTAGGGGTCATCCCTCTTCCCTTATACATCCAGAGAGTTCCCTACTCATCTGCCCTTTGGGTCCCATGATTTCACAAAGGTGATCAATCTCCTAACCCATGGCCCTTAGACAATGATAGTTGTTTACCTCCCGACCCTATGGTCATGTGCAACTAGGGAATTAGGCAACTCCTACTTCCATCAGTCTTATCCCTACCTGACCCAAGGATAGACTTAGGATTCTATTATAGTACATGTCCAACTAGGAACCTTACCCAAGCCCTCATCATCTCTCTCTACATTCATGGGCTGACTTTCATCCATTCACAGGGGTCATGGCGACCTGCCTACCTTGGTCAGGCCCCATATCGGTTACCTCCATGGTAACACATCCATATGCACTTAGAGATGGTTATCTATGGGTCTATAGGTTCATTATCACACTATGTACTTTTCACTTATCTTCTCAAGATCCTATGAGACCTCTTTAGGTTTCCTCAAAACTCACAAAAACTAGTATACACCCTACAAAAGGGTCCCTCTCCCAGGATGGGAGGAAACTACACCTTGATAGCAAAGGTCACAAATGCCCTTATGTCTAGGGTTTACATCCACATGGGCATGCTTAACCCTAGCAGGCTACTAAGGCACAAGCAGACCACCTGCTAAACCATGCTAGGTCATATTGGTTCTCATTCCTCAACATTGGACCAAGAACAAACCTTATCATTCCACCACCTTGGCTGCGAGGGATTCATCAACCATACCTTTGACTTAAAGGGGTTCCCTTTCCTCTAAACATGAGGAGTGTCATGCTCAACTCTATAGAAACTCAAATCTCATCATGAGCATTAGGTACACCACTTCCCCTCTTAGACCTAGGTTCACTTTTTGGGTGTCCATCTGCATGCTCAACCTCTTAACCACGAACCAAACAGGTACAAGGTATGACATGCACTTCATGTCATCCTTCTACTCGAGCTACACTTCAGAGTGGAGTCCTCCTCAAGGACAACCAACAAGGTATAAGGCCTCACAACCTAATACTAAGCCTCTTCAGGGTCTAAGGAACTCTTCTTCCTAACTCAAAAGGTAAGCACCTATTTGCACATAGGTACTAGCAACCTCGTTCTCTTTCTAGGGTTTGGTTCCTCTAAAGGCAACCCAGATATCATCAACCTCCAGGGATCAAGCATGAGGCAACCACTATCATCCACTCAGGTCGCATCATCCTCAACTCCTCACTATTCCTCATATCTCAAAATCTAACCTTCCAACCTTCTTGCTTGGGTCCTGCTCTCTTTCTTCAGAGTTAACCCTACAAACAACCTTACTACTCGAGGTCCTCTCTCCATGAAGGATCACGCTCACCAATGAAACCTATGTTCAAACTTATGTTTGCTCAAGGTTATCCAAAACTCTTTTTGCTTATCTCATAAGCTATCCATCATACTCTCTTGGCCAGGGTTTTAGCCTACTATTAGCACTACTGACGCACTATGGGTGCATACTATGCCATGCCCATATAAGCCCATCAGGTTTCTATAGGTTCTTCAGTAACCTCATCAATGAAGGAGCTATCCTGCACTCTAACATGCATGACCCTTCTCAGGGTTGGGTTGCCAAAGGCACTAGGTCATCCAACCTCTCATGGCTCATATGGGCATCCAAAGGCATGTCCATCCCCACACTAGGTCTACCATGACATCTAACTCATCGTGTCATCTCTTTCTCTAATCACCACTTAGGGTTAGGGTTAGCATCATCCTCAAAGTGTGCCAGGTCTCTACTTACAATGGAGGTCTCTACCTCCAATACTAGCTTTCTCCATTCATCCTTCTGACAAGGAGGTCTAGCCTCAGGTCTCTCCTGAGGGCATGACAACTCATGTCATACAACCTAAGCATGTATCTATTCTTTAGTTTATGATTAAACTATTAAGCTTATGTCCATGACATCTTACTTACATGCTTTTCATTAATTTGGTGGAGGATTCCTTCAACCTTATCAACCTTACCCATACCTCAGGAGGGTGAGGAAAAGAGGAAAACCCTAATCCTTAAGGTCCTTAACAACATTTGAGTTGAGAAGGGATGAACAAGATGAGAGAGTCCTAAAGGTATCTTATTTCGAGTCAAATCCTAAGACATTGGCCAGGCAACCACACTATTCTGGGAGTCCTCATATTCCGACTAGCGGTGTGGAGGAAAATCTTGCTAGCCCCCAGACATGATCCTTTTCTAGACACCTCTGTCTTTCGGAAAATCCTCTAATAACTCCCTTGGGTTCTACAGAGTTTTTAGAATTTAATAATTATTAAGGATTAAATGAGGAACCTATGCTCTGATACCAAATGTAATGACCCCGCCTCCCGGTAACCCCCAGTTAAGGGAGACCAAGAGGTCAGAGCCATTATCCCAATTAACATGATCAAAGGTTCAACAAATAACCAATAAAAATTATCAAATTCTACCAACTAAACTGAAAGGCTGTAATAAAAAGAATCTTTGCATACCTTTTTCAAAAAAACTTGGATATCTACTTTTATCCACATCTGGAGTCTATTGTAACTAATCCTCCTTTGTACTTTAACTCTTATTTAATTCCACATATGCCACTTTACTATTTGTCCTTTTCAATCTTGTACCTAAAATGCCGACAAACAAAACGTCAGTCAACATATCGAAATATGCCGGTATGTGGGGACAACCAAAATTTTGCAAATATGGCTAACAATCTAAATATCACAATCAAGTTAATTAACAAGCCAAATTACACTTTCAATGTGACATGCTCCACCGCTTTTGCCCTAACCCTGGCATACCCACCTTATGGTTTCTCTTTTGCATTGACTTAAGGCCACCTTCTCAATCCCGAGCTTGGTGCCTAGGGTCACCCTTCATGGTGCCCTTTAGTCATGCAATATCATAGGTCACCTTCTTAATCCCGAGCTTGGTGCATGGGGTCACCACTCATGGTGCCCATTGGACTTCCCTCCTGGGCTTGACATTTTGCATCATCCATAAGGGTGGCATTTAGGTGCGAGAATACACACTTATTTATAGTTGTGATAATCGTAGTGACTTTATAATTTGCAATTATGAACATCTAGACTGGTTAGTTGCAATCAATGTGATCAATTCATCCAGAAAACTCTTTGGGAAACTAATGCGATTAACCATAATTAACCACATACTTGATTTGGAAGTCTGAAGGATTGTAAGCAGAATATCCAATTAATCAAACAGCCAACCAAGCCAGGCAACCAATCGCCCCAATCAAACAAGCACAACAAGAAACCTAGAAAACATGTGCAATCTAATTACTCATATGTTCATCATGCACTTACTTTCTTGAATCAAAATTCCCTCCTAGGGTGTGCCTAAGTTGAATTAGGGTTTTCCTTAACATTCTTTATATTCGTTTCTTAACCTTTACCTTTTAGGTCAACTAAACCCTAAAACATTGTTTCAATGTTCCAAAACCCTAATTACTTAGTCATTCATACCGAAGCCTCTTTATTACCAATCTAGCTTACAATTAGTTCTAACTTCATCTTATACATAAGCTTTCAAAATATAGCTTATTAAAGTCATAAACACCTAGATTATGGTTTCTAGGTTTTCAAGTATATCTTCACTCATATGAGTCTTTAAAACATCCTTAAAACTTTATCTCTATTTATCACTAATTCCATATTTATCCATTAGAAAACCCTAATTACTATATTAAGGGTATTTATCCACAATTAGGAACTTTTATAATCAAAATAGCTTAGAACCATCATTCAACAACATATTTTCACATTTTTCAAATTAAGTATGATCTTCTCCTCTTTTACCCTAAATTATGCAAGAAACATCTAGATTCAGTTCAAGTTTATCATTAACTATTCATCAGGTTGCAATTACTCAATTTCATCAACTAAGCAATATGAACTTAACCAATATGCTCAATTAGGGTTTCCTAACCTAATGCATAATCACTTTTCATTAGATTAACACACTTTTGCAAATAGGAACAGATTCAGGTTCTAAAACCAATTTTAGTGTGTTCCTCATATTATTCTAAGCAACTTTCATATTTTTACTTTATTAATCCGATCTTCCTAGCAGAAGTTATGATTTTTGCAAGGTAATTCATTTTTATGGATTTTCTAATATTTTACGACATTTTCAAAATTTCTCTAGTCGTTCGATCCGTGGTCTGCTGGACCACATGAGATCCAATGGCCTAGAATTTGTGCGCCTAACTTTATATTTAAAGTTACGAAAGACTATTTTCCCCTTACCTTACTTCACAGACATCCGGGGCAATGAGGTCTTTTCCCCTTTTCTCTTCTTCTTCCTCATGAGTCCACCCCCTATTCGTGAACTGGTGCTAGCCTGTGGTCAACCTCAGGGTTGAATCCGAGCAGCTGGCTTCCCTATCCACTGTGGATTCCACCGCACCTCCTCTGATCCTCTCTGAACTCAAAGGCACCCTCAGATTCTCCAGACGTGGCTCGAGTCGACGGGACGGAGAAGCCCCCTCTCCGGCGAGAAGCAGCTCCAAGTTGGAGGTGAAGGTCAAGATTCTTCTCGCAATTGACTGCATAATTCAACTCTCTTCCACACAAACTCGAAGGCAAGCTTGGAGTCTCTCATCAAGGCGTGTAGTCCCCTATATATATGTGTGTGTATATATATATTATATATATATATATATATAATATATATATATATATATATATATATATATATATATATATATATATATATATATATATATATATATATATATATATATGGTATATCTTCGCTACCTGTGCGGGTAACTAAGATTCGCTACCCGTGCATCAGTTTTGTAATGGGAAGGTATGCATTTGTAATGAGACAATCTATATTTGTAATGAGACGACCGAAATTGTAATAGAAAGACTCATTTTGTATTACAACGCTGTTACAGTAATAAATATAACAACGCTGTAATACAAAACGAGTTTTTGTATTACAAATTCGGTTGTCTCATTACAAATTTGGTTGTCTCATTACATATATGTGTCATCCCATTACAAAATTGATGCACGGGTAGCGAATCTTAGTTACCCACACGGGTAGCGAAGATATACCCATATATATATATATATATATATATATATATATATATATATATATATATATATATATATATCTTCACTACCCGTGCGGGTAACTAAGATTCACTACCCGTGCATCAGTTTTGTAATGGGAAGGTATGCATTTGTAATGAGACAATCCAAATTTGTAATGAGATGACTGAAATTGTAATACAAAGACTCGTTTTGTATTACAGCGCTGTTACAGTAATAAATATGTATTTATTACTGTAACAGTGATGTAATACAAAACGAGTCTTTCTATTACAATTTCGGTTGTCTCATTACAAATTTGGTTGTCTCATTACATATATGTGTCATCCAATTACAAAATTGATGCACGGGTAGCGAATCATAGTTACCCGCACGGGTAGCGAAGATATACCCTATATATACACACACACACACACACACACACACACACACACACATATATATATATATATATATATATATATATATATATATATATATATATATATATATATATATATATATATATATATATATATATAGGAAGGTCGACGAGGAGATCCCAATAAGATTTGGGCATTTTGCTTGGCATCCACGAAACTTACCAAAACCTAGGTCTCCTAGGTTCGGATTCCTCTCCTGAATCTACTGGACTGATTTCCTTAATGATTCGTCCATTATCTTTCAAGATAATCACTCTGGAAATCCCCAACTCATGCCCCCTGTTTCCACATCCGAACAAGGAAAGTGACGACACAACCACTGTTGGATCCGAATCCAGCGGCTGTAGTGTCACGCGCAAAAATGGAAAATAGGGAAAATAGGATAATTCCCTTAGAAATAAAGGATTCCTTTTTACTTTGGAAAAAGCATAACTCTCAAACCGATTATCCCATTAATATCAAATTTGAGGGAATGTCTATAATGACTTAATCTACCTCTCTACCAAAATTGGGTTCATTATCTAAAAGAAAACGTGCCTTTTCCTTAGGTGCAAAATATTACTCATTAAGTATATTTCTCACCTATTTTCTCTTTCCCTTGCTATTAAATTATTATCTTGAATTTCTTGGACCTCAAGGAACCCTAAAGGCATGAAATCCCATCTTGGGGAAATATTCCTTTGATTTTTCTCTTATCATTTATCCCTTCCGTACTTATTTCTTTATCAAAAGATTTCTTTTCAAGGATTTCTCTTTATCTTTTATTTCCTTTTTTTCCATCTTTTCATATTTCTTTTATTAGAAATCATATGTAAATGAATTTACTCAATTGTGGCCATTAATTCCACTTTCTAGAGATTTCTATGTATTTCTCATAATTACTTTGCTTAACATCCATTATCTTGTATCTTTTTCTAATATTTGGACTTTTCTTCTTTTCTTCTCTTTTATATCCATTATTGGATGAATATAATAATAGGAATCACGAAATTCCTATCTATAGGAATATTTGCAAAGAAACCCATCCTTTGAAGCAAAGCATACAACCTTTTTAATCTAGCCCATAATCATCAAATTATTACATTTCAATTATGAAAACATATGCAAAAATTGAGGTTGTAATAGGGAGCAGCCTAAAACTCCTACTGAGATCAGAAGCTTCTTAGGATTGGCAGGTTACTACAGGAGGTTCATCCAGAACTTTAGTGTTGTAGCATCACCTCTGACACGCTTAACGAGAAAGGGTGCAATGTTTGTCTGGTCAGACAACTATGAGAAGAGTTTTCAGATCTTGAAGAAGAGGTTGACTATAGCACCAGTGTTGATCCTGCCCGAGACAGGTAAAGGTTACATAGTGTTTTGCGATGCTTCAAGGAGAGGTTTAGGCTATGTGTTAATGCAGGAAGGCAAAGTAGTAGCTTATGCATCTAGACAGCTTCAGAAGAATGAGGATAATTACCCGACACATGATTTGGAGTTAGCGGTTGTAGTTCATGCTCTTAAGACATGGCATCACTATCTTTATGGTGAGGCATGCCAGGTGTTTATAGATCATAAGAGCTTGAAATATATCTTCACCCAGAAGGATTTGAATCTTAGACAGCAGAGATGGTTAGAACTGATCGAGGATTATGATGTGATGATAGATTATCATCCTGGAAAGGCGAATGTGGTAGTAGATGCCCTCAGTAGGAAGTCAAGTTCAACAGTAGATGTATTCTTTATGGCATGCTTCAAGAGAGACCTGCTAGTAGAGATGTGGAAGTTGAACTTAGATTTAGGGGTGACAGAGTAGAGTGGTTTGATTGTACAGATGCAAGTCAAGCCTACTTTTTATGATTAGATCAAGGAACTACAACAGAGTGACAATGAGTTACATCATATCATGCAGGACATGACAAGGGGAAAAAGACTAGAGTTTAGGTTTTCAGATGATGGTTTGTTGTATCAGCATGACAGGTTGTGTGTACCTGGAGACAGTGGTTTGAAAGAACAAATTCTTGAAGAAGTGCATGCATCGATGTACGCTATGCATCCAGGAAATACTAAGATGTATAGGAATCTTAAGGAGTTGTACTGGTGGTCAGGTATGAAAAAGAATGTAGCTGAGTATGTGGCTAGATGCCGTGTGTGCCAGCAGGATAAGGCTAAGCATTAGAAACCTGCATGTACCTTGCAATCTCTCCCTATACTAGAGTGGAAGTGGGAACATATCACAATGGATTTTGTGGTAGGGTTGCCCAGGACCTAGAGGTTGTGACTCGATATGGGTGATTGTGTGTGGATAGACTGACTAAGTCTGCTCACTTTCTTCCTGTTAAGTCAACCTTTGATGTTCCTAAGTTGGCTAAGATATACGTGGATGAGATAGTCAGACTGCATGGTATCCCAATTTCAATCATATCAGATAGAGATTCTAAGTTCATTTCCAGGTTTTGGAATCAGCTGCATCGTTCTTTGGGCACAAAGTTGAGGTTCAATACAACTTTTCACCCGCAGACGGATGGTCAGTCAGAGAGGACCATTCAGACTCTTGAGGACATGCTGAGAGCATGTGTCTTTCATTTCAGTGGAAGTTGGGAAGAACACTTGAGCCTTATAGAGTTTGCATACAGCAATAGTCACCATTCCAGTCTTGGTATGGCCCCGTATGAAGCTCTGTATGGCAGAAAATGTAGATCACCCATATGTTGATACGAGGTGGGTGAAAAATAGATTCTTGGACCAGAGATAGTGGATTTGACTACTGAAAAGATTACAGTGATCATAGAATAGTTGAAAGCTACACAGGACAGGCAGAAGAGTTATGCTGAGAAGAGACGTAGAGCTCTTGAGTTCGAGGTTGGTGATGAAGTGTATTTGAAAGTTTCACCATGGAAAGGAGTGTTGAGGTTTGGCAAGAGAGGCAAACTAACTCCTAGGTTTATGGGCCCATGTCCTATCGTTGAGAGGATTGGACCCTGTAGCCTACAGATTAGATTTTCCATCTGAGTTGGCTAATCTACATGATGTGTTTCATGTATCGATGTTGAAGAAATGTTACCATGGTACAAAGAAGATAGTGGACCCAGAACCCGCACAGATCAGATCAGATATGTCCTATGTTGAAGGACCTATTTAGATAGTTGATTGGAGGATCAAGAAGCTCAAGAATCACGAGATACCATTAGTGAAGGTTCTGTGGAGGAACCATAACCTAGAGGAAGCCATGTGGGAGCTTGAGTCTGAAGTGCATAACAAGTTTTCTTTTCTATTTTAGGAATTTCAGGACGAAATTCTTATTATGACCCACTCTATGATTAACCAGTAAGCACAACACTTAGTGCATCATTAAGTTGATTAAGTTGAGTTAAGTACTCACAGATGCCATTAGTGCTTTGATCTAGTGTTACAGTCTAAGTATCATGTTTTATTGCCTTGAGGTTGTAATGGATCTCGTGCTTGAAAGTTTGCAAAAGAAATCATTTGAATCGGACCTTTGAGGCAAAAGTTATGATAATTTCAAGATTTTTGGACCTTGGCTGCAATTTACCCATTAATTGGTTATAAACCCTTTCCCTTATCTTCTTCTTTCCCCGATCGATTCATAAGAACCGCCTAAAGCGGCACCCAAACAGCCCGATCAGCTAGCAACAAGGGAGAGGAGCGGGGGCCGATTTTGGGTCTCCTTGGCTTCGATTCAGCTGGGCGACGCTTCCTTCCTCTTCTCCCTCCATCCTTTCCTCCTCCCTCTTCCTCGCACAACCTACCAACTGACCTGCTAGGGCAGCCGACCAGCAGCAGGTGTGGCGCCCAGTAGTAGCAGTTCGACCTGCAAGGACGGTTGACCATCACAGCAGCAGCGGCGGCCGATTAGGGCCTTGAGAGGGCCGTTCCAGAGACACCCTACTCCCTACCTCCTTCCTCACCCCATCCGCAGCACCCCGACCAGCTAGGGCGGCGGCCAGCAATAGCAGCTGCAGCTGCACGACACCGGCCAGGAGCCCGATTGGCGCAGCTAGCACCTCAAAATGGTTCTCCCAACTTTGGCCTTGAGGCGTAGGTTCACATCCGCAACCAATAGCCATGAGCAACACTCAACCGAGCTATTTCTTATACCTGTACGTGAAGCAGATCCGAACCAGGCTGAACCAAGGTTGAAGACAACCTACTGATGCCCGGAAATAGAACTCTGGATGCGTTTCCATTAGTATTTGGACATCTTGAATCGCTGTGAGTAGAATCTCACTCAGCAGCACGATTTAACTCCAATAAATGAATAATTTTGGTTCGATCTGTGTTATTCTCGGGTAACAACGCTTACCTAGGTGCCCTGACTTTTATTGTACGTTTCTCGTCTTCATGATTTTCATGATCTTAAAAGTAATACAGTAGAACACAAATCTAGGGTTTACAATAGCTGTATCATTTGGGAATAAATCTAGTTTGTACAATTCTAGTAGTTTACTAGATGCATGATTTCATAGAAATGACGATGACATAAAAATGCTAATGGAAACCTAGTTGCACGCTCCCTATTATATTTAATGTGTGTGGTTTAGTCTTAAAACGAATTGGCACATTTCTCAAGTACATCATTAGAAATTTTTAGTTATTATTAATAATTCTTACCATGATAAGTAATTGACTCTTAATTGAGCTATGTGATGCACAACTCAGGATTAGGGTTGATGTGCACGTTTTTCGAGGAATTACAGATAATTTACAGATGCTACTGATGATTACTCATATGTCAAATAATTAACTCTTATTAGTGTATTAAGAAGCTCAGTTGCATGATTCCAGTGTATATGTGCCAAGTTGACTTGTATTCTATTTATTTAAGAATTTTAAATCTGCCTGCAAGTACAATATGTGGATTATTTAGTATTTTTCATTGGTTTGAATAAACTGCTATGTCAAATTTAGAATGATATTCATGTCGTGTTATAAAGTTCAAGTAAATAGACATGGTACCGTAGAGATACCAGAGTCGAGTATAAGTAAGAGAAATGTACAATCTATTAAGAGTCTTCCAAGAATAATGAAATAATAGACATAGATGCCCTGAACACCATAGATTCCCTACGGATGTCTGCACTGTAGGGAGGAAACGATCCACCATGGCAGCGACCGGTATATGGGGATCGAAATGCATCCACAGAGCATGCGGGGAGACGAAGCCCTTGAGGAAGTCTCCTAAGAGAAGATATGTTACCTAACATGAACCGATGATCCCGGTGGTAACCCAAAGGTACCCACAGAGCGTACCAAGATGAGGCCCACAGAGAGTCTCAGACCCTTCGCCTGTGTACTCAACCTAGAGGAGAGGTCCAGTTAAAGGCCAGTTGTTTAGCTGCCTTAGTCAGACGTGACGGTCCGAGTCAAGCAGACCCAGATTCAGTTCTAGGCTTAGCTTCCCGAGTTTTAAGCTAAGTCTTGTACGGTGGGATCATAGTTCGCTACGAGTCTTCATATGTAGAGTACACTACATATGATCAGGGCATAAGATAAAATATGTTCATATAGGTTCACAAAGTTTCTTATAAGTTAAAGAGTTAAGAAAGATTTGAGTTAGTTTCACAGCAGTTGTCCTTTAAATGAAATTTTAGTATTCTCTATTATTTAATCATATCTACAGCTTTGTAGCAGTTGTTATCTTAATAAAATGTTGACATCTCCTGTCGTTTAAATTATATTTCTTAGATATGCTCAATATAGTATTATCTTGTATTTCATTCCAATTAATAACATAAAATGAGTTATCTGTGATGATTGGGTGAAATTGTATTTACTGAGCCAGTAGCTCACCAACCTACTGAAACATTTTTTAGGTCAGCGTCAGCATGAGGAAGATGAAGGATCGTATCACCCAAGTTCTTAGAAGGTAGTTCGTAGTTAGATAGAGGTCTCCTAGTCCTTTCCCCTCAATCCTTGGGCATGTGGTGTGGTAGTGAGAGAATGTAATGTAATATGTAGTTTAGATTTCAATTATCTGTTGTGTTTTACTTCCTATATGAACAATGTAATATGTCGTGTAAGTTTGGTTTTCTTCCAAGTAAGGTTAATGGTAAGTTGCTTCCGTAGTTTTATTACAATCCGATGTTATTCAAGCTATTAGGCTTTTCCTTTAAGTTAATTCTAAGTAACTAAGTAACGAAAAGGTTAAGGGTGGTTTACCGAGGGTGACTCCCCGGTCTCCGGGGTCATTAGAGATGGCACGGGGATCGGGGCGTCACACAAACTGTTTGGAACTTTGCAAAAATACCTGGATTGCTTCGGATACCCATACCATAGAACTAGGATATCACATACACAAGAACACAAAGAACATCGGGAAGAATCTAAAAATTTGGTATAAACAAATATTTGGAAACATAAAGCAAAAATTAGCTAATCTTCAATAATAATATCTTTATGTTGACAGTGATCCTACTGTGGACCCATCCCTCACCCTCACTATCAAAGCTAAACTAGAACATGTCCAATACCGCATAGACACCATTTTGAAACAACGTACTAAAATTAGATGAGCCATTGAGGGAGACAAGAATACAAAATTCTTTTACAAAACATGTTACAAAAATGCTAAAAAAATATAATTTCTAGATTGTGCATTAATGGTAGCATCACATCCAACAAACACACGATCACTAGCCACATCGTCCAACACTTTGAGCACATCTTCAACGCTAGACATAAGCCCTCCTACCTTAACTCTATTAATTGGAAATGTATCTATTGCAAATCTATCCCATACCCACAACACACCATCAGAGAATTATCCAAGAGGAACTTGACAATGTTATTACCTCACTTGGAAAAAACAAGTCTCCTAGACCCGATGGACTTAGCACTGAGTTCTACCTTGCCAACTGGAACCATATCCATGAGACTTCATGCATATGCTCATAGCCATCCACATCAACAATTATCTTCACAGACATATCAAAACTATCAATCGTACTAACATTGCGCCCATCAAGAAGGTCAACCATCCCGACCAGATCACACAATTCAGACCCATCATCCTCATCAACACCTCTTACAAGATCATACCAAAAGTTCTTAGCAATTGCATCAAACCACAGTCAGAGGACATCATCACTCACAATCAGAATGCCTTTCTAAACAATTGTAACATACATGATGCTTATATCATGGTAAATGAAACTCTCCACCTATGCTACAAAAATAGAACCCCGGTCATTACTATCAAAATGGAGTTTGAGAAAGCTTTTGATTACATAAAGTAGGATTGCTGTAAAGAGCGGGACCCAATAGGGGATCCACTCTTCACTGAATTGAAGAATAAGTCCATCCAATTCCAAATAAGAAGGAAATGAGGAATTTCATTCATTTCTTAAATGGTATAAATATCAAGCATGAAGTTTATAAGCAGTGGAAACAAAACTATTACAAGGTTATAATGTGTATCATTATACACTTGTTCCTCACCATAAAAGGTGATATTACAAAAACTTGAACTAACTACAATTAAAGCCAATAGTAGAGAGTAACCTAGCCATTCCAAACCATCCTTAAATCCATATCATGTAGGTGATCTTCTTGAGTTCTTGTGTTCTAATTTACCTATATCTGGGTGGAAGGGAACATCATCCAGAACATAGGAAACAACATAGAGGTCAGAAAAGAGCTGAATATGTACATATCATAAACACTTTGGGCATTATATTGGGTTAAAAGTACAAAAAGAGATGTTCCAACAAGAAGGGGCTATTTGCAATTAGGTAAGTTTAAAATATTATAACAAGAGAAATGAGGCATATAATAATTTAGATTACAAGCATGAGAATAAAAATGTCTTGCCATAACATTTAACCAACAATCCCAATATAAAATAATAATTTTTGCATGCACAACAATGTGGACTAAATATACCTAAAACAGGCCCATAACACCATAGGATCGTGGCCTAAAAAGAAATAAGGGTGGAAACGCACACCTCGGGGAGGAATACACACACCCTATATAAGTATGGTTGTACATAAGTACCACTATTCTAAATATTCTAGTCAAACATGTAGCATGCATAAATAGAGTAGCAAGACTAGCATTGTAGTCACTTTCTCATAAATTGGCAATCAAGCAGAAGGGGTCCAAGAACCCATCATAAATAAGATATCACAACAACAATAAGATTATAATGAATAAGAACATAAGTTATAAATGTCTAAGCAATGAGATTTCAGATAAACTAACAGATCAAGAGATGCCTCGTTAAAAGAATGTAGGTTTCAGTCAAATAATGCCAATGTAAAATAGAGGATGTACATACCTTGTAATGCAAGACTAATCCAAAAGTACTCCTAGATTGAGGATCATGTCTTTCATCACCCAATTGTAATATTAAGGCATTTGTGTTAATAATGAGTCAAATTATTACTTAAAACCCTAAAAGGCTTTTCGGTAAACTCTGAATTAGACCCTGAAAGCCACACCAAATGGTCGGGATAATTTTGCTGATTTCAAATATATATATTTTCATTTTTTTTCCAGTGGATCATTTATTTATTATGATCATAATATTACAAGATAAAACACTTTCTGATTATGTAATAAAATAAAATAAAATAAGATGTAAAAGGACCCATATATCAGGCACCTTACTATTGTTAATAAGGCATTAAAGGGTGTTCTTGTCATCCCTCTCATTTGATCAACCAGTGTCGAACAAGAAATCCAGAGATTAAAAAATGGCACACCATCCTTGGGCTAAAGACAGTGGCTCGAGGCCAGGTGAGGGTGAGACGGAAAAATCACTGTCAGGATTGCTCTCCTCCCATGTGCGCCATGACCAGGGATCTAGATCTTTGGCATCGAGGTCATACCAATTCTATACCCATCCTCGTACTTGGGAGTCATTCTCGACGAATTCCAAGATCCAAGGCAGACAGAGAGTTTGGGATTTGAGACCAGGCATTGCAATAGTAAGATGTTCACCTATCACCGATGATTAGGAGGAAGGAAGAATGAGAATGTAAGGCCCCTGAACTTGCTTAATGAGATGAATGAGCTTACTTACCATAATTGAATGCTTATAACCCTAATACAAGCTTTTGATATGTTTTGAAATCATAAGACAAGCTTAAGTTTTAAATTTGGTCCAATTTGGACATTGTTTGAGCAAGTTATGCAATTTTCTGTACATTTTGGACTTTTCTACAATTTACCCAATTGAGGGGTTTTCTTTGCAATTTGTCACATACATTATGTTTCTTAGTTGTTATATTATCAGTCTTGAGATTTTTGAGCCATGGGGATCCTATTTGAGCCATAGTTTGAAGGTGTTTTCATCAAGGGTATTTTAGGGGTTTTTCCTTCATGGATGAGCTACCTTTAGTAGCTATCAACTAAGGAATTATGTGATTGGATGGGTATTTTGACAAAGAAAAGCTAAGAAGGTCTAGAGGGACGGTGGGAGAGCTTCTTGTGTGTGTGCTTATGTATTCTTAATAATTTAAAGGCATGGACACTTGGATATATACTAGAATTTCAACCTTTTCTTTTTCTTAATATTAAAGTGTCATATACTTATCCCCAAACACCAAAACGAGCCACTTTCTCTCCACCACCTCTATCCTTCTCCAAGATTCTTTATCCCTCTGTTAAGCTGTGAATTTTTCTGGCCAAGGAAGAAGAAAGTGGGGATCTTCTTAGAAAAAAATTCTAGGGTTGCAATTGATTCCTTTTTGGGTCTATAAAACTTCTTCCTAGTGATCTTGACCTAAAAGTGTAAGTTTTACCTTATTTCCTCCGTATATTTCTTTTTTATTCTTCCTCCTTGCTTTCTCCAGGTCGAAACCTTGGTGTTCCATGGTAGAAATTGCTTTAAAGCCCTAAAATCCTACCTTTCTTGCTTCTTATGCTTAGAGTTTGCTCATTTGATGAAGAGTGGTGCTAGATGGACGAATTCATAGCTTATTCTTGGAATTTCTACCCTACCTGCTCGAGATTTATTCTGTGTCTGGTTCCATCTTCTCATTAGAGGCAAGTTTTATAACTTTCTCCATGATTATTGCTTACCATAAGCATTCTAGATCATGTTCTTGCTTGAAAATGATGATCCATGCACTAAAAAGCTATGCTTGACTTGGATTTTGATTTTTATAATGTTTCCTGTTCTGATTTCAGTTATATATGAACCTGTGATCATGTATATGTTATTCCTCAGGCATGACATGACTTGGATCAGGTTGTTTTGGTAACCAATGATGCTAATCACCTATCAAAATTTTAGTGTTTAAAGCTGATTTCTTCTATAAATCATGACCCGGTTATGGTACCATTGCAATAACCCTATGGTGTTGTCCTCATAACAACTGATGTTCGTGATCAAGGGTGTCAAATGATGGTGACAACCTATGGTCACCCCCTTAGGCCAGGTTTGGGATCAATTAGAAGTGTAATGATCAACCATTAAGTATCCTACTGATGTTATCAATCAATGTTGACATTAGCTTAATATTTAATGTTGATTATTGAATATAGTGTTGATCTAACAACCTATGGTGACTTAATGGTCACTAATAATGGTAGATCAGGTCTATACAACCTCTGGTGAGTTAAGCATTGCAGTTGTGGCATCAATTAAACCTTAGACCGATGGTTGCTTGGGTCACTTGATGCATTGGTCAGACCTATACTCTAACTGATGGTTTTAACATATGAACTTGACCCAATGGTCGATATCTACTATTTATTCCTCCATTAAGGTGGGAATGATGGCTAATGTAATATGTTAGTCATACTAATGTTATTTAGATGGTTTCCTTTATAGGATCAACTTAAGGGCTTACTTGTTGACAATGGATGGCTTGTTTTAAATGAACAGTCGATCGTGGGTTTTACCCTACTCTCAATGGAACTTTTTGTGTTGTTAATCAAGGGATGTCTAGGGTTATATGGTGACTCTTTATAGAGAAAAAATCAAGGATTTCACAGGTGGTTTATCCAAGGTGTTTACTTGTGAAAACAACCAATAGTCTTACCTTTTAAACATCCAATGGTTCTGGGTGACATTGTGGTATGGTGATACGGGTTGAATAATGATGAAACAAATGGAGGGTTACCCTTAATAAGGTAGTCTTACCTATTCACTCATATAGTTGGAAGGGATGGTAACCATATTGTGTTGATATGTAACCATAATGAGGTATAACTTGTTGTACCTAGCTTTAATATAACTAAATGATGGTAATTGGATATGAATAGTCCTTGAATGATTAATACGATCATGGAGTACTCTATTATTGTTGAAACCCTAGTAAGCTATAACCTGATGGTTACACCTTGATTTATGTGTGGGATCATATTTGAGAATTCTATGGAATGTGATGGTGATGCTTCACCTTATGCATCCATGATCCAATGGGGATATCATGAGTTCGGGTTTGGGTATAGGTGTTGATTAGTAACATTGTTATAATTTATCATGTTGAACCTAACTCTAATGCAAACAGATAAAGATGAGTATTCATGTTTAACATTCTTATATGATGGAATGATGGCGGAATAACCTCCTTAACATGATCATAACCTTAATGTGTTAATTGGTGGTTATCATAGCCACATAGTTGATACTTTCTTACGCTAAATGTGTCCATTATGAATATTATGAGTGTTAATCATATATAGATTCATTGCATGTTGAGGTAATAAAGGAAGGTTCTTAATGTTAATATAACCCTGATATGATTGTTTATGAATACCACCTAGATCATAAATGCAATATTGTGCTGATCTGGTGTATTATATATAATTGATGTTGTTGAGCCTTGTTATAAGGCATGCAAAGATAATGATGATCTTGTAGGGAATAATATGAAGGTCTTAATGACCTTTGGGCATTGTTGAGACCTAAATGAGGTGTAATCCTCTTATGTTGATAAGGGTTGATACCCTGTGATATTGTGAAAAGGATTTATATCCTGTGTTAGTATGATGGTCTTAATGACCTTTGGGCATGGTTGAGCCCTGAATGAGTGTATTCCTCTTCTGTTGATAAGGGTTGATACCCTGTGATATTGTGAAAAGGATTTATATCTTGTGATAATATGATGACTAGTGTAGTCTCATGAATGACAAGTGAATAATACCATGTGATGATGAGATGAGGAATTATGTTGCATATGTTTTATATCTTTTCAAGTTTTGATATTTATATGCTTGCTAGAAGTGAATTAGGGTTTGTATGTCCACTTGTTTGATGCAACCTTAATTCACCCAATTGGCATAACTAATCAAGTGCAACTCTAATCATGTAGTGCCCTATGCCGTAGAACCATCTTCAGTGTCAGAACTTGCTGGATGGTGAAATGAGTATTCCTAAGGGAAACTCAGAGCGCATACTGTTGAGTATGTGGGGGTGGCAGGTTGAGGATATATCCTTGTCATCCACAATGCAGATCATGGAGGTTGGCTATGGTCATGCCTCATACATCTGATGTGATTGAGAACGGCTGCGGTCATGTCTCGGTGATTATAACATGATGTGATTAGAGGAAAACTGTGGTTGTACCTCAGTGATTGGGTTTGAATACCCTAGTTTCTAGTGTAGTGACCTGTACCAAGGTCAGACTAGTGGTTTTCAGCTTGACTATATGTCACTGTGGTGGCAACTTTGACTGATATGTCACTGCCTTTTTACTTGTATTGACCGAGGGGAAGAGATCTTAGGATACCGACACTCCTAGATCTTGTACGGAACCGAATAGCCCTTCGCAGGGGTCAGTTGGACTTTGAATGGTACGATTCAAATTCCCCATGGCATAATAAAAGATGTAATACATCCATTTAGCATATTGTTTAGGGTTATACACGACGCTTCACATTGGCTGATAACCCTTGTTTGTTCTCTTTACATAAAGATGATGCTTAGTGCAAGAGATAGTAGATATACTTATGTGGTGGATATGCTTAAGATTGTAGATGCGTACATATAGTAGCCATGATTATGTTGATAACTATACTGCTATTGATGATTATAATCATGATATTAGCTATCTCATGTTGTTAGTTATGCTTAGCATGCTAGCCATGCCTTTGTAACTAGAGATGCATATATTGCTAATCATGCTTATCCAGGTAGTTGTGTTTATGTTGTTAGCTCTTCTAATGATGTTGATATATTCAACCAATTAGACATGCTCATGTTGTTAGCTATGCTATATTACTAGACTTGCTCATGATGCTAGAATTGCATATGCTACTGAATTGCTTATATTGTCAAACAAGATAAATGATGATAGTCTGGCTAATGATGATAGTTATTATCTGCTCCTTTATGTGTTTTGTTAATCATCAATACTGTTGATCTTATTTTTTATATCTGATTAAACTTCTCAAATGTTTAATTACTTAAAAATGTTGTAATCAATAAACGTTGTTGGAGGTTATATCTCTTGTTGGGACATGGGTTTCACCCTTGTGGTTCGACACATTTTTTTAGGTAATCGAAAGTGACGAAAACAAACATGTGGCAGCAAAGAGGAGCTATTGTAATGAATAATTGATAAAGTTGATTAGATGTCTAGTTTGTTAGTCGTCCCTGTACTCTCAGGTCCGGGCAGGAAAAGTTTGTATATGGTGTTTCAAATGAATCAGGATTTTGTTAGCATGTTAATGCTTGTTTGTGTGATATATACAAATATTGTTCTTCTGTGTATATATATTGTGGCTAAGGCAATAGAATAATTTGTATCAAACTCTTAGCATAATATGGATATAAGATATGTTGGTCTCTCATGCAAATGTTTTTGAGTGAGTGTTGACGTTGAAATTGGTTTTAATTTAACCATATTTTTGGGTACGTGATTAATTAGTGATTGATTGTGTTTTATGTTTTGAGCAATCTAGTTTAGTGTGACAAGGTGTCATAGAGAACTCCTCCAGAATCAAACTGCAAGGGGAAACAAAACATGGGAGACTAGTCTGGATATTAGTGAGGTCCTAAGAGTAAAAAAACACATGGCATGGTCGGAAAAGGAGTCAGCTCCTGGGATCAAAACCTTGAACCACACACCAATCTCTGACATCTGAAGAAACCGTAATGATCAGAAAAATGAAGGCTTGCAGAAGATTCACAGAGGTCTCTAGGACCTTTTTGTGGAGGCACCATGACCCAAGGGTGACTGGAACTCACCTCTTAAAACTCAGCCAAACCTCCAAAATGTTGGAGTTAGTGGGTGGATGAAACCTAGAGCAGAGATGACAAAACGACATAGTAGAAAAAGTGAGGGATGATTAAGGATTCTTATTATGTAGTTAATTTAGGCATGGCGGCAAGACTCAATGAGGAGAGTAGCTAGTCATCGAAGAAGAAGCTCAAGTTGGTAGTGGAGGCTCGGGGTGCGAGCGACCTGATTGCCTTCAGAGGAGACTCTGACCAAAGCTTTCAACGCCATATTTCACAAAATTTGGCGATGTGATTCCATACTTGTCGCTCCATGAGATCACAAGGATGAGAGGGTTGTGTTGATTTTGGGCTTTTCATCAACCAACCATGAGAGAGGGTGAATTAGGGTTCGATGAAACTGGAGTGGAGAGGCAGATTGTAAGGCAAATAAATCACAAGAAAAGGGCAAGTGAACGACAACAGAAGCACTTGAATCGGTCAACAACGATGAGCTGGTCTCCCATAAGTGTCGGGAACCCGAGGAAACCGGAGGAAGGGGATAGAGTCCGCCAATCTATTAACCCAACCGTTTGGTAGGTCTGCGACTCACTTAAGTCACAGTCACTAAGACAAAATATGTGTGACAATTAAAAAGCCCAGACTTAGGTCCAAAATCAAGAAATCAATGGTGAAATGATATAATCCCTTTCACTTAGGTTTTGTCTTCTGGCTTACATTAATGGTGTATTTGACATCCGATTAAGCCCAAATTTAGTGGGTTGCATAATTACAATATGGTGATTACAAATTTGGACTTAGATTTAGGGTTTGAGGTTATTTATGTTATAACTCTACCATAATGCATTATTCACTTAATTAATATAATAGACTTAAGCTAATGGTCAAATGTAGTGGAACCTCTCATATTATCTCGAATCATGTCTCTCTAAGATCCTAGGGCTATTCTAGAGTATAATATTATGGTTAAGACATCTAGGTTAGTACCATTACTCATTAATTCCACAACTTAAGTATTGTGGTCATAAAATCCTAATATTTGGGAGTCATGGAATCCTAATGAGTAAATTAGGGTTACTAGATCCCAAAAAAGTATAGTATACCATAAAATAGGGGAAATATGGGTAAAGGTGTCTAATTTAAAAAGTCAAGAAAAAGGACAAAGGGGGATTGGATATCCACATAGTCGACTAGGGGCCTTGAAGAAAGGGGGATTAACCTATGTGCCTAGAATTGAGTATGCTACAATTGCCTTCTACACATCATGTCTGGAAATAGACTTCCAAATATTTGTAATAATTGGATACATGCTTGCATATTAACAAACTTCTTCTCCATCATTATTAATGGATCTCCATTTGGTCACTTCCACAACACAAACAGACTTAGACATGGAGACCCGCTCTCCCCATACATGTTCATCATTGTTACCTCCATTCTTACCAATATGATCAAGCTTGACACCACACATGCCTCATCTCCTCACCTACAGAATTCTACAAGAATATTATCCAGTTTGTGGATGATACCATGATTCTAGTTAAACCAGAAGACAACACCATCATCAACACCATTCACATCATTGGACTTTTCTCATACATCTCTGACCTCAAAATAAACCTCTCAAAATCTTCCATCATTAGTTTCAACGCCTCTATCGAGCTTATTAACATACACAAAACTCTCCTAAAGTGCAAGATTGGACAGTTTTTGGTAACCTACCTCGGCCTACCCGTATCACCACACCCTGTCACGCGCTCCTTTTGGAACCCCATCATTGAAAAATCAAGAAAAAGCTATCCTCTTGGACAAACTACTTTCTCAACCTTGCGGGACGTCTCACTCTCCTCAACAATGTCATCACACCAATAACTACACACTACCGCACCTGCATTTCCTTACCAAGCAAAACACTTAAGGCCATTGACACCATCAGGAAATAGTTCCTTTGGAATCACTTCAACAAAGAACATCCTAAACAAAAAATCCACTTGGTAAACTAGGATACAATTACAACACATGTTGAATGTGGAGGTTGTGGCATCATAAACATCAAGATTCACACCATTTCCATCATCACCAAGATCATCAACATCCACTCCACAAATACAAACAAGATTTGGAAAACTTTCATCCTTGACAAAGACGACAAAAACAAACCACCCTGGCACAAAATCAGCAGGTGTAGATCTTCTCTACTATGGATATTTATAAACAAAAACGTGGATATCTTTACCCACATCATCAACTCTCCCCCACACGCCTACTTTTTCATCAACTTTTGGGAAGACTCATGGTTCCAAAATAACACCATACAAAACCTAAATTGCAATTTCCATATTCCGCCATCATTAAAAAATCTCAGTATAGCCAAAACTTTGAAACTCCTTACCAGGAATCGACAAAACTCTCTCAAGATCTACCTCACAAACTACCTTCATGAGAGTACTTTACTAGACATCATTCATGAACTAGAAAACAACACCGACAACAACATATCTTGGATTTGAAGACATGCATATTCTCCTAAAGTTGCTTACCCGCACTTAGCTTATAGAGGACACATATCAGATATGAAAAGCATATGGAAGGCAAAATGGCCACAAAATTCAAAATCTTCTTCTGGATTCTCTCAAATAACATGATCCCAACAGACCAACACATCACCAGAACAAACTTCCAGGGGCCTGCCAGATGTTATCTCTGTCTAAATGCAAAAGAAACAACACAACACCTCTTCACTAGCTGCCCTATCACACTACACTTCCTGCATAAATTCTTCCCACCATGCTATATCTCTAGCAATTTGTTCCTACCAAACTATATCACATGCCTAACACCACTAACACAACATAAGCACTATCCCCCTGCAGATTTGATCATTAACACCTTCTGGCACATTTGGCTAGAAAGAAATAACATAATATTTAACAACACATACCGACCAACACATATGTTACTAACTTACATTAAACATTCCTTGTACATAGCTTTGCATTGCAGGATTGACTTCCACATCAACACAGGCGCGGGGAGCGGATGAAGATTAGGATAACATATTTGGAGACCATAATGGTGGAGGGTGCGACTCGCTGGGAGACATCATAGCAGATGACACAAGATTCTAAATCTAAATCTTGGAAATCTTAGCGGACTGGAACACAGCATGCCTGCTTATCAGTTTTTTATTCAATATTTTGTTGAGGCCTAATGTTTAGGGGTGCCTCCCCCACAAACACTATTTTCTTTTTGATCTCTACCTTTTTACATTTTATCATTTACATTTGGAAGTTGGTACACATCCATGTTATGTGTTCCCAAGATGAAACACCTTGTTATTCGTTTATAAGTATTTTATTATTAATGCATGGACTGCTTATAGAAACATGTATTGTGTACTCTATATTGTTACATTGTAATGCATTATATGATTTAATTATTATATTAAGAAAATAATATTAATTATCATCCTAGTAGTATATGAATATTAAATTCTATCCGGCAAACTCCGCTTGCCCCGTCCTACTAATTCGAAAATCCTGGGCTATTAGGAGTCACCTAATTTTTTATCTGACTTCGGGTCGACTCAGGTCGTGGTTGATTATTTCGAGTTAGGTTTTGATCTTGTCATATTTTTATTTATTTTAACTAACATCCATAAGAATGTTTATGATATTTGGGTAGGGTTGTACATATATCAATCTAGATTAGTGGATGAAACCAGACTTGTTATTCGACCCAATCTTGGACCAATTTGATTTTCGGTACGATCCTTGGTCCATACTTTTTTCTAAATTTGGTCGTTGGTCCGGTCTGGTTCAAGACCGAACCGGTTGGATTGGAAAATATAAAAATTGACACATAATAAATTTCACAATTATATTTTTCTTCTTTTGAGAATGTTATTAATATAATACTTACACATAATAAAACATTTGGGACAAACTATCATAAATTTATTGCACATAATAAATTAATAGTTACAATTATTATAAAATCAAATTACATATAGTAATATGTAAAAATATATTTCTTGAATACTTAATACACCAATTTATTAATAATTCAATTCAACTTATAATATCCTTTTAGTTTTTTGTTGCCACAATATATTATAATATTCAAATTTATTTAATGGCTACTCGATGTGTTTATAAGTGCGACACTAAATTATTAACTTTATTAATACAATGGCACATCATCACACCAGATTGGTAAATTCTAGAATTATTAGTAGCATAGTCCACATCTCTACAACCCTTCATAAATATTCTCTGGTCCAATATTTCAGACCAATTTCTTTTGGTCTTAGGCCAGTCCGGACGAAGGACCGAATTTGAGAAAAAGTGCAGACTGAGGACCGATCGAAAATCAAATTGGTCCATGATCGGATCGAATAACCAGTCCAGTCCGGTCCACCAGTTTAGACTGATACATGCACAAAACATTATAAACTTTTCTTATGAATACCAGTTGAAATAAAATAAAAATATGACAAGTTCAAAACCTAACCTGAAATAAGTAAACACGACCTGAGTCAACCCCCAACGTGGGACTAAAAACTGGGTTGACTCCTAATAGCCTAGGCTTTTCGAATTGGTCGAGCAGAGTGCGCGGAGTTTGCTGGGTAAAATTTTAATATATCATTCACTACTAAGACAATAATTACTTTCTTAATATACTAATTAAATAATATAATATATTAACTATGCATAATGTAGAATACGCAATTACATTGAGAAAGAAAGTGAATTAAAAAAAGATAAGAAAATGCCAACAGAGGTTAACAATGATGGATGGAAAGGTGAGTGGAGGGCGGTGGCTGAAATTTTCTCAACTAAAGAGGGGGTTATTTAGGATTTGGTATAAGTGAGGGGGTTTTCTAGAATTTAAGCAAAAGTGAGGGGATTTTTGCGGAAAAGCTCTAAAACAAGACCCAAATATGATTGAGCTGACTTGACCTGAATCTTAATTTCTCAAGTAGATTTGGATCTAAGATCTTTTGACCCAATTAAAATTAACTTGAACACAAAGAATTCAAAATTAATTTTGAGTCAGACATGGGTTTGGATTTCAGACTTGAATTGACTAGATTGACCAGAAGTTCAAGATTATATATTTAAATAAAATTATATGTACTAAAATTCAAGACACTTAGTGGCCTACTAAATTACTAGTCCACCACTCATGAATATTATTTTTTGTAAATTGTGTAGAGTTTTGTACTAATTTGTATGATTTATTATGCTAATTGTTTTATAGATTTGTGATTAGAACTCTTAAATAAACAATTTATATATGGTTTTCAATCATATTGCAAGTTTGTTTATATTAAATGTTGATTGTGGTTACAAAAAAAAGTGTTAATTGTCCTTGGTAATTATCAATGATTAGACGAATCATAGCATTTTTAAAAATTGTTCTCTTAGAATTTGATTTATGTGTCAGGCTTGATAGTTCTAAAAATATGTGTGGGTCGTATTAGAGTCAAGGATTTTGACCTAAAAATATCTTTTACAAGTTTAGAATCTAGAAAAAAAAATTGACTCAAAATAAAACTCGATCAACTTGAACTCATGCCGCACCTACTATAACCATCATTTTGAGTGTTCTAACGGGATATCAATCAAATCGGTCACATGTCGCAAATATGCACATAAAAAATCGACCAAATCACCCCTTGAATCATTTGACAAGTATCTGCTCCTTCTCTGGATGTCTTTTATGTGCCCTTCAACATTCGAGTGTAGATTGCAATTTTATAACCAAGACTCCTCTAGTCTGGATTCCTTTAGATAATGAAATTAATTTGGTTTTGATTCTACTCTGAGTTTGTTTATATAGAGAAAATACAATTCAGATCTTAAACTATGTGTACTCATGTTTGATTATAATAGATTTCAACTGGATTACATTAAACATCATCCAAAATGTGATTAGGAAAAGTATTATATGATTTATTTTTCACTTTACTTTCTGTAATTTAAATTTATTCAAGGAGGGGTTGGATCCAAAATGTGATTATGATCGTCCATCGCACTAACTTCCACAAATTATACTTGGTATTCTATTTGATATGATAGGTAAACATCTCGTATATAGTGATTCATTTCAGCAACATCCTTTAACTTTACTTCAAAGCATTAGTATTCCTGGCTCAGTAAATTAATCTCAGCTCCGCAAACTCTTAAGCAGGTGGAATATCGGCTGCCCTTTCACTGGCATCTATCATCCCCCTACAAATTTACATGTTATAAGGTAAGACCTTCAAACATAATACCTAATGAAGTTTGTATTATATGTGTGGTTTGTTGAACTAACATAATACAATTCTTGTTGTCGGTCTCTCAAATGATAAAGTCATATAGACATGAATCTTCAATGTTCACCTTTAGTGCGGATAATTGTGCACACTTGCAACGACATCTTGAGATGAATTTATTGTGATCAACTACACTAGATGAAAATAATAACATCCTTGATTTTTCTTACTCTAAACATTACAAGTTTTACGTTTAGTAGCTACCATAAACAGTGCAAGCGAGTTTTACTCCTACAATAATAGTTATTGTACATAAAAATATAATTAATAACAGCAGCTAAACAATGGTCCATCCTTTCTCCTACGTAGATGTGTGACGTCCCACCACCACAAAGATCAAGATTACTCAAAATAAATCCTGATTAAAATCAAAGAACGCCATCATCAACATAAGCCACATCTAAGAACACGGTTCTATTTTTTTTTATAGCAAAAGTACTATTTACAACATGGCATGGCCTACGTCATACCAGCACACCATTAATTACAAGAAACGCTGTTACTCGTATAATTGTGGAACTGAAGACCCGTGGGTGCATCTCAAAATCTCAAGTCGGATTTATAACTAAACTAGTGAGCACATGCAATGCTAAATTTGTTTATATTTATATTGATCATTCTTTTATGTGTATATACTTCATTTAAGAAAAATAGCAGATACTGATATATAATAAAATATATCTTTATTTTTCAATATGAGTAAAGTCAAGAAAATCATTAATTGAGCGAAAAGAGATATGACATTATCATCTTTCCTAATAAAAATATTTGGTTTTTTACCACCCGCCAATTTTGAAAACTATATATATATATATATATATATATATATATATATATATTGAATGGTTTTAAATTTTAAAAATATTTCATAATAATACCTGAGTAGAATATATCTAGAACACTGTTGTCTAATATGCTATCATTATCATTATCTCGAAACAAAGTCAAAACATCAAATATATAATGGTTATTGTCCATGACATTTCTTCAGTTCCTTGACATTATTTTTAATCTCCTTTCCTTGCTTCTTACGTATCGACCTATTTTTTATGTAAAATATTTAACAAGGTCAAAAAAATAATTTGAAGGAAACATACCGTGGAAGTAAAACACCACAATTTTATTCGTGTTTTAGTCTCCTTTTCTTGCTTCTTACGTTCCCTTTGATTGGATATACAAACAAAGTATGTTTCTTTAAGTAAAAAAAATCTCATCATCATCATCTAAGCCTCAGTCCCAACTATTTGGGGTCGGCTATCCATTTCATAGAAAGAGTGACAAATTTTTTATAAGCTGGCTGTCAACCTACCACCAACCCTCCTCCTTTACCCGGGCTTGGGACCGACTATATTTACACAAAATGTACGAAAATATAGGCGGAGTTAAGTAAACAAAATCTAAATAAAAAAATAATATCTCAATGAACGTTATTTCTATTTTTGTATGTGTAAGATATTCAACATTCAACAAATTAAATTAGAAGGAAAGAAAGCTTCTTTCTTTTGTGTAATCAAAACATGAAGAAACAAAAAGTATATTAATAAGAAATTATATATTTTTTTATTTATGTAAAATATTCAACAAATTAAAAGAAATATAGAAGAAAAAAACATACTATTTGTCTTTTGGTCTCCTTTCCTTGTTTTTGTTGGATAAAATATTCAATAAAGTACAAAAAGTAATTACAAGTGAAAAACATATTGTAGGTGGAAGGCCATAATTTTGTTTGTCGTTTGGTTTTTTTCTTATTTTTTTACGTCTGATGATCTTTGAATTTTGAGGGCTTCTATTTGTTGTCTTCTACATTTTGGATATACAAACAAAGTTATTTTTATCTTCATTTATGTAAAATATTTAATCATTCTCATTATCTAAGCCTTACTCTTGACCATGTTAGGGTCGGCGAATTGTGTAAAATATACAAAAAATGAACAAAAATAATTAAAAGAAAAAAATAAATCGTAGAAAATCTTATTTTTGTTTGTCTTTTAATCTCCTTTCCTTCCTTCTTACGTACTCTTTGATGATCTTTTGATTTTGAGGATTCTGTTTGTTGACTTTTCCATTTGGAATAGACAAACAAAGCATATTTCTTTAAGTAATCAAAATCTGAATATACAATTAGTATCTATACAAACGTTATATTTATCTTTATTTGTTTAAAATATTCAACAAAGTGAATTAGAAGAAAACAAAGCTTCTTTCTTTTATGTAATCAAAACATGAGTAAACAAAAATTATATTAACAAAAAATTATATCTTTTGTATTTATGTAAAATTTTCAACGAAGTAGAATAAATATAGAAGGAAAAAACATATTATTTTTATTTTGGTCTCCTTTCCTTATTATTTATTGGGTAAAATATTGAATAAAGTGCAAAAAGTAATTACAAGTGAAAAATATATTGTAGGTGGAAGACCATAATTTTGTTTGTCTTTTGGTTTCATTTTCTTATTTTTTTACGTCTGATGATCTTTGAACTTTGGGGGCTTCTATTTGTTGACTTCTACATTTTAGATATACAAACAAAGTTATGTTTATCTTTATTTATGTAAAATATTTAATCAAAATAATTATCTAAGCCTTAGTCTTGACCATGTTAGGGTCGGTGAACTGTGTAAAATATACAAAAAAGTGAACAAAAAATAATTAAAAGGAAAAAACAAACTTTGTAGAAAATCACATTTTTGTTTGTCTTTTAATCTCCCTTCCTTCTTTCTTACGTACTCTTTGATGATCTTTTAGTTTTAAGAATTCTGTTTGTTGACTTTTCCATTTGGAATTTACAAACAAAGCATATTTCTTTAAGTAATCAAAATCTGAATATACAATTAGTATCTGTAAGAATGTTATATTTATCTTTATTTCTGTAAAATATTCAACAAACTGAATTAGAAGGAAACAAAGTCATGCTTCATTTAGTAATCAAAATCTTAATAAACAAATAGTATATCAACAAATTTACATTAATTTTTGTTTATGTAAAATATTCAACAAATAAAAAAAATCGAAGGAAAAAACATACCGTGTAAGTAGAAGACCACAATTGTATTTGTCTTTTAGTCTCATTTCTTTGCTTCTTACGTCCTCTTTGTTGATATTTTAATTCTGAGGGCTTCTATCTATTGACTTCCCTGATTGGACTATACAGGATGAGCATTTTTCTTTAAGCAATAAAAATCTAAATAAACAAATAATGTTTTTTTTTGTTAGAAGAGAAAAGCATACCATGTAAGTAGAAAGCCACAATTTTATTTATCTCTTCGTCTCCTTTCCTTGCTTCTTATGTTCTCGTTGATGATCTTTTAACTAACAAGACTTCTATTTGTTGACTTCTCCATTTGAAATATACGAACAAATCATGTTTCTTAAAGTAATCAAAATTTGAATAAATAAATATTATCTCAAAAAAGGGTTATGTATTCAACAAAGTGAATTAGAAGGAATCAAAGTCTGTTTTGTTAATAATCAAAATCGAGAAAAAATAGTATATTAACAAAACATTATGTTTGTTTTTGTTTATGTAAAATTTTCAACAAAGTAAAAAGAAATAATTAGAAAGAACATATTATATATAAGTAAGGGAAGGAGAAGGTGATGGATTCATATTTTGTTTGTCGTTTGGTCTCCTCTCCTTGCTTCTTACGTCCTGCTTGGTGATCTTTTAATTTTTAGGGCTTCATACGGGTAGGACAATCTGATCTGACAAAGAAAACAAAAAAATTATTATCGGTAGATATCCAAATAAGGAAAAGAGAAGTGATGGATTCATATTTCAACCATTCTGATCGATTAATATTTTGTCCTTTTAACTCTCGGTTGAAGCAACCCATTAGGCCACGTTTGGTACATAGGATGAGAAATCAATAGGATAGGTAGAAGGAACATATGTAATGGGAAACGAAATGTAAAAGGATGTCAAGTTTCCTATCATGCGTTTGGTTAGGATGAGAATTGGATTAGATTTGACTCATTGGCTACACCATGTCTCCAGCAATAGCCATATGGATTTTTTTTATAATGATCGTAGCATATATTAAAAAGGCAAAATCAAGCAAACATGTCGGTACAGTACTTAAGTTTGATTAAGCAGGAAAGATGCTGAAATGAGAAAGTTCATGGGGAGACACCCCTTAACAAGCCTCATTGACAATAAGCAAGATGTACTAGGAATATAACATCAAAACTTCAAAAGAGTTGTTCGGAGCCAAATGAAAAACATCATCACTACTGTCGAAGCAACAAACTAACACCAGTCTCGTCATCTACCATCACCTTCAAGTCACATAGAAAACGGGCCTCCGATTCGCCATCATCAGAATCCTCAGTCCCCTCCTGGTCCTGCATGCATGTACATGGTGAGAATATGAAGGTCTGTACTAATATGTGAGATGATGATATACTTCAGTCTCAACACGTTGTTGAAGTATCTGTTGTTTCTCTCAAGACAAAGGTTCCAACTAATGGTGACGAAGAGATCATCACCACTAAATGAAGTGAAGGGCCTGTTAGGAGAGAGTTCTAAAGGAAAAGTTGCTGATGAGAGATCAAGATGGAAATTTCGAATAAAATGTAAGATGATTCTGAGTGAGAATTTGTAGTTGAAGAAAATATGGTCCACCGATTCTGTGTTGTTGTGGCATAGAGAGCATCTAGAGGGACCGTTGAAGCCTCTCTTAATGAGGTTTTGTTCAGTGAGTAGCTTGTTGTGTAGAAGTAGCCAAAGAAAGATTTTATTTTTTTGTTGCCACTTTTGCTTCCAAAATTTTGAGGTGGGAGGGGGGACATACCTCTGTAAGAGAGGTAAGTGTAAGATTTCTTCACAGAGTATGTGTTTCCCCATTTCCAGGTAATATGATTTGATGAATTTTGTTCAAGCGTCTGGATCAGTGTGGAGAGGTAGTCTGGGTTGAGATGTATGAATATACATCTTTTGAGCGCATTTGATCTGTTACTGGTCAGTTGATTAAGTGCTTTGGTGGTGTTGATCTTAGTGAGTTTGTTAGGTATGGACCAATTTGTGTGCATGTTATGGATAGTGTTATTCTTTAACCATGGGTCGTGCCAAAAGGAGATTTTTAGATGGGAGTGTGGGGGGTGTTAATGACCTGGGTTATTTTTTGGATGTTCTTGTTGATGGATTTCCAGAGAGGTGAGGCAGACTTTTTGGGCACTTTGTGCCAGGGAGGGGATTTTTTTGGTAATATTTGAAATTTATGAGACATGTCTAGAATTTCCTTTTGTTTTTGGCCAGGCTGTTGATGATTTTGGTGATAAGACATGATGCGTGGGTGTCTATGTTAAGAATGCCCCAACCACCTTGGTCAATTGGAGAAGAAATAGTGTCCCAATTAACTAGATGGTAGTGACTTCTAGAGTTGGTGGAAGGAATATGGTTGTTCCAGGGGAATTTTCTACGAGTTTTATCAATGAGCTTTCTGGTCTTGGTAGGGAGGGGGATACAACTAAGATAATGAGTGGCGATGGGTGTGATGAAACTGTTTAGGAGTGTAAGTCGTCCAGCGAGGTTGAGGAAGTTATTTGTCCAAGATGAGAGTTTTCTATTGATCCTGTCAAGGATGGGTTTTCAAGTAGCATTTGTGATGTTGTCGGGGGTGATGGGGAGTCCTAGGTATTGTATGGGGAAATCTTCGACCTTGCATCTAAGGAGTTCCCTAAATCTGGCCAACTCTGAGAGGTCAATGTGAACTCCAAAGATGGACAACTTATGTAGATTTATTTTGAGTCCAAAGATGTAGGAGAAGATTTCTATTATTATGATGGTGTCGAGGATAGAGGAGTCCTCTGGAGAGGTGAGGATGATGGTATCATCTGTGAATTGTATAATGTTCTCTTTGCATTCCAAAGGTGAGTGTATCGGTCCATTATATTTGCCCAGTTGTATCATGCGGGAGAGAATGGTAGTGACTATGATGAACAGATATGGAGAAAGCAGATCCCCTTGTCTAAGGCCATTTGTATTTCTGAAATATCTGAAGGGGACACCATTTATGATAGTGGAGAAATAATTTGTGGAGATGCAAGCATGAATCCAGTTGACCCATTTATCAGGAAAGCCAAAGCCATATAGCGTTTTGGTGATACACTGCCAATTAACATAATCAAAAGCTTTCTCAAAGTCTAATTTGATGGCTAGTAAGGGTGTTCTATTTTTTATAACAGAGATGTATAGTTTCGTTAACCATCAGGTAGGCATCTTGTATTCTTCTTCCTTTGAGGAAAGCATCTTGGTTGAGTGGGATGATTTTGTTGATATGAGGTTTTATTCTATTTGTTAAAGTCTTGGCTATGATTTTGTAGGAGGTGTTGATGAGACTGATGGGTCTGAATTGGGAAATGAGGTCGGGTTGGTTGGTTTTTTTTATGAGAGTGAGAAAAGTTCTATTTAGATGTTTGATGATGTTGTGAACGTTATCGCTATCATGAATAGCCTTGAGTAAAGCTAGGAAGTCTACTTTGTAGTGGCTCTAATTAGCAAGGTAGAATTCAACATTTAGTCCATTTGGGCCAGGTGATTTATTTAAGCCTAAGGGTTTTATGGCCATGTCCAATTCCTCTAAGGTGAATGGTTTGGTAAGATCAAGAGGATGGTCAAGTTTTGAAGAACATATCGTAGGCTAAACCAAGTCATTTAGGAAGGAGGGTAGGTGGTTGGTGTTGAAGATTTTTTTGAAGTGTTATGTGATATGGTTTGTGATGGCAGATTTGTGGGTTGTGATTCTATTATTGATCTGTAAGTATGTGATGGCATTCTTCCGGAAGTTATTGTTGCACGTTTTGTGAAAGAACTTTGAGTTCTTATCTCCTTCTTTTGCCCATGTGATTTTTGCTCTTTGTCTCCATTTTGTGTCAATGCAGTTTTTTATGAAGTCCATGTCTGCTTTGATTGAAAGAACAAGAGCTAGGTCAGTTTCAGGGTCTTTGTCAACAAAAAGGAATTGTTGTTCAAGGTCTTTGAGAGTTTTAGAGAGCTTATTTGGGTTAAGAAGTTTCCATTTTTTTAATGTGGGCTTTGATTTTCTTTTTTGTGTTTTGGAGGATATGGAGTCCAAGCTTTGTGATCTGGGGGTCGACCTTCTTCCAGTGCTCAGCACATTTGAGTGTGAAGTTATCTAATGAGAGTCAGTAGTTATTAAAACAAAATGGTCTTTTTCCCCATGATTCAGTGGTGGTATCAAGGATAAGGGGAAAATGGGTCTGAGATGGCTCAGTGAGATGTGTGAATAGTGGAGAGGGGGTGCTGGTCTTCCCAAGTGGGGGAGCAGATGAAGTGGTCTAATCTGGTGAAGGTTTGATTTCTTGACCAAGTAAAGGAGGCATTTGATGGTTTAAGTTCAATTAAAGCATGTCTAGTGAGAAGGTGGCTAAAATGTTTGTCAGAAGCAGACATGGGTTGTGATGAGCTAGTGGGGTTGTATCGATCTGAATTTTGGGTTATTAGATTGAAGTCCCCACCTAGGACCCAGGGAAACTTAGAGAATGAAGACATAATAGTTTCTAATTTAGTTAGGAATGCAGTCTTATTATGTCTAGGTTCTCCGTATACCCCTGTGAAATTCCAGCTAAAACCATCAGATGTGTTTTTGATAGTGATGGGTATGGAGAATTCGTGGATGTAGGAGTTAGTAGGGGTGAAAGTTTGGTTGTTGAACCCCACTACTAGACCTTCTTTGAATCCAGAGGGGTAAATTTGGATCCAGTCAGTTATTCCATTGCCTCCAATGGTTTTAAGGGCAAAAGGGGAAAGACAAGTTTTTGTCTACTGGATAGTGATGAAGTCTATTTTAGTTTTTTAAATATGAGAATAGATTTCCTTTCATCTATTGAGGTTTGCAGCCCCACGTACGTTCCATGATGATATTCTCATAGTGGATAAAATGATTACTGAAAAGGGGAGTCCAGAGACAATCTATTGGATTTTAAGTAAGTTGAAGTTGACTTTGGTGGTTTCCCATTCCCTTCGGTTGGTCCATCCCATGAAAAGTTCTATATCATCTAAAACTTTATTTGCCTTGTCCTCATCATCAAATTGTATTCCAATTTTGCTAGCAAATTTTGTGAAACTAGAAATGTTAGACCAAGATGCTAGATCTTCTATGTTATCGAGATCTCGATCTAAAGCATTGATCAAAGGAGAAGAAGAATCATCCAGGATATAAGATTTTGTGCATGATGAGCTAAATGGAGTGTTTGTGGATGTACCTGGTTCTTGTCAGTTGACGATATGTTTCTTATTTGCCCCTTCAGGACAGGGTAGCATTATCTTTGGGAGTTTACTGACTTCTTCTCCTTGTACTGTGCTCTTCAGTTGTAGACTCTGCAAAGTTCTAATTTCTTTTAGTATGGCTGTTTTGAGTTTTTTCAAGGTGTTTGGGCTAATGCTAAGAGCACTGTTGTTTTCCTTGGAAGGTGGTGGAGAAGGGGATTTTGTGCTGGTGGGTGGGGAGGCTAGTCTGTGTTTGGGAGGAGAGGAGGATCTGGTTCTCTTATAGTTGGATGGAGTATTTGAGTTACCAGAGGAAGTGGTTTTGTAGTTTTTCCTTTCCCAGACAAGGTGTCTTTCACCTGCCTTGCGAGCAGGGTTTGGGGCCTTTCTATCTTTGTTTGGACAGAACCAAGAGGGTGGGTGGATAGAAAGGTCCAAGAAGACTGTTTTGTTTTCCAAAGGATGTTCAGTTGACAACTTGATGTTGTAAATGGATTCTCCTATTCTGATATTGATGGCTGGGGGTAATGACATGGCTGCTTTGATAGGAAAGTGGTCGTAAGCTTTGATGTATTGAGTAGGGTGTAAGGTTTCAGGGCTGATGTATTGTAGAGTGGCCCCAATAGAGTGGGCTATCCCCCTGAAGATCTTAGCTTCCCAAAGGTGGGGTGGGAGGTTTGAAATGGCAACCCAATGAGATACTCCTGCAGGCACTAGGAAGGCCCCAAGATCTGCTGACCATTTGGTTAATCTGGCTTGAATGAAGCTGGATCCACAAGGAATGGTGAGGACCAGGTTATACAGATGTTCTATTTTTGTGCCTTCCGGGACCGTGCATATCAGTTGGGTAGGGGAATAGATCTTGGGTTTGAGGATCGTCTGTCCTGGGATTAGAAGAGCTAGGGCTCAGGTGACATCTAAGACGTTGATCAGGTTGTTGTCGAGGTTGTTTTCAATGGAGACCAGAATGCTCCTCAATGTTAAGATCTTTAGAAGTCTCATGGAGTTTGTAGGTAAGTCAAGGGCAATGGCGTAATCCAGATGCCCATGGGCTTCCATATCCGGTGATGTGGAGTTGGAGAGATGAGTGTAATCTCTGGGGGGAGCAATGTGTGTGTTGGGTTTCAGTGGTGACCAGTGGCGTAGCCACGTATAGACCTGGGTGGGCAGGTGCCCTACCCAGGAGCTGTATTTTCAGACTATTTGATCTCTATTTGGTTTGGAATTTAGTGGAAAATATCCATTGTGCCCTACCCAATTTGGCTGCAAATGGATATGTATATAATGGTGCCCCTCCAGCCCAAATTTCCTGGCTACGCCACTGGTGGTGACAGTTTAAAAATTGAGGGTTTGTGGTAAGGTTTTGTGGAGGGCTCATATCTGGTGTATATATGCTTACAAGAGGTTGGGAGGAGATCTGCATGCTTGGGCGGGAGATCAACTAAGCATGCAAAAGCATTTTTGGTGAGTGGGGGTGAGAGGTAGGGAAGGCGTCTGTTATCAAAAGCACCCTTTCTGGGAACCTGTTGGTTCTCTTTAAAAGTCGTGGCTTTTTCAGAGAAATGTCTAGGGAAATGTTGCTCTGAGGCAGCAGCAAGTCGGTGTTTTACTTGGGGGAGGTGAGCCTAGAAGTTTGGTATGTACTTTTTGTTGGCATCTGAAATAGGTTAAACGAGAAGGACATCTAGATGTTGAATGGTGTCTGCTGTTACAAAAGGAGCAGATGAGGGCCCGAAAAGGTCGTCTGGGAGGGGCTTTTTGCCAAGTTTGGGCGGTGGAATTTTTTTCCAAGTGTTTGTTTATGAGATATATAGATTTTGCCTACCCTAGAAGGGGAAAAGTACGATTTATGAGAAAAATGTCTTTTGGTATCATATCTATCTCAGGGGTGGAGATTGGGTTTAGGGTTTTGTGATGCGGATGGATGGAACACCATATTTCGTAGAGTTTGTACTTATTAGGTGCCAATGATAGAAAAATATGAGCAAGTCCTTAAACTCCTTTCTTCAGATGGAGTATCGAGACGCCCAACCATGAGCAACAGGCTTGTCAAGGACTAGCAATCTGACAAACTTATCTAAGAAACTGGTTCAAGGTTTCTGGAAGTCTGTAACATTGTGCAGGTCTGCAACAGCATTGGTCCAAGGAACGTTTTGGTGTTAAGGTGTGATCAGCCAAAGTGTTGTTTGAAGAGGCCGAGATTGATCGAGACGAAGGCATGGATTGAATAGAGTACCTTTGCTGCGATGTAGAATTGTAGCGGAGAGGCCGGGGTGGATCGCAAAGGCAACACACGGTGAAAGAGATGAGCTTACTTATAGCCTTGCTGTCGTGTGAGAGAGATAGGGAGAGCAAGACTGAGGACGAACTGATTATTGCCGTCGTTGACTTGATAAACCAGTTGTTGCGGCCGTCATGTTGGGGATCGGAAAATTCAGCGGCTTGTCGGATTAGCGAAACCCACCCCCTCATGCGGGTTTGGTTAATGATACACATGCAGGAAAACAAACATAGGAAACGGATGCAGTGAGGGATTATAATGACATCCTTCATTTCATCTGTCGTACCAAACATGACCTTAGAGTCGACGCTAGTATCTCTGTAATTATAACTATGTCTATTCTCGGTTCATGAACCTATTAGGAAAAGAAGAAAAGTAAAAAATAGACTTTAATGCTAGTGTAGTAGAGAAGTGGGGAGTGGGGAAGGCGTTTTTTTATGTTTCGAGGGTTGGAGGGAGAACAATTATGGAAATGAAGTGGATAAATGAAGCTAAGATGAGAGAGAAGTAGGGAGCGGTAAATATACAAGATGAAAGAGCGAGTATCACACATAGGGTTCAATTTTTTATTAAGATGGGATCGTATTAATGACTTTTTCATAATGAAGGTGACAATGACGGTTTCTTTGATGGGATAGCAAAAAGTTTAGGTTGCTTGAATTAAGCATCATGGAGATAACTGAAAAGACGGAGAGGTAAGAATTTTGAAACTTTTTTTTTATAATTGGTCGAAGAGACAAAAATGACATTAGTTATCGTTAATTAGAAAACCCTCTTTTTTATAGTAGTATACATTACGAATAAAAATATACTTAAGAGGAATTATAGGAAGATAAAATTAAAAGGAGATGCTGGAATTTTAAAAAACGTGCCTCAATGGTTATTAAGATTCTTTGAACGTAAAGAAAGTGGGGGAGATATAGGAGAGGAGAAGGTGGTGGGATGTGGAATGTGGGTGGTCCACAATAGTTATTCGTTCTTAAATTCACATTGTGAAGGACTTAAAAAAATGGATACCGGTTTTGTTACGATAATTTTGAAAGAGGAATCTTAAGAGAGGTTATAGGAAGAGAAAAATCAAAGGAGAGGCTGGGATTTTGAAACGTGCCTCAACAGTGAGGATAATTATCAAAATTGAAGTGGATATTGACCAACTTGTATTTTTAAAGTTCATCATAGGAGAATGACGTGTTAACATGAACAAAATATGCAATAAATTTCATTAAACATGACGCAATAACGTTTTGTATTTTTCTCATCAATCTTCATTCCTTTCAACCGAGTAGGGTTTTTGTATATTAGAGAGAGGGAATAGTTTGTTATGGATGTAATTAGTTGGGTTTGGGGAGGATTAAGTGGTGAAAGAGGTCGGGAAGCATGAAATTGGGGTGAATATGCTTGGCTCGTAGAGAGAAAAAGGTTAGTTAAGAAATAGAGTAAATCATGGTGTCGATGAGAGTATGTGGTTTGGAGGTGAGGGGTGGAGAGTCTGTGAGTTTAGTGGATTGGGTCGTTGAGGAAGGAAGAGAGATGGAGAATGTGAAGTTGTTGGGTTGAGTAGTTTGGAGGACATGGCTTGATTTGAATGTAGTTTTGAAAGGAGTGAGAAATTAAGATAAACAAGACAAAAAATAGAGAAAAAATGTGAGAAGAGAGAGGGTTAAGGAGAAAGCAGGAATTCTGAATCCTTGCGTCTGATTGGTTGGAATAAGTTTTTAGAAAATAAAATGACACATGATGTAATTTAAAAAACAAATCGCTCTTTTTATAGTAGTATAGATAAAAAAAAGTTTCAGCAGTTGTGGTTAAATAGGAGATAAATGAGGAACCATTTTTGATGGGATTAGGAGGGAGGGAGAGAAAGAGGAGTAGAATGTCAAAGGAATTATGGGGTGAGAGTGGGCCGAGATGAGATAGTGGGTATTATTAGGCATAACAAAAATATTGAGAAAAGGAGGGAAGAAAGTAGGTTATGGGGAGTGGAAAGGTTGTCTGAGTTTCAATTTTGAAACCAGAATGACCTATTGCAGTTTCAAATAAAGAATAGGAAAGAAGAAAAATTTAAGGAAAGAAGGAGAGGCGGCCAAAGAGGCAAGGTGGGTCAGTATGAAAAAAGTTTGAGTACGTAGGTTGTGGAGTGGTGGCCAAAAATATAAGATTAAAAAATGAAAAGAAGTAGAGAAAATGTGGGAGAATAGGTGGAAAAGGTTAAGAGGGGAAGAGTCAGAAAGAGGGAGTGGTAGTTTACGAAGGGAGATTGTGCGTAGGAGAGAGAGGAGATTTGATCGTGTGATGGAAAACAATATAAATATAAGTAGAAAATCTTAAAAAAAAGGAGAGAAAAGAGAGAGAGAGAGAGTAAGGAGAATGAAATAGAACTTTCTGATTGGCTAGTGGCAGCTTTTTATAATTTAATTGACAAACTCCCTCATTTTATAATAGTATAGATGTAAAACTTTCTTGCCTGAATTTGATAGTACAGAGACAACAATAGACCACTATCTCTATACATGAATTTCACTTAGTCTTAGGAGGAGGTCATTGCCACGACTTAAATGTGAGTGCTAAATGGAAGTGTGTAGTGAGAGTAATAACATGATTCAAAGAGGCCCGAATGTTGAACTTTAGGAATTGGGTCTGCTAGAGACTACTACTAATTGAAAAAAAAAATAGTCAATCCTAAGAAAAGAGTTGATTAAGTGATTAAAATAAGACAAGAATTAAAATTGTAGGAAGTAAAATGGAAAGAAGATCAGAACTATGGATTATATGATACCAATTTTATCAAGGTGTCCACCTATGCACACATTCTATCAAATTAATACAACTTACCTTGTTTTTTATTCAATTAAGCACATGTAGCTTGTACTACCTGCTTTTGAAATGCAATACACTATTTAGTCTAGTTACTAATCTACTTTTGCAACATCAATATAAAATGAGATGCAATAAGATCTATTTGTAGACAAGTACTTCATAGTGGTTAGATCCACTTTTGCAGCACATTATTGACTATGATAACAATAACTTTTGTAATTGTTAACCCTACTTTCACATGAATTAACTACCTAAAAAATTATGGTGATCAATTATAAATAAGATAATAGATCTTTTTCATTTCTTAAGTAAATATAAACTATAATGAATCAAACATAAATATGCATGACTTCAACAACGGGTTACTTCTTTTTTTTAGAGCACAACAGGTTACTACTTGGTCCCTAAAGAATGGGGGTTTGGCCCCTCATGCTCAACATAGAATCAATGGAAGGGAAGGAAGAAGAAAATGGCATGGAAAACTCATGTAAGATGGTGCAACGAAAGAATGGTGTAGCCTAATGGTGTTGAGGCCTCTGAACTACTTCTTAGATTGTGCCTTGCTCCATGTCTCTTCTTCTCCTTTTCCTTGTGCTCCAGTTCCTTCAAGGATGGCCAATGGGATGGCCTCCAGATGAGATGCCCCCAGATGAGATGAGAAATATTTGGTCTAATATATCTTCTTATGGTTGCCCCCCTTGTGTTTATATAGGGAGAAATAGACACACTTGTCTAATAATCCATGGATGTGTCTTACTAAATCTTAATTGTCAAAAAACTGTTGGTGCCACAAACTTCTTCCATTTATTATGATTTAGGGCTTCTGATCACGGTGCCACTAACATGTGTAAGTGGTATTGAGAATCTTTTGGCGCTTCCCCTTATTTTCTTCTTGATTTTTCTCTTAATGTTTGTCAGTTCTCCTTGTGGCTATGTCAGTTTCACTGAAGGAGTCAGTGGTACCAAATTTCTTCAGTTTGTTCTTGTTTAAGTCTACAATAAAGCGACAACGTTTTATGCATTTAGTAAAAGAAAGCAATTTTAGGCCAATACATGAAAAATAGATAAAACTAATGCATGAGAGTTATTTTGGGAAGTCTAAGCAAAATGTACATAGAATACATGAATATGAGAGAAATACTCATGAAAACATGCTTAAATTAGCCCCAATTTTGGTAGATAAATCATTTGCATCAAAATTCCTATGCTTGAATGTTGCTCGTCCTCAAGAAATACTACTTTGGATTTGGTTGCAAAAGTCAAAAGAGATATGCATATGAACTAGATCATTCTAATCATCCTTGACTCAATAGACCCAACTTGGTCCTCTCTAACCATAGAGCAAACAACTATTATTCAAGTGACCAATTATGGAAAATAAAGCATCAAAGCTTGATTGCTTAACACATAAATAAACTGAAGTAGATAGAGATCATGCAAAGTCTAAGTAATATTAAGTGCATCACAAGATCTCCCTATATACACTACTCTATTCCAAATATTTCATGTGGCATGAATGCAATTACCTAAAAATTATTGAAAGAAGGGAATAAATCTGTATTGGTTGTCTACCGTATAAAGTAGTGGTTGGATGGAATGGGTGACATGAAAATAGAAATAACACATAATCCAAGTCATTTATGCAAAGGAACAAAATGATGTACCTAAATGATGGATGAAGTTGAATGTGTCCTAATGCCTACTATTTTTGGTGGTATGAAGATGATGCGGATACCTCATCCTAATATGGGTGTAGGTTGAAGGATATTTAACATAGAATTCCACAAAAATATTTCATATACAAGAGAGAGGTGCTTCTTTTCTTCTTCATCCTTTTTCTCCATCCTCCTTTTTCTTTCTTGTTCTCTTTTTCTTTTGCAATTTTTTTAATCTTATTTTTAAGTGAATTTGTTACAACCTCAATTTTGCATATGTTTTCATAATTGAATTGTAAAGATTTTGGGAATATGGACTTAGTTGAAAAGGTTGTATGCTTTGCTTCAAAAGATGGATTTCTTTGCAAATATCCCTTTGGATAGGAATTTCGTGATTCCTATTATTAGATTAATCCATTATTGGATATAAAAGAGAAGAAAAGAAGAAAAATCCAAATAAAAGGAAAAGATACAAGATAATGGATATTAAGAAAAGTAATTATGAGAAATACATAGAAATCTCTAGAAAGTGGAATCAATGGCCACAATTAAATAGATTTCGTTTCTATGTGATTTCTAATAAAAGAAATATGAAAAGAAGAGAAAAGAAAGATGTAGAAACCTCTAGAAGGTAAAGGAATAATATCCAAAGATGGATTTCGTACCTTTTGGGTTCCTTGATTCCAAGGAGTCCAAGTTGCAAAGATAATGCAACAAGAAAGAGAAAAGATCAATTATATTTCTTTAATAAGAAGGAAATTGGAGATAATGATAAAATATGGGAAATAAGTGGAAAGCGGTATGATTGAGTCATCATGGGTGGATTTTCGTATCCATAAGGTTTCTAATGGTAGAAGGAATTCAAATAAGGAAAATAAAAAGAGAAATAAAGAGAAAGTATGAATAAAATAAGTTTTATTAAACAATTTCTTGCATATGAAGAAAATACATCTTTCCTTTCGATTTTAAGGCTCAAATCTGGAATAAAGGAAGATAATGTAACTATAACGATTTCCTTAAAATTTGGTTGCAAAAGGATACACAGTTTTTGAGATATGGAATTTTGAAATTATCCTAAAGAGAGAGTTTAGTTGGAATAAGATGCGCGTGTCATGATTTATCTGGGATTAAATCCAATTTTTCATTTTTTAGGACTCATCCACGATTGTTGGATCTATGATCCACGACTTGAGATGAATCCCGATCTCGCGAGAATGGAGGATACAGGGACCAGGCTGCGATGAGATCATTAAGGAATTTTGCAAGTTTTGGGGCCATCTGCGGAGCTTTGGATGAGTCCATTGACTCTGGGAGAGAGCCGACTTGATCCACCCCAAGTTCCTAGGGGTTTTGTCGCATTTGGGAGAAGTCCCCAATTTGTAGGAAACTCTATGGGTTCCCTATATATAGGGGAAGCGCATGGCACCACAGGGGATGCTCTCATTAGTTCCCACGCAACTAGAGTGTTAAACCAAGCACACCAGTACCCTTAATTTGGGAAGTAGTCAATGAATTCATGCTCTTCTTCTCCCTATTTGCCGGCGGAGGTCCTTCTGGTTCTCTCTGATCGACGCATTGCTGCCCCAATTGAACCTGCCATTGGGTTCAGCGGCGAGATCTGGAGCTAGAGACTCCCTTTCCGGCTGCGGAGGAGGCCTGACGCTAAGAGTCAACCCTCTCGTTGACTCGACTGAGAAGTAGGCTCATGAACCAGAGTCGCGAGTTTGAAGAAGGATAGGGGTAAAAGATCCCTTTGCCCTCGCGCTTATGTTATCCAGGTAAGGGCATTCTCGCCCAATCCTTTATTTTCATATGACAAGATAGGCACGTGAATCTTGAGCCGTGGGATGATGCGTGTCCAGCGTACCATGAATCAAACGGTCCTCGGTTTTCTAGGGTTAACGAATAAATCAGTAAAAAGGATTTTCCTTGCAAAAATCATATCTTTTTCTAGAAAATGTAGATGAGGAAATTTTATCATGAAAACTGATAAGAAAAATACAAGGAATAAGTTAAAAATAATTTGGAAACCTAAATCAGTATCTTTTTGTAAAAGTGTATAATTTTGATGGAAAAGGTATTAATTTGTGGTTAGAAACCCGAATTGATGACAAATGATAGATTTAATATTGCAAATAAGTTAATTCGAGCATTGTTAACTTGTTTAATGATAAAGATGAATCTTAACCTATGTTGAAGATGAAATTGCAAGATTTGGAGTGGTAAACCTAATATGATGGTTAATATCCTTAGAAACCCTAAATAAGGGAAAAAGGAAAGAAAATGACCATTAATATGAAATTAAGGGTGTATGTTGTTAAAAGGTAACCTTGATACCTTTCATGAGGAGTAGATGAGATGATTAGGGTTTGTCAGTTATTTTGTTTAATTAGGGTTTGTAGTAATAAAAGTGAAAGAAAAACCCTAATTGCAATGAAAACCCTAAAAGTGGATTAGAAACCCTAGGAAGCGAGCTAGGTTTAATAGACCTTGATGTCATGATCCAAGATAGGAAAATTGGATGCATGTTTCATGATCAACTTGTGTGCTTGCTTGGTTTCTTGCTTGGTTGAATTATTTCTGCACTCAAGTCATCCTGACAGGTATGTGGTTAATTATGGTTAATCGCATTAGTTTCCTGAAGGTTTTCTAGATGATTCATTGCATTGAATGCAATCTATTAGTTTGGTTGTTCATACTTGCAAATTATAAAGTCATTATGAGTATCACAATTATAATATAAGTGTGTATTCTTGCACCTACATGCCACCCTGATGATTGATGCCAAAAGGTCAAGCCCAGGAGGGAAGACCCATGGGCACCATGAGTGGTGACCCCAAACACCAAGCTCGGGATTGAGAAGGTGGTCTTTATTGCATGACTAATGGGCACCATGAGAGGTGACCCCAGGCACCAAGCTCGGGATTGAGAAGGTGGCCTTAAGTCATAGACAAAAGAGAAACCCTAAGGAGGGTATTCCAGGGTTAGGGTAAAAGCGGTGGAGAATGTCACATTGAAAGCGTAAATTGGCTTGTTAACTAATTTGATTGTGATATTTAGATTGTTAACCATATTTGTGAAATTTTGGTTGTCCCCACATACCAGCATATTCATATATGCTGACCGACATTTTGTTTGTCGGCGTTTTAGGTACAACCCTAAAAAGAACAAACAGTAAAGTGACATATTGTGAAAATAAAAAAAAGTACGAGGAGGATTAGATAGAATAGATTCAAGATGTGGATAGAAGTAGATATCCAAGTTTTTGAAAAAAGGTATGCAAAGTTTTATTTTATTCCAGATTTCAGTATAGTCTTGGTAGAATTTTATAATTATTATTAATTATTTGTCAAACCACTGATCCTGAAAAATTGGGATAACAACTCTAACCTCTTCGTCTCCCTTAATTGGGGGTTACTGGGAGGTGGGGTCATTATATTTGGTATCAAATCATCAGTTCTTCATTTAATCTTTAATAATTATTAAATTTTACAAACTCTGTAGAACCCAAGGGAGCTATTAGAGGACTTTCCGAAAGATAGAGGTGTCTAGAAAAGGATCACTCCCGGGGGCTGGCTAGATTTTCCTCTGCACCGCTAGTCGGAATACGAGGACTTCCGGATTTGTGTGACTATCTGGCCAATGTCTCAGGATTTGACTCGAAATAATATACCTTTAGGACTCTCTCATCTTGTTCATCCCTTCACAACTCAAATGTTGTTAAGGATTTTAAGGAATAAGGTTTTCTCTCTTTTCCTCACCCTCTTGAGGTATGGGTAAAGTTGATAAGGTTTAAGGAATCCTCCACCAAATTAATGAAAAGCATGTAAATAAGATGTCATGGACATAAGCTTAATAGTTTAAGCGTAAACTAAAGAATAGATACATGCTTAGGTCGTATGGCATATGTTGTCATGCCCTCAGGAGAGACATGAGGCTAGACCTTCTTGTCAAGATGATGAGTAGAGGAAACTAGCCTTATAAGTAGAGACCTAGCACATCCTCTGAGGATGATGCTAACCCTAACCCTAAGTGGTGGTTAGAGAGAGAGAGATGACACGATGAGTTAGATGTCATGATAGACCAGGTGTGTGGGTGGACATTCTTTCAGATGCCCATGATTATATGAGCCATGTGAGGTTGGATGACCTAGTACCTTTGACGACCCAACCCGGGAAAGGGTCGTGCATGTTAGAGTGAAGGAGAGATCCTTCAATGATGAGGTTAGTAAAGAACCTATAGAAACCCTATGGGATTATGCAAGTAGGGCATAACATGCACCCAGAGTACGTCAGTAGTGTGGGAAGTAGGTTGAAGCCCTGGCCAGGAGAGTATGTGGGATAGCTTATGAGATAAGCATAAAGCGCTATGGATAATCTTGAGCAAACATAAGTTTGAACATAGGCTTCACCCATGTAGGGGTACACTTGTAAGCTTGATCCTTCATTGAGAGAGGACCTCTAGTAGTAAGGTTGTTTATAGGGTTAGCTCTAGAGAGAGAGAGAGCAGGACCCAAGTAAGAAGGTTGGAAGCTTAGACTCCAAGATATGAGGAACAGTATGATGTGACCTAAATGGATGATAGTGGTTGCCTCATGCTTGATCCCTAGAGGTTGATGATATCTTAGTTGCCTTTAGAGGAACCAAACCCTAGAGAGAGGATGAGGCTTGTAGTACCTATGTGCCTATGGTATAGGTGTTTACCTTCTGAGATGGGAAAAAGAGTTCCTTAGACCCTGAAGAGGTTTAGTAAGAAGTTGTGAGGCCTTACACTTAGTTGGTTGTCCTTGAGGAGGACTCCACTCTGAAGTTTTGTTCAAATAGAAGGATCATGGGAAGTGCATGTCATATCTTGTACATGCTTGGTTCATGGTTAAAAGGTTGAGCATGCAGTTGGACATCCAAAAAGTGAACCTAGGGTTCTTAGACCTAAGATGGGAAGTGGTGTACCTGATGCTCATGATGAGATTTGAGTTTCTATAGATTCGAGCATGTCACTCCTCATGTTGAGAGGAAAGGGAAACCCCTTAAGTCTAAGGTATGTTTGATGAACCCCTCACAGCTAAGTTGGCAACATGGGAAGGTATGATCTTGATCCAATGTTGAGGAATGAGAACAAGTATGACCTAGCATGGTTTAGTAGGTGGTATGCTTGTACCTTAGTAGCATGCTAGGGTTAAGCATGCTCATGTGGAGGTAAACCCTAGACATAAGGACATTTGTGACCGTTGTTATCAAGATGAAGTTTCCTCCCATCCTAGGAGAGGGACCCTTTTGTAGGGTGTATACCAATTTTTGTTGGTATTGAGGTAACGTAAAGAGGTCTCATATGATCTTGAGAAGATAAGTAAAAAGTACATAGTATGAGAATGAACCTGTAGACCCACAGATAACCATCTCTAAGAGCATGTGGATGTGTTACCATGGAGGTAACCGGTATGGGGCCTGACCAAGGTAGGTAGGTCGCCATGACCCCTATGAAAGGATGAAAGTCAGCCCAGGAATGTAGAGAGAGATGATGAAGGCTTGGGTAAGGTTCTAAGTTGGACATGTACTATGTTAGAATCCTAAAGTCCATCCTTGGGTCATGTAGGGATAAGATTGATGGAAGTAGGAAGTTGCCTAATTCCCTAGTTGCACATGACCATAGGGTCAGGAGGTAACAACTATCATTGTCTGAGGGCCATGGGTTAGGAGATTGATCACATTCATGAACTCATGGGACCCAAAGGGCAGATGAGGAGGGCACTCTCTTGATGCATAAGGGAAGAGGGATGACCCAAAAAGTACCGACACCCTACATACCTAGAGGAGATGACCAAGGATTGTGAGTGGACCCAAGTAGGTTTGAGATCAGTTTTCCTTGGAAGTAACTTTGATATCAAGATAACCGTGATGTAGATACGTATGTTGCACGTTTCAACTTAGATTTGAAGGTGTACTGGCAATGTGGGATGTACCATCTCTACTCTTGGAACAGGAAGAACTTTGTGTTTGGACGGCCACCAAATGCTTATTTCCTCTTGTTATGGGAGTGAGAGATAGGACAGTACGCATGTCATGCACCAATGATAAAGATGATGGGAGTTGGAACGTGGCTATGAGGAATGAGGATAGAAATGATAACATATCCTTGTGGAGTAAACAATATGTGGATGGTTTTCAAACATCAAGAGAACTAAGGTAGTCATCTTATGAGGATGCTTGTATCATGAGATATGTGGAATTTGTGAGTCATACAAGGTTGAGTTTGATAACCAAGAAGATGAGCTTTAAGTTTTCTTGTTGAGTCCGAGATGAGATGATAAGTGGAAATACATGGAGGTATGTGTCTTCAACATTACCTAACACCTAAGGATGTGAGGTAGTAATGGATGCTCTGGTTGAGATACAGCTGCCTAGTTTAGCTAGAGGCTAGAAGAGGTTGTTAGGTTAACCCTAAGTTTGAAAAAGGAGATATGTTTGTCTAACACTCAGATGTAATGAGATTGTTGATTAAGTTAGTAGTTGTTTGGTTAGCCAGCCTAGGCCTTGATGCAATAAAAGGATGGTTGTAGAACCTTAGATGCACTTCTCTGGAAAAGAAGGTGATGAAACCCCAACTAGAGCAGTTTAGGGTTTTCGAGGAATCAATCTCGAGGAATCATGAAATACATGAGATCATGATTTTAAGATCATCATACACCATGGTACTACTAAGATAGTAAGTGATAGTAGTATTTTGGATGCTTAAGATAAAGTTGTGCGTGGCTTGTCGCCATGCAAGCCAGGAGGTGAAGGACAAATACCAGTAACCCAATGAGTTGGTATAGAGGATAAAGAGTCCCTGAGAGGAAATGGGAGTTCATCACTATGGATGTTGTGGTAAGTCTCCCCTAGACCAAGGAAGGTCAAGATGCAATATGGGTTATGGTAGATCACCTTACCTAGATGACATGAGTAAGAAAGAATATTGTCAAGGAACGGATCCAGTTGAACTACACATAAGAAAGAGATATGGTTCAACTACTCTATGATGTGAGTTCAAAGGTTCTTGAATATAACCTAAAGGTTCACTTCCATGAGGTGGAAGTAGAAGAACTCGATATTAGTATAGTTTATCACCCCTAACTGATGGCTAGTATGATCCAGACTAGAGGGTCTGATGAGAGCCTGTGTGCTCATTTAGGGTGATACATAGAGACAGTTCTTGTCCTCTATAAAATGTGATGATAACCACCATAGCCAGTATCGGGATGTAAAGAAGCTCTGTAAGGGAGGTTGTGTCGGTCACCACTTCATTAAGATAATGTTGGTGAAGGGACCTCACGAAGGCCAAAAAAGGACCACAGTGTGTGCATATGAAATTTCTTTGATCATGTGATGGCTGAGGAAGTCCAGAGGCGACATGAGTTGTGAGCTGATGCAAAGCAGACTGACATGCATTTCACTGTGGGAGAATATGCGATGTGAAAATCCGACCCCTCTAAGCTACAACTGAGAAAGTTGAGTCCCCGATATATGGGTCCTTTTGAGATGGATTGGTGGAGATGGTTATGTTCAGTCTTACCCTCATGATAACGTGATGTGTTCCATGAGTCCGATCTAGAGCACTATGTGAGGTACCCAAGCCATGTGTTGAGCCATGAACCTAGTTAGCTTTGAGAGAAGTTGAAATGTCCTGAGTCACCTATGAGGGTACAAGGTACCAAGGTGAAAAAGAACTCATATGCAAGAATATGAGATGATGAAGGTTCTTGGGAGGCACCATGGAGAGGGTAAAACCACATGGGAGCCATGATGGACATGAGGATGTCTTAACTTGTTTGTTTGAATGTTTGAGGGAATTTTGAGGGAAAAATTCCTATAAGAGGGGAAGGATGTTACAACCTCAATTTTGCATATGTTTTCATAATTGAATTGTAAAGATTTTGGGAATATGGGCTTAGTTGAAAAGGTTGTATGCTTTGCTTCAAAAGATGGATTTCTTTGCTAATATCCCTTTGGATAGGTATTTCGTGATTCCTATTATTAGATTAATCCATTAATGGATATAAAAGAGAAGAAAAGAAGAAAAATCCAAATGAAAGGAAAAGATACAAGATAATGGATATTAAGAAAAGTAATTATGAGAAATACATAGAAATATCTAGAAAGTGGAATTAATGGCCACAATTAAATAGATTTTGTTTCTATGTGATTTCTAATAAAAGAAATATGAAAAGAAGAGAAAAGAAAGATGTAGAAACCTCAAGAAGGCAAAGGAATAGTATCCAAAGATGGATTTCATACCTTTTGGGTTCCTTGGGTTCCAAGGAGTCCAAGTTGCAAAGATAATGCAACAAGAAAGAGTACAGATCAATTATATTTCTTTAATAAGAAGGAAATTGGAGATAATGATAAAATATGGGAAATAAGTGGAAAGAGGTATGCTTGAGTCATCATGGGTGTATTTTCATGTCCATAAGGTTTCTAATGGTAGAAGGAATTAAAATAAGGAAAATAAAAAGAGAAATAAAGAGAAAGTTTGAATAAAATAAGTTTTATTAAACAATTTCTTGCATATGAATAAAACACATCTTTCCTTTCGAGTTTAAGGCTCAAATCTGGAATAAAGGAAGATAATGTAACTATAACAATTTCCTTAAAATTTGGTTACCAAAGGATACACGATTTTAGACATATGGAATTTTGAAATTATCCTAAAGAGAGAGTATAGTTGGAATAAGATATGTGTCACGATTTATCTGGGATTAAATCTCAATTTTCATTTTTGAGCACTCATCTACAATCGTTGGATCTATGATCCACGGCTTGGGATGAATCTCGATCTCGCGGGAACAGAGGATATAGGGACTAGGCTGCGATGAGATCATCGAGGAATTTCATGAGTTTTGGGGCCATTTGCGGAGCTTTGGATGAGTCCATTGACTCTGAGAGATTGAGCCAACTTGATATACCCCAAGTTATTGGGGGTTTCGTCGCGTTTGGGAGAAGTCCCCACTCTGTAGGAAACTCGATGGGTTCCCTATATATAGGGGAAGCGCATGGCACCGCAAGGGATGCTCTCATTAGTTCCCACGCAACCGGAGCGTGAAACCAAGCACACTAGTACCCTTAATTTGGGAAGTAGTCAACAAATTCATGCTCTTCTTCTCCCTATTTTCTAGCGGAGGTCCTTGTGGTTCTCTCTGATCGACGCATCGCTGCCCCAATTGAACCTGCCATCGGGTTCAGCAGCGAGATCCGGAGCTAGAGACTCCCTTTCCGGATGTGGAGGAGGCCTGATGCCAAGAGTCAACCCTCTCGTTGACTCGACTGAGAAGTAGGCTCGTGAACCAGAGTTGCAAGGTTGAAGAAGGATAGGGGTAAAAGACCCCTTTGTCCTTGCGCTTATGTTATCCACGTAAGGGCATTCTCGCCCAATCCTTTATTTTCAGATCGCAAGATAGGCACGCGAATCCTGAGTCGTGGGATGCCGCGTGGTCCAGCGGACCATGGATCAAATGGTCCTCGATTTTCTAGGGTTATTGAATAAATCAGTAAAAAAAAATTCCTTGCAAAAATCATATCTTTTTCTAGAAAACTCGGATGAGGAAAGTTTATACATGAAAATTTATCAGAAAAATACAAGGAATAAGTTTAAAAATAGTTTGGAAACCTAAATCAGTATCTTTTAGCAAAGTGTATAATTTTGATGGAAAAAGTATTAATTTGTGGTTAGAAACCCTAATTGATGACAAAAGATAGCTTTAATACTACAAATAAGTTAATTCGAGAATTGTTAAATTGTTTAATGATTAAGATGAATCTTAACCTATGTTGAAGATGAAATTGCAAGATTTAGGGTGGTAAACCTAATATGATGGTTAATATCCTTAGAAACCCTAAATAAGGGAAAAAGGAAAGAAAAGGACCTTTAATATGAAATTAGGGTTGTATGTTGTTAAAAGCTAACCTTACTACCTTTCATTAGGAGTAGATGAGATAATTAGGGTTTGTGTGTTATTTTGTTTAATTAGGGGTTGTAGTAATAAAAGTGAAAGAAAAACCCTAATTGCAATGAAAACCCTAAAAGTGGATTAGAAACCCTAGGAAGCGAGCTAGGTTTAATAGACCTTGAAGGCATGATCCACGATAGGAAAATTGGATGCATGTTTTAAGATCAACTTGTGTGCTTGCTTGGTTTCTTACTTGGTTGAATTATTTCTGCACTCAAGTCATCTTGACATGTATGTGGTTAATTATGGTTAATCGCATTAGTTTCCTGAAGGTTTTCTGAATGATTCATCACATTGAATGCAATCTATTAGTTTGGTTGTTCATACTTACAAATTATAAAGTCATTATGAGTATCACAATTATAATATAAGTGTGTATTCTTGTACCTACATGCCACCCTGATGAATGATGCCAAAAGGTCAAGCCCAGGAGGGAAGACCCATGGGTACCATGAGTGGTGACCCCAGACACCAAGCTCGGGATTGAGAAGGTGGTCTTTATTGCATGACTAATGGGCACCATGAGAGGTGACCCCAGGCACCAAGCTTGGGATTGAGAAGGTGGCCTTAAGTCATAGGCAAAAGAGAAACCCTAAGGAGGGTATTCCAGGGTTAGGGAAAAAGCAGTGGAGAATGTCACATTGAAAGCGTAAATTGGCTTGTTAACTAATTTGATTGTGATATTTAGATTGTTAGCTATATTTGTGAAATTTTGGTTGTCCCCACATACCTGCATATTCATATATGCTGAGCGACGTTTTGTTTGTCGTCGTTTTAGGTACAACCCTGAAAAGAACAAACAGTAAAGTGGCACATTGTGAAAATAAGAAAAAAAGTGCGAGGAGGATTAGATAGAATAGATTCAAGATGTGTATAGAAGTAGATATCCAAGTTTTTGGAAAAGGTATGTAAAGTTTTATTTTATTCTAGATTTCAGTATAGTCTTGGTAGAATTTTATAATTATTATTGATTATTTGTCGAACCAATGATCCTAAAAAATTGGGATAACGACTCTGACCTCTTGGTCTCCCTTAATTGGGGGTTATCGGGAGGTGGGGTCGTTACAAAATTAGTCATACATTTGATGTTTAGGATAGAGATTTTACAACTTAGAAGAGTAAGGATGTATACAAATTCATTTCTCTCTGTAGTCAGAAAAAGATGTGAAAAAAATATTGCACCCTTATGAATCACAAAATGAAAAATGCAACCATATGAAATTCTATTATGCAAATTAACATGTATGAATGAGCTATATATATGCAACTATATTTTCATTTTTTGATGCAAAGCTGATTTGCATACTTCCTATCATGATGAGATGCAATCAAAAAGGAAAAATGAGTTGAATCATGTATGAAGTCCATGGTGGTGATGGAATGAAGTGATCTAGTGGCTTAACTGAAACACTTTACCTAACCATGATATGTCTCTCTTCTATTAGCGCAATATGTTAGGGTGATCTAAAATCTCATTCTTAAATTAACATAAAAGTCACAGTAACTCTTGGTTAGATCAAACTCAAACACCATCTTCATTGAAAAAGTCAAGGGTGTAATTAGGTTTTAAGCTTCCGGCATATGTCTCTGGGTTGACTAATCCACTCAAATCCTTATGCAGTGTTCTCTTAAAAAAGAAAAAGAAAATTTACAAGAAAAGGATGCACAGAGATCAATACTTCAATTGATCCATGTGAGCATTTTTCTATGATAAATTTTTACACAAGATAGATGTTAATACATGCAGTAAAATGAAAGCTGAAATAAAAGCAAACATGAACTAGCTAAGATGCAAAACCAAAGTAAGATGCAAAAAATATAAGATATATAAATAAAATTAAGACAGATAGATGTAAGATAAGATAATACAAGATAAATTCTATTCCATACCCCTCTAAGCTTGAACTCAAAAATGTCCTCATTATAAAAAACCAAGTCATAGATGGAATGGACGTACTAGATGATCAAGATCTAGGGGGGTAGAATGTTTCCAACGACATGTTTGGGTCAGGTGGGTAGAATGTGTCAGTGAATTGGGGTGGGTTGGAGGACATGGGTGGTGGTTGTAAGTATTTAGGGAATTTCCCATGGCTTCAGTAGTGGTCATAGAGAGGTTGTTGCATTAATTCCATGTGTATAAGTATTAGTAAAATTTCTCATGATTACTCATGATGAGGCACTCATTATCAAATATTTCATGCTGGAGCGTGAAGATCTACTCCTGGTTATGGAAGATCCTCTCTTCATGGGAAGGGAGTTGAGTCATTGTCTCTTTTTGTTGATGCTGACGTATCCAAATGGTGTTGAGCATGTGATGCATGCCCTTAGACAATTAACAGTTAGGTTGTAATGGAGTTAGGGTACAAGAGGAGACATCTTAGGCATGTGACTTGTGGTGGAGCCTCCTACAAGTCCCTACTAATACAACCTCTACCTCCTCAACCTCATCATCATTGTCCTCACTAGTTTCCTGGTTGGTGTCCTCCTCCTCCTGGTTTGTGTCTCTCACATTTTTACTTGGACAACGTAGGCGATCAAGATCTATAATGTCAAACATGATATATAGAAGTTATCTCTAGCCCATTTTTGAGATGGTATAAATGTTATCCCCAAACCTTTCAAAGAGTTTGGCATTATGAAAATGCCTAAAATACAAATCCCCCTTTTGATCCATTGGTTGAAGATGAGAGACAAAGGTTGAATTGATTGGTGAGTCTTTATGAGACTATCAAAATGGATGGACAACTTCACCTTCTCACTTTTAGCAACTGAGAGTGCATGTCCAAGTAACAATGTACCCAAATTGACTATCTCCATTCCAAATGAGTGGAGTTCCCATTGTGTGAACATGTTTGTGGCTTTGACCTTCCCTCACCCCTGAGTGGACTTGGAAAATAGGATCTTCGTCAGGAGCCAGTGAAGAAGGCGGGAAAAGGGGTGGGTGATTTTGTTGACAATGGAGTGATGCAACTTGACCTTCTCACGTGTCGATGTTGCTGGGAGCTTACTCCATGCTATGGAGTGACTAAAATCATCAGGGCTGCATTGTACTCTATGGTTTACCTACCCAAAGATGGCATTGAATTCCCCTACTGTAAGATGGTGGGTGGGCATTGTAGAGCCTAAAATTCACCCAGTCAGTTTCCCATTCGTCGCCCTTGGTGTGTTGTGTCAAGAAGCACACCTCAAGTGATGATGATAATTCCAACATAATCTCCTTATATGTTGTCCAACCCCTATTAAGGCATCACTAGAAGTTGTCCCCTGGCCTACACACCCTATGCAAGTTGTGAATGAAAATCTTCTTGATGAAGGCCTCACAACATAGCGGTTGGCCACAAAGTTAATATTTATAGACTTGGTGTATCTTCACTGGTCTCAAGTTCCAGCTGTGGCATGGGATGGAGTTGATGATGAATAAGATGCTTCTTATTGAAGTCTCTTGTCCACAATCATGAATGAGGAAAAGAGAGCATGAGATCTTGATGTAGTGGTTCCTTGGTGAAGAAGTTCTTGGGGAAGCTCTCAGAAGAGTGTTCAAGGTAGGAACACCTAGGTTGTGAGAAATCCAAATGATTCCTCCCCTTAAGTAGGAGGGAGTCACCCATCAATAAAAGTTGGTGACACTAATTTCAACTTGCACTCCTATCCATGTGCTCTTAGTAGTGACCATAGGTACCAATGATTGTAATCGCCAGGGGTAGTGACTCATAAGTTTGTGAAGTCAGTGGTACTGACTTGAGTTGATGGTACCAACATGCAAGAATTTGCATCTTGGATACTTGATCAACATCAGATTAATGTACGTGGGGCAGTATGATTGGAGACCATAGATCATGCTCGTCCCATAACTTTGTGGTACCAACACATGTTGGTGCCATTGACTTTTCTCTGTGAAGAAGACTGCACACATCATTTAGTTTGGGTTGATGCCACTGACTTATTGGTCAGTGGTATCGACATTTTGTTGTCAAAATGTTGATACTCAACTAGTGGTGTGTCGATGCCATCGACTTTAGGGTTGGTGGTTCTGGATTTTCCATGTTCCTACACACTAAACACACTCATAATGCATCATCAAATTACATCAAAATTGACAAATATTGTAAAAAATGCAAGACGAAATGTATTGAATGGAAAACAAAAACATGTGTGTTGCCTCCCACCAAGTGCCATTGTTTTATATATTATGCTCAAAATTACTCTTACATCTATGTTGGGTTGTCATGAATGGCTAGTGAAGCATAAGTTGGTAAACGCAATTCCACCATGTCATCCTCAATCCCAAAAGTCAAGTATCGGCTACCCATAGAGATGATCACATGTGTTGTGGCTTGAAATGGTCACCTCAAAAGTAACTTTGATCCCTTCTTTTCTGGTATGTCCATTACTAGAAAGTTGACTAGGTATATAAATTTATCTACTTTAACTAGGTGAATTGTAACGTCATGAGAGTCTTGGTAGGTTCCCTTCAACCAAGTTTTGGTAATGTGTCAAGAGGCATCAAGTTGATGCTTAATTAGGAATCAAAAAGTGTCTCTTCAAACTTTATGCTTCCAATAGAACAAGGGATGTTGAAAAATCTGGGGTTCTTCTTCTTTGCGGGAAGTTGTCTTTGGGTTAGTGTTGTAACATGCAAAAAAATTGGACATGAAAACTATTTTGAGCTATAATTAGGAATTCTCTCAAACTTGATTTCATTCAGTAATGGTCCTCCAATTTAACACCTCATTTTATTATTTTGATGAATCACCAATTTTTTGGATAATATTGGTATTCAATTGCATTTTTTGTCTAAATGAGTTGTCTTCTCTCAAGAGGAATATTTTCAAAAAGGTCCTTCCATTTTACTTAGTGAGTCCTTTATACATCTCTTAGTGCAAGTTCAAAGCTTTTGTGCCTAAGTACTTTGATTTGACCTTGTATTGATCCACCACTCTCAATCTCACAAACTATGGCTTTGGAATCATCAAAGGATTTTAATCAGATTATTAAGTATACATAGTTTAAATTATTTATGAGAGAAATTAAGTTAGTCAGTTCATGCTCATAAATAATGCCTCTAGTAATTTTAAAAATTGGTACTATGGAAATTGGACTCATGGCTAAAATCTCATGGCCATTGATCTTTAGTTTAAAAGATATAAATTTTTGAAGTAATTAGAGAATATGGAGTTAGCATAAATTTAATAGGAATTAATTAACTAACTTAAAAACCATGTCTCCTTCCTTTTAACCCTAACTGACAATGAAAGACCCTCCAAGCCACATTCTTCCTCCTTTACCTCGTATGCTAATCCAAAATAGGTCTCTAACCTAACACCTTTATGTTTTGTGTAACCGACTCAATGAAAACACTAAAGACCATTCACCACCATGGCCATGAGCAAGATGAACTGACAGACAATCTACTATTGTTAAACTCTCTTGAAGGCATAGGTAATTGATCACATGAGCATAATGTCCATCGAGTCAACCTACAGTCAACCAAGGGTTGTTGTTTCAAACCCCTCACAACCCCTTAATGCCTCCTTGATCTGTTTGCTAATTTTGTGTAACTCATAGATACACTAAACCCAGAGAGAAATGTTCATACATACCTGCAACATCATGGATTGGATTCCCTTTCCCCCTTCCACCACCAACATTGAACCACGACCATCAACTGCTATGAAGGCGGTCACTAGTCAGAGCAAAATCCACCCGAATTAAGTCCCTAGATTCATGTAGCAGAAATACATATGTCTCTTCGACCTAGTTGCTGACCCCACAACTGACCATATCAGGGATCAAATTTGCTTCCTCCTCCTTACCACATCACTTACTTTGTAAACTACTCTGAATACCTCTACCAATCCCAGGCTATCCCTTCTCTCAGCCTCCCTAATCCATTGTCTCTACTCTTCAAGCCTACCGCATCGGTATTCATGAAGGTTAGAGCCTATCTACTGGAGACCTACAAGCTATATGTTGTTCTTCCCTAAGATCACAAACACCAACCTGCATGCCCCTACTTGTGACAATCCAATGCCACACATACGAGATTACTAAACAACAAAGCACGTGACCCATGGATAAACATTCACATTACCATAAAAGTAGGTAAATCAAAACCGATCTCAAATATTGCAAACATGTCTAGTAACTTTAAGTAAAGTCCATTAACATGTATACAAAGATATTATTCCACATATGCATGCCATATATACAACCATAGGCATTCTTCCAAAACCACATGTCGATATACAACATCTATAAAACATTTCCTTCCTAGACCTGTGAGTATAGGGATGACACTAGGACTCTACGGCAACAACAACTAAGAACTGTAGCTAGCAAAACTTCTGTGTCTACTTATCTCCAACCTGATACTCCTCAACAACATGATTCTGACCAAACCTCTGACGACCACCTAAAAAGATGTGGTAACCCACAAGGTGAGACCCATGTCCCATCAAGAGATGTAAACTCTCAACCAATAGTTATTAATTTACAATATGTATCATCATTAAACAAGATGAGTAGATTCAGCTAAATAAGCAGGTTAAGCAGTCACATATGTTAAACTATTCCAACATGTTAGGTTGATTATGCAAACTAATAAATTAATCATGGCAACATGTAGGACTAGAAGGAATGTGAAGAGCATGTAAGTTTATTGCGTACTAAATAGTATAAGAAATACGGCAAGGGTTTAACATCCAATGTGAAGTGTGCTTAACCCTAAATAGATAAAATACATAGTTGTATTACATAATTTATTAATGCCCTAAGGAATTGAGGTATACCACTCAATTCCAACTGACCTATGCTAAATCAAAATCAGTGCCATACAAGATCTGTAGGACAGTTGAAATCCTCAGATCTTAACCTCCCTCGGTCAATACAAGTTTGCCATGATGACACATAAGGTCAAGCTAAGTCAGCCTATCCTGCTCTTGGTATGTAGGTCATGACGCTAGTGCACAGTGTAGTCCACCCTTAAAAAGGTCATTGTTACACCCCGATCTCACAATTACCACTAATCATGATATTAGGGCATAAATTGAGGATTTAACGTAATAAAAGATCACCCTTAACTTTTTTTTCTTCTTTTTCAAACTCTTTGTTTTCTCACATCCAATCACATAAACAAACTTTACAATAGAATTAAACTTTTATTTCTCTAATGTGATCTCAACATTAATGATACACATCCATACAATCAATATGTTTCTCACACTTCCATGTACATACGACATGACAATCATTTGCATTCTCTCTTATTTGGGAAACAAACATATAAAACATCATTTACAACTCTCTCACATCTATACAAGGACCTGGAGTGACAGGGACCAACTGAACTTAACTATACTCAGACTTAACTCTTGTGGCAGAACTACTATGATGCAATGACCTTCTTCAAGTCCATGTGATAACCCTAAAAATTTTGAGTAGAGGGGTGAGCCTACTTGCTCAGTGAATGAGAACTTCAAAGAAACAGTCTAAAGCACTGATATAATTACAGATATACTTTTGAGCAATTGATATCAATTATAACAACAATAAGCTTTAAAGAGTCTAATAATTGACAATCATAAATATGGAAAGATACTCTAGATATATATAAGAGTGAATCAATATATGAAATGCTTGATTGATCATAAAGAGAACTAATAGTTCAGAAACACACAAAGAATAATTGAATAACTGTACACACTTGTTTGACCTCTCATTTATTGTATTATGCCCTGATCATATGCAGTGTACTCTACATATGAAGACTCATAGTGCACTACGATCACACCGTACAAGACTTAGTGGACACACCCAGGAAATGCCAAGTCTGACTACTCTCCTGGTTTGCAATAGGGAAATGACTCTCTAGCCTAAACTGGACTCCTCCTCTAACCTGAGCACACAGGCAGAGAGTCAAGCCACCTCTTGGCTTTTTCTGTACTCTAGTGCCACCAAGATCTCTGGTTGATGTTGGACACTACATTCTGAAATTTAAGGAGACTATCGTATACTAGACGCACCACCAGGATTAGGTCCCCCATACCATCTCTTGGTACGTTCCGACCCCCGTATACTGGACGCACTGCTAGGGTAGGCCGTTTCATCCCTAAGGCGCATACCTTTCATAGGGATTCTACATTGTTCAGGGCTCTTAAGTCTATTGTTTTATTATTCCTAGAAAACTCTTTCTATATTGTACCTTTCTCTTACTCATACTTGACTCTGATATCTCTATGGTTCCGCGTCTATTTATTTGAAGTTTATAACACAACATGTATATCATTCTAAACTTGGCAGAGCAGTATATTCAAAACACTATAATATACTGAGTAATCAACATACTATACATGCATGCAGACTAAAATTCTTAAATAAACAGATTTCATGTCCACTAGGCACATACATACTAGAATCATGCATATCAACCCAAATCTTGAGTTGTGCATCTCATAACTCAATTAAGAGTTAATTACTTATCATGACAAGAATTATTAATAATAATTGAGAACATTTATATCACAATACTTGATTCATTGAACACCCTACCCTTAGGGCTTCATTTAATCACCACAAATGCTATAAAGAAAGGTGTAATACATCTATCACGTACTTTTCAAATCTTTAAAACACATGATACCTGGGATCTCAATCCCTTATCACATTACTGGGCTTCACATCATTATCATGATTACTGGATCTGGGTATTCAAATCCTTAGATCATCACATAGCATCGTTACCTCTGTAACAAGTAACCATTACCTCTGGGTCCTTAGACCAAGGTATTCATTTTACTGGTTGTACAAGTATTCTTATGGCTCACAAGGCCATCACACATCTTGTCACCTCTCACTAGGCAACAACTTATTCACATGGCTCCCATAAAGATTTCATGCGACATAAATATTCATTGAATAAAGACTACTATCAACAAATCATATAAAATCAATATATGTATGAAACCTTAGAACTGAGTTGAATTTGGGTTTCCATGCCATTCACTAGGATATCATGCATCAATAATAACATTGAATAAATAAATTCTATCATGTCAAGAAAATCCCTTCAAATGGATTTCACGATATCTATTCGCAAATATCCAACTTTCCTCGCATCTAGGGTTTCACCCTCTTTACTGAGATATCAAACAAATACTATTCACTTTGAACAAAATCCCAGATAGTATCTGACATTAATGTACTATGAATTTAGATAAATAATCATTCATAACCAAGGGGATCAAGATAAGCAATTTTCTCTATTTACTTATACAGCAAATTTCACTCATAGACAAATTCCATATATTTTAATTTACTCTTATAACCTCTGTGAATACTTAGGAAATTCTCATTAGGATGTATTGTATACATTTCTAATATGATTTTATCATCTGAACTTTATCCAAACAGAGGAAGAATCCATCTCATATCATTTTGCAACAACTTAGAACAAATAGACAATTCAGGGTTTGTAGTTGCATACTAGCAATTAAAGATTATGGATGAATTAACCAATTTTCGTGCAATATAATGTTTAAAGGAAGTTCCCACTCACCCTAAGGTGTGAAAACACCTTAAAAATGTATCCCATATCTGAAAATCTTAAATCCATATCAAATCCCTAGCAATTCACCTGATTCTTCTTCCTTTCAACTATGAAACCCTAAAAATGAGGGATTATGAAGAAAGAGTGAGAAATGGGGAAGTTTTGATACCAGTTTGGATCAAATCATAGGAGGGACGGAATTTTGACATGTGAGAGAATATTCACCATGAAACTATATCCAAAGAAGCTAAACTTACATGATTTCATCATTCCTCGGACCGCAAAACTCTAGGTCAACATCTCCATCAATTTATCCTCACAAATCCTAACTCTCCCTCTCTCTCTAGGATTTCATTTCTATAGTTTGAATCACAAATTACAAGAGCTTATAGTGTGTTAGGTTGATCATACAGAGCAATTGAGCTTCTTGGGTCAGTTGCACTTTGACTCCTCACTAAACTTTTTCTTATTTCAGCAGATTTTTCTATCATAAAAAAAGTTTCTATAATTTGTGTATTTCAGAGATCAAACCTTCTTTAAAAATTAATATAATTTAAAATATTGTGTATAATTGAGTTACAATACTTCAGTTAAAATTTGAGATCATTCCAAACTTCCATTAAATAAATAAAAATCGAATAGTGCACTGCTATCCAGAATTCTATAGAAATGTCAGTTATTGTAATTCATCTACTGATGAGGTCTAAACGCAACCTAAAATTATGAAAATTTTACATGTTATTTATGATTGAGTTTCAGATCTCCACTTAAAATTTCAGATCATTTAGATATACCAATAAATAACTAAAAATAAAACACTACACTACTAAAAGTACTTTGTCAACATTTTGGTCAAAGTATAGTTCGACCGAGAACCACATTCAAAGAACACTCAAAAATTCTGAAATTTTTCTCAAATATGTATAATTGAGTTATCCATATCATATACAAAATTTAATTAAATACAAAATTTTTAGAAAATATGAAAACTTATTTACCACACTGCTATCCAGATCAAATTCCATATTCATGTACTATCAAAACCCTAATTTTGTCGATTAGGGTTTACATTTCTCAAACCCTAATTCTTAAAACTAAAATTATAGTTAGAGTTTCTTCTTAGGGTTGAAACATCAAAATTGATCTACTATCATTAATCAAGTCTAAATGATGTTCAATCTAATCAAGCATGTAGTCATTCATGTAAACCCTAGTTTACCAATTAAGCACAAATGTGGTCATTACAATTCTCCCCCCCCCTAAAAAGGTTTCGTCCCCAAAACATAAATATGCAAGTAAAGTACATTTAAGGTTTATTTTAAGCTTCTAAAATCTTACATGTCATTATATTCTAATATTTCATACTTGAATGTAGTTTTCAACATTAAGTCATTTATTCCTTTACTAAATCACAACATGTTTGAAATTGTTCTCAATGATAACAAACAAATTCTCTATGCCACAATCAATCATAGGATAGAGAGAGAAACAACCATTCCAATATTTTCATACTCTTGAGGTGTTACCTCAACATCGATAATCTGATCCAACTATCTCAATTCATACTGCTAAATATGTACTATTGTTATGTATTACCTCTAAATCATGAAAGAGAGTTCACCATGTTCTTTTTAATTTTACTATTGTGCTACTCAAATAGCAAAATAATCTTGAGTTAAAAGACTAGATTCAACAACAATTGTACATTACTACTCACGGCATCCTCACTGGATCATGGATGTATAAGGTGAGGCATTACCATCACATTCCATACTGTTCTCAAGTATGAACCCACACATAATTCAAGGTGTAACCATCAGGTTATAGCATACTAGGGTTTCAACAATAGTAACTAGGTACTCCATAATTGTATTAGTCATTCAAGGACTGTTCATATCCAATTACCATCACTTAGTTATATTAAATCTAGGTTTAACAAGATACACATCATTAGGGTTAATATCAATACAATATTGTTATCATCCCTTCTATTCATATGAGTGAATAGGTAAGACTACCTTATTCAGGGTAACCCTCTGTTTGTTCCATCATCATTCAACCCATATCACCATACCACAATTGTACAATACTAAGATGGATTACTGGTATGAATGACTTAAACTATCAGACAACTTTAATTAACATATTGCTTGCACATGTACACTGCAATCATACGTAGAACCAATTTACATCCCTTAATATACCTTCAACAAATTATACTTCTAGAAATAAATTCACATATTACTAAAAGCTATTGTTTTCTCTTATCTTTCTCCTCATTCATTACTACTTAATTTTTGCTACTTATCCTTCTCATTTTAATCATGTAGATTAAACATCCCTAAAATTGAAACATACAAGGTATGAATAGATTATTCATCATCCTTGCTATTACTGCAAGAATTTATTTCATATCATACTTCACTCATATTGTATTTCTCCTTTTGTTCAAAACACACTTGTTACATTTCAAATTTATTTCTTACCCTTTGCTCAGAATCATTTCCATATTGTTTATCTACCTTTCAGATTAGCTACCTTTTAACCCTGGATTACTATCAGTGCTAATTTACTTCTCATAGTGCAAATCTCATGATCTTGCTTTATAGAGATGCTAGTATTCAAGGTCAAATCACAAGTGACAACCCTTGAACTACTACAACTCTAAACATTCTAAGGTTTGGTCCTTATTAGTAGCATGATGTTGTTGTGTGTAACTTTGCTCCCTTAATTTGAAATTCAAACTTTGGATCTCACAAGTTTTTACTAAAGTCTTCCTTATCTTATCAATTAAATTTCTTTCATCTTAATTGGCCATTCAGATAGATTACATTCTTAATTTACCCTTCTAGGGTTTCATCATCATATTATGTGTCATTATTACATTCACTAGATGCCTCTACCATGGTGGTTATGCATCACATATGATTCATTTTCTTATCACTTCATTCCCACATTGCTCTCATTAAGGAAGATATGAAAGAGAAGATGATTTTGAAACTTAGAAATTTTATCTTCAAACATTCATGAATACATTTCTCATATGTAGGTTTAACTAATTATCAACAAGTATACTTGACTAATTAGCACTTTCTTGAATCTCGCAACCTCTTTCTTCTATAATCTATATTACTCCATTATGTTTCAAACCCTTCCTTACTTTCCATAATCCTCTTACCATATACTACTCTTCCACCTGTCATCTTTAACTTCTACCTTTCTCTTATGATCATGTTACTTATTCATGTGTATGATCATGTATACCATGTTGCACATGTATTTTATCCTTCTAAGAATGTGAAGTTGAAATTCTAAATCAATATTCTCTCTACTAGTTTCACCTCATGTTTAATACATTACATATCCTTCATTTTAAATCAAACGGCTCATGCATGTGTGAAACATAGTTTCTCTTTCAAACAAGATTTTTCCTTCCTGAATATAGTCTACCTTTGTATGACGTATTCATTTATTTAGCTACACTTTTGCTCTTCTTTTAGAAACTAGTTTGTTGTTCTATAGAGACTTAGAACCCAAAGGTAGTAAGGATGCATGTATTAATTTCACAATAAAGGTATACATTCCATGCTCTCAATTATATCATAACCCTCATTCCTTAATCAAGCTCATTATTTCCAACATTTCTCTTTGTTTCCACTAAGTTTCCTATCCTAGTTTTATGATTTACATGCTCATCTAGTTCTCTTCACTTTAACTTTTCTGAAGACTCTTCACTTCTATGTACTTATTGAATACTTAACTCTTTTCTTCTATTTTCCCTTTGCTTTGGAGTACATAAAAACATTATACTCGATTATATAATCCATTCCTCATGATTGATTCTTACTATCTTGGCCCTTACATACTTTTCTCATATCTTTTCCATATTTCGTATTTAGAGTTCATATAATACTAATGATTAAACTTAATCAGAATCTTATGTCGTGTTCCTTTATTCCCAATTAAGGGTTTCTGATATGAGGCCCCAAAGTTGGATCTCAAATATCAGTTCCAACTGATTCTTAGTTATTCTAATCTTTCCCATATGTTTCAACATCTTAGTGTATGTACATTCTCACTATGATGTCTAATTTATCCATAGTCTACTCTTATTATATTTTCAATAGGAGTCATTAGATCCTAGTAACGCACCCTGCCAGTCGGACCAGGCCAAACTTGCAGTCCTGAAGCCAAGATCTACTCAGGATTAACTAACTCCTATTAATCTCAAACATGTGGAAAAAGAATATCCACTTAGGAAAGCTCATTCAAAGATCATTTCTAGTCTACTTGATACAAATAATGTAATCAATAAATGTGACAACTGCATAGTTTACAACAAATCTTAAAGACCCATATATATTTCAAAATATTGAATATCTAAATTCAAACATATAAGAGCATTTCTATACATCTCCAATAAAACAACAATATGAAATGAAAGTTCTATCTCATTTTATATCTATGCTCTTAATCCATGTTACTTATCTTGTTTCTAACCCTAATATTTCTAGGGTTCCTCTCTAGCCCATCCTTCCACTATATACTTGGCCAGGGTATACATGAAAGAATAGGCAGAGTAGCTTGATACTGGTTGATCCAATGACACGATTTTACCATGTGTATAACGCAAGTGCACGCGTCAGAGTAATATAGGCCTTTGTGAGGCCTGAGTCGAACACAGGGACACTGAATTGTCAGTAGACTACTTACTAACTACTCGTGATCAGCTAGACCAATTAAAAGGTTTGAGTGTTGATTGAAAAATAAAAGAAAGCAAATCAATCGATTAAATGTTTAGTTTAATCAATTTAAATGGGAATCTTTAGGATTGTGGTTTCACCGCGGGTTCTCGTTGTATTTATTTCTATATAATTAATCAAATTCGTCTCTCATTCCGGGTAGTGGCATGTAGTCAGAATTGTTCACTGTCGTGATACAATTCACTACCTAAATCTAGGTCGGTTCCACGGTCGTAGTAACCTATATCCTAAACCAGTTGCATGAAGACCAAACTTTGGGTTTCCACCATTAACCGTACATCACCTTGTTCAAGGGATTTATTAATTAATGTGAATTTCGTCTCTTTTCAACCGTTAATTCTTCTTTCAAAGTAATTAAAGGCATTAGATTATCATTAGGGTGATCAATCATAATGATATAATGGAGATAACGAAATCATACCACGGATTTAAGAGACAAAATATGAATTACTATGACAAAAATGTCATACAACGATTACTCAGGCTACTCCCTGTAACATCCCTGACCTGGGTTATGCTTTAACCCTAGGTGTTTTGATTAAGAAAGTTGATTATATGAGTGTACTTATCTTGTGAAAGGTAATTAAGGCTCTTGAGGAACTTATATTTCAATTTCAGTCCTTTTTGAATAATGTTGAAGCAATGTTTGCTTATTTTGGACTAAAGTGCAAATTACCCAAGTTGAGGGGTTAACTTGCAAATTGCACATGATAAGATGTTACTCTGATGTTGTGACATCATAAGAATGAATATAATATAGTGGTATGGTTTTCCCAAGCCTGGACACCAAGATAGAGCTTGTTGGACAATGTTGTGCATTAAAACCTAGTTTTGGAGTAAAGTGCAATTTACCCAAAATCTAGGGTTCAATATGCAAATTACCACTTCAATATGGTCCTTAATGTTTCTTGGCATCATGTAGAGCAAATAAAATGAGAGGGAATCCTCATTTGAATTAAGTTGTAGGAGAGAGAATCTTGACATTAAAATAATCAAGAATAATGCCTAATTGAAACCCTAATTCGATTTAGGGCAAAAATGAATAAAAATAATTGAAGGGCTTTCAACCAAAATGTTTTGGGTTGATTTTTAATAAGGATGGACGTTACTTTAACAAGATAAGGAACGAAAATATCTTAAGTAGGTGAAATTCCACTCACCTTTTTATAAAGAAAAGTAATATCCACTCACATGTGGGATATTATATAATAAGCATTAAGGTGCTTAATTTTCTTTTCTTTAAATTGAGGATAATGAAGGAGAATTAAAGGCAAAGGGATATGCCTCGTATCCATGGAGTTTAGGGGGAAGAGGCGGCCATAATTTTTGGATTAATTGGATTTTTATAAGGCATATTCTCTCTCATCAATTTCTTTATAAAAGTGCCATTTCCAAGCCCAAACCAAGGCCTTTTTCGGATTTTCTTCTTCCCCTTGCTTGCAAAACCGACCAAGAAGCTAGTGAGGAGCAGGGAGAACGTCCCCAACCTGTGGGTAAGCCCTTGACCTTCGTTCTCCATGATTTCATGGTGGAAATCGAAAATAAATTATGGATTCCTTCTTATTTCGATCTCCTCTTCAACCCTAGCCAACTTTTGCAATCAAAAGCTTGAGGACGAGCCTAGGGGGAGTTGAAAGAGCTTCATCCACCATTAATGGCGTGAGCTTGGAGCTTTGGAGCTCAATTGGAGGCGGGTTTTATAACTCAAACCCTTAAACATTGCTATTGCATCAATTGTCTATGCTTTGTTGATTGATTTCTTCAATTTGATACACTCTTGTTTCTTTGCTGCAATTTCCATCAAGAACGGTTTCTGTTCTTGGTTGTTAGAAGTAAGGTTTTGATGACATCATCCTAGATGCTTTCCAAAGAAAATTACCAAGCAAAACCGTTTTGATAGCTACTCCAAATCGTTTTAATTTGATTGGCTATGCGGTTTCAGCAAACCGTTTAAGGGCAAACGGTTTGAAACCGGTTGGGAGAAAATGGTTTCAAGACCGTTTTAGATGGTTGACCAAGCGTTGAACGTTTGGGAATTTTGTTCCTAATTATGTAGGCTGATAACCCTCCAAATTTGAGGGATTAACTCCAAAGGAATCGAGAGTTGAGTTGAAGGCCAATCAATTAGGCAATGAGATTGAATTATGTGCTGATTTTCAACCTGATTAACTTGACCTGGTTGAGAAAACGGTTTCAAGACCGTTTGAGATGGTTGACCAAGCGTTTACCGTATGGGATTCCTGTTCATAATTATGATTATTAATAACCCTCCAAATTTGAGGGATTAACTCTAAAGGAATCGTGAGTTGAAGCCTAATCAATTAGGGAAACCTAATTGGATTAAGTGCTGATTTTCAATCTGATTTAATTGAACTTTTTGGGCAAACGGTCTCAAGACCGTATAATATGGTTGACTAAGCGTTTACCGTATGATATTACTGTTCCTAATGATGTTGGTTAATGACTCACAAAATTTTATGGATTAATTCCAAACGAGTCATGAGTTGAAGGCTAATCAATTGGGAAAACCCTAATTGAAATCAGTGATGAAATTCCAATGAGTTAATTAGAGATTTTGGGTTGATTAGCCCAAACGGTTTCAAGACCGTTTGGGGATCACCCAAACGGTCTCAAGACCGTTTGGGGATCACCCCAAGACCGTTTGGAGGTCTGGGGTCAAGTATAGTTGACCAATTGAAGGTCGAAAGGTACTAATCATATTGCAATGTAGTGCTGATTTGTTGATCAACTCGATAGACCAATCCATGATGAATTTTCACTAGAGTCCAAAGGTTGGATGGGCAAACGGTCTCAAGACCGTTTGGTGGTTACCCAAGCCCGTTTGGAGGTCTAGGGTTGAGTATGGTTAGGTGTTTGAAGGTCTAAAGGTACCAAGCTGTTAAACAATGTAATGCTGATTTGGTGATCAATCCAATGAACCAAACCCTAATTGGATTGCTTAGATTTGAGTGATATGATGGGCAAACGGTCTCAAGACCGTTTTGAGGTCATCCAAACGACCTCAAGACCGTTTGGGGTCAGGTCATACCCAATTTGGATGATGGTTCAATGGTTTCAAAGCAACTAGTCTTACATTGATTAGTGTTGTTGAATCATCGATTCCAAACCCTAATTCAATTGAATCAAACCCTAATTGATGATCAATTGAGGGTCAATTGAGAGTCAAATCAGTTGAAGGTTGACCTATTAAACTCAATTGAAGTATTAGGGTAGGTCCAATTGATGATTGGTTCCATGAATTCAATGATTGAAGGAATCAACATTGAAAACCCTAATTCAATTGGATACCTTATGTAATGGAGGTCCAATGTGATTGAATCTCTTGAGAATAGAGATGATGAATCATCCATTGATCCAATGATGATTAGTAATGATAATCAATGAAGGTAAAAAGGTTAAAACCCTAATAGTACCTAAGTGATTAGTGCCAATTAAGGAATGAACCCTAATTGCTTATAAGAACAATGTCTTAGTACACTATGTTAACCATAGTTGTATATACTTGATTGAAGGGTTGATGTAACCTAATCAAGTTGATAGGATGATGGAAAGGAATTCATACATGAGTATTGATCATGTGATGAATAGGGTATGATCCTTAATAAAGAGATCATGTGAACCCTAATTGAGGTTGATTCCATGTAAACCCAAATTGAGGGTGATGCCATGAGAAACCCATGTTGGGATGAATAGTAAACCCTAATTTTAGGCAATATGATGAGAAAGCCTAATGAAGGGTGATGTTATATGCAATCCTCACCCTAATGAAGTATGATATTATGGGAAACCCTAATCCTAATAATGAAATGGTTACTAATATACTAATGGGGGAAATGCCTAAAGTGATTGATTGTGGATACCCTTATAGCAAGTAATGCTTTAACTTGAAATGAGTCCATATCATTAAAGATAGTTGGACCATTCTTATGTGTGACCTATGCACTTCATGGTAAGGGTGATAGGTTAATGGATTAAAGGATTAAGATGGGAAATACCTTAATCCAAGATAAGCTGATAACTTAAGGAAGTTGAAAGTGATGAGGAAAGTGATATATCAATATGTGATAAATATCACTTTTAGCATTACACGATTGATATAGTTCAATACCTGGAATAGTTGCACAGGATTAGCATAGACTAATACCTGGAATGATAACACAGGATTGGCTAACTCCCATTACCTGGAATGATAATACAGGATTGGCTAACTCCCAATACCTGGAATGATAACACAGGATTGGCTAACTCCCAATACCTGGAATGATAACACAGGATTGGCTAACTCCCAATACCTGGAATGATAACACAGGATTGGCTAACTCCCAATACCTGGAATAATAACACAGGATTGGCTAACTCCCAATACCTGGAATGCACAGGATTGGCTAACTCCCAATACCTGGAATAATAACACAGGATTGGCTAACTCCCAATACCTGGAATGATAACACAGGATTGGCTAACTCCCAATACCTGGAATGATAACACAGGATTTTCTAACTCCCAATACCTGGAATAATAACACAGGATTGGCTAACTCCCAATACCTGGAATGCACAGGATTGGCTAACTCCCAATACCTGGAATAATAACACAGGATTGGCTAACTCCCAATACCTGGAATAATAACACAGGATTGGCTAACTCCCAATACCTGGAATGCACAGGATTGGCTAACTCCCAATACCAGGAATAATAACATAGGATTGGCTAACTCCCAATACCTGGAATGCACAGGATTGACATAGATCAATACCTGGAATAATAACACAGGATTGGCTAACTCTTAATACCTGGAATGCACAGGATTGGCTAAACCCCAATACCTGGAATAGTTGCACAGGATTGACATAGATCAATACCTGGAATAGTTGCACAGGATTGACACAGATCGATACCTGGAATGGTTGTACAGGATTGACATAGATCAATACCTGGAATGGATACACAGGAATAATATAAATCTAATGCTTGTACTAGTTGCACAGGATTGGTGTAATCCAATGCCTGGAATACTTATATAGGATTGGTATAGACCAATGCCTGAATAAGACATGATGATGTACACTCTCATGTCCATTATAACCAAAATCTGTTTAGCAGATTGGCTAAGGCCAATAAGTTGAAACGAGAATGTCTCATGGGTGACATATCAAGATAATGAGTGTCACAAGAGAAGTTTGATATGATGGTATAATATGGAGGATAAATGATATACATGTTTTTCCTATTCCTTATTAAGAGAATGCTTTAAATTGCTTATCATCTACCTAGTTTTATATCCTTAATTGCAATAATAATGTTTTGGCGGAGAGTTATATCTCTCGCTGGGGCAATTTACAATTGTCTCACCCCCGTGGGAAAACATTTTTAGGTATGCATGGAAGGCAAGGCAGGAAATCCCTAGAACAAAGATGAGCAGAAGCAACAGCAACAACAATGACAACAATGAGATCTCAGGTGGAGATATTGTCTGTCAAGTCATATAGATAGTAGTCCTATGTGTCGTCTCTGTACTCTCAGGTCCTCAGAGTTTTAAATGATTCAATCGGAGTTTTGGCTTAATGCCTCAAAGTTTTATACTGCCTGTGTATATTTGTTAACAGGGCAGTCAATGTTGTAATCCTTAAAAAGGAATTGTACAGGCTGTGTACTTGTGATCCAGGATGAAATGGAAACACTTTGGTTCTTGGTTAAAGAGTTTTCCTATGAATGGATCTCTTTGCAAATGGTTTAAATTTTTAGTGATTTTCAGTAATTACGCTGCAAATTATTCGCTTCCGCATTAGTTAATCCTGTTTTCGCGAGACGGTCGTTACATTTAGTGGTATCAGAGCTCTAGGTTCGTTGAGTCTACAGAGACATAGGACTAAGTTGTTGAGTCTGTGTTAGTGTCCTCCAATATACCCTATAATGATTTAAGCTTGTGCAGAGAAAGGGTAAAGTTTAAAATGACTGGAGAGAACAATGAACACATTGCTTAGGGTAATGTTGTTGCACCAAGAAGAGGTGCAAGGGATCATGCAAGAATAGAATGAGTGCCTGAGAATCCCCATTAAGACCTGATCAGGATAGAGAATCCTATGATCATGCTCTTGTTGGGAAGATTAGGGCAACAGTAATGCATATGAGTGGACTGGATGCTAGGCTTACAACCTAGGTTATCAGTCCTTAATTCAGAAAGCTTGAGCTTTAAATGAGTTCCTAAATGACTTAGTCATGTTGGAACAAGGGAAAATATGGAAAAGATTAACTTATAGCAAGAAAGTGGACTCTGCTATGAGTTCAGACAGATAATAAATATGTGATGGTAGTGCCCAAGAAGGGGCAATAAGCTGAGAAGTAGGGAATGGTCTCTATAATTCTAGAGACATTTGCCTAATGGTTTTAAAAAGCCAAGTTTTGGTACTAATAGTGCAATAAATGCCTAGTGTACCAGGGAAGTAGCCACTAAGTAAGTGCAAAGGTCTTAACATTTCACCTGTAAGATTCTATGGCTTAGTTTTTGCTTCAGTAATAAGACTAGTAAGACCATGATATGAGTACAAGGTATGTTATAAATGTGTACATGCTGAGTACACTAAACCCTTTTTGTTATAAAAAAAAAGATTGTTGATATTGTTTTCCCCATTGCTTACTATATAGGGATGAAATGATGAGAACTAGAATTTGAATTCTGTTCAGTATTATTTTAAATGCTCTATATTGATCTTACCTCCATGAAAGAGGAAGAGGTATAGAAGAGATGCCTGGATAAAATCCAGGGATGTTAAATCTTATGTTATGGTAATATGAAAAGAAAGGAATATGATAGCATGTAAGTGCATACTACTTGATCTCAGTACTTGTAAACCCTGATCAGGTGTACAACTATTGATGATAAAGTGAGTATGGAAACTCTTAGATTGATATCTTTTTGATTGCCCTGATCAAGCAATCATTCTGATACAATCTAATGAGTATCATGAAATTGGAAATATGATATGGATAAATGTATCATATCTTAAGAACAAGAAAGAAGGATCTGATAGGAATTCAGATCAGTATGTGTATATGAGGAAGTAAAAGTATGACCCTCATATGATGAGAAAGAGAACAAGGGAGGTGATCCCTATTCTATAAAGTTCTAAATATGATAAAAGAAAGATGAGAATATGATGTGTATTCAACACATGTGACTGATACCAAGGTAAGAGATTCTAGTATCTGAGAATTATCAGATGTTTTAGATTGGCTACCTGGAGTGGTCAACTACGAAATCAGTCTGATTATATAAAATGATATGAACATCATATGTTAGGGGTTTATGCTTTGCATAAACATAACAACTAAATATGTCTTTAAGATAAGTTCTCAATTGGCTCTATGAGAATATTGTGGGAAGGAACTTTGTGCTAATAAAAGTTCTATGATGTCTTCATAACACTGAGGTGTTATGAAAAGACATGATGATATGAGGAATGAATAATATTTGTTCCCTTTATCTGGGATTTCGGGGACGAAATCCTTGTTAGGGGTTTATAATTTGTAACATCCCTGACCTGGGTTATGCTTTAACCCTAGGTGTTTTGATTAAGAAAGTTGATTATATGCGTGTACTTATCTTGTGAAAGGTAATTAAGGCTCTTGAGGAACTTATATTTCAATTTCAGTCCTTTTTGAATAATGTTGAAGCAATGTTTGCTTATTTTAGACTAAAGTGCAAATTACCCAAGTTGAGGGGTTAACTTGCAAATTGCACATGATAAGATGTTACTCTGATGTTGTGACATCATAAGAATGAATATAATGTAGTGGTATGGTTTTCCCAAGCCTGGACACCAAGATAGAGCTTGTTGGACAATGTTGTGCATTAAAACCTAGTTTTGGAGTAAAGTGCAATTTACCCAAAATCTAGGGTTCAATATGCAAATTACCACTTCAATATGGTCCTTAATGTTTCTTGGCATCATGTAGAGCAAATAAAATGAGAGGGACTCCTCATTTGAATTAAGTTGTAGGAGAGAGAATCTTGACATTAAAATAATCAAGAATAATGCCTAATTGAAACCCTAATTCGATTTAGGGCAAAAATGAATAAAAATAATTGAAGGGCTTTCAACCAAAATGTTTTGGGTTGATTTTGAATAAGTATGGACGTTCCTTTAACAAGATAAGGAACGAAAATATCTTAAGTAGGTGAAATTCCACTCACCTTTTTATAAAGAAAAGTAATATCCACTCACATGTGGGATATTATATAATAAGCATTAAGGTGCTTAATTTGCTTTTCTTTAAATTGAGGATAATGAAGGAGAATTAAAGGCAAAGGGATATGCCTCGTATCCATGGATTTGAGGGGGAAGAGGCGGCCATAATTTTTGGATTAATTGGATTTTTATAAGGCATATTCTCTCTCATCAATTTCTTTATAAAAGTGCCATTTCCAAGCCCAAACCAAGGCCTTTTTCGGATTTTCTTCTTCCCCTTGCTTGAAAAACCGACCAAGAAGCTAGGGAGGAGCAGGGAGAACGTCCCCAACCTGTGGGTAAGCCCTTTACCTTCGTTCTCCATGATTTCATGGTGGAAATCGAAAATAAATTATGGATTCCTTCTTATTTCGATCTCCTCTTCAACCCTAGCCAACTTTTGCAATCAAAAGCTTGAGGACGAGCCTAGGGGGAGTTGCAAGAGATTCATCCACCATTAATGGCGTGAGCTTGGAGCTTTGGAGCTCAATTGGAGGTGGGTTTTATAACTCAAACCCTTAAACATTGCTATTGCATCAATTCTCTATGCTTTGTTGATTGATTTCTTCAATTTGATACACTCTTGTTTCTTTGCTGCAATTTCCATCAAGAACGGTTGTTGTTCTTGGTTGTTCGAAGGAAGGGGATGATGACATCATCCTAGATGCTTTCCAAAGAAAATTACCAAGCAAAACCGTTTTGATAGCTACTCCAAATCGTTTTAATTTGATTGGCTATGCGGTTTCAGCAAACCGTTTAAGGGTAAACGGTTTGAAACCGGTTGGGAGAAAACGGTTTCAAGACCATTTGAGATGGTTGACCAAGCGTTGACCGTTTGGGAATTTTGTTCCTAATTATGTAGGCTGATAACCCTCCAAATTTGAGGGGTTAACTACAAAGGAATCGAGAGTTGAAGGCCAATCAATTAGGCAATGAGATTGAATTATGTGCTGATTTTCAACCTGATTAACTTGACCTGGTTGAGAAAACAGTTTCAAGACCGTTTGAGATGGTTGACCAAGCGTTGACAGTATGGTATTCCTGTTCATAATTATGTTTATTAATAACCCTCCAAATTTTAGGGATTAACTCCAAAGGAATCGTGAGTTGAAGCCTAATCAATTAGGGAAACCTAATTGGATTAAGTGTTGATTTTCAATCTGATTTAATTGAACTTTTTGGGCAAACGGTCTCAAGACCGTATAAGATGGTTGACTAAGCGTTGACCGTATGATATTACTGTTCCTAATGATGTTGGTTAATTACTCACCAAATTTTATGGATTAATTCCAAACGAGTCATGAGTTGAAGGCTAATCAATTGGGAAAACCCTAATTGAAATCAGTGCTGAAATTCCAATGAGTTAATTAGAGATTTTGGGTTGATTAGCCCAAACGGTTTCAAGACCGTTTGGGGATCACCCAAACGGTCTCAAGACCGTTTGGGGATCACCCCAAGACAGTTTGGAGGTCTGGGGTCAAGTATAGTTGACCAATTGAAGGTCCAAAGGTACTAATCATATTGCAATGTAGTGCTGATTTGTTGATCAACTCGATAGACCAATCCATGATGAATTTTCACTAGAGTCCAAAGGTTGGATGGGAAAACGGTCTCAAGACCGTTTGGAGCTCATCCAAACGGTCTCAAGACCGTTTGGTGGTCACCCAAGACCATTTGGAGGTCTAGGGTTGAGTATGGTTAGGTGTTTGAAGGTCTAAAGGTACCAAGCTGTTAAACAATGTAATGCTGATTTGGTGATCAATCCAATGAACCAAACCCTAATTGGATTGCTTAGATTTGACTGATATGATGGGCAAACGGTCTCAAGACCGTTTGGAGGTCATCCAAACGACCTCAAGACCGTTTGGGGTCAGGTCATACCCAATTTGGATGATGGTTCAATGGTTTCAAAGCAACTAGTCTTACATTGATTAGTGTTGTTGAATCATCGATTCCAAACCCTAATTCAATTGAATCAAACCCTAATTGATGATCAATTGAGGGTCAATTGAGAGTCAAATCAGTTGAAGGTTGACCTATTAAACTCAATTGAAGTATTAGGGTAGGTCCAATTGATGATTGGTTCCATGAATTCAATGATTGAAGGAATCAACATTGAAAACCCTAATTCAATTGGATACCTTATGTAATGGAGGTCCAATGTGATTGAATCTCTTGAGAATAGAGATGATGAATCATCCATTGATCCAATGATGATTATTAATGATAATCAATGAAGGTACAAAGGTTGAAACCCTAATAGTACCTAAGTGATTAGTGTCAATTAAGGAATGAACCCTAATTGCTTATAAGAACAATGTCTTAGTACACTATGTTAACCATAGTTGTATATACTTGATTTAGGGTTGATGTAACCTAATCAAGTTGATAGGATGATGGAAAGGAATTCATACATGAGTATTGATCATGTGATGAATAGGGTATGATCCTTAATAAAGAGATCATGTGAACCCTAATTGAGGTTGATTCCATGTAAACCCAAATTGAGGGTGATGCCATGCGAAACCCATGTTGGGATGAATAGTAAACCCTAATTTTAGGCAATATGATGAGAAAGCCTAATGAAGGGTGATGTTATATGCAATCCTCACCCTAATGAAGTATGATAGTATGGGAAACCCTAATCCTAATAATGGAATGGTTACTAATATACTAATGGGGGAAATGCCTAAAGTGATTGATTGTGGATACCCTTATAGCAAGTAATGCTTTAACTTGAAATGAGTCCATATCATTAAAGATAGTTGGACCATTCTTATGTGTGACCTATGCACTTCATGGTAAGGGTGATAGGTTAATGGATTAAAGGATTAAGATGGGAAATACCTTAATCCAAGATAAGATGATAACTTAAGGAAGTTGAAAGTGATGAGGAAAGTGATATATCAATATGTGATAAATATCACTTTTAGCATTACACGATTGATATAGTTCAATACCTGGAATAGTTGCACAGGATTAGCATAGTCTAATACCTGGAATGATAACACAGGATTGGCTAACTCCCATTACCTGGAATGATAATACAGGATTGGCTAACTCCCAATACCTGGAATGATAACACAGGATTGGCTAACTCCCAATACCTGGAATGATAACACAGGATTGGCTAACTCCCAATACCTGGAATAATAACACAGGATTGGCTAACTCCCAATACCTGGAATGCACAGGATTGGCTAACTCCCAATACCTGGAATAATAACACAAGATTGGCTAACTTCCAAAACCTGGAATGATAACACAGGATTGGCTAACTCCCAATACCTGGAATGATAACACAGGATTGGCTAACTCCCAATACCTGGAATAATAACACAGGATTGGCTAACTCCCAATACCTGGAATGCACAGGATTGGCTAACTCCCAATACCTGGAATAATAACACAGGATTGGCTAACTCCCAATACCTGGAATGCACAGGATTGGCTAACTCCCAATACCTGGAATAATAACACAGGATTGGCTAACTCCCAATACCTGGAATGCACAGGATTGACATAGATCAATACCTGGAATAATAACACAGGATTGGATAACTCCCAATACCTGTAATGCACAGGATTGGCTAAACCCCAATACCTGGAATAGTTGCACAGGATTGACATAGATCAATACCTGGAATAGTTGCACAAGATTGACACAGATCGATACCTGGAATGGTTGTACAGGATTGACATAGATCAATACCTGGAATGGATACACAGGAATAATATAAATCTAATGCTTGTACTAGTTGCACAGGATTGGTGTAATCCAATGCCTGGAATACTTATATAGGATTGGTACAGACTAATGCCTGAATAAGACATGATGATGTACACTCTCATGTCCATTATAACCAAAATCTGTTTAGCATATTGGCTAAGGCCAATAAGTTGAAACGAGAATGTCTCATGGGTGACATATCAAGATAATGAGTGTCACAAGAGAAGTTTGATATGATGGTATAATATGGAGGATAAATGATATACATGTTCTTCCTATTCCTTATTAAGAGAATGCTTTAAATTGCTTATCATCTAACTAGTTTTATATCCTTAATTGCAATAATAATGTTTTGGCGGAGAGTTATATCTCTCGCTGGGGCAATTTACAATTGTCTCACCCCCGTGGGAAAACATTTTTAGGTATGCATGGAAGGCAAGGCAGGAAATCCCTAGAACATAGATGAGCAGAAGCAACAGCAACAACAAGGACAGCGATGAGATCTCAGGTGGAGATATTGTCTGTCAAGTCATATAGATAGTAGTCCTATGTGTCGTCTCTGTACTCTCAGGTCCTCGGAGTTTTAAATGATTCAATTGGAGTTTTGGCTTAATGCCTCAAAGTTTTATACTGCTTGTGTATATTTGTTAACAGGGCAGTCAATGTTGTAATCCTTAAAAAGGAATTGTACAGGCTGTGTACTTGTGATCCAGGATGAAATGGAAACACTTTGGTTCTTGGTTAAAGAGTTTTCCTATGAATGGATCTCTTTGCAAATGGTTTAAATTTTTAGTGATTTTCAGTAATTACGCTGTAAATAATTCGCTTCCGCATTAGTTAATCCTGTTTTCGCGAGACGGTCGTTACACTCCCGGTCCTAAAGACAAAGGGCATTAGCCCCGCATGTTCATCTCAATGAAAGACATGACAAGAGAAAGGGAAAACATGGAGAAAACGTGAGTGAAAGTGATGTAAACTCCTGAACGGAGGAGATTCGGGTGTTCCTTGACGTAGAGTGTGTGATCTACAGCCTTCCGGTGGTGGAAAACATCTTCTGCGGCTCTCGGAATGATCGGGGCGTGATTCGGGGCTCCGTTCTTCTCTTCTCCTCTCCTTGGGACTTGTGCAATGACTAATGACGTGATCCCCTCCAGAGGGCTGTCGAATTAGGTATATGGACCACTTTAGATCACTAAAAGATCACCACCGTCCAATTCGGGTCGATCTGAAACAAAAATTGATCTGACGGCGTCGATACCATGGACACGTATCGGCAAGCTTTCTTTTTTCTCTGACATTCCGCCTGATGCGGACTCGATACCATCGACGTGGGTCGATGGTATCGACACCTTCAGGCGTCAGTTTTGTCACCATTCTGATGTTGAAACTGTGCAACGTCGATAGTATCGACTTTTGTATCGATAGTATCGACCGGTTGATTGTTGGATCGTTGTAGGTATCTCGCTACCATCGACTTCCCAGTCGATGGTATCAACTCTGCTTGGCTCCTTGCGGTTGTCTCCATGTGACTGTGTCGATACTATCGACAGATATCGATGGTATCGACAGCTATATATATCTGTTCTTCTTGAAATTTCAAGATAAGGCCGAATCAGCTATGCTAAAACACATCAATATGATCAAAAAGATAAAATATGAGAGATTTGATACAAAATGAGATTATATACTAAAGTGAATGAATCATGCGATATTAACCACAAAAGTGACTAATAAAGACATAAAACACATGTAAAACTAGTCTATATGAGCGACTCAAAATCCTCGCATCAAACTCCCCTAAGCTTAAACATTGCTCGTCCTCAAGAAGCAAAGCTATAGAATAAAATTGTGAGAGTTAACTAAAGAACATATTATCACAATAGACCTTGCCATATGATTACCGCCAGACATTCACAAATCGGCCCTCACTAACCACAGAATGATAATTACCCTCTAGGCGACAATGATCATCCATAAGAGATATCCACCCCAGGATTAATGAACACTATCACATAGGGCAGTTAATATAATAAAATCCTCCAGTTCAGGCTTAGTGCATCTTTGTGATCTTCTATCTACGTTGCTCATTTCCTAACTACCATCAAAATGGATGATCTCCTGGTATTAATGAATGAGGAGATAATCACGGGTGGCCTACCAATTAGAGCAACGGGTGGATGGAATAGGTGGTTGTGGAAGAAATGGAAGCACATAACAGTCAATCATGCACACAAAAATTAATGACCTATCATGATGCAAAATACACGTAAAAATGTCCTAATGCTACATTTTATGTGGAATGATGCATGCACTATCATTCTATCTCAACGAGAGACAGAATATCTACAAAACTGCACATGTGCTTGTTCTTCTTATTATGCATGTGAACAAGTTCCTTTCTCCCTCTGATTTTTCACTTACTTGTTATTTTTTCTTCTTTCTCTTTTTTTCTTATTTTATTATTTTTTTAGCCCTACCTTTTCTTCATGAACTAAGCTAAAATTCACACATCTTTATCTTGGGCTTATTTTCATAACTACTATTTTTTTTCAGAGAGTATGAAATAAGTCCTTTATTTTCATAAGAAGCAAGGCACATCATGTACAAGATGATTAAAGTTATGCAAAATGCAACTAAAATAACATTGACATGCACTCTAAAATGCATGATTATAATGCAACATTTTTTTCTTTTTTTTCAATGCAACAAATGTAAACACTAAACTACAATGCAATCCTATATCCATGTCATGAAATCAAGAGATGACAAACTGTATAGTGCTCCCAATTCTTATGGTGGAGTGTAGATGAGATGAAGTGGATCGATCACAAGATTCATTGACAGAACCATTGGAAGAAATTATATGTCCCTCCTTACTGACATGTGTAAAATTAAGGGGTTTTTCTCTCTTATTTCAGATTAAAGTCTCATTACCATTTGATCATTTTAGGCTCAACATCCAATTACGTCCACTTTTCTTGAATCATAGAAAAGTACAGTTGTGGTCTTATGTTTTAAAGATGACAAGCCCAGTTATTTTCATAAGTCATATGCTCAAGTTCAAACAAAGCAAGCTTGCAATTTCATTAAAAAAATTCAAATTGACCCATGACTCCCATGTGACAAACAAAGAGATGACACATTAAATTAGACGTCCACGGATACACTAGATAGAATGTGGATCCTAAAAAAAAAAGAAAATTGCTAAAAGAAAAGAAAATGCAATAAATGATAAAAACTAAAAATAAAAGATAAAAAATGATAGAAATTGTTCCATCTCTCTCCCTAAGCTTGAATTCGACTATGGCATCATAGTCAAAAATAATCTTAATAGGTGGAACAGTGATACCATTCATTGTTCAGGTGGTGGGTACTGCGGGGCGGTGGGATCCCATGATGGATATTGCCTTTAGAAATTCGGATCATATGGGGGCATCGGTGGAGGTTGAGGGTATCCCCCAAAGAAATTCTAGCTCCAGTATTGATCATAAAATGTTTGTTGCTTCTCGATCCTCCCCAGCTGATCATAGACATGTTGATTAGCGAACAACTGACGTTTGTTCTCAAAGATAGCTTGCGGATTAACATACAGTCGATTTGTCATCTTCTGGATATCAGCGAAGGAGGTAGTATGTTGCTGCTAGGTCTGCTGAATATCCTACAGCATGGTGTACATACCTGCATAGAATAGACACCCTCTGCTTGTTGAGAGGGTTGTGGTGGCGGAGGCTGCGAAGATGATGATGCACCTGGGTGGAAGTGTGGACGCTTCAGAGGTGCCACTCGTGCACGAAGAGGAGTGAAAGCCTCCTCTTCCTCCTCATGATCGTCGTCGTCATCATTGTCATTGTCGTCACTGTCTTCTTCTTCATCAGAGTCATCGATGGCGATGATGGGCCACCGAAAGTGTTGAGCTCCCTAGATGTGGAAGACGGGATCTGGAAGCGCGCTCTCCTGGTACTCGTGGTTGACATGGCAATGTGCATAGACCATGCCATCACGGAGTGTAAGAAGATTGGAGCGATGTAGATGATGCAGATTGACTTTATTCTTGTTGGACAGCGGAGTGAGTTGGGAAAAATCCAGCCCAAGATAGAGAGCGAGCGGTGTGATAAGCCCCCCAAAGTGGATAGGAGCTCGTCTTGTACTCCTCCGCACGGCCAGCACACGCTTTAAGAAAAATGTGCCCCAATTGAGCTCTTCTCTTTTCAACAGCTTATAAAGAAAGAACAAGTCCGTCTCCTGGAACTTACTGAGCGAAAGATCGCCTCGAGCAAAAAGAGTAGTGCACAACATGCGATGCAGAATCCACACAAATGGATGCTCGAAATCAGCTACGGCTGCATTATGATAACTGACGGACTTTCCTAGAGGCGCAGTCACCATCTGGGAAAAGATTTCATCATAATCCGTCCAATTGTCCGGCCTCCTGTACTGATTCAGGGAATGATACCAATTGTAGACTGAATTGAACTGTTCGAGGGTGAGATTGTAGTTGTTGTTGTAGAGCCAGAAAGAAACCCGGCACTTGACCCATTCCCTATCAGTGGCGATAAGGTCGTTAGGCACGACGCATATGCCAAGCGATGCCATAAACTCTACCACCAGTTCTTTGTAAGTCGGCCACTCACCGAAAAAAGGGTGGCCTTCAGCATGGTATTGGATCTCGTCATACCTCCTGCCCGTATGCTTTGCTTGCCCCTGAAGGATATAGGCAAGGTTGGCCTCGAACCCGAGGTCACGGATCATGGCCCGATCAACATATCGGGTTGGCTCAATTTTCCGCTTGAGCAGCTCCTCGTATGTCTTCCTTATGTCCGTCGAGGGATCAATGATCCTCGGGCGAGGAATGGAGCCGGGTGGTGGAGGAACAAATGTCTCAATCTCCTTAGGGTCCTCCTGTAAAGACGATGAAGCTCCTGCCGTCTGCACCATCGTGCACAGAGAGAAAGGGGAAATAAGAAATGGAGCTCGATGAAGGTCGGAGAAGACGATCTCCGCTCAGTGCAAAGCTCAGTGAAGATATCTCGATCCCTTGACTCTCGATGAAGGCCGTTGGTCGCTCAGCAATGCTCAAAGCACGAGTGGAAGGAAGAAGCTCTGAAGGTGTGAAGAGAATTGAGAAACAACCCTTCCTTTTATAACTAATTTTGTCACTGTTGTTGCTCCGTCGATACCATCGACGGGGGTGTCGATGGTATCGACACCTGGAGGCACGATCCTCTCTTTGCGACTATCAACGGTTTTCGATTGCTGGATCTGGGGGCCCGGATCGGTGATGCATCGATACTATCGACGCGGGTCGATGGTATCGACCCATCCCACGGATCGACTTCCGAAAATGGCGGGTGCCGTTGATTTATTCTTCGTGGATCGGTGACGTGTCGCATCGATACTATCGACTTGTGTGTCAATGGCATCGACTCTGTATGGTCCGAGTACCCTCGCGAGACCCGGATGTCGCTTCCTTACTGTTACTGTGTCGATACCATCGACAAGGCCGTCGATGGTATCGGCATCACTGAGACAAATTCTTCTGTAAATCTTCAGGGATCTCATGAGTATCGACTTCCCGGTCGATACTATTGACCCGGAGCTATCTTTTATTCGAAGTCGTTGATGGTAGGTCGATACCATCGACGAGGCCTTTGATGGTATCGACTCAGAAAAATTTCTACAGCCGCTTCCATATACCCATGTCGCTACCATCGACCCTGTGGTCAATGGTATCGACTCTGTCTCAGTACTGCACACTGAACAACCCATTAAGGTATCATTTTTACACTAAAAACGAAATTAAACAAAACTAACTTGCAAATGTAGAAGAAAATGAAGAAACTAAAATTAAAACTATCGATGGTTGGGTTGCCTCCCAACAAGCGCCCTTGTTTATTGTCTTAGGCTAGACAAAATCAAGCTCATCAGCTTGGAGCATCAGAGAGTGTTCCTAGGGGATCACTCGGCAGTTTAAACTCAACCCTATCCTGGCCAATCCCTAATGTCAAGGTACCTCTCCCGATAGCAGTGATAACATTAGCCATCGCTTGAAACGGCCTACCCAGTAGCATCTCACAACCCTTTAGCTGTGGCATGTCCATGACAATGAAATCCACGGGAAAGATAAATTTGTCGAATTTGACAAGTACATCCTCACACACTCTGTATGGCTTCACAATAGACCCATCCGCCAACTCAATAGTCATGGCAGATTTCTTTAGTGTCTTCAATCCAAGCTTATGGAACGTGGATAACGGCATAAGGTTTATGCTAGCGCCCAAATCACATTGTGCGTACGGGAAATGATGGTCGCCAATTGAGCACGATATGTAGAATCTCCCGGGATCTTTCATCTTCTTTGGTAAACTCCCATGGATAAGTGAGCTCACCCTCTCATTCACAACACAAATGTTAGTGTCTTTTATCTGCCTTTTCTTAGTGATGATGTCCTTGATAAATTTTCCATATGCAGGGATCTGTTCTATCATTTCCACTAACAGAATACTAATATGGAGCTTCCTAAACATCTCTAAGAACTTCTTGTAGTGTCTAGTCTCCTTCTTTGACTTCCGACTATCCGAAAAAGACACAATTGGCTCCTTTAGACGCTTGTGCGGTGGCACATATGGGCTATTCGGGGTCCCCTCCCCTAAGCTTGCTTCAATGTCACCTTCTGGCGTAGGCTTCAACACATCATTCACGGTTGGTGTGACTCGTGGTTGCTCATCTTTCTCGGTGGTTGTGACTTCACTATGCAATGTCACCTTTACCTGCTCCTCTTTCCTAGATGTGGGCACTGCTGTGATGGGTTCTTGGTGGGATTTCCTGAATGGGAAATATCCTCCTGGTAGTCCATATAAGCTACGGGGGTATGGCACCCTGGGCTTAGCCTCCGTTTCAAAATGCAATTTTCCCTTTCCATAGACCTCCTCCACTGGTGGCTCTGTCTCCTTAATCACAGATATATATTTCACTTGATGATGTACTTGAGTAGACTCTGCATTACTAGCCGATCTTTGTTGATTTGCATGCTTCATGGCCGCCACTTCATTGGCGATTTGAGTCATCGTCGTCTCTAGTGTCCTCATCTGCGCTCCATGACTTTGCAATGTCTGCCCAAATTTAGTCAAAATCTCGCCCTGGGACTGTAACTTCTTACTAAACATATTCATCATCTCTTGATTTTGTTTCACTACCTGGCTAATCAATTCGGTGCTTTTGTCCTCAGCAGCAGCCTATGGTTTTGCATCCAGTTCTTACAGGAAGTTGTTTGGATCCTTCCTTGAGAATTTTCTATCCTTCCTCCATGCGTAATCATTGTTTCAATAGCCCTGTTATTGAAGGAATTTAACTTGGGACTCCTCTTCGGACTCTTCCTCTCTCTCTACCAGATTCTTGGCTATGAGATCTATCTTCTCATTCAGCTCCTTGATGGCCTTTGACTCACCTGCGACTCGAACCTGTTCTGGTGTGTCTCTGTCACCCCATGATTGCTTTCTAGCCATATTCATCAAGATTTCCCAACACCTATTGCCAGTGTTGTTCAAGAAGAAACCGGAACATTCGGAGTCTAGATTGCTCCTGTCATGCTCATTTAAAGCAAAGTATAAGATCTTCACTTGTTTTTCTTTATCCAGCCCGTGATGTGGACACTTCTGCAACATTATCTGGAAGCGCTCCCACGTCTCAGAATATGTCTCGCCAGCCCTTTGACAGAAATTGTGGATCTTCCGTACTAGGTCATTGGTTTTCTCCGGTAAGAAAACCTCGATCATTTGATCCCAAGTCTCAACTATCTCATCATCTAGGTTATGCAGCCATTCACGTGCATTACCTACAAGAGAGCTGAGAAATAGCTTCAAATACGGTGTCTCCTGTGGAAACCTATCTATCTTGATCATATCGCAATTTTCCATAAAAGTGTTGATGTGTGCAACTGGGTCTTCATTCTTCAGCTCGTGAAATGCTTGAGACTTGACCAAGTTTATCAGTGTCGGATCAATCTTATAGGTTGGAATGTTAACTGCCTACTTTTTTATCGGCCCCTTTGATGCTGATGAGGAAGAAGCCTTTATCATCTCCCATATTGTTTGTTCCTCAGCCATGACTTCTGGTTCAGAGTCCAAATCTATATCATCAGGTTGATCTTGAATGTTGTTCTCCTCATCGTCTGATCCCAATGGTGGAATCTCTAGTGATGGCAGTGTGTAGTCTGTTCTACGTGTCTTCACCATGCATTGGTACCTGCAAGGTAATAACTTTGATTCAGTACAGTGTTATACGATTGCTAAATATAAAAGATAAACGACGAATTTCAAAAATAATAATAATAAAATAAAATGTGGCCTAGAGTGGCCGCTTGCAGCACTCGTAGTGCTGAAAGTTGTCGTGTCCCCGGCAACGGCGCCAAAAACTTGACACGATTTTACCGTGCGTATAATGCAAGTGCACGCGTCAAAGTAATATAGGCCTTTGTGAGGCCCGAGTCGAACACAGGGACACTGAATTGTCAGTAGACTACTTACTAACTACTCGTGATCAGCTAGACCAATTAAAAGGTTTGAGCGTTGATTGAAAAATAAAGAAAAATAAAAGAAAACAAAGCAATCGATTAAATGTTTAGTTTAATCAATTTAAATGGGAATCTTTAGGATTGCGGTTTTACCGCGGGTTCTCGTTGTATTTATTTCTACATAATTAATCAAATTCGTCTCTCATTATGGGTAGTGGCCTGTAGTCAGAATTGTTCACTATCGTGATACAATTCACTACCTAAATCTAGGTCGGTTCCACAATCGTAGTAACCTATACCCTAAACCAGGTGCATGAAGACCAAACTCTGGGTTTCCACCATTAACCGTACATCACCTTGTTCAAGGGATTTATTAATTAATGTGAATTTCATCTCTTTTCAACCGTTAATTCTTATTTCAAAGTAATTAAAGGAATTAAGAGACAAAATATGAATTACTATGGCAAAAATGTCATACAACGATTACATGGGCTACTCCTGGTCCTAAAGACAAAGGAGATTAGCCCCGCATTTCATCTCAATGAAAGACATGACAAGAGAAAGGGAAAACATGGAGAATCATGAGTGAAAGTGATGTAAACTCCTGAACAGAGGAGATTCGGGCATTCCTTGACGTAGAGTGCGTGATCTATAGCCTTTCGGCGGTGGAAAACGTCTTCTGCGACTCTCATAATGATCAGGGTGTGATTCGGGGCTCCCTTCTTCTCTTCTCCTCTCCTTCAGACTTGTGCAATGAATAATGACGTGATCCCCTCCAGAGGGCCGCTGAAATTAGGAATATGGACCACTTTAGATCGCCAAAAAATCACCACCGTCCGATTCGGGCCGATCTGAAATAGAAACTGATCTGAGTCGATGGTATCGACCCGTCATAATATCGACAAGCTTTCTTTTTTCTCTGACGTTCCTCCTGATGCAGACTCGATACCATTGACGCGGGTCAATGGTATCGACACCTTTAGGCGTCGGTTTTGTCACCATTCTGACGTTGAAACTGTGCATCGTCGATAGTATCGACTTTTGTGTCGATAGTATTGATCGGGTGATTTCTGGCTCACTGTAGGTATCTCGCTACCATCGACTTCCCAGTCGATGGTATCGACTCTGCTTGGCTTCTTGCGGCTATCTCCCTGGGACTTTGTCGATACGATCGACGGATGTCGATGGTATCGACGGCTATATATATTCGTTCTTCCTAAAATTTCAAGATAAAGTTGAATTAGCTATGCTAAAACACATAAATATGATCAAAAAGATAAAATATGAGAGATTTGATAAAAAATGAGATTATAGACTAAAGCGAATGAATCATGTGATACTAACCACAAAAGTGACTAATAAACACATAAAACACATGTAAAACTAGTCTATATGAGCGACTCAAAATCCTCGCATCATCCAAGTACTCAGATACCGGTCCAGGATATCCAAATACTCAAATCCACAGAGCTAACATCATAACATCTCCTATCCGCCACACTTATGACTCGAACTTACAAACTTAATGGTCCCTGATAACTCAACCTAAGATCTGATACCAAGTTGTTACACCTCGATCTCTCAATTACCACTAATACTGAGATTAGGGCATAAATTGAGGATATAATGTAATACAAAGATCACCCTTAACTTTTTTTTCTTTTTCAAAATCTTTGTTGTCTCACATCTAATCACATAAACAAACTTTACAAGAGAATTAATCTTTTATTTCTCTAATATGATCTCAACATTGATGATACACATCCATACATTCATTATGTTTCTCACACTTCCATGTACATATGGCATGACAATCTATTGCATTCTTTCTTATTAAGGAAACAAACATACAAAACATCATTTACAACTCTCTCACATCTATACAAGGACCTAGAGTAATAGGGACCGACTGAACTTAACTATACTTAGACTTAACTCTTGTGGCAGATCTACTCTGATGCAATGACCTTCTTCAAGTCCATGTGATAACCCTAAAAATTTTGAGTAGAGAGGGCAAGCCTACTCGCTCAGTGAATGAGTACTTCAAAGAAACGAGTCTAAAGCACTAATATAATTACAGATATACTTTTGAGCAACTGATATCAATTATAACAGCAGTAAGCTTTAAAGAGTCTAATAATTGACAATCATAAATATGGCAGGATACTCTAGATATCTATAAGAGTGAATCAATATATGAAATGCTTGATTTATCATAAAGAGAACTAATAATTCAGAAACATACAAAGAATAATAAATAACTGTACATACTTGTTTGACCTCTCATTCATTTTATTATGCCCTGATCATATGCAGTGTACTCTACATATGAAGACTCATAGTTCACTACAATCACACCGTAACAAGACTTAGCAGACACACCTGAGAAATGCTAAGTTTGACTACTCTCCTGGTATGCAATAGAGAAATGGCTCTCTGGCCTAAACTGGACTCCTCCTCTAACCTGAGCACACATGTGGAGAGTCAAGCTACCTCTTGGCTTTTTCTATACTCTAGTGCCACCAGGATCTCTGGTTGATGTTGGACTCTACATTTTGAAATTTAAGGAGACCCATGTATATTGGTCGCACCGCCAGGGTTTGATTCCCCATACCATCTCTTGGTATGTTTCGACCCCCGTATACTGGACGCACCGCCAGGGTAGGTCGTTTCATTCCTAAGGCGCATACCTTTCATAGGGATTCTATGGTGCTCAGGGCTCTTAAGTCTATTATTTTATTATTCCTAGAAAACTCTTTCGATATTGTACCTTTCTCTTACTCATACTTGACTCTAGTATCTCTATGGTTCCGCGTCTATTTATTTGAAGTTTATAATACAACATGTATATCATTCTAAACTTGGCAGAGCAGTATATTCAAAACAATGTAATATACTGAGTAATCAACATACTATACATGCAGGCAGACTAAAATTCTTAAATAAATAGATTTCATGTCCACTTGGCACATACACACTAGAATCATGCATTTCAACCCGAATCTTGAGTTGTGCATCTCATAACTCAATTAAGAGTTAATTACTTATCATGACAAGAATTATTAATAAAAATTGAGAACATTGATATCACAATACTTGATTCATTGAACACCCTACCCTTAGGGTTTCATTTAATCACCACAAATGTTACAAAGAAAGGTGTAATACATCTACCACGTACTTTTCAAATCTTTAAAACAAATGATACCTAGGATCTCAATCCCTTATCACATTACTGGGAATTCTCATCCCTTCACATCATTATCATGATTACTGGATCTGGGAATTCAAACCCTTAGATCATCACATAGCATTGTTACCTTTGTAATAGGTGACCATTACCTCTAGGTCCCTAGACCAATGTATTCATTTCACTAGTTGTACAAGTATTCTCATGGCTCACAAGGCCATCACACATCTTGTCACCTCTCACTAGGCAACAACTTATTCACATGGCTCCCATAAAGATTTCATGCGACATAAACATTCATTGAATAAAGACTACTATCAACAAATCATATAAAATCAATATATGTATGAAACCTTGGAACTGAGTTAAATTTGGGTTTCGATGCCATTCACTAGGATATCATGCGTCAATAATAACATTGAATAAATAAAGTCTATCATGTCAAGAAAATCCCTTCAAATGGATTTCACGATATCTATTCGCAAATATCCAACTTTCCTCACATCTAGGGTTTCACCCTCTTTACTAAGATATCAAGCAAACACTATTCACTTTGAATGAAATCCCAGATAGTATATGACATATATGTACTAGGAATTTAGTTAAACAATCATTCATAACCAAGTGGATCTAGATAAGCAATTTTCTCTATTTACTTATACAGCAAATTTCAGTCATAGACAAATTCCCTATATTTCAATTTACTCTTATAACTTCTTTGAATACTTAGGGAATTATCATTAAGATGTATTGTATACATTTCTAATATGATTTTATCATCTGAACTTCATCCAAACAGAGGAAGAATCCATCTCATATCATTTTACAACAACTTAGAACGAATAGACAATTCAGGGTTTGTAGTCGCATACTAGCAATTAAAGATTATGGATGAATTAACCAGTTTTCATGAAATATAATGTTTAAATGAAGTTCCCACAATTGGATTTAGAAGATGAGCGGCTTTCTAGGGAGGTTAACGAAGGTTTTCTCTTGAATGATTGAAATACCAAGTATTCGGAGGATGTTACTGTCGTGGGTGCCAAAGCAGGTCAGGATTTTAGGTCGGTGACCCCCACAGCTATCCCTGCATTTCCTAAAGGTTCTCCAGAGAGTGAAATAAGTTCCCAAGCATCTTCCAGTTCGGTGATGATTGTAGGAGACAAAACGAAAAAGGATAGACCGAAATGTCAATCTAAATTGATAGCAGATGGTTCTCATAGTTTGGAGTTATCGGGTTGCTCGCCTTATCAAAGGGAATTGGAGTTGGGTACATAAGCTGAGGTTGTCTGCTCAACGGCCAAAGGGTCCAGATGAATCTTACGATGACTATTACCTCTTGGAATGTCAGGGGGATAAGCAATAAGATCCTGAGTGTCCAAGAGGAAATAAGGAGGGTGAATTGTGATGTTGTGATTTTGAATGAAACTAAGATTAGGGAGAAGAAGGCTGATAAACTTATGAGAAAGTACTTTGATGACTACATGTAGATTTCTAACTCTAATTCTCATGTGTTGGGCAGAGTCTTCTTGTTGTGGAAGGAAGAGGTGTGCCAGGTGCAGTTTATTGATGAGTGTGATCAAGCTGTTAATGTTAGGATCTCTAAAGATAATAGAAGTTTTTTCTTGTCTGCTGTTTATGGTCACAATGGTGACTATGAAAGAGTTGGTCTCTGGAACAACCTGGAGGGGTTTGCCAATAGGTTCCATGGCCCCTGGCTTATCATGGGGGATTTCAATGCTGTTAGAAAGGCTGAAGAGAAGTTTGGTAATGAGCCTCCCTCGATTAAGTCCATGGCTGATTTCAACAAATTCGCTTTGGATAATGGTCTGTTTGAGCTAGATGTTAATGGACCTTGGTTTACTTGGGACAACAAACAGGAAGGTGATAGATTTGTTGCTTCTAAAATTGATAAAATCATTTTTAATGGTGAGTTTCAAGCTAACTTTGAGAACTTTCATGGGGAGTATATTTCTAATGTTATCAGTGATCATAGGATGTTGCTCTTCGCTCTTGGTGATCAGGTGAAAAAAAGGCCCCGTTTAGATTTATCAATGGATGGTCAAAGCATAAAGACTTTGATAACCTGTTGGCTAATATATGGAGCATTGAGTGTGATGGATATGCTATGTTTAGGTTGTACAAGAAGCTGAGGAATGTTAAAGATCATCTTCGTAGGTGGAATAAGGAGGTGCATGGAGATATACATGACAATGCTAGTATGTTGAATAAGGCTGATATTGATGCTCAAGATGAGAGTTTGAGACATATTGCCAATGTGAAGAGGAGAGAAGCCAAGGCTGCTACTGATATTGAAGAAGGCTTTTTCAAACAGAAGTCTAGAATTCAGTGGTTGAGAGAAGGTAACTCTAATACAAAGTTCTTTTATTCATCCTTGAGAACCAGGAGATCCAGGAATACGATCAATTGTCTTGATATTAATGGGACGATTACAAGAGATGTTGATGCTATTAAAAACCACATTGTGGATTTCTATGACAATCTTTTCTATAAAGAGGTTTCTGGGGAGGCTTGGAAGGGTGTTTGGAATGGTCCAAGGATTTCTGGAAGCCATAACCATTTGCTTACTAAAGAGGTTACTAGGAAGGAGGTAGATGATATTGTTAAAAATCTTAATGAAAATAAGTGTCTGGGGCCTGATGGCTTTAATTGTTTCTTTTATAAGCATGCATGGTTTGTGATTGGGGATGATGTTTTTGAAGCCATCAAAGAGTTCTTTCATAACAGCACTATGCTTAAGGAGGCCAATTTGACCTATATCACTCTTCTCCCTAAGGGGAATGACTCCACTCTTATTAAAAATTGGCGACCCGTCGCTTTGTGCAATGTCTTCTACACGATCATCTCTAAAGTTTTAGCTAATAGATTGCATATGGTGTTACCGGATATTATTGATGTGAACCAGTGTGCCTTTGTTAAGGGTAGAAGTCTCAAAGATGTCATTCTTCTTACTAATGAGATTTTGGATGATTTCAAGAAGAAGGAGTGTCCCCACATCTGCATTCAGGTTGATATTTCTAAGGCGTATGACTCAGTTAGTTGGAAATACCTTTTCTCTATTATGTTCAAGATGGGGTTTTCGCCTAGATGGATAAGATGGATTGAAGCTATCTTCTTTTCCACTACCTATCAAGTGCTTGTTAATGGAGAGCCTTCTCGCATGATTTTTCCTTCTAACGGGGTTTGGCAGGGTGATCCTTTAGCCCCCTATTTGTTTGTGATTGCTATGCAAGGGTTTTCTGAGTTGATGAAAGAGAGTATTAATATGAATTCCATTAACCCCATCTCGGTTTCCAATGTTCAGTGTTCTCATCTTATTTTTGTTGATGATTTGATGATCTTCTCTAAGAATGTGGTCCATGATGTTGTTTGGATCAAAAGGCTTCTGGATGCGTTTGGCAAGAGATCTGGGCTCCTCGTCAACAAGGATAAAAGTATCATCTTTGCAGGTGCTGATAATCGTAATATGGATGTGGCTGGTATTCTGGATATGCAGTTTGGATCTTATGAAGATTCCAAGTATCTGGGTCTACCTCTATTTTCTGGGAAGCTCAGGAGAAAACAATGTGAGCAACTTGTGGATAGAATTAAGAAGAGGCTTGAGAGTTGGAAGTCAAAGCTTCTGTCTCTTGCAGGTAGGGTGGAGTTGGTGAAATCTACCTTGTTCACTATGCATCTGTTTTGGGTCATGGCTTTCCCTGTGCCGAAATCTATCTTGGATGAGATCAATAAATTGTGTTGTGATTTTGTATGGGGTTTCTCGGATAATAAGAAGAACCTTCATTTGGTGAAGTGGTGCTATGTATCTCTCCCGAAGAAGGAAGGAGGGTTGGGTATCAGGAAGAGTAAGGAGGTAGCTGAGGCTTGTCTGATCTACAATGCCTGGGACATTGCCAGAAAGAAGGATTCTATGTGGGTAAAATGGATTAATGGTAAATACTTAAGAAAATAGTCTTTTTGGAGTTGCATTATTTCGAGTAACCATTCTTGGATGTTTAACTCGCTTCTGAGATGTAGAGAGTCCCTTCTATGTCGTATCGATTTAAAGATTGGATCCGGACATAATTTTTCTATCTGGAAAGACCCTTGGTGTAAGGGAAAGTTCCGCCACGAGGTGGTTGATAGGAATTTATCCATCAGGGTTGGTCTATCTCAAGAGGATAAGCTAAGTAGTATTATTAGTAATAGAAACTGGAATATTAAAGACTCTCGTTGCTCGTCTATGATTCTTGAGGTTATTAAAGACATTGATATATGTAAAGAGGATGAGGAAGATCATTGGTTGTTCTTGGGGAAGAAGAAGATAGATTTTAAATCTATTTGGGATAGAATTAGAGAGAGGTTTGTTGTACTCACAAAGTTTAAATGGCTTTGGAAATGTAGAAGTCATCTAAACAGTATTTTCCATGTGTGGAAGGTCATGCATAACAAACTCCCTACCAATGACTACTCGAGGAGAAGAGGGATTTCGGTTGTCTCGGTGTGTATTTTGTGCATGAAAGGTTATGAAGATTCTCAACACATTTGCTTTGATTGTGAGTTTACGGCTACTATTTGGAGTCTTGCTTGGAGGAAAGGCTGGATCTTTGTTATTCCTAAGAACTGAGATGATGTTACTGCCCTTACTCAGAAAGATGAAAGAATCGGCATCCCTCTCATTCTATACCATGTGTGGCGGGAAAGGAATAGTAGGATCCATGATAACTATAGTAGGCCTCATGAGAAAGTCTGGAGTATTGTGGAAAATGAATTCAAGATTATGCAAAACCAGTAAGTGATGGTGTGGCCTTTGGTTGGGGGGTTTCTTTCTTTCCCTATTGTGTTGGTCGAGTTTCTTGTTTTGGCTGTTTCGGGGTGTTGGTCTATGTTCTCTTGAGTGCTGGCTGTTGATCAGTTAAGGGAAGGTTGTTGTGGTGATGGATCTCATGCTCCCCTCTCATGGTTGGTTGGTCTCAACAACTATGATGGTTGAGTTTCTTGGTTCTGTCTGCTGGTGTTCTTCTGTGTTTTTGTTGATTCAAAGGAGTTTAGCGATGATGGGCTTGGGCATCACTTTTGCTTCAGCCTGTGTAGGAGGCTATGCCTACAGGGTTCTGCTGCTGGTCTGGGCAGGATCATTTGGGTCAGAGGTTGCTACGGCTTTGGAGCTGGGAATCTTTGAAGCTCTTGGAGATCGGATTGAGGGGTGCTTCGGTTCTGCTTTGATGGTTGGGTGGCCCCTCAGAAGCTTGTGTTGATTTATGAAGAAGTTGTTCTTGTTGTCCCTTCTTTGATGGCTAGGGTGTTGGTATTGTTCTTGGTGAGGTCGTGTTCTTTGTTGGGGTGTTGTCTGGGTCTCTTGAGTGTTGGACTTTGCTCTGTGATTTGAAGTTTGTTGTGGTGATGGGTCTCCTGCTCCCCTCTCATGGTTGTTTATATTAACACTATGATGGTTGAGTTCGTGGTCTTCTTCTGTTGGTGTTCTTCTAGTTCTCGTTGTTCCGAAGGTTTGGCCAAGTAAACAACAGATTTCTGCTTGGGGGTCCCTTCTGTTTCAGATGTATAGGAGGTTGCGCCTGTAGAGTTCTGCTGTCGAAGATAGTGGCTTTGCTTTTTTGTGCCTATTTTGAGGTTGACCCCTTGTTTTTTGTGCTTTGGATGTTTATCATTCTCGGTCAAAGGTTGCTGATGGATCCTCTTTTGCTCCCCTTTCACTGGTTTTCTCAGTGATGGTTGAGTTTTCTGCTGGTTGTTTGTTAGGATGAGGTTCAGTATTTTCTCTACCTATGTGTTGTTCTCCTATAAGATGCTTGTTTGTGGCAGGCTGGTCTTTTATTTTCTTTTGTATCTAGTTTTTATAGTCTATAGGCTATTCCTCAGTTTGAGAGTAGCATGTTCTGTACAGACACTATAGAAAAGAAATACAAAAAAAGCAACACAAGTTTTACCGACCAAAAAAACAAAAAAAGGAAGTTCGCACTCACCCTAAGGTGTGAAAACACCTTAAAAATGTATCCCATATCTGAAAGTCTCAAATCCATATCAAATCCCTAGCAATTAACCCGATTCTTCTTCCTTTCAACTCAGAAACCCTAAAAATGAGGGATTATGAAGAAAGAGTGAGAAATGGGGAAGTTTTGATACCATTTTGGATCAAATCATAGGAGGGATGGAATTTTGACATGTGACATAAGAATCACAATGAAACTATATCCAAAGAAGCTAAACTTACATGATTTCAACATTCCTCGGACCGCAAAACTCTAGGTCAACATCTCCATCAATTTCTCCTCTCAAACCCTAACTCTCCCTCTCTCTCTCTCTAGGATTTCATTTCTCTAGTTTGAATCACGAACTATGAGAGCTGCTAGTGTGTTAGGTTGATCATATGGAGAAATTGAACTGCTTGGGTCAATTGCACTTTGACCCCTTGACGTGTATTTTACTACGCGCTTAAACGCAAGTATACGCGTCGAGTAATATAGGCCTTGTGAGGCCCGAGTCGAACTCAGGGATACGTGAATTATTGGGGACTTTTACTAACTAATCGCAATCAGCTAGACCGATTAACAAATTAGGGTTTTGTTGTTCAAATTAAAAAGAAAATAAAAATCAAACAAAGAAAACAATCGATTAAAGGTTAATTTAATCAATTCAAAAGGATATCTTTAGGATGGCGGTTTCACCGCGGGTCAACATTGTATTAGGTTTCATATAATTCCTCACACTTCTCTCTCTATCCGGGTAGTGGCCTGAAATGAGAATTACCCACTGTCGTGGTGTAATTCACTACTTAGGTTTAGGTTGATTCCACCGTCGTAGTAATCATTCCCCTAAACTAAGCACATTAAAAACGGCCTCTCAGTTCCCACCATTAATTTTACAACTCCTTTGTCAAGGGTTTTATTAATTAATGTAGAATTCGTCTCTTTTCAACCGTTAATCCTTCTGTCGAAGTGATTAAGGGTGTTAAATTATTATTATGGTGATCAAGCATAACAATAGAAATGGAGAAAATGAATCTATACAACAAATTTGAGAGAAAAATATGAATTATTGATATAAAAATGTCATACAATGCATTCCCGGGCTACTCCCGGTCCTAAAGATTGAGGGTTTTAGCCTCTCATGTTCATCTCACACGAATACATGGTAGAAATTGGGGAATTCATAAGAAAAACGGAAAATAAATGGGAAAACCCCTGAACGGAGAAGAACCGGTGGATCCTTGGCGTAGAACACGAGCTTCCCCGCCTGTCGGTGGTAGAAATCGTCTTCGGCAGCGTCCGAATCACCCGGGATGAGCTTCTCGGCCTCCGTTCTCCTTTTTCTCCTCCTTGGCACTCGTGCAATGTGATATGAGATGATGATCTCCTGTGGGCGGCCGTCATTAGGTATAAGTCCCTAATTAGGTCGTCAAATAATAACAGTCGTCCGATCGAGATCAAAATAGATCCAACGCATATTTGCCGGCGTCGATACCATCGACGCGGGTCGATGGTATCGACCCCGCGGATTAGCGGCAGCTTTCCTTTCTTTTATTCTAAGCGCCTGTGGTGATCTCGATACCATCGACTTGGGAGTCGATGGTATCGACTCCTGTAGCGTCGGTTTTGTCTTCTAGCGACGTTGTAGCTCTCTTTGTGTCGATGGCATCGACTTTCGTCGATGGTATCGACTGCATCCTTGCCAGCAACCTAAAGTGATCTCGATGCCATCGACTTAGGTGTCGATGGTATCGACTCTGTATTGCTCTTCTCGGCTGACAACCTGTGGCTTGGTCGATGGTATCGACTTCCGTCGATGGTATCGACGGAAGCAGATACTTGTTTTTCCTAAAATTTCACAACAAGACCAAGTAAATCCACACATATAATAATATTATGATAAATAATGCTCAAAATAGTAAAACAAAGGGGATTTGATATAATATGATGGCAAAGACCAAATTAAGTAAATTATGCAATATTATCCATGAAAATGAGTAATTAGAGCACAAAACACATATGAAATAGGTCTATAAATGCGACTCAAAATCATCGCATCAAACTCCCCTAAGCTTAAACATTGCTCGCCCTCGAGCAACTAATCCTTAGACTAGGATTGCAGATATCAACTAACAATCAACACATCACCCCACATTCCACATGACTCCCACTGAACGTTCTCAAACCGGCCTTTCCTAATCACAGAACAGTAATTACCCTACAGGCGACAAAAATCATCAATAAAAGAAATTATCCTTCAAACCGATGAACACTATCACATAAGGCAGTTAACATAATAAAATTTGCCGATTCAGCATTGGTGCATCTTGTGATCGCCTACACTACGTTGCTCGCCCTAACTACCATCTACATGGAAGCAGTTCTCCTGATAAACATGAGTGAGGAGAAAATCACGGTGGCCTACCAATCCGAGCAACGGGTGGATGGAATGGGTGGTTCATGGAAGAATTTGGAAGTATTACACAGTTTCAAAATGCATAAAACAAAATGCCCTAAATGATGCAAATGCACATTGAAAATGCCCTAATGCCTATAATTGGGTAGAATGATGCATGCACTAACCTTCCACCTCAAAAAGAGATAGAAATCTAATTAAGCCACATCATGTACTCAATTTCCTTGTTATGCAAGTGATATCATGTTCCTTTCTCCCTCTTATTCCATTTCCTTCTAAATTCTCTTTTTTTTCTTTTTTTTTCAATTTTTTTTAGATTTTCAGATTTTTTTTCTCTTCTTTTTCTCTTAGCCCACATATCCATAATTGCTTAGAGATACATTTGTTAGGCTATTTTCTTCATGATTGGAAATCTTTGTACTATTTCGAGGGTATGGAACAATTTAGATCACTTTTTAAGACAACTTGAGGTACATGGTGTACTTATGCGTGAAAATCATGAAAGTTATGAGTGCAACTACATGACATGCACCTAAAGGTAATGTGCATGAATCACTATACATTTTTTTTTCCGTTTTATGCAAAAGTATGAAAATAACAATGCAAATCCTATCTACATGCTATGCACGCAAAAGAAGTTAAAACTGTACTTTACTTCCAATTCTTTGGTAGATTATGGTAAAATATGAAGTGGAATGATCACAAGATTAAGTTACTGAACCTTAGAAAAATACCATGTGTCCCTCCTTACTGACATGTGTAGTAGTTCAAAAGGTTCTTTCTCTTATATCCAATTAAGGTCTCATTACCATTTGATTAGGTTAGGCTCAAACAACCGTTACTATCCACTTTTCATGAGTCAATGGGGGTGTGGGTGTGACATATTGCTTCAAAGTTGACATACTCAATCATTTTCATAGGACAAGTTCCCCAAGGACAACCAAGTTAAGCTATCCAAAAAACACAGAAATTTTTAAATTCCCTTAAATTTCCCATGAAAACAGTGAGATGACAATTTTTAAGACATCCACAATTACACTAGATAGATGTGGATCCTAAACAAAAACTAAAATTGCAAGAACAAATAACAAAGCAAAAACTAAAAACAACTAAAGAAAAGATAAAAGATAGAGTTGTTCCAGCCACCCCCCTAAGCTCGAATTCGACTATGGCCTCATAGTCAAAAACCAACTTAAAGGTGGAACAGTGATACCAGATCATTCCAATGGTGGTGTGGGTGGGTACTGCCAGGGTCGTGGGGTCCGGATTTGCTCTGGATGATGTGACTTCATTTGGCCAATAACCCTGTCTTGAATAACTGACACTGACACTGCTGTGTGCCCGTCGATACCATCAACGGAAGTCGATGGTATCGACTCGCTGATTAGGGCAACTGCCTCGCGAGTCCGGCCGCCGCCTTTTTCACTTGTAAATGTCGATACCATCGACACACCCGTCGATGGTATCGACTCCACTGAGTCAATTTCTTCTGAAAATCTCCAGAGATCTCGATGGTATCGACTGGCATGTCGATACCATCGACCTTTTATTGCGACCTGTCTGTGACCATGTCGATACCATCGACGGGGGTGTCGATAGTATCGATGCAGTGCGATTTTTGCTGGTGTCGACCTGAACCCATGTCGATACCATCGACGGGGGTGTCGATAGTATCGACCCTGCCTGTGCCTGCACATTCAACAAACGGATCATGGTATCATTTTTAAACTAAAATTTAAACGAAATAAAAGCAATCTATGACTAAAATTAAACTATCCTAATGTACCAATGGTTGGGTTGCCTCCCAATAAGCGCCCTTATTTAACGTCTTAGGCTAGACGGTGTGACAATCATCATCTTTTCACCTTGGGGACTACACTTAGAGGATCATGCGGTAATTTGAATTCAACACGATCTCCTCCAATGCCCAAAGACAAAGTACCTCTCCCTAAGGCAGTCACAACGTCTGCCGTTGCTTGAAACGGTCTTCCTAGGAGAATTTCACAGCTTTGGAGTGGTGGCATATCCATAACGACAAAGTCCACCGGAAATATGAATATGTCCACTTTGACTAGAACATCTTCACATACTCCATAGGGTCTCACGGTAGACCCATCCGCCAATTCAATTGTTGCGGCTGACCTCTTTATCTCTTTTAACCCCAGCTTTTGAAATGTCGCCAAAGGCATGAGATTTATGCTAGCGCCGGAATCACATTGCGCTTTAGGGAAATGTTGACCACCTATTGAGCACGGTATGTAAAAACCTCCTGGGTCCTTTCTCTTCTTTGGTGAACTCCCTTGGATCATAGAGCTCACCGTCTCATTCATCCAATAAATTTCATCGTCTTTTATCCGCCTCTTCTTATTGATGATTTCCTTGATGAACCTCCCATAGGCGGGTACTTTCTCGATCATCTCCACTAATGGAATATTGATGTGGAGTTTTCGTAATATCTCCAAAAAAATTTTAAAGTGACGATGCTCTTTCTTTGACTTAGGATTAACCACATTTGATACATCTGCTGCCTCAACACGCCTATGAGGTGGCACACAAGGGCTTTTCGGGGGTACCTCCCCTAAGCTTGCTTCAATTACTCCCTCCGGCGTGGGCTTTGGCAAGACATCCTCAATAGTGGCAGCTTGTTGTGGTTCCTCTCTCGCCTTAGATGTCTCCGCATGTGCACAAACAACCTGCACTTGTTCCTCTTGCTTAGATGGAGATACAATATTCACAACTCTCTCTGATTTTCTGAAGAAATGGTTTCCGCCCGGCAATCCATAGTAAGTGCGTGGATACGGTATTGCCGGTGTCGCATGCACATTGAAAGTCATTTTTCTTTCTTCTACAGCTTCTTGCACCTGCGATTCCTCCTCAGTGCTTACCACAGACATGTACTTGACTTGATGGTGTGCTTGAGCCACATTTGCATTCTCGGCTGGTTTCTGTTGGTTGGCGTGCTTAATGGCCGCCACTTCACTCGAAATTTGCGCCACGGTGGTTTCCAATGCCCGCATTTGTGCTCCATGGCTTTGCAGCGTCTGCCCAAACTTGGTTAGAATATCACCTTGAGATTGCAATTGTTTTCCAAACATGGCCATCATCTCTTGGTTTTGCTGGACCATTTGAGTTAGTAATTCAGTGTTCTTGTCCTCGGCTTTCTGCTGTGGCTTGGCATCCGGATCCTGTAAAAAATTGTTCGGATCCTTCCATGAAAACTTTTTATCTTTCCTCCATGCATAGTCATTGTTTCTATAGCCCTGTTGTTGCATGAATTTCACTTGGGCCTCCCCATCATCAGATGCATCCTCCTTAGTTAACACCTTCTTGGCTAGAAGATCTAACTTATCATTCAGCTCCCTCACTATTCTGGATTCACCAGCAGCCTTGACATGTTCCACAGCACCTCTGTCGCCCCATGACTGTTTCCTAGCCATGTTCTTTAATATCTCCCAGCATCTTGTATCAGTGTTGTTCAAGAAAAATCCTGAACCAGCCGAGTCCAAATTGCTTCTATCATGCTCGGAGAGAGCAAAGTAGAAGATCTTCACTTGGGTTTCCTTGTCCAGTCCATGGTGTGGACATCTCCTCAACATGACTTGGAATCGCTCCCAAGTCTCAGAATAAGTTTCACCCGCCTGTTGGGTGAAGTTGTGGATCTTCCGGATCATATCATTGGTCTTCTCAGGAGGGAAGAACCTCTCGAAGAAAACCTCTACCATGTGATCCCATGATTCAACAAACTCATCGTCGAGGTTATGAAGCCACTCTCTTGCCACTCCAGCCAAGGAACTCGGGAATAACTTGAGGTAGAGCACATCCTGTGGAAATCGATCTATCTTCACCATATCACAGTTCTCCACGAACTGGCTGATGTGGGCCACTGGATCTTCATTTTTTAATCCGTGGAATGCGTTTGATTTGACCAGGTTAATCAATGCTGGATCGATCTTGTAGGTTGGAATGTTTAGCCCCTGTTTCTTTATAGGCCCCTTTGATGCTGAGGAAGAAGACGCCTTGATCTTCTCCCATATTGTCTGTGCTTCAGCCATTGCTTCTTCTTGTTCTTTTTCAGATTCAGAATTTATATCACTTTGGTGTTCCTCCTGGTAGTAGTCCTCGTCCTCTGGTCCCGCAGATGGAACCTCAGGTGTGCGATTCACGTAGTCTCGACTACGTGTGTGCACCATGCAAAGTACCTGAAATATGGAAATAGGGGTTCAGTACAATGCTTTGAACGAGTCAACACAATTATAGAGCAATAAAGGAATTTTTGAAATTGTTTTAAAATAAAAAAAAATGTGGCCTAGAGTGGCCGCTCTTAGCACTCAAAGTGCCAATAATTCACTGTATCCCCGGCAATGGCGCCAAAAACTTGACGTGTATTTTACTACGTGCTTAAACGCAAGTATACGCGTTGAGTAATATAGGCCTTGTGAGGCCCGAGTCGAACTCAGGGATACGTGAATTATTGGGGACTTTTACTAACTAATCGCAATCAGCTAGACCGATTAACAAAGTAGGGTTTTGTTGTTCGAATTAAAAAGAAAATAAAAATCAAACAAAGAAAACAATCGATTAAAGGTTAATTTAATCAATTCAAAAGGATATCTTTAGGATGGCGGTTTCACCGCGGGTCAACATTGTATTAGGTTTCATATAATTCCTCACACTTCTCTCTCTATCCGGGTAGTGGCCTGAAATGAGAATTACCCACTGTCGTAGTGTAATTCACTACTTAGGTTTAGGTTGATTCCACCGTCGTAGTAATCATTCCCCTAAACTAAGCGCATTAAAAACGGTCTCTCAGTTCCCACCATTAATTTTACAACTCCTTTGTCAAGGGTTTTATTAATTAATGTAGAATTCGTCTCTTTTCAACCGTTAATCCTTCTGTCGAAGTGATTAAGGGTGTTAAATTATTATTATGGTGATCAAGCATAACAATAGAAATGGAGAAAACGAATCTATACCACGAATTTGAGAGAAAAATATGAATTATTGATATAAAAATGTCATACAATGCATTCCCGGGCTACTCCCGGTCCTAAAGATTGAGGGTTTTAGCCTCTCATGTTCATCTCACACGAATACATGGTAGAAATTGGGGAATTCATAAGAAAAACGGAAAATAAATGGGAAAACCCCTGAACGGAGAAGAACCGGTGGATCCTTGGCGTAGAACACGAGCTTCCCCGCCTGTCGGTGGTGGAAATCGTCTTCGGCAGCGTCCGAATCACCCGGGATGAGCTTCTCGGCCTCCGTTCTCCTTTTTCTCCTCCTTGGCACTCGTGCAATGTGATATGAGATGATGATCTCCTGTGGGCGGCCGTCATTAGGTATAAGTCCCTAATTAGGTCGTCAAATAATAACAACCGTCCGATCGAGATCAAAACAGATCCAACGCATATCTGCCGGTGTCGATACCATCGACGCGGGTCGATGGTATCGACCCCGCGGATTAGCGGCAGCTTTCCTTTCTTTTATTCTGAGCGCATGTGGTGATCTCGATACCATCGACTTGGGAGTCGATGGTATCGACTCCTGTAGCGTCGGTTTTGTCTTCTAGCGACGTTGTAGCTCTCTTTGTGTCGATGGCATCGACTTTCGTCGATGGTATCGACTGCATCCTTGCCAGCAACCTAAAGTGATCTCGATGCCATCGACTTAGATGTCGATGGTATCGACTCTGTATTGCTCTTCTCGGCTGACAACCTGTGGCTTGGTCGATGGTATCGACTTCCGTCGATGGTATCGACGGAAGCAGATACTTGTTTTTCCTGAAATTTCACAACAAGACCAAGTAAATCCACACATATAATAATATTATGATAAATAATGCTCAAAATAGTAAAACAAAGGGGATTTGATATAATATAATGGCAAAGACCAAATTAAGTAAATTATGCAATATTATCCATGAAAATGAGTAATTAGAGCACAAAACACATATGAAATAGGTCTATAAATGCGACTCAAAATCATCGCATCACCCCTCACTAAACTTTTTCTTATTTCAGCAGATTTTTCTGTCATAAAAAAAAGTTTCTATAATTTGTGTATTTCAGAGATCAAACCTTCTCCAAAAATTATTATAAATTTAAAATTTTGTGTATAATTGAGTTGCAATACTTCATTTAAAATTTAATATCATTCTAAGCTTCCATTAAATAAATAAAAATCGAATAGTCATTGTTGTCCAGAATTCTATAGAAATGTCAGTTATTGTAATTCATCTACTGATGAGGTCTAATCGCATCCAAAAATTATGAAAATTTTAAATATTGTTTATAATTGAGTTTTAGATCTCCATTTAAAATTTCAAATCCTTTGGAGTTACAAATAAATAAATAAAAATAAAACACTATACTACTAAAAAGCACTCTATCAACATTTTGGTTGAAGTATAGTTCGACCGACAACCACATTCAAAGAACACTCAAAATTTCTGAAATTTTTCTCCAATGTGAATGATTGAGTTATACATATTATATCCAAAATTTAATTAAATACAAATTTTTTTGAAAATACTAAAAATCATTTACCACACTGCTATCCTAATCAAATTCCATATTCATGTACTATCAAAACCCTAATTTTTGCCGATTAGGGTTTCCATTTCTCAAACCCTAATTCTTCAAGCTAAAATCATAGTTAGAGTTTTTTCTTAGGTTTGAAACATCACAATTGACCTACTATCATTAATCAAGTCTTAACGATGTTCAATCTAATCAAGCATGTAATCATTCAGGTAAACCCTAGTTTACCAATTAAGAACAAATGTGGTCATTACAGTCAAGATACTAGTGAAAATAGGGTATATAACCCAAACATTCGAGGTACAACTGCAGTTGTCCTAAATCACATAATATCTGAGATACGGACGTAGTTGTTATCCTGCTGAGGCATGAATGCAGCCATCCTCAAAAACCTTTGGGATCAAGATGAAAAGGATACACAATCTCTTTCACCTTGCATACCCAATAATATGCGCTCCGAGCTTCCCTTAGGAAGACTCATTTCACCATCTAGCAAGTTCTAACACTGGAATGGATCTATGGCACAGGGCAACTACATGATTAGGGTTCCACTTGATTAGTTAAGCACAGTTAGGTATCTTTTAACTGCATCAATCAAGTTACAAACAAACCCTAAAAGAGTTCTACAAAACTATTGGTGGATTACAACCTCATAAGATATAAAATATATGAAACATTAAACTTATCACATCATCACATGTTACTATTTCACTACCATACATGAGACCATCATCATCATACCACTGTGGGATACCAATCCCTTGTTACATCATACAGAGGATATCACCTCAATTAGGGCACAAGACCATAGTCAAGGTCATATAGCTATCACATCATTCCCTTCAAGAACATCATTATCTCTTCATGCCTCATCAAGACTCATCATCATACATGTGATACATAAGTGATATAGCAACCATTCATTAGTTATGATGTTTATTTGATAACAATTAGGGTTAAAACAATTAGGAGAGAGAAATCATTCCATCGTTTCAAACAAACTTGGAAGTAGAAAGGTCAATGATCATCACCAGAGAATCACCAAAACACCATGACCAAGTAGACCAGAAAAAATCATCGGCTATATAGGGTAGGTGGCGTCATCGACCACTGAAGATAGGTCACACCACCTTAGCAACCACCTAGGTCAAAAAATATCATTGACCACTGAAGAAAGGGTATGGTCGGCGACCACTAAAGTTAGGTCTACCATCTTCATCGACCCCTAAAGGTCAATCACTTTGGTGACTGCTAAAGGTCAACCCTCTTCAGTGACCCCAAGGTTCAGGTGATACCAACGACCGCTGTAAAGCACAAGCATGGCGACAGAAAAAAAAACTTGAAGCCATAGAAACCACTTAGGGTTTCATCACCCTCATAGACCATATAGAACCCAAGACCGAAACGATCACTAAAGGTCCACATTTAGCCACCACATAGATCAAATGCTTGGCGACTGAAGGAACATGGAAAATCTCATCGACCACTAAGAAGGAAAATTCTTGGAGAAATGTAGTCAAATTTGGTGATCAGTAGACATCGACGTGACTATACCAAAATAGGTTGATCATCATCAACAATACAAAAACCATTAAGGTGTAAGACACAAGAAGAAAATAAACTCCAAAACCCTACTTACAACTATCAACATGAGAGAAAACAAACCATGATTTAGAGAGAGAAAAACCAACATTCCCATCAACATGCATGCATCAAAACCTCCATCACCAACATAGATCTCGTACACATAGATTAAGGTTCATCAAATGGGAGATATATACTCAAGAATCACCATGTAAACATAAACCCTAGATCAAGGATATTATCTTTCTACTTGTAACCACGTTTTAAGGTAGATTACTTGCATGCAAGGTAGGTGTAAGCAATAATCGAGGAGAAGGTTATATAACTCCCCTCAAAAGGGAAGAAGCAACTCCAACAACAAGGAACCTCCAAGAGAAGAGAGAGAGAAAACCCTAGCTTGATCACCTTCATGACCAAGCTAGCTCCACCTCCAAGAAGAAACAAACCTTAGGTCAAGATGGAGAGCAACACCCTAGGCAAAAAAGACAAGAAAGAGAGGTTCTTCAATCTCAACACAAGCACTACCATGGAAGCTCCATTGGTTAGGCCAAGAAGATAAAGAAGAAAGGTAGGTTAAGGGAAAATGAAGATCAAGAGGGAGATCTCTTACCAAGATAAAAGACAATAGCAAAGGATCGCCAAGGAAAGTAGCACCAAACCCTAGCTCTACATGCAAGAGGGATCGACCACCTTCTCCAAGCTCAAGCTCCACCTTCACCACCAAGCATAAGGGGACGATCTCGTAGGTGAAGTAGAGAGAGATAGAGGTTGCAAAGGGTTTATTTGCATGCAAGAGAGAGTTTTATACAGATAAGGATTGGAGATAAATAAATAAGGTTAGGTGTTCAACTAAACATGCCACGTGTCCACCAAAACTCATCCATGCAAGCACCACACTCAAAGTGTGAGTAAAGTGATAAAAACAAGAAAACTCGGTGACCAACCTGGTCCATGAAGAGACATTGATTGCTGAGATTCTTAGTGACTGCTTGGTCCAAAACTCAATGATCGATGAAGATCAGAATAGCCATCGGTTGCATAAACCTAACCCTAGGGTTTCTTGGCGACCTAGAGGGTGTCATGGCCTCATTAACTGCCAAGGCCAAAGGGTACACATCAAACATCATAGACCAGAGAAAAAATGGACCATACAATCCTTGGTGACCGCAAAAACATAAGCTCACCAGTCAAACATACTTCAAGGTCAACGATCCACTTAGGGTATCCAAGCAAACCCTCAACTCATCATGACATGTCACCACGTCAAACCAATATGAAACAAGGTGCCCCAAAGCACTAATTTCTCCAACATGATGTTAGAATATGTGAGGCACAACAAGCACGTGACAAATCACAAGAAAAACCCTAGAAGTGGGTAAATTGCAATTAGGTTCAAAATAAGCACTTATGTGTAGAACTAGCTCAAACAACATTCAGACTGAACCAAATTGAATACATGGGCTCATCACATGTTATCAAAGAACATCATGAGGTTCCTTTAAGGTTCTAAGAATCTAATTATGCTAAGAAAGCATGATCAACCAGAAATCAAGGTCAGGGGCCCTATACTGGTAATCGACCAGATACACCAATCGTGCCATCATGGTTGAAGAAGATAGAAGATATGTCATGATGCCAAGCCACCTATTAGGCTCCATGTAGACTAGCTTCACCTCAACAATAATAGACCTACACGCAACCATGAAAGGGTTATGCATATGTTCCTTCAACCCCTCTAGTCACTTCAGGAACAGATCACCCGCAGTCCGACGGTGGAAGCATCAAGACACCAAAACCTAGAAGATGAATTAGGATTGGTCATAGACAAAAATAGACTAGAAGGAGAATACATGGTTGGCTACGCAGTGATCTAAAATATGATTTCCAGTACCCATATAACATGTTTTATCGATCAGTAACAGGTTAGCTCCATCACCTTTCATTTAAAGCATATGGTCTTAAGCTTTACAGGATGATAGCACACGCCATTAGAGAAAATACTTTTAGCATCTTATACTAATGAGATTGCTACACATAACGAGTGATCATTCAATTTCTATATTATATCATGATAAAGTGTCAAGCATATACATATTGTATATTCAGTAGGCTCATGTCATGTGTACCTAGTGTTATGTAAGATTACTCATAACAAAAAGATGGACAATCTAGATCTGAGTCTCCAATAAAATGAAGTATTCAACCACCGCAAAAATTGATTTAGCATATGTATACTAACATTGTACATACCCTAAGGATGACCTAATACATATAATACTAATGATATTTTAGATAATAATGGGAATGATATAAGGTTAAAACCTAGTTATAATTATAATTCAAAAATAATATATAAATTTGGATCATGCCAATATATGCATAGTAGTTGTATAGAAAATTTGAACTGCCAATGATTATGATAACTATATAAGCATTGCCATGAACTTAAACCCTAAATATTTCTAAGGGCATCTAGATAAATATTGTCTTATAAGTTAAACATATTAAACCCCTAATTTCTAAATGGAAATATCTTATCAGTAGGAGGATCATATTTAAGTAACCAATATATGAAAAATGTGATATACGTTAATATGTAATATGCATCATATATACTCAAATTAGCATATAGAATTATCATGGTAGAAAAATATGAAATATTGATATTGTGGAAAACCTAGTCATGAATAACAAAGTAAAAGTGAATACCAATTGATTCTAAACCATATAATGACAATTATTCTTCTATCTCATTGTTTGATTAAATTATTGGAGCTGAATACTTGGAACTCACAAGTTTGCATACTTTGATCTAAAGGTACAAAATTTCTGTTCCTGTTTGGAAATCTATTTACCTCATTTATTGATGCATGACTAAATAGGTTGGTTGGCCAAAAATTTATTTTGTACCTTAGTGTACCCCTTTGAAAGGCCACCAACACTTAGTCCTGGAAAATAGTAGCACAATGTTTAAATGTCAAAATAGGGTAGGTTGGTGCCCCTAGTTGAGTGGAATTACACTTCCACGCCTGTACATAGAGCTAAAGGACATAGGGTCCCTTAGTATACTAGGAATTTCGGTTAGTGTGTTGTAGTTCTCTATAGGAGAGAATACATGGATTCCCTGACAACTAAACATTGATTGTGCTATCTGTTAAAAATTACTAGTAAAAAATTGGATATTTTATTGTATTGAATTTGAAATCCTATTGTTACCTTTTGATACTTGGATATATTATTTATTCATGTGCATAAATAGTCATTAAAATGCTTGTAGACAGGTTCATATTTTTCTACTTACAAAATGTCGATTTTGTACCAACTTTGCTAACCTATGTTTCCCTTCTCGGGGTCCATGTGTGGTTTGTTCCGTTTGAGAACTCATGGGCAGGTGATCAATATGACCTAGAAGAGACCTGCAAGAGTTTTCTCTTGTTGAATAATAGATAGGAAACTAATGCCTAATTTTGTAATGTTATGTAAAGCTTCCACAACTCGTATGTTAATCATAATTGTAAAAGGATTTGTTTTTTTATGCATTTTTTTAATATTTGATCGTAAGGATCAGGTCTTTACAAGTGTACTAACAACCTTGTCAACAATGAAATGGTTTGAATCTATAATGTGTCGCTTCTTTTTGATAATTTGCTACAAGAACTTCCCATATGCTGAAATATACTCAAGAACCTACACCAAGGAAAGGTTGATGTGGAGTTTGTGAAAAATATTCAGGAATTCTTAGAATATCTCATCTTTGTTCTTTGACTTTAGTTTATCCATGGTGTGAGTCTTGACTATGTGAATTATGAATGGAGGCAGTGAGACGGGATGCCTATATATATATATATATATATATATATATATATATATATATATATATATATATATATATATATATATATATATATATATATATATATATATATATATATATATATATATATATATATATATATATATATATATATATATATATATACATATATATATAGATAGATAGATAGATACATACATATATATATATAGAGAGAGAGAGAGTCAGGCTAGAATACACTCAAGTGTACAGATCACGCCATACACCTCAATGGTGTCTGCCTATCTAGACCTTGTCTTTCCAAAATCCAATCCATTGATCTTCATGGTTACAATAATAATAGGTCACATACAAAATTTGAGCTCATTTGGATGAGTGTAAGTCCCTCATTCAAGGACAACAAAATCAATGCACAAAACTAATTTGAAATGCATGATTCTTTCCTCCTTTAAATGCACGACCTATAAGTGTCCAAATGAGCTGGAATTTATTATACAGTATGCTCTTAAGATATTTAAGAAGATCAACGGTTTATATTTTCCAAAAAGTTACCACATCTTTAAAAATGACTGAGGTGTACGGTGCCTGCGATACACTCGAGTGTACACTAGCCTGACTCTATATACATATATATACATATATATATATATATATATATATATATGTGTGTGTGTGTGTGTGTGTGTGTGTGTGTGTGTGTGTGTGTGTGTGTGTGTGTGTGTGTGTGTATTTGGGTATATATTTTTATACATGTGTATGTATATGTATATATAAATAATATGCACACTTTTCATTAAGTGTAATATGTATATACAAATATTAACTATATATATAAATAAATATGCTAGCAAGGAATATGTTGCTTGGTAGAGTAAATAGTCAAAAAATAGTATAATGTGATGGTGAAGTAACAATGTCGATGCTTAGTAGAGCAATTCAAAAAATAAAGAGATCATGTGAAATAGCACAGCATGATGGCTACTTGGTAGTGCAATTACGAGGGAAATGGGATAACATGATGGTTGAGCAGTAAATTATAAATCATTAATTTGCAAGTATTGCAAGTATTGTTATGAATCTCAAATGGAACTGAATATATCAGTATTGATGCAAACCCTATATAATGTTTAATTTTTATTAGTAAAGATTTATTGAGTCAATAAAAATAGATTGAAATTTCTAGTTAGACAATGTGAGATCAGTCCTATAATGCTTCTTTGGTCAGACCCTACTAAAAGATCCTTACATGGAAATAGATCTCATTTCTAGGTTGCTTTCATGATGCAATCCTTCATGGGTTAGGAGATCTGGTAGTGAAACTAACTACCTAGATTTCTCCAATCACTTGATAGCAAAATCATTGCACATGCATAGTAAGAATGGTAGAACCAATGATTAAATCAAAATCATCTTGTTTTTCAAGGTCTAGTTACAAATTTATAGATGTTGTTGGATAAAGTAATGGAAAAGAAATGACTCCAATCACTACGAGATGAGGTGATTGAGGTGAGTAATAAAGTAGTCTGAAAACAATTGAGAGATTATTGGTGTTATTATTTGCCTATGGTTTACCTAACATTTCAAACCAGCCAGTGGCGGTTGAAGACATCTAGTACACTACAACTTAAGAATAAATTGCTTTTAAGATCCAAAGATTTGCATTTAAGTTATATCATGTTTTTTAATGAAATACCACTCTGATGTTTAGACCATTTCTCACTATTTGTCTACTCACTAGCTAGTCTCAAAAATTACTTGGTTATTTACTTAATAGAAAGACATGTTTTACCCCATATGAAAAATCAAATCCTTTAGTGGACCCTTTTTCCTCAAGGGCACCAAGAAGAATAGACACATAGGCACTCCTAGGTGTTATATATATATATATATATATATATATATATATATATATATATATCATATATATATATATATCAAAATTGTTCCATCGGAGGTCAGGGGTGGGGGGCTCTTTGGCGACTTGATTTAGATCTCGAGTCTCGTGTGGTAAAGAGATCTTTCTTTTGATCCTGTCGGGAGAAATGATGCATTTCCATAGAGAGAAAGGGAAAGGAGTGATGGATGCGTGAGGCCATGACGTCAGACGGGGAATGTGGGCTCCGATCTCCAAACCACGAATTAATCCCGATTTAATCATGTGCGAAAGCAATCGGTAAACAGCGGAAGACAAAATCACGGGAAATTAAAACTTTTCGAGACAAGAGCCTGAAACCACAAATCTTTTCCATAGAAAAAGGATTTAACTGTTTACATCACTGACAATTACTTCTTGAGTAATTATATACAACATGATACCAAAACTCTCAAGAATTCATACTCCAAAACACTCCAGGACCTGAGAGTACAGAGGACACATAGGACTTGACTCTAACTACACCATGAAGCAGGCTAGATCTCCACCTGAGATATTTACTGCTCCTGATGCTGCTGTTGCTGGGATTGTTCACCTGAGTTCTTGTTCCTTCGTCTTCGACGACCACCTAAAAAGTAGAAGTCTACGGGGTGAGACAATTATACATAATTGCCCCAGCGAGAGTTATAACTCTCCACTAGGCTTTATAAGCAAAGCAAGGAATAACTAAAGCAATAAGAGCCTTCAAGATATTCACTGGCAGTTCTGATGATAAGCAAGAGTTCCATCAATATTAAAATATGATAACATCTATGCTATTCAAGGTAACATCAATCAAATAACTCGTAATTAACTCTAACAGATATACTACGTTGTTGTTTATGTTTTTCAAACATTATTATGCCCTGTGGAGATGAGGCATACCACTCATACTCCAACTGATCGCTAAGAAGTCACATCAGTATCATACATAGGTCATTAAGAGAGCCGGATTCTTATGACCTCATCTTCCTCAGTCAGTTAGAGGATTGATTGTTTGACATCTGGCGGGATGTCTTTATAATAGCTCACCAGGGTACTCTGGTCCTTCGCTATTTTTAGAGTTACAGTGGCATTCTGTACTCTCTTCGCTATCGGAAGATTTCTTGTTTATCTTTCACCGATACGGTATTTGTGTCTTTAAGGGAGTGTAGATATACATCTCACCTTTAGGACTTTATGGTGGGGTCTGATGGACTACTAGAATCTACATCATCCTCTCACCTTTTCTTTTATAGTGAAGGTATGACGGACTACAAGAATCTACATCAAATACCTACACTAGGATGTAAGGTTCTACACATCCATGTACCCCACATACTCAAAAGTATGTGCTCCAGGAGTTCCCTTAGGAAGACCTGTTTCACCATCATTTAGACAACTGACAATGATGGATCTATGATCAGGGCTCTACATTTCACTTGATTAGTTAGGTACATTCAGTATTCCAATCATCATACAGTAACACAGCTATATATGAGAATACAAAATGTAACAGGCCTAACTTATCACAATTATCAGATATTCATCTCAAGTCATCTGTCAAGCATGACCTTAATAACATTTATGGCTCTTACAGCCCATAAATCACAAAGGATGTCACTTAGCAGTGCATCAAGATGGTTCACTATTCATAAAGCATAAGACATGCCTTCAATGAATATAACATGGTAGCATGGGGGTTGCTTCCATAGCTGCACCTTGGTGCTCAAGCTTGGGAAATCCCTCAAACTTCGTCATAGACATCCCCATGATGTCTTAACATCAAAAGAACATCTTACCTTGTGAATTTTGCAAGTTCAACCCTTAGACTGGGTAATTTGCACATAAGCCCCTGCATACAACATAATGCTACAACTTTATGCAAAAGGAGCAAAATATGAAAGTAAATGTCCCTGAGGGACTTAATTACATGCCAGGGAGTGTTCACAAGTGTATTATTACATATTTAGGCAAAACTTCTAGGGTTAGCTCATAACCCAGGTCAGGGGTGTTACAAATCATAAACCCCTAACAAGGATTTCGTCCCCGAAATCATAGAAAGAAAAGGGGAATGCAGATATGTTTATTTTAAGAACATAAACCCCTAACAAGGGATGTTCTTAAAATTCTATCCTTACATAAGAACATAAACCCCTAACAAGGGTTGTTCTTATCATTCTTAATTTAGTATTACTTACTCATATTGTCAAAACTGTATATCTCTTTGGATTGTGTCAGATTGTCTACTTGCTTAGAGTAATCAAAAGATAACATTTAGGAGTTTCCATATTTACCTTATCATCAGTAATTGTATACCTGGCCAGGGTATATGATTACTGAAGTAAGAAAATATGTACTTACATTTTTCTTGTTCCTTCTCTTTTATAAGTAAGCATGTCAAGGTAATAGACCCACTCATCAGAGTTTCAAACAACAGCTACCTGCCTTATGACTAAATGCCATGATGCAGTTAGAAATCACTCTTCGAGTGATGAAAGAGCGCGTAGCACCCGGGTCAAACAAAACAGATACTATACAAGTTTTGGACATATCAGAATATAAAAGTTCCATCTGACCTGTCTCCACTTGTGGATCTTCCACTACTTCAGGTGAGTTTATAGCATAGAACCTTGCTATAGGCTGTTGTTGAGGTGGTGATGATGATCCGGCTTGGGACGCTTGCCCGCGTCCTCGACCTGCCCCTTGAGATTGTCCTCTCTGTGATCCCTGATGTTCTTGTCTCGGAGGCTGAGTCACACTGACAGGCTTAGACCAGCAGTCCTTCATCAAATGTCCCACCTTATCACAATTGTAACATCTTCTTTCTTGTGGCCTTGGTGGTCCAGTAACGGACATTGATGCAGAGCTGTGAGTCTTCTGGGGTAGTTGTCCTTGCTCTCTACCTCCACTTGGAGACCACTCAGCCTGAGGACTAGATCTAGATGGTGGAGGGTTAGGTGCAGAGGATCTAGGCTGCTTAGAGTCCCTAGATGAAGAACCCTGGAACTGTGGATATCGTTTTTGAGTCTGCCTCTTCTCAACCACAGATTTCTCTATTCTTCGGACTGACTCAACGAAGGTAGAGAATCTTTCGCGGTTCTCTAAGGTAGACACAGGGGTTGACATGTCAGCATTCAAACCTCTTTCGAATCTTCTGATCCTTTCCTCCTCTGTGGCAGCCATATGCGGACAAAATCGCAATAGCTCCATAAACTTAGCTTCATACTCACTGATGTTCATCATGCCTTGCCTTAATCTCTCAAACTGAGAGATTTTCTCGTCTAGGAAGGTCTTTGGGAAATATCTATTAACAAATTCCCGCCGAAAATCTTCCCACGAGATCTCTATTCCAGGTCTCTTCTGCTCTTCCATGGTCCACCAGTGACCAGCACTTCCTTTGAGGAGATAGACAGCATGTCTAACCTTCTCAACTCCAGGGATATGGAGGATCCTGAAAGCTTTCTCTAACTCAGTCAACCACAGATCAGCATCTGCGGGGTCAGCAGTCCCGTGGTACTCAGTAGCTCCGACACGACGCAGTCGCTCGAAAGTCTTCCCGATACCTTGACCTTCTGGTTGGACAGGTGCCCTGGGAACAGGCATCGGCATCCTGTCGGTTATGTGGGTCATAGCAGCCATGAACTGCCCGAACATCGCCTGAACCACCGGGTTACCCAAGTCAGCTGGGTTAAACTGGGGTGGCTCTCTAGGTTGTTCTGGTACAGGCTGCTCTATCTCAAGTATTCCTGCACCGCCTTGAGGTGCATTAGAACTACCTTCAGCCATGTTCTCATCATGTGGCTCAGACATCCTTAAGTATCTTCTTCTCCTGAGGAGCAGAAGATTCTATTAGATAAGGAAGGAATACTAAAGACAGACTCAACTTCCTAAGTCCTATGCCTCTGTAGACTCGGCGAACCTGGAGCTCTGATACCACTTAATTGTGGGCTCCGATCTCCAAACCACGAATTAATCCCGATTTAATCATGTGCGGAAGCAATCGGTAAACAGCGGAAGACAAAATCACGGGAAATTAAAACTTTTCGAGACAAGAGCCTGAAACCACAAATCTTTTCCATAGAAAAAGGATTTAACTGTTTACATCACTGACAATTACTTCTTGAGTAATTATATACAACATGATACCAAAACTCTCAAGAATTCATACTCCAAAACACTCCAGGACCTGAGAGTACAGAGGACACATAGGACTTGACTCTAACTACACCATGAAGCAGGCTAGATCTCCACCTGAGATATTTACTGCTCCTGATGCTGCTGTTGCTGGGATTGTTCACCTGAGTTCTTGTTCCTTCGTCTTCGACGACCACCTAAAAAGTAGAAGTCTACGGGGTGAGACAATTATACATAATTGCCCCAGCGAGAGTTATAACTCTCCACTAGGCTTTATAAGCAAAGCAAGGAATAACTAAAGCAATAAGAGCCTTCAAGATATTCACTGGCAGTTCTGATGATAAGCAAGAGTTCCATCAATATTAAAATATGATAACATCTATGCTATTCAAGGTAACATCAATCAAATAACTCGTAATTAACTCTAACAGATATACTACGCTGTTGTTTATGTTTTTCAAACATTATTATGCCCTGTGGAGATGAGGCATACCACTCATACTCCAACTGATCGCTAAGAAGTCACATCAGTATCATACATAGGTCATTAAGAGAGCCGGATTCTTATGACCTCATCTTCCTCAGTCAGTTAGAGGATTGATTGTTTGACATCTGGCGGGATGTCTTTATAATAGCTCACCAGGGTACTCTGGTCCTTCGCTATTTTTAGAGTTACAGTGGCATTCTGTACTCTCTTCGCTATCGGAAGATTTCTTGTTTATCTTTCACCGATACGGTATTTGTGTCTTTAAGGGAGTGTAGATATACATCTCACCTTTAGGACTTTATGGTGGGGTCTGATGGACTACTAGAATCTACATCATCCTCTCACCTTTTCTTTTATAGTGAAGGTATGACGGGCTACAAGAATCTACATCAAATACCTACACTAGGATGTAAGGTTCTACACATCCATGTACCCCACATACTCAAAAGTATGTGCTCCAGGAGTTCCCTTAGGAAGACCTGTTTCACCATCATTTAGACAACTGACAATGATGGATCTATGATCAGGGCTCTACATTTCACTTGATTAGTTAGGTACATTCAGTATTCCAATCATCATACAGTAACACAGCTATATATGAGAATACAAAATGTAACAGGCCTAACTTATCACAATTATCAGATATTCATCTCAAGTCATCTGTCAAGCATGACCTTAATAACATTTATGGCTCTTACAGCCCATAAATCACAAAGGATGTCACTTAGCAGTGCATCAAGATGGTTCACTATTCATAAAGCATAAGACATGCCTTCAATGAATATAACATGGTATTCCATACCTGGGTGTGACCATCATCTCATAACAACCTACATGGTTAACTCAACAGATAATAGTAACAATTCAGTAAATAGGGATACATTCCCAATCAGGGTTTCACTTGGTTTCACCCTCAACTAGGGTTTCACATGGAATCACCCTCAATTAGGGTTCCACATAGGATCACCTTCAATTAGGGTTCCACTCAATAGCCCTTACAATTAAGGTTTACTATTCATCTTTTATGTCTTCACCCTAAAATTAGGGTTTACTATTCACTCCAAGGTGATTTGTACTCATTACATCATCATGTAAGAGAAACATCATCATTAAGACCCTTAATTATCATTAAGATCCATTAGATGTCATAATTAGGGTTTCCATGACCTCACATAGGTGGTTCATTCCCTAATCATACACATTCATGTGAAAATGAAGTATCTTACTAAAGTTTCCTTCTAAAAAGGGCTCTTTCTCTCTCTAGGATACTTTCTCTCTCTAGAAACACTTTCTCTCTCCTCTCACTAGTAGATGGTGGCAACACCACTCTAGATTAGGCTGAGACAATTCTCCATTGACTGATATGAGCCAAGGAATCAACATCATGTGATTAGGGTTTGATTAGATTAGGGTTTTACCCCTTTAGACCCCTCGAGGGTATTTTGGTAATTTGCCACATGATCACCATCATGGGTTAACTCACTAATCACATAGTCCCTTAATGACCTGGATTACCATTAGGGTTTAGATGGAGTCATCATTAAGCCATTGGCACCATCAAATGGTTAAGCATAAATCACCACAATCTCCAAGTGGTTTCCAACCTTCAAACGATCTCAACCATCCAAACGGTCTTGAGACCGTTTGATCCTCAAACGGTCTTGAGACCGTTTGGAGGTGAGGACCATTTGGGAAGTTTGACTTCCAAACCGTTTGGAGCCTCACACGGTTTGAGGTCGTTTGGACCAAACGACCTTGAGGTCGTTTGAGCTCAAACGGTCTTGAGGTCGTTTGAGCCCAAACGGTCTTGAGACCGTTTGGTCTCAAACGGTCTTGAGACCGTTTGGGTCCAAACGGTCTTGAGACCGTTTGGCCCAAATGGCTCAAACCGTTTGGACCTCCAAAAGGGTTCAAAGATCACCAATGTTTATGGATAAGTGTGTTGAAGCCCTTAATTGGTTAAAGCTATGCTAACCACTTATAAATTGAATCAATTAGGGTTAGCCCTAACCTTTTAGACATCCAATTGACCCTTAATTGCAACCCAATTAGGGTTCAACCGTTCTCAAATAGAGTTTTAAATTGATTGGTCATCAATGTTCAACAGTGTGAATCAATTCAAGGTTGAACCTATCAATTGACCTCCGATTGGGCCCAAACTTGGCCCAAACGGTCTTAAGGTCGTTTGGACATCATCCAAACGGTCTTGAGACCGTTTGCCCAAAGTTTGACCAAGATCCAAACCGTTTTGACTCAGGTTGAAGTCCAATTAGGTCAAAATCAGCACTTTTCAATCAATGCATCAATTTCCTACAATTGGACCCTCAAACCACTAGATTAACTCAACCCTAGACCTTCAAACGGTCTTGGGTTGTGCCCAAACGGTCTTAGGACCGTTTGGAGGAATTCCCAAACGGTCTTGAGACCGTTTGGGTCCTTCAACCCAAGACTCAACAAGATCTATATGATAAATCAGCACTTTTTCACCCGATTAGGGTTCCATGTTGAAGTGCCTTCAACTTCCAATTGGTTAAGAATTAGACTTTGATTCTTTGCAGAGATGAAATTCAACCTGTTGGAAACAGACCCTCAAACGGTCGTCCCTTGGTCAACGCCCTCAAACGGTCTTGAGACCGTTTCAATCCAAACGGTCTTGCAAGACCGTTTGGGAGCAAACGGTCTTGAGACCGTTTGGACCAAAAGGGTCCAAGACCGTTTGGAAAAGCAACATAGGGAATCACGTCCCTCATCTTCAACCTCTTGCAAGGTCGGTTTCTCCACTGGTTTGCTTGCAATCGTGCAAGAAAGAAGGGAGGTAGAAGGAGATTCTACTAGCAAATTTGCAAGAATCAAAGCATAATTATAAAGCACAAGTTCAGAGTTATAAAACCCGCCTCAAGTTTGATCCTAAAGCTCCAAGACTCTGAAGTCCAAGCTCTAATGGCGTCCTTGAGCTTCCTCAACTCGATCAGGGATGAAAACTCCAAGGAATCGAAGCTTTGGTTGGCTAGAACAAGGAGACTAGTTAAGCTAACCATGAAACCAACCCTAGAAAGTAAAATCCACCATGAATTCGAGCTAGAAGGGGAGTTTCTTACCTAGAGAAAGCTATTTCGTCTCCCTGTTCTCCAGAGCAAGTTCTTGGCCGTTTGAGAAAGAAGAGAAGTGAATGAAACAGGGAAAGATCGTTTGCTCGTTTACAAAGGAGATAGCTTTTATAGCTTAAGCCTATTTCTTACTACAAGGACCTTTCAAAACCAAAAATTCACATCTAGGTCCCTCCTTGATCAAGGGCACGCCCAAGCCCATCTAATCTCATGCAAAGATCAAGGAAACTCAAGATCTAAAGATATAGGAATCCAACCTTCCACTAGGTACATACATGAAAGGGTTTTGTACCCCTTTTAGGTGATTTCTATCACAAGGATCATTCTCCTCATCTGATTAGTGAATGATGTATCTCTTTCATCATTTCTACTCTAAATGATGACAAGAGTCATTAGAGATGTTCTAGATGGTGAAAATTACAAATTGGACCCCTCCATTTGGGTAAATCGCACTTTACCCCAAATTAGGGTTTCTGAGCATGGGGGTTGCTTCCATAGCTGCACCTTGGTGCTCAAGCTTGGGAAATCCCTCAAACTTCGTCATAGACATCCCCATGATGTCTTAACATCAAAAGAACATCTTACCTTGTGAATTTTGCAAGTTCAACCCTTAGACTGGGTAATTTGCACATAAGCCCCTGCATACAACATAATGCTACAACTTTATGCAAAAGGAGCAAAATATGAAAGTAAATGTCCCTGAGGGACTTAATTACATGCCAGGGAGTGTTCACAAGTGTATTATTACATATTTAGGCAAAACTTCTAGGGTTAGCTCATAACCCAGGTCAGGGGTGTTATAGGGAAGTCTGGGGGCTCCGAAATTGTACTATTTTTCCTTGAAGGGTCGCCTCTGTGGTCGGTCTATACTCCTCTTGGCCACTCTTCGCTTTGTCCCACTACTTTGTGGTCTGGACTGCGATAGGAGCGGAAGTTCTTTGGAAGTCTCTCGTCAAAAAAGAAAAGAATCATAAATCAAATATGACAAGAAAAAATGGCAATCAAAATGTGTATTTGTGTATATATTTTTATATATGTGTATGTATATGTCTATATAAATAATCTGCACACTTTTTTATTAAGTGTAATATGGATGCTTAGTAGAGCAATTCAAAAAAAACAAAGAGATCATGTGAAATAGCACAGCATGATGGCTAATTGGTAGTGCAATTACGAGGGAAATGGGATAACATGATGGTTGAGCAGTAAATTAAAATCATTAATTTGCAAGTTTTGTTTTGTTCGATTGAGCAAAAGTTAGAAAACAAAAAAAGTGAAACGTGAAATAGGGGATAGCAACAATCGTTCTGCTTGTTGAACCATGAAGAGAAAAAGGAAAAATAAAATTCTAATTGAAGAATAACAACACTTAACAAAAACAATCAGTAAAAAGTCCAGGGAGATGGAAAGGAAAGATAGAAGAAGAAAAATCCATTAACTAGGCCCAACGACCACATAGGTTGCCGCCCTGACTGCTTAATTAGGTTAGGCGTCATGACTTGGAAACTATGCTACGTAATGAAATAAATCATGGAACAGCATTTGATGACATCTAATGCCAATGCCCTATAATAAGAAGTTCTTTAACTTTTCAATTTTCCTGCTTATGAAGTTTTGCCCCAAAATCCCTCGATTCAATTGTGGAAAAGCTACAGCACGTTTGCATTATCAAATATGCGAACATCATTCTCAATTGTAGAGTAGTTAGGTATAATTTCTTATTTCAACTTCCTCGCTTCTTTTTAGCAGTTTGGCTCACCTCATTAGCAGTATAATTTAGGGAAAAAGGGGTTTGTTTTACTTAACAACACACCTCATACACCACCATTATTAAGTTTAAATATCATCTAGATATATCTCAAACATTCATAGTAGGCAGCACACCTTCGTTTTCTCCAAGATATCAGTTTATATATTGCACCAAAACCCAACGATCAGTGTCCAGTTTCTCCACAGTTGCATGCCCACAGTGTTCAGCCGCAGAAATGCGTCATGATTATGATATTAGTTTATTGTAATGTGGGTTTAGTTGTCTTGGTCCATTGGGATTGACTTTGTTTTTTTGTTCTTGTCTCCTCTCCTATATATAAGTGGGGAGTTTTCTGTTTTATAATATCCCATTAGCTTCATTTTATTTTCCACATAATATCAAGCATTGTTCTTAATTTTATAGAGAGAGAGAAAAAAAACTTCGGCCTGCGAGTGACTGTCATTCCTTCTCTAATTGACGGATCGTCAAGCATCATCCTAATTCTATGGTCATCTTCAACCTTTTTCTTTCATAAAAACTCATGGTGTTGCATCTACCACCCCTATTATCCTGAGCAGGTTGTGTCGCTCACAACATCAAAGTCGACCTTGATCATCACCTTGAAGTATATGTCCACGATGTAGTTGATCCTCCCTGTCGGCTCCTTTGCTCGTTGCCGTCTCAACCTGAATTCACAACCACCACATCCGTCCAAGAGAGCATGTGAGCCTCGGTCTTCTTGGAGCCCGTACCAAGGCCTAGGCCTCGGTCAAAATGTGATGTCACAATCACGAAGCTGGTCGGTGCTAAGGCCCTGTTTGGTAGGGTGTAATAGGTGTGAATTGAGTGAATTAAAATGTGTGGAAAACAAATGTGTATAGTTAGAACCACAAAGATTTTATTTGGTATGATGTGATCCAAATCAAGAAAATTGATCTCATCTATTTGGTATATAGTTCTGGAAAGTATTGGCGTCAAAACGTAGCAGCTGCGTTTTGTTAGAAATAGCCACGATAGGCTGTATAATGGTCCACCGGAACGAAGCAACCATCACAGCTGGTGGCCCCCACGAAAATAGCATGTTCGGTTTTATGGTAGAATGTCGTCAGTCGCACAGCAGTAACAGATACAGGAACTAACTACACCCGACCACCCCTTTTCTCGGCGCGGAACCTTTTCCTGTATTTTGAGCAGAATCAGGTAGTTGAGTGTTGTTTCAAAACAACAAACTGCATTGTATTACACCCTACCAAATAATTACAAAGCAGGAAATGGTGACACTCAAACTTAACACTTTTATATTACACCCTACCAAACAGGGCCTAAGGAGCTCTCCAATCTGCCCGAGGGCGTGAAGAGTCATGGAGCCCGTGCCCGACTTTACCTGTTCCACGGCCTTGTACACGAAGATTCCTTCGAGGTTTCTTCTCATTTTTCTGTTCCTCCCGCCTTCGTCACACAATCTACGTGCAACGGAACTAAAATTGAGCAAGAAACCGAAGTCCGCTCTTAACATACGTCAACAACTTCTATAGCAACAGCCATGACAACAGCCTCTACCTCCAACCTAACTAACACCAGGCACCAGCAACACCAACAATGCGCTCGCCCAGTTCTTGATCGGGTATGCATACCCGGCAAGCCCATCGCAGCATTCCTCTTCGATGCATTAATGTTTGGTAAAGCGGCCGCGAGGTCAGCGTACGCATGCGGGCAGATTAACTGTCAAACTGAAGCAACGGTTGTTTCTTTACGGAGGTCAGAATCTCACCGCGTGAAATTGCTGCGGTGCATTGTCGGCAATGCGTTCTGTTGCTGTACGGAATGGAACACATAAGACCCCTTCATCTGGTGACCATAACCTCCAGATGCAATGCCGTCCAACCATCATTTGTGACTGCCCGTCGAACGCACAACATGTATTGCTAATCAGATTTAATTTTTGACCTAAGTGGGGTTTCGCACTCAAGCCATTTTGGGTCACCAAAGATTCACTTATTTTTGTATCCGGATATGTCTAATTTAATCATCAGCACATCCAAAGGCGGAACCGTTGCAGGAGCCGGTAAAATTCCAAAGAATATTAAGATATAATAATTTTGTAATAGATATAAGGAGGGGAGAGAGAGAGAGAGGAGGGGAGAGAAGGAGAGTCATGTTAGAATACACTCGAGTGCACATATCATACTGTACATCCCAATAAAAAATATATATTAATGAATACACATACCTTTACTTAGATATAATATCCTTATTTTAAATTTTTTGGAGGGGTCGTGGCCCTCGCTTGCCCCCTGGCTCCCTGATTGAGTACACAACTCGCAACGATATCGGGGGCATATTAGACACAAAATATCACGTGCTAGTTTACAAAACACCAAAAAGAGAATGGGCACCATACTATTTTTTTCTTCTCTATATCGTTCCACAGACATACATGGGTGAGTGACTTTATTTGAATTAGGATTCTTCTAAGTTGCATATCAAATTGTATACACTAATATAATTTTTACTTTTACTACCATAAATATATGTCGGTAGTGCTTTGTTCTTTCTACATGCGTAGTGTTTTATTTTTGTACCATTGTTTACACATCCATTCTCTATTAGTATCTATGCCTTTCCATCCCAACCAATCCTTTTTGTGGTTAGTGTGAGGAAAATAGAGATTGATGATAGAGAAGAGACAAGATGGAAGAAAGAAGATGAAGAGGATTGAAGTCTTTCGACCATATTTCTACATATTTATCCCGATTGTTGACGCTAATAGCGCAATTTTCTATGGTCGCGTCTCAAACATGTGTCCATCATCAATAGCATAATATTCCTACAATCATGCTCCTATCACAACTATTGCACATTATTCTGGTGTTGCTGTTTAACTACTTCGACATTAATAATGACTCAGATGACTTCGAACATATTCTCCAATATCTATTGCTTTATATGCTTACTAAAGATTCTAATGTTCATTCATGATGACTCATATTGGTATGTTAATCATCAAATCAATTCTAAAGATAGTACATCCTATTGTTATTACTTTTGCATTAGTATTACCTTCATCGGAGAATAAAATAGACCACTTACTATCTACTCTTCACCACTAGTGTCAAAATACATCAATTGTTACATTAATCAATTTAATATGAGCTACCTTATCTTTTACATATATTGGCAAGGTAGACATGTTTCAAGCATGCTCTAACTTCAAATAAAATATTTTATTATTTCATTTACAATATGGGTAGTTGTCTCGATCCTATTATGATTGAATTGGTTATTATACTTGCTTGCCTCCCGTCTTCTGTATAAGAGGGGAGTTCGCCATTAATTAATAAGAAACGTCTCATTTATCTTATTTTCCAAACACGTCATTTCATTGAACTCAGTGACAAGATGACAAATTTAACTAAAAGTCGTGTAAATTTAACAAAGGGGAAAAGACATGTACCAAATCTGTTCTATACTTGCAATCATTTGGCATCCATCCAAAATTAACACAAAACTCAACCATTGAGTTTATGTTCAAATCAATAAATCTGAATTATATTGAACTCAAAGCAAAAAAAAAAACTCCTTTAGTTCCTCAAGCTATTAGAGTCGCGTATAACTCTAATCACTCTCAGCGAAAGAATACACATCATCCAAAGCAACGAATCATTATTTTAATGTTCTGATCCAATTTGCATTGATATTCCATGTTTGGATAAGATCTCTACAACCACAACGCTTAAACAACAATTATATATAAAATGTGATGTCAATGGAGTTGTGAGAAAACATGGACCCACACCAAATTGTACTGAGGTATGTTCTGGCATTTTTTAGGATGTGGCACGGTGATATAATTAACACAAGAACACGATTTGACTAATAATAAAATGCAAAGTTTCTAGTTTACAATGAGTGTGGCCTTCCAGGAAAACTACTGGCCATCAAAGCAGAATGCGGACTATATCTCCCCCTTCCTAGCAAACTGAACAACTGCATAGTATAGGCATGGTAACAAAGTTCCTGGCTGCCAAGAAAGCACGCATTCTATATATTAGAACTTCCCATTTCGCAGCTGCAGACATAACATAATTGGCACCAACTAGTATTGTCATGAACTGACAACAAGCATCAGGCGTAGTAATTCAAGCTCGCCTTCTTCTTGGCCTGAACCTGGATGATTCCTTCATTGAAGTCTTCATGCGTGACCTGTGCATCATAATCATCAAGGTGTGTAAGGACTCAGTGGAGTGGATAACAATCTTAAAATAAATTTAAAAAAAGTGATAAGAATAAAAATCAGATTTGCTTGTCCAGGGAATCCAGCTTTTGCTATCATGTTAAAGTTGCAAGGACAAGTAGCAGAGGAAACTCAATCCGAAACCAAGAAAGAGAAGCACAAAAAGATGCTACGAAGAATAGAAGTCGGATTTGTTTATGCAGTGAATCCAAGTACAGTTTTTTACGTTAAAAATACTTTATCCTAGCTCAGTGACAAGCATAGGGGAAACATTGACCACATGAAAAGCTAATACGGATCAGATTTATTAGTAACCAATAGTCATAGTAAAGCTCAGTGACTTGCATAGGGGAAACATTGACCATATAAAAAGCTAATACGGATCAGATTTATCAGTAACCAATAGTCATAGAGAGAACAACTAAACGTAAGCAGTTTGCCTGCAATTTAGTTATTATTTACAATGACATTACTACACGCTAGTAGAAAAACCCCGTCCAAAATATGACCACCTCTTTGGGGAATTCCGTTCCTTAAGCTGTGGGTTAAGTGGAGATTCTCTCCAGGGGGATTGGCATGGTTTTCAGACCCAGCTTGGAGATCAACCCGGCAAAGCTGTTGGTTCACGGGTCTTTGGTTCAACCCCTGGGTTGATCCAGTTGTCCCGGTGACATCAGCATGACACCATAAACATAATACAATGATATTTACACATGTATATGTGTGTATTTACTAAACACTTATAGTTTATACATGTGTATAGATTTATAGAGATGTGTATCTATACTGTGTATGTTTATATATACTTATAATTTATATGTGTATAGAATTACATAGGTGTGTATATTAACTGTATATATACTTATACTTTATGCATGTGTATAGACTGATATGGGATTAAGAGAGGCATTCTCTCCCCCTCTCCAATACCCGTGATGGTCAAACGGGAAGGTGGTAAACCAAGGTGGCAGCTGGGATCCGTACCTGGGTCCCATTGTTAGGGAACACCGTACTTGACCACTTGAGCCACTCCTTATCGGTAGCTGGAATTTGCACCCAGGTGTATAGATTGATATACATGTGTGTGTATATGTATATGCATAATATGAAAGTATGAGATGATGAATTATGAAATATGAAACATGCAAAAATCATGGGCCTGTCCCTAAAGAAGCAAACCAACGGTTTTGCTATGCTGAAACCAAGTTTTAGATAACTTACATAAGTGAATATTTCAACATAAGGAATTGAGTGGAAGGTTTAAAATTATTAGCATGACCGTTGATGGAGGAAAAGTTAAAATCAGCAGAACAAATTCAGGCTTTTGGCCCAATTGCCTGTTCATCAGGTCTGCAGTTGAACCGTTCGAGTAAGTGGGTCAAAGCCTAGCCTTGGCCAAAAAGGGGTTTCAACCTCACCCAATCTGCTAAACTTTGAGGAATTGTGATTCAACCAGCTGAGTCAGTCGGTTTTTAACACACATTTCTAAGGAAAACGTGAAAGTGCAGACTTTTAGAGGAGGATGAAAGAATGTTTGAATTAAAGTTAAAACCAAAGAAAAACTTCTTATTAAAACAGTCACTAGCAAGGATGCAGTCTTGGAGGGATATAGGAAGTCTAGCTGAAGACGAAATTGATGGTGGTGGTGGTGATGATATGGAAGAAGTGCATACTCGCATATTGAAGACCCAATTGAAGATGAAGGTGATATTAAAGAAGATGGGGACCAGAAACTATAATGAAATTCTTTTAAGTTCTGGAGTGTCTTAGGAGCACAAAACGTCTAAATATTCTTAATATAAGCTTGAAACAAAATTTCTTGTCCATCAATCTTCAGTTTTTGAAAGCATTTTCATCTAGGAGCTGTCATATGTCGTGTGTTTCTACTTTATTTTAGAACATTACTGCATATTGGCTTCAGTTATTGAAATCGTGCAACATTTTAATTCGAAATTCTGTGTGCTATACAATGACTTATGGTGTAACCGTGTAAGGTTTCTAAAGCCTAGTTATCTTATTATGTGCTTGAATTAATTGTGTTGCTGAATCCCATCTATTTCCTTTAATTTTTAAGTTTTAGGATATTATACAGTCTTATAAACCTCTTCAACCGATTCCACATAACAAAAATATACATACTTCGAATACGCAGCCATCAAAGCAAAGGACTCTCTTGGAAATTTGACAATAAGGCATTAGTTTTAAACAGACGGACCGTCCTAGTAAGAGTAGAGTATATGAGACCATCCCTGAGCGCACATCATCTTGTGGGGTTCTGGCAGTCCAAAAAGAATATTTTACTCTAATGGATCATCCCAATGAAAACAATTCTTAATATAGATTTAAAACTAACTTCATATCTGTTCGACTTTAAAATTTTTAAAGCACTTTCATTTTGTGAGTTATTATGTCGTGTGTGTTTGTACTTTATTTTGGAACATAAATGCATAATTACTGTTTAGTTTGACTTCACTTATTGAAATAGTATAGCATTTCAACTTACACTCTATAATCGTACAGATACTGATATACAATGCTTTATGGTGTAAGGCTTTTAAAGCTTAGTTGTCTTATGATGGTTTGGATTAATTATGTTGCTAAATTCCATAAACTCCCATTAATTTTCAGGTTGTATGACATTATAGATTGTTATAAACCTATTTTGAAGACTACATATAAATAGAAATATACATATTCTGAATAAGCGGATATCAAAGTAAAGAATATTCTTATATGGTTAACCTTATTTCTAGTATAGTACCTTATGATGTAAGAATTCTAAAGCTTAGTTATCTTAGTATATTTTGGGTTAGTTGTGTTGCTAAATTGAGAAAATTCTATATATTTCCATCAATTTTAGGATTTTAGGACATTATATAAAGTTGTAAACCTACCTAGGAGATCACATATAAATAGAAATATACATATTCTGAATAGGCAGACATCAAAGCAAAGTATATTTTTATATAGATGGGAACCTTATTTGTGTATGCACAACTTCCACCCAAGGTTTTAAAAAGCGCAAAGCGGGAAGCGTGCGGACGGAACCTTGTAGCCGATTAATCGTCAGGCGGGCGATTAAGCGGGGGCTTTTTAGAAAAGCGGATTTCCAATTCCTATAAACTTTTACGCAAAATTACATACATATGTATATAAATGCTATATTTTGGAAATTTCTATACATATCTAAACATTGTACAAGACAATATAAAACACCCAAATAGTTTATAACACAACTATACAACGATGATTGTATTTATATAATATAGTAAATAATATACTTGTCATAGATAAAGCACCCTGCACATAAAATAATAAGTGTATATACATGATGCAACAACAATTTTGTCACATATTTACATAGCTAAACAGTAAATAATAGACCTATCATAGCTAGCTTACAAAAATATTATTACATTTGCACATCATCAAATAGTCATACATTACAACAGTACATTTAATCAAAGTATGCATTCTAAATTAGATAATAGTTACCTATAATTTACTTGGATACATTGTTCGGAAAATCGGCCGCTTAGCCCGAATAATCGGCCGAATATTCCTTTTTGGGGGTCTACCGAACTGATTATCAATAATCGGCCTATAATCGGTAATCGGCCGATCGGGGGAATAATCGGCCGATTAATCGGCGATTTTCAAAATCAAATGCTAGTAATAATTTTTTTTTACATTAATTTTTTCTAATACTACTATTGGTCATTACAATTACATTCTCTTCTTCCAATTTACATATTTGGTCTTCTCCTCGTGTTTTCTCTATAAGTTTATAGTTAGTGTTTATTGAACTGATCCTTACTATTGATGTTTTCTTCTCTAAGTTCATCAATGTTTCTAATTACTTCTTAATGCAAGATTAGTCTATGACTTATCAATGTTTCTAATTACTTATCAATGTTTTTTCCCTAATTTCATCAATGTTTCAAGTTACTTATTAATGCAATATTAGTCTTATCACTTATCAATGTTTCTAATTACTTATTAATGCAATATTAGTCTATGACTTATCAATGTTTCTAATTACTTATTAATGCAATATTAGTTTATTACTTATCAACGTTTCTAATTACTTATTAATGTGATATTAGTCTATGACTTATCAATGTTTGTAATTACTTATCAAAGTTTTCTTCTCTAATTTCATCAATGTTTCAACTACTTATGAATGCAATATTAGTCTATTACTTATAAATGTTTCTAATTACTTATCATTGTCATTATTATATGGTCAATATATAATTTACATATCTTTATAATTAATATAAAAAAAATCAAAACCGATTAAAACCGAATATTCTCCCGCTTATACTCCCGCATACCGTATATACTCTATTCGGTACCCTCTCCGCCCGTACACCGATTACCGCTTTTCAGAACACTGCTTGGATACATCACAAAAATACCATATCACATACAAAGTATGCATTCTAAATTAGAACTAGGTATATCATAGAACATTTATGCTAGTTTAATATATTATAGTCGATACTAATCGAGGTATACAATGTACTTAATGTTATATGCTTACATCAGTTTTTTTTTAAAAAAAGCGGGCAAAAAGCGGAAAAAAAGTGGGAAAAAGCGGGTTAAGCGGGCAAAAAATGGCCGCTTTTCTCAAAACTTGTTAAGGGACGCTTAAGGGTTTTTTAGGCGGACAGCACCTTGTGGCGCTTAAGCGGCCGCCTAGGATGCTTTTTAAAACACTGCTTCCACCTAAAGCATTTTCATTTGGGAGTTGTTATATGTCTTGTGTATTTGTACTTCAGATTTAGAACATCACTGCATGTCTATTGTTTATTGACTTCAATTATATAACATTTCAACTTAGATTCGATATTTGTACATATACTAATATACAATGCCTTATGGTGTAAGGATTAAAAGCTTAGTTGTCTTATTGTGTTCTTAAATTAATTGTGCTGCTAAATATCATCTATTCCCATTAATTTTTGGGTTTTAGAACACTAGACAGTGTTATAAACCTACTTGGCATATTACATATATATAGAAATATACATATTTTATATAAGCAGCCATCAAAGCAACGGACGGCCTTGGAAATTTGACAATAAGGCATTAGTCTCAATCTGACTGAGCTTCCCAGAAAGAAGAGAGTATACAAGACCATCCATGAACACATCATCTTGTGCAGGCAAAAAAATGTCTGCTTGAGACGTCGTTTCGGTGGCATATAGAATTTTTGACAAATTTTGACAGAAATTTTGGCACATGCATTCCTAGCATTTCGACAACCAAATGATCGACTTACTTAACGAAGTTTTACCAAAACGTTCTACGAGTGTAGATCTACTCAAATATGCAATAATATTTCATATTGGATATGTGGGTGTGGGGCTCCTCATGTGTGAGTGAAGGAAGCTTAGGGCTAATTTGGTACGGTGTAACACCAAATCATTACTCTTGAACTCACGGAGTTCACAAGCTGATTTCGTTTGGTTGCGCCGGAGGAAAAGTATTCCGTGAATTCTAACGCACCGGCTGGTCCGAAAATATCCAAAAAACGCAGAGTTGGTACTGCGCCCTTTTAGGGTGTGGTCGGGTGCAGTACCATACTTTTAAGCACCGCTTCTTTGATTATATGTGGTCCCCCCCTTGGTTTCTGGCCTCCGACTGCTGCTACCAAATGAAAACAAGTAAAAGCTGGGCATTTTTCCTGCTTCCAACCAAATAGATTATATGTTCTGGGAAATCATTCTTTTTAAACTTTTTACTTTACAAATCGTACTTTGCACCCAACAACACCCAACCAAATTAGCCCTTAACTGTTTCAACGAGGATGAATTAAGTCATTATAGTTTGCAAGCAGAATATTTAGACTTAGAGACACAAAATGGAAACAGAACATGATCTAGGATGGTAGGACCTCTAGATAGGATGACATGACGTAGTACATAAACAATGTTGCAGTGGTATGTGCGTAGTGAGGAAGCACGAGACAACTATGGTTTATGTATCTAGTTGAATCATGATGGTTGTCATCCTCCTCGTTGATTATACCTATCAACATATTGGCTCTAGTTTATTTTGTTTTATACAATCATAGATGTGCCTCAATGTTAATCGCTATATGCCTACTAGTGATAAAATGCATACTCATGGATTACCTCAAGCTTTGTTCTCGGCCGTGTGCTTTTGTAGCTAGAGCCTATAGGAGGCAACCATGTAGTTAAAAGTGTGATTAATAATGGCAAAATACAAAATATCTCGGTGCTCATGCTAATTTTGCACATTATCAATACAAATCATCTGACCTCAGAAATGAAAGCTAGCGGGTCATCATAGCCATAGATATCACTCACATACCCATTTTTATATATTTCCTTAGTAGATCTGTATAGAAGTAAGAGAAATAGGATAGAGAGGAAGAATTTGGTTAGGAAGAGGAGAAACATTATTAGATTGCCCCTAACAAGCCCAAGGAATCATATAGTAAATTCTACAAACATCGTACCCCATTTCTCGAAATATTACTGATTTTTCTCAAAATTTCATCAAAATTCGGATAAAATGGACCTTTTTATCAAAGTTTACCTAAGTTCTTCGAAATTTGTAAAAACTATCGAAACTCAATATTTTTAGCGAAATTCCCTACATACAGACTTGTAAGGCCATTTCTATATCCGACGGATGTCAGCATCGAAATAATTGGCAAAATTCACCAATTTCTACAAAATTTTAAACATTGATCTTGTGGGGTTCTGGCATCACCTTAGTTAACTGAGCAAAACAGTTGCCTAAGCTCTCTACTAGGAAATCTGAGAGTAGTGACAGTTCTAGAAGTGAGATGACAGAAAGCAAATTAAGCATGTTGGACACGGTTGGGATTAAGGCAATGACGACAATGATGATTAAAGCCGCCACAACAAGTTAGAAGCATTTTTAACGACTAGCAACCCATGCTAAGGGAGCCGAAGAGTGACCAGCCAATTTACAGGTCCAGTGTGCCGCACATCATGACACCTATAATAGCAGGTAAAATTCATCTCCCGAGAACAAACCAACAGTAGCTCAAGCTCAATGTAGATATCTGTTTTAGCACAGTGGTAGAAGCCATGAGGAAGGCATCTGTACAAGTCCTCAACAAAGATCATAACGACAATGCAGCAGCCGTAAACAGGGAATGTAACTTCAGACTGATCATAAACATGGTATAGAAATTATTTGAGATGTCGGGTTGAGCTAAGATCTACATATACTTGAAGAAATATGAACGGATATGCTGTATCAATATGGGCTAAAGAAACAGCAATATCAATTGCGAGATTGGGGGAGAGTGAGCGTTTGAATTTTTCACAGATAATAGTATTCGATCTCTGTGACAACACACAGGAATATGCAACTTAAAAAGACGTGTCGACTGTTCATGTGGTGTAACAAAGACAATGGTATTGTAATAGGAATTTTTATTGAAGACCCACATTGCACGTGGCGCTTTTAATGTTCTGTGTGGCAAGCCGAGGACATGGGAAAAATACTCGTTTCTAATTCGTGAAAGGAAAAACCTCCAGCCACCTTCCATATATGTTCAGAATTTCATTGGTTAAAATCGATAAAGAAACCACTTAGCCAATGTGTACAAACTCAAAAAATCATATTTGAATAACAACTTTGGTACAATCAATGAGTCTAAACAGTGGGATAGTTTTAATTAAATAATAAGCTGCCATTACAGTTTATTAATTATAAGGGGATACACCCCTCCTTGCATATATTCTCAGTAACTGGCCTTAGTGACGCCAAAAATTTTAAAGATTAATTAATCACCATTATATCATAGAATTACGGGGGAAGGTGCAAAAACCTCCTAGTATCGTACAGCACCCCAACCCCTTCCACGGTTGTGGCGTCGGCCCGCTCTTCAAAATCTTCTTTTCTCCTTAATCAATTATAAGTATAACCATAAAAGCATTATTCCGGCTCCTTCATTGGTTGTTATGCCATCTACTATTCCCCTAATCCACCTCAAATCTCTTGGGCTACAGATTCAAACCCTATCTGCATTTGTTTGTAATATTTAAGTGTGTGTGTGTGTTTGTTGAGGCGCACCCTTCATCTGCCTCCTTCCCCACCCCTTCCCTACTACCATTCATTTACACCTTCCATGTTGTTGTTAGCAGCAACAGTAGTTTGCTTAGGCGGGTGGAGGAAAGGGGATAACATCTGAAGCAGGGTGGATTTTTCAACTTAAAATTCAACATTATTACCTTAAGTGGTTAGTAGATCGTTATAAGGATGGATTAAAAAATGGGTCAAAGTTGCAAAATTTCAGTCGAATTTCCGGCTTGGACCGGTGCCAAACATCGAAATGGACATGCCAATTGCCGAAATTTTTTATTAGTAATTTCATTAAAAATTTTGAAAAAAAATCTTAAAAATCCTAAAACAATGGGGGCGGGGGACTCCCCCTCAGTTAAATGAATCCAAAATATAAGATGTAACATGTTATTTCATAAGAATATATGTATGTACACATTGCAAGATCAAAATCCTGGTTGAAATAGTTTTGTATATTTTCCCTCAAAAATGTAGGAACCCCCCACCCTATACCAACATATGATTTGATTGCATAATTAGGTGTATTTAAGTATGTAAATCATCATGGTAAAAAAATATGACTTAGTTCCTTTATTTGGCCAGCAAAATTGTCAAAATTTGCTTCAAAATCTTAAGTCGAAATAAGCTGAAATATCAAATTTCGGTTGAAATTTCTGTGAATTTCTGTTTCTGGACCATTGGCAACAACATTGAAATCGACATTTTAAACATAGCTCATAAGCCAAAATGACTGCTTTGGGATACTTAAACCAAAATAACATGCGAGACTATAGGGGGCTTGTAATTTTCTAGGAGTTAGAAACATACATAGGAGGAACACTAATATCAAAGTTTTTCATGTAATGGAGCTTCTCCCAGTCAAAAACATATTCTTCCCTTCTAAGTATCAGATTGCCATTATACCCACAGCAGAACTTAATTAATTAATCTTCCAGAACATCTGTTTTCATGCCTAATTCACGTTGAAAGTATTGCATACTGATAATTAGTTAGGTGATACCATTATGTGAAATTATTCAATTATTTAGATACATATATCTATCGTTCTAGATTGGGACTCCATTTGAGTTTCTTTAGTATGAAAATTAAGGTGCCTGAGCGTATTCGTCTTTTAACATGCTGCAAACAAATATGTCAATTGTAAGCAAAAAATGTGTCTAGTATAACGTAAAAGTTAGCACACAGAACATGGGCAATTAGTTCCTGAAAAGTAGATACACACCTCTGTAGCATCTCGACGGAGAGCTAGCATACCCGCTTCAACACAAACAGCTTTAAGCTGCGCTCCATTAAAATCATCAGTAGAACGAGCCAACTCCTCAAAATTCACATCCGGATGGACATTCATTTTCCTAGAGTGAATCTGCAATTAACAGAATAATAAAAATCAATTTAAAAAAACATATTCAACAAGTAGAGAAGTTAACATAAGCATCAACATTTTTACTTACTTGCAAGATCCTTGCTCTAGCTTCTTCAGTTGGATGAGGAAATTCAATTTTTCTGTCTAGACGTCCAGATCTCATGAGAGCAGGGTCCAGAATGTCTGCTCGATTGGTAGCAGCTATCACCTGAATGACATCCACTATATTAGCCCACGCCACAAGCATCTCGAAAACAGAGTAAAAGAGGCCATATGTATTAATTAACACTACCCCAGATACATGTCCCTCTAGTAGTGATGCGGAACACGACTTGAAGAAGAAAGAAGAAGATAAACGATAATTTTTAAAATTCAATTTATATTCAACCGCCTGGACAAAGGCCCCAAGGCTGGCTTTTTATAAGATTACCTGACTTGGCCTACAAGTAATGCAAATAAACTCCTATTTAACAAAATTCGAAATTAAATAAAACCTAAAATAAAGAAAAGCATAAAACATTTATGACTAAGTACATTCACTAGATAATTTGCACTTAGGTCCCTAGATATAAAAATAAAGCAAAAAAAATAAAATAAAGCCTAATATGTCCTACATCAAGTAGTCTGTCGCACGGTTATCATAGTTGCTAATTTAATCTTAAGCTACTAAAACCAGCTCCTCCACTAGTACCAGAGTGGAAGATATAATCATAAATCAAACTAAATAATCCAACTAATAGTAGTCTGTTGCACAGTTATCATAGCTGCTAATTTAATCTTAAGCTACTAATACCAGCCCCTCCATTAGTACCAGAGTGGAAGATGTAATCACAAATCAAACTATCTAATCCAACTAATTGCCCCGAAGTATCCCATGGCATGATTGGAGTACATTCGAGCTCTTAACTGCTAAGTTGAATCTGAAGTCACTTAAGCAACTTAATTTCACCAATCTGGAACATCATTGGCAGAATAAACAACATATAAATTCCAATTAATTCCTCATGGTGGCGCACTGGATCCTATATATTCATAGAGACGTGGAATGAAGATGTGATTAGTAATCCAAAAGTGCATTAAAGTCTAGCAGAAAAATGCAGTTCTGCAGAAGGTTTTCCAAATTCTGCAGAATGGACTAGATAGGGGTGGGCATTGTTCGGTTTGGTTCGGTTTACCACTAAAACTACAAACCAAACCATATATATCGGTTTGCAAATTTTTAAAACCAAAACCAACTGTTAACTATTCCAAACCAAACCAAACTGAACTGTTGGTTTGTGGTTTGGTTTGGTTCGGTTTCAAATTGTTATATGAGGAACAATAAAGCTCTGTACTATGCCTTCAATGAATAAATTAACCATTTTTGCATCATCTTAATCAAGGCATCTACCATGATAAACAAACTTCATATTAGAAAATCATTATATAGAAATTGGTTATATAAGAATACACACACACACACACATACACACACACACACACACTACAAGTAGACAATGTGCAGCTAACTTCAAAAAAATATGCCGTATACCATAGTGTAAAGCTCTAGAAACTAAATTAATTCGTTTAGCATTTGTTATACAAATTTACATAAACATACTTATTTTAGTGTAGTAAAATCTAGTTTTATAAATATTTTTTCCAATAGAAGTATACATATAAATAATATATAGATATATAATATATATACATTGGTTTGGTTTGGTTTGGTTAAACTACAGCCTCAAACTAAACCGAACCATTATTTTATGGTTTGAAAATTTTTGGAACCAAACCGAACAATTCGGCCCTGTAAACCCAAACCGAACTGGTTGACTAGATAATATGGATGACAGAGTACTACTACTGAGTACGAATGATGCTATCTGATTAATCAATGATGATAACAAACACTTTTAATAACAAGAATTTGGAGGAAGTTTTCTGAGACATGTAAAAAGAGGAGAAATTAATAAAGTTCGTAACCCATTATTACAAAAAGCACACAACTGGCAACTTCAATATATAAGTTGCAAAGCACACAATTGGTAACTTCAAAATATGACAAGTTGTGTTAGTCTGCTCATGGATTCAAATCTTAAGCCACTAAAACAGCCTTTTGTTTCATGAAAGAAATCACTAAGGCCATGTTTGGTTGCGGGATAGGAAATGGAAACAATAGAAGGAAGGATTGGATATAATAGGAAAATGAAATACTAAAGATACTAATTCTCCGATACTTCATTTGAATAACCAAGTATTAGCTAACGTGATAACAATTTTTTTAACTCCGCCTTGATCAGGAGGAGCTACAACGGTTCAATGTCAATAGGGTACACCAACTAGGGAATTGTCTCGACTCCCTTCTAAATCGAAGGTGTGTTCACAGTGCCTCCTAGTCACCACAAGCAGGAATCCATGGTGATCAGACAAGCATCATCAAGATACAGCAGCAGGCCCATAATTTCATATGCTAGCAAATAATATGTGCAAAGCCTACTGAAATGGGCGAGGAGGTGACTAAAGGAACCAAAGAAAACCCCATCGACTATTAACTCATGCGCACAGCATCCCTACAGCAGGTGGAGAAATGCATTTTCAGTCGGCCACAGACATTCACGCATACATGTTCCCTGCGGTGTGTGTGGTCGTTGATTGCTTAGTGAGACACCAAGCTTCAAATCCCGACAGGCGGCAAGGTTCATTGTTGGCAAGGCACCAGCTCTAATGGAGCGACAGTGTTGCGTGAGGGAGGCCGAAATCGATTTGGTAACTAAGGACTGAGCATAATTGTGTTGGCATGGCCGTGGGGAACCCACACAATGGAGCCCCTTGTGAGATTAAAAAAAGTCGCCCCTCACGCAGGTTTTATTAGCCTGTAGATGGAGGATGTGATTCTACTCCAGTTTACATCCTGACTCATTCTAATCAAAATCAATAGCAGGAAAGGATTGTCAGATGAGATTAGCATCCAATGTGATGCTGTATCCTTTGAACCAAATGTGGCCTAAAGGATTGCAACATTTATGACATCCCATCTTTACAAAAAAAAACACAATTGGCAACTTCAATATATAAGAAGTTGTGTTTTCCGTTCATATACTTGCAACTTCAAACTACATCATGCAACTATATAGACCCCATGTATTATTTAGAAGGTTGGACAATGTTGATCATTTATATTAGTATTTGTAACATGCCAATACCTCTAATACTTTTCCTCAAGCTGGAGCATATAATCAATCATGTCAGCTTATATATAGAGTTGCATAGGCTTTTCTTCAGAAGAGGCTTGGTAAATATATCAGTTATTTGGTCCTCAGATCTGGTAAATGTAGCAGTGATCAACTTATTCAAGACAGACTCCCTCACAAAGTGAGGGTCAACCTCAACATGCTTTCGGCGTTCATGGAAAACCGAATTGCTTGCAACAAATCATGTTGCCCAATTGTTGTAGTATATAAGCATAGGAAGTTAGGAACTGAAGATGGGATAGTGAATTCTTGTATAATAGAGCAAACCCATAGCATCTCACAGGTTGTGAGCGTCATAGCCCTATATTCAGCCTCAGCACTAGATCTTGAAGCAATTTTTTCATGCTTCTCCAAGAGACAAAATTTCCTTCAAGAAAGGTAGAAAAGCCAGATATGGACTTCCTAACAATTGTACTGCATGCATAATCAAAATCAAAATATCCACATACGACATAGTAGCAGCCATGATGTCGTACAATGGTCCTCTGAAAGTGTCTAAGGTGGCAGGAAATATGAAAGATGGCATCCCAATGGTTTTGTTTAGGTTCATCTAAGCATCGAATCAGGGCCCACGGCAAATGAGATGTCAGCCTCAATCAAGGTAAGATAAATTAACTTACCCACAAGCGTGATATATCTACGCTAGCAGAAAATGGCCGTGATTGATCGTGACTCCACATTAAATTAAGATCAAGAGGGGTCTCGGCGAGCTTTGCCCCTATAATTCACGTCTCTTACAAAAAATCTAGAATATAGTTTCTTTATGAAAGAAATCATAGAAATATGAGCAAATCACTTCGATCCCAAGGAAATGTCACGGCTTGTCAAGGTCCTTGATGATGTGGATTGGCAGAGATATGCCAAATTAGCTTGTGCCATCAAGATCAGTGGCAAACAAGTATCATCAACGTAAACTATAAGATCAACAACAATGACAGTAAACTAGTAATCTTCTTGAACGTTACTCAGTCATCAACAAGCAATCTACAAAAGTCAAATTCAGTTAGGCACGACTGTTTGCCAAACCAAGCATGCGGGCTTTGCTTTAAATCATAGATAGCTATCCTAAATCAAAAAAAACTCTGTGGTCTCTCCCTCATCGACAAGCCCAGGTAGTTGTTCCATAAACACGTCTTCATGTCAATCACCATTAAGGAATATGTGCTTCACATCAAGTTGAACAAGAAGCTGATCTAAGTTTACAACAACTAAAATGAGAATAAAATTTAATCAAACCACTGGAGAAAGTCTCAAAATAATTGATGCCATATGTATGAGCACAACACTTGGCAACCAAGTGGGCTTTCAAACGTTCTGCAGTACCATCAAGTTGGTCTTAACAAGAAAAAGCCCAACAGCATCCCATTGGATACTCTTCTTGCTTTGTTTGGAAGCATGCTGAATGAACTTGGGTTTCGCCTACATTCTTGGAAACAAATACTATAGATAAGGCACTATGGCAGCAGTAAAGCAAGGCAAAGGAGAAGAAAGTTCACTAGTGGAACAAAATGTGCATTAGGGAAAGTACAAGACTAAGAAGGATTCCTAAGAGCAATACGAAGATCCAAGTCATGAGCAAAAGTAGGAGCATGCTCAAGTGTAAGACGTGCAAGTATAAAACCTATATTTCTAGAAGTCATATCAAGGGTACCTGGATCTCACACTTGGATTGTTGTCTCGTCATTGATAATCATCCTAAAGGGGTTTATCAGGAAACACACTAGAGGAGCAAATAGAAATAAGAAGAGGGTCACTTGCAAATGAACCAAGGATAGTTGGCATTGGTCTCAAAATAAGGTTCATATTGAGAAGACCCAGAATCAAAGAAACTTTATAAGAGCACAACATGGGGACTAGGAATATGTCATCACCCACCGATCAAAGCAATGATAGCCCTTATTGAGCGTTTAGTATCCAATAATAGCACATTGTAGTGCATGAGAAGACACTCTGTCTCGGTCTGGGCATAAGTCCTTAATAAATCTTAATCACCCAAACATGCATGGTGGATAGATAAAAGGCGGTGCATTAGGATATACAATGGTGATGTAAGAAGGGCTTATAACAAAATTGCTTTGAAAATTAGGGGCTTATGATTCTGGCAATACCAAGTAAATAGTGATTCTTGTGCTATGCCATCTCATCCAGTCGTGGAGTTTAGGCAAAAACGGTCAGGCGAAGATAATCTTGGAGCAACAAAAGATGGCAAGATCTTGTTGAACATACTCCACTACATTGCCCGTTTGTAACACATATAGGCAAACAAAATTGAGTTCTTATTTTAGCTAAAGACATTTCACAATATTTGTAGCATGCACTTCAAGATCAAATTAGCATCAATTAGGTCTGAATCTGATCAATTTAGATCAAATTTGCTCATTTTCGGAAAGAAATAGGTTTTATTTTGGGAGAAATTGATCACATATGGGAAAACATGTCTTATTTGGGGATATTATGTTTGATTTCAGCAGATCAGGGCTCATATAGGTCAATGTAGGGCAGAGTAGGGCAGCGTAGGTCTAATTAGGTCAGGTTATGCCAAATTAGGTCTAACTTAGGCAAATGTGGGCAGACTGAGTCAAATCGGATCCAGTTTAGACCATGTTAGGTCAAATTAGGGCATATTTGGTCTAGCTTAGATCATGAAAGACGTGATGTAGGTGAAGTTATGATTGATTAAGCATAAGGATAACCATTAATAACTGTACACAGTAATGTATATGTTTGAATATATAAATATACAAGTATGTGATTTTATTTATATATACATGAAAAAATAAACAAATATGGAAAATGCCTAGAAATTCATAGCCTCTTGCCTAGCCACCTAGACAGGTATGGCACGTACTACTATAGTTGAAATGTACAACTAATATATGATAGTATATACTCTATCTGGCACCCTCTCCGTCCTTACACAAGAACACTCAGTTGGCGCAACTCACACTTAAAAGACACAGCGGTGCAACTAGACAACATGGAAGATTGACTAAGACGAGCATAACACTGAAGAGGTAACATCACGCTAAATTAGGCAGCATAAGCAGCAGACGAATTGACAGCAAAATCGAGATAATAGAGACCATTGGTTCCTTGAGTACTCCCATCAATCGTAATTATCATGCACAACTCTTGAAGATAACAAGAACTGAGTATAAAAGTGGATGTGAATCGTAATAGTTCACAAGTTAACTTACAAAAAACAAGTTCAGCGAAAAATTAGGAATAAATAGAGTAGAAGAAAGAAAGATGAAGTGACGGTTGCTAGGTTACAATCTCAACACCCATGCCAGCAGCTTGAGAGTCATCAGTAAGTATAACATGAGGGATTGGTGTAGTTGGCGTTAGAAGTTAGAACATAACACAATTTCATAGTTCTCATAGATATGAGAGCAAGCTCCAAAATAGATCACCTAGATGATTACCATAAGAGGTTGGTGCAATCAAGAAGGTTGAGTTGTCTACATATGGGACATTGTAAAGATAGTTACACGTCATGGTAGAAGTAGAGCTCTTAAGTCCCTCCTTGAGCAGGCCCTAAACCTCAACCCCAAGTCCAATTTATACTATCAATAGGAGAACTGCCCATCTCTAAAGAGACCTGACTTGCCCATGTCAGTGTGTCGTGCTTGGCTTAACACTCATCCTTGATGTGGTTGTTGCAACCATAGAAATTGTAGGGATAATGTCAGCCACGACCAGTCGGCCTCGGTCTGTGCCCCGACCATGACCAAAGGATATGACAAGGGCAGACGAACGAACATATGAAGCTAAAGAATCGTTGTCTAAATAGGAAGGTGTTCTAAATAGTTGTAAACATTAAAAAGTTTTGGCGGGACCCAATGTTTTAGAAAGCGGGAGGCGTGCGGGGAGCACCTTGTGGCCGCTTAAGCGCCAGGCGGCCGCTCAGGCGGGCGCTTTTTGAAGGATACTGAAATTCTTCTATAATTTGATAAAAAGATATACAAGTAATATATATATATATATAAGGAAGTTTTAGACTTCTCTATACAGCCTACACAACAAAATAAAGCACCCAGATAGTTTTTAACACAGTTGTAATATGGTATTTGGGTATTACTAATACCCAAATTGTTTATTTTTACTGTAGTGAATATATTTATAACTATAAATACTAAACTGCAGCAAGCAGTAGAAGATATATAATGTATTAATGTAGCTTATGCAGTAAACAAATAGAATATATATAATGTTTTTCATTAATATCCAGTAAACAATAGAATATATATTACACTATAGAATGCATTAGTACATTATAGTTATATAAGGTAGAAAGGTAAAGAAATACAATTTGCAGTAGATAAGTAGATATTTATGTATGTATTATTGTATTATAAAATGTATTATACAGTAATGTTTCATATTAAACAATGTACAGCAGCAATGTATTACATTATTACAGACTTATAGTATTGCACATTGTATTACATGGTAATACAGTCACTCATGCACATAGATAGATACTAGGAAAGTCAATATATAGTAGCAGCAACAACATTTGATTAGAAAAAAATGAAAAAAGAAAGCAATTGTACAAAAATCCAGCGCCTAACATTTAGACAGCTAAAAGCGGGCGCCCAAAACAAGGAATCAGGCGGGCAAATAGGCGGGCCATGCGGGTTTAGGCGGCCGCTTAATGGGATGCCGCCTGAGTGGCCGCTCAAGGCTGTAACCAGGCGGTTGAGCCTCCTAGCCGCTCAAGCGGCCGCTCAGGCGGGCGCCTGGGGCGCTTTTCAAAACACTGGCGGGACCCAAGGGATCACTTGCAAGAATCTAACCTACAACTCTTTCCTTTGAATTTGCAGAGTAGGCAAATCACTAGTCAGCGATGGTACACTTTGAGATCATCCCAGAGCTCCTTAAAAGAGGCAAACTAATTTTCTACCCCAAAATCAGAGGGCATAGCCATAGATAACAACATATGACACCTTTGATGGATTTAACTTATGAAAGTAAATGCATAGCTCACCCACATCTCTCGTGTGGATGACATGCTAAGCAGCGTTCAGTATATTTTACATTATGTGTTGTTTAGAATCCAAGTCATGACAATATACTATAGTCATCGTGAACCAAGTAACTATACGTCTTAGTCTCACTGACAAAACACTTGCGATATTTTCCAACAAATCACTTTTAGGGACATGAGTAGAGAGATGTTCATATTTCCCTTGAGACTAACATAGATCCCACGAGAATGACACCAGAAGTGGCAGTTGCATCCATCAAGCTTTGTGGTGGTCACTTGAAGACACAAATCCCAATGTTATTTGAAGGTGCATACATTATGCGTTATTAAGAATCCAAGTCTTGACAGTACAATCATCGTGAACCAAGTAATTGTACATCTTAATCTCAGTGACAAAACACTTGCAATGTTTTTCAACAAATCAGTTTTCAGGGATAGGAACAGTGAGATGTTCATATTTCCCTTGAGACTAGCATAAATCCCATGAGAGTGACACCAGAAGTGGCAGTTGCATCCATCAAGCTTCGTGATGGTCACTTGAAGACACAAATCCCAGTGCTATTTGAAGGTGCAGATATGAAGATATGTAACAGTACTGAGAAACAAAGAAGAGCCTACGCACTTCTAGGCATAGGCGGCGGCAAAAAGCAATATTGTAGGGTAGATTCACTCCCATTACAGGACATAGAAACAACAATGGGGGAGAATCACAAAGGGTGGGCCCAAAGGTTGTATATTGTTAAGGGATAACCAAGAGATGTGCCCTAGAATAGAGCCCATTCACACCCTTAGCTAGTCAACAGCAAAGTGCAGAGAAGGTCCTTACTACGTGAGACCAATGATGATTAGGGCAAGCCCTCCAGTGATAGCAGTTGAGGAAGATGGAAATGCAAGAGAAAGGAGAACATTGGCAAGATAGAGATCAAAGAGATCAAGGGGTATAGGTAGATCATTTTCCACTTTAATACCATCTAGAAGGTTGGAGAACGTTGGGATACCATAACAGGAAAGTCTAGTCTTTATTTTTAGTAAAAAGACTAGAATAGTTACAATCATAGCGGAGCCAATCCTAAATACCATCAGGCAAGGGCCGTGTATCATATAAGCATGACCATATAAGGTCATGTCAACGCTCATATACAATCAGCAATGATCGTGTTAGTAATTGTAACACACCAAGTTCTCAGCATAATTCATGCACTTCAGCTCTTATTTGCTAAGTTAACTTGAGTATGGTGTCACTAAAACAACCATTTGACTATCGCCAAAGTGGAACATTATTTGTAAACTAAATATATGTTAATTGCAAGGCTGTGAATTAGATTCTACATGGTGTCATGGTCGTAGAAACAAGGAAAGCAAACCAACAGTGAAGTTCATGTCCAGCAGCAAAATTCATTTCTAAGGAAGGCTTTTCAAAATTTTGCTATACATGTACAGAAGAAAAAATCAAAAAGATTCAACCAAATTGTCGATGATACTAAACATTCTAAAAGAATTTGCCCATAACAAAGATGTGATAAAAGCCTCGTGAAAGAATATGTAAGGAGGGAACTATTATAAAGGATTGCAACACTCAACTCATTCCATTATTACTAATACACAACCAAGAGCTCCTATACAATATAAATTGTGTTGTTTCAATCAAGGAATTCAAAATCCAATCTTGAGCCACTAAAACAACCCTTGAATTCTTACCAGAGCGGAACATGCAATCATAAATCAAATTGTATCATCCAACTAGGCCTAGGTGTGTCTATGGCATGGTCTCCACACATTTCAACTTTTTTTCTACTAGTCAAATTTAAAGTCACTATAGCAACAGTTTTGTTGTTGCCAAAGTGAAGCATCATTGACATATTAAGTATATAGTAACTTCAACTGATTCATCATGGCAGTGATTAGATCTTAAATGTTCACAGACATGGAATTGAAATGTTAATCTATAGTCCATGGGCGAATGTCCAGCAATAAATTTAAACTTTGCATAAGGCTTTTCAAACTTTTGAAGAGTTCCTCATCATCATCATCTAAGCCTCACTCCCAACTATGTTGGGGTCGGCTACATGGATCCTTCATTTCCATTCAGCTCTATCATGGGTCATAGTCTGATCAAGATGTAGAGATTCAAAATCTCTCTTTATAAGCTCTTCCCATGTTAATTTAGGTCTTCCTCTTCCTCTATTAATTGTGCTTAACTCAATAGCATTGCTTCGTATAGGCGCATTAGTCGATCTGCATTGCACATGTCCATACCATCTGAGTCGGCCCTCGAGCAACTTGTCCTCAATGCTTGCAACCCCCACTTTATTCCTGATATAGTCAATTTTTCAAGTGATCTTTTCTTTTCTTCCCACGCATCCATCTCAGCATATGCATTTCAACCACGTTCATCTTGTTGAGACCTTGTTTCTTCACCGCCCAACATTCACTCCCATAGAGCATGGTTGACTGTATAGTTGTTCTATAAAACTTGCTTTTTAATCTGAGAGGGATTTTCTGATCACATAATACTCCATTACACTCCTATATTTCAACCATCCTCCAATGATCCTGTGAAAAACGTCATTTTGGACATCCTCGTCTATTTGAATAATAGAACTCAAGTAACGAGATTTATCACATTTTGGTATATCTACTCCGTCCAACTTGGCTCCACCATTCACACTGCAAGATTGGTTGAAATTGCAATTGCATATAATCAGTTTGCTCCTACTCATCAGTCCATTTGATTCTAATGTCTTTCTCCAAAGTTCAATTTTATCATTCAATCCATCTTTAGTTTCGTCAATCAACACAATATCATCAGCAAATAACATACATCAAAGAATATCACCATAAACATTCTTTGTCAACTCATCCATAACAAGAACGAACATATATGGACTGTGGATCCTTGGTGTATCCCAATTGTGATGGTAAATGTTGGCCTATCTCATCATTACCATGATTGAATTCTATATAATTCAAACTTTTGTAGAGTTGATCGTTCTTTCTCCAAACTTTTGTAAAATTGAACTATATAATTCGGATCTATCTTCATAAGCATATAAAGACAAGAAAATTTCCAAAGAGATCAACTGAATCACTAAATACAACTACCTAAAGGTAACATTATCAGGTACTTCCAAATATGATACCAAGAATTGGCCAGAGCAAGGCAAAGGGTCAGTAGAAGATTGTTCATGGGACAATAATAAAAGATGAAAATTATATAAAAGACTTCCACATCCATCTCATCCCATCATTAAAAAAATAACCACATTGGTGTTTGATCACTCCCCTTGTCTGTTGCAGCTAAGGGATGGTTGATGTCAAAAGGAGGTTTGATGGATGCCTTTTTGACCCCTTCCCATTTGGCACGGAGTCGAGCAAATGCAGTCATTGCCACTGCAGAGGAGGCTACAGTCCAATGCACTATTTCCTCTAAAATGGCTTCCATCAACCAAGGACATGAAAGAGAACAGTGGTCGCTTTAGCATGGTCAAAGTTATTGGGTGTAAAAAGTTACTATTGATAAGTAGAGGTATAAGATACGGGTCAATTGGTGCAGTGGCGGTACATCACGAAGGAAGGGTTCAGACCCGGAGGAGCGAGGTGACCAAGGAATCCTTTTGGAATTGATAAAAGATTAATATGAGGCATGTGAGTAGATGGAATCAAACTATTTTCCACTGCCAGCATCTTCCCCTTCCATCCATCAAGTATATGTTTAAACTTATAATCAAATTATTCCCATCACTAGTTAAAGTTTCTGTGTTAGAAGATGTCGTGGAGAGGCGGAAGGGCAGGTCGAGGTCGCGGGAGTGGGGCGAACCCTAGGGGCGGCGCCAACTCGGGGGCGAGAATTTTTTCACCAGAACCTTCATCGGTTCCTCCTAAGAGCTTACGCGAGGCTGAAGGAGAGCGGAGGTCTTCGTCGCCTCAGACTAGTGGCAACCCAGAGGCTTCGTCCGCCTCGACTAAATCGCAACTCCGTCCTCTTCCACGACTCGGCCGCCAGAGAAGACTGGGGACTCTTCGACAAGCTGTGAAGTGATTGATTGGTTGTGTACTAGTCGATCAGGTGAGCCTTGCAAAGAAATCCCCACAGTCAGTTATATCGAGCCGGAAATCATTGATGGCATCAGTTGTTGTTCCATCTAGAGCGTGGATGAACCTCTACCTTCATGGCAGGAGTTCGTCTCGATTAGATTCACCAGAAGAAAACCCTTCCGAAGTCACCTTCATGGTTGGATCCGCCGTCAGTGGAGACCCAGCGGTGCCTTTGACATCGTTGCGGAGGAAACAGAGGGATTTGTCGTGAAGCTGCCGACGAACGGCCAAGGAAAGGGTGAGGATCCTCAGAGAGGCGTCGTGGATGATGGACGGGTCTCTCGTCATTGTCCAGGCATGGGAGCCGGGCCTTCCTCTTCAGACTCTCTCTTTCCCTAAACTTCCTGTGTGGATCACTCTCGAGAAACCGGGACTACATTGGACATCGAGAAGGCTAAGTGTAATTGCTAGCATCGTTGACAAACCCCTGGATATTGAAGACTCGTGTGTCTTTCTGTCCATTGCCTAAGTGACGCTACCGTTTGCGTGGAGATAGAAGCCAGCTCTGCTTTCCCGCGGACTGTCAAGGTTTTCGTCGATGGTACCCCCAAAAACCTGAAGGTTAACTATGTGGCGAAGCCTCAGATCTGTTCTGGTTGCTCTCAGTTTGGCCACCGTCTACCCTCATGCCCCATGGCTACAGGGTGCAGGACACTGCCAACCAACTACAATTGAGAGTTGGGAAGGATACAAGGCGGCAAGGTGCTCGACGATCTACCGAGGCTGACATCCCCGTTAGCGAGGAAGATACTCAAGTCAACCAAGCATCTGAGCAAAGGGTGGATGAAGTTCGCGTGCAACCGGAACCAGACATGAGAGGGAGCTCTCCAACAGTGAGTGTGGGTGCCTTGAACTTGGATTGGGAACTTGCTTTTTCCAGTTCGTTGGCCACCCCGTCCTGCTTGAAGCAACTTGCACATGATACTGGGATTGCCTTGGAGTATCAACAAAGATTCTCGTGGAACTCCGATGAAGGATCCTCGCTTAGTTCCTATGATCTAGACGAGGAGGTGATTGAGGACTTCAACATGAATAAAGAACCAAGGTCTAAAATGAAGAAGAAGAAGAAACATAGGAGGAATAAATCCGAGGAGATCACCATGATAGACTTCTCTGAGTCTATCTAGACTCCCTGTTTTGTTCTGTCCCGTGGATGTCTTTGTGTAGGTACCTGAATAGGTATAACGCTTTTGGCTGATGTGAGCTTCTTTCTTGGGTTGTCAGTTTCTGCTAGTGCCTAGTTGGACTCTTTCCGTTTAACACAGTCTTTGTGGGTGCTCAGGATATCAGTGTTCTCGGACTGATGAAGACTGGACACTGGATACTGAAGAACTTGATGTGTCTTGGAAGGGACTCCTTTTGTCCATTTTTTGTTGACTGTTTAGTTATCTTTCTCGTATGGTGGTGACAATGTTTTAAAAAACGTTAAGCGGTAACCGTGCGAACAGCACCTTGTAACTGGTTAAGCGGTAAGCGGCCGATTAAGCGGCCGATTTTTGAAAAAATGGATTTTAATTTCCTATATAATTTTATACAAAATTACATATATATGTATATAAATACTAATACTCTTTGGAACTTTTATATATATCTAAAGATTCTAAACACTCTACCCAACAATACAAAACACCCAAATAGTTTATAAGATAGCTATAAGACAATAATTATAGCCATAATATAATAAACAATAGATTTGACATAGATAAAATCCCTACATACATGATTCAGAAATATTTTTGTATCACGTATTTACATAGTTAAGTAGTAAACAATAAATTAATTATTGGATACCTTTCTAACTTATTATTATATGTGCATATCATCAATTAGTCATACATTACAGCAGTACAATTAACTAAAGTATGCATTTTAATATTAGATAATAGTTACATATATTTTACTTGTATAAATTACACTTTACAACAGTACCCTATTATCCCAACTTGCATACAAGTATGCATTCTATTAGAACTAGGCTTATCATAGGATATTTAATGTATATAAGTTTACTATATTATAGTCAGTAATACTCGGGACCATATGGTTTATATAAAGTTACAGGTGTACAGTAAAATTTAAAAAAAAGGACAAAAAAGGCCAAAAAGCGGGGAAAAAGGGCAAAAAAACGGAAAAAACGGGTGAAAAACGGGAAAAAAACAGCCGATTAATTACAAAAACGCTAACCGGCGATTTGCCAAAAATCGAACGGCTGGGCCATTGGGCCGATTAAGCGGCCGTTTAATCGGGCGCTCAGCCCGTTTTTCATTTCACTGGGTGGTGATTTTGGAAGTGGCAGTCAGATCATCTCAGGAAGTCTTGTAGGGTGTGGCAGGCCTTGCAACTCTCATTAGCTTTTATAGTGATTCTTTCAGCTATCAGACAACTCTTGCAGCACGGTGAAGAGCTATCAGTAGAATGGTCCTTAGTGGAGTTGCAAGAAGAATCACACGGATATATTTGTGGGTGTGGTTAACGCATCTGTGTGACCTCCTTGCTCTTTGTTAACTCTGTCCTGCCTATTAGGTCTTTATGCTTGCTCATAGTTTTCTGGATAACTGAGGCCTTCTCTGGGGTTTTTTTTTAGATCTGATGTGCTCTTCCTGCGTGGAGACACATAGATCTAGTTTATTCAAGGCACTTTTGTACCTAAAGTTTTGGTTTTATAGTAACAGAACTTTTTTCCGACCAAAAAAATAGTTTCTGTGTATGAGATGGGTCCTTTATAACAATCAAGACAATCCTTGACCACCAGGTCCACCCAATTGAATGTTAAAGGTTGAAGTCTGGGTGATGAATACTATTGATTGATCTTTGAATAATTTAAGGTGTATTCATACAACATTTTTGGCTTGGTTTGTAACTCAGATCATGGCAAAACAAAACTTCCAGTAATGTCCAAAAAATTTCATATCATGGTTGCATATTTTAAGAGACCAAAAACTACTTTTTCTAGTAATAACAATATCAACCTAAAGTTAAAATCTGAAAGGGAAACATATATGTTAACTTTATCATATGCATCAAACTCACTTTAATGCGTTCATCGCTGCTAAAACCATCAAGTTGGTTAAGTAGCTCCAGCATGGTTCTCTGAACTTCACGATCACCACTAACTTCACTGCAGATAAGGAAATTTTTTAGAAATATTTAACCATCTGAGGCTCAAGAAGACATGTCACAAAACAGCTAAGGAAGAAAAACCAACTTTTGCAAGTAGAAATGCATGTTAAACAGTACCTATCAAATCGCTTTGTTCCAATGGCATCTATTTCATCTATGAAAATGATGCATGGTGACTTCTCCTTTGCAAGTTGAAAAGCGTCACGAACAAGCTTTGCTCCGTCTCCAATAAACATCTAAAATAGCATTGAGAGAGTTAGTCTTTTCAGCCATCAGCACAGTATGTTAATTAAGTATATCAAAGCAGTTAATGTCTTCGAATCAAAATCTCTGCCTATATTTTAATGATAAACACTCAAAAATTTGAACTTAAAACGGTAGTTTAAATATGCAGGACAAGAGATATTGGCAGTGTCACAACAAAAGTTCAGCTACTTGTTCCAAAATAACATGTCGTTAAATTTTTTTTACGCAGAATTTGGATCGTATTAATAAGAAGTGAAACATTCAATAGAGCTACACACCTGAACGAGTTGTGGTCCGGCCAGCTTCAAAAAAGTAGCATTAGTTTGGGCTGCACATGCACGAGCCATTAGCGTTTTTCCAGTTCCAGGGGGACCATACAGAAGTACTCCTTTTGGTGGGCGTATTCCCAACTTTTGAAACCTATCCTTGTGGGTCATAGGCAACACAATAGCCTCAACAAGTTCTTGAATCTGTTCAGCAAGAAAACCCCACATCAGATTCTCAGAGAAAATAGATTTTTCTTTAGCCTTGTCTAAGTCGCAAGCTTAGTTCTCAAGTGCCACAGCTGAAATTCTTACTTCTATCATCTATGGCACTTGCAAGCAGTTTCCCATTGTAAAAACATCACACTTTTAAAAGTCTTAATATTCAAGGATAAAGTAAAGATAGCTAGACAGTTTATTGTCATTCCTGTCATCTAAGCCTCAATCTCAAGTTGGGGTGGGCTAAAGTTGGCTGAACTGACACACCTATCATTAATTGTTTCATATGGAAGAAAAAAACATTTCTGTGCCACGAGGAACTTCGTACAGGTACAAGTAGTGACGAAAACCAAGTGAATATACGATTGATAAAAACTGTGGTTTATCTTGAACCATGGGTATTGGCCTATTGGGTCACAAGTAGCACGGATAGTTTCTAGACACGGACACTGAAACGGACACGGCAAATTTCTAAAATGTAGGACACGTACACGGCATTGGATGTGGGGAAAATATTTTTATTTTATTTTTACATATACGTAGGTGTATTATGTATGAACTGGAATTTATCTTCAATTTTGTCCATATTAGTGTCTATGAATGTATAATCTTATATCCATATAGACGTGCCTTGGTGGGTGTAGTAAAAACAACATGAAGTAAAAAATGAAATGTGTGTTTGTAGTAAAATAGTATATTACAGAATACAGATATGAGTTTGTATTACTCATAACCAATTTATTAGACTATAATTTATTTCAATATATCTGATTCAGCCTTGACTTCACATATTGCTTTTTACCAACAGGTTTGTTTGTAGATGTGATCAGATCTCAGATGAATGTTACATTTTCTCAGTAATAATACATAAACAGTAGCTGTATATTCAACAATGCACTCTAGAATAAATTATTGCAGCAGCAGATGCTGTAGTGATATGTCCAGGAAGTGTCTGAGCAGTGTTCAGCAGTGTCCAGGATGCAAAAAAAGACCAAAATGATCTAGACACGTCCCAGCCGTGTCCAAAACGTTTTGGGCCGTGTCCGGGAAGTGTCTGTGTCCAAAAACGTGTCTGACACGGACACGGGGGCTGTCTAGAAGTGTCCGTGCTTCGCACCAACTTATAGAAGCATACATATCAAAGCACAATAGAATCACTAATTTTGAGAGAAGAGAAAAATAATCTAGATATCTTAATATTTACTAAAAATAACACAAATCATCTTTGCCAGAGAAATCATTCGAATTCTTATTTCACACTATGCATTTATACGTCTTCATCATTGTCAAACAATGGACTGTGAGATGGCATAAACACAGCACCAATGCAAGAATCCTTTGGGGTCATTTTTAGTGGCAGAAAGTCAATCCAGTGGAAGCAAAGCTAACAAGTGCTTACCAAATTTGATCCACAGTGATACCAAAATGAGAAAAATTGAAGGATCGAGATTTAAAGCATTTACTAGAACTTTACCAGTTGCTTACAAATCTCAAATGATTTAACTGAAAGAATATGAGCCATAGAACAGTAAGACACAGAATTTAAGAACTCTTTCCTGAGGAAGTGACGATCCATTTACATTGCAGACGTAACCAAAATTTAATAGTAAAATTTTACCTGCTTCTCCAAACCACCAATATCATTATAGTCTTCAGTTGGCTTCTCATCCACCTCCATTGCTTTGACCCGTGAATCATATTCTGATGGAAGAGTGTCTAAAATCAAATAGCTATCTTTGTTGACTCCTACCAGATCGCCAGGTTTTAACTTATCAGGATCCACAAGACCAACGACTGGGAGAAATATTGTCTGTGGAAATAAAAGCCAAGGGGGATTAAGGAAAGGGTCGCATTTAAGACTAACAAAAAAATATTCAGTTAGCGTGCAACAGAATCAACATATTAAAACGTGAGACAGACTAAGAAAAAAAATAAAAAGAAACTCATTGAGTCATTTCAGAATACTTTACAAAAGAAATATCACTTAAACCAACTTTGAAATTTCATGCATGCGACAAAATCATAACACAAAATTTGACTATTAAATTGGAAACAGGATGACAAATATTTGATAAAATCACATGGGTTATATGAACTAAGATTTGCGTAAATAGACAAGATAACATCATGGCAAACTAGAGAAATGAATATAGGCATGTTAAGACCATTATACATAGGCAACACTGCAGTTAGAATGCTTCACATTGTTCATCCCTCATTTCGACTATATCTCTGAAGTGAGATTGAAGATAATAACTGGCAGTGAGATATGCAAGCTATGAAAACACGGACACTATATATGTACTCCAATTTTCCAAACCCACTACCCATTGACATCGTCTAGGAAAAAACAACAAAGTATATAATTAAAGTGTGACAGCAGACAGACAACAGCTAAAAAGACTGGTCGACAGCACGTTTTAAGAATTTTCAGGAAAATCATTGGCAACTATAGCAGGCTATACAAGAGGGATAACATTTCTTAAGTCACGCCCATAAAACACCTGGGCAAACTTATGATCAAACTTGCCATCGGTAAGATTCTACATCGTGAAAAGACAGAATCAAAGTCAAAACATCAGCTATGCTTCACAAACTTTGTTTGAAGATTACAAGCCTAGAGTCGAACACTGGGACAGCAACAAATTTGCACATCTCTTTTCTGACCAGGTGCACTAAATTTAAAAATTACATGTAGCGAGGAAGCAATGGATGTAAAACAACTCAATTCCAATTTTTTCTGTACTAAACCTGGCGAGTTGATGTCTTCAAAACAACACATTTTCCCTTTCGCTGTGAATCAAGGTCAATGTTTGCGCCATCCTCCTCAGCCTCATCCTCAGGATTCATTTCCAATATCTAAAATTTTGTGAACAAGAAGCATGTCATCAGCCTTTAAACTTATGAAGTAGAAGAGGTAACTGTCGTGATTGAGAAGTATATCATTAGCCCTTTTGAGTTTTCGTGATCAATGCAATCAATCTGTGTCTTGAAGTTAGAGAGTGATAAAGAGACAACAAAAGTCCCTTTATGTCCATAGTAACAAAATTCCCGAAAATGTGACCCAAAGTGGTAAGAAATATAAGAGGCGGTATACATCCACGGCGCTGGTCAGTTACCTCGACTATATTTCCAACGAGGTACGGCAGCTGCTTATTCAGCTTTATTTTCTCCTGATTCTCCTTTATCTTGTCCTTCACGGAATCGATCTCCAGGTTCGTCCTTTGCAGCTCGTCCTGATATAAGACAAAAGATGAAACGTAGAAACCTAACAAGAGGCGGGGAGAGCACGAAACAAAAGCGTTACCTTCTGAATCCGGATCTCGTTGTCCAGAAGGCGCGAAGCCCTAACGATGTCGTCGGTGGTCATCGCAGCGAGCTGGTCTTCCTCAAAGTTGCTGTCTTCAACCATTGCCGCCGCCATCGAATTGCTGGTTGCAATGTAACAGAACACTTCTCGCCGACGACGATGACGAGGGACGGGGGAGCACCGAAGCAAAGGGGCAAACCTAGGCCGCGGGCTTCGTTTTATGTGCCTTTACTCGCAAGTCTGCTGAAGATAAAAATAAGATTCTCCGAAGAATAAGAAACAGTAATGCGGCGAGTTTATGAGCGATTAGGCTGCAGTAGTCCGTCTCGGAGTAGGCAGACGAAGCAGGCTCGGGTTAAAGATTATTTTCTCCCACCCTTTTAAGTCTGAGTTTGATGTAGCGTTGGGCAAAGAGTACTGAATTTTTTTCCGATAAACTTTCATTGCAATTATAGAAAAATAGTAATTAAATTAACCGGTAAAATGTTGCGAAGTAAAAACTGCTGAGAAAGTCAATTATGGTATCTACTACAAGTGGTTGATAGATCTAACCACAAATGGAAGGAAAGAAACGATAATGTTCATAAAACAGCATGTTTATTTCTCTGCTGACAAACATGTATTTCATCAATCAAAATACATCATTTTTAGAATATCTCAATCTTCCTAGCTCTTTATTTTCCTTCTTTTTAAAAAAAATTTGAAACTTTTCCATAAGTTTCTACTTCTAGTTTGAAAGGTAACGTTGATAACTCAACCACGGTGTGAAGATTTGATGGTCATTCCCTCCATTATCTTTGGACTTGATTATCACAGGTGCATGGACAGAGCCTACCGTCACTACATGTTACACAATAAGATCTTGAGAGACATCACACCATTTTGGCCATGGCTCGATCAAATCTTTCTTACATATACCTCGCTGGAACGTGAATGCCTAGCCACCGAAATCTACATCCATGAGACCGGCTTCCTCAAAAATTATTTTGAGTTTATTGCTCAGAAGTCTGTTAAATTCATCCTTCCTATGAGGGTTGTGACCACGTGATTACTCCAAAAGACACACCCTACCCTATCGTGTATTCCAAAGTTTTTATCTCTCTATTTCCTCTTCTCTGATTTAAGGTAATTCCCAACTCCCCTCCCCCAACTGCTATTGTCCTTCGAGTATATGATCATCAAAATAGTTTTAATTTTTCTATATTTTCTAATGTCTCACCTCATTCACCCCCAAGTCTAAGGATGGCAATGTTGTTGTCTAAAAACTATATCTGCAGATAATTGCACCATATTTTACACAGTATAACCGCACCAAGTGGTTGTGGTGTGGATATGATTTTAAATTTTTAAAACCATTTTGGTGCGATGAGGTTATGCTTCTAGAGAAAAAATCATAGATAAAAACTACATCGCAGATCATTCATGTTAATTATATACATATGTATGTAGAATATTATCTTAAATATATTATTTTTTGTCCTTCTCTCATAAATATCAATATCTAATATAAATTGGAGCTTAATGTATAGAAAAGTGGGGGGGGGTCTACAATTACTATATACACATTTGCCTTCTTTGTACGACTACGAAAGCCCATAATTTTTATCTATATGTTATTTCTATTGATTGTGTATAATTTCACATTTTTCTACATAATGCTACTATTGTTAATAGAAATGTGTTCACGATGTGGTGTGGTGTGGCGGTGCGGTGCGATTAACCACATTTTTTGACGTTGAGGATATGGTTTCTCATATTAAAAATCACAGTGAATATGATGTTGATGTGGTGTTTGATTTTTCTATGTGGTTTGGTTATGGTTTTGCTATAAACAGCACCATATCCACAGCATTGTCATCCCTACCCAAATCTCTACCCCTCCTTATATATCTCATTATTGTATTGAAAGTGTGAAGTAAACTTATTACTAACAATAATTCAAATTACCACGTCCATGTTCCAATTTTCTCCATTTTTTTCTCAAAATACACAAATACTTCCCTTTTTCTTCCATTCTTTACCTTTGTCCTCACAGAATACTCACGCAATCAACTCTCTTTATCATTTGTAAGTGTCACAATTAAATATCCTGAAGCATGACCTAGTTTTCTCAAAATCAACTAATTTGATCACTTTTAATAGACTAAATTTGGCCCAACTTGCCGACCAAAAAAAATTTGGCCCAACTTCCTCTAGTGATTTTTTCATAAAAGAAAAAAAAAGTTCATCCTATTCATTTCTTACATTTTTCTCTCCTTCATCTCACACAATTCTCTATCTCTCTCTTGTCCATAAAATTTAATTTAATTAATCTAAAATAATTTTAATCCAGTTTTAATTCATTTAAAAAAAAGAAACACACTTCAAGTAATTTAACGCGTTCATGGGCGATATAACTCCACTTCTCATTATTCGAATGTGTATCAGATCGACGTAATTTTATTACTCACTTTAAACCACCACCCACCTTCCCTACTAACTCATTTTTCTCAGTTTCAACCCCAATCATTTTCTCCAAGCAACGATCCATTTTAGGAGGGATTGATTAGGAACCATATATTTTAGCTTTCACAGTGAAAACAATGGGGATAACTCACATATGCCTGCATATTGACTTACAACTATGACTAATGTGATACTTTAACAACCATATATTTGCATATGTTTCATCTTTGTATAGTCATGAAATGTGTGTGAGGCAAAAAAGGCCTCGCAACATTGCCATCAAATATATCACAAGTGGCAATACTAAATTTTGGGTAGCATTGGAACTTCCCATCTTAGAAAGTAGCAACATGTCAACTCACATTTTCTCCTTACATTATCTTGCTCACTTTCTCGATGCTTCCTTTGTGAATAATGGCAGTAGTTGTTCTAGGATCACCAAAGGCTACATCATATCACTTTATAGTTTTTGTTTGCCTTGATGAAAGAGGAAGGATATGTTTGTGACTCCACTTGAGCATGGATGCCCACATGTGTCAATGAACCCTCTTCCAATGGATTCGATAAACACTCCTACTCACTTTCTTCCATTGTCGTCCGATACAGAGAGTTGTTGGAGACAATCCAACTATTTATTACAAGGATCTGATAGTCCACAACTTGCATAAAGATGGGTTTTGGTAAATGGATTGGTGTTCAATGATACTTATTAACACCAAGTGCATGTACCCTTTGGTTTGACATCTCCGTCGACATTAAAGTAAAACCTTCCTTATCATGTAATAGTAACTGCTTAACTAGTTATGAGTTTAATATTTTGAATACATGTTTATTTGTTTTATATGATTTATACATGATAAATCATGTTCAAATTTTGGCTGATTGGGTTTCGGGAGAAAGGATATCTAGTAACAAGTAATTCCATGGATAAGTGGAAATAATCAGAACCTAAGTACCTTAGATATTCAGTAGCAAGTTACGGTCATTTTGGACCTAACTTAGGCTTCTAGGACCCTTAGGTTGTTGTGGTTTATCGTTATAAAGAGGAGTTGGATGATATTTCTTTTGGCAACCTAGCCCCACCAGTAATATTATGCCTAAGTGGCTGACTTGAGCCAAGTCGTGTAGGTTTAGTCATTCGACCATGCACCAAGTCAGATCGATTAATTGGTGGCAACTCAAAATGATAGAGAGGGAGAGTAGCGGAGGGTTGATGAAGGTTGTCTAAGCATATTGACTATTGATAGTTGATCAACCAAGCTCAAGTCAGATTGACTAAGTAGGAGGACTTATTTACAAAATACCCAAGTGTTTCACCCAGACCAAAGAAAGGGAAAAAGATATATTTATAGAATAAAACTCTATCCTTTCTGATATTGAAACATCACAAAAGTTGTTCCAATATTGAAATGCTTTATATGAAAAATGAGGAACAAATATCAACTGTTGAAGCTACAGTGTAATCTGAATTATTATCCATGTTGGATAAAATATAGGAAATGAAGAGCAAAACCAGATATCAGACCCGACGGTCTAGTTATGAGTGAGGAAGGATTAGCACCCAATTTCACCGAGTAAACATGTATAAACCATTATCAGTGTTGCAAAAGATTGAGCGATTCAAGACGGTTAAGCTAAAGAAATTATAAAGTAACATGAAAAAAATGATTTTATGGTGAGTAGGCTTTTAGGGCTAGAATCATTTGTGCCTTTCCCGTCATCACCCTGAAAGTCCTAATTTGTAGGTGTTATGATCATTATCATCTCAAGACCTCCTACAACTGAGATCTAACATTGGTGATTAGGACCGATGCGTAGGATGTCAGAGGATGACTAGCAGATGTATGCTTACATAATTAGATCTTACTTTTCAAAAAATAGGAAAAATGACAGCTATAAGAGTAACAGAGCAGTTATAGAAAATAGAATATCGTATGCAACAATAGATCAGGTTAGGTTGTGGTAGTTTTAGATCAGATTGCAAATGCAGTAATTAGGCGCAATAATCAGAGTAGTTTACAATTCTACGATCTAACGGAGCGGGTGGTGATAAAGGAAGGATCATTTGATCACATGCAATATGAAAGGTAAAGAGGGAGGTAGTTCCTTCTCTGGCTTCATGAGAGATGAAGGGGCTAGAATACGTTGAGTATAGGGGTCTATTTATAGGTGGATTCTAGGGTTCAAGATTCTAGATCTCTAGAAGAGGCGGCAAATCACCGCAATGCGCCACACTAGAGGGTGCACAGTTTGAGGCAATACACTGTGTTGCACATGGCAGATGGCTCTGATCTATCTGGTATTCCTGGGTGAAAAAAGATACTTTCCCATTTCTCCAATAATTTTAGAAATATTATGGTGAAGAGCAAAAAAACATGCACATAAAGATAATTCAAAGTTATCTCTCATATATTTCTAGAAAAGGTAATCGGAAAGGGAAGTAATTCTAGACAATTCAAATGGGTAATTTATAAGAAATAGCTTGTTTAAAGCATAATTGAAGGAAAAATTGTAGTTTCAGTCTGAAATAAAGTTTCTCTGCAGAAGGCCCCAAACTAGGTGAAATGGGTAAATGGATGGTTTAAATGTGTGGAAAATATAAAAGAAAGGTGGAAAAAGAGTGTGTGTTATATTGGGTAGGATGTGGAATAGATTCCATCACTAGTCAGATAATTTTTAATTTCTATTGAATGAGCAAAAATGAGATGTCAACAGTTTGCCTGTCTCAAGACAAGGTTGAGATAAGAGTGAGAACCACATGCTTGAGCCAAGCCTGACCCCTATTTTTTTATCATGGAAGGCCAAAAAGGTTGGACTCATCAAGGATGTTCTCACAAACCTTGTAGAGGACAAAAAGCGAGTGTGATGTCCTTTCATTAAAGCTGGATTAGTGAGGAAAAAAGATTGGGAATAAAGGACTTATCTAGAGTAAGGGCAACCTATCACTTAGGCTATTTCCTATGTCTGACCATTAAATACCATAAAGTTTTTATGAACCTTAACTGGTCTATCTGTCGCTAAAATGTCTCTCATGATTTCTTTATTCTTAAACTAGTTCATGCATGATTCTCCTACTAACTCATATCTTAGTGAGAAAGGGTGAATGTGAAAAAGCAATTGTAGATGGCAGTTTGTTAATGAGACATTGAGATCAATAGTTCATGATCATTGAGAAATAGTGGCAACTAGTCTTCTTGAAAATTAGATCCTCAAGAAAAAGAATAGTCATCCCTCTTCCTACACATCTTAAGTTTTTGTATTTTTAGTGTGTTGATTCTGAGTCAGGATTAGAACTCTTAAAAGACACAATATGAAAATTTTGCCTATCAGGATAGGGTTTGGGTCATTTAAGATTGGAGATTGAGTTTTAGACATGCTTTTTAGGTTTAAGGTGACCTTCTTAGTCAGTGATTGTATCAGTTAGTTGTCAATATAATCGAGGCATCTAAGAATGAGATGAAATTGGATGATTGGACTATTATATAGTGAAAGTTATTCTCCATGACATGTTCCTCTATTGGTTTGTCTTGCATCCTCTAGGATGTCAATGATCATTGATTTTATAGTTTATAGTCTTGGAAATTGGAGGTTTGGGCCATAACTCAAGGTTGGCAATTCTGTTCATTTTCAGTCATGATCCGGGGTTGTCGGAAGATGTGTGCATGAAAGCAAAGTTGATAACCTTGGTCGGGATCTTGTATTGTGAAACGGTTTGCACTGAAAGGCAATCTAGATGTTGATCGCAGGAAATGAGTGGGGACCCTCATAAGATTTGGAAAAAAGAGGGTTTGGAAGTTTGTTAAGGACAAGGCTTGTTGTCCATTTTAAATTCTTTGTCCAGGACCTAAATAGATTGGAAATGAATCTTTCAGTTGGTTCAATTTTAGATCATGATATGAGACCCTAAAAGATTGGAGAAAAGTACAGTAGGTCCAATTTTAGGTCGTAATCCCAGATCATGGATTTGAAAATTAGAAGTTTAGAATTAGTCCAGTTTTAGGTTGTAGTCAAGGACCCTGGATTTCATTGAAAAAAAAGTAGAATTGGTCTAGTTTTAGGTCGTAGTCTAAGACCCTAGATCTGAAATAAATTGTAGAATTGGTCCACCTTTATGTCGTAGTCCATGACCCTAGAGTTGCAAAAAAAAAGTAGAATTAGACCAGTTTTAGACAGTAGTCCAAGACCCTGGTGATTGTAGGTAGATTCAGTGACTATTTGAGAAAATCTAGAATTTTGGCTTCTAAATCAAGATTTGAATTTTTTGAATTTTACCATTTTGGGGTATCTTTTTTTATTTTCTTGCAATTTTTATTGGGTTCTAAAAAATTTGCTGAAAACAAAAAGACCTATTTGTAATTTAAGTATAAGTTTTCTCTCTAAAAGAGGGGAAATGGGAGGAGGGTCGAGCATCCGTCCCATTCTTCCCTACTTGTGCAAGAAATGGTAGTGACGATTAGCTGAGAGCATTTTAGGGCGACAACAACAGCGAGAGGATAGAGAGAGATAGCCCATAGATCACTAAGATCTGCCCGCTTAGAGCCACAAATCAGAGTGTTGTTTCCAGTGGCGTTTCTAGAAGCGGCCTCATGGCAGTAGAGGAGCTTTTGGTGATCATCTCCAACAACGTTTTGATGCAGATTTTAGCTATATCAGTCTTAGGGAAGGTATAACTTTTGTTTTTGCACTTTGGTTTGGCCATTTTGGCCCTCTTTGGCATAATCCAATTTTGTGGCTTCTCGGTGGTCTTCACAGTCTGGAGGTTGAAGATGACATGGATGTGTGTTCTGTTTTACGATCTGGTTGAATTCTTTTGTCATTTTCTCAACCGTTCATTATTTGATCAGACTAATTTCAGATGTTATGGAAATATTTTGATATTGTTGTTGTTGTTGTTTAGATGGTTGCTCATGACTGGCATGAGGCGGATCCCTGATGAGCCTTAAATGTGGGGCCAAGAATGGAGTCATGTCTAGGTTATCAGACTTTTAAAGTTATAATACATGAATGTTTAAGACGCCTGCAACTAGCACAGGGTCAAAGTAGTTTGGGGTCGAACACAGGGATAGGAAGAACGGCGCTTCAGAACTCAAGTTTCACTTGTCTAAGCACATCAAAAGGGGGTAAAAAGGGTAAAGTTGTTGTAAAACGAAAGAATCATAAGGAATTAAACTAAAATTCTATCTCCAAGGGGAGTTACTAGAAAAAATAAAGTTTTTGGGTTAGCAGTTTTTATAGAGGTTTTGTATATTGGAAACCGAGGAGATAAAACGGTTGTTAAGTGATCCAACCCTATTCTAGGACTGTATCTTGTGTCATTTTGTACCTTTATCACATTCAAATGTATTAGAATTACATGTTATTCTCCCCAATATGATTATCATTGCAAATATGCTTATGGATGTTCTTTGCACTGTTTTTCAGGTACTTGGACCACACTTAGATGGAAGAGAGAGAGAGGGAGTTCTAGGGTTCCCCCACTCAAGGAGGGACCCAAAGAAGACCCCAAAGTCTCCCTCAACCTACCTCTAGTGGCCAAGAATCGTCCCCAAGCAAATACATCTGAAAATGACAAAGTTGGAAGCGAAATCAAGAAGTCAAGCCTCACCACGGCCATGGCCACAATGCCATGGTCGTGCTTTATTGCTAAGTTCCAACATGTTGCAATAGGGAAATTCCACCGAGTCCCACGACCGTGGCCTCCCAGCCATGACCGTGGCCAGTGAAGACACCATGACCGTTGTAACATCCCTGACCTGGGTTATGAACTAACCCTAGGTGTTTTGCCTAAATATGTAATTAAATCCTTGTGATTAACTTTGGGCATATAATTAAGTTCCTCAGAAACATATATTTCAATTTTGCTCCTTTATATATAAAGTTGTAGCACTGTTTTGTAATACAGGGATCTATGTGCAAATTACCCAGTTAAGGGATTAACTTGCAAATTGCACATGTTAAGATGTTCCTCTGATGTTGAGACATCATGAGGATGTTTATGATGAAGTTCGAGGGATTTCCCAAGCTTGAGCACCAAGGTGCAACTGTGGAAGCAACTCGTGTACTTGAAAACCCTAAATTGGTGTATAGTACAATTTACCCAATTTGAGGGGTGCAACTTGTAAAATACATCATCTAAAATATCTTTTATGACTCTTGGCATCATTTAGAAGAGAAATGATGAAAAGGTCACTTCATTTGAATAATCATATAATAAAGAACACCTTTGTGATTGAATAATCAAGGTGTATGTATAATAGCCCTTTTATGTGTATGCTTTAGTGATGGGCTGATCCTCTTTGCCTTCAATTCTTGACCTTAGAAGGAGTTTGTCCTTAGAAATAAGATGTGGGGACTTACAAAGAAGAAAGTAAGGACTTAGATGAGAAATGAGGAAAGCATATGTTCTTATGTTGAAATTTCACCTAAGTATATATACTACCTTCCCCACTTAGCAAGGGAACGATCCTCTTCTTTTCATTTCTTTTCCCCTTGCTCAAAACCGACTAAGGCAGAGCTCTGGAGCATAGGAGAATGACCAGGGAATTCAAGGTAAGTTTGGATCATCCCTTTTGCTTGAATTCATGGAGGAAACTCGATTTCAAGGTTGAATTCATGGCTAGCTCACCTAGCTTTATCTTTCTAGCCATTCCTTTTCAACTTTCCTTGGAGAATACACCTTGGCCGACCTGTGGAGCTCAAAGACGCCATTAAAGACCTGAAGCTTGGAATCTTGGAACTCAAGGAACAACCTTTATGCGGGTTTTATAACTCTAAACCTTATGCTTTGATTATACATCTTTTTCTATGCATATAGTTGTTAGTTCTTCTTCTTCCCTATCTTCCCTTGCATCCTTGCAAGCAAAATCGTGAAGAACTGCTACTGTTCTTGAGGTAGAAGATAAGGGCGTTAATTCCTATGCTTATCCAAGGATTTCCACTTTACCAAACGACCTCCACCAATTTCCCATACGGTTTACACAACCGTTTGGTGGGCAAATGGTTTCAGGGTCGTATGAAGGCAAACGGCCTTCAAGACCGTTTGGTCGCGTTGACCAAGCAATGACCGTATGGGAATCTTGTTTATAATTATGTAGGTTAATCACCCACAAAATTTGAGGGGTTAACTCCAAAGGAATCGTGAGATATAAGCAAATCAATTAGCAAATCCAATTGAATTAAGTTCTGCTTTTCAATCTGTTTAATTTGCCCTTTTTGGGCAAACGGTCTCAAGACCGTTTAATATGGTTGACCAAGCATTGACCGTTTGGGATTATTGTTCATAATGATGTTGATTAATGACTCACCAAATTTGATGGATTAATTCCAAACGAGTTATGAGTTAAAGGTTGATTAATAGGGCAAATCCTAATTGAAATCAATGCTGAATTTCCAATGAGTTAATTACTGATTTTGGGTTGATTAGCCCAAACGGTCTCAAGACCGTTTGGGGAATCATCCAAACGGTCTCAAGACCGTTTGGGGATCACCCAAGACCGTTTAGAGGTCTGGGGTCAAGTATAGTTGACCAATTGAAGGTCCAAAGGTACCAAATCATATTGCAATTAAGTATTGATGTGATGATCAACTCAATAGATCAAACCTTGATGAATTTTCACTAAAGTCCAAAGGATGGATGGGCAAACGGTCTCAAGACCGTTTGGAACTCATCCAAATGGTCTCAAGACCGTTTGATGTCAACCCAAGACCGTTTGGAGGTCTAGGGTTAAGGTAATTTGATCAATTGAGGGCCCAATTACAGTGGGTTATTGAAATAATCAAATTGCTGATTTGTGACTTAATTAAGGTTCAACCCCTATCAAATCAACTTAGATTTTGATGAATTCTTGGGCAAACGGTCTCAAGACCGTTTGGAGGTTATCCAAACGATCCCGAGACCGTTTGGGCCAAGTTTGAGCCCGATTGGAGGTCAATTGATGGGATCAACTTCGCTTTGATTCACATTGTTGAGTGTTGATGGTTGAATGTTTATAAACCTTAATTGAACCAACTCCAACCCTATTTAGATATCAATTGAGGATCAATTGAGTGACCAATTGGTTAAAGCTAACCCTAATTGTCTCAATTGATAAGTGGTTAGCAAGCTTGAGACCAATTGAAGGCTTCAACATAGGAAACCCTAATCGAGTTTACCTTTGAATCACCTTGGAGGTCCATGCGATCTTGAGCTTTTAGGATCATACAACCTCAGGACCGAATGAGTTCATACGACCTCAGGACCGAATGAGCTCATATGACATCAGGACCGAATGAGTTCATACGACCTCAGGACCGAATGAGTTCATACGACCTCAGGATCGAATGAGTTCATACGACCTCAGGACCGAATGAGTTCATATGACCAAAGGACCGAATGAGTTCATTCGACTTCAGGACCGAATGAGTTCATACGACCTCAAGATCATTTAAGGGTAAACAGTCTTGAGTATCATGCGGTCTTGAAGTCAACCAAAGCTAAACGGTCTACAACCTTAAACGATCTCAGGATCGTTTGAAGGTTGAAGGTGTAAAACCTAGTGGGGACTTTTAAGGATAAGTCTGCCTAATGCCTTGAAGGCTTAGATGGTTTGATGGTTGTTCAACCTAAACCCTAATGATACCTAGGGACATTAAGGGTCAAGTGGTTAGTATATTAACCCATGTTATGATCAATGGTGAACTTTACCAAAATACCCTTTATGGATTCAAGTAGGTAACCCCTTTTTATCATGCAAACCCCAATGGTTACAATGGTGATGACTTGGCTAGGCTTATCAATGTTGATTATACCTAACCCAATCTAGAGGGATGTAATCATCACCTATGAGCAAGAGGAGAGAGAAAATCCCAATTATGGTTGAAATCCAAGTAAAATACCTTCAATACACATGAATGTGCATAATTGGGGTATGATCCACATATGTGAGATCATGAAAACCCTAATTATGATAGATGATGAATCTTAACCTAATCTGAGAGCATCATTGATGATGTTCCTCATACATGATGATGTTATGAGTTCATTTTACCATAATGTGAATAATAAACCCTAATTGATGAGAATCAGGGAACTTAGTTCTTATGGCAAGAATGGAAAGTATAATTCTTGATTTGAATTGCTTTTATCAGTTGAATTAACCTTGCAGGTTTTGATATAAAGATGATCATATCTAGGTATGGATGATGATGCTATATTCATTGAAAGCATGTTGTTAGCTTTATGAATAGTAAAATATCTTGATGCCTTGTTAATTGCAACCTATGAATTAAATGGGATATGAGAGCCATAAATACCATCAAGGTCATGCTTTAGAGATGACTTGTGATGAATGTATTGAGAAATGATGATTGATGAGAGTTAGGCTTGTTACATTTAGTATTCTTCTTTCATAGCTGTTATGCTAATGTTATTGTTTGAAGAACAATGTATGATGTTAAAAGAATACTGAATGTACCTAACTAATCAAGTGTAATGTAGAGCCGTGATCATAGATCCATCATTGTCAGAGATCAAATGATGGTGAAATAGGTTTTCCTAAGGGAACTCCTGGATCACATACTTTTGAGTATGTGGGGTATATGGATGTGTAGAACCTTACATCCTAGTGTAGGTGTTTGATGTAGATGTGTAATCCGTCAATCCTTCACTACAATTCCATACCGTATCAGTGGATGGTAAACATGAAACCTCCTGATGACGAAGAAAGCACAGATATCCGTATCAGTGGAAGATAAACATGAAATCTCCTGATGACGAAGAGAGTACAGAACGCCACTGCAACTCTAAAATAGCGAAGGACCAGATTACCCTGGTAAGCTATTATAGTAGAGGCATGAGATGTCCTACAAGTAATCCTCTTACTGACTGAGGAAGGTGAAGGTCATGAGAATCCGGCTCTTTCGATGACCTAGTATGATACTGAGGCACTTAGCAGTGATTGGTTGGAGTATGAGTGGTAAACCTCATCTCCACAGGGCATAAAAGTAATGTTTGAAAAACATAATCCACAACGTAGCATACCTGTTAGAAATAACTACGAGTTGATTGTTTGATGTTACACTGTATAGTGCAAATGTCTTCATGTTTCATAACTGTTGAACTCATGCTTACTATTAAATCTGATGTTGAATACTTTGAAGCTTTTACTGCTTAAGTTATTCTTTGAGGTGCTATAATAAAGCTTCTAGCGGAGAGTTATAACTCTCGCTGGGACAATTATGTAAAATTGTCTCACCCCGTAGTCTTCAACTTTTTAGGTGGACGTCGAGGACGAAGGAACAGGTCTACAGGTGACCAGTCCCAGCAGCAGCAGCACCAGGGGCAGCAGTGAAATCTCAGGTGGAGATTTAGCCTGCCATGTGGTGTAGTTAGAGTCAGTCCTATGTGTCCTCTGTACTCTCAGGTTTGGAGTCTTTTGGTCTGAGATTTTGGTTATGAGTTCTTGAGATTTTGTATCATGTTGTATATAATTACTCAAGAAGTGATTATGTGAGATGTAAACAGTTTATCTCCTTTTATGAAGGAAGTTTTATGGTTTTAATGCTTTATATCAAAAAGTTTTATTTTCCGCTGATTTTTGGTATTCTGCTGCTAATCGAATCGCTTCCGCTAAGTTTAAATCGTGTTTATATCGTGGTTTGGAGATCAGAGCCCACAATTAAGTGGCATCAGAGCTCTAGGTTCACTGAGTCTACAGAGGCATAGGACTTAGGATGTCGAGTCTATCCTTAGTATCTCTTCCTTATCTAATAGAATCTTCTGTTCCTCAGGAGAAGAAGATACATAAGGATGGCAGAGCCACATGATGAGTACGTGGCAGAGAGTAGTGCTAGTGCACCTCGAGGCGGTGCAAGGGTTCCAGAAATAGAACAGCCTGCACCTGAACCACCCCAGTTTGACCCAGTTGATATGGGTAACCTAGCAGTTCAGACAATGTTTGGGCAGTTTATGACTGCCATGACACACATAATTGACAAGATGCCCATGCCTGCACCTAGGGCACCTGCCCAGCCTGAAGGACAAGGTATCGGTAAGACGTTCGAGCGACTTCGTCGTGTCGGAGCTACCGAGTACTTTTGGACTGCCGACCCCGCAGATGTTGATCTGTGGTTAACAGAGTTGGAGAAGGCTTTCAGGATTCTTAATATCCCGGAGGCTGAGAAGGTTAGACATGCTGTCTATCTTCTCAAAGGCAGTGCTGGTCACTGGTGGAACATGGAAGAGCAGAAGAGACCTGGGATAGAGTTCTCGTGGGAAGAGTTTCGTTGGGAATTTATCAATAGATATTTTCCAAAGACCTTCCTAGATGAGAAAATCTCTCAGTTTGAGAGATTGAGGCAGGGCATGATGAACATTAGCGAGTATGAAGCTAAGTTCATGGAGTTGCTGCAGTTCTGTCCGCACATGGCTGCCACAGAAGAGGAAAGAATCAGGAGATTCGAGAAGAGTTTGAATGCTGATATATCAACCCATGTGTCTGCCTTAGAAAACCGAGAGAGATTCTCTACCTTCATTGAGTCAGTCCGAAGGATAGAGAGATCTGTGGTTGAGAAGAGGCAAACCCAGAAAAGATATCCATAGTTCCAGGGTACTTCATCTAGGGAATACAAGAAACCGAGATTCTCTGCACCTAACCCTCCACCACCCAGATCAAGTTCCCAAACTCAGTGGTCACCAAGTAGAGGCAGGGGACGAAGCCTACCTCAACAAGAGACTCGTAGTTCAGCATCGATGTCAGTCACAGGACCACCCAGACCACAACAACTGGAGAGGAGCTGTTACAACTGTGGGAAGGTGGGGCATTTAATGAAGGACTGCCGATCGAGGCCTGTCAGTGTGACACAACCTCAGAGGCAGAGTCAACATGGATCTCAGAGAAGGCAATCTCAAGGAGCAGCTCGAGGACGTGGACAAGCGTCTCAAGCTGGATCATCAACACCACCTCAACACCAGGCGACAACAAGGTTCTATGATATGAACCCACCTGATGCAGTGGTCAATCCACGGGTAGTGGCAGGTCAGATGGAACTTTTATATTCTTATATGTCTAAATCCTGTGTGGTATCTGTTCTGATTGACCCGGGTGATACACACTCCTTTGTCACTCGGAGAGTGATTCGTAACTGTAATATGACGGTTAGTCATAGGGCATATAGTTTGTTTTTGGAGACTCCGTTGAGTGGGTCTGCCGTTTTGCAGGAGGTATGTTCTCCCTGCATCCTCTTCTTTTCTGATCATCGCATTCAAGTGGACCTTATACCACTTGATATGCAAGGATTTGATATAATCCTCGGAATGGATACCTTAGAAAGGTACAGAGTTGCCTTGGATTGTGAATCCAAGTTGGCTATGTTTGCTGATGAAGGCAACACATGAATCTTTCAAGGTGAAAGAAAGATTCTGGCCACCTGTCTTGTATCAACTATGGTTGCTGATAAGTTGTTGAGGCAAGGATGTTATGCATTCTTGGCCCATGTGGTAGATGTTACCAAGGAAAGTTCCAATCCTGCTGAAGTTCCCATAGTCGGGGAATTCGAGGATGTGTTTCCTGAAGAACTTCCTGGTATACCACCACCTCGGGAGATTGATTTTGAAATCAATTTGATCCCAGACACGAAATCTATAGCCCAGACACCGTATAGAATGGCGCCTGCTGAGATGGCAGAACTCAAGAAACAGCTTCAAGAGTTACTTGAGAAAGGTTTTATCCGACCGAGCACTTCACCTTGGGGTGCTCCGGTTTTGTTTGTTAGAAAGAAAGATGGGTCAATGCGGTTGTGCATTGATTATAGACAACTCAATAAAGTAACGATAAAGAATAAGTACCCTCTGCCGAGGATTGATGATCTCTTTGACCAATTGCGTGGTGCAACCGTCTTCTCAAAGATAGACCTGAGGTCTGGATATCATCAACTCCGTATTAAGGATAGTGACATATCCAAGTATGCCTTTAGGATAAGATATGGTCACTATGATTTCACGGTTATGTCGTTTGGACTAACCAATGCACCAGCTGCATTCATGGAACTCATGAATAGAGTTTTTCGACCCTTCCTTGATCAGTGTGTTGTCGTCTTCATAGATGACATTCTGATCTATAGTAAGGATGCTCAGCAGCATGAGCAACATCTTCACCAAGCTTTGACCTTGCTAAGAGAACACAAGCTGTATGCTAAGTTTAGTAAGTGTGAGTTCTGGCTGTCGGAGGTATCTTTTCTTGGACATGTGATATCTGCATCGGGAATTCGTGTTGACCCTACAAAGGTAGAATCTGTTCTACAGTGGGAACAACCGAAGACGCCGACGGAGATTCGAAGCTTCTTGGGGTTAGCAGGCTATTATCGAAGGTTCATTAAGAATTTCACTTCCATAGCCTTACCCTTGACTAAGTTGACCCGGAAAGATGTTCCTTTTGTTTGGAGTGATAAGTGTCAGCAATCTTTCCAGCTGTTGAAGGAGAAGTTGACAAGTGCACCCATACTTGTGCTACCTGAGCAAGGCAAAGGATATATAGTTTTCTGTGATGCTTCTAAGAATGGACTAGGGTGTGTGTTGATGCAGGATAAACAAGTAATTTCTTTTGCTTCTCGACAGCTTAAGAAACACAAAGAGAATTATCCGACACACGATCTGGAGTTAGCTGATGTAGTTCATGCCCTGAAGATCTGGAGACATTATCTTTATGGAGAGACGTTTCAGATTTTCACTGACCATAAGAACCTTAAGTACATCTTCTCTCAACATGAGCTCAATATGAGACAACGCCGCTGGATGGAATTAATCAAGGACTACGATTGTACGATTGATTACCACCCGGGGAAGGCTAATGTGGTTGCTGATGCCCTGAGTAGGAAATCAACAACATCAACCATGGAAAGGCACAACTAAACTCTTTAGTATGCTCTAGAAGGGATATGCTTATCTCTTTGAGACAAGACAATGTGCAGTTAAAGGTATCATTGTTAGCCGGATTGTTAGCTGAGATGCATATTAAACATACCCTTAGAGAGCAGATTAAGGAAGCACAGCAAGGTGATATTGTAGTTCAGCAGATTAGATCGGAGTATGGTAGTGAGAAACGAGATGGTTTCCATGACTCAGATGATCAAATAGCCTGTTATCATGGGAGGATGATAGTGCCGGATGTGGACAACTTGAGGAAGTTAGTCCTGGAAGAAGCTCATTCTTCGATGTATGCCATGCATCCAGGGAGCACCAAGATGTATCGAAACTTGAAAGATATGTATTGGTGGCCTGGAATGAAGAAGGATGTTGTAGAGTTTGTTCTGAGGTGTCCTGTGTGTCAACAAGTTAAAGCTAAACACCAGAAGCCTGCAGGAACAATGCAACCTTTACCCATACCACAGTGGAAGTGGGACCATGTTACCATGGACTTTGTTGTTGGCCTACCCAGGACAAGCAAAGGACATGATTCCATTTGGGTAGTTGTAGATAGGTTGACTAAGACAACACATTTCTTACCTGTCAAAACAACCTATTCTGCTGAAAGGTTATCACATTTGTATGTTCAAGAGATAGTGCTTTTGCACGGAGTTCCTGTCACTATAGTTTCTGACAGAGGTCCCCAGTTTACAAGTCGTTTTTGGGAATGACTTCATAATGCTTTAGGCACCCAGTTAAGGTTTAGTACGGCCTTTCATCCATAGACTGATGGACAGTCGGAAAGGACCATACAGACCTTGGAAGACATGTTGAGAACATGTGTTCTCCAGTTTACCGGAATTTGGGATCTACACCTAAGCTTGATAGAGTTTGCCTATAACAATAGCTATCAGCATAGTATTGATATGGCACCTTATGAAGCCTTGTATGGTAGACGTTGTAGATCACCCTTGTGTTGGTATGAGACTGGTGAGCATCAGTTGTTAGGACCTGATCTTATGCAGCAAACTACAGAAAAGATTAAGGTAATACAACAACAGATTAAGACTACACAAGATAGGCAGAAATCTTATGCTGACAAGCGTCGTAGACCCTTAGAGTTCGAGGTTGGAGACAAAGTGTATCTCAAGGTCTCGCCTTGGAAAGGAGTCCTTCGTTTTGGAAAGAAAGGGAAGTTAGCTCCTAGATTTATGGGGCCTTATCCAATCATTGAACGGATTGGAAAAGTAGCCTATAAACTAGAGCTGCCACCAGAGTTACAGAGGTTACATCCTGTGTTTCACATTTCTATGCTAAAGAAATGTCACCCAGACACTGAGTCAGTTCTACAACCTATGGAGGTAGAATTGAATGATGATATATCTTATGAGGAAGGACCAGTGTCAATCCTTGATAACAGAATTAAAAAGTTAAAGAAGAAAGATTTAAGCCTTGTGAAAGTCCTCTGGAACCATCGTGGTGTTGAAGAAGCCACTTGGGAACTAGAGGATGAGATGAGAAGGAAATACCCTGCCCTTTTCTCTTAATACGTTTTATCGATTTCGGGGACGAAATCCTTGTAAGGGGTGGATAATTTGTAACATCCCTGACCTGGGTTATGAACTAACCCTACGTGTTTTGCCTAAATATGTAATTAAATCCTTGTGATTAACTTTGGGCATGTAATTAAGTTCCTCATAAACATATATTTCAATTTTTCTCATTTATATATAAAGTTGTAGCATTGTTTTGTAATACAGGGATCTATGTGAAAATTACCCAGTTAAGGGATTAACTTGCAAATTGCACATTTTGAGATGTTCCTCTGATGTTGAGACATCATGAGGATGTTTATGATGAAGTTCGAGGGATTTCCCAAGCTTGAGCACCAAGGTGCAACTGTGGAAGCAACCCATGTACTTGAAAACCCTAAATTAGTGTAAAGTGCAATTTACCCAATTTGAGGGGCGCAACTTGTAAAATACATCATCTAAAATATCTTTTATGACTCTTGGCATCATTTAGAAGAGAAATGATGAAAAGGTCACTTCATTTGAATAATCATATAATAAAGAACACCTTTGTGATTGAATAATCAAGGTGTATGTATAATAGCCCTTTTATGTGTATGCTTTAGTGATGGGCTGATCCTCTTTGCCTTCAATTCTTGACCTTAGAAGGATTTTTTCTTTAGAAATAAGATGTGGGGACGCACAAAGAAGAAAGGAAGGACTTAGATGAGAAATGAGGAAAGCATATGTTCTTATGTTGAAATTTCACCTAACTATATATACTACCTTCCCCACTTAGCAAGGGAACGATCCTCTTGTTTTCATTTCTTTTCCCCTTGCTCAAAACCGACTAAGGCAGAGCTCTGGAGCATAGGAGAATGACCAGGGAATTCAAGGTAAGTTTGGATCATCCCTTTTGCTTGAATTCATGGAGGAAACTCGATTTCAAGGTTGAATTCATGGCTAGCTCACCTAGCTTTATCTTTCTAGCCATTCCTTTTCAACTTTCCTTGGAGAATACACCTTGGCCGACCTATGGAGCTCAAAGACGCCATTAAAGACCTGAAGCTTGGAAGCTTGGAACTCAAGGAACAACCTTTATGCGGGTTTTATAACTCTAAACCTTATGCTTTGATTATACATCTTTTTCTATGCATATAGTTGTTAGTTCTTCTTCTTCCCTATCTTCCCTTGCATCCTTGCAAGAAAAATCGTGAAGAACTGCTACTGTTCTTGAGGTAGAAGATAAGGGCGTTAATTCCTATGCTTATCCAAGGATTTCCACTTTACCAAACGACCTCCACCAATTTCCCATACGGTTTACACAACCGTTTGGTGGGCAAATGGTTTCAGGGTCGTATGAAGGCTAACGGCCTTCAAGACCGTTTGGTCGCGTTGACCAAGCAATGAACGTATGGGAATCTTGTTTATAATTATGTAGGTTAATCACCCACAAAATTTGAGGGGTTAACTCCAAAGGAATCGTGAGATATAAGCAAATCAATTAGCAAATCCAATTGAATTAAGTTCTGATTTTCAATCTGTTTAATTTGCCCTTTTTGGGCAAACGGTCTCAAGACCGTTTAAGATGGTTGACCAAGCATTGACCGTTTGGGATTATTGTTCATAATGATGTTGATTAATGACTCACCAAATTTGATGGATTAATTCCAAACGAGTTATGAGTTAAAGGTTGATTAATAGGGCAAATCCTAATTGAAATCAATGCTGAATTTCCAATGAGTTAATTACTGATTTTGGGTTGATTAGCCCAAACGGTCTCAAGACCGTTTGGGGAATCATCCAAACGGTCTCAATACCGTTTGGGGATCACCCAAGACCGTTTAGAGGTCTGGGGTCAAGTATATTTGACCAATTGAAGGTCCAAAGGTACCAAATCATATTGCAATTAAGTATTGATGTGATGATCAACTCAATAGATCAAACCTTGATGAATTTTCACTAAAGTCCAAAGGATGGATGGGCAAACGGTCTCAAGACCGTTTGATGTCAACCCAAGACCGTTTGGAGGTCTAGGGTTAAGGTAATTTGATCAATTGAGGGCCCAATTACAGTGGGTTATTGAAATAATCAAATTGCTGATTTGTGACTTAATTAAGGTTCAACCCCTATCAAATCAACTTAGATTTTGATGAATTCTTGGGCAAACGGTCTCAAAACCGTTTGGAGGTTATCCAAACGATCCCAAGACCGTTTGGGCCAAGTTTGAGCCCGATTGGAGGTCAATTGATGGGATCAACTTCGCTTTGATTCACATTGTTGAGTGTTGATGGTTGAATGTTTATAAACCTTAATTGAACCAACTCCAACCCTATTTGGATATCAATTGAGGATCAATTGAGTGACCAATTGGTTAAAGCTAACCCTAATTGTCTCAATTGATAAGTGGTTAGCAAGCTTGAGACCAATTGAAGGCTTCAACATAGGAAACCCTAATCGAGTTTACCTTTGAATCACCTTGGAGGTCCATGCGATCTTGAGCTTTTAGGATCATACAACCTCAGGACCGAATGAGTTCATATGACCTCAGGACCGAATGAGCTCATACGACCTCAGGACCGAATGAGTTCATACGACCTCAGGACCGAATGAGTTCATACGACCTCAGGATCGAATGAGTTCATACGACCTCAGGACCGAATGAGTTCATATGACCTCAGGACCGAATGAGTTCATTCGACTTCAGGACCGAATGAGTTCATACGACCTCAAGATCATTTAAGGGTAAATAGTCTTGAGTATCATGCGGTCTTGAAGTCAACCAAAGCTAAACGGTCTACAACCTTAAACGATCTCAGGATCGTTTGAAGGTTGAAGGTGTGAAACCTAGTGGGGACTTTTAAGGATAAGTCTGCCTAATGCCTTGAAGGCTTAGATGGTTTGATGGTTGTTCAACCTAAACCCTAATGATACCTAGGGACATTAAGGGTCAAGTGGTTAGTATATTAACCCATGTTATGATCAATGGTGAACTTTACCAAAATACCCTTTATGGATTCAAGTAGGTAACCCCTTTTTATCATGCAAACCCCAATGGTTACAATGGTGATGACTTGGCTAGGCTTATCAATGTTGATTATACCTAACCCAATCTAGAGGGATGTAATCATCACCTATGAGAAAGAGGAGAGAGAAAATCCCAATTATGGTTGAAATCCAAGTAAAATACCTTCAATACACATGAATGTGCATAATTGGGGTATGATCCACATATGTGAGATCATGAAAACCCTAATTATGATAGATGATGAATCTTAACCTAATCTGAGAGCATCATTGATGATGTTCCTCATACATGATGATGTTACGAGTTCATTTTACCATAATGTGAATAATAAACCCTAATTGATGAGAATCAGGGAACTTAGCTCTTATGGCAAGAATGGAAAGTATAATTCTTGATTTGAATTGCTTTTATCAGTTGAATTAACCTTGCAGGTTTTGATATAAAGATGATCATATCTAGGTATGGATGATGATGCTATATTCATTGAAAGCATGTTGTTAGCTTTATGAATAGTAAAATATCTTGATGCCTTGTTAATTGCAACCTATGAATTAAATGGGATATGAGAGCCATAAATACCATCAAGGTCATGCTTTAGAGATGACTTGTGATGAATGTATTGAGAAATGATGATTGATGAGAGTTAGGCTTGTTACATTTAGTATTCTTCTTTCATAGCTGTTATGCTAATGTTATTGTTTGAAGAACAATGTATGATGTTAAAAGAATACTGAATGTACCTAACTAATCAAGTGTAATGTAGAGCCGTGATCATAGATCCATCATTGTCAGAGATCAAATGATGGTGAAATAGGTTTTCCTAAGGGAACTCCTGGATCACATACTTTTGAGTATGTGGGGTATATGGATGTGTAGAACCTTACATCCTAGTGTAGGTGTTTGATGTAGATGTGTAATCCGTCAATCCTTCACTACAATTCCATACCGTATCAGTGGATGGTAAACATGAAACCTCCTGATGACGAAGAAAGCACAGATATCCGTATCAGTGGAAGATAAACATGAAATCTCCTGATGACGAAGAGAGTACAGAACGCCACTGCAACTCTAAAATAGCGAAGGACCAGATTACCCTGGTAAGCTATTATAGTAGAGGCACGAGATGTCCTACAAGTAATCCTCTTACTGACTGAGAAACGTGAAGGTCATGAGAATCCGGCTCTTTCGATGACCTAGTATGATACCGAGGCACTTAGCAGTGATTGGTTGGAGTATGAGTGGTAAACCTCATCTCCACAGGGCATAAAAGTAATGTTTGAAAAACATAATCCACAGCGTAGCATACCTGTTAGAAATAACTACGAGTTGATTGTTTGATGTTACACTGTATAGTGCAAATGTCTTCATGTTTCATAACTGTTGAACTCATGCTTACTATTAAATCTGATGTTGAATACTTTGAAGCTTTTACTGCTTAAGTTATTCTTTGAGGTGCTATAATAAAGCTTCTAGCGGAGAGTTATAACTCTCGCTGGGACAATTATGTAAAATTGTCTCACCCCGTAGTCTTCAACTTTTTAGGTGGACATCGAGGACGAAGGAACAGGTCTACAGGTGACCAGTCCCAGCAGCAGCAGCACCAGGGGCAGCAGTGAAATCTCAGGTGGAGATTTAGCCTGCCATGTGGTGTAGTTAGAGTCAGTCCTATGTGTCCTCTGTACTCTCAGGTTTGGAGTCTTTTGGTCTGAGATTTTGGTTATGAGTTCTTGAGATTTTGTATCATGTTGTATATAATTACTCAAGAAGTGATTATCTGAGATGTAAACAGTTTATCTCCTTTTATGAAGGAAGTTTTATGGTTTCAATGCTTTATATCAAAAAGTTTTATTTTCCGCTGATTTTTGGTATTCTGCTGCTAATCGAATCGCTTCCGCTAAGTTTAAATCGTGTTTATATCGTGGTTTGGAGATCAGAGCCCACAATTAAGTGGTATCAGAGCTCTAGGTTCGCTGAGTCTACAGAGGCATAGGACTTAGGATGTCGAGTCTATCCTTAGTATCTCTTCCTTATCTAATAGAATCTTCTGTTCCTCAAGAGAAGAAGATACATAAGGATGGCAGAGCCACATGATGAGTACGTGGCAGAGAGTAGTGCTAGTGCACCTCAAGGCGGTGCAAGGGTTCCAGAAATAGAATAGCCTGCACCTGAACCACCCCAGTTTGACCCAGTTGATATGGGTAACCTAGCAGTTCAGACAATGTTTGGGCAGTTTATGACTTCCATGACACACATAATTGACAAGATGCCCATGCCTGCACCTAGGGCACCTGCCCAGCCTGAAGGACAAGGTATCGGTAATACGTTCGAGCGACTTCATCGTGTCGGAGCTACCGAGTACTTTTGGACTGCCGACCCCGCAGATGCTGATCTGTGGTTAACAGAGTTGGAGAAGGCTTTCAGGATTCTTAATATCCCGGAGGCTGAGAAGGTTAGACATGCTGTCTATCTTCTCAAAGGCAGTGCTGGTCACTGGTGGAACATGGAAGAGCAGAAGAGACCTGGGATAGAGTTCTCGTGGGAAGAGTTTCGTTGGGAATTTATCAATAGATATTTTCCAAAGACCTTCCTAGATGAGAAAATCTCTCAGTTTGAGAGATTGAGGCAGGGCATGATGAACATTAGCGAGTATGAAGCTAAGTTCATGGAGTTGCTGCAGTTCTGTCTGCACATGGCTGCCACAGAAGAGGAAAGAATCAGGAGATTCGAGAAGAGTTTGAATGTTGATATATCAACCCATGTGTCTGCCTTAGAAAACCGAGAGAGATTCTCTACCTTCGTTGAGTCAGTCCGAAGGATAGAGAGATCTGTGGTTGAGAAGAGGCAAACCCAGAAAAGATATCCACAGTTCCAGGGTTCTTCATCTAGGGATTACAAGAAACCGAGATTCTCTGCACCTAACCCTCCACCACCCAGATCAAGTTCCCAAACTCAGTGGTCACCAAGTAGAGGCAGGGGACGAAGCCTACCTCAACAAGAGACTCATAGTTCAACATCGATGTCAGTCACAGGACCAACCAGACCACAACAACTGGAGAGGAGCTGTTACAACTGTGGGAAGGTGGGGCATTTAATGAAGGACTGCCGATCGAGGCCTGTCAGTGTGACACAACCTCAGAGGCAGAGTCAACAGGGATCTCAGAGAAGGCAATCTCAAGGAGCAGCTCGAGGATGTGGACAAGCGTCTCAAGCTGGATCATCAGCACCACCTCAACACCAGGCGACAACAAGGTTCTATGATATGAACCCACCTGATGCAGTGGTCAATCCACGGGTAGTGGCAGGTCAGATGGAACTTTTATATTCTTATATGTCTAAATCCTGTGTGGTATCTGTTCTGATTGACCCGGGTGCTACACACTCCTTTGTCACTCGGAGAGTGATTCGTAACTGCAATATGACGGTTAGTCATAGGGCATATAGTTTGTTTTTGGAGACTCCGTTGAGTGGGTCTGCCATTTTGCAGGAGGTATGTTCTCCCTGCATCCTCTTCTTTTCTGATCATCGCATTCAAGTGGACCTTATACCACTTGATATGCAAGGATTTGATATAATCCTCGGAATGGATACCTTAGAAAGGTACAGAGTTGCCTTGGATTGTGAATCCAAGTTGGCTGTGTTTGCTGATGAAGGCAACACATGAATCTTTCAAGGTGAAAGAAAGATTCTGGCCACCTGTCTTGTATCAACTATGGTTGCTGATAAGATGTTGAGGCAAGGATGTTATGCATTCTTGGCCCATGTGGTAGATGTTACCAAGGAAAGTTCCAATCCTGCTGAAGTTCCCATAGTCAGGGAATTCGAGGATGTGTTTCCTGAAGAACTTCCTGGTATACCACCACCTCGGGAGATTGATTTTGAAATCAATTTGATCCCAGAAACGAAATCTATAGCCCAGACACCGTATAGAATGGCGCCTGCTGAGATGGCAGAACTCAAGAAACAGCTTCAAGAGTTACTTGAGAAAGGTTTTATCCGACCGAGCACTTCACCTTGGGGTGCTCCGGTTTTGTTTGTTAGAAAGAAAGATGGGTCAATGCGGTTGTGCATTGATTATAGACAACTCAATAAAGTAACGATAAAGAATAAGTACCCTCTGCCGAGGATTGATGATCTCTTTGACCAATTGCGTGGTGCAACCGTCTTCTCAAAGATAGACCTGAGGTCTGGATATCATCAACTCCGTATTAAGGATAGTGACATATCCAAGTCTGCCTTTAGGATAAGATATGGTCACTATGATTTCACGGTTATGTTGTTTGGACTAACCAATGCACCAGCTGCATTCATGGAACTCATGAATAGAGTTTTTTGACCCTTCCTTGATCAGTGTGTTGTCGTCTTCATAGATGACATTCTGATCTATAGTAAGGATGCTCAGCAGCATGAGCAGCATCTTCACCAAGCTTTGACCTTGCTAAGAGAACACAAGTTGTATGCTAAGTTTAGTAAGTGTGAGTTTTGGCTGTCGAAGGTATCTTTTCTTGGACATGTGATATCTGCATCGGGAATTCGTGTTGACCCTACAAAGGTAGAATCTATTCTACAGTGGGAACAACCGAAGACGCCGACGGAGATTCAAAGCTTCTTGGGGTTAGCAGGCTATTATCGAAGGTTCATTAAGAATTTCACTTCCATAGCCTTACCCTTGACTAAGTTGACCCGGAAAGATGTTCCTTTTGTTTGGAGTGATAAGTGTCAGCAATCTTTCCAGCTGTTGAAGGAGAAGTTGACAAGTGCACCCATACTTGTGCTACCTGAGCAAGGCAAAGGATATATAGTTTTCTGTGATGCTTCTAAGAATGGACTAGGGTGTGTGTTGATGCAGGATAAACAAGTAATTTCTTTTGCTTCTCGACAGCTTAAGAAACACGAAGAGAATTATCTGACACACGATCTGGAGTTAGCTGATGTAGTTCATGCCCTGAAGATCTGGAGACATTATCTTTATGGAGAGACGTTTCAGATTTTCACTGACCATAAGAACCTTAAGTACATCTTCTCTCAACATGAGCTCAATATGAGACAACGCCGCTGGATGGAATTAATCAAGGACTACGATTGTACGATTGATTACCACCCGGGGAAGGCTAATGTGGTTGCTGATGCCCTGAGTAGGAAATCAACAACATCAATCATGGAAAGGCACAACTAAACTCTTTAGTATGCTCTAGAAGGGATATGCTTATCTCTTTGAGACAAGACAATGTGCAGTTAAAGGTATCATTGTTAGCCGGATTGTTAGTTGAGATGCATATTAAACATACCCTTAGAGAGCAGATTAAGGAAGCACATCAAGGTGATACTGTAGTTCAGCAGATTAGATCGGAGTATGGTAGTGAGAAACGAGATGGTTTCCATGACTCAGATGATCAAATAGCCTGTTATCATGGGAGGATGATAGTGCCGGATGTGGACAACTTGAGGAAGTTAGTCCTGGAAGAAGCTCATTCTTCGATGTATGCCATGCATCCAGGGAGCACCAAGATGTATCGAAACTTGAAAGATATGTATTGGTGGCCTGGAATGAAGAAGGATGTTGTAGAGTTTGTTCTGAGGTGTCCTGTGTGTCAACAAGTTAAAGCTGAACACCAGAAGCCTGCAGGAACAATGCAACCTTTACCCATACCACAGTGGAAGTGGGACCATGTTACCATGGACTTTGTTGTTGGCCTACCCAGGACAAGCAAAGGACATGATTCCATTTGGGTAGTTGTAGATAGGTTGACTAAGACAACACATTTCTTACCTGTCAAAACAACCTATTCTGCTGAAAGGTTATCACATTTGTATGTTCAAGAGATAGTGCTTTTGCACGGAGTTCCTATCACTATAGTTTCTGACAGAGGTCCCCAGTTTACAAGTCGTTTTTGGGAATAACTTCATAATGCTTTAGGCACCCAGTTAAGGTTTAGTACGACCTTTCATCCACAGACTGATGGACAGTCGGAAAGGACCATACAGACCTTGGAAGACATGTTGAGAACATGTGTTCTCCAGTTTACCGGAAGTTGGGATCTACACCTAAGCTTGATAGAGTTTGCCTATAACAATAGCTATCAGCATAGTATTGATATGGCACCTTATGAAGCCTTGTATGGTAGACGTTGTAGATCACCCTTGTGTTGGTATGAGACTGGTGAGCATCAGTTGTTAGGACCTGATCTTATGCAGCAAACTACAGAAAAGATTAAGGTAATACAACAACAGATTAAGACTACACAAGATAGGCAGAAATCTTATGCTGACAAGCGTCGTAGACCCTTAGAGTTTGAGGTTGGAGACAAAGTGTATCTCAAGGTCTCGCCTTAGAAAGGAGTCCTTCATTTTGGAAAGAAAGGGAAGTTAGCTCCTAGATTTATGGGGCCTTATCCAATCATTGAGCGGATTGGAAAAGTAGCCTATAAACTAGAGCTGCCACCAGAGTTACAGAGGTTACATCCTGTGTTTCACATTTCTATGCTAAAGAAATGTCACCCAGACACTGAGTCAGTTCTACAACCTATGGAGGTAGAATTGAATGATGATATATCTTATGAGGAAGGACCAGTGTCAATCCTTGATAACAGAATTAAAAAGTTAAAGAAGAAAGATTTAAGCCTTGTGAAAGTCCTCTGGAACCATCGTGGTGTTGAAGAAGCCACTTGGGAACTAGAGGATGAGATGAGAAGGAAATACCCTGCCCTTTTCTCTTAATACGTTTTATCGATTTCGGGGACGAAATCCTTGTAAGGGGTGGATAATTTGTAACATCCCTGACCTGGGTTATGAACTAACCCTATGTGTTTTGCCTAAATATGTAATTAAATCCTTGTGATTAACTTTGGGCATGTAATTAAGTTCCTCAGAAACATATATTTCAATTTTGCTCCTTTATATATAAAGTTGTAGCATTATTTTGTAATACCGGGATCTATGTGCAAATTACCCAGTTAAGGATTAACTTGCAAATTGCACATGTTGAGATGTTCCTCTGATGTTGAGACATCATGAGGATGTTTATGATGAAGTTCGAGGGATTTCCCAAGCTTGAGCACCAAGGTGCAACTGTGGAAGCAACCCCTGTACTTGAAAACCCTAAATTGGTGTAAAGTGCAATTTACCCAATTTGAGGGGTGCAACTTGTAAAATACATCATCTAAAATATCTTTTATGACTCTTGGCATAATTTAGAAGAGAAATGATGAAAAGGTCACTTCATTTGAATAATCATATAATAAAGAACACCTTTGTGATTGAATAATCAAGGTGTATGTATAATAGCCCTTTTATGTGTATGTTTTAGTGATGGGCTGATCCTCTTTGCCTTCAATTCTTGACCTTAGAAGGAGTTTGTCCTTAGAAATAAGATGTGGGGACGTACAAAGAAGAAAGGATGGACTTAGATGAGAAATGAGGAAAGCATATGTTCTTATGTTGAAATTTCACCTAAGTATATATACTACCTTCCCCACTTAGCAAGGGAACGATCCTCTTGTTTTCATTTCTTTTCCCCTTGCTCAAAACCGACTAAGGCAGAGCTCTGGAGCATAGAAGAATGACCAGGGAATTCAAGGTAAGTTTGGATCATCCCTTTTGCTTGAATTCATGGAGGAAACTCGATTTCAAGGTTGAATTCATGGCTAGCTCACCTAGCTTTATCTTTCTAGCCATTCCTTTTCAACTTTCCTTGGAGAATACACCTTGGCCGACCTGTGGATCTCAAAGAATCCATTAAAGACCTGAAGCTTGGAAGCTTGGAGCTCAAGGAACAACCTTTAGGCGGGTTTTATAACTCTAAACCTTATGCTTTGATTATACATCTTTTTCTATGCATATAGTTGTTAGTTTTTTTTCTTCCCTATCTTCCCTTGCATCCTTGCAAGGAAAATCGTGAAGAACTGCTACTGTTCTTGAGGTAGAAGATAAGGGTGTTAATTCCTATGCTTATCCACGGATTTCCACTTTACCAAACGACCTCCACCAATTGCCCATACGGTTTACACAACCGTTTGGTGGGCAAACGGTTTCAGGGTCGTATGAAGGCTAACGGCCTTCAAGACCGTTTGGTCGCGTTGAACAAGCGATGACCGTATGGGAATCTTGTTTATAATTATGTAGGTTAATAACCCACAAAATTTTAGGGGTTAAATCCAAAGGAATCGTGAGATATAAGCAAATCAATTAGCAAATCCAATTGAATTAAGTTCTGCTTTTCAATCTGTTTAATTTGCCCTTTTTGGGCAAACGGTCTCAAGACCGTTTAAGATGGTTGACCAAGCGTTGACCGTTTGGGATTATTGTTCATAATGATGTTGATTAATGACTCACCAAATTTTATGGATTAATTCCAAACGAGTTATGAGTTGAAGGTTGATTAATAGGGCAAATCCTAATTGAAATCAGTGCTGAATTTCCAATGAGTTAATTAGTGATTCTGGGTTGATTAGCCCAAACGGTCTCAAGACCGTTTGGGGAATCATCCAAATGGTCTCAAGACCGTTTGGGGATCACCCAAGACCATTTAGAGGTCTGGGGTCAAGTATAGTTGACCAATTGAAGGTCCAAAGGTACCAAATCATATTGCAATTAAGTATTGATGTGATGATCAACTCAATAGATCAAACCTTGATGAATTTTCACTAAAGTCCAAAGGATGGATGGGCAAACGGTATCAAGACCGTTTGGAACTCATCCAAACGGTCTCAAGACCGTTTGGTGTCAACCCAAGACCGTGTGGAGGTCTAGGGTTAAGGTAATTTGATCAATTGAGGGCCCAATTACAGTGGGTTATTGAAATAATCAAATTGCTGATTTGTGACTTAATTAAGGTTCAACCCCTATCAAATCAACTTAGATTTTGATGAATTCTTGGGCAAACGGTCTCAAGACCGTTTGGAGGTTATCCAAATGATCCCAAGACCGTTTGGGCCAAGTTTGAGCCCAATTGGAGGTCAATTGATGGGATCAACTTCGCTTTGATTCACATTGTTGAGTGTTGATGGTTGAATGTTTATAAACCTTAATTGAACCAACTCCAACCCTATTTGGATATCAATTGAGGATCAATTGAGTGACCAATTGGTTAAGTCTAACCCTAATTGTCTCAATTGATAAGTGGTTAGCAAGCTTGAGACCAATTGAAGGCTTCAACATAGGAAACCCTAATCGAGTTTACCTTTGAATCACCTTGGAGGTCCAAGCGATCTTGAGCTTTTAGGATCATACGACCTCAGGACCGAATGAGTTCATACGACCTCAGGACCGAATGAGCTCATACGACCTCAGGACCGAATGAGTTCATACGACCTCAGGACCGAATGAGTTCATACGACCTCAGGACCGAATGAGTTCATACGACCTCAGGACCGAATGAGTTCATTCGACTTCAGGACCGAATGAGTTCATACGACCTCAAGATCGTTTAAGGGTAAACAGTCTTGAGTGTCATGCGGTCTTGAAGTCAACCAAAGCTAAACGATCTACAACCTTAAATGATCTCAGGATTGTTTGAAGGTTGAAGGTGTGAAACCTAGTGGGGACTTTTAAGGATAAGTCTGCCTAATGCCTTGAAGGCTTAGATGGTTTGATGGTTGTTCAACCTAAACCCTAATGATACCTAGGGACATTAAGGGTCAAGTGGTTAGTATATTAACCCATGTTATGATCAATGGTGAACTTTACCAAAATACCCTTTATGGATTCAAGTAGGTAACCCCTTTTTATCATGCAAACCCCAATGGTTACAATGGTGATGACTTGGCTAGGCTTATCAATGTTGATTAGACCTAACCCAATCTAGAGGGATGTAATCATCACCTATGAGCAAGAGGAGAGAGAAAATCCCAATTATGGTTGAAATCCAAGTAAAATACCTTCAATACACATGAATGTGCATAATTGGGGTATGATCCACATATGTGAGATCATAAAAACCCTAATTATGATAGATGATGAATCTTAACCTAATCTGAGAGCATCATTGATGATGTTCCTCATACATGATGATGTTACGAATTCATTTTACCATAATGTGAATAATAAACCCTAATTGATGAGAATCAGGGAACTTAGCTCTTATGGCAAGAATGGAAAGTATAATTCTTGATTTGAATTGCTTTTATCAGTTGAATTAACCTTGCAGGTTTTGATATAAAGATGATCATATCCAGGTATGGATGATGATGCTATATTCATTGAAAGCATGTTGTTAGCTTTATGAATAGTAAAATATCTTCATGCCTTGTCAATGGCAACCTATGAATTAAATGGGCTATGAGAGCCATAAATACCATCAAGGTCATGCTTTAGAGATGACTTGTGATGAATGTATTGAGAAATGATGATTGATGAGAGTTAGGCTTGTTACATTTAGTATTCTCCTTTCATAGCTGTTATGCTAATGTTATTGTTTCAAGAACAATGTATGATGTTAAAAGAATACTGAATATCAAGTGTAATGTAGAGCCGTGATCATAGATCCATCATTGTCAGAGATCAAATGATGGTGAAATAGGTTTTCCTAAGGGAACTCCTGGATCACATACTTTTGAGTATGTGGGGTATATGGATGTGTAGAACCTTACATCCTAGTGTAGGTGTTTGATGTAGATGTGTAATCCGTCAATCCTTCACTACAATTCCATACCGTATCAGTGGATGGTAAACATGAAACCTCCTGATGACGAAGAAAGCACAGATATCTATATCAGTGGAAGATAAACATGAAATCTCCTGATGACGAAGAGAGTACAGAACACCACTGTAACTTTAAAATAGCGAAGGACCAGATTACCCTGGTAAGATATTATAGTAGAGGCACGAGATGTCCTACAAGTAATCCTCTTACTGACTGAGGAAGGTGAAGGTCATGAGAATCCGGCTCTTTCGATGACCTAGTATGATACCGAGGCACTTAGTAGTGATTGGTTGGAGTATGAGTGGTAAACCTCATCTCCACAGGGCATAAAAGTAATGTTTGAAAAACATAATCCACAGCGTAGCATACCTGTTAGAAATAACTACGAGTTGATTGTTTGATGTTACACTGTATAGTGCAAATGTCTTCATGTTTCATAATTGTTGAACTCATGCTTACTATTAAATCTGATGTTGAATACTTTGAAGCTTTTACTGCTTAAGTTATTCTTTGAGGTGCTATAATAAAGCTTCTGGCGGAGAGTTATAACTCTCACTGTATAGTGTATAATAAAGCTTAGGGTTAGCCTTAACCAATTGGTCACTCAATTGATCCTCAATTGATATCCAAATAGGGTTGGAGTTGGTTCAATTAAGGTTTATAAACATTCAACCATCAACACTCAACAATGTGAATCAAAGCGAAGTTGATCCCATCAATTGACCTCCAATCGGGCTCAAACTTGGCCCAAACGGTCTTGGGATCGTTTGGATAACCTCCAAACGGTCTTGAGACCGTTTGCCCAAGAATTCATCAAAATCTAAGTTGATTTGATAGGGGTTGAACCTTAATTAAGTCACAAATCAGCAATTTGATTATTTCAATAACCCACTGTAATTGGGCCCTCAATTGATCAAATTACCTTAACCCTAGACCTCCAAACGGTCTTGGGTTGACACCAAACGGTCTTGAGACCGTTTGGATGAGTTCCAAACGGTCTTGAGACCGTTTGCCCATCCATATTTTGGACTCTAGTGAACATTCATCAAGGTTTGATCTATTGAGTTGATCATCATCAATACTTAATTGCAATATGATTTGGTACCTTTAGACCTTGAATTGGTCAACTATACTTGAACCCATACCTCTAAATGGTCTTGGGTGATCCCCAAACGGTCTTGAGACCGTTTGTATGATTCCCCAAATGGTCTTGAGACCGTTTGGGCTAATCAACCCAAAATCACTAATTAACTCATTGGAAATTCAGCACTGATTTCAATTAGGATTTGCCCTATTAATCAACCTTCAACTCATAACTCGTTTGGAATTAATCCATCAAATTTGGTGAGTCATTAATAAACATAATTATGAACAATAATCCCAAACGGTCAACGCTTGGTCAACCATCTTAAACGGTCTTGAGACCGTTTGCCCAAAAAGGGCAAATTAAACAGATTGAAAATCAGAACTTAATTCAATTGGATTTGCTAATTGATTTGCTTATATCTCACGATTCCTTTGGAGTTAACCCCTAAAATTTTGTGGGTGATTAACCTACATAATTATAAACAAGATTCCCATATTGTAATCGCTTGGTCAACGCGACCAAATGGTCTTGAAGGCCGTTTTCCTTCATACGACCCTGAAACCGTTTGCCCACCAAACGGTTGTGTAAACCGTATGGGCAATTGGTGGAGGTCGTTTGGTAAAGTGGAAATCCGTGGATAAGCATAGGAATTAACGCCCTTATCTTCTACCTCAAGAACAGTAGCAGTTATTCACGATTTTCCTTGCAAGGATGCAAGGGAAGATAGGGAAGAAGAAGAACTAACAACTATATGCATAGAAAAAGATGTATAATCAAAGCATAAGGTTTAGAGTTATAAAACCCGCCTAAAGGTTGTTCCTTGATCTCCAAGCTTCCAAGATTCAGGTCTTTAATGGCGTCTTTGAGCTCCACAGGTCGTCCAAGGTGTATTCTCCAAGGAAAGTTGAAAAGGAATGGCTAGAAAGATAAAGCTAGGTGAGCTAGCCATGAATTCAACCTTGAAATCGAGTTTCCTCCATGAATCCAAGCAAAAGGGATGATCCAAACTTACCTTGAATTCCCTGGTCATTCTCCTATGCTCCAGAGCTCTGCCTTAGTCAGTTTTGAGCAAGGGGAAAATAAATGAAAAGAAGAGGATCGTTCCCTTGCTAAGTGGGGAAGGTAGTATATATACTTAGGTGAAATTTCAACATAAGAACATATGTTTTCCTCATTTCTCATCTAAGTCCTTCCTTTCTTCTTTGTACGTCCCCACATATTATTTATAAGGACAAACTCCTTATAAGGTCAAGAATTGAAGGCAAAGAGGATCATCCCATCACTAAAGCATACACATAAAAGGGCTATTATACATACACCTTGATTATTCAATCACAAAGGTGTTCTTTATTATATGATTATTCAAATGAAGTGACCTTTTCATCATTTCTCTTCTAAATTATGCCAAGAGTCATAAAAGATATTTTAGATGATGTATTTTACAAGTTTCACCCCTCAAATTGGGTAAATTGCACTTTACACCAATTTAGGGTTTTCAAGTACAGGGGTTGCTTCCAAAGTTGCACCTTGGTGCTCAAGCTTGGGAAATCCCTCGAACTTCATCATAAACATCCTCATGATGTCTCAACATCAGAGGAACATCTCAACATGTGCAATTTGCAAGTTAATCCCTTAACTGGGTAATTTGCACATAGATCCCTGTATTACAAAACAATGCTACAACTTTATATATAAAGGAGCAAAATTGAAATATATGTTTCTGAGGAACTTAATTACATGCCCAAAGTTAATCACAAGGATTTAATTACATATTTAGGCAAAACACCTAGGGTTAGTTCATAACCCAGGTCAGGGATGTTACAATAGTATTGATATGGCACCTTATGAAGCCTTGTATGGTAGACGTTGTAGATCACCCTTGTGTTGGTATGAGACTGGTGAGCATCAGTTGTTAGGACCTGATCTTGTGCAGCAAACTACAGAAAAGATTAAGGTAATACAACAACAGATTAAGACTACACAAGATAGGCAGAAATCTTATGCTGACAAGCGTCGTAGACCCTTAGAGTTCGAGGTTGGAGACAAAGTGTATCTCAAGGTCTCGCCTTGGAAAGGAGTCCTTTGTTTTGGAAAGAAAGGGAAGTTAGCTCCTAGATTTATGGGGCCTTATCCAATCATTGAACGGATTGGAAAAGTAGCCTATAAACTAGAGCTGCCACCAGAGTTACAGAGGTTACATCCTGTGTTTCACATTTCTATGCTAAAGAAATGTCACCCAGACACTGAGTCTGTTCTACAACCTATGGAGGTAGAATTGAATGATGATATATCTTATGAGGAAGGACCAGTGTCAATCCTTGATAACAGAATTAAAAAGTTAAAGAAGAAAGATTTAAGCCTTGTGAAAGTCCTCTGGAACCATTGTGGTGTTGAAGAAGCCACTTGGGAACTAGAGGATGAGATGAGAAGGAAATACCCTGCCCTTTTCTCTTAATACGTTTTATCGATTTCGGGGACGAAATCCTTGTAAGGGGTGGATAATTTGTAACATCCCTGACCTGGGTTATGAACTAACCCTAGGTGTGTTGCCTAAATATGTAATTAAATCCTTGTGATTAACTTTGGGCATGTAATTAAGTTCCTCAGAAACATATATTTCAATTTTGCTCCTTTATATATAAAGTTGTAGCATTGTTTTGTAATACATGGATCTATGTGCAAATTACCCAGTTAAGGGATTAACTTGAAAATTGCACATGTTGAGATGTTCCTCTGATGTTGAGACATCATGAGGATGTTTATGATGAAGTTTGAGGGATTTCCCAAGCTTGAGCACCAAGGTGCAACTGTGGAAGCAACCCCTGTACTTGAAAACCCTAAATTGGTGTAAAGTGCAATTTACCCAATTTGAGGGGTGCAACTTGTAAAATACATCATCTAAAATATCTTTTATGACTCTTGGCATAATTTAGAAGAGAAATGATGAAAAGGTCACTTCATTTGAATAATCATATAATAAAGAACACCTTTGTGATTGAATAATCAAGGTATATGTATAATAGCCCTTTTATGTGTATGCTTTAGTGATGGGCTGATCCTCTTTGCCTTCAATTCTTGACCTTAGAAGGAGTTTGTCCTTAGAAATAATATGTGGGTACGTACAAAGAAGAAAGGAAGGACTTAGATGAGAAATGAGGAAAGCATATGTTCTTATGTTGAAATTTCACCTAAGTATATATACTACCTTCCCCACTTAGCAAGGGAACGGTCCTCTTCTTTTCATTTCTTTTCCCCTTGCTCAAACCCGACTAAGGCAGAGCTCTGGAGCATAGGAGAATGACCAGGGAATTCAAGGTAAGTTTGGATCATCCCTTTTGCTTGAATTCATGGAGGAAACTCGATTTCAAGGTTGAATTCATGGCTAGCTCACCTAGCTTTATCTTTCTAGCCATTCCTTTTCAACTTTCCTTGGAGAATACACCTTGGCCGACCTGTGGAGCTCAAAGACTCCATTAAAGACCTGAAGCTTGGAAGCTTGGAGCTCAAGGAACAACCTTTAGGCGGGTTTTATAACTCTAAACCTTATGCTTTGATTATACATCTTTTTCTATGCATATAGTTGTTAGTTCTTCTTCTTCCCTATCTTCCCTTGCATCCTTGCAAGGAAAATCGTAAATAACTGCTACTGTTCTTGAGGTAGAAGATAAGGGCGTTAATTCCTATGCTTATCCACGGATTTCCACTTTACCAAACGACCTCCACCAATTGCCCATACGGTTTACACAACCGTTTGGTGGGCAAACGGTTTCAGGGTCGTATGAAGGAAAACGGCCTTCAAGACCATTTGGTCGCGTTGACCAAGCGATTACCATATGGGAATCTTGTTTATAATTATGTAGGTTAATCACCCACAAAAGTTTAGGGGTTAACTCCAAAGGAATCGTGAGATATAAGCAAATCAATTAGCAAATCCAATTGAATTAAGTTCTGATTTTCAATCTGTTTAATTTGCCCTTTTTGGGCAAACGGTCTCAAGACCGTTTAAGATGGTTGACCAAGCGTTGACCGTTTGGGATTATTGTTCATAATGATGTTGATTAATGACTCACCAAATTTGATGGATTAATTCCAAACGAGTTATGAGTTGAAGGTTGATTAATAGGGCAAATCCTAATTGAAATCAGTGCTGCATTTCCAATGAGTTAATTAGTGATTTTGGGTTGATTAGCCCAAACGGTCTCAAGACCATTTGGGGAATCATACAAACGGTCTCAAGACCATTTGGGGATCACCCAAGACCATTTAGAGGTCTGGGTTCAAGTATAGTTGACCAATTCAAGGTCTAAAGGTACCAAATCATATTGCAATTAAGTATTGATGATGATCAACTCAATAGATCAAACCTTGATGAATGTTCACTAGAGTCCAAAATATGGATGGGCAAACGGTCTCAAGACCGTTTGGTGTCAACCCAAGACCGTTTGGAGGTCTAGGGTTAAGGTAATTTGATCAATTGAGGGCCCAATTACAGTGGGTTATTGAAATAATCAAATTGCTGATTTGTGACTTAATTAAGGTTCAACCCCTATCAAATCAACTTAGATTTTGATGAATTCTTGGGAAAACGGTCTCAAGACCGTTTGGAGGTTATACTAACGATCCCAAGACCGTTTGGGCCAAGTTTGAGCCCGATTGGAGGTCAATTGATGGGATCAACTTCGCTTTGATTCACATTGTTGAGTGTTGATGGTTGAATGTTTATAAACCTTAATTGAACCAACTCCAACCCTATTTGGATATCAATTGAGGATCAATTGAGTGACCAATTGTTTAAGGCTAATCCTAATTGTCTCAATTGATAAGTGGTTAGAAAACTTGAGACCAATTGAAGGCTTCAACATAGGAAACCCTAATCGAGTTTACCTTTGAATCACCTTGGAGGTCCATGCGATCTTGAGCTTTTAGGATCATACGACCTCAGGACCGAATGAGTTCATACGACCTCAGGACCGAATGAGTTCATACGACCTCAAGACCGAATGAGCTCATACGACCTCAGGACCGAATGAGTTCATACGACCTCAGGACCGAATGAGTTCATACGACCTCAGGACCGAATGAGTTCATACGACCTCAGGACCGAATGAGTTCATTCGACTTCAGGACCGAATGAGTTCATACGACCTCAAGATCGTTTAAGGGTAAACGGTCTTGAGTGTCATGTGGTCTTGAAGTCAACCAAAGCTAAACGGTCTACAACCTTAAACGATCTCAGGATCGTTTGAAGGTTGAAGGTGTGAAACCTAGTGGGGACTTTTAAGGATAAGTCTGCCTAATGCCTTGAAGGCTTAGATGGTTTGATGGTTGTTCAACCTAAACCCTAATGATACCTAGGGACATTAAGGGTCAAGTGGTTAGTATATTAACCCATGTTATGATCAATGGTGAACTTTACCAAAATACCCTTTATGGATTCAAGTAGGTAACCCCTTTTTATCATGCAAACCCCAATGGTTACAATGGTGATGACTTGGCTAGGCTTATCAATGTTGATTAGACCTAACCCAATCTAGAGGGATGTAATCATCACCTATGAGCAAGAGGAGAGAGAAAATCCCAATTATGGTTGAAATCCAAGTAAAATACCTTCAATACACATGAATGTGCATAATTGGGGTATGATCCACATATGTGAGATCATGAAAACCCTAATTATGATAGATGATGAATCTTAACCTAATCTGAGAGCATCATTGATGATGTTCCTCATACATGATGATGTTACGAGTTCATTTTACCATAATGTGAATAATAAACCCTAATTGATGAGAATCAGGGAACTTAGCTCTTATGGCAAGAATGGAAAGTATAATTCTTGATTTGAATTGCTTTTATCAGTTGAATTAACCTTGCAGGTTTTGATATAAAGATGATCATATCTAGGTATGGATGATGATGCTATATTCATTGAAAGCATGTTGTTAGCTTTATGAATAGTAAAATATCTTGATGCCTTGTTAATTGCAACCTATGAATTAAATGGGATATGAGAGCCATAAATACCATCAAGGTCATGCTTTAGAGATGACTTGTGATGAATGTATTGAGAAATGATGATTGATGAGAGTTAGGCTTGTTACATTTAGTATTCTTCTTTCATAGCTGTTATGCTAATGTTATTGTTTGAAGAACAATGTATGATGTTAAAAGAATACTGAATGTACCTAACTAATCAAGTGTAATGTAGAGCCGTGATCATAGATCCATCATTGTCAGAGATCAAATGATGGTGAAATAGGTTTTCCTAAGGGAACTCCTGGATCACATACTTTTGAGTATGTGGGGTATATGGATGTGTAGAACCTTACATCCTAGTGTAGGTGTTTGATGTAGATGTGTAATCCGTCAATCCTTCACTACAATTCCATACCGTATCAGTGGATGGTAAACATGAAACCTCCTGATGACGAAGAAAGCACAGATATCCGTATCAGTGGAAGATAAACATGAAATCTCCTGATGACGAAGAGAGTACAGAACGCCACTGCAACTCTAAAATAGCGAAGGACCAGATTACCCTGGTAAGCTATTATAGTAGAGGCACGAGATGTCCTACAAGTAATCCTCTTACTGACTGAGAAACGTGAAGGTCATGAGAATCCGGCTCTTTCGATGACCTAGTATGATACCGAGGCACTTAGCAGTGATTGGTTGGAGTATGAGTGGTAAACCTCATCTCCACAGGGCATAAAAGTAATGTTTGAAAAACATAATCCACAGCGTAGCATACCTGTTAGAAATAACTACGAGTTGATTGTTTGATGTTACACTGTATAGTGCAAATGTCTTCATGTTTCATAACTGTTGAACTCATGCTTACTATTAAATCTGATGTTGAATACTTTGAAGCTTTTACTGCTTAAGTTATTCTTTGAGGTGCTATAATAAAGCTTCTAGCGGAGAGTTATAACTCTCGCTGGGACAATTATGTAAAATTGTCTCACCCCGTAGTCTTCAACTTTTTAGGTGGACATCGAGGACGAAGGAACAGGTCTACAGGTGACCAGTCCCAGCAGCAGCAGCACCAGGGGCAGCAGTGAAATCTCAGGTGGAGATTTAGCCTGCCATGTGGTGTAGTTAGAGTCAGTCCTATGTGTCCTCTGTACTCTCAGGTTTGGAGTCTTTTGGTCTGAGATTTTGGTTATGAGTTCTTGAGATTTTGTATCATGTTGTATATAATTACTCAAGAAGTGATTATCTGAGATGTAAACAGTTTATCTCCTTTTATGAAGGAAGTTTTATGGTTTCAATGCTTTATATCAAAAAGTTTTATTTTCCGCTGATTTTTGGTATTCTGCTGCTAATCGAATCGCTTCCGCTAAGTTTAAATCGTGTTTATATCGTGGTTTGGAGATCAGAGCCCACAATTAAGTGGTATCAGAGCTCTAGGTTCGCTGAGTCTACAGAGGCATAGGACTTAGGATGTCGAGTCTATCCTTAGTATCTCTTCCTTATCTAATAGAATCTTCTGTTCCTCAAGAGAAGAAGATACATAAGGATGGCAGAGCCACATGATGAGTACGTGGCAGAGAGTAGTGCTAGTGCACCTCAAGGCGGTGCAAGGGTTCCAGAAATAGAATAGCCTGCACCTGAACCACCCCAGTTTGACCCAGTTGATATGGGTAACCTAGCAGTTCAGACAATGTTTGGGCAGTTTATGACTTCCATGACACACATAATTGACAAGATGCCCATGCCTGCACCTAGGGCACCTGCCCAGCCTGAAGGACAAGGTATCGGTAATACGTTCGAGCGACTTCATCGTGTCGGAGCTACCGAGTACTTTTGGACTGCCGACCCCGCAGATGCTGATCTGTGGTTAACAGAGTTGGAGAAGGCTTTCAGGATTCTTAATATCCCGGAGGCTGAGAAGGTTAGACATGCTGTCTATCTTCTCAAAGGCAGTGCTGGTCACTGGTGGAACATGGAAGAGCAGAAGAGACCTGGGATAGAGTTCTCGTGGGAAGAGTTTCGTTGGGAATTTATCAATAGATATTTTCCAAAGACCTTCCTAGATGAGAAAATCTCTCAGTTTGAGAGATTGAGGCAGGGCATGATGAACATTAGCGAGTATGAAGCTAAGTTCATGGAGTTGCTGCAGTTCTGTCTGCACATGGCTGCCACAGAAGAGGAAAGAATCAGGAGATTCGAGAAGAGTTTGAATGTTGATATATCAACCCATGTGTCTGCCTTAGAAAACCGAGAGAGATTCTCTACCTTCGTTGAGTCAGTCCGAAGGATAGAGAGATCTGTGGTTGAGAAGAGGCAAACCCAGAAAAGATATCCACAGTTCCAGGGTTCTTCATCTAGGGATTACAAGAAACCGAGATTCTCTGCACCTAACCCTCCACCACCCAGATCAAGTTCCCAAACTCAGTGGTCACCAAGTAGAGGCAGGGGACGAAGCCTACCTCAACAAGAGACTCATAGTTCAACATCGATGTCAGTCACAGGACCAACCAGACCACAACAACTGGAGAGGAGCTGTTACAACTGTGGGAAGGTGGGGCATTTAATGAAGGACTGCCGATCGAGGCCTGTCAGTGTGACACAACCTCAGAGGCAGAGTCAACAGGGATCTCAGAGAAGGCAATCTCAAGGAGCAGCTCGAGGATGTGGACAAGCGTCTCAAGCTGGATCATCAGCACCACCTCAACACCAGGCGACAACAAGGTTCTATGATATGAACCCACCTGATGCAGTGGTCAATCCACGGGTAGTGGCAGGTCAGATGGAACTTTTATATTCTTATATGTCTAAATCCTGTGTGGTATCTGTTCTGATTGACCCGGGTGCTACACACTCCTTTGTCACTCGGAGAGTGATTCGTAACTGCAATATGACGGTTAGTCATAGGGCATATAGTTTGTTTTTGGAGACTCCGTTGAGTGGGTCTGCCATTTTGCAGGAGGTATGTTCTCCCTGCATCCTCTTCTTTTCTGATCATCGCATTCAAGTGGACCTTATACCACTTGATATGCAAGGATTTGATATAATCCTCGGAATGGATACCTTAGAAAGGTACAGAGTTGCCTTGGATTGTGAATCCAAGTTGGCTGTGTTTGCTGATGAAGGCAACACATGAATCTTTCAAGGTGAAAGAAAGATTCTGGCCACCTGTCTTGTATCAACTATGGTTGCTGATAAGATGTTGAGGCAAGGATGTTATGCATTCTTGGCCCATGTGGTAGATGTTACCAAGGAAAGTTCCAATCCTGCTGAAGTTCCCATAGTCAGGGAATTCGAGGATGTGTTTCCTGAAGAACTTCCTGGTATACCACCACCTCGGGAGATTGATTTTGAAATCAATTTGATCCCAGAAACGAAATCTATAGCCCAGACACCGTATAGAATGGCGCCTGCTGAGATGGCAGAACTCAAGAAACAGCTTCAAGAGTTACTTGAGAAAGGTTTTATCCGACCGAGCACTTCACCTTGGGGTGCTCCGGTTTTGTTTGTTAGAAAGAAAGATGGGTCAATGCGGTTGTGCATTGATTATAGACAACTCAATAAAGTAACGATAAAGAATAAGTACCCTCTGCCGAGGATTGATGATCTCTTTGACCAATTGCGTGGTGCAACCGTCTTCTCAAAGATAGACCTGAGGTCTGGATATCATCAACTCCGTATTAAGGATAGTGACATATCCAAGTCTGCCTTTAGGATAAGATATGGTCACTATGATTTCACGGTTATGTTGTTTGGACTAACCAATGCACCAGCTGCATTCATGGAACTCATGAATAGAGTTTTTTGACCCTTCCTTGATCAGTGTGTTGTCGTCTTCATAGATGACATTCTGATCTATAGTAAGGATGCTCAGCAGCATGAGCAGCATCTTCACCAAGCTTTGACCTTGCTAAGAGAACACAAGTTGTATGCTAAGTTTAGTAAGTGTGAGTTTTGGCTGTCGAAGGTATCTTTTCTTGGACATGTGATATCTGCATCGGGAATTCGTGTTGACCCTACAAAGGTAGAATCTATTCTACAGTGGGAACAACCGAAGACGCCGACGGAGATTCAAAGCTTCTTGGGGTTAGCAGGCTATTATCGAAGGTTCATTAAGAATTTCACTTCCATAGCCTTACCCTTGACTAAGTTGACCCGGAAAGATGTTCCTTTTGTTTGGAGTGATAAGTGTCAGCAATCTTTCCAGCTGTTGAAGGAGAAGTTGACAAGTGCACCCATACTTGTGCTACCTGAGCAAGGCAAAGGATATATAGTTTTCTGTGATGCTTCTAAGAATGGACTAGGGTGTGTGTTGATGCAGGATAAACAAGTAATTTCTTTTGCTTCTCGACAGCTTAAGAAACACGAAGAGAATTATCTGACACACGATCTGGAGTTAGCTGATGTAGTTCATGCCCTGAAGATCTGGAGACATTATCTTTATGGAGAGACGTTTCAGATTTTCACTGACCATAAGAACCTTAAGTACATCTTCTCTCAACATGAGCTCAATATGAGACAACGCCGCTGGATGGAATTAATCAAGGACTACGATTGTACGATTGATTACCACCCGGGGAAGGCTAATGTGGTTGCTGATGCCCTGAGTAGGAAATCAACAACATCAATCATGGAAAGGCACAACTAAACTCTTTAGTATGCTCTAGAAGGGATATGCTTATCTCTTTGAGACAAGACAATGTGCAGTTAAAGGTATCATTGTTAGCCGGATTGTTAGTTGAGATGCATATTAAACATACCCTTAGAGAGCAGATTAAGGAAGCACATCAAGGTGATACTGTAGTTCAGCAGATTAGATCGGAGTATGGTAGTGAGAAACGAGATGGTTTCCATGACTCAGATGATCAAATAGCCTGTTATCATGGGAGGATGATAGTGCCGGATGTGGACAACTTGAGGAAGTTAGTCCTGGAAGAAGCTCATTCTTCGATGTATGCCATGCATCCAGGGAGCACCAAGATGTATCGAAACTTGAAAGATATGTATTGGTGGCCTGGAATGAAGAAGGATGTTGTAGAGTTTGTTCTGAGGTGTCCTGTGTGTCAACAAGTTAAAGCTGAACACCAGAAGCCTGCAGGAACAATGCAACCTTTACCCATACCACAGTGGAAGTGGGACCATGTTACCATGGACTTTGTTGTTGGCCTACCCAGGACAAGCAAAGGACATGATTCCATTTGGGTAGTTGTAGATAGGTTGACTAAGACAACACATTTCTTACCTGTCAAAACAACCTATTCTGCTGAAAGGTTATCACATTTGTATGTTCAAGAGATAGTGCTTTTGCACGGAGTTCCTATCACTATAGTTTCTGACAGAGGTCCCCAGTTTACAAGTCGTTTTTGGGAATAACTTCATAATGCTTTAGGCACCCAGTTAAGGTTTAGTACGACCTTTCATCCACAGACTGATGGACAGTCGGAAAGGACCATACAGACCTTGGAAGACATGTTGAGAACATGTGTTCTCCAGTTTACCGGAAGTTGGGATCTACACCTAAGCTTGATAGAGTTTGCCTATAACAATAGCTATCAGCATAGTATTGATATGGCACCTTATGAAGCCTTGTATGGTAGACGTTGTAGATCACCCTTGTGTTGGTATGAGACTGGTGAGCATCAGTTGTTAGGACCTGATCTTATGCAGCAAACTACAGAAAAGATTAAGGTAATACAACAACAGATTAAGACTACACAAGATAGGCAGAAATCTTATGCTGACAAGCGTCGTAGACCCTTAGAGTTTGAGGTTGGAGACAAAGTGTATCTCAAGGTCTCGCCTTAGAAAGGAGTCCTTCATTTTGGAAAGAAAGGGAAGTTAGCTCCTAGATTTATGGGGCCTTATCCAATCATTGAGCGGATTGGAAAAGTAGCCTATAAACTAGAGCTGCCACCAGAGTTACAGAGGTTACATCCTGTGTTTCACATTTCTATGCTAAAGAAATGTCACCCAGACACTGAGTCAGTTCTACAACCTATGGAGGTAGAATTGAATGATGATATATCTTATGAGGAAGGACCAGTGTCAATCCTTGATAACAGAATTAAAAAGTTAAAGAAGAAAGATTTAAGCCTTGTGAAAGTCCTCTGGAACCATCGTGGTGTTGAAGAAGCCACTTGGGAACTAGAGGATGAGATGAGAAGGAAATACCCTGCCCTTTTCTCTTAATACGTTTTATCGATTTCGGGGACGAAATCCTTGTAAGGGGTGGATAATTTGTAACATCCCTGACCTGGGTTATGAACTAACCCTATGTGTTTTGCCTAAATATGTAATTAAATCCTTGTGATTAACTTTGGGCATGTAATTAAGTTCCTCAGAAACATATATTTCAATTTTGCTCCTTTATATATAAAGTTGTAGCATTATTTTGTAATACCGGGATCTATGTGCAAATTACCCAGTTAAGGATTAACTTGCAAATTGCACATGTTGAGATGTTCCTCTGATGTTGAGACATCATGAGGATGTTTATGATGAAGTTCGAGGGATTTCCCAAGCTTGAGCACCAAGGTGCAACTGTGGAAGCAACCCCTGTACTTGAAAACCCTAAATTGGTGTAAAGTGCAATTTACCCAATTTGAGGGGTGCAACTTGTAAAATACATCATCTAAAATATCTTTTATGACTCTTGGCATAATTTAGAAGAGAAATGATGAAAAGGTCACTTCATTTGAATAATCATATAATAAAGAACACCTTTGTGATTGAATAATCAAGGTGTATGTATAATAGCCCTTTTATGTGTATGTTTTAGTGATGGGCTGATCCTCTTTGCCTTCAATTCTTGACCTTAGAAGGAGTTTGTCCTTAGAAATAAGATGTGGGGACGTACAAAGAAGAAAGGATGGACTTAGATGAGAAATGAGGAAAGCATATGTTCTTATGTTGAAATTTCACCTAAGTATATATACTACCTTCCCCACTTAGCAAGGGAACGATCCTCTTGTTTTCATTTCTTTTCCCCTTGCTCAAAACCGACTAAGGCAGAGCTCTGGAGCATAGAAGAATGACCAGGGAATTCAAGGTAAGTTTGGATCATCCCTTTTGCTTGAATTCATGGAGGAAACTCGATTTCAAGGTTGAATTCATGGCTAGCTCACCTAGCTTTATCTTTCTAGCCATTCCTTTTCAACTTTCCTTGGAGAATACACCTTGGCCGACCTGTGGATCTCAAAGAATCCATTAAAGACCTGAAGCTTGGAAGCTTGGAGCTCAAGGAACAACCTTTAGGCGGGTTTTATAACTCTAAACCTTATGCTTTGATTATACATCTTTTTCTATGCATATAGTTGTTAGTTTTTTTTCTTCCCTATCTTCCCTTGCATCCTTGCAAGGAAAATCGTGAAGAACTGCTACTGTTCTTGAGGTAGAAGATAAGGGTGTTAATTCCTATGCTTATCCACGGATTTCCACTTTACCAAACGACCTCCACCAATTGCCCATACGGTTTACACAACCGTTTGGTGGGCAAACGGTTTCAGGGTCGTATGAAGGCTAACGGCCTTCAAGACCGTTTGGTCGCGTTGAACAAGCGATGACCGTATGGGAATCTTGTTTATAATTATGTAGGTTAATAACCCACAAAATTTTAGGGGTTAAATCCAAAGGAATCGTGAGATATAAGCAAATCAATTAGCAAATCCAATTGAATTAAGTTCTGCTTTTCAATCTGTTTAATTTGCCCTTTTTGGGCAAACGGTCTCAAGACCGTTTAAGATGGTTGACCAAGCGTTGACCGTTTGGGATTATTGTTCATAATGATGTTGATTAATGACTCACCAAATTTTATGGATTAATTCCAAACGAGTTATGAGTTGAAGGTTGATTAATAGGGCAAATCCTAATTGAAATCAGTGCTGAATTTCCAATGAGTTAATTAGTGATTCTGGGTTGATTAGCCCAAACGGTCTCAAGACCGTTTGGGGAATCATCCAAATGGTCTCAAGACCGTTTGGGGATCACCCAAGACCATTTAGAGGTCTGGGGTCAAGTATAGTTGACCAATTGAAGGTCCAAAGGTACCAAATCATATTGCAATTAAGTATTGATGTGATGATCAACTCAATAGATCAAACCTTGATGAATTTTCACTAAAGTCCAAAGGATGGATGGGCAAACGGTATCAAGACCGTTTGGAACTCATCCAAACGGTCTCAAGACCGTTTGGTGTCAACCCAAGACCGTGTGGAGGTCTAGGGTTAAGGTAATTTGATCAATTGAGGGCCCAATTACAGTGGGTTATTGAAATAATCAAATTGCTGATTTGTGACTTAATTAAGGTTCAACCCCTATCAAATCAACTTAGATTTTGATGAATTCTTGGGCAAACGGTCTCAAGACCGTTTGGAGGTTATCCAAATGATCCCAAGACCGTTTGGGCCAAGTTTGAGCCCAATTGGAGGTCAATTGATGGGATCAACTTCGCTTTGATTCACATTGTTGAGTGTTGATGGTTGAATGTTTATAAACCTTAATTGAACCAACTCCAACCCTATTTGGATATCAATTGAGGATCAATTGAGTGACCAATTGGTTAAGTCTAACCCTAATTGTCTCAATTGATAAGTGGTTAGCAAGCTTGAGACCAATTGAAGGCTTCAACATAGGAAACCCTAATCGAGTTTACCTTTGAATCACCTTGGAGGTCCAAGCGATCTTGAGCTTTTAGGATCATACGACCTCAGGACCGAATGAGTTCATACGACCTCAGGACCGAATGAGCTCATACGACCTCAGGACCGAATGAGTTCATACGACCTCAGGACCGAATGAGTTCATACGACCTCAGGACCGAATGAGTTCATACGACCTCAGGACCGAATGAGTTCATTCGACTTCAGGACCGAATGAGTTCATACGACCTCAAGATCGTTTAAGGGTAAACAGTCTTGAGTGTCATGCGGTCTTGAAGTCAACCAAAGCTAAACGATCTACAACCTTAAATGATCTCAGGATTGTTTGAAGGTTGAAGGTGTGAAACCTAGTGGGGACTTTTAAGGATAAGTCTGCCTAATGCCTTGAAGGCTTAGATGGTTTGATGGTTGTTCAACCTAAACCCTAATGATACCTAGGGACATTAAGGGTCAAGTGGTTAGTATATTAACCCATGTTATGATCAATGGTGAACTTTACCAAAATACCCTTTATGGATTCAAGTAGGTAACCCCTTTTTATCATGCAAACCCCAATGGTTACAATGGTGATGACTTGGCTAGGCTTATCAATGTTGATTAGACCTAACCCAATCTAGAGGGATGTAATCATCACCTATGAGCAAGAGGAGAGAGAAAATCCCAATTATGGTTGAAATCCAAGTAAAATACCTTCAATACACATGAATGTGCATAATTGGGGTATGATCCACATATGTGAGATCATAAAAACCCTAATTATGATAGATGATGAATCTTAACCTAATCTGAGAGCATCATTGATGATGTTCCTCATACATGATGATGTTACGAATTCATTTTACCATAATGTGAATAATAAACCCTAATTGATGAGAATCAGGGAACTTAGCTCTTATGGCAAGAATGGAAAGTATAATTCTTGATTTGAATTGCTTTTATCAGTTGAATTAACCTTGCAGGTTTTGATATAAAGATGATCATATCCAGGTATGGATGATGATGCTATATTCATTGAAAGCATGTTGTTAGCTTTATGAATAGTAAAATATCTTCATGCCTTGTCAATGGCAACCTATGAATTAAATGGGCTATGAGAGCCATAAATACCATCAAGGTCATGCTTTAGAGATGACTTGTGATGAATGTATTGAGAAATGATGATTGATGAGAGTTAGGCTTGTTACATTTAGTATTCTCCTTTCATAGCTGTTATGCTAATGTTATTGTTTCAAGAACAATGTATGATGTTAAAAGAATACTGAATATCAAGTGTAATGTAGAGCCGTGATCATAGATCCATCATTGTCAGAGATCAAATGATGGTGAAATAGGTTTTCCTAAGGGAACTCCTGGATCACATACTTTTGAGTATGTGGGGTATATGGATGTGTAGAACCTTACATCCTAGTGTAGGTGTTTGATGTAGATGTGTAATCCGTCAATCCTTCACTACAATTCCATACCGTATCAGTGGATGGTAAACATGAAACCTCCTGATGACGAAGAAAGCACAGATATCTATATCAGTGGAAGATAAACATGAAATCTCCTGATGACGAAGAGAGTACAGAACACCACTGTAACTTTAAAATAGCGAAGGACCAGATTACCCTGGTAAGATATTATAGTAGAGGCACGAGATGTCCTACAAGTAATCCTCTTACTGACTGAGGAAGGTGAAGGTCATGAGAATCCGGCTCTTTCGATGACCTAGTATGATACCGAGGCACTTAGTAGTGATTGGTTGGAGTATGAGTGGTAAACCTCATCTCCACAGGGCATAAAAGTAATGTTTGAAAAACATAATCCACAGCGTAGCATACCTGTTAGAAATAACTACGAGTTGATTGTTTGATGTTACACTGTATAGTGCAAATGTCTTCATGTTTCATAATTGTTGAACTCATGCTTACTATTAAATCTGATGTTGAATACTTTGAAGCTTTTACTGCTTAAGTTATTCTTTGAGGTGCTATAATAAAGCTTCTGGCGGAGAGTTATAACTCTCACTGTATAGTGTATAATAAAGCTTAGGGTTAGCCTTAACCAATTGGTCACTCAATTGATCCTCAATTGATATCCAAATAGGGTTGGAGTTGGTTCAATTAAGGTTTATAAACATTCAACCATCAACACTCAACAATGTGAATCAAAGCGAAGTTGATCCCATCAATTGACCTCCAATCGGGCTCAAACTTGGCCCAAACGGTCTTGGGATCGTTTGGATAACCTCCAAACGGTCTTGAGACCGTTTGCCCAAGAATTCATCAAAATCTAAGTTGATTTGATAGGGGTTGAACCTTAATTAAGTCACAAATCAGCAATTTGATTATTTCAATAACCCACTGTAATTGGGCCCTCAATTGATCAAATTACCTTAACCCTAGACCTCCAAACGGTCTTGGGTTGACACCAAACGGTCTTGAGACCGTTTGGATGAGTTCCAAACGGTCTTGAGACCGTTTGCCCATCCATATTTTGGACTCTAGTGAACATTCATCAAGGTTTGATCTATTGAGTTGATCATCATCAATACTTAATTGCAATATGATTTGGTACCTTTAGACCTTGAATTGGTCAACTATACTTGAACCCATACCTCTAAATGGTCTTGGGTGATCCCCAAACGGTCTTGAGACCGTTTGTATGATTCCCCAAATGGTCTTGAGACCGTTTGGGCTAATCAACCCAAAATCACTAATTAACTCATTGGAAATTCAGCACTGATTTCAATTAGGATTTGCCCTATTAATCAACCTTCAACTCATAACTCGTTTGGAATTAATCCATCAAATTTGGTGAGTCATTAATAAACATAATTATGAACAATAATCCCAAACGGTCAACGCTTGGTCAACCATCTTAAACGGTCTTGAGACCGTTTGCCCAAAAAGGGCAAATTAAACAGATTGAAAATCAGAACTTAATTCAATTGGATTTGCTAATTGATTTGCTTATATCTCACGATTCCTTTGGAGTTAACCCCTAAAATTTTGTGGGTGATTAACCTACATAATTATAAACAAGATTCCCATATTGTAATCGCTTGGTCAACGCGACCAAATGGTCTTGAAGGCCGTTTTCCTTCATACGACCCTGAAACCGTTTGCCCACCAAACGGTTGTGTAAACCGTATGGGCAATTGGTGGAGGTCGTTTGGTAAAGTGGAAATCCGTGGATAAGCATAGGAATTAACGCCCTTATCTTCTACCTCAAGAACAGTAGCAGTTATTCACGATTTTCCTTGCAAGGATGCAAGGGAAGATAGGGAAGAAGAAGAACTAACAACTATATGCATAGAAAAAGATGTATAATCAAAGCATAAGGTTTAGAGTTATAAAACCCGCCTAAAGGTTGTTCCTTGATCTCCAAGCTTCCAAGATTCAGGTCTTTAATGGCGTCTTTGAGCTCCACAGGTCGTCCAAGGTGTATTCTCCAAGGAAAGTTGAAAAGGAATGGCTAGAAAGATAAAGCTAGGTGAGCTAGCCATGAATTCAACCTTGAAATCGAGTTTCCTCCATGAATCCAAGCAAAAGGGATGATCCAAACTTACCTTGAATTCCCTGGTCATTCTCCTATGCTCCAGAGCTCTGCCTTAGTCAGTTTTGAGCAAGGGGAAAATAAATGAAAAGAAGAGGATCGTTCCCTTGCTAAGTGGGGAAGGTAGTATATATACTTAGGTGAAATTTCAACATAAGAACATATGTTTTCCTCATTTCTCATCTAAGTCCTTCCTTTCTTCTTTGTACGTCCCCACATATTATTTATAAGGACAAACTCCTTATAAGGTCAAGAATTGAAGGCAAAGAGGATCATCCCATCACTAAAGCATACACATAAAAGGGCTATTATACATACACCTTGATTATTCAATCACAAAGGTGTTCTTTATTATATGATTATTCAAATGAAGTGACCTTTTCATCATTTCTCTTCTAAATTATGCCAAGAGTCATAAAAGATATTTTAGATGATGTATTTTACAAGTTTCACCCCTCAAATTGGGTAAATTGCACTTTACACCAATTTAGGGTTTTCAAGTACAGGGGTTGCTTCCAAAGTTGCACCTTGGTGCTCAAGCTTGGGAAATCCCTCGAACTTCATCATAAACATCCTCATGATGTCTCAACATCAGAGGAACATCTCAACATGTGCAATTTGCAAGTTAATCCCTTAACTGGGTAATTTGCACATAGATCCCTGTATTACAAAACAATGCTACAACTTTATATATAAAGGAGCAAAATTGAAATATATGTTTCTGAGGAACTTAATTACATGCCCAAAGTTAATCACAAGGATTTAATTACATATTTAGGCAAAACACCTAGGGTTAGTTCATAACCCAGGTCAGGGATGTTACAATAGTATTGATATGGCACCTTATGAAGCCTTGTATGGTAGACGTTGTAGATCACCCTTGTGTTGGTATGAGACTGGTGAGCATCAGTTGTTAGGACCTGATCTTGTGCAGCAAACTACAGAAAAGATTAAGGTAATACAACAACAGATTAAGACTACACAAGATAGGCAGAAATCTTATGCTGACAAGCGTCGTAGACCCTTAGAGTTCGAGGTTGGAGACAAAGTGTATCTCAAGGTCTCGCCTTGGAAAGGAGTCCTTTGTTTTGGAAAGAAAGGGAAGTTAGCTCCTAGATTTATGGGGCCTTATCCAATCATTGAACGGATTGGAAAAGTAGCCTATAAACTAGAGCTGCCACCAGAGTTACAGAGGTTACATCCTGTGTTTCACATTTCTATGCTAAAGAAATGTCACCCAGACACTGAGTCTGTTCTACAACCTATGGAGGTAGAATTGAATGATGATATATCTTATGAGGAAGGACCAGTGTCAATCCTTGATAACAGAATTAAAAAGTTAAAGAAGAAAGATTTAAGCCTTGTGAAAGTCCTCTGGAACCATTGTGGTGTTGAAGAAGCCACTTGGGAACTAGAGGATGAGATGAGAAGGAAATACCCTGCCCTTTTCTCTTAATACGTTTTATCGATTTCGGGGACGAAATCCTTGTAAGGGGTGGATAATTTGTAACATCCCTGACCTGGGTTATGAACTAACCCTAGGTGTGTTGCCTAAATATGTAATTAAATCCTTGTGATTAACTTTGGGCATGTAATTAAGTTCCTCAGAAACATATATTTCAATTTTGCTCCTTTATATATAAAGTTGTAGCATTGTTTTGTAATACATGGATCTATGTGCAAATTACCCAGTTAAGGGATTAACTTGAAAATTGCACATGTTGAGATGTTCCTCTGATGTTGAGACATCATGAGGATGTTTATGATGAAGTTTGAGGGATTTCCCAAGCTTGAGCACCAAGGTGCAACTGTGGAAGCAACCCCTGTACTTGAAAACCCTAAATTGGTGTAAAGTGCAATTTACCCAATTTGAGGGGTGCAACTTGTAAAATACATCATCTAAAATATCTTTTATGACTCTTGGCATAATTTAGAAGAGAAATGATGAAAAGGTCACTTCATTTGAATAATCATATAATAAAGAACACCTTTGTGATTGAATAATCAAGGTATATGTATAATAGCCCTTTTATGTGTATGCTTTAGTGATGGGCTGATCCTCTTTGCCTTCAATTCTTGACCTTAGAAGGAGTTTGTCCTTAGAAATAATATGTGGGTACGTACAAAGAAGAAAGGAAGGACTTAGATGAGAAATGAGGAAAGCATATGTTCTTATGTTGAAATTTCACCTAAGTATATATACTACCTTCCCCACTTAGCAAGGGAACGGTCCTCTTCTTTTCATTTCTTTTCCCCTTGCTCAAACCCGACTAAGGCAGAGCTCTGGAGCATAGGAGAATGACCAGGGAATTCAAGGTAAGTTTGGATCATCCCTTTTGCTTGAATTCATGGAGGAAACTCGATTTCAAGGTTGAATTCATGGCTAGCTCACCTAGCTTTATCTTTCTAGCCATTCCTTTTCAACTTTCCTTGGAGAATACACCTTGGCCGACCTGTGGAGCTCAAAGACTCCATTAAAGACCTGAAGCTTGGAAGCTTGGAGCTCAAGGAACAACCTTTAGGCGGGTTTTATAACTCTAAACCTTATGCTTTGATTATACATCTTTTTCTATGCATATAGTTGTTAGTTCTTCTTCTTCCCTATCTTCCCTTGCATCCTTGCAAGGAAAATCGTAAATAACTGCTACTGTTCTTGAGGTAGAAGATAAGGGCGTTAATTCCTATGCTTATCCACGGATTTCCACTTTACCAAACGACCTCCACCAATTGCCCATACGGTTTACACAACCGTTTGGTGGGCAAACGGTTTCAGGGTCGTATGAAGGAAAACGGCCTTCAAGACCATTTGGTCGCGTTGACCAAGCGATTACCATATGGGAATCTTGTTTATAATTATGTAGGTTAATCACCCACAAAAGTTTAGGGGTTAACTCCAAAGGAATCGTGAGATATAAGCAAATCAATTAGCAAATCCAATTGAATTAAGTTCTGATTTTCAATCTGTTTAATTTGCCCTTTTTGGGCAAACGGTCTCAAGACCGTTTAAGATGGTTGACCAAGCGTTGACCGTTTGGGATTATTGTTCATAATGATGTTGATTAATGACTCACCAAATTTGATGGATTAATTCCAAACGAGTTATGAGTTGAAGGTTGATTAATAGGGCAAATCCTAATTGAAATCAGTGCTGCATTTCCAATGAGTTAATTAGTGATTTTGGGTTGATTAGCCCAAACGGTCTCAAGACCATTTGGGGAATCATACAAACGGTCTCAAGACCATTTGGGGATCACCCAAGACCATTTAGAGGTCTGGGTTCAAGTATAGTTGACCAATTCAAGGTCTAAAGGTACCAAATCATATTGCAATTAAGTATTGATGATGATCAACTCAATAGATCAAACCTTGATGAATGTTCACTAGAGTCCAAAATATGGATGGGCAAACGGTCTCAAGACCGTTTGGTGTCAACCCAAGACCGTTTGGAGGTCTAGGGTTAAGGTAATTTGATCAATTGAGGGCCCAATTACAGTGGGTTATTGAAATAATCAAATTGCTGATTTGTGACTTAATTAAGGTTCAACCCCTATCAAATCAACTTAGATTTTGATGAATTCTTGGGAAAACGGTCTCAAGACCGTTTGGAGGTTATACTAACGATCCCAAGACCGTTTGGGCCAAGTTTGAGCCCGATTGGAGGTCAATTGATGGGATCAACTTCGCTTTGATTCACATTGTTGAGTGTTGATGGTTGAATGTTTATAAACCTTAATTGAACCAACTCCAACCCTATTTGGATATCAATTGAGGATCAATTGAGTGACCAATTGTTTAAGGCTAATCCTAATTGTCTCAATTGATAAGTGGTTAGAAAACTTGAGACCAATTGAAGGCTTCAACATAGGAAACCCTAATCGAGTTTACCTTTGAATCACCTTGGAGGTCCATGCGATCTTGAGCTTTTAGGATCATACGACCTCAGGACCGAATGAGTTCATACGACCTCAGGACCGAATGAGTTCATACGACCTCAAGACCGAATGAGCTCATACGACCTCAGGACCGAATGAGTTCATACGACCTCAGGACCGAATGAGTTCATACGACCTCAGGACCGAATGAGTTCATACGACCTCAGGACCGAATGAGTTCATTCGACTTCAGGACCGAATGAGTTCATACGACCTCAAGATCGTTTAAGGGTAAACGGTCTTGAGTGTCATGTGGTCTTGAAGTCAACCAAAGCTAAACGGTCTACAACCTTAAACGATCTCAGGATCGTTTGAAGGTTGAAGGTGTGAAACCTAGTGGGGACTTTTAAGGATAAGTCTGCCTAATGCCTTGAAGGCTTAGATGGTTTGATGGTTGTTCAACCTAAACCCTAATGATACCTAGGGACATTAAGGGTCAAGTGGTTAGTATATTAACCCATGTTATGATCAATGGTGAACTTTACCAAAATACCCTTTATGGATTCAAGTAGGTAACCCCTTTTTATCATGCAAACCCCAATGGTTACAATGGTGATGACTTGGCTAGGCTTATCAATGTTGATTAGACCTAACCCAATCTAGAGGGATGTAATCATCACCTATGAGCAAGAGGAGAGAGAAAATCCCAATTATGGTTGAAATCCAAGTAAAATACCTTCAATACACATGAATGTGCATAATTGGGGTATGATCCACATATGTGAGATCATGAAAACCCTAATTATGATAGATGATGAATCTTAACCTAATCTGAGAGCATCATTGATGATGTTCCTCATACATGATGATGTTACGAGTTCATTTTACCATAATGTGAATAATAAACCCTAATTGATGAGAATCAGGGAACTTAGCTCTTATGGCAAGAATGGAAAGTATAATTCTTGATTTGAATTGCTTTTATCAGTTGAATTAACCTTGCAGGTTTTGATATAAAGATGATCATATCCAGGTATGGATGATGATGCTATATTCATTGAAAGCATGTTGTTAGCTTTATGAATAGTAAAATATCTTGATGCCTTGTCAATGGCAACCTATGAATTAAATGGGCTATGAGAGCCATAAATACCATCAAGGTCATGCTTTAGAGATGACTTGTGATGAATGTATTGAGAAATGATGATTGATGAGAGTTAGGCTTGTTACATTTAGTATTCTCCTTTCATAGCTGTTATGCTAATGTTATTGTTTGAAGAACAATGTATGATGTTAAAAGAATACTGAATATCAAGTGTAATGTAGAGCCGTGATCATAGATCCATCATTGTCAGAGATCAAATGATGGTGAAACAAGTTTTCCTAAGGGAACTCCTGGATCACATACTTTTGAGTATGTGGGGTATATGGATGTGTAGAACCTTACATCCTAGTGTAGGTGTTTGATGTAGATGTGTAATCCATCAATCCTTCACTACAATTCCATACCGTATCAGTGGATGGTAAACATGAAACCTCCTGATGACGAAGAAAGCACAGATATCTGTATCAGTGGAAGATAAACATGAAATCTCCTGATGATGAAGAGAGTACAGAACGCCACTGTAACTCTAAAATAGCGAAGGACCAGATTACCCTGGTAAGCTATTATAGTAGAGGCACGAGATGTCCTACAAGTAATCCTCTTACTGACTGAGGAAGGTGAAGGTCATGAGAATCCGGCTCTTTCGATGACCTAGTATGATACCGAGGCACTTAGCAGTGATTGGTTGGAGTATGAGTGGTAAACCTCATCTCCACAGGGCATAAAAGTAATGTTTGAAAAACATAATCCACAGCGTAGCATACCTGTTAGAAATAACTACGAGTTGATTGTTTGATGTTACACTGTATAGTGCAAATGTCTTCATGTTTCATAACTGTTGAACTCATGCTTACTATTAAATCTGATGTTGAATACTTTGAAGCTTTTACTGCTTAAGTTATTCTTTGAGGTGCTATAATAAAGCTTCTGGCGGAGAGTTATAACTCTCGCTGGGACAATTATGTAAAATTGTCTCACCCCGTAGTCTTCAACTTTTTAGGTGGACGTCGAGGACGAAGGAACAAGTCTACAGGTGACCAGTCCCAGCAGCAGCAGCACAAGGGGCAGCAGTGAAATCTCAGGTGGAGATTTAGCCTGCCATGTGGTGTAGTTAGAGTCAGTCCTATGTGTCCTCTGTACTCTCAGGTCTTGGAGTCTTTTGGTCTGAGATTTTGGTTATGAGTTCTTGAGATTTTGTATCATGTTGTATATAATTACTCAAGAAGTGATTATCTGAGATGTAAACAGTTTATCTCCTTTTATGAAGGAAGTTTTATGGTTTCAATGCTTTATCTCAAAAAGTTTTAATTTCCGCTGATTTTTGGTATTCCGCTGCTAATCGAATCGCTTCCGCTAAGTTTAAATCGTGTTTGTATCGTGGTTTGGAGATCAGAGCCCACAACCGTGGCCATCAACACGGTCATGGTCAGGAGAAGAGAACACGGTCGTGGCACCCTGCCACGGTCGTGGGAATTAATTGCAAGAAGTCAGTTGCCAACATGGTTTTTTCCCGGAGTGCCACGACGATGGCCAAGTCGCCACGACCGTGGCCGAAGACGATCAAGATGCCCGTGGCCCCTACCCACGGTCAGCTCCACCTCCTCCAAAATGGCTGTGTTACCCAACACCGTCGTGGTGCATGTTACCCACCACGACCGTGGCTACCACCATCTCACCACTTCCTTCACACCACGACCATGTCTACCCCCCACAGACATTCCCCACTACCCTCACCACGGTCGTGGCACACCCACCACGACCGTGGTGATCACCTACCCTACATAACTTTCCACTGCTTTTCCTATTATACCCCCACTTAGCCCTAGCTCCTATATAAGCACTAGTGGTTCTAGGGCTCGGGGGGAGCACTTCCTAGCCGCAACCTAGCTGCTCCCTTGCATCCATTACTCCCATCCACCTACTTTCCTTGCATTTAATCCCATTTCCACCCACTTTCCACTCATTTCCACCATAGAAACATAGTTTCTCTAGGTTTCTATCCATCCATTGCACCATTTTCATGCTATTAGGCACCATTGGAGGAGGAGGCTCATGGCTAGCAACAAGGAGGTGAAGAAGTCAAGCTTCATCAAGAATCCATGGTGTTTCCTACTCTCTTTCCCTTCTCCTCTGTTTCTATTTTGATCATGTATAGCTAAGCCCCCCTTGGGTGGGATGTTTGGGGCAAAAATGTGACTGTGATACCGTGTTGGGGGAATATAATTTGTAATGAACATATTTCACTTCTATGATGATTGCCTTTGCTTGTATCTCATTTCCCATTACTTGTGCATGTGATTGTTGTTTAGTTACATTAATTGCTTGCCTTGTGGTGCTTGAAGACAATTGCCTCTAGGATGCTTTGGTTTCTATGTAGCTATCATAGGATTGGCTCCTAGGTCCTTAATTCGGATCCCTAGCTAGCCCCATATCTTCCTACATAATCACCTTCTTCCTACATGCAAATGTGAGTTCTAAGTGACTAGTATAAGTGTGATTAGTGCAATTTCCTAGGATTTTCTAAAGGCTGAGGTGGCTAGTGGCATGAGGTCAAATATCCTCATCTCTACTCCCATCCTTACCCTTGATCCTCAATTGACTAATACCACTTATCCTAGAGACCTAGACTTGGTAAGTCCTATGAGAATTACACCTAGCCCTAGTTCTCCAACTAGTAGCATAGGGTACATTCTCATAGCACCCACCTTGTTGTTTGGTTTGGTAGTCTAGAATGAAATATGCTAATTGCTTATTATGGTGACATCCCCCAATTAATGTCAAGGTCACATTACCAAATGGCCCACCTCCTTCATCTAATTGCTTAAAACCTCAATTGCTCTGTTTGCTTGTTAATGCTAGTGTAGTTCAATTGCTTTAGTTAACTTAGTTAATTGCCTAGTTTTGTTAGCTAAGTGTTAATTTAGGTCTTTGATCTTGATTAGTGGTTAACTTAGGCTCTCAATTGCTAGTTGCTTGCTTAATCTAGTGTAGTTTGTTCTTGCTCTTGTTTAGATAGCTTGTTGACTTAGATTGCTATTTTAGCCTTTTGATAACTTAGTTTCATATTGCATTTCCTACTTGCTCACTTAGCTTAATCAACAACCAACCAACCTTTAAACCCTAAAAACCTTACTCTCCGCAATAGGAACGTAGCTTACCATGTCTAACTCTAGTGCCCCCTCTATCTCTGTGGATCGACCCTGTACTTACCGCCTCCCTATACTACGACACGACCCCGTGCGCTTGCGGGCGTAGTGCCTTAGTAGACGTAGGTAGTTAGTGTAGGTCTATAAATTTCGAAAGCACAAGATCCCACATCCCGTGTGCTCTGACCTCGTGGGGGTGTAAAAGCACCACTACCGCGGACGCACCAAGCTTTCTGGCATCGTTGCTGGGGGTAGAGGCGCTCGGCCTAGTTAGATAGTGTAGCTTAGCCTTTCCTTTTACCCTCACCATTGCTATTATTTATTCTTTGTGTTACTCTTGCATATTGGTTCGCTAACTTGGATCCTTGTTGTTTGTTTGTGACTTGCGCAAGTGACAACTGTGCATGCGTAACACACGTTCTACTTGCACCAACTTGGTGGTTTACGACCCCGAGATTGAGAGAAGAAGGCATCAAGCTCGCTGCAACCTACACCGAGAGGCCGAGATGGCTGAGAACAACTCGCCATCGGATGTTCCACCGCCACCGCCACATCACCCGCTTCATGAGTACTTCACGCCGGGGAACTACAACTCCCCCATAGCCACGTTGGTTGACCAAATGCCCGGTCAGCAGTTCTCCATCCCGTCGGCACTCTTGGGGCTTCTCCCTACATACTTCGGTATGGAGAACGAGAATCCCTACCACCATATAGACGCGTTCCTTGAAACGTGCTCTACCTTCCGCACGCCTGCCGCAACCGACGACTCAATCAGGAGGACGCTCTTCCCTTTCTCCCTTAAGGAGAAAGCCAAGGAGTGGTACGTTTCGAGGCCAGAGTTGGTCACTTGGAATGAGGTAAAGAACAAGTTTCTCAAGAAGTTCTTCCCCATCCCCAAGTTATCTTATATGAGACGGTGCATCACGTCGTTCGCCCAGAAAGAGAACAAACCCTTCCACGAGGCGTGGGAGAGGTTCCAGAAGTTGCTTCATGACTGCCCTCATCATGAGGTTCCTCTTTGGCAGCTAGTTCAGGCCTTCTACATTGGGCTTGAGGAGCAAAGCCAAAATAATGTAGACTCCTCTTGCGGTGGCACGTTCATGGCAAAGCCGCCCGAGGAATCATGGCTGTTACTTGAGCATCTTGTTGAGAATTCACGCCACTGAGCTTCCACTAAAGGGGGGCATTGCGGCCAGAACTACACTCCTCCACCTTCCTCCGTGGCTCCCGCACGCAATGCCACCGACCCCGATATGATGAAAATGATGGCTGATATGATGCAAATGATGAAGAATCAAGTGGGTAGCTCTTCTAGCCAACCCGCAATGGCTATGGATACTGTAGACGAGGAAGTCAACGCTCTACATTCCTTTGGTGGCCGCAACAACCAGGGCCCAATGTCCAACTACTACACTCCCGAGTGGAGGAACCACCCAAACTTCTCTTGGAAACAACAGAATGAGGATGGACAAGGATAGGGGTAGAAAAAGTCACGCTACAGCTCCAAGTTTGAGGACGAGGTACTTGGAAGGCTAAGAAGCCTAGATGAAGTAAAAAAGGATGTCAATGCACATGGGCAGTCTATAAACCATCTTGAGCAGAGGTTGGATCAGATTTCTCTCTCTTTGGATAGAAGGGAAGAAGGTAGACTTCCATCTCAACCACTGCCAAATCCAAACAATGATGGGACTTTTCTAGGGAACACTTCGAGTGATTATGTTCCACCATCTTACCAAGCCCCACCAAACCCCTATGCTCCTCCGCCTCCTCAAGCGCCACTCAATTATCAATATGCTCCACTTCCACCTCACACCTACCAACAACCACCTCCACAATACCACCCTCCACCACAACAACAACCGCAACCCCAATTCATTCTTCAAAATCCCAACTCCCCTCACCAAAGGCCTCCACCACCCCAACAGCCACAACCACCTCCACAAGCTCCCTCTCCTACCACCCATGAGCATGTGAAGGCAGTGACCACATTGAGGAGTGGCAGGACCTTGGAGAGGCCCCATGGTACAGTTGTTGGCAGAGATGACACTGAGGCTGAGCAGGTTGATGCTGAGAGGCAGATTGATGATACTGTGATGAGAGGCAGTGTTGATACCGTGACGCCGAGTAATGATACTGTGATACCGAGCTGTGATACTATGATTCCAGTGATACTTGTGGATGATACTGTTGATTTGGACCGATTGGGGTCCCAACTCCCTCCATATCCTAATGCACTTGAGGAGCCTTCTGCGGCAAAGAAAAAAAAGAAGAATGCGGAAGATATTTTGGAGATCTTCAAGCAAGTGAAAATCAATGTGCCTCTTATAGATGCAGTCAAGCAAATTCTGTCCTATGCAAAGTTCCTTAAAGAATTGTGCACCTTCAAAAGAAAGACAACAATGAGGATGCCTAAGAAGATCAAGCTCACTGAGCAAGTGAGTTCCATTCTCCAACACACCATTCCCAGAAAAGAAAAGACCCCGGTGCTCCCATCATCTCATGCTACATCGAGGCACATCGCATAGACCAGGCTCTTCTTGACTTGGGGTCTAGTGTAAACTTGATGTCGTATGATCTGTTTGCTGAGCTCCAAATGGGGGAGTTGAGGCCAGCCCATTGCACTCTACAGTTAGCCGAATGATCTGTGAAGACGCCTAGAGGGCGTGTGGATGATGTGTTGGTCCGTCTTGATGAGGATAATTCTGCCTTTTTCCCAGCCGATTTTATCATTCTTGATATGGAAAAAGAGGCTAGAAAGGTGCCAATCATCTTGGGGAGACCTTTCCTAGCCACAGCTGATGCCGTGATCCATGTGAGGACTGGGACCATGTATGTTACATTCATGCACATGAACATCCGATTGAACATCTTCAAGTCTTCTACTACAGCCGAAGTGATAGGGGCCACCGAAGAAGATTGTTATTTGGTGGAATGCCTAGAAGAGATTGTTGAAGAGTGCCTACCTGCGTGGATTGAGACTGTCACCCAAGGTAGAGGTCTTGAACCAATTGTTGAGTTCTCTGACGATGATGATGAAGAAAGTGAAGAGGGTGAGCTGGCCTTAGTGGCTGCAAGTGAGGACCTTCCTTCTATTTCTGCACCATTGAAGAACTCCCTTGAAGCACCCCCCATTCTTGAGTTGAAGACACTTCCTGAAGGATTGAAGTACGCTTTCCTTGGCTCAAATGACACCCTCCCGGTGATCATTTCCTCCATTCTCTCTCTTAAGCAAGAAGATGCCTTGATGAAAGTCTTGAGAAAGAACATTCAAGCCATTGGATGGTCTATTGCTGACTTGAGAGGGATTGACCCCTCTATTTGTGTGCATCAGATATACTTAGAAGAAGATGCGAGACCGACCCGCCAAATGCAAAGAAGGCTAAATCCAAAATTGAAGGACGTTGTAACTCAAGAGGTTGTAAAGTTGCTTGATGCATGGATCATCTATCCCATTTCTAACAGTACGTGGGTGAGTCCCATCCAAGTTGTGCCCAAGAAGGGCGGGATTACGGTTGTAGAAAATGCCGATGGTGAGTTTATGCCGGTGAGAGAGCAATCGAAGTGGAGAATGTGCGTTGATTACCGGAAGCTCAATGAAAAGATAAAGAAGGACCACTACCCACTCCCATTTCTTGATCAGATTTTAGAGGCGATTGGCACTACACCGTTCAAGCTTGTCTATGGTAAGAGTTGCCATTTGCCAGTTGAGATGCAACACAAGGCACTTTGGGCCTTGAAGAAGATGGACTTTGATGAAGAGAGTTTTGGAATGAGAAGAAAGTTTCAATTGCATGAGCTAGAAGAAATGTGGCATGAAGCATATGAAATGTCAAAGAGCTTCAAGGAAAGAACCAAGTTTCTACATGACAAGATCATAAAAAAGAAAGAGTTTGAGCCTGACAAATGGGTATGGCTATACAATTCAAGAATGAAGTTCTTTCCCGAAAAGCTTCAGTCTAGATGGGAAGGTCCTTACCTTGTCAAGAAGGTGTACCCATCCGGGGCAGTGGTTATATGTATAAAAGAAGGAGCTAAGGAATTTGTCGTCAATGGGCAAAGGCTGAAATCTGTGGTTGAAGTCGGCCCAGACAAGGCCAATCAAGATTTTGATATTATTATGTTTATAGAGGAAGAATCCGATGAAGAAGAATGCTTAGATGAGGATGAGAAAGGGATCTACTACAAGGATCTCTTGAAGGTTCCGAAAAAGTGAAAAAGTCCAACAATCAATAAGCCTGGCTGAAGGCGTAAAATTTAGTGCTAGTGGGAGGTGGTTTGAGATTCTCAAACCTTTTCCTTTTCCATACTTTAATTTTCTTTTACACAAATACACACACACACATTTGTGCTTGATGTTTTTGTTTGAGTTTTGATGAGGTGCAGGTGTTAGACAATAGAGAGAGGAGTTTTAGAAGTGAATCATGGCCATTAAGTCAAATTTGTGGCAAAAGATCAAATGAAATCGAAAGTTCAAGTTTTAAAGTTTGAAAACTGAGGAGACAACCCTAACACGGCCGTAGAGCTCGACCATGACCGTGGTGTATGTGGCCAAGCACGACCGTGGTCTACGGCCACGGCTGTGGGAATTATTGCTCCAATTTGGCCAAAATTACAGGTTGTTTTGAAGAACGGCCACGACCGCGGCTTGCTGCCACGACCGTGGTGAAGGAGACTGTCCACGACCGTGGTCCTCACCACGGCCGTGTTGAAGAAGGCGGGCCACGACCGTGTCAACAGGCCACGACCGTGGGAATTATTGCTCCAATTTGGCCAAAGTTACAGGTTGTTTTAAAGAACGACCACGACTGTGGCTTGCTGCCAAAACCGTGGTGAAGGAGACTGCCCACGACCGTGGTCCTCACCACGGCCGTGTTGAAGAAGGCGGGCCACGACCGTGGGAATTAATGCTGCAAATTGGCCGAAGTTACATGGTTTTTGTAAGATCAGCCATGACCGTGGCCAGTTGCCACGACTGTGGCGGGAGTACAAGGCCATGACCGTGGCCGGCCGCCATGACCGTGGCGAGGTCAAACTAGGGGGTTCTTCATCGACAACACGACCGTGCTACCCAACCTTGGCCACGACCGTGGCCGAACTCGGTTCAGGAAAAAAAAATATACTTTTAAGCATCCAAATCCGACCCCTCCTCATTCTCTCATCTTCCACCTCCAGCAACGCGACTGTGGAAGCGGAAAACGGCCGTGTGCTCCCCCATTCACCACCTCCAACCCCCAAAACCACCTCCATTTGATCCCCAATCCATTTCAAATCGATCCCCAGCCATCCCTCTCCCTTTTCCACCGTCCAATCTCTCCCAATCGCATCTCCATCTCCATTTCCATCTCCATTCCGCCCAACAACTCCCCTATACAAAACCTCCACAAAAACCCTTCCATTCTCGCCCAAATCCACCACTAATCATATACCCACCATCCATACATCGCTATCCTTCAATTCCACCCATAAAACCACATCCACACCACCTTCTCCACCCAAATCCGAAAATCACCACCTGCACCTCCATATCCACCATGAAAAAGATTGGGAAGGCTATTACAAAGGGGACGAACATCCTCACCGGAGGGAAACAATGTTCTAAAAATGCCTCCTCCGATGTGTCCATTCCATCCCACACCCCTCACCTACCACCTCCGCCCACCATTCCCTCCGCCGGTCACAATCGGTGAGCGGATCACACTCCCGCTCATCCGATAGCCACCACATCACAGACTCTACCTACGAGGGGGAGGACGAAGAAGAGGAGGAGTCCATGGGGGTTGACTTGGACAACCTCATAGATGAAATCGAGCTGGCGGTCGTAAGAAGAAATCCAAAGACAAAGACAACGCCGTCATCATCCAGGCTGCCTCCAAAGCCTACACCCGCCCGCCACTCGACGTCTCAGGTGACAGCGAGGCGTGGTGTGTAGCTGCAACCCTCGTGGCAATTGCAGCAAGATGAGGAGCAGTCGGCCCACTGGTACAATTTGGACACCAGTTCGGGGTCGCACTTGTTACGACCCCATCTGAGCTTAATTGGTAAACTAGGGTTTACCTAGACAATTGCAAAGATTAATTGGAATAATCATTCATGAAATCTAATTAATGACGATAACACAATTAGGATGTTTTAACTATGATAAGAAGTCTAAATGTTCTTTTGTCTTGAGAATTAGGGTTTGAGAAACATAAACCCTAATCGGCTCAAATTAGGGTTTTGATGATACATGAATACAGAATTTGATAAGTAGAATGTCTCACTAAATGATTTTTATTATTTTATGCGTAACTCTTATTTACTTCAAATTTGGATATGATTTGGATATATAAAATGTGAACAAAATTGGAAAATATCAGAATTTTTGAAGAATGCTCTGACCTGTTTATCGGCCGAGTTTCAAACTCGACCGATCACATTTTCAGATTTATATAGCAGTGTGGTAATTGAATTTTATCTTTTTATTGGTATATCCAATTGATCTCAAATTTTAACTGTGCTTGAAAAACATAATTTTAGACACTATGTTAAATTGGCGTAATTTTTGGATGACTTTTTGATCTCTACAGTAAGGGTGTCGGTCGAGTTCTGTGCAGGACAAACTCGGCCGAATATTCTGCAGACTGCAATATATCAGTGCACTGTTCGATTTTTAATTAATTATTGGTAACTAGAAATGATCTCAAATTTTTACTGGAGATTTGAAACTTCATTAGGAATAACATATAAAATTTCCAGAATTTTTGGAGCTTCTGTTAGCTATTCAGTAGGCGAATTACAGAAGCTATTGTGAAACTGAATATTCAGCTAATATAATTAAAGTTGAGTGTTGGGTCAATATGCAATTGACCCAAGCAGCTCAAATTGACTTATATGATCGACCACACACACACATAGCTCTCATTCTTTGTCATTCATTCCAGAGAAACGAGCTCCTAGAGAGAGAGGGAGAGTTAGGGTTTGAGAGAAGAAAGTGGGGGAATTGCTGAATTAGGGTTTTGCGATTCCAGGAAGGGTGAAATCAAGTAAGTTTGGATTCTTTGCATAGACTTTTATGGTGAATATTCTCTCTCATGTCAATATTCCGTCCATGCTATGATTTGATACAAGATGATGTTGAAATTCCCTCTTTTCTCACCCTTTCTTCATAATCCCTCATTTTCAAGGTTCCCGAGTTGAATGGAAGAAGAATTGGGAGATTTGCTAGGGATTTGATATGAGTTCAAGATTCCCTGAGTTGAGCTACAGTTTTGAGGTGTTTTCACACCTTAGGGTGAGTGGGTTCTTCCTTCAAACAGTGTAATGCACGAATTTGATTATAGCATCCAAATCCCTAATTGCTTAGTATGTGATTCTAAAACCTAAAATGTCCGTTTGATTTAAGATTGTTGCAAATTGATATGATATGGATTCCTTCTCTGTTTGAATGATTCCTAAATGGTAGATTCATATCAGAAACGTATACAATACTTCCTAGTGAGAGTGCTTTTCAGATTTATATCAAATGATGTGATTAGGGTTTAACCTAATTGAGACATCACTAGAGTTTCAACCTTATTGAAAAGGGACTAGTAATCCTATAAATGGTTAGGATGTACCTCATGGGTTATCTTAATTGAATTCTATTCTTGATACCTGATATCTCAGTGAATGGTATGGAAAACCTAAATTTAGTTAAATTTCCATGGTTTCACATCTATATTGATTGTATATGATTTGTTGAAAACAATCTTTATTTAGTGAATGCTTATATCCTATGAAATTCTTATGAGAGCCATGTGACAAGTGATGAGGCAAATGAAACCCTAAGAGTAGGGTGATGGCATGTGATGAATGAATAAGGAAAATTAAACCCTAAGGATAGGGTGTTCAATGAATCATGTTAATGTGATATGAAAGGTTTCGATATGAGACATGGTGATGCTTAATTGTTGAATTGTATGTTTCTAGTGCATTTAACTTTATATGCTTGTTCTCTCTGAGTTGATATCTGCATACTGCAGGGTTTCTTATTTTCAATACATATCTCGTAAATTACAGGTGATGAGATATGACATGCCCTAGAAAGGGATGTTACTGAGACATGATATATGTTGAATACATGAGTTATGATGCTTCTTATGATATGATATGGCAGGCCGTGTGAGCCTTGTGAGAAATGTTAAATGAATTATGATTTCTGTTTAAAATGTACCTATAATGTTAATGTTAGACTTAGGTGCCCTGAACACCGTAGAACCCCTTTGACAGGTCTGCTTCTTAGGGGTGAAACTCGTGTCCAACATCAACGCGTGCGATGTCACGGTGGCACGAGGACAGAGAGACAGTGTTCAACATCAACGCGTGCGATGTCACGGTGGCACTGGAGTAAATAGGGGTTATTCAACAACAACGCGTGCGATGTCACGGTGGTAACCCAGACCCCCTGAGCCTGTGTACTCAGGTTAGAGGAGGAGTCCAGAGCACTCGATGTTAGTGCAGTGAGGCCGATGAGTCTGTGGTCCTGTAGCAGAACAGGGCTGGCGTCAGACTTAGCATTTCCCAGATGTGTCGCTAAGTCTTGTACGGTGTGGTCGTAGTGCACTGCGAGTCTCTATGCAGAGTACACTGCATAGATCAGGGCATAATCTAAAATATGATCATATAGGTTCACAGAGTCCCTTATAAATGAAAGAGTTAAGGAAGACTAGAGCATAGTCTTCTAGTAGCTATTCTTTGGATGCAATATTTACATTCTTTGTTATTTCAATTATATTGTTTTAGAACTGCTCAGTGTAGTATTTATTGTTGTTAAATTTCACATCGTTTACTCAAATTATATCTGTAATCACATTAGTGCATTAGTCTGTTTTCATGAAGTACTCATTCACTGAGCGAGTAGGATCACCCCTCTACTCAAACATTTTTAGGGTTAACCGCGTGGACTTGGAGATGGTCAGAGCTTCAGTGTAGATCTGCCACAAGAGTTGAGTACAAGATTAGTTGAGTCAGTCGGTCCTTGTCACTCTAGGTCCTCAGTAAGAGTTAAGAGAGAGAGTTGTAATTACAATGTGTAATATTGTTCCTCTTTGATATGTATGCTAATTAGCAAGTTTCATGTGCATAATGTGTGAGAGACATCATAAATGTTTATACATGTATCTTTACTATTAAAGTTTGATTAGTAAAGGAAATGTTCAGATTCCCTTGTTAAGATGTTTTATGTGGTTCAATGCGAAGAAACAAGAGTTTTTAAGAAAAGAAAAAGTTAAGGGTGTTCTTTGTGTTACATATAAATCCTATCTTATGCCCTAATCTCATGATTTGAGGAAATTGTGAGATCGGGGTGTAACAGCTTGGTATCAGAGCTTAGGGTGAGTTGTCAAGGACCATTAAGTTAGTAAGTTAGAGTCCTAAGTGTGGCAGATAGGAGATGTTTGATGTTAGCTTTGGGGATTTGAGTATTTGGATATCCTGGCCCGATATCTGAGTACTTGGATCAGCCAGTACAAGCTACTCTGTCTATTCTCTCACGTATACCCTGGCCAGGTATACAGTGGAAGAATGGGCTAGAGAGGAACCCTAGAAATGTTAGGGTTAGAAAATGAGAAAAGAAACAAGAATTAAGAGCATAAATGTAAAAGGAGATAGAACTTACATTTCATAATGTTGTTTTTGTTGGAAATGTATAGAAATGCTCTTATATGTTTGAATTGAAATATTCAATACTTTGAAATATGGGTCTTTAATATCTGTTGTACACTATGCAATTGTAGCATTTATTGATTTCATTCTTTGTAACAAGTAGACTAGAATTGACCTTTGAATGAGCTTTTGTTTCTATGGTTTTGCCCGCTGATTCGAGTGAAATTGACATCAGCAGGTCTGTTTAGGTTTTCAGTCTGTACGCGATTCGGCCGAGTTGTATGTGATTCGGTCGAGTTTCCTTAATAGGAAATCGAACAGCAAACTGATCGGCCGAGTTGTATGTAATTCGGCCGAGTTTCATTTTCAGGAAATCAAACAGCAAGTTGATCGGTCGAGTTTCAAGCGGATCGGCCGAGTTGTGAAGCAATCGGCCGAGTTTCTGACCAATCGGCCGAGTTTCTGAGCTGTGAGTGGCAGTTCAGGAAGAATGTAATCCTTTGTAGTTCTTGGCTTTAGGACTTCAGGTTTGGCCTGGTCTGATTGGCAGGATGCGTTACTAGGATCTAATGAATCCTATCAATAGTATAATAAGAATAGAATTTGAATAATTAGACCCACATCAGAGTAAGAATGTATATACAGTAAGATGTTGAAATAGATGGGCAAGATCAGAACAACTAAGAATTAGTTGAAATTGATATCTGAGGTTCAACTTTGGGGTCTCAAATGTGAAACCCTTAATTGGGAATAATAGAACATGATATGAAGTTCATAATCAGTTCATTGATTGATATTACATGAACTATACGTATGAAATATAGAAAAGATATGTGAAATGTATGTATGGTTCAAGATAACAAGAATCAATCATGAAGAATGAATCATATAATAGAGTATAATGCTTTTATGAACTCTAAAGCAAAGGCTAAGTAGAGAATAGGGTTGAGCATTCAATAGGTCCATAAAAGTAAAGAGGATCGTATGAACATGTAATTCATAAGACTAGAACAACAAACTAGTTTCTAAGCAAAGAACATAGGTATAGTTTAACGAATGAATAAGTCATACAAAGGTGGACTGTATTCAGAAGAGAAAAACTTGATTGAAAGAGAAACTATGTTTGACCCATGCATGATCCACTTGATTTAAAAAAATGAAGAATATGTAATGTATTCAACATGAGGAAAAACTAATAGAAGGACTATTAATTTAAAACGTTAACTTCACAATAGTATAAAGATAAAGGAGGAAATATGTGCAACATGGTATACATGACCATACATATGAATAAGAAACATGGTCATAAGAGAAAAATTTAGAATTAAAGATGAAGAGTTAAAGAGTAGTATATGGTAAGAGGACTATGAAACATAAGAAAGGGTTTGAAATATGATGGAGAAGTTATAAAATAAAGAGGTTGTGAGATTCAGGCAAGTGCTAATTAATCAAATATCTCTGTTGATAACTAAGTAAATCTACATACGAGAATGTATTAAGGGAATGTTTGAATACAAGTATTCCAAGTCTTAAAATCATCTTCTCTTTCATATATTCCTTAATGAGAGCAAGGTGGGAATGAAATGATAAGAGAAAATGAATCATATATGATGCATAACTACCTTGGTGGGGTCATCTAGTGAATGTAATAGTAACATTCAATATGATGAAGTGCGATAAGAAATAAATTCTTGTGTGATAACAAGAATGATGAATAATCTATTCCTATCTTAAATGCTTCAATGTTAATGATGTTTATTGTATATAATCATATGAAAAGGATAGGTAGCAAAAAGTAAAAAAGTAATGAATGAGTAGAGAGATATGGGAAAATACTAGCTTTGTGTAATATGTGAATTTGTTTTTAAATGTATGATTTGTTGAAGGCATATTAAGGTATGAAAGCTGGTTCTATATATGATTTCAGTGTATTTGTGCAAGCTATATGTTAAATTAAAGGCATATGATAGTTGTAGTAATTCATACCTGATATGCATCTTACCATTGTATATTTGTGACATGGAGATACGATTTGGATGATGTCAGAACATATGGAGAGATACCCTGAACAAGGTAGTCATACTTATTCACTCATATTAATAGAAAGGGATGATAATTAGATTGTTTGGACAAGTAACCCTAATGAGGTGTAGCTTGTTATACCTAGCTCTAATATAACTAAGTGATGGTAATTGAGTATGATTAATGCTTGAATGACTGATACACTTGTGGATTACATTATTACTATTGTTGAAACCCTAAAATGATATAATACGATGGTTACACTTTGAATTGTGTGTGGGCCCATAACCCACAGGTCCCAGGATCAAAACAGGATAGTATGGAATGAGGTGGTGATGCTTCACCTCATGCATCCATGACCCAATGGGGATGCCAAGAGTAGTATTGTGCAATTGATTGTTGAATCTAGTCTTTTAATTTAAGACTGTTTTGCTATCTGAGTAGCATGTTATTAAAGTTTAAAACAGCATGGTGAACTTGCTTTTGTCACCTAAAGGTGATACAGAACAATAGAACTCTCTGAGCAGCATAAGTTGAGATAGTTGTATCAGAGTATCAGAGTTGCGCAGTGAAAGCGTGGTGGTTTATCTTTGCATTCTATGTTTGACTGTGGCATAAAGAATTTGCTTGATATCATTGAGAACTATTTGAAATATGTTGTGATTTAGTAAAGAATTAAAAGATCTAATGTTGAAAACTACATTCAGGTATGAAATACAAGAGTATAATGACATAGAAGGCTTTAGAAGCTTAGAATAACCTTGAATGTATCTTTCTTGTAGGTTTATGTTTCGAGGACAAAACATTCTAAGGGGGGAAGAGTTGTTACGACCCCATCTGAGCTTAATTGGTAAACTAGGGTTTACCTAGACAATTGCAAAGATTAATTGGAATAATCATTCTTGAAATCTAATTAATGACGATAACACAATTAGGATGTTTTGACTATGATAAGAAGTCTAAATGTTCTTTTGTCTTGAGAATTAGGGTTTGAGAAACATAAACCCTAATCGGCTCAAATTAGGGTTTTGATGATACATGAATACAGAATTTGATAAGTAGAATGTCTCACTAAATGATTTTTAGTATTTTATGCGTAACTCTGATTTACTTCAAATTTGGATATGATTTGGATATATAAAATGTGAACAACATTGGAAAATATCAGAATTTTTGAAGAATGCCCTGACCTATTTATCGGCCGAGTTTCAAACTCGACCGATCACATTTTCAGATTTATATAGCAGTGTGGTAATTGAATTTTATCTTTTTATTGGTATATCCAATTGATCTCAAATTTTGACTGTGCTTGAAAAACGTAATTTTAGACACTCTGTTAAATTGGAGTAATTTTTGGATGACTTTTTGATCTCTACAGTAAGGGTGTCGGTCGAGTTCTGTGCAGGACAAACTCGACCGAATATTCTGCAGACTGCAATATAGAAGTGCACTGTTATATTTTTAATTAATTATTGGTAACTAGAAATTATCTCAAATTTTTACTGGAGGTCTGAAACTTCATTAGGAATAACATATAAAATTTCCAGAATTTTTGGAGCTTCTGTTAGCTATTCAGTAGGCGAATTATAGAAGCTATTGTGAAACTGAATATTCAGCTAATATAATTAAAGTTGAGTGTTGGGTCAATATGCAATTGACCCAAGCAGCTCAAATTGACTTATATGATCTACCACACACACACATAGCTCTCATTCTTCGTCATTCATTCCAGAGAAATGAGCTCCTAGAGAGAGAGGGAGAGTTAGGGTTTGAGAGAAGAAAGTGGGGGAATTGCTGAATTAGGGTTTTGCGATTCCAGGAAGGGTGAAATCAAGTAAGTTTGGATTCTTTGCATAGACTTTTATGGTGAATCTTCTCTCTCATGTCAAGATTCCATCCATTCTCTGATTTGATCCAAGATGATGTCGAAATTTCCTCTTTTCTCACCCTTTCTTCATAATCCCTCATTTTCAAGGTTCCCGAGTTGCATGGAAGAAGAATTGGGAGATTTGCTAGGGATTTGATATGAGTTCGAGATTCCCTGAGTTGAGCTACAGTTTTGAGGTGTTTTCACACCTTAGGGTGAGTGGGTTCTTCCTTCAAACAGTGTAATGCACGAATTTGATTATAGCATCCAAATCCCTAATTGCTTAGTATGTGATTCTAAAACCTAAAATGTCCGTTTGATTTAAGATTGTTGCAAATTGATATGATATGGATTCCTTCTCTATTTGAATGATTCCTAAATGGTAGATTCATATCAGAAACGTATACAATACTTCCTAGTGAGAGTGCTTTTCAGATTTATATCAAATGATGTGATTAAGGTTTAACCTAATTGAGACATCACTAGAGTTTCAACCTTATTGAAAAGGGACTAGTAATCCTATAAATGGTTAGGATGTACCTCATGGGTTATCTTAATTGAATTCTATTCTTGATACCTGATATCTCAGTGAATGGTATGGAAAACCTAAGTTTAGTTAAATTTCCATGGTTTCACATCTATATTGATTGTATATGATTTGTTGAAAACAATCTTTATTTAGTGAATGCTTATATCCTATGAAATTCTTATGAGAGCCATGTGACAAGTGATGAGGCAAATGAAACCCTAAGAGTAGGGTGATGGCATGTGATGAATGAATAAGGCAAATTAAACCCTAAGGATAGGGTGTTCAATGAATCATGTTAAGGTGATATGAAAGGTTTCGATATGAGACATGGTGATGCTTAATTGTTGAATTGTATGTTTCTAGTGCATTTAACTTTATATGCTTGTTCTCTCTGAGTTGATATCTGCATACTGCAGGGTTTCTTATTTTCAATACATATCTCGTAAATTGCAGGTGATGAGATATGACATGCCCTAGAAAGGGATGTTACTGAGACATGATATATGTTGAATACATGAGTTATGATGCTTCTTATGATATGATATGGCAGGCCGTGTGAGCCTTGTGAGAAATGTTAAATTAATTATGATTTCTATTTAAAATGTACCTATAATGTTAATGTTAGACTTAGGTGCCCTGAACACCGTAGAACCCCTTTGACAGGTCTGCTTCTTAGGGGTGAAACTCGTGTCCAACATCAACACGTGCGATGTCACGGTGGCACGAGGACAGAGAGACAGTTTCAACATCAACGCGTGCGATGTCACGGTGGCACTGGAGTAAATAGGGGTTATTCAACAACAACGCGTGCGATGTCACGGTGGTAACCCAAACCCCCTGAGCCTGTGTACTCAGGTTAGAGGAGGAGTCCAGAGCACTCGATGTTAGTGCAGTGAGGCCGATGAGCCTGAAGGCCGATGAGCTTGTGGTCCTGTAGCAGAACAGGGCTGGCGTCAGACTTAGCATTTCCCGGATGTGTCGCTAAGTCTTGTACGGTGTGGTCGTAGTGCACTGCGAGTCTCTATGCAGAGTACACTGCATAGATCAGGGCATAATCTAAAATATGATCATATAGGTTCACAGAGTCCCTTATAAATGAAAGAGTTAAGGAAGACTAGAGCATAGTGTTCTAGTAGCTATTCTTTGGTTGCAATATTTACATTCTTTGTTATTTCAATTATATTGTTTTAGAACTGCTCAGTGTAGTATTTAGTGTTGTTAAATTTCATATCGTTTACTCAAATTATATCTGTAATCACATTAGTGCATTAGTCTGTTTCCATGAAGTACTCATTCACTGAGAGAGTAGGCTCACCCCTCTACTCAAACATTTTTAGGGTTAACCGCGTGGACTTGGAGATGGTCAGAGCTTCAGTGTAGATCTGCCACAAGAGTTGAGTACAAGATTAGTTGAGTCAGTCGGTCCTTGTCACTCTAGGTCCTCAGTAAGAGTTAAGAGAGAGAGTTGTAATTACAATGTGTAATATTGTTCCTCTTTGATATGTATGCTAATTAGCAAGTTTCATGTGCATAATGTGTGAGAGACATCATGAATGTTTATACATGTATCTTTACTATTAAAGTTTGATTAGTAAAGGAAATGTTCAGATTCCCTTGTTAAGATGTTTTATGTGGTTCAATGCGAAGAAACAAGAGTTTTTAAGAAAAGAAAAAGTTAAGGGTGTTCTTTGTGTTACATATAAATCCTATCTTATGCCCTAATCTCATGATTTGAGGAAATTGTGAGATCGGGGTGTAACAGCACTCCTACACAATGGAGGAAGAAGAAGATAGTGAGGAGGAAGAGGTCGAGCTTGAGCCAGAAGGAGTCGATGTTCTGGCACATCTGGAGACTGACAAAGAAAGAACCCTGGGCAAAGCACCGGCGGGGGTGTCTTATGGTAGAGGACACATGCAAAGGAAAGTCGAGCTCATTTACCCCGAGTGCATGACAAGGCGAGTCGTCGCCTCCAGGTACAGTTGTGAGAAGACCATTGAAGATCTTGGAATCAAAGAGGCAGTGGAAATGGGATCGAAGAGGATTGGGTTGTGGAATATTCTTTTCACACCCCAACCTACATATTCCACATTGACCCAAGAATTATTTGCCACTCTGGAGAAGACAAAAGTGAGGGGTTGTGATGCACTCAGATTTGCCATGATGGGCAACATGCACACCCTCACTTCCACTGAGCTAAATTCTATCTTCGCCTCTAGTCCTAAAGAAGCTGTGAAATTGGATGCCGGCTTATTAGAGAAAGAGGGCACTTTAGACTATGCCTATTACTGGAAGAGCTTCACAGGCAAAGAGGACTACTACGCGAGTAGATTAAAAAATGCTGCTATAAGTAACCCGCTAACGCGCTACGTGCAGAAGGTCCTGGCTAACACGATTGTGGGCAGATACGACAACCAAGGCAGCATTTCCCAAAAAGATATGATTGTCTTGATCGGTATGCACTACAAGAGGTACATTGACCTTGGAGTTCTTTTGATTGGCCATCTAAAAGGCGTACCCTACAAGAGCTCGAAGCCGTTCGTTATGGGAGGGTTCGTCACTTCTATTGCACTAGCGTTGGGATACATCGGGGGCACAAGACACGATTGAGGCAGAACTTGTTGACCTCAACTATCTGACGCGCTCGCACCCCATAAAAATGAAGGATAAAAGAATGATCTATTTAACTACAAGTGTGCAGGATTTTGAGCTAGAGCTGCCATATCACACGGAACCCCTTATATCCATGTTGGGACCTGACAACAGGATGAGGGAAAAATTGATGGCATGGCAGCAAGATCACCTGAGGGAGACGTATGCCAGGGGATCCGCTGCCGTACATGAAGACGTTGTCAAATCTAATGTACAAGGGTAGGAACAAGAAGATGCAGAACAACGACAACCCCGAAGAACAAGAAGGAGGGATGAGTGAACATCCCAGCTGCAGCCACCCTCAGGGAATGCCTATGACATGGCCACGATCCAGGCACACCTTGAGAACATTAAAAAACTCAAAGTGACATGCAGCTTGCCCAGCAACACATGTGGTATGATCAGCAGCAGATGCATTATCAGATCAACCACTTGTATCAGTTTCACCACGCCCAAGCAGCAAGAAACCCCGAATGGGGCACAGATTTTTAGGGTGGTTTAGCTGGGTATCCACAGACTTACCCTCCGCCCCAGGATGACTATGGGGACACTACTACCAACATCCTCCTTCAAGCTCAGCTCCAGCCTCAGCCCCTCCTCCAGATCCTCCACAGATGCCAGACCAGCCACCGCAGCCTTAATTCTTCCCCTATCTCCCCTAAGCTATAGTTTCATGCTGCGGACAGCATGATTCTAAAGTTTGGGGTGGGTAGGGCGGTATGCACCACTCTTTCTCTCATTTTGTCATTTTGATAGCACCTCTGCCATCTAGTTAGTTTTACTGTTTTTGTTCTTTTCATTGCATCTTTGCATGACATGTAGTTGATTTCTGCATTTTTGAGTAATTTTTCAAAAATTTTGCTTTTTCAGCCATGCATTGCATCTCATGTAGTTATTTGCTAATTTTTGCATGTTTTAGCTAGGATTTACTTGCTTTTTACCTAAAATTGTGTTTGAATGTGATTTAGTGCAATTTGCCACCTTTTTGGCCAATTTTGCCCAGATTTGACGTTTCTTATCCAAAAAGCGTGTTTTGACTCAATCTTTACCATATTGAATGAAATTGCTTATCTTTGACAAATACAAGATGATATGCTGTGATGAAGTGTTATGTGGTATCAACGAGTGACTTCTTACATGCTCGTCACCTCCTTTGGGAATGTGTTGGTTTGATTGAACTATGATCTGAGCAAGCATAGAACATTTAATGTTTGTGGAGTTACTTGCTTGGTATATGGATTTCATTTGGTTCATTCATGTGATGTGATATCTATGGTTAAGTGTCAGACTAGTTTTCATGCAGGAGACCTTATGTGGAAGATCATGCCAAGTGACCCCTCTTTGACCCGACCACTCTTCCACCATCTTCATACCCCTCCGCCTCATAAAAAGATGCCAAAGTGCACATATTAGCCGTGGCCACCTCCAAAAGTTTGGGATGGCCACATCTTTATATCCCTGATTCACTCTATCCATCATTTGCCCTATCTACACTAAGGGCAAGAAAGAAAGAAAAGAAAAAGAAAAATAAAATAAAAGGATGCTCCTGTTTAAGAGCATTCAAATAAAGAAAATATGAGTGTGTAATAGCAGTCCAAATCTTACCGCAACCCTTTCTTCATTCTTTAATACCCATGGAGCTAGGAAACATAAAACCTAGCTCACTTTATCCCTTTTCCGCAGCCATGTGGGTCATTTGGCATAACTTGAAGCATAAGGTTGAACGCATGAAGGTGAAACAACACTCCTAGTCATCGGCGATTAACATCATCATGAAACGGTCTACCCGGAACCTTATGGATGAAATATTGATAACTTGTGCAACCCATGCATTATATGTGAAGTTCATGTGCTCTGTGCTCTCTTCATGGTTGGTTTGTGAAAGTAGAAGAGGAGGGAAGTGATTTGCATGTACCTAGTCACCATTGATCCCATTTAGCATTTGTCGGCCATCATATTGCATTTATCATATCTTTTGATTGTGGAAAATGGAAAAGAGATTGAGTTGAAGCATACTTGAGGAAAAGTATGTTTCAAGTTTGGGGTGGTGATCCAACCCTATTCTAGGGATGTATCTTGTGTCATTTTGTACCTTTATCACATTCAAATGTATTAGAATTACATGTTATTCTCCCCAATATGATTATCATTGCAAATATGCTTATGGATGTTCTTTGCACTATTTTTCAGGTACTTGGACCACACTTAGATGGAAGAGAGAGAGAGAGGGAGTTCTAGGGTTCCCCCACTCAAGGAGGGACCTAAAGAAGGCCCCAAAGTCTCCCTCAACCTACCTCCAGTGGCCAAGAATCGTCCCCAAGCAAAGACATCCGAAAATGACAAAGTTGGAAGCGAAATCAAGAAGTCAATCCTCACCACAGCCGTGGCCACAATGCCACGGTCGTGGCTTTATTGCCGAGTTCCAACAGGTTGCAACAGGGAAATTCCACCGAGTCCCACGACCGTGGCCTCCCAGCCACGACCGTGGCCAGTGAAGACACCACGATCGTGGCCATCAGCACGGTCATGGTCAGGAGAAGAGAACACGACCGTGGTACCCTGCCACGGTCGTGGGAATTAATTGCAAGAAGTCAGTTGCCAACAGGGTTTTTGCCCGGAGTGCCACGACCGTGGCCGAAGATGATCAAGACGCCCGTGGCCCCTCCCCACGGTCAGCTCCACCTCCTCCAAAACGGCTGTGTTACCCAACACGGCCGTGGTGCATGTTACCCACCACGACCGTGGCACTCCACCACGGCCGTGGCCACCACCATCTCACCACTTCCTTCACACCACGACCGTGTCTACCCCCCACAGCCATTCCCCACTACCCTTACCATGGTCGTGGCACACCCACCACGACCGTGGTGATCACCTACCCTACATAACTTTCCACTACTTTTCCTATTATTCCCCCACTTAGCCCTAGCTCCTATATAAGCACTATTGCTTCTAGGGCTTGGGGGGGAGCACTTCCTAGCCACAACCTAGCTGCTCCCTTGTATCCATTACTCTCATCCACATACTTTCCTTGCATTTAATCCCATTTCCACCCACTTTCCACTCATTTCCACCATAGAAACCTAGTTTCTCTAGGTTTCTATCCACCCATTCCACCATTTCCATGCTCTTGGGCACCATTGGAGGAGGAGGCTTGTGGCTAGAAGCAAGGATGTGAAGTCAAGCTTCATCAAGCATCCATGGCGTTTCCTACTCTCTTTCCCTTCTTCTTTGTTTCTATTTTGATCATGTATAGCTAAGCCCCCCTTGGGTGGGCTGTTTGGGGCAAAAATGTGACTGTGATACCATGTTGGGGGAATATAATTTGTAATGAACATATTTCACTTCTATGATGATTGCCTTTGCTTGTATCTCATTTCCCATTACTTGTGCATGTGATTGTTATTTAGTTACATTAATTGCTTGCCTTGTGGTGCTTGAAGACAATTGCCTCTAGGATGTTTTGGTTTCTATGTAGCTATCATAGGATTGGCTCCTAGGTCCTTAATTCGGATTCCTAGCTAGCCCCCTATCTTCCTACATAATCACCTTCTTCTTACATGCAAATGTGAGTTCTAAGTGACTAGTATAAGTGTGATTAGTGCAATTGCCTAGGATTTACTAAAGGTTGAGGTGGCTAGTGGTATGAGGTCAAATATCCTCATCTCTACTCCCATCCTTACCCTTGATCCTCAATTGACTAATACCACTTATCCTAGAGACCTAGACTTGGTAAGTCCTATGAGAATTACACCTAGCCCTAGTTCTCCAACTAGTAGCATATGGTACATTCTCATAGCACCCACCTTGTTGTTTGGTTTGGTAGTCTAGAATGAAATATGCTAATTGCTTATTATGGTGACATCCCCCAATTAATGTCAAGGTCACATTCCCAAACGGCCCACCTCCTTCATCTAATTGCTTAAAACCTCAATTGCTCTGTTTGCTTGTTAATGCTAGTGTAGTTCAATTGCTTTAGTTAACTTAGTTAATTGCCTAGTTTTGCTAGCTAAGTGTTAATTTAGGTCTTTGATCTTGATTAGTGGTTAACTTAGGCTCTCAATTGCTAGTTGCTTGCTTAATCTAGTGTAGTTTGTTCTTGCTCTTGTTTAGATAGCTTGTTGACTTAGATTGCTATTTTAGCCTTTTGATAACTTAGTTTCATATTGCATTTCCTACTTGCACTTATCTTAATCAACAACCAACCTACCTTTAAACCCTAAAAACCTTACTCTCCGCAATAGGAATGTATCTTACCCCGTCTAACTCTAGTGCCCCCTCTATCTCTGTGGATCGACCCTGTACTTACCACCTCCCTATACTAAGACACGACCCCGTGCGCTTGTGGGCGTAGTGCCTTAGTAGACGTAGGTAGTTAGTGTAGGTCTATAAATTTCGAAAGCACAAGATCCCACATCCTGTGCGCTCCGACCTCGTGGGGTGTAAAAGCACCACTAGCGGGGATGCACCATTAAGGTAAAACACGAAGGAAGAAAACTTAAACATAACAAGCGGCAACGGAAAACATCCTGCACCCTCTTCTCTCAAAGGGGATGCCTCCGGCTATGCACCAATTCTCTCTCTCAAGAGTAATGAACATATACCAAAGTGGAAAGATAAGTTGGGGCAGCCCTAATCCTAGGTACTCACATACACCCGGATCAGACGAAACTCTAGAGTTGAGACTTCCCTCTCTCAAAGGAGTCCAACCGAGAAACACGATTCGATAGCTAGTCAAAAGCGCAATCCTATATAAGAGACTAGAGTTCATAGGCTATAAAGAAATTATCCAACAAAAAGGAACCATACACAAAATAATAGGAGATAAACTCCACAGATTCCAATAAGCTTAGATATATGAAAAGGTCTTAGTTACAATGCATAAGTAAATGAAAGTGAAATGCTGAGAAAGGGAAGATAGGTGTCGGCCTCCTTGATGTAGGAGGTCGACATACAGTAGCGGACCCCTAAGGCTTCTACCAACCCGGTGTCAGGCAGGAGCTCCACCCGATACGCCCATGTCGGGCTCTCGACCGTGTCGGGTCTTGAGTCGCGACGGGTAAGGGCATATGGAGAAAGGACTCCCTACCCGATATGGCCGTATTGGGCAGCCAGCCTTGTCAGGTGGCACACCGTGATGGGTAGTCCATATCGGGTTTGGTGTCATGTCGAGTTAGAAATCACTTAGGCTCTCGAGTTCCTTGTATCGGGTATAGGAGGACAAGTCGTCTCAGGTTGATGCCCATCTAGGGACCCGACACATTGGGGTGGCCTTCTCGGTCGTATCGTGTTGTTGCGACTACCGTGACGAGTTCTAAGTGACCTCCTCCTGCCCCACTCGGGTCGAGGTGTGCTCACCTAGTATCGCCCAGCACGCCTCGGAGCTGGGGGCACTAGCTCCTTTTTTCTCCGAAGTTAGCTCTCGTCCAGTTCCGACCCATCCCATCAAAGTCCTGTAGCTGCTATTTATAGACAACAGCTGGTAGGGGTTGCGGTCCTTGTTGGGCCACGTGTCCTTTGTTTGCTTTGCCCTCCTGGCTTTGGGAGAGGGTCGATACATCCATTGTCCGGCATGCATGGCGGGGGCCGTCGTGTGCCGAATTGTGAGTGAGTCTCGCTAGATCATGACGGGTAAAAGCTCTGTTGGGTTGCTGCACCGAAGTGTGGCCTTGTCAGTCGTATCGTGGTGGGAAAGACTCCATGTCAGGTAAGTAGCATGCCGCCCATCAAAACTCCTTGCGTGACACACCCGTATCAGGCAACGACCGTGATGGATTAAGGGCGTGTCACACGCCATAGGAAGGGCAGAGGCAGTTTGCTTGTTGTGGATGGGCCGGGATGAGTCCATTAGCATTCTTTGGGTGGACAAATGAGGGAAACTCTGCAAAAGATGGGAGATATTATTAGGAGCATAGTGTGGGTCATTTCTGTACAAATGATGAGATAAAACAGAGATGAAGACAGTTTAGGAGGCAAATTTGATAATAAAACATAGGCCTTAACAACCATAAAATGGGTGTTATCAACTCCCCCAAACTTAGCATTTTGATTGTCCTCAATCAATCTGTAGCTATTTTAAAACTTTATTTGTGATACTTCTTCAAATCGAGACGTAGTCTTTGGATAAGGGGTTTAAGCAAGTTTTTGAGATGTCCTAGGGAAAATTACATCTGACCACGAGCAATGGACTTTATTTTTCCTGCCTTATTTAAGAAAAAAAAAATTCTCTTCAGCTTCGGCGAGACTTGGGTGCATGATTTCAAAGTTAGCTTTCACACCAAACAACTTGGAAGTAGAAGTTGGGTTTTTGGGTAGGCTTAAGGCTTTTTTGGGTTTTTCTTGTTTTCCATCGGTCCATCCAGGTACGGGTCTGTTAATGGGCAAGTGGTCCCTGCAGTCCAAGCCAATTGGCTTTAGAGCAGTGATTTCACATCCTACATACCACTGCCCTGAATCTACCATGCCTAAAGATGGGTACTTTTGGAAAGATAAGTGTGTTTTTTTTGGGGGGCACAACTCTCATGCTTTATTCACTCTCATAAGACTTTCATCTCTTTTGGGATTTTTGTGGGTAGGGAAAAGAAAAGGAGTTTATTGTTTGGGCAGCTTTTTCCTTCACACGCACATCTCTTAGATGTTGCGAGATTATTTTTCAAAACTGGCATAGGAAAATGGTAACCTTTGTTGTTTGAGACTGCATTTTCAAAAGGGCAAAATAGAAATATGCACCACCTTAGATACAAAGATAATGAACTAGAAGAAGTCGTACCAAATTTTTACTAAAAAGAGTTTTGTACAATTTTCGAGAGACAAGCAGTTGTGTATGTATTGTTCTCTATCAAACATTTGTATGTATGTATATACAGAGTATGGTAAGAAAAGTAGAAGAGAAAGAAAGGGAAAAAAGTTGAATACCTCCTTCACTGATGCTATGGAGTACCTCCCCCAAACCTACCCCACACTCTGTCCCAGACTTGTGAGGTGAATAGGAAAGGATAAGCATAGATTAGTGAGGGTTCAACAGTGGCAGACTCCCTCAGCAGGTAAGATTTCAATGACGTACTCTCCGCGTTGGCTGTGGTAGACTATGTCGTGGAGCTTATCTGACATCTTTTTTAGGGCCACCACGCCGTGGATCCAATGTAGCACATAGATGCCACAGTCATTTGATTGTGGGACTGGTTGTGGACTGCGGTGGAAGAATTGTAGATCACGTCATTCAACTGTCGGGTTCTCTAGATATGGCTTGATCAAAGATGCCACCTCGAGATAGTATTTCCTTGCTAAGTGCTTGAGGGATGTCACCGACGTAGTTGTACACTCTGTCGGGTTGTTGCTATTGGCGTCATAGCTGTTGTAGAAAAAAATGACGCGCAAACAGGTGTACACCATCAGGAGCGTCCAATGGTTGTCATGCAGAATGGGTAAGAAGATGAGGCACAGAAAACACTTCTTCAGGTGTAGCTGGAACAGTTGGCGTGCTCTTGATGCATCAGCAAGGCATAAACCATCGAACAACACCAGATGGGCGATGTGAGCATGTTCGAACTTCTGTTGTAGGATTGGGATGTAAGCTAAAGCCACTGTCATTGCTGGACATCCTCCTACCTTGACTAAGTCTCATAGGTCGTCGAGTGGGGCCACTATGTTTTCCTTTTCATAAATGACGTCTTTGGTATTTAAATCAGCAAGTCTGAGAAGGATTTCATTAACAAGTTCTTGAGATAGGGAATCGCATGCGAACTGGTCAAAGTTGCTGATTAAAGACTTGGGGATGGTAGGCGAAGTAGACTCGCCTTCAGGAGCTTCGCCTTCAATGGCGAGTGCGAATAGCAAGTTCTCTATCTACTTGCCTGCCCCGTAGACGTCAGGGGCTTTATGGACTTCTTTTCTTGGGGGGCTGCCGGGCTGAGAGGATTCAGATTCCGCATTCGACTCCAGCAGCTCCTCTGGAAGATCTGTGTCTTGGAAATAGCACTTATCCTTGATCATCAACAACGCGTATATGCTTCATAGTTGATAGAAGTTTTGGCCCTACAACTGCCTTATGTATCCGAATATATTCAACAACTCCATTGCACATAGGACAATGAAGGTGCTATTTCTACTTCCCGACTCTTCTTGGACCAAGAAGTCTTTGAGTGAGAAGAAGTTCCAAATGCCACTATGGCGTCGGACTCCTTCCTTGATAATGCGGTGAAGACGCAGTGGAAGAAGTCTTAGATACTAGTCTTCGGGGCGTACGAAGCTCTGTCCTGTGTGTGGGACCTCCGTGTTGTAGCAACAGAGGAGGGTGACATCGTGGTTGCGGAGGTCTGCCACACAGAGGAACTAGTTTTTTCTGTGCTTGTAAGGGGCCATCACTAGACTTGGATTATGCTCTTCGATGTGTTGGAGCATATCAGCCACCTACTTCACGTCATACGCCCCTGCCATTATCCTTCTTGCCAAGGCCGGGGTGGCATTGTTGATAAACTGTCGGCCTATCCTGATGGAGATGTTCTTGATCATTGCACCCTCTAGGACCCTGAAGAGCACCTTTGCCAGGAAGGCTGGCGAGCGGAACATGCTGATGAGCACTCTTCGTCGTACAAAGAAATACCCATCGCTCCAGATGATGACTTCTTCATCTACCTACAGCCTTAGGACCATGTTCAATAGCTTCTGGTCCCGGATCGTCAGGTAGCTGATGACTTGCCTATCGAAGTCGGCCATCTCAAAGGAAGGAATCTCTAACAGTGTAGAAAACACATATGTCGTCGAAGTCTCTACTCTGGGGGGTAGTTGTTGATGGATAAGTATATATCTCCCCCTTCTCCCTCTGATTCTTCAGATGAACCCTCCTCTAGGTCGATAGATATGTCTTTGTCTTCAACTTCACCTAGGGAGGGTGAGCAGCTATGTCGACGTCGCGGGTGTTCTTCTGTCCTACTGGAGCCGCGTCAGTGGTTTTGTTTGTCGTCTCTTCCTCGGGCATTGTATAGGGCCCGCTGGAGGAGGAAGAAGAAGACGATCCAGAGGAAGATGTTGAAGATGAGGGTTGAGAGCAGGGGCCTGGTGGCGACGACGATCTCCTGGGATGCCTGGAGTAGTGGTGGTCGTCCCTCCAGTTCAGACTCTCTTCGATTGTGTCGAGACGTTGGAGCGTCGTCTGCATCATATTATTCAACGCCTCTAGTTGGCTTGGCAGGCCAACTAGGGTCAATAGCTAACGCTCCTGCTCATTTAACCTCCTCTGGAAAATATTGAACTTGCGGGTTAGGGAAGCAAATGTAGCTGCATGGTTGCTTGTTACCTCGCACAAGTTGTCGAACGCGTAGCCGAAAACCTGCCCTAGTGATGAGGGGCCACTGTTGTTCGACTACAGGTTCACATAGTGCTCCTCATGTGGGAAGCTCGGCCTGAAGATGATGCTTCATCAATCGGGGCCGAGTCCATCTAAACTGTCTGTGAGGGCGTGGCTTCAGGGTGAGGTGTTGGCACCTTTGTGATTGCCTCTGCCTCATCAATTTGGGTGGTGGAGAAGGGTGTGGAGTAGGCAGATGCTGATCTACCATCCGACTCTTAGCGTCCTCCTCCGTAGCAATCACCGACGTCATTGGCGGCGACGGCGGTGTTGGCTGCACAGCCTTAAACTCCGCCCCTAGGAGCTCAACGAACGCATTATCACTGGCGTCTGGCTGCATCGGTGCTTCTGCCATCGTAGGTGTGGCTAAAGCTTCAGGAGATGCAACTACCTCTACTGCAGTGGCCTCTGGGGCTATCATCATAGCAGCTGCCCCAGTGGTCCGGACGACCTCCGCGATCGTCGTTATTTCTTCAGTAGTTGCGGTAGGTGTTGTTGTGGTGGTCACGACTGGTTCAGTGGCAGCAGCAGTGGCTTCGGGAGTGGCTGTCACTGGTTGCGTGGCGGCGGTGGACGTCTTGGAAGTTGCGGTGATAGGAAAGTCAGGGATGACGACCGTCGCTGATTTGTCTCGCCGAGCGTTAAGGGGGATTGGCCTTCTTGTGGCTGCAACCCTTTCTTGTACTCTTGTGGTGGCGGCGTAAGCAACTTCGACAATCACAGCTTCAATCTCTACTGTGGTGAAGACCAGTTTCTCTGCGTCGTAGTTGACGCAGAGTGGGAGGGGCAGTAGTAGATCTGTCCTCGTGAATTTGTAGAAGAATCGGTTGCCCTCCTTCTTCAGAATATTCACCCTTGTGAGGAACTTGATGTCTATCATGTCGTCGCTCTTTGTCCTCAACAAGTTGTGTAGCTCTTTAGGGTACTCCAGCCCTACCACGATTAGGTTGACGAGCCCTCCCACATTGTACTCCTTGGTGGCGTCCTTCATTGGATGTAGCATGTTGAGTAGGAACTACCCCAAGTTGATCGTGCAGCCCTCCATCATATACCATATGAGGTGGAGCTCTTCAGTGTACAAGTTGCTTATTTCGTACTTACTAAAGAGCAGGCTCGCCATGACTTTATGGATTATCCTCCAGAAGCAAGAGTGTGCCGCCGCCACCTTGCTTCCCAGCTTGAACGAAGACTCACCGGTTAGCCTCCTCTAGAGTGCGATTGGGTTGAACCCGTCGCCTTCGGTGATTCTAACACCGTTGTTGAGAAGCTCCTTCTCAGTTTCGTTGGAGGAGAAGATATCATTGAGTAATTTTTCTGAGATGTCATGCTCAACATTGTAGAGGCTCCCCTTCAACCTATCTGCTCTGCTAAATCTCTTGGCCTCCTCTAGTGTATTCTTGACCTGGCAAAGGGACAACATAAACTCCTTTATGAGTTCAGTGTAGGAGGCGGTGTAGCTTAAGTAGATCTTTCTCAGTTCGACAACTTCTAAGATGTTGGCTAGTCTATCGAAGATATCTATTTGCTGGAAAGACGCTTGATGGCAGAAGCGTGTTGGCCGGTATACTTTTGTTTCTAGTTCTGCATACCGCCTCTGATGATCCTCGTCTCTTGGCGCGAACCAGCCCGATGAATGATCTAAGGGCTCCGGTTCTACCATCGTTATTGAAGTTGTTGCTGGGGTTGGTTCTTCTTCTACTCTGGGCCACTTCTCGGCCTCATATGGCCTTGCCGTATCGGGGTTTGGGCACTTCTGCCCGGTTGTGGTGGCTTCGTTCTCGACCTTGAGATTGATCCTTCGGCCTTGCTCGTCGACCCAGACTACGGTTTGCTTGGTGTGGGCCATTTCTAAAATGTTTAATCAAGGAGGAGGTAAGACATTACCAGTTGAATCCCTTCGCCCGATATCGGGTGGCAGGTCAAAAGAAGCTTGTTGCCTGATATAAGAATGCCTGATACAAGCAAGGCAGTATTGGTAAAAACACATCTTTTCGCCCGAAAGGGGTGTCGCGCGACAAGGCTAAAAACATGATTCATCATTGTGTTGTTCATTGTGTCGCCCAACGCAAGGGTCAAAACTTTTTGTGAAACGAACTGTCTCAAAGGATCTTATTGCGAACTTGTAACTGCGGCCCATTAAGGTCTAGCATTCATATTGGTCAAGCATGTGTGTCTACCTCTATCGCGTGATACGTGTATCACCCAGTAAAGGTCAAAAGCTGATGCGATCTCAAAGCGGCAGAGTAAACGCAAACCTATCGCATGACAAAAAAACATGGTATAAGCAAGGGTTCTTCCCGACACAGGCTCATAAAAAAAGGTGTCACGAGATACGAGAATGTGTCGGGCGATACAAGCCAAAACTTCTTCGTAAAACAAACTAGGTGACATGAGTCTTGCCCGGCATGAGCCTCGTCGTTTGTATCACATGACACACGACAAAAATGGCTATGACTTTAAAGAAACGAAGATACAAAGCAAAAAGGGTCTCCCCGACATGGGCCTCGGGCAAAAAGGATGTCACACGATACAATCTTAGGCCGGCACGATCTGCGCGACATGAGAAATTGAGCCACACGATGAATATATCAGGTTTATACCTATATCGGGTGGGGGATTGTTGATGCACAACATGGGAAGTGGGGGAAGGATGGTCGACACAAGAGCTAGAGTAAGCACAAGGATGCGCAATATGGGAGCAAGTGAAATGGTAAGTTCTGTGCCTGATACGGTTAAACTTAAGTTAGTATATATAGTCATGGCGAGCGGGGTAAAACAAGCATAACAAGGACACGTATCATGTGATAAGGCGGATCGTCTTCCGAGACACGGTAAAATTAGTCTAATCCATCTCTTCATGGGGCAATTTGTCTTCCTAAGCATGCTTCGTGCCGTACGGTATTGTGTCGTGCGGTATGTCAACCCGATAGGCGCAACTGGCCGATAATATCTAGGTGATACGGTAGGTGCATACATTGCCCGACACGTTGCTTCAGAGAGTCGAGCGTATTGCCCGACATAGAGGGAAAACTGGCTGGCTGATATGGTCATAAGAAAAAGGAGTGTCGGGCAGAGCAGATTGGAGAGGAGGGCTTCCACATGCATGCTCGATATGCTAACAAAACCCAAAGAAAAATAAGGATAAAAAAACTGAAATCAGAAAGCACTTGATGGGTAAAACATCATTGGCCTAAGGGAAGACTTTCAACTTCAGATAGTATTACTCACCAAGGCTATAAAAACTAAGTCAGTGGCCCATAAAATGAGAGAGTTTGTGCATGTGGCGCATGCACAGACTCAAGCCTTATTACAATGATAATGTTTGTAATGTTCTTTTTCTAGGAAAAGAAATAACATCCTATGCTAGAAAAAATAAAGACTCGGGCTCTCCCGAAGAGCGATGTGGTTTGCGTCGTCAGCTCGACGTCTTCAAATCCTTTTACTCAGCTCCAGCAGTTGTAGTTTCAACATCTTGTAGGGGCATCTCAGATCTTCTAACAAATGCTTTGTCTTCATAAAACCTATTTACTGTATGCCCGTTCACTAGAAAAACTTTTGCCGGATCATCTTTATCGAAGAGCTCCATCATCTCAGACGGATAAATCTTTGCAATGATGAAAGGCCCGGATCACCTGGTTTGTAACTTCCCTAGAAAAAGACGGATAGAAGATTTAAATAATAAAACCTTATCACCTTTGTTGACATCCTTCCTCCTCAGGTGGGCATCATGCCGGGACGAGCCCATTAGCGTTCTTTGGGTGGACAAATGAGGGAAACTCTGCAAAAGATGGGAGATATTATGAAGAGCATAGTGTGGGTCATTTCTGTACAAATGACGAGATAAAACATAGATGAAGATAATTTAGGAGGCAAATTTGATAATAAAACATAGGCCTTAACAGCCATAAAATGGGTGTTATCAACTCCCCCAAACTTAGCATTTTGATTGTCTCAATCAATCTGTAGCTATTTTAAAACTTTATTTGTGATACTTCTTCAAAGCCAGACGTAGTCTTTGGATAAGGGGTTTAAGCAAGTTTTTTTGAGATGTCCTAGGGAAAATTACATCTGACTACGAGAAATGGACTTTATTTTTCCTACCTTATTTAAGAAAAAAAAATTCTCTTAAGCTTCGGCGAGACTTGGGTGCATGATTTCAAAGTTAGCTTTCACACCAAACAACTTGGAAGTAGAAGTTGGGGTTTTGGGTAGGCTTAAGGCTTTTTTGGGTTTTTCTTGTTTTCCATCGGTCCATCCAAGTACAGGTCTGTTAATGGGAAAGTGGTCCCTGCAGTCCAAGCCAGTTGGCTTTAGAGCAGTGATTTCACATCCTACATACCACTGCCCCAGATCTACCATGCCTAAAGATGGGTACTTTTGGAAAGATAAGTGTGTGTTTTTTTGGGGGGCACAACTCTCATGCTTTATTCGCTCTCATAAGACTTTCATCTGTTTTGGGATTTTGGTGGGTAGGGAAAAGAAAAGGAGTTTATTGTTTGGGCAGCTTTTTCCTTCACATGCACATCTCTTAGATGTTGTGAGATTATTTTTCAAAACTGGCATAGGAAAATGGTAATCTTTGTCGTTTGAGACTGCATTTTCAAAAGGGAAAAACAGAAATATGCACCACCTTAGATACAAAGATAATGAACTAGAAGAAGTCGTACCAAATTTTTACTAAAAAGAGTTTTGTACAGTTTTCGAGAGACAAGAAGTTGTGTATGTATCGTTCTCTATCAAACATTTGTATGTATGTATATACAGAGTCTGGTAAGAAAAGCAGAAGAGAAAGAAAGGGGAAAAAAGTTGAGTACCTCCCACACTGATGCTATGGAGTACCTCCCCCAAACTTACCCCACACTCTATCCCAGAGTTGTGAGGTGAATAGGAAAGGATAAGCATAGATTAGTGAGGGTTCAGCAGTGGCAGGCTCCCTCAGCAGGTAAGATTTCAATGACGTACTCTCCGCGTTGGCTGTGGTAGACTATGTCGTGGAGCTTATCTGACATCTTTTTTAGAGCCACCACGCCGTGGATCCAATGTAGCACATAGATGCCGCAGTCATTTGATTGTGGGACTGGTTGTGGACTGCGGTGGAAGAATTGTAGATCACGCCATTCAACCATCATGTTCTCTAGATATGGCTTGATCAAAGATGCCACCTCGAGATAGTATTTCCTTGCTAAGTGCTTGAGGGATGTCACCGACGTAGTTGTACACTCTGTCGGGTTGTTGCTATTGGCGCCGTAGCTGTTGTAGAAAAAAAATGACACGCAGATAGGTGTACACCATCAGGAGCGTCCAATGGTTGTCATGCAGAATCGATAAGAAGATGAGGCACGGAAAACACTTCTTCAGGTGTAGCTGGAACAGTTGGCGTGCTCTTGATGCATCAGCAAGGCATAAATCATCGAACAACACTGGATGGGTGATGTGAGCATGTTCGAACTTCTGTTGTAGGATTGGGATGTAAGCTAAAGCCACTGTTGTTGTTGGACATCCTCCTAACTTGACTAAGCCTCGCAGGTCATCGAGTGGGGCCACTATGTTTTCCTTTTCATAAATGACGTCTTCGGTATTTGAATCAGCAAGTCTGAGAAGGATTTCATTAACATGTTCTTGAGATAGGGAATTGCACGCGAACTGGTCAAAGTTGCTGATTAAAGACTTGGGGATGGTAGGCGAAGCAGACTCGCCTTCAGGAGCTTCGCCTTCAATGGCGAGTGCGACTCGCAAGTTCTCTATCTACTTGCCTGCCTCGTAGACGTCAGGGGCTTTATGGACTTCTTTTCTTGGGGGGCTTCCGGGCTGAGAGGATTCAGATTCTGCATTTGACTCCAGCAGCTCCTCTGGAAGATCTGTGTCTTGGAAATAGCACTTATCCTTGATCAGCAACAGCGTGTATATGCTTCATAGTTGATAGAAGTTTTGGCCCTACAGCTGCCTTATGTATCCGAATATATTCAACAACTCCATTGCACATAGGACAATGTAGGTGCTATTTCTGCTTCCCGACTCTTCTTGGACCGGGAAGTGTTTGAGTGAGAAGAAGTTCCAAATGCCATTGTGGTGTCGGACTCCTTCCTTGATAATGCGATGAAGACGCAGTGGAAGAAGTCGTAGATACTTGTCTTCCGGGCGTACGAAGCTCTGTCCTGTGTGTGGGACCTCCGTGTTGCAGCAACAGAGGAGGGTGACATCGTGGTTGTGGAGGTCTTCCACACAGAGGAACTAGTTTTTTGTGTGCTTGTAAGGGGCCATCACCAGACTTGGATTATGCTCTTCGATGTGTTGGAGCATATCAGCCACCTACTTCGCGTCGTACGCCCCTGCCATTATCCTTCTTGCCAAGGCTGGGGTGGCATTGTAGATAAACTTTCGGCCTGTCCTGATGGCGATGTTCTTGATCATTGCACCCTCTAGGACCCTGAAGAGCACCTTTGCCACGACGGCTGGCGAGCGGAACATGCTGATGAGCGCTCTTCATCGTATAGAGAAATACTCGTCGCTCCAGATGACATCTTCTTCATCTACCTGCAGCCTTAGGACCATGTTCAATAGCTTCTGGTCCCGGATCGTCAGGTAGCTCATGACTTGCCTATCGAAGTCATCCATCTCAAAGGAAGGAATCTCTGTCAGTGTAGAAAACGCATCTGCCGTTGAAGTCTCTACTCTGGGGGGTAGTTGTTGATGGATAAGTATATATCTCCCCCTTCTCCCTCTGATTCTTCAGATGAACCCTCCTCTAGGTCGATAGATATGTCTTTGTCTTCAACTTCACCTAGGGAGGGTGAGCAGCTATGTCGACGTCGCGGGTGTTCTTCTGTCCTACTGGAGCCGCCTCAGTGGTTTTGTTTGTCGTCTCTTCCTCGGGCATTGTATAGGTCCAGCTGGAGGAGGATGAAGAAGACGATCTAGAGGAAGATGCTGAAGATGAGGGTTGAGAGTGGGGGCCTGGTGGCGAAGAAGATCTCCTGGGACGCCTGGAGCAGTGGTGGTCATCCCTCCAGTTCAGCCTCTCTTCGATTGTGTCGAGACGTTGGAGCATCGTCTGCATCGTATTGTTCAGCGCCTCTAGTTGGCTTGGCAGGCCAACTAGGGTCAACAGCTAACGCTCATGCTCATTTAACCTCCTCTGGAAAATATTGAACTTGCAGGTTAGGGAAGCAAATGTAGCTGCATGGTTGCTTGTTACCTCCCGCAAGTTGTCGAATGCGTAGCCAAAAACCTGCCCTAGTGATGAGGGGGGCACTGTTGTTCAGCTACGGGTTCGCGTAGTGCTCCTCACGTGGGAAGCTTGGCCTGAAGATGATGCGTCATCAATTAGGGTCGAGTCCATCTAAACTGTCTGCGAGTGCGTGGCTTCAGGGTGAGGTGTTGACACCTTTGTGATTGCCTCTGCCTCATCAATTTGCAGTGGTGGAGAAGTGTGTGGAGTAGGCAGATGTTGATCTACCATCCGACTCTCAGCGTCCTCCTCCATAGAAATCACCGACATCGTTGGCGGCGGTGGCGGTGTTGGTTGCACAGCCTTGAGCTTCGCCTCTAGGAGCTCAGCGAACGCATTATCACTGGCGTCTGGCTGCATCGGTGCTTCTGCCATCGTAGGTGCGGTTAAAGCTTTAGGAGATGCAGCTACCTCTACTGCAGTGGCCTCTGGGGCTATCATCATAGCAGCTGCCCCAGTGGTCCAGATGACCTCCGCGATCGTCGTTATTTCTTCAGTAGTTGCGGCAGGTGTTGTTGTGGTGGTCGTGGCTAGTTCAGTGGCAGCAGTAGTAGCTTCGAGAGTGGCTGTCGGTGGTTGCGTGGCGGCAGTGGACGTCTCGGCAGTGGCGGTGATAGGCAAGTCGGGGATGACGATCGTCGCTGATTTGTCTTGCCGAGTGTTAAGGGGGATTGGCCTTCTTGTGGCTGCAACCCTTTCTTGTACTCTTGTGGTGGCGGCGTAAGCAGATTCGACAATCACAGCTTCAATCTCTGCTGTGGTGAAGACCAGCTTCTCTGCGTCATAGTTTACGTAGAGTGGGAGGGGCAGTAGTAGATCCGTCCTCACGAATTTGTAGAAGAAGCGGTTGCCCTCCTTCTTCAGAATATTCACCCTCGTGAGGAACTTGATGTCTATCATGTCGTCGCTCTTTGTCCTCAATAAGTTGTGCAGCTCTTTAGGGTACCCCAACCCTACCGCGATTAGGTTGACAAGCCCTCCCACATTGTACTCCTTGGTGGCGTCCTTCATTGGATGTAGCCTGTTGAGTAGGAACTGCCCCAAGTTGATTGTGCGACCCTCCATCATATACCATATGAGGTGGAGCTCTTCAGTGTACAAGTTGCTTGTTTCGTACTTACTAAAGAGCAGGCTCGCCATGACTTTATGGATTATCCTCCAGAAGCAGGAGTGCGCCGCCGCCACCTTGCTTCCCAGCTTGAACGAAGACTCACCGGTTAGCCTCCTCCAGAGTGCGACTGGGTTGAACCCGTCGTCTTTGGTGATTCTAACACCGTTGTTGAGAAGCTCCTTCTCAGCTTCGTTGGAGGAGAAGATATCGTTGAGTAATTTTTCTGAGATGTCATGCTCAACATTGTAGAGGCGCCCCTTCAACCTATCTGCTCTGCCGAATCTCTTGGCCTCCTCTGGTGTATTCTTGACCTGGCAAAGGGACGACATAAACTCCTTTATGAGTTTAGTGTAGGAGGCGGTGTAGCTGAAGCAGATCTTTCTTAGTCCGACAACTTCTAAGACGTTGGCTAGTCTATCAAAGATATCTATTTACTGGAAAGACGCTTGATGGCAGAAGCGTGTTGGCCGATATACTTTTGTTTCCAGTTCTGCATACCGCCTCTGATGCTCCTCGTCTCTTGGCGCGAACCAGCCCGGTGAATGATCTAAGGGCTCCGATTCTACCATCATTATTGAAGTTGTTGCTGGGGTTGGTTCTTCTTCTACTCTGGGCCACTTCTCGGCCTCATATGGCCTTGCCGTATCGGGGTTTGGGCGCTTTTGCCCGATTGTGGTGGCTTCATTCTCGGCCTTGAGATTGATCCTTCGACCTTGCTCGTCGACCCAAACTACAGTTTGCTTGGTGTGGGCCATTTCTAAAATGTTTAATCAAGGAGGAGGTAAGACATTACCAGTTGAATCCCTTCGCCCGATTATCGAGTGGCAGGTCAAAAGAAGCTTGTCGCCCGATATAAGAATGTCTGATACAAGCAAGTCTGTATTGGTAAAATCACATCTTATTGCCCAAAAGGGGTGTCACGCGACAAGGCTAAAAACATGATTCATCATTGTGTTGTTCATTGTGTCGGGCGAGGCTTTGTGTCGCCCAACGCAAGGGTCAAAAATTTTTGTGAAACGAACTGTCTCAAAGGATCTTGTTGCAAACTTGTGATTGCGACCCATTAAGGTCTAGCGTTCGTATCGGTCAAGCATGTGTGTCGTACGATACCTCTATCGCACGATACGCATATCACCCAGTAAAGGTCAAAAGCCGATACGTTCTCAAAGCGGCAGAGTAAATGCAAGCCTATCATATGATAAGAAAAACATGGTATAAGTAAGGGTTCTACCCGACACGGGCTCATAAAAAAAGGTGTCACACGATACGAGAATGTGTCGGGCGATACAAGCCAAAACTTCTTCGTAAAACAAACTAGGTGAAACGAGTCTTGCCCGACATGAGCCTCGTCGTTTGTATCACGTGACACACGACAAAAACCGCTATGACTTTAAAGCAACGAAGATACACAGCAAAAAGGGTCTCCTCGACATGGGCCTCGGGCAAAAAGGGTGTCACGCGATAAAATCTTAGGCCGGCATGATCTGCGCGACACGAGCAATTGAGCCACGTGATGAACATATCAGGTTTATACCTATATCGGGTGGGGGATTGTTGATGCGCAACATGGGAAGTGGGGGAAGGATGGTCGACACGAGAGCTAGAGTAAGCACAAGGATGCGCGATATGGGAGCAAGTGAAATGGTAAGTTTTGTGCCTGACACAGTTAAACTTAAGTTACTATATATAGTCGTGGCGAGCGGGATAAAACATGCATAACAAGGACACGTGTCATGTGATAAGGCAGATCGTCTTCCGAGACAAGGTAAAATTAGTCTAATCTGTCTCTTCATGGGGCGATTTGTCTTCCTAAGCACGCTTCGTGTCGCACGGTATTGTGTCGCGCGGTATGCCGACCCGATAGGTGCATCTGGCCGATAAGATCTGGGTGATACAGTAGGTGCATACATTGCCCGACACGTTGCTTCAGAGAGTCGAGCGTGCTGCCCGACACGGAGGGAAAACCGGCTGGCTGATACGGTCATAAGAAAAAGGAGTGTCGGGCAGAGCAGATTGGAGAGGAGGGCTTCCACATGCATGCTCGATATGCTAACAAAACCCAAAGCAAAATAAGGATAGAAAAACTAAAATCAAAAAGCACTTGATGGGTAAAACATCATTGGCCTAAGGGAAGACTTTTAGCTTCAGATAGTATTACTCACCAAGGCTATAAAAACTAAGTCGGTGGCCCATAAAATGAGAGAGTTTGTGCATGTGGCGCATGCACAGACTCGAGCCTTATTACAATGATAATGTTTGTAATGTTCTTTTTCTAGGAAAAGAAATAACATCCTATGCTAGGAAAAATAAAGACTCGGGCTGTCTCCCGAAGAGCGATGTGGTTTGCGTCGTCAACTCGACGTCTTCAAATCCTTTTACTCAGCTCCGACAGTTGTAGTTTCAACATCTTGTAGGGGCATCTCAGATCTTCTAACAAATGCTTTATCTTCATAAAACCTCTTTACTCTATGCCCGTTCACTAGAAAAACTTTTGCCGGATCATCTTTATCGAAGAGCTCCATCGTCTCGGACGGATAAATCTTTGCAACGATGAAAGGCCCGGATCACCTGGTTTGTAACTTCCCTAGAAAAAGACGGATAGAAGATTTAAATAATAAAACCTTATCACCTTTGTTGACATCCTTCCTCCTCAGGTGGGCATCATGCCAGATCTTGGTTCTCAACTTATAGATTCTCACATTTTCATAAGCATGAAGCCTCAACTCCTCAAGTTCCTAAAGTTGAATGAAAAATTCTCTTCCCAGCCAGCGTCGGGTCCATGTTGAGGCACTTGTTTGGCCAGAACGCTTTGTACTCCAATTCAAAGGGAAGATGGCATGCTTTTCCATATATCAGGCGGTAAGGTGTGGTACCCAAAGGCGTCTTATATGCGGTTATGTATGCCCAGAGAGCATCATCTAGTTTAGCTGACCAATCCTTATGGGACTTGCCAACTATCTTTTCTAAAATCTACTTGATCTGCCGATTAGAGACTTCAACCTGTCCGTATGTCTGTGGAAGGTACGACATTGCAACCTTGTGACGTACGTCATACTTATGCAAGAGGGATTCAAACTATTTCTCTACAAAGTGGGAACTGCCGTCACTAATGACGGTCCTTGACACTCCGAACCTTGGAAAGATAGTCTTGGTGAAAAGTTTTATTACTACCTTGGCATCACAAGTTGTGGTGGGCACTACTTCAACCCACTTAGATACATAGTCGACCACGACAAGGATTTATCTAAACCATAGGAGGAAGGGAAGGGTCCCATATAATCTATACCCCAAACATCAAAAATCTCAACCTCAATCCAATTCGAAAGCGACATCTTATTTTGGCGAGAAATGTTTCCGGTTTGCTGACATTCATTGCAAGACTTCACAAAAGCATGTGCATCTTTGAAAAGAGTTGGCCAGTAGAAACCTGACTGGAGGATCTTAGCAGTAGTCCTTTCGCCTCTTAGGTGTCCTCCATAAGGAGATGAGTAACACTCAAATATAATTTTTGAAACTTCCTCCTCTGGTATACACCTTCTATATAACCCATCGGCACAATGCCAAAACAACAAAGGGTCGTCCCAATAGTAATTCTTTAAATCAGAGAAGAATTTCTTCTTCTGATTATAAGACATATCCAGGGGAAGCTGTTTACAAGCTAGGTAATTGCAGAGTCTACATACTGCAACCCCTCAGGGTTGGTTGTCTGGGAAACATAGACGGATTTATCGGCATAACTATCATTGATCAGGAGTGGGTGGTCGTTGATATTGAACAAAGCTTACATTCTCCATATTGTCCTCATCAAAATCTCCCTGAATGGATGTGTGTGGATAGTAGTTAGACACGTGGTCTAGTTCTCCACATGTGACATAGCTTCTCACAACTTCTTATCGAACTTTTCCTTTATATCCATGTTCCTTGAGGGTCTGAACATCAGCCACTATTTTTTCAAGCTTAGCTGCAAGGGCTTCCATTGCCTTAGATTCCCCTGGAGTGGTGTGGCTAGTCGACTCTCGGTCGTAATTGCCATCCTATTGATTCGTGGCCATGTTTTCAATGATTCCCTGGCCCTTTGAGCACTAAGTCTCAAGAAATCGCTGCCAGCTGCAGTGTTTAAGGACTTCCTCTCTGTGGGACACACCCCATTGTAAAATGTGGTGATCAACTTGGGTTCAGAAAAACCATGGTGTGGGAATTCTCGCTGATAGCTCATAAATATCTCCTAAGTCTCGTGAAGATTCTCCGAAGGCTTCTGGGAATACCTTGTGATCTTGTTTAGACATTTGATTGTCCGCTCAATTAGGAAGAACTTAAAGATAAACGCATTAGCAAGATGCTCCCAGTCGGGAAGACTTCCATCCTGAAGATTGGTGTACCATTCCAACACGTTATCCCTCAGTGAGAAGGGGAAGCATTGAATGTAGATATGCGTTAATGGAAACCTATTAATCTTGAAAGTGTTGTACGTCCTCTTAAACATTGTCAGATGGTTGTACGGATTCTCATCGATGGTGTTCCCACCAAACATGTTGTGCTGGAGAAGCTGAAGGAAAGAAGGCTTCAACTCAAAGTTGGTGACGTTGAGGGGTTGCGTAACAACGGGATTCCTTTCCTCATTCACCCGCACTTGGACAAATGAGCACAAAGAGCGGGCTTCGAGAGGTTGGTCAGCCATTACTTGCTAGAGGCAAGGATGACCTAGCAAAAGGAAGAAAAGTACTTGGAAAGGGAGAAAGACGTAAAAGGTATTAGTGTGTTGTATAAACTATGCACAATAAATATTATGTGTAGTAAATATTTGTTGTGTTATATGCATATGTACATGGTTTTTGGCAAAGTGCAAGCAAAACCCAAGTTTGTAGAACAGTTTTCATTGCCTATCCCCAGCAATGGCGCCAAAAAGTTGACGAGCCTTAAACGTGGGTCCAAGAATGGAGTCATGTCTAGGTTATCGAACTTTTAAAGTTATAATACTCGAATGTTTAAGACGCCTACAACTAGCACAGGGTTGAAGTAGTTCGGGGTCAAACACAGGGATAGGAAGAACTACGCTTCGAAACTCAAGTTTCGCTTGTCTAAGCACATCAAAAGGGGGTAAAAAGGGTAAAGTTGCTGTAAAACAAAAGAATCATAAGAATTAAACTAAAAGCCTATATCCAAGAGGAGTTGTAACATACCAGATCTAGAAACCTACCCTAGAACTTTGATCTTTTAGGTTTGACCAAACAAGGTTGAGGTTAGAGTGAATCTAATAATGTAATGCATGAAAAATGTAATCTAATATGTCATATAATTCATTTGGTGATATTAAGATGATAAATAACTTAATTGAAAGAGTAATGTAGTTAATGGGCCAGATGACAAAACTCATGTAATAAAGCCACAAATTAAATAATAGACTTCAATTTCATAATCTATACATAAAAATATGCATACATGTCAATTTTCATTTAATTTGGACAACCTTGAAATAATATGATAAGTTAAGTGTGAGAAATTACCTAAAAGGTGTAATTAATAAATAAATATAATGATTGACTCCAAAAGAGGAAAATAATCTTAGATTCGTAATCTACATAATAAATATAGCCTTTGGGTGAATTTTCATCCAATTTGGAGAAAGTTTACTTAAAAGATAAAATCAGGAGAGAGAAAATATGTAGAACCTTCAAAATATTAAATAAATACTCAAGCAACTCAAATATGTAAAATTGATGGCAAATTCGTATCTAATACATTAATTATGACCCGTGGGTCAAGTTTCATTATATTTGGATAATCCATGTGTCATTAATGCATATAGAAAGAGAAACAAAGAATAAATTAAATAACATATCTAAAGTTGCCAAAAGTGAAATCTAATTGGATATTCGAAATCTACATGTTTAACTTAACTTGTGTGTCAAGTTTGGTTTTATTTGGATAAGTTTTGGACCCCTAAAAGAGGAAAGATAAAAAAATACATTAATTGCAATCCTAATCACATTTGGACTATAGTTTCCAAACTATATGCTGTCACACGGCTTGGATTTTGATTTCCTCTTATTTCGGCCTGATCGGACGGCTCCCTTTTAATCTTGGATTTCACAGATTCGATCAACGACTCTGGACCCTCCTCCTTCGCCCGCCTAGTCCGACTCAAACTCGGATTTCTTCGTTTGCGACAGGCGATTTCTGTGGCTTAGATCTCTTTCCCCTTTTCTCCCCATGGATTTCTGGCTTTCCTTTCGCAATCCTCGCTTCTTTCCTGTTTTGGAGATCCCTACTTTGTTGGGGAATCCTTTTCTCAATCGCCCAGTCGACGAGAAGCTTCCCTTGTCTCCTATGTTTCCTTCTCCGCACGGTTTTCCCGTGGAACCCCAACTCCACTCCTATATATGGGGCCTCCCCCACAAACCTTAAACCCCCGGTGACCTGCTAAAATAGCCACATTGGTCTCAGTCACCCCGCAACCCCACATCCCTACTCCATCTACCTGTGTTGACGGCAGCGAGTTTGTCTGGGGATTCTGGACGTCGGCGGAGCTCGTTTCCAGTTGGTTTTGCGTCGTGTGGGTGTGGGCAAGCTTCAAGGGCCTTCAATTCATCTGTTCGACAGGTACCTTGGTTTTCCCTCTTTTCCTTTGATTTGGATCATCTCACGAATTGTTGAGCAGCAGATCGCCTTCTACCTAGTTTTCTTTACTTCCTGTCTCGGTTTTGCTCGTCGAACCTCTTCCCGTTGTCGGTTTGGCCTCTCATGGGCCCCTTTCTTCCACCCACAATGTTCAGATTTACCTGTTATGGCGGCACGCCTTTCTCGGCCAATACCAGACCGTTTCTGGTGTGAGCTTGCTCCTTGAGGGCTTGCAGAACGATTTTGATGTTGGCACTTTTGCCTGGATCGTCTTGGTTTGCAATCGAGAGATCGATGATTCTTCTGATCTTCTCCTATGTCGCGAGTTCATCGCTGGGGAACCTGCTTCCCTGTGTTTTTCCCTCTCTACCCTTCCCGCCCATCCTCGATCTAGTTTTTCGCATTAGGGCAAAATAGTCTTTTTACGATTGTAAATCATTTGTTTTTCGGTTGACGCTGTTGAGATGGACGAGTGCTCGGTTGACTTGGAGGGCTTTGGTTGGCCGGCCCAAGCCAGCTAGGCCTCTCCCTCTCTCTCTTTTCTCTCGGCTCTGTTTATCTTATTTGTAATTTTGTGATTGGTTGAGCTTTAAAAATTAATAACTAATTATTGGACAATCAGACAAATATGAAAAGATACTCATTGGATTCAGAAAAATAAGGGCTTTCTTATGGTGTTGTTTTTGTCACCTGAATAAGATGTTTTAAAAGGATGATATAATGGATCTAATTAAATAAGATAATAACTTCTAAAATTCATAACTAATAATTTATAAGTCAGAAAAATATAATAAAATATGTTTTGAACTCAGGAAAATATAATCTAAAATATGGAATCATTTTTGAAACCTAATTCATATATTAATAAAAAGGTGTTTTTAGGGTTTATGAAATCAATATAAAATCTAACCCTAATTCCACATATATGCTTAATAGGTTCTTTGAAAGCCTAGACTTGGACCTAGGAGTAACTTTGGATCGTTTGACTCTGAAGTTGAGGTATGATTGCATCTCCTATTATTTCTATATTGAGCAATTCTTGTCTCTTATGTATGTTGTATCTCCTATTTATCTATGTTGAGAAATTCACCTATGTTTTCATTCTCTTGAGTTTGGCCTACACAAAGTGTCTTATCTTTTGTTATCATGGTTCGTGTGAACTATCTTTTTTATTATGAACTTGGATATTTTCTTGATATCATATCTTGTGCCTTGGTGCATGTTGGTCTCTTATATTGTTATGTGCCACATTGAAGTGGATATTATATGTTGGTGTTGTCCATTGTGTGATGGCAACCTTTGTTTCATCTTCTGACTAAACTATTACTTGCCTCTATATTTACATGCAATGTGAATCAGTAGCACTAGAATAATGTAAATTACTTTGGTTTTGGGTGTGTGCCCTTTTTGTTTATGGGATGGTGGTGGTGGTGCCCCATACCCGAGTTTCAAGGATGTGAAGCCTTGGCTCAACTTTTATATATTTGGGAGTTTGGCGGTGAGTCATTCTCTATCAGGTTTTCAAGGATGTGAAGCCTTGGCCGCCTTTGTATTTTATATTCTTCTAGGACTATGTTTATCTCACATGCATGCAGGTTTGATGATTGGTTGTGGGGTGTGTGCCCTACTACCTATCCATGTGCTTTTGTTGCACAAATTTTATAGTTTATGGCAAGTATCCTCTTTTATCCCTTTTGTTGTGATTCTATTCTCTTGATACCCGTTTGGGTGGTACTTATCGCTTGCATGGGAAGCCTTGTATATTTTGATGTCCCTAATTCCTTATATTGCTCAATTTTCTTTTAGTATGCACATACCAGCCTTTGATGATATTTCCTTTTTGTTTCTCTTTTGTTGGGGTATGCTTCCAACCCTAGGTGGAGGACATGGATGGCAAGACGTGTTGACCTAGACTTAGCTTGAGTTGATAAAGCTTGGAGACAATCTTGAGGTGGTTTAGATTTCCTCTACATGGATCTTTGGGATGTAAGTTTAAGTTTGTAACCCTTTGTTTTATAATTGAATAGTCAAATCTTTTCTTCCGCTGTAATACATTGGTCTTTGGATTACCATTATATAAAGATTTGAAAAGTTTACACCCACTCCATCATACCTTCTGAGTGTGTTTGGACTGGAGGTTTTATTGTTCAAATTTTTAGTAGAGAAGTGGTTTCACTTCTTTACAGGAGTTACCAGAAAAATTAAAGTTTTTGGGTTAGTAGTTTTTATAGAGGTTTTGTATATTGGAAACTGAGGAGATAAAACTATTGTTAAGTTAAAGCACAAAGGAAGAAAACTTAAACATAACAAGCGGCAATGGAAAACATCCTGCACCCTCTTCTCTCAAAGGGGATGCCTCTGGCTATGCACCAATTCTCTCTCTCAAGTGTACTGAACATATACCAGAGTGGAAAGATAAGCTGGGGCAGCCCTAATCCTGGGTACTCTCATACACCCGGATCAGACCAAATTCTAGAGTTGAGACTTTCCTCTCTCAAAGGAGTCCAACCGAGAAACATGATTCGATATCTAGTCAAAAGGGCGATCCCACAGAAGAGACTAGAGTTCAGAGGCTATAAAGAAATCATCCAACAAAAAGGAACTGTACACAAAACAATAGGAGATAAACTCCACAGATTCCAATAAGCTTAGATATATGAAAAGGTTTTAGTTACAATGCATAAGTAAATGAAAGTAAAATGATGAGAAAGGGAAGATAGGTGTCGTCTTCCTTGATGTAGGAGGTCGACATACAGTAGAGGACCCCTAAGGCTTATGCTAACCCGATATCGGGCAGGAGCCCCACCTTATATGCCCATGCGAGCTCTCGACCGTGTTGGGTCTTGAGCCGCGACGGGTAAGGGCATATCGAGAAAGGACTCCCTACCCGATATGGCCATATCAGGCGGCACACCATGACGAGTAGTCCATATCGGGTTCGGTGCCATGTCGGGTTAGAAATCACTTAGGCTCTCAGGTTCCTTGTATCGGGTATAGGAGGGCAAGTCATCTCGGGTTGATGCCCATCTAGGGACCCGACACATTGGGGTGGCCTTCTCAGTCGTATCGTGTTGCTGCGGCTACCAGGACGAGTTCTAAGTGACCTCCTCCAACCCCTCTCGGGTCGGGGGTGTGCTCACCTAGTATCGCCCGACACACTTAGGAACTCGAGGCACTAGCTCCTTTTTGCTCCAAAGTTAGCTCTCGTCCGGTTTCGACTCGTCCCATCGAAGTACTGTAGTTGCTATTTATAGGCAGTGGCTGGTAGAGGTTGTGGTCCTCGTTGGGCCACGTGTCCTTTGTCTGCTTCGCCCTCCTGGCTTTGGGAGAGGGCTGATATGTCCATTTCCTGGCACGCCTGGTGGGGACCGTCGTGTGCCGGGTTGCGAGTGAGACTCGCTAGATCGTGATGGGTAAAAGCTCTGTCGGGTTGCTACACTGAAGGGTGGCCTTATCGGTCATATCGTGGCGGGCAAGACTCCGTGTCAGGTAAGTAGCATGCCACCCATCAGAACTCCTCGCGCGACACGCCCGCATCGGGTTGCTACCATATCGGGCAACGACCACGATGGGATAAGGGTGTGTCACGTGCCATAGGAAGGGCAGAGGCAATTTGCTTGTTGTGGATGGGCCGAGACGAGCCCATTAGCGTTCTTTGGGCGGAAAAATGAGGGAAACTCTGCAAAAGATGGGAAATATTGTTAGGAGCATAGTGTGGGTCATTTCTATGACGTGATAAAACAGAGAGGAAGACAGTTTAGAAGGCAGACTTGATAATACAACACATGCCTTAACAACCATAAAATGGGTGTTGTAAATCCCCTTGTAGATGAGTAAGATGTTGGTGATGTCATAGGGGTCTAGGCGTACCCATGGTGTGTATACTTGCCTTTATGATATGTATTCACTCTACAAATATTCTAATTGAAGTCTTCCTTGAGCAGGTGACATGGAGGTGTGATCAAGATCGAGAGGGAATTGATCCCTACTGAGAGATTCGTCCATCATTCAGGCATCTTGTGGATGAACCTACATCACTGAGGTTGTCGAGCGGGTGATGAGGTATAACTAGGAAACTTTTCTCTGTGTTATTTTCTTTTTGTTTTGTCGAGCTTGAATGAAGATTTTCATCATGTAGTAATGATTTTGACTTTGTCCATTGCTTCATTCCTTTGCGATATCAAATTGTTGAACATATATTTGAGAACTCGTTGGAATGAGTTGGGTATCTATATGAGATAATGGTGTCTTAAGAGGTGGAGTTTCTATAGAGGATTGGATTTGGTAGCATTAGTCAGTGCATGATCACAGATGGACCCTATCTCCTTCCCCTGATAGAGCACTTCGTATAGAGACTGGTACTTTTCATTTTGCTTTTGGTGAGCTGGCCATCACCCCAAGTGAGTATTTCGGGATTACTCGTTTAGGATTTGGTGGGATTCCCACTAGTTATTTGCCTGACCAACAGGAGTGGGGTCATAACTGTTTGACTGGGATTTGAGGAGTGAACCTCATAGATATTGAGATGGCCTTGAGGTATGAATTTAGGTTTACTTGGTTGAGGTACACCTTCTTTCATGAGGGTGAGCAAAAGGCTCCAAGGATCCATTATATGCAACCTTGCAAGTCTACGTGTTCTTATTCGCTTTAATCATTGGTTACTTATTTAGCAACATCTTGATGAATATATGAGATGTCTGTTGATTCTCCTTTCTTTAGGACCTAGATCTGGTTCCTTCCTTTGATTGTGGTAGCAATTTATATGCCCATATGTTGACATAAGATGTCTTGTGGGAGACTTCAAAGAAGAGATGGTTCTGGATATGAAAACCTACAGAGGCTTTGTAGGCTTGACTATAGTAAGCTTTCACATGTTTCTATCTATATTTGAAATAACTATAGTAGATGATTTTCTATGAAGCTTCTTCTTGCATATGTGGGGTTATGAGAACTTCTAGCTATGTACACATGTTACTTTGAATGACCCAAAGGGATATATGTATGCTTCTGCCCTACTTGTTGTTATTGGGTTGACTGTGTGAATAGGGTGTCGTATGAGTAGTGGAGAGATGAATATGATAAAATGACTGTAACTACACTATGTGTAGTACTTTGTACATTATATTATATTGTGCATTTGTATTTTAGTTGACTTTGGTTTTTTATTTGTCTCAGGTACGGTTGAGGATCTTCTGTTGGTTATAATGTGGTGAGGCGGTCTTGACTTGTGTAGCCTTATTTGAGACATTATCTCAGGATGCTTGTCGAATCTAGTTTGAGTCTCCATTTGAGAGTGTGTTGTATATGGGCAAGCGTGTTGCTCATTAGTGGGTTGTTGGATGGCACATCCCTTTGACCCTTTGTTGGGGCTAGTGCCTCCTGGTAGTGGGATTTGTTAGATTGCTCGAGAGCTAATGTATAGGAAGATGGTGCATGATAAAAGAAAGGTGAAATCAAATAGCTTCGGGTAATTGAAAGATGAATCCTCCTCGTGTACGGGGGCATGATTTGAACCTTCCATCTTTCCTTGAGAGTTTTGACCCTTCTTTAGGGGGATGATGTGGTCATAGTTGATGAACAACAAGTTGTCATTCTAGAACCTGAGGTGGTACTACACACATGGTCAGTATGTTCTCTTCTCTAGAGAAACATCCGATCGATTACAACGCCCTCTAGTAGTGAGTATCAAAGTCTGATAATATTTTTATCTGCATGAATTATCTTTGGCATGTGGTTTCTTGCATGTGATTATGATTTAGCTAAGGAGCAAGATGATCAGTGGTATGAGTTCTGTCACCCAACCCCTCATGAGGTAGTTCATTCACATGAGGAAGTTTTTTTGCCTCAAGCTTCACCATCTTTCTCAGATGATGCTCATGGCTTTGATGACTTCTGTAGGTTGCGTCCTCATCAAGATTTTGGTACTGGAGGCTCATGTCCCTTCCTAAGTGACTTTGGTTGGACCTCACCTTGCATGGAGATGGATGAGACTTCAGATGTAGTAGGTAGGCTCTTCGGCTCGAGTGTCCCATTGGGATATGGACATACCTAACACTTTGATGGACCTTTTGGTGTAGGGGTATTTTCTTTAGATGTCCCTATTCAGGGTGTAGATCCTTCTTGAGTTGGTACAAGGTAGGTTCTTATAGGCATAGAGATGTTGCCTTGGTAGTGGAGGTGCCTTCTAGAAGCTCCTTCTCTGGTCACTCGTGGTCTACCAGTGATATTTTCTTGGACGTGAGTGGTGATCATCGATCTTCTATTTATTCTTCTATGGATCATCAGACTTTGGACAAGCATTTCATAGGGTCTCCGGATAAAAAGCCGAAGAAATAGTTGTTTAGCATCAACATTTTCATTCCATGATGTATCTTTCCTTCCTACAAGAAAAATCATGTATTAGTCATGTTGGTATTTGTAAACTCTTTTTAAAATTTTAAATAAAATATTGTGAGGTTTTGTGATCTTTGAATAAGAACTAGATTTTAGAGTTTGATCTTCATAATGTGTTTGATGGATAATAGGATGCCTCAATCGATGTGCTAATTCAAATTTTGTGGATCACAATTATCTACGCCCCTGGACTTGGGGTCCTATTTGCCTCGGGATGTGAGTTTACATTGGTAAATGATGTAGTATGATTCCATCAGGGAGAAGGACATGTAGTCACCTTAGAAACAAGTTTGTCCTAAAAATAAGGTTGTATCCCTCATATTTCAACACAACTTGCTTCTCATGACTTAGGGTCGTGAAAGAAAAAAAGTTACTAGATATCCCACTTTTGTGGCATCCTCCTATCAACTTGTCTTTAGTGCATAACTGCACTTTTTGAGACCAAAGAAGTCAAGCTAGCATGCTTTAGCGTGACTCATCATATTCATCGTTCCGACTTAGAGAGTTGATGTTGGCAATGATTTGCTTTTGGGATCCTCTGAGTCACACCTTCATTTCGGCAAATTTGTTAAGGCCCCCACTGTGGCGACTGAATCGCCAAAACGAGATCAACGAATGCAGAAGCGATTAACTAGCAGCAGAATTATTAAAAATCACTAAAAAATGAAAATTTTTGGAAAGAGATCTTTTAGTAATAAAACCCTTTCATAAGAAAACAAAATAAATTGTTTACAACATGATTTGTCATTACATCTCTATAAAATCACATCTCGAGTGATTACATACATCAATTGCCATGTTATCTGTGCAAGGCAAGATACAAAAATCTCGAGGCATTAAGCCAAAAACCTCAGATCTACTGACTCCTAGGACCTGAGAGTACAGAGACGACACATAGGACATACTATCTACAAGACTTGACAGACAGTATCTCCACCTGAGATTCACTGTTGTCCCTGATGTTGCTGCTGCTGTTGCTCACCCTTGGATGGGTTCCTTCAACCTCGGCATCCACCTAGAAAAAGTCAAATCCCACGGGGGTGAGACAATTGAATAATTGTCCCAGTGAGAGTTATAACTCTCCGCCATAAGTTTTGTTATTGCAATAAAGGAATAACAATAAGCAGTATAACTTTAAACATTTAGCAGTAGGTTTAGCATTAAGTAAGGCAACATTCACTTAAGCAATCATTTCAATTATAAATAATTGAATATCAAAGCATATCTCAATAAGGAATATGAAGAACATATATACTAGTTACTCAACTAGAACATTATAACAATGTAACATCAATCATTGTTTCTCGTAGTTCAACCTAAGCAGTTATGCTACACGACTGATTATGTTTTTCAAACATTATTATGCCCTGTAGAGATGAGGTATACCACTCATACTCCAACTGACCATTACAAAATCACATCGGTACCATACATAGGTCATCAAAAGAGCCGGATTCTTATGACCTCATCTTCCTCAATCAGTGTGAGGATCAACATGCATGACATCTTGTGTCCCTGCTACAATAGCTTTCCAGGGTATTCTGGCAACTTCGCTATTAGAGCTACAGTGGCATTCTGTACTCTCTTCGCCATCAAGGGATTTCTTGTTTATCTCACACTGATGTGTCATTAACAACATAATCGGGATATTAGTGATACATCATCCCGACATAAACATATAATGAAGGATTGATGGATTAAAGGTACATCTTATATCAATTCCTACATTAGGACGTAAGGATATTCACATCCATCACCCCAACATACTCAAAAGTATGTTCTCCAGGAGTTTCCTTAAGAAAACATGTTTCACCATCATTAAACTACTGACAATGATGGATCTTTGATCAGGGCTCTACATGATATCATTATACTTGATTATTTAAGTACATTATAGCATTCTTTTAGCATCAGGCATGTTTTCAAGCATAAACCATTAAAACAACTGCTATAAAAGAAGAATATTAAATGTATCAAGTTCATTTCTCATTAGTTATCATTCCTTAACCATCTCATCATTATGGTTCAAAAACAGGGGTGTTCAAACCCTTAGATCACCATAAGTCATCTAACAACATGACCTTGATTATAACAATGTAGATATTGCTCATGGCTCTTACAGCCCATCGATCTCATATGTTACCTCTTAAACCATGCAACATAGTATATCACTATTCATAAAGCTTATAACATGCTTTCAATGAATAAGACATCATAACCCTTACCTGGATATGATCACTTCTTTATAAAAACCTGCATGGTTAATACATTGATAATAGGCAATTTTATCTCTATATCCACATATTACAAAATAGAGATTATCTTTCAATTCAAGGGATGTACCATTATGCCTTCAATAAGGTTAGGTTTTCCCTATTCATTTCAATTAGGTTTATTCAATCCCTTTATCTTAATTAGGAAAGGTGATTCCCTATTTCATACTTTAATCATGAAGTTTCATGCTTAAAAGCATAACCCAGAAGTAGGGTTTATTATTCATTTCATCATATCACCCTAGATTAGGGTTTACTATTCACATTACATGATATTACCCTAGAATTAGGGTTTACTATTCACATTTCAGTGAATTGAAATCATACCATCATCATGTATGAAAATTATTTCCATTAATGCCTTCAATTAAGTTAAGATTCATTAATCACCATAATTAGGGTCTCCATGATCTCACTATGAAGGATCATACCCTAATTGTGTGTATTCATACATATTGGAAGTATTTCATTTGATTCTCATTCATATTAGGAGTCTTCTCTCTCCTTTTACTAATAGATGATGTCTACATCACTCTTGATTAGGTTAGGTCAAATCAACCTTGATAACACAAGTCAAGTCATCACTACTATGGTCATTAGGGTTTGTTTGATCAAGGGGTGTTGGCTACTTAAACCCATCAAGGGTAGTTTGGTAATGTCCACCGTTGACCATACATGCATCAACCAACTAATTACTTGTTCCCTTAATCACTTTGGGTATCTTTAGGGTTGAGGTTAATCAACTACTGAACCATCTTGACCATTAAGTCATCAAACATCATTGACCTTAAAAGACTCCAAACGGTTTTGCACTTTCAACCTCCAAACGGTTTTGAAACCGCATGGAGTTGTTGACCGTTTGGTCCCTTTGACTTTCAAGACCGCATGGCCAAGTACACCATCAGGACCGTTTGGTCCCGTTGACCATTTGGGCCAACTTTGACTTTGAAACTACACGGGCAAATCGATCTTGAAACCGCATGACCACCAAATGGTCTTGGGATCATTTGGTCCCAAATGGTCTTGAGACCGTTTGGCCCCAAACGGTCTTGAGACCGTTTGGTCCAAACCACCTCAAAACCGCATGGACCAAAAAGTGCCTCAACCTATCCAATTGAGTTAGGGTTTCCAAGGTTGAACCCCTCAATCGATCATGCAAAGGTTAGCCACTCATAAATTGAGTCAATTAGGTCAATCCTTACTGATTTGACCCTCAATTGAACCTCAATTGGTCACCAATTAGGGTTTGGATTGATTGGATTAGGGTTTGGAATCGATCACCCTTCAACATGCATCAACATGAGCCTAATTGATGTTGAACCCATTAAACCATCACTCAATTGGGTCATGACCTGACCCCAAATGGTCTTGGGATCGTTTGGACATCCTCCAAACGGTCTTGAGACCGTTTTCCCATAATTATATCAAAAACTAAGTCATTCACTTAAGGGTTGAACCCTAATTTAGGTCACAAAATTAGCATTTAATTTTTCAACAACTTGATGTGATTGGACCCTCAATTGATCAAACCCTCTTAACCCTAGACCTCCAAACGGTCTTCGGTGATCACCAAACGGTCTTGAGACCGTTTGGGTGATCCCCAAATGGTTTTGAAACCGTTTGTGCCACTCAACCCAAACTTCAACATGATTGCACCATTGAAATCAACAATAAACCCGATTAGGGTTTAGGTGACTAAAGTGCCTTCAATTTGTGATTTAATTGGAATTAGTTGATGATTCTTGATAGGTGATTAGTCCATAATGTCTACAGAAGATATCCAAACAGTCAACACTTGGTCAACTCATCCAAATGGTCTTGAGACCGTTTGCTCCAAACATTCTTGTGAAACCGTTTGCCCTTCAAACGGTTTTGAAACCGTTTGCTTCCAAACAGTTTTGCAAACCGTTTGGGCAAGAGGTGGAGGACCGTTTGCTAAAGTAAGATCAGGGTGAACTTTGGAATTAACACCACCTTCTTCTACCTCAAGAACATGGACTGTTTTTCACGGTTTTGGTAGCAAGAATACATAGAAGTGCTTAAGGAAGGAGATTAAGCAATGTTTTCATAGAAGAAGATGCATAAACAAAGATTTAAGGTTTAGAGTTATAAAACCCACCTTAGAATCTGATCTAGAGCTCCAAGATTCGTAGCTTTAATGGTGGCTTTATCTCCATAGGTCGTCCAAGGTCCGTTCCTCAAGATTTGGATGAAGAAGATGGCTAGAAAGAAGATTTGTGTAAGAAAGACTAACAAACCAACCTTGTAACAAGATTTCCTCCATGAATTCGAGCTAGATGGCAATCAAGACTTACCCAATTCAGTTTGGTCGTCCTCCTCTGCTCCTGAGCTCCCTCTTAGTTGGCCAAAGCAAAGAGATAAGTGAAGGGATGAAGGGAAACGATCCCTTGCCTTGTAAAAGAGATGTGCTTATATATTTTGGGTATATTTTCAAGATAAGGACAATTATTTCTTCTATTTCTCAAATAGGTCCTTCTCCCCTATTTGGCCACGTCTCTCCCTTCTTCACTTAAGCAAAACTCTTCCTTATCCAAGGTTTAGAGGAAAAGAAGCCAAACATCTTTCTAAGTTGTATACATAAACGGGTCATTTTGCATACATCTTGATTATTTAATTACAAAGGTTATCCTTCTTATTTGATCATTATGATGAGGTGCCCTCCTCATTATCTTTGCTCTAGTTGATGCCAAGAGTCATGAAAGATACTCTAGAGGGTGTATTTTACATGTTGCACCCTATGTTTTGGGTAAATTGCACTTTATACCAAAACTAGGGTTTAAAGCACAAGGATTGCTCTACAAGCTATATCTTGGTGCCAAAGCTTGGAGAATCCATATCACTACATCATATTCATTCTTATGATGTCTCATCATCAGATGAACATCTTAAAATGTGCAATTTGCAAGTTAACCCCTCTAATTGGGTAATTTGCATGTAAGTCCATATTTAACAAAACAATATTACAACATTGTTCAAAAAGGACAGAAATGGAAATATTGGTTCCTCAGAAGCTTTAATTACATATCAAAAGATAACCACAAGTTTCTAATCACATAATTAAGCAAAACACCTAGGGTTAGTTCATAACCCAGGTTAGGGATGTTACAAATTATCCACCCCTTACAAGGATTTCGTCCCCGAAATCAACAAAACATGTTAAGAGAAAAGAGCAGGGTATTTCCTTCTCATCTCCTCCTCTAGTTCCCATGTGGCTTCTTCAACACCACGGTGATTCCAGAGGACTTTCACAAGACTTATGTCTTTCTTTTTTAGCTTTTTAATTCTTTTATCAAGGATAGACACTGGTCCTTCCTCATAAGATATGTCATCATTCAATTCTACTTCCATAGGTTGCAGAACTGATTCTGTATCAGGGTGACATTTCCTCATCATAGAATTGTGAAACACAGGGTGTAACCTCTATAACGCTGGTGGCAACTCTAGTTTATAGGCTACTTTTCCAATCCGTTCAATGATTGGATAAGGCCCCATAAACCTAGGAGCTAACTTCCCTTTTCTTCCAAATCTCAGAACTCTCTTCCAAGGCGAGACTTTGAGATACACTCTGTCTCCAACCTAGAATTCTAAGGGTCTACGATGTTTATCAGCATATGACTTCTGCCTATCCTGTGCAGTCTTAATCTGTTTTTGTATTACTTTAATGTTCTCTGTGGTCTGCTGCACAAGATCAGGACCTAACAGTTGGTATTCACGAGTTTCATACCAACATAGGGGTGATCTACAATGTCTACCATACAAAGCTTCATAAGGTGCCATGTCAATGCTATGTTGATAGCTATTGTTGTAGGCAAACTCTATCAAGCTTAGGTGCAGATCCCAACTCCCTATAAACTGAAGAACACATGCTCTAAGCAAGTCTTCCAAGGTCTGTATAGTCCTTTCTGACTGTCCATCAGTCTGAGGATGAAAGGTTGTACTAAACCTTAATTGGGTGCCTAAAGCTTTGTGAAGTCGCTCCCAAAAACGACTCGAAAACCGGGGTCCTCTATCTGAAACTATAGTGAATGGGACTCCATGTAGTCACACTATCTCTTCAACATACAACTGTGCTAACTTCTCAGCAGAATAGGTTGTTTTGACAGGTAAGAAATGCGCTGTCTTTGTCAACCTATCAACTATTACCCAAATGGAATCATGCCCTTTGCTTGTCCTAGGTAGGCCAACAACAAAGTCCATGGTTACATGATCCCACTTCCACTGTGTTATGGGTAAAGGTTGCATTGTTCCTGCATGCTTCTGGTGTTCAGCTTTAACATGTTGACACACAGGACACCTCATAACAAACTCAGCAACATCCTTCTTCATCCCAGGCCACCAATACATATATTTCAAGTTTCGATACATCTTGGTGCTCCCTGGATGCATAACATACATTGAAGAATGAGCTTCTTCCAGAACTAACTTTCTCAAGTTATCCACATCTGACACTATCATCCTACCATGACAACATGCTACTTGATTATCCGAGTCATGGAAACCATCTCGTTTCTCACTACCATACTCTGATTCTAATCTGTTGAACTGCAACATCAACTTGTTGTGCCTCCTTGATCTGCTCTCTTAGAGTAGGTTTTATATGCATCTCAGCTAACAACTCGGCTAACAATGACACCTTCAATTGTACATTGTGTTGCCTTAAGGAGATAAGCATATCTCTCCTAGAGCATACTAAGGAATTTAGTTGTGCTCTATCTAAGGCTGGTGTTGCTGATTTCCTACTCAAAGCATCTGCAACCACATTGGCCTTCCCTGGATGGTAATCAATTGTACAATCGTAATCTTTGATTAACTCCATCCAGCGACGTTGCCTCATGTTAAGCTCATGCTGAGAAAAGATGTACTTCAGGTTCTTATGATCAGTGAAAATCTAGAATGTCTCTCCATAGAGATAGTGTCTCCAGATCTTCAAGGCATGAACCACATCAGCTAGCTCTAGATCGTGTGTTGGATAATTCTCCTCGTGTTTCTTAAGCTGTCGGGAAACAAAAGAAATCACTTGTTTATCTTGCATAAACACACATCCAAGTCCATTCTTGGAGGCATCACAAAAAACTATATATCCTTTGCCCTGCTCAGGTAACACAAGAACATGTGCACTTGTCAACCTCTCCTTCAGCAACTGAAAAGATTGCTGACACTTATCACTCCAAGCAAAAGGAACATCCTTCCTGGTCAACTTAGTCAAAGGTAAGGCTATGGAGCTGAAGTTCTTAATGAACCTTCGGTAATAGCCAGCCAACCCTAAGAAACTACATATCTCCATCGGTGTCTTCGGCTGCTCCCACTGTAGAATAGATTCTACCTTTTTAGGGTCAACATGAATACCCGAGGCAGATATCACATGCCCAAGGAAAGATACTTCCGGTAACCAGAACTCACACTTGCTAAACTTAGCATATAGCTTGTGTTCTCTTAGCAAAGTCAGAGCCTGACGAAGATGATGTTCATGCTGCTGAGCATCTCTACTATAGATCAGGATGTCATCTATAAAGACAACAACACACTGATCAAGGAAAGGTCGGAAGATTCTATTCATGAGTTCCATAAATGTAGCTGGTGCATTAGTTAGTCCAAACGACATAACTATGAACTCATAGTGACCATACCTTGTCCTAAAGACAGACTTGGGTATGTCACTATCCTTAATACGGAGTTGATGATATCCTGACCTCAAATCTATCTTTGAGAAGACGGTTGCACCACACAACTGGTCAAAGAGATCATCAATCCTCGGCAGAGGATACTTGTTCTTTATTGGTACTTTATTTAATTGTCTGTAATCAATACACAACCGCATTGATCCATCTTTCTTCTTAACAAAGAGGACCGGAGCACCCCAGGGTGAGGTACTCGGTCAGATGAAACCATTCTCAAGTAACTCCTGTAGCTGTTTCTTGAGTTCTACCATCTCAAAAGGCGCCATCCTATATGGTGTTTGTGCTATAGGTTGTGTGTCTGGGATCAAATTGATCTCAAAATCAATTTCCCGAGGCGGTGGCACACTTGGAAGTTCTTTAGGAAATACATCTTGAAATTCCCTAACTGCAAGAACTTCAACAGGGTTAGGACTATCCATGGTAGTATCTACCACATGGGCTAAGAATGCATGACATCCTTGCCTCATCAGCTTCTCAGCAACCATAACTGACACAAGACAGGTGGGTAGAATCTTTCTCTCTCCTTGAAAGATCCATGTGTCACTATCGTCAGCAAACATAACTTGCTTGGATTCACAATCCAAGACAACCTTATACCTTTACAAGGTATCCATTCCAAGGATTATGTCAAATCCTTGCATCTCAAGTGGTATAAGATCCACTTGAATGCGATACTCAGAAAAGAAGAGGATGTAGGGAGAGCATACCTCTTGCAACACAACAGACCCCCTCAACGGAGTTTCTAGCAACAAACTATCTGCTCTATGACTGACTGTCATATTGCAGTTACGAATCACTCTTCGAGTGATAAAGGAGTGTGTAGCACCCAGATCAATCAAAACAGATACAACACAGGATGTAGACATATCAGAATATAACAATTCCATCTGACCTGCCACAACCTGAGGCTTGATCACTGCATCAGGTGGATTCATTGCATAAAACCTTATTGTTGCCTGTGGTTGATTCGGTGCCGACGATCCAGCTTGGGACGCTTGTCCACATCCTCTAGATCATTCTGGAAACTATCTCCTCTGCGATCCTTGATGACTCTGCCTCTGTGGTTGTGTTACACTCACCTCTCTGGCTCTGCAGTCTTTCATCAGATGTCCCATCTTCCCACACATATAACAACTTTTGTTTTGTTGGTGTGGTTTGGGTGGTCATGTAACTGACATAGATGCTGAACTGTAAGCTCCTTCTAGTGGTAGGCTTCGTCCTCTACCCCTATTTGATGTCCACTGTGTCTGAGTACTGGGTCTAGGTGGTGGTGTAGGCACAGAAAATCTAGGTTTCTTGAAATCTCTGGATGAAGATCCTTGGAACTGGGGATACATCCTCTTGTTCTGGGTCTGTCTCTTCTCTGCTACAGACCTCTCTATCCTTCTGACAGACTCTACAAAGGCAGCAAACCTTTCTCTATTCTCTAGGGTAGACACGGGAGTAGTTGATAACACCCAAATTAGCGCATATTTTCTATGCATTTTATCTATAGTTTTGTGCCACTTTAGTCTTAATATGCACTCTTTTGTTCATGTTTTATGTTTTATATCTCTCCATTAGATAATGTAGTGAAAATAGCCAATAATGTAGCTAATTAGCCTGTTTTAGACTTGTAGGCACCGAAACTAGCCAATTTCGGGACTTTCAAGTACCAGACCAGGAAAAGACAAGAATCGCAGCAGCTGGCCGATATGGCTGCCTGATACGGGTGCCCGATATAGCTGCCTGATATGGTCTGGATGAGATGGCCGCCCGACAGAGACGCCCGATATGGCCTGGCCGATACGGTTGCGCCGACCGATACGGCCGCCGACCGATACGGCTGCCCGATACGGTTGCCCGATACGGTTGCCGAGTGACAGTCATATTGGCCGACCTGGTTCCTCAAGATTGAAGCCACGGATGAAGGACACGTGGACCAATAAAAGCTACAACTTACATCAACTCGCTGCCTATAAATAGCAGCTGCCAGCCTACAAGAATGCTTCTTCAGAGCAGGAGAGAGACGAGGGCTGGAGGGAGGACCCTGCAAGAGCTAGTTCCTAGACCAAGGAGCTAGTGTGTCGGGTTCCCCAACGGCCGCCGCCCGATACGGCTGCCGCCCGATACGGCCGCCGCCCGATACGGCCGCCATCCGATACGGCCGCCGCCCGATACGCCCGCCGCCCGATACGCCCGCCGACCGACACGGCCGCCGCCCGATACGCCCGCCGCCCGATACTGTCTAGAGAGAGAGAGAACCGAGGAGTCCAGAGGGACAAAGAGACGGCCCAAGGGGCGAGATCCAGCCTGCACAGAGGCCAAGGAGCGAGAGCTACCTCTCGTCTACGGGCTATATCTCTCCCCTCTTCTCTTTCATTCTACTGCATTCCTTTGTTTCTTGTACAAACGATGTTTATCCATCTTTGTTCGGTGCCAGCTATGCTTGTCTATGGCTAGTTAGCTCCTTCTTGGCTATGCAGATCGATCTGGGCATGTTTATATACTTTTTCCTTAAGCAAGTAGATTCATATCAGATATAGTATGTTGCATGTTCTATTTTCTCTTTCCAAGTTATGATTGCTAGTTTGGTTGATCTCTTACTCGATTGAACTGCTATTTCTGCCTGTATTGAGAGATCCGTTGTAGAAATAGCTAAGAGATGATAGTTTGGATCTGAACCCGAGAGGAGGACGATCCAAGGTATTATGTTCCTAACACCCCATAATATCCTAAGACCCGAGAGGGAACTTAGCATATACTGAGGTGTTGATATGTCATCCCTTGAGAGAGGGTTAATGACATATCGTTGATGGTTTTAGTCACGCATCGCGAGAGCGAGTGGGATGATCCCACAGGACAGATGCCGCTGCGCGTACTAGATGCTTGCTTGGGTGTTCGAGGGTTGTCTACGCCCGAGAACGAGCGCATAGACTGCCCCTTTTGTGGTTACATAGCCAAGAACTCTTTTTCTCTAGTTAGTAGAACCTCGTGCTCTGTCTTGTTTTGCTTTTGTTTTCTTTTCTTTTCCTTATTTTAATCGTGACAACCCGCTAGACTAGTTCTAGCACTTTCTTTCATCGACTATCGTTTTGGCTTATCTGACTCAAGAACAGAAATCTGTAGCGTCCTAAACGTCACCACGTCCCTGTGTTCGACCCCGTATATCTACTTCGACCCCGTAATTAAGTTGCAGGGGCCTAGAAGGTTTCGGGTTATAAATTTAAAGCTTGATTCCTTCCTTTGTCCCGCGTTCGTTTCCGGACGTGTGAATAAGGCCGGTCAACTTTTGGCGCCGTTGCCGGGGACGTGGGTTTTCCACATTTACACGCCTAGTAGATTTTTGTTCTGTCACTATAAGTCTGTATATACATGCATAGTTTTCCTCTTGATTTACACATACTTGTTCATATATACTAACTCCCTTTTCTTTTTTTTCTCATACCTTTTTCAGCCATGGACCTTGCTTCCGCAAGACAAGTCATCTTGTCCACCTGTCCTCCTGAGTTTTTCCGCAGTTCCGACTACTGGAAAATAATTGAAGGACGTGCTCTGCAACTAGTTGAGTTATACTCACCTCCACCGTCGTCATATGTTCAAATTCCAACAACGGAGACCGCCAGTCAGCCCTCGACCCCCATGCTATCATGGGATCAAGTACTGATTAAGACGGTGGAATTAGCTAGAGAAAGTGTCAAAGCACCCACCTCCCTAGTTCCTCATGTCCAAGAAAATATCGATCCACTCCAACAGTTATTAGACAAGCAGGAGCATCATCTCAAAGTAGCCACAGAGGCTGCAGACCGCAGTAGAAGTCTACTTCAAACTGTTGAACAAGGATTCATCCTAAAGCATCAGTTTGATACAGCGGGTTCCCCTTATATGTGCATGGCAGAATCGACAGATCTCGAAAGCATTGCTGCTCAAGTACAACAACTTCATGATAAAGATGTTGAATAAGGCAGGAGGCTCCAAGAGCTCATTGATTTGGTTACAATCCAATTACAAATGCCATCACAAGACAATGAAGACGTTAGTCATCAAGACCATTCCATTGGGTCTGAAGTGGAGTATGCATCACCATCCTATTTAGACCATCAACTGGATTCACCAGGATTTTTCTGTGAAGACCAACCCACTTGGGGAAGCCCTTCATTCTATCCAAATGACCCAGCTGATGAACCAATGGACGATATGAATCATAGACATAAATGGGTCTATGATGACGATGATGAAGACTCTAAAAGTCAAGTTTCCTCACACCTAGAAGGTTGGCTGGAGGAACCAGAATCAGATATTGAAGTAGACCAGAGTGAAATTTCTCATATTGAGACTTGTCACTTTGCTTTGAGCATTACGTCAACCATGGTTTGGAACAATTTGTTCAATGATGATGATGAAGACGACGACGATGATGACAGTTGCTCGACATGGAGCAGTGAGTATACTGCCGATGACGAGTTAGAACAGCACGAGCCGCCATTTACACTCATACCTTTACAAGGTAGGGTGGACGTAAAGGGGACAGGATGGACAGTGCACTACAACATGGCTGCTGAGCATGAAGACACCCCTAACTCCATGCCAAGTGATAAGCTTGGGGTGGTAGAACCACAAATAGATTCTTCAGGGGGTACTTCTTGTTCAGAAGATGATTGGATGTCTCAGACTGTAGATGATGATTTATCTGAGCATCCAACCTCAAGTTTAGAGATGGAGGGAGGAGAAATGGATCCCACCCAAGTCATTCAACCTATACCCTCCATCTCATCCTGTGTCAACATCCCAGGACCTTCATATCCAGATTCATATAATGAAAGGTACCCTGAGGATGATTTGCCAAAGAAGTCACCCCAGTGCAGTTCAAGTCACTTCCAGCACAAAGATGACTTCACCGAGTCGCCAGATTTTACTTTTCTTCTTCAGACTCGACAGGGCCAACACATCCGCCTATTCTACTCATATTATTTGGCGGAACCCGTCGGCAAGACACAGGTGACACTGGTCCCAAAACTCAGGATTTGGGATCCCAGTGTCGGTATCGTGGGGCAACCACCCCCTTTTCTCTTACCCACCCTACCGCCCTTTTATTACAATTAATTTTGCTTTTCATGTTCTTGCTGGTTAATTTCTTTCCTCTAACTGTTTTGATACCCTTGCACCCATGCATCATCTTTAGAACTTCAATAAATGTCGTTAAACTCATGCATTCCTGCCTCACTATTTCAAGTTTGAGACTTGCTCGAGGACGAGCAAAATTTTAAGCTTGGGGTGGTAGGCTTCACCCTTCTTTTCTCTTCACCCTTCTTGCATGCATGTCTATTTCTTGCATTTAGTCTTAAATTTTCAAAAGTTTCAGCTTTTTAGCTTTGCAATTATGGCTATGTGGTGTGAATCTAATAGATAAATGCTTGACTTCATGCCTAGATGCACAATTTTCATCTTAAAAATTGCTTGACCTCTTGCTTGACTTGCTCTTTGACTCTTTCCTTGAGTTTGGTAATAAATCTAAGGTTATGTCCCTTTTTCATAGCTTAAAGCTAAATTCCCTTGATCTATGTTGTGAATGGCAAATCCATGGTAAAGAACCGTTGGAATGAGCTAAATCATGATTAAAGTATCCTAGCTGCGAATTTCACAAGGTTGCCTCTATTCTAAGGATTCTTGAATCATAATTGCTACTTCTCACACATGTATCAAGCAGATTATGATGGGCTTTGAGCTATGATCAAGATGAAATGTTTCTGCTTGATGGACTACGTGCCTTCTCACATTAGATTGAGTCAAAAAGATGAAAAATATAAAAATGTGCAAAAGAGGTTTGGCCGCCCATAAAATCCCAAAAATATCTATATAGTTCTCACCCAAGCCTAAAAATAGAATCCAGATGATAAAATCCTGAGTGTGAACAATAAATGAGCGCTTGTTTTCTCTTTTAGGAGAGTTGAGGATGGTGCCCAGCCGGTGTATGACTACGCTCATGAACACGGATATGTCGTGCCTGGTAGTACCACTCTAAAAGCTCATTAGAGAGTCACTAGGAACCCCCTAGGTGACCTATGAGATCATCTCAGTAGCAGGGTTGGTTCGGGCGCAGTACGAGGAGTTCATCTCACTGCTTTGGACCAACTGGTTCGGACTGCAGGGACTGTTGCTCGCTACATGGACCAACCTGACGCAGATCGGGATCCTCAGAAGTCATTAGAGTCTTTTTGCTTTAATTCTTAGGACACGAATAAGTGAGAGGCATGGTATTCCTGATTGGTATGCATGGATTCATGGTGATGGCTCATTACTCATCACCAGCGTGATCACCTAAGTGACAACTCTTTCATACTTAGATAATTATGATTCAAACCCTCATGAGTATTGGCAGGCTATAGTGAATTTGCTTAATCTTGCCTGGAAATTCTTTGATCTTACTTTGGCAGGATTGTGCTTGTTTGGTGGGGGTTTGTTCTGAAATGACATGGATCAAGAGTATTGATGCTTTAAACTATTTTTTCTTAACCTTATCATCTATTGCCAAGCTTAATTTGGATGTTATCTTTTGTTCTTTGAGCACAGTCTTGCTTGAGGACAAGCAAGTTTTAAGCTTGGGGTAGTTGATAACACCCAAATTAGCGCATATTTTCTATGCATTTTATCTATAGTTTTGTGCCACTTTAGTCTTAATATGCACTCTTTTGTTCATGTTTTATGTTTTCTATCTCTCCATTAGATAATGTAGTGAAAATAGCCAATAATGTAGCTAATTAGCCTGTTTTAGACTTGTAGGCACCGAAACTAGCCAATTTTGGGACTTTCAAGTACCAGACCAGGAAAAGACAAGAATCGCAGCAGCTGGCCGATATGGCTGCCTGATACGGGTGCCCGATATAGCTGCCTGATATGGTCTGGATGAGATGGCCGCCCGACAGAGACGCCCGATATGGCTGCCCGATATGGCCTGGTCGATACGGTTGCACCGACCGATACGGGCGCCGACCGATACGCCCGCCGACCGATACGGCCGCCGACCGATACGGCCGCCGACTGATACGGCTGCCCGATACGGTTGCCCGATACGGTTGCCGAGTGACAGTCATATTGGCCGACCTGGTTCCTCAAGATTGAAGCCACGGATGAAGGACACATGGACCAATAAAAGCTACAACTTACATCAACTCGCTGCCTATAAATAGCAGCTGCCAGCCTACAAGAATGCTTCTTCAGAGCAGGAGAGAGACGAGGGTTGGAGGGAGGACCCTGCAAGAGCTAGTTCCTAGACCAAGGAGCTAGTGTGTCGGGTTCCCCAAAGGTCGCCGCCCGATACGCCCGCCGCCCGTTACGCCCGCCGCCCGATACGCCTGCCGCCCGATACGGCCGCCGCCCGATACGGCCGCCGCCCGATACAGCCGCCGCCCGATACGGCCGCCGCCCGATACGCCCGCCGCCCTATACGGTCTAGAGAGAGAGAGAACCGAGGAGTCCAGAGGGACAAAGAGAAGGCCCAAGGGGCGAGATCCGGCCTACACGGAGGCCAAGGAGCGAGAGCCACCTCTCCTCTACGGGCTATATCTCTCCCCTCTTCTCTTTCATTCTACTGCATTCCTTTGTTTCTTGTACAAACGATGTTTATCCATCTTTGTTCGGTGCCAGCTATGCTTGTCTATGGCTAGTTAGCTCCTTCTTGGCTATGCAGCCCGATCTGGGCATGTTTATATACTTTTTCCTTAAGCAAGTAGATTCATATCAGATCTAGTATGTTGCATGTTCTATTTTCTCTTTCCAAGTTATGATTGCTAGTTTGGTTGATCTCTTACTCGCTTGAACTGCTATTTCTTCCTGTATTGAGAGATCCGTTGTAGAAATAGCTAAGAGATGATAGTTTGGATCTGAACCCGAGAGGAGGACGATCCAAGGTATTATGTTCCTAACACCCCATAATATCCTAAAACCCGAGAGGGAACTTAGCATATACTGAGGTGTTGATATGTCATCCCTTGAGAAAGGGTTAATGACATATCGTTGATGGTTTTAGTCACGCATCGCGAGAGCGAGTGGGATGATCCCATAGGACATATGCCGCTGCGTGTACTAGATGCTTGCTTGGGTGTTCGAGGGTTGTCTACGCCCGAGAACGAGTGCATAGACTGCCCCTTTTGTGGTTACATAGCCAAGAACTCTTTTTCTCTAGTTAGTAGAACCTCGTGCTCTGTCTTGTTTTGCTTTTATTTTCTTTTCTTTTCCTTATTTTAATCGTGACAACCCGCTAGACTAGTTCTAGCACTTTCTTTCATCGACTATCATTTTGGCTTATCTGACTCAAGAACAGAAATCTGTAGCATCCTAAACGTCACCACGTCCCTGTGTTCGACCCCGTATATCTACTTCAACCCCGTAATTAAGTTGCAGGGGCCTAGAAGGTTTCGGGTTATAAATTTAAAGCTTGATTCCTTCCTTTGTCCCGCGTTCGTTTCCGGACGTGTGAATAAGGCCGGTCAACTTTTGGCGCCGTTGCCGGGGACGTGGGTTTTCCACGTTTACACGCCTAGTAGATTTTTGTTCTGTCACTATAAGTCTGTATATACATGCATAGTTTTCCTCTTGCTTTACACATACTTGTTCATATATACTAACTCCCTTTTCTTTTTTTCTCATACCTTTTTCAGCCATGGACCTTGCTTCCGCAAGACAAGTCATCTTGTCCACCTGTCCTCCTGAGTTTTTCCGCAGTTCTGACTGCTGGCAAATAATTGAAGGACGTGCTCTGCAACTAGTCGAGTTATACTCACCTCCACCGTCGTCATATGTTCAAATTCCAACAACGGAGACCGCCAATCAGCCCTCGACCCCCATGCTATCATGGGATCAAGTACTAATTAAGACGGTGGAATTAGCTGGAGAAAGTGTCAAAGCACCCACCTCCCTAGTTCCTCATGTCCAAGAAAACATCGATCCACTCCAACAGTTATTAGACAAGCAGGAGCATCATCTCAAAGTAGCCACAGAGGCTGCAGACCGCAGTAGAAGTCTACTTCAAACTGTTGAACAAGGATTCATCCTAAAGCATCAGTTTGATACAGCGGGTTCCCCTTATATGTGCATGGCAGAATCGACAGATCTCGAAAGCATTGCTGCTCAAGTACAACAACTTCATGATAAAGATGTTGAACAAGGCAGGAGGCTCCAAGAGCTCATTGATTTGGTTACAATCCAATTACAAATGCCATCACAAGACAATGAAGACGTTAGTCATCAAGACCATTCCATTGGGTCTGAAGTGGAGTATGCATCACCATCCTATTCAGACCATCAACTGGATTCACCAGGATTTTTCTGTGAAGACCAACCCACTTGGGGAAGCCCTTCATTCTATCCAAATGACCCAGCTGATGAACCAATGGACGATATGAATCATAGACATAAATGGGTCTATGATGACGATGATGAAGACTCTAAAAGTCAAGTTTCCTCACACCTAGAAGGTTGGCTGGAGGAACCAGAATCAGATATTGAAGTAGACCAGAGTGAAATTTCTCATATTGAGACTTGTCACTTTGCTTTGAGCAGTACGTCAACCATGGTTTGGAACAATTTGTTCAATGATGATGATGAAGACGACGACGATGATGACAGTTGCTCGACATGGAGCAGTGAGTATACTGCCGATGACGAGTTAGAACAGCACGAGCCGCCATTTACACTCATACCTTTACAAGGTAGGGTGGACGTAAAGGGGGCAGGATGGACAGTGCACTACAACATGGCTGCTGAGCATGAAGACACCCCTAACTCCATGCCAAGTGATAAGCTTGGGGTGGTAGAACCACAAATAGATTCTTCAAGGGGTACTTCTTGTTCAGAAGATGATTGGATGTCTCAGACTGTAGATGATGATTTATCTGAGCATCCAACCTCAAGTTTAGAGATGGAGGGAGGAGAAATGGATCCCACCCAAGTCATTCAACCTATACCCTCCATCTCATCCTGTGTCAACATCCCAGGACCTTCATATTCAGATTCATATAATGAAAGGTACCCTGAGGATGATTTGCCAAAGAAGTCACCCCAGTGCAGTTCAAGTCACTTCCAGCACAAAGATGACTTCACCGAGTCGCCAGATTTTACTTTTCTTCTTCAGACTCGACAGGGCCAACACATCCGCCTATTCTACTCATATTATTTGGCGGAACCCGTCGGCAAGACACAGGTGACACTGGTCCCAAAACTCAGGATTTGGGATCCCAGTGTCGGTATCGTGGGGCAACCACCCCCTTTTCTCTTACCCACCCTACCGCCCTTTTATTACAATTAATTTTGCTTTTCATGTTCTTGCTGGTTAATTTCTTTCCTCTAACTGTTTTGATACCCTTGCACCCATGCATCATCTTTAGAACTTCAATAAATGTCGTTAAACTCATGCATTCCTGCCTCACTATTTCAAGTTTGAGACTTGCTCGAGGACGAGCAAAATTTTAAGCTTGGGGTGGTAGGCTTCACCCTTCTTTTCTCTTCACCCTTCTTGCATGCATGTCTATTTCTTGCATTTAGTCTTAAATTTTCAAAAGTTTCAGCTTTTTAGCTTTGCAATTATGGCTATGTGGTGTGAATCTAATAGATAAATGCTTGACTTCATGCCTAGATGCACAATTTTCATCTTAAAAATTGCTTGACCTCTTGCTTGACTTGCTCTTTGACTCTTTCCTTGAGTTTGGTAATAAATCTAAGGTTATGTCCCTTTTTCATAGCTTAAAGCTAAATTCCCTTGATCTATGTTGTGAATGGCAAATCCATGGTAAAGGACCGTTGGAATGAGCTAAATCATGATTAAAGTATCCTAGCTGTGAATTTCACAAGGTTGCCTCTATTCTAAGGATTCTTGAATCATAATTGCTACTTCTCACACAGGTATCAAGCGGATTATGATGGGCTTTGAGCTATGATCAAGATGAAATGTTTCTGCTTGATGGACTATGTGCCTTCTCACATTAGATTGAGTCAAAAAGATGAAAAATATAAAAATGTGCAAAAGAGGTTTGGCCGCCCATAAAATCCCAAAAATATCTATATAGTTCTCACCCAAGCCTAAAAATAGAATGCAGATGATAAAATCCTGAGTGTGAACAATAAATGAGCGCTTGTTTTCTCTTTTAGGAGAGTTGAGGATGGTGCCCAGCCGGTGTATGACTGTGCTCATGAACGCGGATATGTCGTGCCTGGTAGTACCACTCTAAAAGCTCATTAGAGAGTCACTAGGAACCCCCTAGGTGACCTATGAGATCATCTCAGTAGCAGGGTTGGTTCGGGCGCAGTACGAGGAGTTCATCTCACTGCTTTGGACCAACTGGTTCGGACTGCAGGGACTGTTGCTCGCTACATGGACCAACCTGACGCAGATCGGGATCCTCAGAAGTCATTAGAGTCTTTTTGCTTTAATTCTTAGGACACGAATAAGTGAGAGGAATGGTATTCCTGATTGGTATGCATGGATTCATGGTGATGGCTCATTACTCATCACCAGCGTGATCACCTAAGTGACAACTCTTTCATACTTAAATAATTATGATTCAAACCCTCATGAGTATTGGCAGGCTATAGTGAATTTGCTTAATCTTGCCTGGAAATTCTTTGATCTTACTTTGGCAAGATTGTGCTTGTTTGGTGGGGGTTTGTTCTGAAATGACATGAATCAAGAGTATTGATGCTTTAAACTATTTTTTCTTAACCTTATCATCTATTTCCAAGCTTAATTTGGATGTTATCTTTTGTTCTTTGAGCACAGTCTTGCTTGAGGACAAGCAAGTTTTAAGCTTGGGGTAGTTGATAACACCCAAATTAGCGCATATTTTCTATGCATTTTATCTATAGTTTTGTGCCACTTTAGTCTTAATATGCACTCTTTTGTTCATTTTTTATGTTTTCTATCTCTCCATTAGATAATGTAGTGAAAATAGCCAATAATGTAGCTAATTAGCATGTTTTAGACTTGTAGGCACCGAAACTAGCCAATTTTGGGACTTTCAAGTACCAGACCAGGAAAAGACAAGAATCGTAGCAGCTGGCCGATATGGCTGCCTGATACGGGTGCCCGATATAGCTGCCTGATATGGTATGGATGAGATGGCCGCCCGACAGAGACGCCCGATATGGCTGCCCGATATGGCCTGGCCGATACGGTTGCGCCGACCGATACGGGCGCCGACCGATACGGGCGCCGACCGATACGGCCGCCGACCGATACGGCCGCCGACCGATACGGTTGCCCGATACGGTTGCCGAGTGACAGTCATATTGGCCGACCTGGTTCCTCAAGATTGAAGCCACAAATGAAGGACACGTGGACCAATAAAAGCTACAACTTACATCAACTCGCTGCCTATAAATAGCAGCTGCCAGCCTACAAGAATGCTTCTTCAGAGCAGGAGAGAGACGAGGGCTGGAGGGAGGACCCTACAAGAGCTAGTTCCTAGACCAAGGAGCTAGTGTGTCAGGTTCCCCAAAGGCCGCCGCCCGATACGCCCGCCGCCCGATACGACCGCCGCCCGATACGCCCGCCGACCGACATGGCCGCCGCCCGATACGGTCTAGAGAGAGAGAGAACCGAGGAGTCCAGAGGGACAAAGAGAAGGCCCAAGGGGCGAGATCCGGCCTGCACGGAGGCCAAGGAGCGAGAGCCACCTCTCCTCTACGGGCTATATCTCTCCTCTCTTCTCTTTCATTCTACTGCATTCCTTTGTTTCTTGTACAAATGATGTTTATCCATCTTTGTTCGGTGCCAACTATGCTTGTCTATGGCTAGTTAGCTCCTTCTTGGCTATGCAGACCGATCTGGGCATGTTTATATACTTTTTCCTTAAGCAAGTAGATTCATATCAGATCTAGTATGTTGCATGTTTTATTTTCTCTTTCCAAGTTATGATTGCTAGTTTGGTTGATCTCTTACTCGCTTGAACTGCTATTTCTGCCTGTATTGAGAGATCCGTTGTAGAAATAGCTAAGAGATGATAGTTTGGATCTGAACCCAAGAGGAGGACAATCCAAGGTATTCTGTTCCTAACACCCCATAATATCCTAAGACCCGAGAGGGAACTTAGCATATACTGAGGTGTTGATATGTCATCCCTTGAGAGAGGGTTAATGACATATCATTGATGGTTTTAGTCACGCATCGCGAGAGTGAGTGGGATGATCCCATAGGACAGATGCCGCTGCGCGTACTAGATGCTTGCTTGGGTGTTCGAGGGTTGTCTACGCCCGAGAACGAGTGCATAGACTACCCCTTTTGTGGTTACATAGCCAAGAACTCTTTTTATCTAGTTAGTAGAACCTCGTGCTCTGTCTTGTTTTGCTTTTGTTTTCTTTTCTTTTCCTTATTTTAATCGTGACAACCCGCTAGACTAGTTCTAGCACTTTCTTTCATCGACTATCGTTTTGGCTTATCTGACTCAAGAACAGAAATATGTAGCGTCCTAAACGTCACCACGTCCCTGTGTTCGACCCCGTATATCTACTTCGACCCCGTAATTAAGTTGCGGGGGCCTAGAAGGTTTCAGGTTATAAATTGAAAGCTTGATTCCTTCCTTTGTCCCGCGTTCATTTCCGGACGTGTGAATAAGGCCGGTCAGTAGTCAACTCAGTGTTTAACCCTTTCTCGAAATGCCTGATCCTTTCTTCATATGTAGCAACCATGTGCGGACAGAACCACAACAACTCCATGAACTTAGCCTCATACTTGCTAATGTTCATCGGACCTTGCCTTAACCTCTCGAACTGAGAGATTTTCTTGTCCACAAACGTCTTAGGGAAATATCTATTGATAAATTCCCGTCGGAAATCTTCCCAGGCAATCTCTACACTAGGCCTCTTCTATTCTTCCATAGTCCACCAATGACCATCACTTCCCTTGGGAAGATATACAACATGTCTAACCTTCTCAGCTTCTGGGATGTTCAGGATTCTAAAGGCCTTCTCCAGTTCTGTTAACCACAAGTCGACATCTGCTGGGTCAACTGTTCCATCATACTCTGTGGCTCCAACTCGGCGAAGTCATTCAAACGTCTTGCCTATTCCTTGTCCTTCGGGAGGGGTAGGTGCCCTAGGTGCAAGCGTAGACATCCTATCTGTTATGTGTGTCATGGCATTCATAAACTGCCCAAACATGGTTTGAACGGCTGGGTTCCCCATGTCAAATGGATTGAACTGGGGTGGTTCAGGTACATGTTCTTCTCTATCTAGTTCTCTTGCACCTCTTCTTGGTGCAGAAACACTACTCTCCACAACGTTTTCTTCGTGAGGTCCAGACATATTTAGTTTTATCTTCTTCTCCTAAGGAGCAGAAGACACTATTAGATATACTGGAAGACACTAGAACAGACTCGACATCCTATGTCCTATGTCTCTATAGACTCAGCGAACCTAGAGCTCTGATACCACTTAATTTGTGGCGACTGAATCGCCAAAACGAGATCAACGAATGCGGAAGTGATTAACTAGCAGCGGAATTATTAAAAATCACTAAAAATTGAAACTTTTTAGAAAGAGATATTTTAGTAATAAAACCCTTTCATAAGAAAACAAAATAAATTGTTTACAACATGATTTGTCATTACATCTCTGTAAAATCACATCTCGAGTGATTACATACATCAATTGCCTTGTTATCTGTGCAAGGCAAGATACAAAAATCTCGAGGCATTAAGCCAAAAACCTCAGATCTACTGACTCCTAGGACATGAGAGTACAGAGACGACACATAGGACATACTATCTACAAGACTTGATAGAAAATATCTCCACCTGAGATTCACTGCTGTCCCTGATGTTGCTGCTGCTGCTGTTGCTCACCCTCAGATGGGTTCCTTCGACCTCGACGTCCACCTAAAAAAACTCGAATCCCACGGGGGTGAGACAATTGAATAATTGTCCCAGTGAGAGTTATAAGTCTCCGCCAGAAGCTTTGTTATTGCAATAAAGGAATAATAATAAGCAGTATAACTTTAAACATTTAACAGCATGTTTAGCATTAAGTAAGGCAACATTCACTTAAGCAATCATTTCAATTATAAATAATTGAATATCAAAGCATATCTCAATAAGGAATATGAAGAACATGTATACTAGTTACTCAACTAGAACATTATAACAATGTAACATCAATCATTTTTTCTCGTAGTTCAACCTAAGCAGTTATGCTACACGGCTGATTATGTTTTTCAAACATTATTATGCCCTGCGGAGATGAGGTATACCGCTCATACTCCAACCGACCATTACGAAATCGCATCGGTACCATACATAGGTCATCAAAAGAGTCGGATTCTTATGACCTCATATTCCTCAGTCAGTGTGAGGATCAACATGCAGGACATCTCGTGTCCCTGCTACAATAGCTTTCCAAGATATTCTGGCAACTTCGCTATTAGAGATACAATGGCATTCTGTACTCTCTTTGCCATCGAGGGATTTCTTGTTTATCTCACACCGATGTGGCATTAACAACATCATCGGGAGATTAGTGATACATCATCCCGGCATAAACATATAATGAAAGATTGATGGATTAAAGGTACATCTTACATCAATTCCTACATTAGGACGTAAGGATATTCACGTCCATCACCCCAACATACTCAAAAATATGTTCTCTAGGAGTTCCCCTAAGAAAACCTGTTTCACCATCATTAAACTACTGACAATGATGGATCTATGATCAGGGCTCTACATGATATCATTATACTTGATTATTTAAGTACATTATAGCATTCTTTTAGCATCAGGCATGTTTTCAAGCATAAACCATTAAAACAAATGCTATAAAAGAAGAATACTAAATGTATCAAGTTCATTTCTCATTAGTTATCATTCCTTAACTATCTCATCATTATGGTTCAAAAATAGGGGTGTTCAAACCCTTAGATCATCATAAGTCATCTAACAACATGACCTTGATTATAACAATGTAGATATTGCTCATGGCTCTTGCAGCCCATCGATCTCATATGTTACCTCTTAAACCAGGCAACATAGTATATCACTATTCATAAAGCTTATAACATGCTTTCAATGAATAAGATATCATAACCCTTACCTGGCTATGATCACTTCTTTATAAAAACCTGCATGGTTAGTACATTGATAATAGGCAATTTTATCTCTATATCCACATATTACAAAACAAAGATAATCTTTCAATTCAAGGGATGTACCATGATGCCTTCAATAAGGTTAGGTTTTCCCTATTCATTTCAATTAGGGTTATTCAATCCCTTTATCTTAATTAGGAAAGGTGATTCCCTATTTCATACTTTAATCATGAAGTTGTTGGTATGTATGCCCATAGAGCAAGTCATATGATGATTGTAATGGGATACTTTGTAAATGATTTGAATAATAATAAAGGCAATTTCCAATCTATATGTTTAAACTATTTCTGAGATGATGGTGTAACATGATAGATGTCTAAAGAATTGTTTTACTCAATGGCATATGCTTTTGGGTTGAGGACCTAAACGATGAGATCATACGGATGTTAAGAGCATACATTCTTGTTTAGTCCCTAGTCGGTTGTTATTGTGGAAATAACCATAGACATCAATAACACTGAAGACTAGATTGTGTGTTAGTTGATGACAGAATCTCATTAGTCATGATATAGTGATATCAAACCAAGCACATAGGTACTTGTTAGAGAACAAGGTACTGGACAAACCCACCGTGAGAGTGACACATGGAACCATGACTTGGTAGTCACAGTCAGCTCTCACAGTGATGGTGGTGAGTGTGATTCATAGACCTAAAATCACTACACTCAACACATGTCGTTGGGTACACTTTGACATCATCAAACGCAGTCCTAAAACATGGGTTGTTATAAAGGTGATGATTGGGTGGCTTTGACACATGGGGCTTTTGAGGGGTGAGTGATAGATATGGGATTTGTCCCTCCTGAGGGAGTTTGATATCCTTGGCCACTTGATGAGTAGGATTGAGAAAGGCATGCACATGCACGTGTGAATCAATATGTGATATTGATGTCACACACATCTCACCCAGTCTGCTCTGAGATCAAGGAAATGAATGAATGTTGACAGGATGACTGTTCCATGCCTCGAGTTCATTCAGGATATCAGCGACAAAGGAATTATACATTCAATGTAACACCATTCATGGATTGTAGGATTGAAAGTTGTACTCCAACTTTCTATTTCACTTGGGTAGCTCTGATGTGTGACTAGGAACCTCTCTTTGCTTGTGAAGTCATAAGTGTTATGGACTTTCAGTGCCAACGTGAAATGGACCTGTAGGGTCACGCACATAGGATTTAACCTGGAAGAGGAGTTTTTTCCACATGCAATGTTTAGATTGATTACTAAAGGAGTTTAGTAGTTCAATTAAACACTAAATCAATTGATAGCTCAATATCATAATGTTCAAGGTGTTGGACACATTGATTGGAGTATCGGATTGATTGAAATCACAATTGACTGATTCTGCACAATCTGTACTCCCAACCGATCAACTCATGTGATGAACCAGTCGGCTGAGCTTGGTGAACCGGTCAGCTCAAGTGTTGAGTCGATCGGCTCATGGTCAGGGTGAAATGATTGCTTCAAATGTTGAAACGATCGATTCAACTGGTGCAACCGAGCAAGTTGGGAAAGTAAGATTGGTGAGAATTTTCTTTTCGTTTCACTTGCCCAATTTGATTGGGAAATAGGATTGGTATTCGATACCGGTGTGACCAGGAGTTGCACAGACACCGTCCAAGACCGGAGGTGAAGACCACGCAAGATGTGAGGTACTGTCACCGAGCAAGCCTCGGGACAAGGTATGCATCCACAAACCATCTTTCCTATTGTATAGACGTTGACGCGATTCCTTTTGTTCTAGGTTTTGGGGAGAAATTTTTTGTTTCCGCTGCTTCTCTGCCTCCTCTAAAATCCTACAGTGGTATCAGATCCACACCAAGTGCTCTATATTTTAGGATTATCGATATGATCGATTTTGGTTTGTCACTTTTATTTATTGCATACGATGTGAATAAAATTGACTTTATGCATGTCCAATCCACAAATCCCTAATTTACATATATGATATGTAATATTAATGCACTCGATACATGTCTCCCTTAAACGAGTTTTGTGGTGGATGTGTAGCATGATTATGGTCTATAAACCCCTATATCTGTGTGTGGTTGTATGTGGTTGCTTGCATCTCGGTCTGCGCACCAATTCCCCTTCTCCTATTCTTGATGTAACTCGAAATAATTCGAGAATTCTTTTCCTACCTTTGCTCCCCCTAAATGTAACTCAGGGTTTCACAATTAAATTGTAAATAGGATAGATTTTATTTCCTGTTATGTCAAAGAATGGCGGATAACCTGAGACGGTCGGTTCAAGGCGTGAACCGATCAGTTGGTGTTCCAGACGAGCAGTTCAAGGAGCCAGATGAGCGGGTGGCGACCTGAGGAGATGCACGACAGCCGGTGAACCGATCAGCTGGTGGCACCCGAACAACCAACCTGATGGCGAGCCGATCGGTCATGGAGATGAGCTGATCAAACCTAGAAAGGCAGGCACATATTTCATCTTGTATAGGTTGCATGTGATGTAGACCTAGATGACCGTGATTCCTCTTGGCTCAAGGAATCACAATATGATGGACATAATCATTGCTTTTTATCATTTTACATGTTTTCTGTGGGATATAGCATGTATATGATACTTACTATATATTGTGGTGATTGGATATGTATATGCATATAAAAACCAGATCCCTCATTAAATATTAAGTTTTAGATGCTTTCCAAATGCGACACACGTGAAAAGCTTGATCGACCAAGTGTGGGCATGCCCTATCATGGTGCACCGTCTATCTCGTGGAAGCGTGAAGGATGCATGTGTGGGTCTTCCCTAGCAGGGTGCATATTCATCGTGTTGACTTTGGGGCGGACTTAACAAGGTGACCTAGATAGGATCTAGCACCTTGAGACATGGAGATGATCATTGCAAAGAGTTGCACATGACATCTTTCAAGAGTTTCATATGATGCAATTGGCAAGAGTTGCCTACCTGGGAGATCTGAGTTGTGGGTGACAGCCCTAGCTGGTCCATGGCTCAGAGGATTTCAGGATCTTGACCCACTAGAAGATTGTATGCTGCAATCTTCTGAATTGATGGTGGAGGCTATCAATTTGAGTCAAAATAGTGGGAGCGGTAATTAATTAAAGGCCTAATTAACTATCGTCAAATTTTATTCAAATCAAATCAAAAGGAGTTTTGACAAAATGCAATTATCTCTTGTAGAATGGCAAAAGAATCATCTTTTAAAATGGGCAAATTAATTGGGAATAAATTCCATAACTGGTTGAGGACTGTGAGAAGTGTTCTGCACAATCCAGATATACCAGGAACCTTTGAATCCACTCTATGTACGCTTATTGCGTTGGTGAAGAAGAAAGAAAGTTAATTGATAGAGATCAAAGGAATGAAATGTGAGGGAGAGAAGGGTTCTCTCACCAAACCAATTTCTTCTACATGGAGAGGATGGAAGGAATGATGGAAGAAGAAGTTGGAGATAGAGATCTCTACTTCTGGTGTATACGTGATAGAGATTAACTTTACTACTTCTTCGTCATGCGGATCTCACATTTTTTCAAATGTGAAGGATCTTAAGAGAAGTAGGCCTTTGGGGAAAGGCGAGGTTGAACTACGTGTAGCCAATGGGGCAAGAGTTACCGCCAGTGCCGTAGGAACCTATGAGTTAACTCTACCAAGTGGGCTAATAATAGAGTTGAAGAACTGCTATTATGTACCTGCCATAAATTGGAATATCATTTCCGTCTCTTGTTTGGACAAAGATGGATTTGAATTTCTTATTAAGAATGGAAAATGTTCCATTTCTAAAGATGAGATCTTTTATGGCAGTGCCCCAATGTCTTATGGTCGATACTTGATAGATTTGGAGACAAGTGTATACAATGTAAACACCAAAAAGAAAAAACTCAATGACTCAAACAAAACATATCTTTTGCATTGTCGTCTAGGGCACATAAATGAGAAGCGCAATTCTAGACTCCATAAAGATGGTTATCTAGACTCCTTTGATTATGAATCAATAGAGACATGTGAATCTTGTTTATTGGGCAAGATGACCAAGACTCCCTTTTCAGGTAAAGGTGAGAGAGCTAGTGATCTATTAGGACTCATACATACTGATGTATGTGGGCCTTTTAGAACTAATGCCAGAGGTGGGTATCAGTACTTCATTACCTTTACTGATGACTTCAGTAGGTATGGCTATGTGTACCTGATGAAACATAAGTCAAAAACCCTTGAAAGGTTCAAGGATTTCATGAATGAAGTACAAAACCAACTTGGTAAAAGTATTAAGGCACTTCGATCCGATCGAGGTGGAGAATACTTGAGCCAGGAGTTTGTGGACCTTCTGCGAGCCCGTGGTATTGTATCACAATGGACTCCGCCTGGAACACCACAGCATAGTGGTGTGTCTGAAAGAAGGAATCACACATTGTTGGATATGGTGCGATCAATGATGAGTTTTGCTGATCTTCCAATTTCTTTCTGGGGTCATGCTCTTGAAACCGCCACATTTACACTTAACCGTGTACCATCTAAATCGGTTCAAAAGACACCATATGAGATATGGTACGGGAAGCATCCCGATTTGTCTTTTCTGAAGATTTGGGGTTGTGAGGCTTACGTCAAGAAAATGTTTCCTGATAAGCTTGGACCCAAATCCGATAAATGTTATTTTGTTGGATATCCCAAGGAAATAAGGGGATATTACTTATACCACCCTACCGACAACAAAGTGTTTGTTGCCAGGATAGCTGTGTTCCTAGAGAAGGAATTTATTTCCAAAGGAAGCAGTGGGAGGAATATAGAGCTTGAAGAGGTTCAAGCCCAACAAGAAAACATTGAACCAGTAGATGTACCAGAGGAAAATGTAGATTCACAAGGTGTTGTGGAATCTCAGTCTCCTCAGGTAACACAAGGACCTCGTAGATCTAGTAGGACCCGCCTTGAACCTGAGAGGTTTGGATACCTTGTGACTCGGGAAGGTGGTGAGTTGATCATAGATGATGATCCAACTACCTACGTAGAGGCTATGGAGGGACCAGATTCTGAGAAATGGCTTGAAGCCATGAGATCCGAGATGGAATCCATGTAATCCAAAAAAGTATGGACTTTGGTGGAACCACCCAAAGGGGTAAAACCCATAGGGTGCAAGTGGGTCTTTAAGAAAAAGGCCGACATGGATGGTAATGTGCAAACTTATAAAGGTAGATTGGTTGTAAAGGGATTTTGACAAGTTCAAGGTGTTGACTATGACGAAACCTTTTCTCCAGTTGCCATGATTAAGTCCATCAGGATCATGCTTGCTATTGCAGCTTATTATGACTATGAGATTTGGCAGATGGATGTTAAAACTGCATTCCTTAACAGGAATATAAATGAGGATGTGTACATGACACAGCCTGAAGGTTTTGTAGATCCAAAGAATGCCAATAAAGTCTGTAAGCTACAAAGGTCAATCTATGGATTAAAGCAAGCATCTCGGAGTTGGAATCTTCGATTTGATGAGGAAGTCAAAGTGTTTGGATTTATTCAAAATAAAGATGAACCTTGTGTGTACAAGAAGGTCAGTGGGAGCTCGACCACATTCCTCATATTGTATGTGGACGACATACTTTTGATGGGGAATGATTTCTTAGCCTTAGAGAAGGTAAAGACTTGGCTTGGGAATACTTTCTCAATGAAGGACTTAGGAGAAGCATCCTAGATTCTAGGAATTAAGATCTATAGAGATAGATCTAGAAGGCTTCTCAGACTAAGTCAGAGCACGTACATTGACAAAGTGCTGAAGCGGTTCAGCATGGAGAACTCAAAGAGAGGCAACATCCCCATGCTACATGGAGTCACCGTCTCTAGAGCTCAGTGTCCCCAATCTTGTGAAGAGAGGGAGTGTATGAATGGGATCCCATATGCATCAGCCATCGGGTCCATCATGTACGCTATGTTGTGCACTCACCCAGATGTCTTGTATGCTCTCAGCATGATGAGCATGTACCAGTCAGATCCCGAGGATGCTCACTGGACAGTCGTAAAGAACATCCTTAAGTACTTGCGAAGGACTACGGATCAGTTTCTTGTCTATGGCGGCGAGGAAGAGCAGGTTGTAAAGGGTTACACCGATGAAAGCTTCCAAACCGATAAAGATGATTACAGATTGCAGTCAGGATTTGTGTTTTGCCTTAATAATGGAGCTGTGAGCTGGAAGAGTTCCAAGCAAGAAATAGTTGCCGATTCTACTACAGAGGCTGAGTATATTGCTGCATCACATGCAGCAAAGGAGGCTGTGTGGATCAGGAAGTTCATTTCTGAACTTGGTGCAGTTCCCAGTAGCTGTGATGCAATTGAGCTTTATTGTGACCATAATGGAGCTATTTCACAAGATAAGGAGCCCATATCACATCAGTGGTCCAAGCACATACTGCGACGCTTCCATCTCATACGAGAGATCGTACAGCGAGGAGATGTGAAGATTTGCAAAGTACCAACTGAAGACAACATAGCTGATCCACTGACTAAGGCCCTTTCTCAGCAGAAGCATGATGGTCATGCTAGGTCACAAAGGTTCCTTGGTGACTGGCTCTAAGTGCAAGTGGGAGTCTGTTGGTATGTATGCCCATAGAGCAAGTCATATGATGATTGTAATGGGATACTTTGTAAATGATTTGAATAATAATAAAGGCAATTTCCAATCTATATGTTTAAACTGTTTCTGACATGATGGTGTAACATGCTAGATGTCTAAAGAATTGTTTTACTCAATGACGTATGCTTTTGGGTTGAGGACCTAAATGATGAGATCATACGAATGTTAAGAGTATACATTCTTGTTTAGTCCCTAGTCGGTTGTTATTGTGGAAATAACCATAGACATCAATAACACTGAAGACTAGATTGTGTGTTGGTTGATGACATAATCTCATTAGTCATGATATAGTGATATCAAACCAAGAACATAGGTACTTGTTAGAGAACAAGGTACTGGACAGACCCACCGTGAGAGTGACACATGGAACCATGACTTGGTAGTCATAGTCAACTCTCACAGTGATGGCGGTGAGTGTGATTCTTAGACCTGAAATCACTACACTCAACACATGTCGTTGGGTACACTTTGACATCATCAAACGCAGTCCTAAAACATGGGTTGTTATAAAGGTGATGATTGGGTGGCTTTGACTTATGGGGCTTTTGAGGGATGAGCGATAGATATGGGATTTGTCCCTCCTGAGGGAGTTTGATATCCTTGGCCACTTGATGAGTAGGATTGAGAAAGGCATGCGCATGCACGTGTGAATCAGTATGTGATATTGATGTGACACACATCTCACCCAGTCTGCTCTGAGATCAAGTAAATGAATGAATGTTGACAGGATGACTGTTCCATGCCTCGAGTTCATTCAGGATATCAGTGACAAAGGAATTATACATTCATTGTAACACCATTCACGGATTGTAGGATTGAAAGTTGTTCTCCAACTTTCTATTTCACTTGGGTAGCTCTGATGTGTGACTAGGCACCACTCTTTGCTTGTGAAGTCATAAGTGTTATGGACTTTCACTGCCAATGTGAAATGAACCTGCAGGGTCACACACATAGGATTTAACCTGGAAGAGGAGTTTGTCCACATGCAATGTTTAGATTGATTACTAAAGGAGTTTAGTAGTTCAATTAAACACTCAATCAATTAATAGCTCAATATCATAATGTTCAAGGTGTTGGACACATTGATTGGAGTATCAGATTGATTGAAATCGCAATTGACTGATTCTGCACAATCTGTACTCCCAACCAATCAGCTCATGTGATGAATCGGTCGGCTGAGTTTGGTGAACCGGTCGGCTCAAGTGTTGAGTCGATCGGCTCATGGTCAGGGTGAAACGATTGCTTCAAATGTTGAAACGATCGATTCAACTGGTGCAACCGAGCAAGTTGGGAAAGTAAGATTGGTGAGAATTTTCCTTTCGTTTCACTTGCCCAATTTGATTGGGAAACATGATTGGTATTCGATACCAATTAGAAACAAAAGAAGGAAAGTCAATCGGGAACTGATCAGGACCACCAACCGACCGGTTTAGAAGTGAACCGACCGGTTCATGGGTCCCAACTGATCGGTTGAGGTGTCAACCGACCGGTTCAGGTCCCCAACTGACCGTTTCAGTTGTGAAACGATCGGTTTAGGTTGCGAGTTGGTTTCTTTTGTGGAAAATCTTGAACCCTTCTACTCCTGCTTTTAGTCCCACATTGCCCGGGATAGAGAACCCTGTCCCATGACTCACCTATATATAGGGGTATTGGGGGCTTCTCAGAGTACAACTCAGTGTAAGACGGTTGCTCTACAAAGTTGTCATTCTCTCTGGTTTTGGTAACCGAGAGAGCCCGAGCAAGTGCTACCCGAAAAGGGAGGCGCAGCAAGGGAAAGACAACTGCAGTTGCAACTGGTAGCAGGAGAGTGTGTTGGCGACTAGTACGCCGACAGGAGGGTGCGACTCCTTCCGGTTCCTTGTGCGACAAGGAGATCAGAGTTCCAGGCAGTCCGTGTGGATGAGTGCAGAGGCGGGAGACCTCTGTCGCTCAGAGGACAATTGTCAATCCTGACAGTCCCAGTGGGACCAGGAGTCTTCAGTCCCGGTGCGACCAGGAGCTACACAGACACCGTCCAAGACCAGAGGTGAAGACCGCGCAAGGCACGAGGTACTATCACCGAGCAAGCCTCGGGACAAGGTATGCATCCACAAACCATCTTTCCTATTGTATAGACGTTGATGCGATTCCTTTTGTTCTGGGCTTTGGGGAGAAATTTTTTGTTTCCGCTGCTTCTCTGCTTCCTCTAAAACCCTACAGAAGTTTCATGCTTAAAAGCATAACCCAGAATTAGGGTTTATTATTCATTTCATCATATCACCCTAGATTAGGGTTTACTATTCACATTACATGATATTACCCTAGAATTAGGGTTTACTATTCACATTTCAGTGAATTGAAATCATACCATCATCATGTATGAAAATTACTTCCATTAATGCCTTCAATTAAGTTAAGATTCATTAATCACCATAATTAGGGTCTCCATGATCTCACTATGAAGGTTCATACCCTAATTGTGTGTATTCATACATATTGGAAGTATTTCATTTGATACTCATTCATATTAGGAGTCTTCTCTCTCCTTTTACTAATAGATGATGTCTACATCACTCTTGATTAGGTTAGGTCAAATCAACCTTGATAACACAAGTCAAGTCATCACTACTATGGTCATTAGGGTTTGTTTGATCAAGGGGTGTTGGCTACTTAAACCCATCAAGGGTACTTTGGTAATGTCCGCCATTGACCATATGATGCGATGATTTTGAGTCGCACTTATAGACTTGTTTTGCTTGTGTTTTATGCTTTTATTGGTCATTTTTGTGGTTAATATTGCATAATTCATTTACTTTGGTCTATGATCCTTCTCAGTGTCAAATCTCCCTTATTTTAGTATTTTGAGCATAAATGATTACAATAATATGTTTTATCTCGGCTTATGTGGTTTTGTGTTGCAATTTCAGGAAAAACACATATCTGCAACTGTCGATACCATCGACGGCTGTCGATACCATCGACACAGCCATAGGCAGCTAGCCGCAAGGAGCATCACAGAGTCGATACCATTGATAGGGAAGTCGATGGTAGCGACTTGCCATCAGGTTGTTGGCGAGAAGACAGTCGATACTATCGACCCAAAAGTCGATACTATCGACACGTGGAGTTTCAGTGACGGAAAAGGATAAAACTGACGCCTAAGGGTGTCGATATCATCGACCCTCATTGATGGTATCGAGTCAACATCAGGCGCAACAACGAAAAGAAAAGAAGACTTGCCGATATCGGGCAGGGTCGATACCATCGACTCGCGTCGATGGTATCGACACCGTCAGATACAAGTTTGTTTTAGATCGATCTAACTCCGACGGCTGTGATATTTTTGCAACCTAACTCGGTGATTATACCTAATGACGGCAGCCAAGAGCATGGTATCACATCATTAGCTGCTGCACACGTCCCAAGAAGGTGTGGAGAAAAGAACGGAGCCCAGAAGCACGCCCCAGCCGTTCGAGAAGCCGAAGAAGACGTTTTCCACTGTCGAAAGGCTGTAGATCGCACATTCCACGTCGAGGAATGCTTGGATCTTCTCCGTTCAGGGGTTTCATTACTTATTCACATTTTTCTCCATGTTTCCCTTTTCTCTACCATGTTTTGCTCTGAGATGAACATGCAAGGCTAATCCCCTTTGTCTTTAGGACCGGGAGTGGCCCGGGGAAGCATTGTATGACATTTTTTATCATAGTAATTCATCACTTATCTCTTAAATCCGTGGTATGATTTCATTTTCTCAATTATATTATTATGCTTGATCACCATAATGATAATCTAATGCCTTTAATTACTTTGAAAGAAGAATTAACGGTTGAAAAGAGACAAAATTCACATTAATTAACAAATCCCTTGAACAAGGTGATGTAAGATTAATGGTGGAAACCCAGAGGTCGATTCTAATGCACCTAGTTTAGGGTATATGTTACTATGACGATGGAACCAACCTAGACATAGGTAGTGAATTGTACCACGAAAGTGGGCAATTGTGATTACAGGCCACTACCCGGATTGAGAGATGAACTTGTTTAACTATATAAAAATTCATGCAATGAAAACCCGCGGTGAAACAGCAAGCCTAAAGATCTTCACCTGAATTGATTAAACTAAACACTTAATCGATTGCTTTATTTTATTTTATTTTATTTTATTTTATTTTATTTTATTTTATTTTTACAACAACTTTCAACCTCTTTTAATCGGTTTAGCTGATTGCAAACAGTTAGTAGTAGTCTACCGATAGTTCAGTGTCCCTGAGTTCGACTCGGGCCTCACAAGGGCCTATACTACATGGACGTGTACACTTGCGTTCTACACACGGAAAAAATATGTCAAGTTTTTGGTGCCGTTGCCGGGGACACGACAATTGTCGACACTACGAGTGCTACAAGCGGCCAATCTAGGCCACCTTTAATTTTAATTATTTTGAAATCATTTCTAAAAATTCATAGTCTATCTTTCCAATTTTGTAATCGTCTAGCACGGTACTGAACCGAAACTATTATTGTGCAGGTATTGTGCATGGTGCGGACGCGTAGCAGCGACTACACGCAACAAGCACCAAAGGTTCCACTGCCGGGACCTGACGACGAGGAAGACTACAATCAAGACCAAAAAGAAGGAATAGATCCCGAATCCGAACAAGAATAAATGGCAGAGGAACAGACGATATGGGAGAAGATAAAGGCTTCTTCTTCATCTGCTTCAAAGGGGCCAATTAAGAAGCAGGCGATCAACATTCTGACTTATAAGATTGATCATGCATTAATCAACTTGGTCAAGTCAAATGCATTCCATGGGCTAAAGAACGAAGACCCGGTGACTCATATAAGCCAATTCATGGAGAATTGTGACATGATTAAAATTAACAGATTTCCACAAGAGACGCTCTACCTAAAGCTGTTCCCGAGTTCTCTGGCAGGAAATGCACGAGAATGGTTGCACAATCTTGACGATGAATATGTGGAATCATGGAACCACATAGCGGAAGTATTCTTTGAAAGGTTCTTTCCGCCCGAGAAGACAAATGACATGATTAAGAAAATCCATATTTAAGCCAGAAGGTAGGAGAGACTTACTCTGAGACATGGGAAAGGTTTCAGATCATGCTTAGGAGGTGCCCGCATCATGGGCTTGACAAAGAGACACATGTAAAAATCTTCTATTTTGCTCTCTCAGAGCATGATATAAGTAACCTATATTCCGCAGGTTCAGGGTTCTTTTTGAACAACACATACACGAGGTGTTGGGAAATTCTGAAAAACATGGCCAAGAAGCAATCCTGGGGCGACAGAGACGCCATAGAGCACGTTCGAGCTGTGGGGGAGTCAAAGGCCATCAAAGAGTTGAATGAGAAGATGGACCTTCTAGCAAAAAAACTGCTTACAAAAGAAGATACCGAATCCGAGGATGAAGCTCAAGTCAAATTCATGCGCCAACAATAGGGGTACAGAAACAACGATTACTCATGGAGGAAGGAAAAGAAATTTTCCTGGAAAGATCTGAATAACTTCTTGCAGGACCCCGATGCAAAACCCCAGCCAGTGGCGGAGGATAAGAGCACGGAGTTGCTCAACCAAGTGATAATGCAGAACCAAGAACTAATGAACACTTTTGGCCAGCAGATCAAGCAATAGGGGGAATTCATGAATCAGTTTGGGCAGACATTGCAGAGCCATGGGGCTCAAATGAGGACGATAGAGACATCTATGGCACAAATGGCAGCTGAGATAGCCAATCTGAAGAAGCCAGCACAGCAAGGCTTTCTGGGTAACACAAACATTCTAGGAGGAAACCAACAGGCGAAGGCAATCTTGCTAAGGAGTGGCAAGAAGATTTTAAACCCCAGGGCCAATGAACCAAGCAAACCCCAGTCAGAAACCGAAGGTGAGGCCACAGAGGAAGTGCCAATTTCAGTCACATAGCCGGTTGAGGATATAGCATAGGATGTCACCGCAGACCCCGTTGTTGTTGAGGAGGAGACACTGGAAATGACACCATATGTGCCACCGCATCAAAGGGCACAGGCTGTCCTGGTCCCATATCCAAATAGTGTGAAAGCAAATAAAGTGGACGCCCAGTTCAAGAAGTTTCTGGATAGTTTCAGAAAGCTCTCAGTCAATATTCCATTATTAGAGGCAATAGAGCAAATTCCCTCTTACGACAAGTTTTTGAAAGACATCATTACTAAGAAGAGGAAGATCCCTGATACTGAGGTTGTAATTCTCAAGGAGCAGGTGAGTGCCTTCATCATGGGCACATTGCCACCTAAGAGGCAGGATCCAGACTGCTTCAATATTTCATGTTACATTGGTAAGGTGAAATTCGGCGAAGCACTGTGTGATTCTGGGGCAAGAATAAACTTGATGCCTCTCTCTACGTTCAAGAAATTGGGATTAAAAGAATCAAGGCCGAGCAATATGACAATACAGATGGCAGATAATTCAGTGGTGAAGCCGTATGGCATTTGTGAAGATGTGTTGGTGAAAGTAGATCGGTTTGTATTTCCAGTAGACTTTGTTGTAATGGAAATGCAAGATGAATAGGATAATGAGTTACTCCTTGGACGACCTTTCCAAGCTACAACTGACATGATACTTGAGATGGGGAGAGGTCGTTTGACCTTGGGTATCACTGATGATTGGTTTGAGATGGTCATGCTTTCTAGCACCACACCATCTGAAGCTAAGGAGCAATGTCGTATGGTGAAGCACTTTGATCAGAATATCTCCCTCTGTCTAGGGAAGCCATTTTTAGATATGGCTCATGTAATGACTAAGGTGGAGAAAGGGACACTGGTTGTAGACATCATGGAGCAGACCAAGGTTGTGTCTCTTAGCAAAGTTGTGTGTTTTCCTAATGATGAAGAGGAGGACATCCCTCCCTCTACTGAAGATGAGGCCATAGCAAGTTTTGTTTTCAATGCATACCCAGAATTGCTGCTTGAAGCCTGCCTGGTTAATATAACACATGATTGGATGAGAAGCAAGTCACTACAAGAGTGTGCTAAGATGCTTCAGGTACTTCCATGCTTTTATGCTAGGTACTATGAAGACCTTGGAGAACTCCCACCACCGCTTCAGTCATCCTTAATTAGCCCACCAGATTTGGAATTGAAGCCATTGCCACTGCACTTGAAATATGCTTTTCTAGCTGAGGATGAGAAGCTGCCTTTGATTATTTCGGCATATCTGAGTGCCGAGGAGGAAGATCAATTGCTGATTGTATTGAAGTACCCCCGAGGTGCATTCGGGTGGTCGGTGGCAGACATCAAGGGGATCTCCCCTACATTGTGCCAGCACAAGATTCGGCTCGAGGAGGGAGCCAAGCCGGTAATTCAGCCACAACGTCGACTAAATCCTAGCATGATGGAGGTCGTCAAGAAGGAGGTGATCAAGCTCCTTTCTGCATGTATCATCTATGCTATATCTGACTCGATGTGGGTGAGTCCTACACAGGTAGTCCCTAAAAGGGGGGAATTACAGTTACACATAATTTGTTAAATGAACCTGTCACGACCCGCTTGGTAACCAGGTGGCGTGTATGAATAGACTACCGTAGATTGAATGCTGCTACGCTTAAGGATCATTTCCCTCTCCCATTCATTGATCAGATTGTAGAGCGATTAGCAGGCCGATCGCATTTTTGTTTTCTTGATGGTTATTCGGGGTACAATCAGATTTCCATTGATCCTAAGGACCAAGAGAAGTCCACCTTCACTTGTCCTTATGGAACATTTGCATACCGCCGTATGCCATTTGGTCTGTGTAATGCACCAGCAACCTTTCAGCGTTGCATGCTTGCCATTTTTTCCGATATGGTTGAACGCTGTTTGGAGGTTTTTATGGACAATTTTTCTGTCTATGGTGCGTCCTTTGACGAATGTTTATACAATTTGGACAAGGTTTTGCAACGTTGTGAGGACACACATTTGGTCCTCAATTGGGAGAAATGCCACATGATGGTCAGTGAAGGGATCGTGCTTGGACATAAAGTGTCTAACAAAGGGTTGGAGGTAGACCCGGTGAAGATCGAAGTTATTTCCAAATTGCCCCCACCGAATTCGGTTAAAGGGGTACGGAGTTTTCTAGGTCACGTCGGTTTTTATCGCCGCTTTATAAAAGATTTCTCTAAAATCGCCAAACCATTATCTGAGTTGTTGGAAAAGGATGTTGTGTTTGATTTTAATGAAAAGTGTTTACATGCGTTTAACGTGCTTAAAGAAAAACTAATTTCTGCACCGGTTGTGCAAACACCAGACTGGACCAAGCTGTTTGAATTAATGTGTGATGCGTCAGATTTTGCAGTTGGAGCTGTTTTGGGACAACGTGTGGACAATAAACCCGTTGTGATTTTCTATGCATCCAAAACCTTAAATGGCGCACAATTGAATTATACGACAACTGAAAAAGAACTTCTCACCGTTGTTTTTGCTTTTGAAAATTTTTGGTAGTATCTTGTTGGATCAAAAGTCGTGGTATGGACGGACCACACTGCCATTAAGTACTTGATGGAGAAAAAGGATGCCAAACCTAGATTGATTAGGTGGATTTTACTTTTACAAGAATTTGATATTGAAATCAAAGATAAGGTGGGAATAGAAAATGTGGTTGCGGATCATTTGTCTAGGTTGGAAAGGTTAGATGAGAAGGATTTGCATATACCCATTACTGAGACGTTTCCTCATGAACAACTTCTATCTGTGAAATCGAAAGATCCTTGGTTTTCTTACATTGTTAATTATCTCGCCTGCAAAATTATCCCGAATGATTGGACATACCAAGAGAAAAAGAAAAATTTCCATTCTTTACAATATTATTTTTGGGATGACCCTATTCTGTTGAAGCAATGCAGGGATGGTGTGTTGCGCAGGTGTGTACCGGAAGTGGAATACGGAAGTGTCTTACGTCATTGCCATACTCTACCGACGGGTGGCCACCATGCAAGTTCTAGAACTGTGGTCAAGGTACTGTAGAGTGATGCGTCCCCGCTAGTGGTGCTTTTACACCCCACGAGGTCAGAGCACACGTGATGTGGGATCTTATGCTTTCAAAATTTATAGACCTACACTAACTACCTACGTCTACTAAGACACTACACCGGCAAGCGCATGGGGTCGTGTCATAGTATAGGGAGGCGGTAAGTACATGGTCGATCCACGGAGACAGAGGGGGCACTAGAGTTAGACGGGGTAAGCTACATTCCTATTGCGGAGAGTAAGGTTTTAGGGTTTAAAGGTTGGTTGGTTGTTGATTAAGCTAAGTGAGCAAGTAGGAAATGCAATATGAAACTAAGTTATCAAAAGGCTAAATTAGCAAACTAAGTCAACAAGCTATCTAAACAAGAGCAAGAATAAATTACAATAGACTTAGCAAGCAACTAGCAATTGAGAGCCTAAGTTAACCACTAATCGAGACCAAAGACCTAAATTAACACTTAGCTAGCAAAACTAGGCAATCAACTAAGTTAACTAAAGCAATTGAACTACACTAGCATTAACAAGCAAACTAGGCAATTAAGGTTTTAAGCAATTAGATTAAGGAGGTGGGCCATTTGGGAATGTGACCTTGACATTAATTGGGGGATGTCACCATAATAAGCAATTAGCATATTTCATTCTAGACTACCAAACCAAATAACAAGGTGGGTGCTATGAGAATGTACCCTATGCTACTAGTTGGAGAACTAGGGCTAGGTGTAATTCTCATAGGACTTACCAAGTCTAGGTCTCTAGGATAAGTGGTATTAGTCAATTGAGGACCAAGGGTAAGGATGGGAGTAGAGATGAGGATATTTGACCTCATGCCACTAGCCACCTCAGCCTTTAGGAAATCCTAGGCAATTGCACTAATCACACTTATACTAGTCACTTAGAACTCACATTTGCATGTAGGAAGAAGGTGATTATGTAGGAAGATAGGGGGCTAGCTAGGAATCCGAATTAAGGACCTAGGAGCGAATCCTATGATAGCTACATAGAAACCAAAACATCCTAGAGACAAATATCTTCAAGCATCACAAGACAAGAAATTAATGTAATTAAACAACAATCACATGCACAAGTAATGGGAAATGAGATACAAGCAAAGGCAGTCATCATAGAAGTGAAATATGTTCATTACAAATTATATTCCCCAACATGGTATCACAGTCACATTTTTGCCCCAAACAGCCCACCCAAGGGGGGGCTTAGCTATACATGATCAAAATAGAAACAAAGGAGAAGGGAAAGAGAGTAGGAAATGCCATGGATGCTTGATGAAGCTTGACTTCTTCACCTCCTTGCTTCTAGCCACGAGCCTCCTCCTCCAATGGTGCCCAAGAGCATGGAAATGGTGGAATGGATGGATAGAAACCTAGAGAAACTAGGTTTCTATGGTGGAAATGAGTGGAAAGTGGGTGGAAATGGGATTAAATGCAAGGAAAGTAGGTGGATGGGAGTAATGGATGCAAGGGAGAAGCTAGTTTGCGGCTAGGAAGTGCTCTCTCCTGAGCCCTGGAAGCAACTAGTGCTTATATAGGAGCTAGGGCTAAGTGGGGGTATAATAGGAAAAGCAGCGGAAAGTTATGTAGGGTAGGTGATCACCACGGTCGTGGTGGGTGTGCCACGGATGTGGTGAGGGTAGTGGGGAATGACCATGGGTGGTAGACACGGTCGTGGTGTGAAGGAAGTGGTGAGATGGTGGTGGCCACGACCGTGGCAGAGTGCCACAGTCGTGGTGGGTAACATGCACCACGACAGTGTTGGGTAACACGACCGTTTTAGAGGAGGTGGAGCAGACCGTGGGGAGGGGCCACGGGCGTCTTGATCGTCTTCGGCCACGGTCGTGGTGACTTGGCCATGGTCATGGTGCTCTGGGCAAAAACCCTATTGGCGACTGACTTCTTGCAATTAATTCCCACGACCGTGGTAGGGTGCCACGACCGTGTTCTCTTCTCCTGACCACGACCGTGCTGATGGCCACGGTCGTGTTGTCTTCAATGGCCACGATTGTGGCTGGGGGGGCATGGTCGTGGGGCTCTTTGGAATTTCCCTATTGCAACCTGTTGGATCTTGGCAATAAAGCCACGACCGTGGCATTGTGGCCACGGCCGTGGTGAGGCTTGACTTCTTGATTTCTCTTCTAACTTTGTCATTTTCAGATGTCTTTGCTTGGGGATGATTCTTGGCCACTGGAGGTAGGTTGAAAGAGACTTTAGGGCCTTCTTTGGGTCCCTCCTTGAGTGGGGGAACCCTAGAACTCCCTCTCTCTCTCTCTCTTCCATCTAATCATGGTCCAAGTACCTAAAAAACAGTGCAAAGAACATCCATAAGCATATTTGTAATGATAATCATATTGGGGAGAATAACATGTAATTCTAATGCATTTGAATGTGATAAAGGTACATAATGACACAAGATACAACCCTAGAATAGGGTTGGATCACCACCCCAAACTTGAAACATACATGTCCTCAAGTATGCTCCAACTCAATCTCTTTTCCATTTTCCACAATCAAAAGATATGACAAATGCAATATGATGGGCGACAAATGCTAAATGGGATCAAAGGTGACTAGGTACATGCAAATCACTTCCCTCCTCTTCTAGTTTCACAAACCAACCATGAAGAGAGCACAAAGCACATGAACTTCGCCTATAATGCATGGGTTGCACAAGTTATCAATATCTCATCCATAAGGTTCCGGGTAGACCATTTCATGATGATGTTAATCACCGATGACTAGGAGTGTTGTTTCACCTTCATGCGTTCAACCTTATGCTTCAAGTTATGCTAAATGACCCACATGGCTGCAGAAAGGGATAAAGTGAGCTAGGTTTAATGTAACGACCCCACCTCCCGGTAACCCCCAATTAAGGGAGACCCGAAGGACAAAGCCGTTATTCAATTACATGATCAAAGGTTCAACATATAATCAAAAATAATTATGAAATTCTACTAACTAAACTGGAATTGGGTACAAAATTAAAACTTTTACTTACCTTTATAAAACTTGGAAATCTAACTATCCACAACTTGAAATACTCTATCTAATCCTCCTTGCACTTTATTTCTTAATTTCACAATGTGTCACTTTACTGTTTGTGTTTTTCAAGGATCTTACCTAAAACACCGACAAACAAAACATCGATCAACAATTGCTGGTTTGTGGAGGCAACCAAAATTTTCACAATTAAGTCTAACAATATAATTATTGCAATCAAGATAATTAGCAAGTCAATTTACATTTTCCATGTGACAATCCCCACTGCTTTTGCCCTAACCATGGATTTGACTTAAGGCCACCTTCTCAATCCCGAGCTTGGTGCCTGGGAGTCACCTCTCATGGTGCTCCTTAGTCATGCCTCATCGACCACCTTCTCATTCCCGAGCTTGGTGTCTAGGGTCACCTTTCATGGTGCCCATTGGTCTACCCTCCTGGGCCTGACCTCTATGGCATCTTCCATCAGGGTGGCATGTAGGTGCAGGAATGCACATTTACATTAAATTGTGATAGTCATAGTCACTTTATAATTGCAATATGAACATCCAAATAGTTTAGTTGCATTCAATGCGATTAAACATCCGTGAATCCATCGGGAAACTAAAGCAGTTATTCATAATTAACCACATACATGTTAAGCAGATTTGAATGCAGAAATAACCAATCAATCAGGATTCAAGCAAGCACACACATAATTATTCCTGAAAAAGGTATCCAATTTCTCTATCATGGATCATGGTATTCAAGTCTAAAAGACCTAATCGTGCCCTAGGGTTACTAGCCCCCTTTTAAGGTTTCGACCATAATTAGGGTTTCATTTCCTTTTTACCACTTTTATTTCACTTTTATCAAAACATCCATAACACCCTAATTATCTTGTCTTATTTTCCATTAAGATCCTTATGATCAGGTTTGGACCACAAAACCCTAATTTCCGGAGCACTATACCTTATCTTCCCTTTTCCTCACTTTAGAGTTTCTAAGGGTTTTAATTACAACATTAGGTTTAAAACCCTAATTCTTGCAATTCCATCATTAAAACAGGTTAAAATCTAATTTTATCATCAAACGAGTTAACCATGCTTGAATTAACTTAATTTCAATATTAAATCTATCCTTGATTAACAATTAGGGTTTCTATCTACAAATTAACACCCTTTTCATCAAAATAATACACTTTTGTTAAAATAAGCATATTTAGGCTTTCAAACCATTTTTAACTTATTCCTCATATTTTTCTAAGCATCTTTCATATTTTAACTTTATTCATCTGAGCTTCCTAGCAGAAGTTATGATTTTTGCAAAGAAAATTACTTTTCTGATTTATCGATTACTTTTTAGAAAAATGTGGGCCGTTTGATTGATGATCCTATGGACCCAGATGGATCCAACGATCCTGATCAACCGTTCCCCAACCGCAAATGAAAATAAGTAAAGGACAGCTATGCCCTTACCTTCATTCTCTGGCGCCAGGGGCAGGGAGGTCTTTTCCTCCTTTCTCCTTCAACCTCGCGACAGACTTCCTATGCGCAGAACGTCACCCGTTCCCAGTCAACTGCATCGTTGACCCTGGGCTCTAGGCCATCGGTGACCGAGAAAAGACAGCCTCAGCTCCGCCGGGACCAGCCGAGGTCGATGGGATACCTGGATGCGTCGGTGGTGCACCAGGTAGCCAGGCCGAAGAAGCTTTACTGCATCAGGGTGTGCGGTATGGCCAAGCTTCTTGGCGGAGGCTTGCCCACAAATCGATTGCTCTCCTCGAGTTTCTCCATCGCCGCAGACTCACATGGGTGCTCTAGGGCTATGCACAAGGTGTTTCGCTTCCCATATATATATATATATATATATATATATATATATATATATATATATATATATATATATATATATATATATATATATATATATATATATATATATATATATATATAGGTTCGCCTACGGATGTCAAGAAGCCCCAAATTGGGCAAATTGCCTAGAGGCAACGAAACCCATGGAAACTAGGGGTAGATCGACTCGGTTTGATCCCCCAGATTCTATGGAAATATCCCCGAGATTGCTTATGCACTCAAGTGCAAGAAAATCGCTGATCGTATTGCTCCCCCCTTTCCTAATCTGTCTTGGGTAGAAGGCAACCATATTACCCTTGGATTCTGATCCAATGGTTGCCACGCCACGTGAGGAACAAAAGAAATCTGCCCAATTAAAATAAATTGTGACATTTATTGATTTCCTCCACACATTAGGAAAATTTCCAAAAATCATATCTCTCAAACTGCTTACACGTTTGATCCCAAATTTTGAGGGAAGCTTAGTAATAACTTAACCTTTCATTATGCCAAATTTGGACCCATTATCTAAATAAATCGGATCCCTTTCTTTAGTTGCAAGTTATTACTCATTTGTGTATATTGCTCATCTATTTTCTCTTTCCTTTGCTATTAAATTATTATTATGAGTTCCTTGATCCTCAAGGAACCTTAATGGCTTGAAATCCCATCTTGGGAATATACCTTAGCCTTTACTTATCTTTTATCCATTATTTCCCATATCTTGTTTATTTCTTATTAAAATATATCTTTTGAGGATTTCTCTTTATCTTTCTTTTTATTTTCCTCATTGGTATTTCTTTTTATTATTAGGAATCCTTGGGATACGAAATTCCATAAAGGATAACTCAAATATACCTCTTTTCACTTGTTTTCCACATATTATCATTATTTTCAATTTATTTCTCGATAAGGAAATATTTAATTGATCTTTTCTTTTATTATTGTATTCTCTATGCCACTTTGGACTCCTTGGAACCCAAGGAACCCAAGAGGCACGAAATCCCTCTTTGGATTTTCCTTCTAGAGGTTTCCACACTTTTCCTTTTTCTCTATTTTCTTATTTACTCGATAATAGTGGAATTTCTTTTGTCTTTTCCCTTATTGGGCCCAATAGCCAATAAAGCCCACAAATCAAACAACAAGGCTATTTTAAACAAAATCCATTTATTCACAACAAATTATATCATTATTTGTCCAAATATCTTTAATATGAGAAATTACATTTCTCACCAAAGGATCCCAAAATTTGGGGTTGTAACATCCTTCCCCTCTTATGAGAATTTTGCCCTCAAAATTCCATCAAGCAAGCAAACAGACAGGATAAATCTTCTTATGTCCATCAGGGCTCCCATGTGGCTTCACCCTTTCCATGGTGTTTCCCAAGAACCTTCATCATCTCATATTCTTCCATCTGAGTTCTTTCTTACCTTGGTATATCATACCCTCATAGGTGACTCAGGACATTTCAGCCTCTCAAAAGCTGAATAGGTTCAGGGCTCAACACATGGCTTGGATACCTCATATAGTGCTCTAGATCGGACTCATGGAATACATTACACATCATATTATCCTAAGGGGCAAGGCTAAACACAACCATCTCCACCAATCCATCTCAAATGGACCCATATATCGGGGACTCAGCTTCCTCAACTGTAGCCCAGAGGGGTCGGATTTTCACATTTCCTACAGTGGACGGCATGTCGGTCTACTTTGCATCAGCTCACGACTCATGTCATCTCTGGGCTCTCTCTCTCAGCCATTGCATGATCAAAGCGACTTCATCTGCACACACTGTGGTTCTTTTCTGACCTTTGTGAGGCCTCCTTCACCAACATCATCTTAATGAAGTGGTGACCAACACAACCTCTCTATAAGAATTCTTGTATCCCGATAAAGGTTATGGTGGTTAAGATCACATCTTAAGAACTGTCTCTATGCATCACCCTGATTGAGCATACCTGCTCTCATCAGACCTTCTAGTCTGGATCATACTTTTTATTAGTATGGGGTGATAAACTGTACTATCATCGAGTTCTTCATGTATCTACTTCCACCTCATGGAAGTAAACCTTGGTCATACCCAAGAACTTTTGAACTCTCATCATGGTGTGGTTGAACCATCTTTCTCTCTTAAGTAGTTCAGCTGAATCTATCCCGTGATAGTACTCTTTCTCTCTCATGTCCTCTAGGTAAGGCGATCTACCATAACCCACATTGCATCTTGACCTTCTTTGGTCTAGGGAAGACTTATCACCTCATCTGTAGTGATGAACTCCCATTCCCTCTCGGGGACTCTCTATCCTCTATGTAAAAGTGCTGGGTTACTGGTGTTCGTCCTTCACCTACTATCATGCATGGCCACAGACCACATGCATCTTCATCTTAAGCATCCAAAGTGCTACTATCTCTTACTATTTTTGTAGTACCAAGGCGTATCATGATCTCCTGCATTGTTATGATTCCTCAAACTTGATACCTCGGAAACCCTAAACCATTCAAAATAAGGTTTCATCACATTCCCTTCCAGAGAAGTGTATCTGAGGCTCTAAACCATCCTTTCATTATGTCAAGGATTAGACTTGCTAACCAAACAACCACTAATCTTGGTCAACAACTCTCGTTATATCGGAGTGTTAGCCAAACTTATCTCTTTTTCTCAACTTAAGGTTAGCCTAACCAGCTCAACTTCTTCTAGCTCCCAGCTAAACTAGGCAGCTATATCTCAACCAGAGCATTCATTACCACTTCTTATCCTTAGGTATTATACACCTCCATGTATTACACTTATTATCTCATCTCACAGTCTAAGTTGTCTCCATCAAGAAACTCTGAGCTCATCCTAATGGTGATCAAACTCAACCTTGTTTCACTTGCAAATTCCACATAGCTCATGCTAAAAACATCCTTATAAGATGACTACCTTATTTCTCTTGGTGTTTGTAATCCATCCATGTATCATTCACTCCACCAAGGTATGTTATCATTTCTATTCTCATACCTTGTAGCTACGTTCCAACTTACATCATCTTTATCCCTGGTGTAAGGCATGCGTACTGTCCTGTCTCTCACTCCCATAACAAGAAGAAATAAGCATTTGGCGGCCGTCCAAATATAAAGTTCTTCCCATTCCAAGAGTAGAGATGGTACATCCCACCTTGCCAGTACACCTTCAAATCTAAGTTGAAACATGCAACTCAAGTCTTTATATCACAAACATCATGATATCAAAATTTCCTTCATGGAAAACTGGTCTCGAACCTACTTGGATCCACACATAATCCTTTGTCATCTCCTCTAGGTCTATAGGGTGCTGGCACTTTTGGGGTCATCCCTCTTCCCTCAGGCATCTAGAGAGTGCCCTACTCATCTGCCCTTTGGGTCCCATGAGTTTATGAAGGTAATCAATCTCTTGACTCATGGCCCTCAGACAATGATAGCTGTTACCTCCTGACCCTATGGTCATGTGCAACTAGGGAATTAGGAAACTCCTTCTTCCATCGGTCTCATCCCCACCTGACCCTAGGATAGACTTAGGATTCCATTATATTACATGTCCAACTTAGAACCATACCCAAGCATTCATCATCTCTCTCTGCATTCTCGACTAACTTTCATCCCTTCAAAGGGGTCATGGCAACCTGCCTACCCTGGTCAGGCCCCATACCGGTTACCTCCATGGTAACACATCCACATGCATTTAGAGATGGTTTTATATGGTTCTACCGGTTCATCCTCATTCCCAGTACTTTCCACTTAGCTTCTCAAGATCCTATGAAACTTCTTTAGGTTACCTCAAAACCAGCAAAACTGATGTACACCCTACCAAAGGGTCCCTCTCCCAGGATGGGAGGAAACTACAACTCTTGACAACAAGGTCACAACCGTTCTTAGGGTTTACATTCACATGAACATGCCTAACCCCGCAGCTACTAAGGCACAAGCAGGTCACCTAATAAACCATGCTAGGTCATACTTGTTCTCTTTCCTCAACATTAGGTCAACTTAGTTGTGAGGGGTTCATCAAACCTACCTTTAACTTAAGGGGTTTCCCCTTTCCTCTATACGTGAAGAGTACCATGCTCGAAACTATAAAGACTCAATTCTCATCATGAGCATTAGGTACACCACTTCCCCTCTTCGGCCAGGAACCCTAGGTTCACTTTTGGATATCCAACTACATGCTCAACCTCTTAACCACGAATCAAGCATGTCCAAGGTATGTCATGTACTCCCATGATCCTTTTATATGAGCAACACCTCAGAGTTGAGTCCTCCTCAAGGACAACCAACCAGGTATAAAGCCCCCACAACTGGTTACTTGAACCTCCTCAGGTCCAAGGCACTCTTTGTCTCATCTCCATAGGCACATAGGTTCCAGAAGCATCATCCTCTCTTTAGGGTTTGGTTCCTCTAAAGGCAACCAAGATATCATCAGCCTCCAGGAATCCAACATAAGGCAACCACTATCATCCACTTAGGTCGCATCCTTCTCGAGTCCCCACTGTTCCTCATATCTCGGGGTTTTAGGCTTCCAACCTCCTTGCTGGGTTCTTGCTTTCTAGAGCTAACTCCACATCCAGCCGTACCACTAGAGGTCCTCTCTCCATGAAGGCTCATGCTCACAAGCATACCCCTAAGTGGGTGAAGCCTATCCATATCTCTTTATGCTTATCTCATAAGCCATCCATCATGCCCTTCTGGCCAGGGTTTCAACCTACTACCGTACCACAGACATACTCTGGGTGCATGCTATCCCCTACTTACATAAGCCATAGGGTTTCTATAGGTCCTTCACTAACCTCATCCATGAAGGAGCTATCCTACACTCTAAGATGCTCGATCCTTCCCAGGGTTGGGTTGACAAAGGTTCTAGGTCATCCAACCTCTCATGGCTCGTATGGCAATCCAAAAGCAGATCTATCCAAACATCTAGTCAACCATGTCATCTAACTCATCATGTCATCTCTCTCTAACCTCCACTTAGGGTTAGGGTTAAAATCATCCTTAAAGGATATGCTAGGTCTCTACTTTAATGGAGATCTCTACCTCCAAGACTCACTTTGTCTACTCATCCTCCTTACAAGAAGGTCTAGCCTCAGGTCTCTCCTGAGGGCAATGACAACTTATGTCATACGACCTAAGCATGTATCTATTCTTTTACGCTTACTCTATTAAGCTTATGTCCATGACATCTTATTTACATGCTTTTTATTAATTTGGTGGAGGATTCCTTAATCCTTATCAACCTTATCCATACCTCAAGAGGGTGAGGAGGAGAGAGAAAACCCTAATCCTTAAGGTCCTTAACAGAATTTGAGTTGAGAAGGGATGAACAAGATGAGAGAGTCCTAAAGGTATCTTATTTTGAGTCATATCCTAAGACATCGGCCAGGCAGTCACACAATCCGGGAGTCCTCATATTCTGACTAGCGGTGCAGAGGAAAATATTGCCAGCCCCCAGACGTGATCCTTTTCTAGACACCTCAATCTTTTGGACAATCCTCTAATAACTCCCTTGGTTCTATGGAATTTGTAAAATTTAATAATTACTAAAGATTAAATGGAGAACCTACGCTCTGATACCAATTGTAACGACCCCGCCTCCCGGTAACCCCCAATTAAGGGAGACCCGAAGGACAGAGCCGTTATTCAATTACAGGATCAAAGGTTCAACATATAATCAACAATAATTACAAAATTCTACTAACTAAACTGGAATTGGGTACAAAATTAAAACTTTTACTTACCTTTATAAAACTTGGAAATCTAACTATCCACAGCTTGAAATACTCTATCTAATCCTCCTTGCACTTTATTTCTTAATTTCACGATGTGTCACTTTACTGTTTGTGTTTTTCAGGATCTTACCTAAAATGCCGACAAACAAAACATCGATCAACAATTGCTGGTATGTGGAGGCAACCAAAATTTTCACAATTAAGTCTAACAATATAATTATTACATTCAAGATAATTAGCAAGTCAATTTACATTTTCCATGTGACAATCCCCACCACTTTTGCCCTAACCCTGGATTTGACTTAAGGCCACCTTCTCAATCCGGAGCTTGGTGCCTGGGAGTCACCTCTCATGGTGCTCCTTAGTCATGCCTCATCGACCACCTTCTCATTCCCGAGCTTGGTGTCTAGGGTCACCTTTCATGGTGCCCATTGGTCTACCCTCTTGGGCCTGACCTCTATGGCATCTTCCATCAGGGTGGCATGTAGGTGCAGGAATGCACATTTACATTAAATTGTGATAGTCATAGTCACTTTATAATTGCAATATGAACATCCAAACAGTTTAGTTGCATTCAATGCAATTAAACATCCATGAATCCATCGGGAAACTAAAGCAGTTATTCATAATTAACCACATACATGTTAAGCAGATTTGAATGTAGAAATTACCAATCAATCAGGATTCAAGCAAGCACACACAAAATTATTCCTAAAAAAGGCATCCAATTTCTCTATCATGGATCATGGTATTCAAGTTTAAAAGACCTAATCGTGCCCTAGGGTTACTAGCCCCCTTTTAAGGTTTCAACCATAATTAGGGTTTCATTTCCTTTTTACCACTTTTATTTCACTTTTATCAAAATATCCATCACACCCTAATTATCTTGTCTTATTTTCCATTAAGATCCTTATGATCAGGTTTGGACCACAAAACCCTAATTTCCGGAGCACTATACCTTTTCTTCCCTTTTCCTCACTTTAGAGTTTCTAAGGGTTTTAATTACAACATTAGGTTTAAAACCCTAATTCTTGCAATTCCATCATTAAAATAGGTTAAAATCTAATTTTATCATCAAACGAGTTAACCATGCTTGAATTAACTTAATATCAATATTAAATCTATCCTTGATTAACAATTAGGGTTTTTTTTGAGGTTAACAATTAGGGTTTCTATCTACAAATTAACACCCTTTTCATCAAAATAATACACTTTTGTTAAAATAAGCATATTTAGGCTTTCAAACCATTTTTAACTTATTCCTCATATTTTTCTAAGCATCTTTCATATTTTAACTTTATTCATCTGAGCTTCCTAGCAGAAGTTATGATTTTTGCAAACAAAATTACTTTTCTGATTTATCGATTACTTTTTAGAAAAATGTGGGCCGTTTGATTGATGATCCTATGGACCCGGATGGATCCAACGATCCTGATCGCTCGCGCCCCAACCACAAATGAAAATAAGTAAAGGACAACTATGCCCTTACCTTCATTCTCTGGCGCCAGGGGCAGGGAGGTCTTTTCCTCCTTTCTCCTTCAACCTCGCGACAGACTTCCTGTGCGCAAAATGTCACCCCTTCCTGGTCAACTGCATCATTGACCCTGGGCTCTAGGCCATCGGTAACCGAGAGAAGATAGCCTCAGCTCCGCCGGGACCTGCCGAGGTTGATGGGATACCTGGATGCGTCGGTGGTGCACCAAGTAGCCAGGCCGAAGAAGCTTTACTTCATCAGGGTGTGCGGTCTGACCAAGCTTCTTGGCGGAGGCTTGCCCACAAATCGATTGCTCTCCTCGAGTTGCTCCATCTCCGTGGACTCACAGGGGTGCTCTAGGGCTATGCATAAGGTGTTTTGCTTCCCCTATATATATATAGGTTCGCCTACGGCTGTCAATAAGCCCCAAATTGGGCAAATTTCCTAGAGGCAACGAAACCCATGGAAACTAGGGGTAGATCGACTCGGTTTGATCCCTCGGATTCTATGGAAATATCCCCGAGATTGCTTATGCACTCAAGTGCAAGAAAATCACTGATCGTATTGCTCCCCCTTTCCTAATCTGTCTTGGGTAGAAGGCAACCACATTACCCTTGGATTCTGATCCAATGGTTGACGCGCCACGTGAGGAACAAAAGAAATCTGCCCAATTAAAATAAATTGTGACATTTATTGATTTCCTTTACACATTAGGGAAACTTCCAAAAATCGTATCTCTCAAACCACTTACAATTTTGATCCCAAATTTTGAGGGAAGCTTAGTAATAACTTAACCTTTCATTATGCCAAATTTGGACCCATTATCTAAATAAATCGGATCCCTTTCTTTAGTTGCAAGTTATTACTCATTTGTGTATATTTCTCATCTATTTTCTCTTTCCTTTGCTATTAAATTATTATTCTGAGTTCCTTGATCCTCAAGGAACCTTAATGGCTCGAAATCCCATCTTGGGAATATACCTTAGCCTTTACTTATCTTTTATCCATTATTTCCCATATCTTGTTTATTTCTTATTAAAATATATCTTTTGAGGATTTCTCTTTATCTTTCTTTTTATTTTCCTCATTGGTATTTCTTTTTATTATTAGGAATCCTTGGGATACGAAATTCCACAAAGGATAACTCAAATATACCTCTTTTCACTTGTTTTCCACATATTATCATTATTTTCAATTTATTTCTCGATAAGGAAATATTTAATTGATCTTTTCTTTTATTATTGTATTCTCTATGCCACTTTGGACTCCTTGGAACCCAAGGAACCCAAGAGGCACGAAATCCCTATTTGGATTTGCCTTCTAGAGGTTTCCACACTTTTCCTTTTTCTCTATTTTCTTATTTACTCGATAATAGTGGAATTTCTTTTGTCATTTCCCTTATTGGGCCCAATAGCCAATAAAGCCCACCAAATCAAACAACAAGGCTATTTTAAACGAAATCCATTTATTCACAACAAATTATATCATTATTTGTCCAAATATCTTTAATATGAGAAATTACATTTCTCACCAAAGGATCCCAAAATTTGGGGTTGTAACATTTAATGTTTCCTAGCTCCATGGGTATGAAAGAATGAAGAAAGGGTTGCGGTAAGATTTGGAGTGCTATTACACACTGATATTTTCTTTATTTGAATGTTCTTAAATAGGAGCATCCTTTTATTTTATTTTTCTTTTTCTTTTCTTTCTTTCTTGCCCTTAGTGTAGATAGGGCAAATGATGGATAGAGTGAAGCGGGGAGATAAAGATGTGGCCACCCCAAACTTTTGGAGGTGGCCACGGCTAATATGTGCACTTTGACATCTTTTTATGAGGCGGAGGGGTATGAAGATGGTGGAAGAGTGGTCGGGTCAAAGAGGGGTCACTTGGCATGATCTTCCACATAAGGTCTCGTGCATGAAAACTAGTCCGACACTTCACCATAGATATCACATCACATGAATGAACCAAATGAAATCCATATATCAATGAAGTAACTCAACAAACATTAAACGTTCTATGCTTGCTCGGATCATAGTTCAATCAAACAAACACATTCCCATGGGAGGTGATGAGCATGTAAGAAGTCACTTGTTGATACCACATAGCACTTGATCACAACATATCATCTTGTATTTGTCAAAGATAAGCAATTTCATTCAATATGGTAAACATTGAGTCAAAACACGCTTTTTGGACAAGAAACATCAAATATGGGCAAAATTGGCCAAAAAGGTGGAAAATTGCACTAAATCACATTCAAACACAATTTTAGGTAAAAAGCAAGTAAATCCTAGCAGAAACATGCAAAAATTAGCAAAAAACTACATGTGATGCAATGCATGGCTGGAAAAGCAAAATTTTTGAAAAATTACTCAAAAATGCAGAGATCAACTACATGTCATGCAAAGATGCAATGAAAAGAACAAAAATAATAAAACTAACTAGATGGCAGAGGTGATATCAAAATGACAAAATGAGAGAAAGAGTGGTGCATACCGCCCTATCCACCCCAAACTTTAGAATCATGTTGTCCTTAGCATGAAACTATAGCTTATGGGAGATAGGGGAAGAATCAAGGATGCGGTGGCTGGTCCGGCATCTGCGGAGGATCTGGAGGAGGGGCTGAGGCTGGAGTTGAGATGGAAGGAGGATGCTGGTAGTAGTGTCCCAGTAGTCGTCCTAGGGCGGAGGGTAAGTCTATGGATACCCAGCTAAACCACCCCAAAAATCTGCACCCCATTCGGGGTTTCTTGCTGCTTGGGCATGGTGAAACTGATACAAGTGGCTGATCTGATAATGCATCTGCTGCTGATCATACCACATGTGTTGCTGGGTAAGCTGCATGTCACTCTGAGTTTTTGAATGTTCTCAAGGTGTGCCTGGATTGTAGCCATGTCATAGGCATTCCCTGAGGGTGGCTGCAGCTGGGATGTCCCCTCATCCCTCCTTCTTGTTCTTCGGGGTTGCCGTTGTTCTACATCTTCTTGCTCCTGCCCTTGTACATTAGATTCGGCAACGTCTTCATGTACGACAGCGGCTCCCCTGGCATACGTCTCCCTTGGGTGATCTGGCTTCCATGCCATCAATTTTTCCCTCATCCTGTTGCCAGGTCCCAACACGTATATGAGGGTTCCGCGTGATATGGCAGCTCTAGCTCAAAATCCTGCACACTTGTAGTTAAATTGATCATTCTTTTATCCTTCATTTTTATGGCATGCGAGCGCGTCATATAGTTGAGGTCAACAAGTTCTGCCTCAATCGCATCTTGTGCCCCCGAGAGATTGTATCCCAACGCTAGTGCAATAGAAGTGACGAACCCTCCCATAACGAACGACTTCAAGCTCTTGTAGGGTATGCCTTTTAGATGGTCAATCAAAAGAACTCCAAGGTCAATGTACCTCTTGTAGTGCATACCGATCAAGATAATCATATCTTTTTGGGAAATGCTGCCTTGGTTGTCGTATCTTCCCACAATCATGTTAGCCAGGACCTTCTGCACGTAGTGCGTTAGCGGGTTACTTATAGCAGTAGTTTTTGATCTCCCCGCATAGTTGTCCTCTTTGCCTGTGAAGCTCTTCCAGTAATAGGCATAGTCCAAAGTGCCCTCTCTCTCTAATAAGCAGACATCCAATTTCACGGCTTCTTCAGGACTAGAGGCGAAGATAACATTTAGCTCAGTGGAAGTGAGGGTGTGCATGTTGCCCATCATGGAAAATATGAGTGCATCACAACCCCTCACTTTTGTCTTCTCCAGAGTGGAAAAGAATTCTTGGGTCAATCTGGGATATGTAGGTTGGGGTGTGAAAAGAATATTCCACAACCCAATACTCTTCAAGCCCATTTCCACTGCCTCTTTGATTCCAAGATCTTCAATTGTCTTCTCGCAACCGTACCTGGAGGCGCCGACTCGCCTTGTCATGCACTCGGGGTAAATGAGCTCGAATTCCCTTTGCCTGTGTCCTCTACCATAGGACACCCCCGCCGGTGCTTTGCCCAGTGTTCTTTCTCTGTCAACCTCCAGATGTGCCAGAACATCAGCTCCTTCCGGCTCAAGCTCGACCTCTTCCTCCTCACTATCTTCTTCTTCCTCCATTGTGTAGGAGTGCGACCCCGAACTGGTGTCCAAATTGTACCAGTGGGCCGACTGCTCCTCATCTTGCTGCAATTGCTGTGAGGGTTGCAGTTGCACACCACACCTCGCTATCACCTGAGACGTCGAGTGGCGGGCGGGTGTAGGCTTTGGAGGTAGCCTGGATGATGACGGTGCTGTCTTTGTCTTTGGATTTCTTCTTGTGGCCACCGGCTCGATTTCATCTATGAGGTTGTCCAAGTCGACCCCCATGGACTCCTCCTCTTCTTCGTCCTCCCCCTCATAGGCAGCGTTCGTGATGTGGTGGCTATCGGATGAGCGGGAGTGTGATTCGCTCACCGATTGTGACCGGTAGAGGGAATGGTGGGCGGAGGTGGTAGGTGAGGGGGTGTGGGATGGAATGGACACATCGGAGGAGGCGTTTTTAGAATGCTGTTTCCCTCCGGTGAGGATGTTCGTCCCCTTTGTAATAGCCTTCCCAATCTTTTTCATGGTGGATATGGAGGTGAAGGTGGTGATTTTTGGATTTGGGTGGAGAAGGTGGTGTGGATGTGGTTTTATGGGTGGAATGGAAGGATAGTAATGTATGGATGGTGGGTATATTATTAGTGGTGGATTTGGGCAAGAATGGAAGGGTTTTTGTGGAGGTTTTGTGTAGGGGAGTTGCTGGGCGGAATGGAGATGGAAATGGAGATGGAGAGGTGATTGGGAGAGATTGGACGATGGAAATGGGAGAGGGATGGCTGGGATCGATTTGGAATGGATTGGGGATCAAATGGAGGTGGTTTTGGGGTTGGAGGTGATGAATGGGTGAGCACACGGCCGTTTTCTGCCGCCATAGTCACGTTGTTGGAGGTGGAAGATGAGAGAATGAGGAGGGGGGTCGGGTTTGGATGCTTAAAAGTATATTTTTTTCCTGAACCAGGTTCGACCACGGTCGTGGCAGGTGGCCACGATCGTGGCCAGGGTTGGGTAGCACGGCCGTGGTGGGTGCCACGATCGTGTTGTTGATGAAGAACTCCACAGTTTGACCTCGCCACGGTCGTGGCCTTGTCCTCCCGCCACGGTCGTGGCGACTTGCCACGGTCGTGGCTGAACTTGCAAAAACCCTATAACTTCAGCCATTTTGCAGCATCAATTCCCACGGTCGTGGCCTGTTGACACGGTCGTGGCCCACCTTCTTCAACACAGTCGTGGTGAGGACCACAGTCGTGGGCAGTCTCCTTCACCATGGTCATGGGCAGAAAGCCACGTTCGTGGCCGTTCTTCAAAACAACCTGTAACTTTGGCCAAATTGGAGCAATAATTCCCACAGCCATGGCAAGATGCCACGACCGTGCTTGGCCACATATACCACGGTCGTGGCCGAGCGCCACGACTGTGTTAGGGTTGTCTCCTCAGTTTTCAATCTTTAAAACTTGAACTTTCGATTTCATTTGTTCTTCTGCCACAAATTTGACTTAATGGCCACCATGATTCACTTCTAAAACTCCTCTCTCTATTGTCTAACACCTGCACCTCATCAAAACTCAAACAAAAAATATCAAACACAAATGTACGTGTGTGTATTTGTGTAAAAGAAAACTAAAGTATAGAAAAGGAAAAGGTTCGAGAATCTCAAACCATGTGGGTTGCCTCCCACTAGCGCTAAATTTTACGCCTTCAGCCAGGCTTATTGATTGTTGGACTTTTTTCACTTTTTCAGAACCTTCAAGAGATCCTTGTAGTAGATCCCTTTCTCATAATCATCTAAGCATTCTTCTTCATCGGATTCTTCCTTGGTTTTGAGTCTTTCTTGGACATAAGATACTTCAAAGCAGCATGGTTCGTGTAGATTGTCACTTTGTTTTACAAGAGATACGGCAGAAACTTGTCAAGAGAGAAGATCACCGCATGCAACTCCTTCTCGGTAGTCGTATAGTTTCTTTGAGCATCGTCTAAGGTTTTGCTTGCATAGTAAATTGCATGAGGAATTTGGCCAACACGTTGACCCAGCACAGCCCCCACCGCCATATCGGATGCATCAATCATGATCTCAAACGGCAAAGAGAAATCCGGGGGCTGCATGATAGGGGCAGAAATAAGCCTTTCTTATAAATGATTGAAGGCTTCAACACATTTGTCATCAAACTGAAATTCAACATCTTTCTCAAGCAATCGACAGAGTGGTCTTGAGATTTTGCTAAAGTCCTTGATAAAGCGGAGGTAGAAACCTGCATGTCCCAAGAAAGATCGAACATGTCTTATGGTGGAAGGAAGGTCGAGTGTAGAAATAAGGCCCACCTTGGCCTTGTCAACTTCAATCCCATCTTTAGAAACTCGATGTCCCAGAACTATACCCTCAGGTACCATGAAATGGCTCCTTTCCCAAGATAGAACTAAGCGAACTTTCACACATCTTTCTAGAACAACAACTAGATGTAGCAAGCACTCATCAAAGGTTTTCCCAAAAACTGAAAAATCATCCATGAAAACTTCAAGTGACGAATCAAGCATGTCAGCAAAGATTGAGGTTACACATCTCTGGAAAACAGAAGGGGCATTGCACAATCCAAATGGTATTCTCCGGTAGGCAAATGTACCACTTGGACAAGTGAATGTCGTATTTTCCTGATCCGCTGGATGCACAACAATATGAAAATATCCTGAGTATCCGTCAAGAAAACAGTAGAAGCTCTGCCCAACCAATCTCTCTAAAATCTGATCAAGAAATGGGAGTGGGTAGTGATCCTTCTTTGTCTTTTCATTGAGCTTTCGGTAATCAACACACATTCTCCACTTGGATTGCTCTCTCACCGGCATAAGCTCACCATCAACATTTTTTGCAACCGTAATCCCGCCCTTCTTGGGCACAACTTGGATGGGACTCACCCACGTACTGTCAGAAATGGGATAGATAATCCCTGCATCAAGCAACTTTACAACCTCTTGAGTTACAACATCCTTCAACTTTGGATTTAGCCTTCTTTGCATTTGGCGGGTCGGTCTCGCATCTTCTTCTAAGTATATCTGATGCACACAAATAGAGGGGTCAATCCCTCTCAAGTCAGCAATAGACCATCCAATTTCTTGGATGTTCTTCCTCAAGACTTCCATCAAGGCATCTTCTTGCTTAGGAGAGAGAATGGAGGAAATGATCACCGGGAGGGTGTCATTTGAGCCAAGGAAAGCGTACTTCAATCCTTCAAGAAGTGTCTTCAACTCAAGAACGGGGGGTGCTTCAAGGGAGTTCTTCGATGGTGCAGAAATAGAAGGAAGGTCCTCACTTGCAGCCACTAAGGCCAGCTCACCCTCTTCACTTTCTTCATCATCATCGTCAGGGAACTCAACAATTGGTTCAAGACCTCTACCTTGGGTGGCAGTCTCAATCCACGCAGGTAGGCACTCTTCAACAATCTCTTCTAGGCATTCCACCAAATAACAATCTTCTTCGGTGGCCCCTATCACTTCGGCTGTAGTAGAAGACTTGAAGATGTTCAACCGGATCTTCATGTGCATGAATGTAACATACATGGTCCCAGTCCTCACATGGATCACGACATCAGCTGTGGCTAGAAAAGGTCTCCCCAAGATGATTGGCACCTTCCTAGCCTCTTTTTCCATATCAAGAATGATAAAATCAGCTGGGAAAAAGGCAGAAGTATCCTCATCAAGACAAACCATCACATCATCCAAACGCCCTCTAGGCGTCTTCACAGATCGGTCGGCCAACTGTAGAGTGCAATGGGCTGGCCTCAACTCCCCCATTTGGAGCTCAGTAAATAGATCATACGACATCAAGTTTACGCTAGACCCCAAGTCAAGAAGAGCCTGGTCTATGCGATGTGCCCCGATGTAGCATGAGATGATGGGAGCACCAGGGTCTTTTCTTTTCTGGGAATGGTGTGCTAGAGAATGGAACTCACTTGCTCAATGGGCTTGATCTTCTTAGGCATCCTCCCTGTTGTCTTTCTTTTGAAGGTGCACAATTCTTTAAGGAACTTTGCATAGGACGAAATTTGCTTGACTACATCTATAAGAGGCACATTGATTTTCACTTGCTTGAAGATATCCAAAATATCTTCCGCATGCTTCTTTTTTTTCTTTGCAGTAGAAGGCTCCTCAAGTGCATCAGGATATGGAGGGAGTTGGGACCCCAATCGGTCCAAATCAATAGTATCATCCACAGGTATCACTGGAATCACAGTATAACGGCTCGATATCACAGTACCACTACTCGGCGTCACAATATCAACACTGCCTCTCATCACAGTATCATAAATCTACATCTCAGTATCAACCTGCTCAGCCTTAGTGTCATCTCTACCAATAACTGTACCATGGGACCTCTCAAAGGTCCTTCCACTCCCCAATGTGGTCACTGCCTTCACATGCTCATGGGTGGTAGGAGAGGGAGCTTGTGGAGGTGGTTGTGGCTGTTGGGGTGGTGGAGGCCTTTGGTGAGGGGAGTTGGGATTTTGAAGAATGAATTAGGGTTGCGGCTGTTGTTGTGGTGGGGGTGGTATTGTGGAGGTGGTTGTTGGTAGGTGTGAGGTGGAGGTGGAGCATATTGATAATTGAGTGGCGCTTGAGGAGGCGAAGGAGCGTAGGGGTTTGGTGGGGCTTGGAAAGATGGTGGAACATAAGCACTCAAAGTGTTCCCTAGAAAAACCCCATCATTGTTCGGATTTGGCAGTGGTTGAGATAGAAGTCTACCTTCTTCCCTTCTAGCCAAAGAGAGAGAAATATGATCCAACCTCTGCTCAAGATGGTTTATAGACTGCCCATGCACATTGACATCCTTTTTTACTTCATCTAGGCTTCTTAGCCTTCCTAGTACCTTATCCTTAAACTTGGAACTGTAGTGTAGCTTTTGCTGCCCCTGTCCTTATCCATCCTCGTTCTGTTGTTTCCAAGAGAAGTTTGGGTGGTTCTTCCACTCGGGAGTGTATGAGTTGGACATTGGGCCCTGGTTGTTGCGGCCACCAAAGGAATGTAGAGCGTTGACTTCCTCGTCTACAGTATCCACAGCCATTGCGGATTGGCTAGAAGAGCCACCCACTTGATTCTTCATCATCTGCATCATATCAGCCATCATTTTCATCATATCGGGGTCGGTGGCATTGCGTGCGGGAGCCACGGAGGAAGGTGGAGGAGTGTAGTTCTGACCGCAATGCCCCCCTTTAGTGGAAGCTCGGTGGCGTGAATTCTCAGCGAGATGCTCAAACAGCGGCCATGACTCCTTGGGCGGCTTTTCCATGAACATGCCCCCGCAATAAGAATCTACGTTGTTTTGGATATGCTCCTCAAGCCTGGTGTAGAAGGCCTGAACTAGCTGCCAAAGAGGAACCTCATGATGAGGGAAGTCACGAAGCAACTTCTGGAACCTCTCCCACGCCTCGTGGAAGGGTTTGTTCTCTTTCTGGGCGAACGACGTGATGCACCGTCTCATATAAGATAACTTGACGATGGGGAAGAACTTCTTGAGAAACTCGTTCTTCACCTCATTCCAAGTGACCAACTCTGGCCTCAAAACGTACCACTCCTTGGCTTTCTCCTTGAGAGAGAAAGGGAAGAGCATCCTCCTGATTGAGTCGTCAGTGGCGGCAGGCGTGCGGAAGGTAGAGTACGTTTCAAGGAACGCGTCTATATGGTGGTAGGGGTTCTCGTTCTCCATACTGAAGTATGTAGGGAGAAGCCCCAAGAGTTTCGGTGGGATGGATAACTGCTGACCGGGCATTTGGTCAACCAACGTGGCTATGGGGGAGTTGTAGTTCCCCGACGTGAAGTACTCATGAAGAGGGCGATGTGGAGGTGGAGGTGGAACATCCGATGGTGGGTTGTTCTTAGTCATCTCGGCCTCTCGGTGTAGGTTGCAGCGAGCTTGACGCCTTCTTCTCCCAATCTCAGGGTCGTAAACCACCAAGTCGGTGCAAGTAGAACGCGTGCTACGCATGCACATTTGTCACCTGCGCAAGTCACAAGCAAACAACAAGGAGTCAAGTTAGCGAACCAATTGCAAGAGTAACACAAAGAATAAATAATAGCAATGGTGAGGGCAAAAGGAAAGGCTAAGCTACACTATCTGTAACACCTCATCCCCAAAAAAACACGATTACATGCTATCCAGCGGATTACCAAAGAACACGGGAAATTAAAACTGATTTGCAACAAGCACCACAAGATGAAACATATAATATCTGAGCCAACACTTTTCATTTCATAGCATATCTCCAAGGTGCTACAACATGATTCCCATCATCTTGTTATATGAAATAACTGTTACATGATGCTTTACATCAAGATGCATAACAAAAACCATACATCGATCATTGTACGAGAAACATAAAAAAACTCTCCCGAAGACCTGAGTGTACAGGACGACACATAGGACTCTACTGCTAGACATTATCTATCCCACCAGGTACGATACCTCTGCATAACATCCGCAACCACATGATCTGCATCTCACCAGGCACGTCCACCTAAAAAGGGTTATTAACCAGCGGGGTGAGACACACAGTCCCAGCGAGAAACATAACCCTCTACCAACTTTATTATGATCCCAGATAACTAATATAAGCAGATTATAAGAGCAATATACTGAGCAGGGCTATTCTTACCACAAATCTTACCAAGATATTTATGAGGCCTATAACCAGGTACTCTTTATGGAACATGATTGATGAGATAAACTTTATACGATTATCACATGATATAAGGAACATATGTTAAACTGCAAGTGTAAAAATAGAGCAACTATACAAACAAGGCCTCAACCAATGTTTCATATTTTCCCTAAGCAAAAATACTATACGGCTTGCTTACAAATTATTATGCCCTGCAGAAGTGAGCTGTACCGCTCAAATCCAACCAACGGCTGCGAAACCCGGAGCCTGTGCCATACAAGGTCAATGGAAGAGCCGGACTCCACAACCTCCCACCTCGTGGTTAGTGCATGAGTACAACACAAGCATGACCACAGTCTCATGCTTAAGTGGCCTTAGCCACAGGGTCAGGCTACCCTCTGCCTATCCCGCCTCGGTACAGGTATCGACGCTAGTGAAACTGAGCCACGGGTCTGTTCACTGTGCTCTGAGCCATGAATGCATTCATGCTCCCATATCACATATCCTGAGCCATGGGCCTGTTCACCATGCTCTGATCAAACTTGGGCTACGGGTCTGAATCCGCACCCTGGAGTATACAACCGAAGTTGTACTCTTACCTCCTCACTTTAGGCTAGGAGCAACCTCGCATATTCAACAATATGCGCTCCGGGTTAACCCGCAGGAGAACCCGTTTCACCATCACCAACTCCTGACGATGATGGATCTATGTCCAGGGAAAACTACATGAGAGGTTCATCTGTAATTAGTTAATGTATTTTAAGTAGATTGTTGGGGCAATCAAGTTGTATTAAGCAACCATATATAAAACATGAACAACATTAGATTCATTACATTGGTATAATATTGCTACTACTCTTTCCATTGTCCTCAACAATCATCACATTGTCATGGGATATAAATCCCTCACATCATCTCATCGTGCTACTGCCTCTTAAGGCTTCATCATTTCATATCATCATGGGATATCAATCCCTGAGTTCACCACATTAGACCAGTGCCTCTCAAGGCATCATCAACATCATTAGGGAATATCTATCCCTCATGTCATTACTAGAGGATCACATCTCAACATGAATTTCTCATCATATTGGTAACATATGTTATCTCATCAACATTATTACTTGTATATTGCACATATATCAAGTGCTATACGAAGAACATAAGCATATAGTCACCATAGATCTTACTTGGCTATGAATTCAAATACACCTGCATGGTTAGCTTTCATAATAAAGAGATAACTGGATCACCAAACATAGAACATAGGTCTTAGAGAACCTATTATGATTATCATGCTATCAAGGATTTAGATGTACATGATTGGAACAACATCCATGTTCATAGCTGTGTATGTAGTTAGTTTAGATTATCATTATCAAGCTGCGAGCATCCATCATGCCCCATATCTCATGAACATGTCTTTGATTATCATATCACCAAGATTAAAGTTATAACATTGGAATATTATGAACATATGCAGATTAATGTCATGACCAGTGTATAAATCAACACACCATCACTATCGAGTCATCATCCCTAAGGATTATCTTAAGGATCATACACCATAATCCACCATCTAATCTTATCAAAGGTTCATCTATCATTACTCATAATTAACCACTGCACAAAGAACCACAACCCATTTCATCTTGGGTTCATCATACTTTATTATTATTATACATGAACACACATCGTGGCCCATACTTGTGGTCATACACCTATGTCACATTGACATGTGTAGCAACATCATCTCCTTTCAAACATACCATGGTCACAACCTATCTAACATAGGTGCAGGGTTCAAGGTGATCACATACATTAGCTATATGCATTTCGGGTCATCAAAACCCTCACCAAAACTCCCTCAACCCTCACTAGAGGTCTAGCGACAGTGCCATCCCTCACCAAAGGATATGCCCGGTAGCAATACCCTTACCAAAGGTATCACGACTAGGGTTTCCAACCCTAAGGCAGCTCACCACCATATCGACCAACCACTGCACACCCTCTATCGTGCATCAAGGTCCCATCATCTCTCATGGTATCAAGCAAGGTGTATCGTCCAAGATCCAACTCCACCAAAGGGGTAACGGCCAGGCTCAACTAAGCCTATCAGTTAGAGGAACATCACCACAACAACCCTATCGGTCAAAGGGGTGTCGCCCAAGGTGCCCCTACTACACAAACATCTCTGTACCGTCCAGGGACCACTTCTATCTGCCAGGGCACCAAGAACCATGTCGTGCATAGCCATGAAGCTGCATAACAGCTAGCATCTAGGGTTAGCCTGTCGGGCATCGTGCCATGTCGTCCATCCCCTCGTCTCAGACAAGCTCACTAAGACAAGGTGATGTCGTCCAAAGCTTGTGTCGGGCACCAAGCTATCAGAGTCTATCGGCCAAGGCCATGTCGGGCATCAAGATAGCACCACCTAATGGCCAAGTTTATCTCAAGACAAGGGAGGTGTGTCAAGCATCCTCTGCACATGGTGTATCATCCAACTATATCGACTAGGTGTGTCAGGAAACCACCTCTACAAGGTGTATCAGGCAGGGTACTCAACATAGCGTATCGCCCATCCATCATCTCCACAAGGGATATCGGCCAAGGGACCATAACGGTTACCAACTCAGCTTTACTAGGTATAATGACCAAGGATACAAGGATCAATCTAACGCCCAAGCAAGCATACCTACCAAGGATTCTACCTCAAGAACATATCATGTCACAAGGGTAGACCACTTATGTCGCCCAAAGCAACTCTAACGCCCAGGCTAGGGTTGAGGCTCTATATTGGCCAAGATACAAGGTTTAGGGTTGTCTCGGCCAACTACCATTCCACCTATCACCATGTCATACAGAAGGGCATAACGACCACAAGGTCCATAAAGAGTTAACTTCTCATATCGTCCAAGACCTTACCCTAAAGGGTGTATCAAGCAACATACTCAAAAGTTCATCAAGGAAGCACATGTCAGTCAAGAGTCCATCCAAGGGTCTAGCAACCATGTCGACCAAACTCTAACTCTAGGGTGGTTAAGGGATATCGAGCACAAAGGTAAAACTATTACCGACTCATCCTATCTCCCATAGGTCTAGGTCATAGGCTCACATTTCAAGTCCAAAGGAGAGAAAGGGGTGTTTCCATAACCATCAACCAAAGCATAGGTTATATAACAAGGTATTGTATCGGGTAGAGGCCCATATCGGGCAACCTAATTGTATCGGCCAAAGATTCATATCGTGCAAGTCATATTCAACCTCTAGCCACCCATTACCATCTTGTACAAGGAAAACAAGCTAACGACAGTAATAAAACGTAGCATCCTCATTAGATAAGATTCCAACTATCATGGAGAAAAGGTAAGGATTTAAGTACAAGAACCATCATTTACATATATGGAGAGTGTGCACAATATAGATGGTTTAGAGTTATGTAACCCGCCTTAAGAGGATATCCATGAAAGTCACAAAACTCCATGATCCAAGCAGCAAACACACGTTCTCTTCCAAGAACAACACCCATCCAAAGCTCCAAACATGCCTTCGACACCATCATCACCACCTCAAGAAACAAAGGAAGAAGAAGAAGAAGAAACCATGGTTATGTATAGCTCAAGAAGAAGAAAGGAGGGAAGATGACCACGTTCTTGCTTACTCTTATCAAGGGCCTATCCATGGACGAGAGGGAAAGAGGAAGGTGGAGAAGTAAGCACAAGGAAAACTAGCAAGGAAGCATGACTCACCAAGGTCGGATCTTGAGCAAGGAGTTTCCATGGCCAAGGAGCTCGCCCCTCCATGCTCCATGGGAGTCTTCCTTATCTCCCAAGCTCCCATGCCCGACACAAACAGATAGGATAAGGTAGGTGGCCGAAAAGGATTGCTTGGATAAGGAGGAAAGGAGTTATATACACCAAGGAAGAGAGAGGTAGCAAGAGAAAGGTGTCATAACCACATAAACCAAGGTGCCACTTACTCTAGCTCATAACGCCACTTGTTGCCACCCTAGCAGCTCATGCATGGCCTGATGATACACTCTAGGAAGTTATCGTGCAGATGGGCAGCATCCATGTCCGACACACCCCTGTTGGGCGACACACCTTCATGTCCTAGCCGATACACTAAAGGACAAGGTGACATATGCAACACATATATGTTATAAAGACCATATAGGATGTCATTCCTCATCTATCAACCAAAAAAGGCGCCCCATCATCCATACTCATTCTAGATGATGTCACAAACAAGAAAGAAGACTCTAGAGTTGATAAATTGCACATTGACCCCTCCACTTTGGGTAATTTGCAATTTACACCAAAACTAGCACAAAAAGCATTAACATCAACCAACCAAGCTCAAACTTGAAACATAGGTCCTCCACAAGGTGTCCCACGGCATAATTCTCTTTATAATTATGCAAGAGAACTAAATGCACACTTTACATGTGACATATTGCAATATAACCCCTAACTTTGGGTAAATTGCACTTTGGTCCAAAATAAGTAAACATTGCTCAAACAACATCCAAACGAGACCAAACTGGAAACATGAGCTTGTCACATGATACCAAAACATCCTATAAGATTAGATTGAGGTTCTAAGCACCCTTCATAAGCAAAGAAAGCAGGGTTAGCCCAAAACCTGGGTCAGGGTCCTTACACTATCTAACTAGGTCGAGCACCTCTATCCCTAGCAACGACGCCAGAAAGGTTGATGCTTCCCCGCTAGTGGTGCTTTTACACCCCACAAGGTCGGAGCGCACGAGATGTGGGATCTTGTGCTTTCAAAATTTATAGACCTACACTAACTACCTACGTCTACTAAGACACTATGCCCACAAGCGCACGGGGTCGTGTCGTAGTATAGGGAGGCGGTAAGTACAAGGTCGATCCACAGAGATAGAGGGGGCACTAGAGTTAGACGGGGTAAGCTACGTTCCTATTGCAGAGAGTAAGGTTTTTAAGGTTTAAAGGTTGGTTGGTTGTTGATTAAGCTAAGTGAGCAAGTAGGAAATGCAATATGAAACTAAGTTATCAAAAGGCTAAATTAGCAAACTAAGTCAACAAGCTATCTAAACAAGAGCAATAACAAATTACAATAGACTAAGCAAGCAAATAGCAATTGAGAGCCTAAGTTAACCACTAATCGAGATCAAAGACCTAAATTAACACTTAGCTAGCAAAACTAGGCAATCAACCAAGTTAACTAAAGCAATTGAACTACACTAGCATTAACAAGCAAACTAGGCAATTAAGGTTTTAAGTAATTAGATGAAGGAGGTGGGCCATTTGGGAATGTGACCTTGACATTAATTGGGGGATGTCACCATAATAAGCAATTAGCATATTTCATTCTAGACTACCAAACCAAATAACAAGGTGGGTGCTATGAGAATGTACCCTATGCTACTAGTTGGAGAACTAGGGCTAGGTGTAATTCTCATAGGACTTACCAAGTCTAGGTCTCTAGGATAAGCGGTATTAGTCAATTGAGGACCAAGGGTAAGGATGGGAGTAGAGATGAGGATATTTGACCTCATACCACTAGCCACCTCAGCCTTTAGGAGATCCTAGGCAATTGAACTAATCACACTTATACTAGTCACTTAGAACTCACATTTGCATGTAGGAAGAAGGTGATTATGTAGGAAGATAGGGGGCTAGCTAGGAATCTGAATTAAGGACCTAGGAGCGAATCCTATGATAGCTACATAGAAACCAAAACATCCTAGAGACAAATATATTCAAGCATCACAAGACAAGCAATTAATGTAATTAAACAACAATCACATGCACAAGTAATGGGAAATGAGATACAAGCAAAGGAAATCATTATAGAAGTGAAATATGTTCACTACAAATTATATTCCCCCAACATGGTATCACAATCACATTTTTGCTCCAAATAGCCCACCCAAGGGGGGCTTAGCTATACATGATCAAAATAGAAAGAAAGGAGAAGGGAAAGAGAATAGGAAACACCATGGATGCTTGATGAAGCTTGACTTCTTCACCTCCTTGCTGCTAGCCATGAGCCTCCTCCTCCAATGGTACCTAAGAGCATGGAAATGGTGGAATGGATGGATAGAAACCTAGAGAAACTAGGTTTCTATGGTGGAAATGAGTGGAAAGTGGGTGGAAATTAGATTAAATGCAAGGAAAGTAGGTGGATCAGAGTAATGGATGCAAGGGAGCAGCTAGGTTGTGGCTAGGAAGTGCTCTCTCCCGACCCTAGAAGCAACTAGTGCTTATATAGGAGCTAGGGCTAAGTGGGGGTATAATAGGAAAAGCAGTGGAAAGTTATGTAGGGTAGGTGATCACCACGGTCGTGGTGGGTGTGCCACAGCTGTGGTGAGGGTAGTGGGGAACGGCCGTGGGGGGTAGACACGGTCATGGTGTGAAGGAAGTGGTGAGATGGTGGTGGCCACGGCCGTGGCGGAGTGACACGGTCGTGGTGGGTAACATGCACCACGGCCGTGTTGGGTAACACAGCCGTTTTAGAGGAGGTGGAGCTGACTGTGGGGAGGGGCCACAGGCGTCTTGATCGTCTTCGGCCATGGTTATGGCACTCCAGGCAAAAACCATGTTGGCAACTGACTTCTTGCAATTAATTCCCATGACCGTGGCAGGGTGCCACGGCCGTGTTCTCTTCTTCTGACCACGACCGTGCTGATGGCCACGGTCGTGTTGTCTTCAATGGCCACGATCGTGGCTAGGGGCCCACGATCGTGGGGCTCATTGGAATTTCCCTATTGCAACCTGTTGGATCTTGGCAATAAAGCCACGACCGTGGCATTGTGGACACTACCGTGGTGAGGCTTGACTTCTTGATTTCTCTTCTAACTTTGTCATTTTCGGATGTCTTTGCTTGGGGATGATTCTTGGCCACTGGAGGTAGGTTGAGGGAGACTTTGGGGCCTTCTTTGGGTCCCTCCTTGAGTAGGGGAACCTTATAACTCCCTCTCTCTCTCTCTCTCTTCCATCTAAGCATGGTCCAAGTACCTGAAAAATAGTGCAAAGAACATCCATAAGCATATTTGCAATGATAATCATATTGGGGAGAATAACATGTAATTCTAATGCATTTGAATGTGATAAAGGTAAAAAATGACACAAGATACAACCCTAGAATAGGGTTGGATCAGAGAGTGGTCTTTACTGGCCTACTTTGTTCAGGGACGCCTATGACTATGTGCGGCAATGCATTTCCTGCCAAAGGGCAGGTAACATTTCGAAAAGACAGGAGATGCCCCTCAATGTATTTCAAGAGGTCGAGGTGTTCGATCTGTGGGGTATTGATTTTATGGGACCCTTTGTGTCCTCAAATTATAACTTGTACATTCTATTAGCTATTGATTATGTGTCGAAGTGGGTAGAGGTAATACCCACTAGGACTAATGATGCCGCTGTAGTGTGCAGGTTTGTCAAAGAATACATTTTCTACAGGTTTGGTGTACCAAGAATGATCATTAGTGATGGAGGTACGCATTTCTGGAATCAGAAGTTCACGTCACTGTTGAGAAAGTATGGGGTAAAGCACAACATTGGTACCTCGTACCACCCTCAGACACAGGGGCAAGTGGAGGTCTCCAATCAGGAGATTAAGAAGATCTTAGAGCGCACTGTGGCTTCCACGAGAAAGAACTGGAGCATTCTGCTACCGGACGCTTTGTGGGCATACAGGACGGCTTTTTAGACACCTATAGGCACTACGCCTTTTAGGTTGGCTTACGGTCGGGCCTGCCATTTGCCGGTGGAATTGGAGCATAAAGCGCATTGGGCGCTGAGGAAGCTGAATTTGAACTATGATGAAGCGGGAAAGAAAAGGTTGCTTGAGTTGAACGAACTTGACAAGCTGAGGATGAATGCATATGAAAGCTCATAGATCTACAAGGAGCGAACAAAGTTGATTCATGATTGCCATATTCAGATGCACGTCTTCAAGAAAGGAGATAGTGTACTCTTGTTCAACTCCAGGTTGAAGATGCATCCCAGGAAATTGAAATCCTGATGGAGTGGACCGTTCACCATAGAGGAGGTCAGGCCACATGGCGCAATCATGGTGCATGATGGAGAAACTACATTCTTGGTTAATGGACAATGATTGAAATTGTATTTCGATGAAGATTACATAAGGAAAGTGAATGAGGTCAGACTCATTGCGCTTCCAGATGCATGAGGAGCTTAATGTCGTCTAGCCTAAGATGTTAAATAAGGGCGCTTGTTGGGAGGCAACCCAACCATCTGTAGCTTCGTTTAGTTTCTTTCACATTTGTACTTTGGTTTGATTTCATTTTGTTTTTAGTGTAAAAATGATACCTTGATTGTTTGCTCAATGTGCAGGACTGAGGCAGGGTTGATACCATCGACCCTTGTGTCGATGGTATCGAGATGGACACAAGTAGGCAGCTGCAAAAATTGCTCTGCGTCGATACTATCGACGGCCTCGTCGATGGTATCGACACACCAACAGGTTGATTGCAAAAATGAGGTCGATAGTATCGACACGGACGTTGATACTCGCGAGATCTCTGGAGATATTCAGACAAAAATTGTCTCAGTGAAGTCGATACCATCAACGGGCCTGTCGATGGTATCGAACAAGTTATAGGTAGAAAGTGGTGGCCGGGCCTCACGAGGGTGTTTGCCCTAAGTAGAGTCGATACTATCGAATTGCGTCAATGGTATCGACGCGACATGTCTCCGATCCATGAGAGGAAATCAACGGCGATTACTGCATCAAGAGAGTCGATCCGTGGGATGGATCGATACCATCGACACCCGTCGATGGTATTGACGCGTCATCGATCTGGGCCCCCACATCAGGCTATCGACAACCATCGATACTAGTGGAAGCCGGATTATGCTACAGGAGTCGATACCAACGACTCGCTTCGATGGTATCGATGGGCACACAGCAGCGCCGACCACAGTTATAAAAGGGATGGTTTGTCGTCATATGACATCACACCTCCAGAGATTTCCTCCTCCACTTGTGCCATACGTCTTGTTGAGCAATCAGAGCCCGGCTACGAGCATCCAAGGAGCGCTTTCTTCCTCGAGCCTTCATCAAGCAGAGATTGTCTTCTCCGACCTTCCCCGAGCTCCCTCTTCTACTCTTTCTTTCTCGACGATGGTGCGTACAGCCGATGCATCCTCTTCACCGGCGGATCCCATGGAGATCCTAGAGTTTGTTCCTCCACCTCCTACCTCTATTCCGTGTCCGCAGATTGTCCATACTTCCACAGAGGTCCGGAAGGTGTACGAGGAATTGATGAAGCGCAACATCGAGCCGACCCGCTACGTCGACCGGGATATGGTGCGTTACTTAGGGTTCAAGGCTAATCTTCAATATGTTCTCCAAGGTCAAGTGCACCAAACCGACATGATGCCTGATGAAGTCCAATACTACGCTGAGGGCCATCCATTTTTTGGCGAGTGGCCGACCTACAAGGAACTCGTGGTGAAGTTCATGGCATCACTTGACATCAACGTGCAGCCCAATGACCCGATCGCCACCGACAGAGAATGGAGGAAAGGGAGGGTGTCGTTCCAACTCTTCAACAACAACTACACCATCACCCTTGACCAGTTCAATTCTATTTATAACTGGGCTCATCCCAACCACCAACATCGGAAGCCAGATAACAGGACGGATTACGACGCCATCTTTGCCGAGTTGGTGACTGCGCTGCCCGGCAAATCTGTGAGCTACCATAATGCAGCGGTTGCGGATTTCGAACATCTGTTTGTATGGGTTCTTCACCGCATGCTCTGCACCACCTTGTTCGCACGTGGTGACCTATCTCTCAGCAAGTTTCAAGAGACAGATTTGTTCTTCCTGTATAAGTTGCTAAAGCGCGAGGAGTGTAATTGGGGCGCATTTTTCTTGACGCGCGTGGTGGCCGTGAAAAGGAGTACGCGGAAAGCTCCAATCCATTTTGGAGGGCTGATCACACCATTGGCCGTCTATCTTGGGCTGGATATTTCCCATCTTACTCCCCTCTCTACCAGGAGCAAGGTCAACCTCCAGCATCTGCACCGCTCCAACCTCATCCTACTTCGTGATGGTTTACCATATGCACACTGCCACGTTAATCACACTTATCAGGAGTGTGCGCTTCCCGTCCCCGTCTTCCACATTGAGGGTGCTCAGCATTTCCGATGGCCCATCATAGCCATTGATGACTCAGATGAAGACAGCGGCAACGATGACAACGACAATGACGGTGACGAGAATGAAGAGGAAGAGGAGGCCTTCACTCCTCTTCGGGCACGAGTGGCACCCAGGAAGTGTTCCCACATGCATCCAGGTGCATCTTCTTCTTCGCAGCCTCTGCCACCACAGCCCTCACAGCAAAGCGAGGATGTCTACTCCATGCAGGGGATGTATACAATGCTGCAAGAGATCCAACACACCCAGCTGCAACATACAACTTCATATGCCAGTATTCAGGATACGACGAACCGGCTGCTTGATAACCAGAGGGCTATTTTTGAAAATGAGCGCCTCCTCCTTGAAAACCAACAGCACATCCATGACATGTTGCATAGGATGGAGATGCAGCAACAACCCTTCTATGATCATTACTGGAGCCAGAATTACTTTGGGGGGTATCCACAACCTCTGCCCATGCCCCAGTACAATCCGAGCTTTCAGGGGCAGTACCAATCTTGGGACCCCATGACCCCGCAGTACCCGCCTCCTCTGGAAGAATGATCGGTATCACTGTTCCACCTTTTAAGGTTGTTTTTGACTATGAGGCCATAGTCGAATTCAAGCTTGGGGGGGAGTTGGAACAACTCTATCTTTTATTTTCCTAGTTTTAGTTTTTATTGTTTTGTTCTTGTTATTTATTTCTTGCAGTTTTTAGTTTGTTTGTAGGATCCACACTCTATCTAGTGTAATTGTGGATGTCTTAAGTCTTGTGTCATCTCGTTGCTTGTACATGGGAATTAGGGGCAAATTTTAAAAAATTTTAGTGTTTTGCGAGCTTGTGTTGTTCAAATTTGAGCACATAACTTAAGGAAATGATTGGGTTTGTCAACTCTAAAATAGGAAATCACAACTGTGCATTCCTATGATTCATGAAAAGTGGACGGAATTGGTTGTTTGAGCCTAAACTGACCAAATGATAATGAGACTTTAATTTGAAGTAAGAGAGAGAAACCTCTTAATTACTACAGAGGTCAGTAAGGAGGGACACATAATAATTTACAAAGGTTCAGTCAATTAGTCTTGTGATCTATCCACCCCATTGTTTTCATACTCCACCTTAAGAGCTGGAAGTACATTATGGTTTTAATCTCTTTGATTGCATCTCATGTAGATAGGACTTGCATTGTAACTATTTTCACATATTTTGCATAAAAAATAGATTGGTTATACATGCACATTATCCTTAGGTGCATGTCATTTAGATGCATGACTATCATGTTGTAGCTGCATTCACATTTTTGTGCATAAAGTACATCATGCGTCTTATATCTTCTGAACATTAAGGGTGATTAACTTGTTCCATACCTTATGAATGCTTCAAATATTTAAGCTGTGTAGAAATAAGTGAGCCCGACATATAATTCATTGTCAGCTATGAAATAAGGGTTTAAAAAAATAATAAGAAAAAAAAGAAAAAAAAAGAAAAAGTATTGAGAAGCAAGTAGAATGAGAGGGAGAAAGGAACATAGTCTCACCTGCATTTTAAGATGAGTAAGTACATGATGTAGCTCTTTTAGATATTCCATCTCACTTTGAGACGGAATGATAGTGCATGCATCATTCCACCCAAATGTAGGCATTAGGGCATTTTCACTTGCATATGCATCATTTAAGTCATTATTGCTTTATGCATGTTGAAACCGTATAATGCTTCCATTTCTTCCACTAGCCACCCATTCCATCCACCCGTTGCTCGAATTGGTAGGCCACCGTGATTTTCTCCTCACTCGTGAATATCAGGAGAGCTGCTTCCATGTAGATGGTAGTTAGGGCGAGCAACGCAGAATAAGAGATCACAAGATGCACCGAGTCTGAACTGGTGAATTTTATTATGTTAACTGCCTTATATGATAATGTTCATCAATCTTGAGGTAGATATCTTTTATGGATGATCATTGTCGCCTTTAGGGTAATTATCATTCCGTGGTTAGTGAGGGCCGGTATGTGAATGTCTGGAGGGGATCATATGGTGATGTTTGTTGTGATAATCTGTTCTTTAGTTGACCCTCGCAATGCTATTCTAAATTTTAGTTGCTCGAGGGCGAGCAATGTTCAAGATTAGGGGAGTTTGATGCGATGATTTTGAGTCACATTTATAGACTTGTTTTGCTTGTGTTTTATGCTTTTATTGGTCATTTTGGTGGTTAATATTGCATAATTCATTTACTTTGGTCTATGATCCTTCTCAGTGTCAAATCTCCCTTATTTTAGTATTTTGAGCATAAATGATTACAATAATATGTTTTATCTCGGCTTATGTGGTTTTGTGTTGCAATTTCAGGAAAAATGCATATCTGCAGCTGTCGATACCATCGACACAGCCACAGGCAGCTAGCCGCAAGGAGCATCACAGAGTCGATACCATCGACAGGGAAGTCGATGGTAGCGACTTGCCATCAGATTGTTGGCAAGAAGACAGTCGATACTATCAACCCAAAAGTCGATACTATCGATACGTGGAGTTTTAGCGATGGAAAAGGATAAAACTGATGCCTAAGGGTGTCGATACCATCGACCCTCGTCGATGGTATCGAGTCAGCATCAGGCGCAACAACGAAAAGAAAAGAAGACTTGCCGATATCACGCAGGGTCAATACCATCGACTCGCGTCGATGGTATCGACACCGTGAGATACAAGTTTGTTTCAGATCGATCTAAATCCGATGGTTGTGATATTTTTGCAACCTAACTCGGTGATTATACCTAATGACGGTGGCCAAGAGCATGGTATCACGTCATTAGCCGTTGCACACATCCCAAGAAGGTGTGGAGAGAAGAACGGAGCCCAGAAGCACACCCCAGCCGTTTCGGAAGCCGAAGAAGACGTTTTCCACCGCCGAAAGGCTGTAGATCGCGCATTCCACGCCGAGGAATGCTTGGATCTTCTCTGTTCAGGGGTTTCATTACTTATTCACATTTTCCTTCATGTTTCCCTTTTCTCTACCATGTTTTGCTTTGAGATGAACATGCGGAGCTAATCCCCTTTGTCTTTAGGACCGGGAGTAGCCTGGGGAAGCATGGTATGACATTTCTTATCATAGTAATTCATCATTTATCTCTTAAATCTGTGGTATGATTTCGTTTTCTCAATTATATTGTTATGCTTGATCACCATAATGATAATATAATGCCTTTAATTACTTTGAAAGAAGAATTAATGGTTGAAAAGAGACGAAATTCACATTAATTAACAAATCCCTTGAACAAGGTGATGTAAGATTAATGGTGGAAACCCAGAGGTCGATTCTAATGCACCTAGTTTAGGGTATAGGTTACTACGACGATGGAACCGACCTAGACATAGGTAGTGAATTGTACCACGACAGTGGGCAATTCTGATTACAGGCCACTACCCGGATTGAGAGATGAACTTGTTTAACTATATAAAATTCATGCAATGAAAACCCGCGGTGAAACCGCAAGCCTAAAGATCTTCACCTGAATTGATTAAACTAAACACTTAATCGATTGCTTTGTTTTATTTTATTTTCTTTTATTTTTACAACAACTTTCAACCTCTTTTAATCGGTTTAGCTGATCGCAAATAGTTAGTAGTAGTCTACCGATAGTTCAGTGTCCTTGAGTTCAACTCGGGCCTCACAAGGGCCTATACTACATTGACGCGTACACTTGCATTCTACGCACAAAAAAAGCGTGTCACCATACATGCATCAACCAACTAATTACTTGTTCCCTTAATCACTTTAGGTATCTTTAGGGTTTAGGTTAATCAACTACTAAACCATCTTGACCATTAAGTCATCAAACATCATTGACCTTAAAAGACTCCAAACGGTTTTGCACTTTCAACCTCCAAACGGTTTTGAAACCGCTTGGAGTTGTTGACCGTTTGGTCCCTTTGACGTTCAAGACCGCATGGCCAAGTACACCATCAAGACCGTTTGCCCTAGGCGAGGTGAAGACCGTTTGGTCCCGTTGACCATTTGGGACAACTTTGACTTTGAAACCGCATGAGCAAATCGATCTTGAAACCACATGACCACCAAACAGTCTTGGGATCATTTGGTCCCAAACGGTCTTGAGACCGTTTGGCCCCAAACGGTCTTGAGACCGTTTGGTCCAAACCACCTCAAAACCGCATGGACCAAAAAGTGCCTCAACCTATCCAATCGAGTTAGGGTTTCTAAGGTTGAACCCCTCAATCGATCATGCAAAGGTTAGACACTCATCAATTGAGTCAATTAGGTCAATCCTTACTGATTTGACCCTCAATTGAACCTCAATTGGTCACCAATTAGGGTTTGGATTGATTGGATTAGGGTTTGGAATCGATCACCCTTCAACATGCATCAACATGAGCCTAATTGATGTTGAACCCATTGAACCATCACTCAATTGGGTTATGACCTGACCCCAAACAGTCTTGGGATCGTTTGGACATCCTCCAAACGGTCTTGAGACCGTTTGCCCATAATTATATAAAAAACTAAGTCATTCACTTAAGGGTTGAACCCTAATTTAGGTCACAAAATCAGCATTTAATTTTTCAGCAACTTGATGTGATTGGACCCTCAATTGATCAACCCCTCTTAACCCTAGACCTCCAAACGGTATTGGGTGATCAACAAACGGTATTGAAACCGTTTGGGTGATCCCCAACTGGTTTTGAAACCGTTTGGGCCACTCAACCCAAACTTCAACATGATTGCACCATTGAAATCAGCAATAAACCCGATTAGGGTTTAGGTGACTAAAGTGCCTTCAACTGGTGATTTACTTGGTATTAGTTGATGATTGTTGGTAGGTGATTAGTCCATAATGTCTAAAGAATATCTCCAAATGGTCAATGCTTGGTCAACTCATCCAAACGGTCTTGAGACCGTTTGCTCCAAATATTCTTGTGAAATCATTTGCCCTTCAAACGGTTTTGAAACCGTCTGCTTCCAAACGGTTTTGCAAACCGTTTGGGCAAGAGGTGGAGGACCGTTTACTAAAGTAAGATCAGGGTGAACTTTGGAATTAATGCCACCTTCTTCTACCTCAAGAACATGGACTATTTTTCACGGTTTTGGTAGCAAGAACACATAGAAGTGCTTAAGGAAGGAGATTAAGCAACGTTTTCATAGAAGAAGATGCATAAACAAAGCTTTAAGGTTTAGAGTTATAAAACCCACCTTAGAATCTGATCTAGAGCTCCAAGATTCGTAGATTTAATGGTGTCTTGAGCTCCACAGGTCATCCAAGGTCCGTTCCTCAAGATTTGGATGAAGAAGATGGCTAGAAAGAAGATTTGTGTAAGAAAGACTAACAAACCAACCTTGTAACAAGATTTCCTCCATGAATTTGAGCTAGATGGCAATCAAGACTTACCCAATTCAGTTTGGTCGTCCTCTTCTGCTCTTGATCTCCCTCTTAGTCAGCCAAAGCAAAGAGATAAGTGAAGGGATGAAGGGAAACGATCCCTTGCCTTGTAAAAGAGATGTGCTTATATATTTTGGGTATATTTTCAAGATAAGGACAATTATTTCTTATATTTCTCAAATAGGTCCTTCTCCCCTCATTGGCCACGTCTATACCTTCTTAACTCAAGCAAAACTCTTCCTTATCCAAGGTTTAGAGGAAAAGAAGCCAAACATCTTTCTAAGTTGTATACATAAAAGGGTCATTTTGCATACATCTTGATTATTTAATTACAAAGGTTATCCTTCTTATTTGATCATTATGATGAGGCACCCTCCTCATTATCTTTGCTCTAGTTGATGCCAAGAGTCATGAAAGATACTCTAGAGGGTTTATTTTACATGTTGCACCCTATGTTTTGGGTAAATTGCACTTTACACCAAAACTAGGGTTTAAAGGACAAGGATTGCTCTACAAGCTATATCTTGGTGCCCAAGCTTGGAGAATCCATATCACTACATCATATTCATTCTTATGATGTCTCATAATCAGAGGAACATCTTAACATGTGAAATTTTCAAGTTAACCCCTCTAATTGGGTAATTTGCACGTAAGTCCATATTTAACAAAACAATATTACATCATTGTTCAAAAAGGACACAAATGGATATATATGTTCCTCAGAAGCTTTAATTACATATCAAAAGATAACCACAAGTGTCTAATCACATAATTAAGCAAAAAACCTAGGGTTAGTTCATAACCCAGGTCAGGGATGTTACACCCACCTTGGAGAATGTGGGTAAGATCACCCGACTTCCTCTACATGATTGATGGCTGGTGTATTGAAGAAATCAAGCTGGACTGTCGAGTTGGGGAGTCTTATGGTGGTTAAGAAATCCCAAGTTGTTATATGGTTGATTGGTGACAGTCACTTCATTCATATGGCATCCATGTGGGAGTCGTTTAAGAGTTAGGCACGTCGTGGTGTGACTTCTTCTGATATGCCTTGCCTGCAGGCGTATACTCTATGATCCATGCAAAGTTGTTTTGTCAGAGATATCATTGGGCGAGTGACACCTACTACTTTTAGAGTTGTGGATGCTCTTTGGAGAAAGGAAACTATTGTCCCTTTGATACTGGATGAATTGAATGAGTGCTTGGATGAAGCACGTCTGAATGAAAAGATAAAGGGACATTTCCAAGGTTTACGAATATTTTTGGGTATGCCCATTGGCCCTTCCAGAGTAAGTCTTCAAATCCTCATTATAGCATGGCAAAGGAGCATCTGTTGAAACACATTTAGGTTGGGGAGCCTCTTCAGCTACGTGGAGATTTGGTTCGATTATCTGAAGGTTGTAGATGTTCATTGGGGATGCATGAAGTTTTGTCTTGATAGGTCACCCTGTGGCATGGCCATACTTGATTTTTAGTGATTGGTCATGGCCAGATCTGGAGGATTGTGTTGTGTACTTCCCTATGTCAGTGTTGCAGTAGTTCAATCGTTAGAAGTGTATGTATCAAGTTGAAGTTCTTCCCCATTCTTCAAGAAGTTGATGCTAGATTCTCAAAAGGTTCATGAGAAGTTGGCAGATATGTGGTTGAACCGAAAGAAGTTGACACGAGATTTCTTCTGTGCAGGTCGGGACCGCTGTCCCAATTATCTAGAGTGACTTGCATTGACACCTTCACTTGTAGTGACTTTTGTTTCTTCTGAAGAACCACAATGACGTCTTTTTAGTTTTTGTTTGTTTGTTTGTTGGCATAAGAATCCAGAGTTTTGTAACAATTTTATTTCTAGAACAAAGAGAATTGATTCATGAAATGCATCATCGACTGGGGCACTCCCTCCATGATATCTACACAAGTGTATGGGACTTGGGTCCTTGAGGTGCATATAGCTCTGAGCTCCTTTCTAATAAACCATCCGATTGGGGACAACCTAGAGCCCCTGTCTGTGAGTTTTAGTACTCCAGAGATAGTTGTAGATTATCGTGTATCGGGATCACCTCCACCTTGCTCACCTCTAGTCTTGTTTTGATGATGGATGTTTCCTCCCTATAAATATTTATGACCCATTCTATTCTACGGGGAAGGGCCTTCTTGTAGGGGGGATATGGAAGGTTGGAACCCCGATCATTTTATGATACCTCTAATCTATTTTTATAATTGATGTTTCCTACCTATGAACATTCATGACCCGTTTTGTTCTGAGTGAAAGGGCCTTCTTGTAGGGGGGAGATGGAAGAAGCTTTACTAAACATGGGTGTCACATTAAAAACTAAGACCATGTCATGTAACGGGCCTGTTAGTGGCTATTTCATACCTAGTTGGGCCAAGGCGCTAGATTTTGGAGGCACTCGGGTAGGATTTACACCTGACATGTGTTAGAGTAGCGATTGATCACGAGCATGTGTCTGCATGCTAAAAGGTTTTTTTAATCATCTTTTTTTATAAGGTGCCCATTAGATATGGGTCTTTTTGTTAAAGCTTTTGTTTTGACATTAATGCTCAAGGGCTTAGTATGAGAGATAAAGGTTCCTTAGAGAATGAATGGGGTTTTCCTAGCAAGGGTTTCCCACCTCATGACTCTCAAGATAGTTTGTATAAATCTTGGTCCCACTTTTTTACATAACAAGGCGAAGATAGCTATAAAGAGTTTCAACCTCTGTCTCCTCCCAACGGTCCTTCCCTTTTAGGTTGGCCCTAACTGATGAAAAGTTTATGACATCTCCAGGTGTGCATATGTCAGGATGTTGATGTGAGGATCAAATATGACTTGCCTCTAGACTCATAGCCTTTGTTGTCCTTTTGTCTGATCATGGGGCTTCACCTAGCCGAAACCATAGTCATGAACATTTTTAAGTGCATTTTGTTAAGATGGGCCTATTTTAAGGAGTTGTTTTTTAGGTTGGTGAACCATTGGAGCCTTAGGATAACGACCATGCTCCTTCCATCCTAGGCCCCATGTTCTACTTTAACCTTTCCACTTCAGGGTGTCGGGGGGTACACTATCCGGTGTTCAAGTAGATTTTAGGTGCTTTTAAGAATAATGGGAGCTTTTATCTCCATTACGTGGATTACTTTTCTTGTCATTGTAGTATGATCAGTAGTAGTACAGTTTGATGAGGCTAACATTCATGTGATGAATATGAATATCTCCATCCATGTCCTTTAGGTGCAGATCGCCCCAATCCTAGATGTCATGGACGATATAGGGTACTTCCCATTTAGGGTTGAACTTATCCTTGGAATCAACATTTTGGATGACTCGCAATACCATGTCGTCCTTCTAAAAGTTATGTGTTAGATCCTTCTTATTGAATGCTCAAACCATTCTTACTTGATAACATTGTGCATGGTGCAAGGCTTTCACACATCATTTTTCAATATTGTTGAGGTAGTAGACTCCATGTTGAATCCATTCAGTCTTTGTAATATCTGCTTCGTGCTACATTTGGAGCAAAGGGATATGTATTCCAACTGGTAAGGTTGCTTCCATCCCGTATACTAAGGAGTAGGACATAGCCCCTGTGGAAGTTTTGATGGACTTTCGATAGGCCCACAAAGGCATCATAAGATGTTCATGTCAGTTGGCATGGAAAATGATAGTTTTTTTAAGAATTTTGACTAGAATTTTGTTAGCAACTTCTACAACTCCATTCATTTGTGGTTGATAAGGTGACCTTCAATGATGTTTGATCCCAAAGATCTTAGGTACTCCTTGACAGTATCGTCGATGAAGTTTTTCCCATTATATGAAACAATCTCATGTAGCATCCCATACTGGCATATTATGTTGTTCTTGAAGAACTTGATGACTTGTTGGTGTGATGTGTTGGTGATGGACATGACTTCTACCCACTTAGTGAAGTAATCAATAATGACTAAGATGTTCCATTTGATGCTTTAGGGTTGATCATATTGATTCCCCAATTTGAGAATGGTTAGGGCATGGTTACATTGTAAAGTTGATTTGTAGGGAACTGGATGTAGTTCCCATGGAATTGACGTGCTCAACATTTGCAGACAAATTGGAAACAGTCCTTTCCATGGTGTTCCAATAGTACCATAAGAGTTGCAGTTTCTTGGATAGCATGACTCCATTCATGTGTGTGTTGTACGACCCTACATGTACCTCCTTCATTAGAGCTTTAGATTCTGTCTTGTCGATACATTAAAGAAGAGTCTAATTGTAAGATATGTGGTATAGTTGTTCTTCCCCTAGAACATATTGTGTAACTCATCGCTTGAGTGCCATTTTTTTTTTCTCTCAGTGAGTTTCTCAGGAACAAATTGGTTTGATAGATACATATTGATATCGTGAAACCAAACCCCTTTTTCATTGTCAGGTGCATTATCGATGACCATGTAGTAAGCTCATTGAGTAATCACCTTAGCTTCAATAGATGAGGTCTGGCTTTCCTATGTGTCAATAAATTAGGCGAGGGTTGCTAGAGCGTCAATAAAGGCATTGTTCTATGTTCTAATGAAGTGGAAGGAGACATGCTTGAAGCCTCTAGCCAAAGTACACATATGCTACTAGTAAGGTACCAAATTTTGATGGCATGTTCCCAAATTATTCTAGACTTAAGAGATGAGGAGGAGGGAGTCATCATAGACATGTAATCATTGTGCCCCTTGTTTTATGGTGAGCTGGATTCCCAAAATGCAGGCTTTAATTTGTCTATATTATTAGTGGCATCAAATTACTACTTATAGTTGTTCTTCATGGGAGATCTAAAGGACTATGCCTATTCTAGCTCCTTTTTGGTTTGTGGCTCTGACTGAGAAGATCATCAACGTGTCACTATCTGTAGGGATCCCCACATCTGGTGGGTTGATCATCCCTATATCTTTATCTGGGAACTCATATCCATGAATAACTTCTTCCAATAGCGAGGAATCTGCCAGCTGATCTGTGTGAGCTTGTGCTTTGACTGCCTTCATTGGGAGGTAAGTAATGTCAAATTTTGATAATATTACTTTCCATTTAGTGTGTCGTGCAATCAAAGTTGGGCGATTGCATAAATAGCATAGTGGATCATGCTCGACAATCAATTATAGAGGATAGACCATTAGATAGTGGCACAACTTCCTCATCGTGTGGATCACAACTAGGTAATATTTTATTATTATAGTGTACCGAGCCTCTATGTAATTGAATTTCATGTACATGTAGTAGATAGAATGCTCACCATTAGTCGTTACGTGACTTAAGACTCTGCCCATCGATGTTTCATAGACTAATAGGCACAAAATCAGGGGAAGACAAGGTACGCTCGACCTCAATACCAGAGGATTGGTGAGGTAATCTGTAAGCTTCTAGAGCATGGTCTTGCATTGTTCGTTCCATCTAGAGTAAGAGTTATTCTTTAATAATTTTAAGACTGGCTCACATATAGGCGTGAGTTAGGCGATGAAACGACTGATATATTGGAGATGCCTGAGTAGGCCCCATATCTCCTTTTTTTTGGGGTGGGGGAGGCATTTTCCTGATGGATCAAGATTTCTTGATATCTACTTTGATCCCTCTCTGACTGATGGTGTATCCCAGTAGGTTACCATATGTAACCCCAAAGGTGCATTTTACGGGATTCAGGAATAGGGAGAACCATCGTAATCATTAAAACAACTTCTCAAGGTTGGTATCATGGTCCTCAAGATTTTTAGGTTCAGTGATCATGTCTCCACATATACCTCTACCTCTTTATGCGTCATGCCATGAAAGAGGGAAACCATTGCCCTCTAATATGTAGCTCTGGTGCATTTGAGACTGAAAGGCATGACTCCGTGGCAAAATACTCCCCATTCTATGATGAAGGCAATCTTCTCTTTGTCTTCAATTTCCATCTTGTTTTGATTGTAGCCGGAGAACCAGTCCATGAAGGTGAGTAGTGCATGCACGACTTGTGGTATCAACGAGTACATCTACATGCAAAAGTGGAAAGTCATCTTTTGGAGATGCTTTGTTGAGTTCGTGATAGTCCACAGACAAACATACTTTGTTGTCTTTCTTTAGATTTAGTACAACATTGGCGAGCCATGTAGGATGATGGATCGAATCTAAGAAACCATCACTGTGTTGTTTTTGAAATTCCTCCATGATATTAACGCTCCACTCTGGTCATAGTCATATAGCCTTTTGTTTGGTGGGGAGAACACCAAGGATGATAGGCAGTCAATGGACAATAATTGTCTCATCCAATCCAGACATGTCTGCGTAGCTCCAAGAAAACACATCGATATAATGGCATATATAGAAACTCTATCAATTGATATTTTATTTTTTAAGGTAGTCACACCCCAACTTTGACTTTGTGTTACTCAGGGCCTGAGTTGAGGTTGATTGTCTCTATTTTGTCTTTGTATGAAAAGGTTGATGTTCCTTCGTCATATACTCCAGGATAGGAACATCTTCAAACTTGGAATCTTCATTGTTGTAGATCTGTGCCATCTATGTGAAGTAGCTGGAAGACTCTTGGAGAGCCTGCTCATCTTCAAAATCTTTTGTATTTTCTAAATTTTGTAATTTTTTGGGATTTTGTGTATTAAAAAAAATATTTTGCATGGATGTCACAGAGTGTGAGGAAACAACTACTCTAGGTTCTCTACCACATCACAATGTCATTCCTCTGACATGTTTTTTGGGGGCGTGATGGAGGGACTTAGCCCTTAGGACATTGTGGTCTTCCATACACCAATTTTGGAACTACTCTCCCTTAGGATAGGATGAATGAGAGTTTATGGGTCTTCCACAGATTGAGAATCAAGGATAGCATTGACACCCATCCTTCGATCATGTTGTAGGAATCGTCGTCATCTCCCCATGTGGTGCCATAGTCTTCTTTTGCAACCTCAGTGTCTATAGTCCTGTTGTCATTTGTGATGGGCTAGTCGGGGCAAACCCAAAGAAGATTGTAGTCACCTGCTTTGAGTGGTGCTTCCACCCCTTTTGGTGTTGGGTTGAAAATATTTATCAGGCCAAACATGGTCAAATTGACAACATGTGATGCTTTTACCAATTTCTGAATGCTCATGGCATGAGCTACTGATAATGGGAGTATACATTATGGTGATTGCATCCTCATTATGTTGATTGCATCCTCATTTGGAGGGATGACTTTTCTCTCAGACAGTTGATTGTTCTGGGCGGTCAGACACCCGATCTCCATCTATGATGTGAGAGATCTCCCTGAATCTAGAAGCGATCTCAAGATAATCCTCACAGTCATCTTCACTGACCTCTTGTATGAAATAAGGAAATGTCAAGAGAAAATTGCATTAGTTATATATGAATTGTCTTCCATGAAGGCCGCAATACAAGGAAAGTGTTACAACCCCACCGCCCGGTAACCCCCAATTAAGGGAGACCGAGAGGTCGAAGCCGCACCCATAACTTCCGGATCAAAGGTTCGACAATTAACCAAGAATAATTATTAAATTTTAACAGACTATACTGAAAAGCTATAAGAAAATAAACTTTTGCATACCTTTCAAAAATTTGGATCTCTAAACTTCTATCCACATATGCAGTACCATTCTAACTAATCCTCCTTGTATTTCAGTTTGTGAATTCACAATATGATGATTTACTGTTTGTCCTTTTGGCTTGTACCTAAAACGCCGACAAACAAAACGTCGGTCAGCCGAAGCTGGTATGTGGGGGAAACAATAAACGTGCAACTATGATAACAACATAATCATTCAAGTAATCATTTAACAATTAAGATTACGTTTTAAATATAACTCCGCGATCCAAGAGTACCCTATCCTCTATGTTGTCCCCATTAAACCCCTCATGATCCACCTATAAGTGAACCAATTTCTAGGGTTGAGTCACATGACACTACTCGTAAGTAGACCACTCCTTAACTCATGGCAGGCTAATGAGTCTCATGGCACTACATGTAGGTAGCCCAGTTTCTAACTCTCGGTAACCTAGACCTTGCTCTAGGATTACCCCTTTTTCTTAGCCTTTTCAAAGCAATAGAGGTGGACCCGGATCTAGTCAGTTATATATGCACATTTATAGTGATAATCATAGTCACTTTATAGTTGCATGAAATAAATAAACATCCAACAGTTATTTTCAAGCAACCGATTAAAACTTTGGGAATCACCGTAAAACTAGAACGATTATTCATAAGCGTAACCACATACCTTATTCCTTATAGAAACCATGCAAAACATCATAGACTTTATGAGTGCATCCAAACATCCAAGCAACCAAACATATAATCAACAATATTTGAAACATATATACTACATATGTGTCACCATGTATTCACATTACATTACTCAGATCTAGATGTGCTCCTAAACTAGGGTTTAGGGTTATTTCTTATTTGGACTAAGGATTAGGGCTACAAACCCTAATTCCATCATATTACGATTTGTAAGATTACAAATTCAGTTATGCATATTAGGTGAAACCCTAATTATCAATTTAAGCACATAAGATTACCCGTGGCACCTAAATCACATTACTAACATTAATATTATAACAAAATGTTCACGTTGGTTTCAAAACCCTAAATCTATATGTATGAGATTATTGATCATCATTATCAACAATTCCTTCATTTTTCATGTCTAGATCAGGTATTAGCTTAATCATGAACGAACATATTCAATTAAGCATCAGATTAAGGAAAATTCAGGTTTTCCTTTACATTAAACACATATAAACACATATTGCACATACTTTAACATGAAGCATAGTCAGGTTCTAATAATATTTTATTTCAATTCCTCTCATTTTTCTGAGCAAGATTCATATATTACTTGTCTACATCCAATCATCCTAGCATTTTCTATAATTCTCGCAAGTTATATCATTAATCAGCCAATAGGGAAATGCCAAGTCAGCAATTATTACCTTTTATTAGTTGACCGAGAGAAAGAACGAAAGGACTGATGTGCCGTTGCATCGCAATTCCTCTCGAGGGGCATATCTGTCATTTGACTGTAAACTTCCCTTACCCCGCGTATGGCCTCTTGCTGCCCTACGTGGCTGGGCGATCCCGCCTCCGTCGACGTTGTGGGCAAGGCCATCTTCGGCGCCCTCACCTCCTTCTCAAACTACAGGTGTCGGCTGCTAGGTCCCTTCCCACATCGTTGCCGTTCCAAAGCTCTCGTCTGCCTCCCTGCGGGATGCTCTCCTCAGATTGCCGCAAGCGCTGCAGCCAGTGCTTCCGGCTGGTGGCGTCATCCTGCAGAGCACACCAAGACTCCTCTCGTCCTCCTGCTCCGACGGGGTTCGGATACACCCCGATCGCCCTTCCTTCCCTTTCATCCCAGGTGCCCAACACCAACTTTCAAGGTCCAAACACCATCTGCCGCACAGCTGTGCTTCTGTGCGCACATGCCGCGTCGAAGATACCACATCCGTCGTCCCCTCGCCATCTCCCAGGCATCATCCCGAGAAGCTGGCATCGCCCTCCTCATCCTCATCACATGCCACCTCCTCACAACCACCACCCCAACACGTATGAGATTGGGAGCACCACTACAGACGCAGATGCAGACGATGCATCACTTGCTGACTCCACTCTAGTTCATCATGAACTGAAGATGGGAGGAAGACGTTGTCGTGGGCGGCGTTCCAAGTGACTTTAGGGTATTCGGATTTGCGGAAGAGATGGCTGAGGACGATCGTAGGTCCATGAGAAGCCTCGCCGTTCTGGTGTTTCCCTAGGGATCAATGACGGATAGGCAACAGATGAGGGTGGCCTGCCTGGGATCATTGTGATGACCCTAGGATCTTTATATATATATACTAGAAGGAAGTTTAGGGTTAGGAAGAGGACGGCAAAGAGGAAAAGATGGTTATGGCTGAAAGCTTTGGTTTCCTTCTTCCTGCATCCTGTAGACACACAAATATATATATATATATATATATATATATATATATATATATATATATATATATATATATATATATGTTTTCTCGTGTGTTCCCTCTCTCATTTCTCCTAGAGGTATTTTAAAATACGTTCTTCCTTTCTCAAAGATATTCCCTCAAAATCAATTTGGAAGGATTATATTTGTCCTCCAAGAAAAACTTAGTTTTTATTTTGTTAACCATAAGTCACAAAAGGAAACTCCTTCTTTCTTATTAAAAAGATTGGTTTTGGAAACAAAAGTCCATAAAAGGAAACACATATTCACATGATGTACATTAAATGATTTGATCCTTAAACCATTAGGAAGGATTTCATCACTCAAAATCTAGATTAATCTTTTCTCTTTTTGTTCTTCATTAATTCCAAGTATATAAAAGATAAACTGAAACATTCATGTTTGATGTCGCAAACATGGTGTTGCCAAACATTCTTTTTCTAAGAATGACTAGATAATTATCCTTTTAAGTATCTTATATCGAAAGTCATTATTGGGTATTTATGCATGAATTCCTTTTATCTTTTTATCTTTTTCCATTATTTGGACTTTTCCTCTTTTCTTCTCTTTTATATCCATTAATGGATTAATTTAATAATAGGAATCACGAAATTCCTATCCAAAGGGATATTTGAAAAGAAATCCATCCTTTGAAGCAAAGCATACAACTTTTTTTAGTTAAGTCCAAATTTATAAAATGAATACATTTCAATTATGAAAACATATGCAAAATAGAGGTTGTAGCATCCTTCCCCTCTTATAAGAATTTTGTCCTCAAAATTCCAACAAGTAAACAAACAATTCAGGATAAGACTTTTCCATGTCCATCACTGGCCCCTATGTGGCTTTACCTTATCCATGGCGCTTCCAAAGAACCTTTATCAACACATATTCTTTTCTCTGAGTTCTTTCATCTTGGCGTCTATAAACTGCACAGGTGACTCAGGCCATTTCAGCCTCCCTTGGGGCTCACTAGGTTCATTGCTCAGCACATGGTCGGGGTACCTCACATAGTGCTCTAAATTAGACACATGGAACTCATCACACATTACTTTATCTTGAGGGGTAAGATCAACTTAACCTTCTCCACCAAACCATGTCAAAAGAATCCATGCATCGGGGACTCATCTCTCTTAGCTATAACTTAGAGGGGTTGGATTTTCATGTCACATATTCTCCCATAGTGAATTGCATGTCAGTCTACTTTGCATCTGCTCATGACTCTTGTCGTCTCTAGGCTCCTTTCATCCATTGCACGATCAAAGCGACTTCATCTGCACACACTATGGCCCTTTTCTAACCATCACGTGGTCCTTTGACCAACATCACCTTACTGAAGTGGTGACCGACACAACCCCTCTTACAAAGCTTCTTTAAATCTTGATACTGGCTATGGTGGTCATCATCACATCTTTCATAGGACAAAAATTGTCTCTAGCTATCACCCAGATCGAGCACATATTCTCTCATCAGACCCTTTAGTCTGGATCATACTAACCATAGTTAGGGGTGATAAACTATACTAACATCGAGTTCTTCATGTACCTACTTCCACTTTATGGAAGTGAACTTCCAGGTCAAACTCAAGAACCTTTGAACTCACATCATGGTGTAGTTGAACTGTCTCTCCCATTTGTAGTTCAACCCGATCTGTCCCTTGACAGTACTCTTTCTTTCTCATGTCATCTAGGTAAGGCGATCTACCATAACCCATATTACATCTCGACCTTCCTTGATCCAAGGGAGACTTACAACATCCATAGTGATGAACTCCCTTTCTCTTTTGGGGACTCTTTATCCTTTATATCTATGCACTGGGTTACCGGTGTTTGTCCTTCACCCTTGGCTTGCATGGCCATATACCACATGCAACTTCATCTTAAGCATCCAAAGTTCTATTGTCATTTACTATCTTGGTAGTACCATGGTGTATGGTGATCTTCAATCATGATTTCCTTGTATGTCATGATTCCTAAAGATCGATTCCTCAAAAACCTTAAACTGCTCGAGTCGGGGTTTAATCACCTTCCTTTCCAAAGAAGTGTAGTTGAGGCTCTACAACCATCCTTTCATTGCATCAAGGCCAAGGTTGTCTAACTAAGCAACCATCAACTTGTTCAACATTTCTTGTTACATCTGAGTATTAGACAAACATTTCTCCTTTCCAAACTTAGGGTTAGCCTAACGACCTCTTTTAGCTTCTAGCTAGACTAGTCAGATATATCTCGACCAGAGCATCCATTACCACTTCACATCCTTTAAGTATTAAGTAACATTGAAGACGTACACTTCCATGTATTCCACTTATTATCTCATCTCAGCTCTACGTCTTATCTTCATTAAGAACACTCTCTGATTTCATCATCATGGTAATCAAAATCAACCTGGTATAACTTGTAAGTTCCACATAGCTCATGATAAAACATTCTCAATAGATGACTACCTCATTCCTTTTAGTGTTTGCAAACCATCCATGCATCATTCACTTAACCGTGGTATGTTATCACCTCTGTCCTCATACCTCATAGAAACATTCCAACTGACATCATCTTTCGTCCTTGGTGTATGGCATGCGTAATGTCCTATCTCTCACTCCTATAATAAGAGGAAATAAGCATTTAGCTGCAGTCCAAATACAAAGTTCTTCCTATTCCAAAAGTAGAGATGGTACATCCCACTTTGCCAGTAAACCTTTAAATCCAAGTTGAAACGTGTCGTTTATGGCTCTATATTACAAACATCTTGCTATAAAGTTACCTCCATGGAAAACTAGTTTTGAATCTACTTGGGTCACCATGCCATCTTTGGTCATCTCCTGTATGTCTATAGGGTGCTGACACTTTTGGGGTCATCCCTCTTCCCTTATGCATCCAGAGAGTGCCCTACTCATCTGCCCTTTGGGTCCCATGAGTTCATGAAGGTGATTAATCTCCTAACCCATGGCCCTCAGACAATGATAGTTGTTACCTCCCGACCCTATGGTCATGTGCAACTAGGGAATTAGGCAACTCCTACTTCCATCGGTCTTATCCATACTTGACCCTAGGATAGACTTAGGATTCTCTTATAGTACATGTTCAACTTAGAACCTTACCTAAGCCTTCATCATCTCTCTCTCTGCATTCATGGGCTGACTTTCATCCTTTCGTAGGAATCATGGCATCCTGCCCCAAACTTTTGAATCATGCTGTCCTTAGCCCGAAACTAAAGCTTAGGGATGATAGGGTAGAAGTCAGGGTTGTGGTGGTGTGGGGTCCTGCGATGGGCTAGACTGTGGAGGAGGCTGATGGTAGTAGTGGCCCCAGTAGTCCGCCTGTGGAGGCAGGTATGTCTCCTGGTAGCTCGAAATTGACCCCCAGAAATCCTCCCCCCATTGGGGGTTTCTTTGTGTCTGCGCATGCTGGTACTGATACATTTGGTTGATTTGGTGATGCATCTGCTGCTGATCCAACCACATGTCCTGTTGCATTTTCTGAATCCCTTCCAACTGTGCATGGATGGATGCCATATCATATGCATTTTTCGGAGGTGGCTGCGCCTCAAACTCTTCCATTCTCAGTCTTGTGCGGCGTGGATGCTCCAAATATCATTGCTGTTCTGGCACGTTGGTTTCCCCCTCTTCATCAGGTAAGGCTACACTTGGTGCTCTGTATCCCTATCTAGGGGTGTCTTCCTCATATCGTGATAACTGATTGAGAAAATCATCCACATGCCCTACATTCTTGAGCAAAAGGGGGGTATGGTAAGGGAGTTCCAAAGTGATGCCAGGGTAGCCGGGGTTTAGCACATAAATTTTTTTGTCATCCTTGACAGATATCATCTGTGACCTCACAAGATAGTTTAGGTCCACATGTTTGTTTCCATCTACCTTGGTGAGCCCTTCCAGATTGCATCCCAACGCCCTCTCCAAAGTGGTGACAATCCCTCCCATGATGAATGGATTTTTACTTTTGGATGGGATTGTCTTCACGTGATCAATAAACATGGCACCCACATTCACGAACCCCTCGCTTGCAACTGTAGCTATGAGAAAAAGGTCTTTATGGCCGCCTGATCCTTGATTGTCATAGCGACCAAACACGGTATTTGCCAGCAATTTTGGCAAATATCTCAAGAATGGGTTGTGGATCTTGCTTGTTTTGGATTTCCCTGAAGAGAAAGTGGATTCGCCTGTGATCATCTTCCACATCTTGGCATAATCTGCCTTACCATTCTTGTCAAATATTCCCCCGTTGAATTTCCTTGCCATTTCTGGGTTGAGGGCAAAGATTTCATTGATCTGAGAGGCGTTGAGGACATGTGTTGAGCTGTTTAATTTGAACCTGATAGCATCCTCTCCTCGAAACTGAACCTTCTCTAATGTTGTGAAGAACTCACAAGTGATCTCCAAGTATGCTTCTTCGACCTTAGTTAGAATATCGTACAATCCACAACGTTTTAGATGAAAAGCAAAACTGAAATGGACACCTAAAGCTTCCATTGTGGGCACACATGCATATCTAGTGGCAATCACCCTTCTTGTCAGGCATTCAGGGTGAAGAGGTTTCACTGCTTTTCTTCTTGCGATTCCTCTGCCATGAATGGTTCCTTGTGGTTGCTTTCTCGCCCATGTGAGTCTGTCCTCCTCTAGTCTTGATAGGATATCCACCGGTTCATCCTCCAATTCCTCACTCTCAGTATCATCCACTTCTTCTTCTTGATATGTATGTGACCCTGAACTTGTGTCCAAGTTCAAGGGCACCCTTTCAATGCTTCCACTGGGTCAGGCAGATGACGTTGAATGCCTTGCTGGAGTTGGTCGTGGTGGTAGGTGTGAGGACGAAGCTTCATTAGTTTTCTTAGCCCTTCGCTCACGAGCCGGTGCGGTGACTTCTATAGAATCCACCAGATTCTCTAGCTCTTCTTCTTCTTCCTCCTCCTCTTCCCCAGGGTTGCTGTAGCTTGGATCTGAAAGGTGCTCACTGGAGGGAGAGCGTAGCCGAGATGTGTTCATCGACGCTGACCGTCCAAAGGAACGTGAAATTGAGTTGGACGGTGAGGAGGTGCTGTCAGACTACTGTGAACCGGCCGCTCGTTTGGATCTTCTTTTGCCACCGGTGAGGATGCTTGTGGTCTTCTCTACTCCTTTCTTGATTGCTTTGCCCATGCCCTTCATGATTGCAAGGTTCTTTGATGAGGAACAAAGCTAGCACTGGAAAAATGTAGCTCCGGGCTGATGGGGCAGAATTTGCGTGTAGCTGGAGAAATCAGTGGTGAAGAACGGTGGAAATCGAAGCTAGAGGTTGGGGAAAACGATTAGGGACCAAAGGAACCTCAAATCCGGAGTTTGGGAGCAAGAGGAAGTGATTTGGGGGTGTAGGGAACTCGCCCTAATCGCCAGAAGTCACGGCACGGCCATTATGGTTCGCAAAAAAAAAACGAGGGGTCGTGTTGGGTCGGGGTAGATGTTAGGTTAATTTGGGCCAGCACGGCCGTGGTGGCCAGCACGACCGTGTTGGTTTTATGCCAACACGGCCGCTTTGATCAGCACGGCCATGTTGGTAGGGGCCAAAATCTTCAATCAACCTGTTGGATGCGTCTTTACCAGCACGGCCGTTCCATGCCAGCACAACCGTTCTGGTCTGGTTCCAGCACGGCCGTTTTGATCAGCGCGGCCGTGTTGCTCTCTTTTCAAGTCAAAACTCAAAAATTCATCAAAACTTTTCGAAACTCATCATTTAATCATCATGAATGATCTTTCCTTGGTGGGATATCCACCACCTTGATTGACTGTGCCTCAATCTTCAGCTTGAACCTGTTCAACCTATCATTCCATCAAAACTAAAAACAAAACTGTCAAGCACAAGTGTGTGTGTGTGTATTTGTGTAAAACAAAACTAAAGTATCAAAAGAATGGTTTGAGAATCTCAAACCACGTGGGTTGCCTCCCACTGGCGCTAAATTTAACGCCTTCAGCCAGGCTTATTGATTGTTGGACTTTTCACTTTTTGGGAATCTTCAAAAGATCCTTGTAGTAAATCCCTTTCTCATCCTCGTCCAAGCATTCTTCTTCCTCAGATTCTTCTTCTATAAGCATGACAATATCGAAATCTTGGTTGGCCTTGTCCGGGCCGACCTTAACAACAAATTTTAGCCTTTGCCCATTAACAACGAATTCCTTAGCTCCTTCTCTTGCACAAATGATAACTGCCCCGGATGGGTACACCTTCTTGACAAGGTAAGGACCTTCCCATCTAGAACGAAGCTTTCGGGGGAAGAACTTCATCCTTGAATTGTATAGCCATACCCATTTGCCGGGCTCAAACTCTTTCTTCTTTATGATCTTGTCATGTAGAAACTTGGTTCTTTCCTTGTAGTCCTTTGACATCTCGTATGCTTCGTGCCACATTTCTTCTAGCTCATGCAATTGAAACTTCCTTTTCATTCCAACTTTTTCTTCATCGAAGTCCATCGTCTTCAAGGCCCATAATGCCTTGTGCTGCATCTCAACTGGAAAATGGCAACTCTTACCATATACAAGTTTGAACGGTGTAGTGCCAATCGGGGCTTTGTATGTAGTCCTATATGCCCATAAAGCTTCATTGAGGCTAAGTGACCAATCCTTGCGGTCCAGTCACACCGTCTTCTCCAAAATGAGCTTTATCTCCCGATTTGCCAACTCAACTTGACCACTAGGGTGGTAAGGAGTAGCTACACGATGGTTAACTCCATGTCTCTTTAGCAGCCCTTCGAAGGTGCGGTGGATGAAATGACTCCCGCCATCACTAATCATAGCCCTTGGAACACCAAAATGGCTAAAGATGTTGGATTTCACGAAATCACACACCACCTTATGATCATTTGTTCTTGTTGCCACAGCCTCAATCCATTTTGATACATAGTCTATGACGACCAAGATGTAGACATACCCGAAAGAAGGAGGGAAGGGACCCATAAAGTCAATCCCCCAAACATCAAACACTTCTACCACCAGGATAGGTGACAAAGGCATCATGTCCCTCTTTGAGATAGTGCCTACTTTTTGGAACTGGATGCAACTCTTGCAAAAGTCATGAGTGTCTTTGAACAATGTCGGCCAGTAGAATCCACATTGAAGAACTTTGACGGCTGTGCGTTTCCCTCCAAAATGGCCTCCACACACTCCGGAATGACGCATAGATAAGACTTCTTCCTGCTCCATCTCCGGAATGCACCTCCTAATGAGTTGGTCCGGGCAATACTTAAAGAGGTGAGGGTCATCCCAAATGTAGTTCTTTACCATAGCAAACAATCTCTTGCTTTCCTCTCTTGTCCACATGCTCGGTATCCTCCCACTGGCTAGGAAATTCGCTATGTGCTTGTACCATGGCTTTTGGATAGATGAGACTAAGAGGAGTTGTTCATGTGGCATTATCTCTTTGATTGGACTTTCCGCATCAAACGGTCCATCAAGGCGGGAGAGATGATCTACAACACCATTTTCTATTCCTTTCTTATCCACAATTTCTATATCAAATTCTTGGAGCAACAAAATCCATCAGATCAACCTTGGCTTTGAGTCTTTCTTGGACATGAGATACTTCAACGCAGCATGGTCCGTGTAGATTGTCACTTTGTTTTGCAAGAGATACGGCCAGAACTTGTCAAAAGAAAAGATCACCACAAGCAACTCCTTCTCGGTAGTCGTATAGTTTCTTTGAGCATCATCTAACGTTTTGCTTGCATAATAGATAGCATGAGGAATTCGGCCAATGCGTTGACCCAGCACAACCCCCACCGCCATATCAGATGCATTCGTCATGATCTCAAATGGCAAAGAGAAATCCGGGGGCTGCATGATAGGAGCAGAAATGAGCCTCTCTTTCAAATGATTGAAGGCTTCAACACATTTGTCATCAAATTGAAATTCGACATCTTTCTCAAGTAATCGACAGAGTGGTCTTGAGATTTTTCTAAAGTCCTTGATAAAACGCCGGTAGAAACCTGCATGTCCCAAGAAAGATCGAACATGTCTTACGGTGGAAGGAGGGTCAAGTATAGAAATAAGGCCCACCTTGTCCTTGTCAACTTCAATCCCATCTTTAGAAACTCGGTGTCCCAGAACTATACCCTCAGGTACCATGAAATGGATTTTTCCCCAAGATAGAACTAAGCGAACTTTCACACATCTTTCCAGAACCGCAGCTAGATGTATCAAGCACTCATCAAAGGTCTTCCCGAAAACTAAAAAATCATCCATGAAGACCTCAAGTGATGAATCAAGCATGTCAGCAAAGATTGAGGTTACACATCTCTGGAAAGTGGAAGGGGCATTGCACAATCCAAATGGCATTCTCTGATAGGAAAATGTACCACTTGGACAAGTGAATGTCATCTTTTCGTGGTCCTCCAGATACACAACAATATGAAAATATCCCAAGTACCCATCAAGAAAACAGTAGAAGCTCTACCCAGCCAATCTCTCTAAAATCTGATCAAGAAACGGAAGTGGGTAGTGATCCTTCTTTGTCTTTTCGTCGAGCTTCCAGTAATCCACGCACATTCTCCACTTGGATTGCTCTCTCACCGACATAAGCTCACCATCGACATTTATTGCAACCGTAATCCCACCCTTCTTGGGTACCACTTGGATGGGGCTCACCCACGTACTGTCAGAGATGAGATAGATAATCCCTGCATCAAGCAACTTCACAACCTCTTGAGTTACAACGTCCTTCAACTTTGGATTTAGCCTTCTTTGCATTTGACAGGTCGGTCTTGCATCTTCTTCTAAGTATATCTGATGCACACAAATGGAGGGGTCAATCCCTCTCAAGTCAGCAATAGACCATCCAATGGCTTGGATGTTCTTCCTCAAGACTTCCATCAATGCATCTTCTTGCTCAGGAGAGAGAATGGAGGAAATGACCACCGGGAGGGTGTCATTTGAGCCAAGGAAAGCGTACTTCAATCCTTCAGGAAGTTTCTTCAACTCAAGAATGGGGGGTGCTTCCAGGGAGTTCTTCAAAGGTGTAGAAATAGAGGGGAGGTCCTGACTCGCAGCCACTAAGGCTAGGTCACACTCTTCATCATCCTCATCATCGTCGTCAGGGAACTCAACAATTGGTTCAAGACCTCTACCTTGAGTAGCAGTCTCAATCCACGCACGTAGGAACTCTTCAACAATCTCATCTAGGCATTCCACCAAATAACAATCTTCTTCAGTGGCCCCTATCACTTCAGCTGTAGTAGAAGACTTGAAAACGTTCAACCAGATCTTCATGTGCATGAAAGTAACATACATGGTCCCAGTCCTCACATGGATCACAGCATCAGCTGTGGCTAAGAAAGGTCTCCCCAAGATGATTGGCACCTTTCTAGCTTCCTTTTCCATATCAAGAATGATAAAGTCGGCTGGGAAGAAGGCAGAAGTATCCTCATCAAGACGGACCAGCACATCATCCACACACCCTCCAGGCGTCTTCACAGATCGGTCGGCCAACTGTAGAGTGCAATGGGCCGGCCTCAACTCCCCCATTTGGAGATCAACAAACAAATCATACAACATCAAGTTTACGCTAGACCCTAAGTCCAGAAGAGCCTGGTCTATGCGATGTGCCCCGATGTAGCATGAGATGATGGGGGCACCGAGGTCTTTTCTTTTTCGGGGGATGGTGTGTTGGAGGATGGAGCTCACTTGCTCAATGAGCTTTATCTTCTTAGGCGTCCTCCCTGTTGTCTTTCTTTTGAAGGTGCACAACTCTTTAAGGAACTTTGCATAGGACGGAATTTGCTTGACTGCATCAATAATAGGTACATTGATTTTCACTTGCTTAAAGATCTCCAAAATATCATCCGCATGCTTCTTCTTTTTCTTTGCAACAGAAGGTTCTTCAAGTGCATTAGGATACAGCGGGAGTTGGGAACCCAATCGGTCCAAATCAACAGTATCATCCACTGGTATCACTGGAATCACATTATCACAGCTCGGTATCACAGTATCACTGCTCGGCGTCACGGTATCAACACTGCCTCTTATCACAGTATCATCAATCTGTATCTCAGTATCAACCTGCTCTGCCTCAGTGTCATCTCTGCCAACAACTGTACCATGGGACCTCTCCAAAGTCCTACCACTCCTCAAAGTAGTCACAGCCTTCACATGCTCATGGGTGGTAGAAGGGGGAGCTTGTGGAGGTGGTTGTGGCTGTTGGGGTGGTGGAGGCCTTTAGTGAGGGGAGTTGGGATTTTGAAGGATGAATTGGGGTTGCGGTTGTTGTTGTGGTGGGGGATGGTATTGTGGAGGTGGTTGTTGGTAAGTGTGAGGTGGAGGTGGAGCATATTGATAATTGAGCGACGCTTGAGGAGGTGGAGGAGCATAGGGGTTTGGTGGGGCTTGGTAAGATGGTGGAACATAAGCACTCGAAGTGTTCCCTAGAAAAACCCCATCATTGTTCGGATTCGGTAGTGGTTGAGATGGAAGTCTAACTTCTTCCCTTCTAGACAAAGAGAGAGAAATTTGGTCCAACCTTTGCTCAAGACGGTTTATAGACTGCCCATGTGAATTGACATCCTTTTTTACTTCATCCAGGCTTCTTAGCCTTCCTAGAACCTCGTCCTCAAACTTGGAGCTGTAGCGTGGCTTCTGCTGCCCCTGTCCTTGCCCATCCTCAATCTGTTGTTTCCAAGAGAAATTTGGGTGGTTCCTCCACTCGGGGGTGTAGGATTGGGACATTGGGCCCTGGTTGTTGCGGCCACCAAAGGAATGTAAAGCATTAACTTCCTCATCTACAGTGTCCACAACCATTGCAGGTTGGCTAGAAGAGCCACCCACTTGATTCTTCATCATCTGCATCATATCTGCCATCATTTTCATCATGTCGGGGTTGGTGGCATTACGTGCGGGAGCCACGGAAGAAGGGGGAGGGGTGTAGTTCTGGCCGCAATATCCTCCTTTAGTGGAAGCTCGGTGACATGAATTCTCGGCGAGATGCTCAAACAGCGGCCATGATTCCTCGGGCGGCTTTGCCATGAACGTGCCCCCACAAGAGGAATCTACATTGTTTTGGCTCTGCTCCTCAAGCCCGGTGTAGAAGGCCTGAACTAACTGCCAAAGCGGAACCTCATGGTGAGGGCAGTCACGAAGCAACTTCTGGAACCTCTCCCACGCCTCATGGAAGGGTTCGTTCTCTTTTTGGGCAAAGGATGTGATGTACCTTCTCATGTAGGATAACTTGGATATCGGAAAGAACTTCTTCAGAAACTCATTCTTTACTTCATTCCATGTGACGAGCTCTGGTCTCGAGATGTACCACTCCTTGGCTTTCTCCTTGAGGGAGAAAGGAAAGAGCATTCTGCGGATTGAGTCGTCGGTGGCAGTAGGCATGCAGAATGTAGAGCACGTTTCAAGGAACGCGTCTATGTGGTGGTAGGGGTTCTCGTTCTCCATACCGAAGTATGTAGGGAGAAGCCCCAAGAGTGCCGGCGGGATGGAGAACTGTTGACCTGGCATCTGGTCAACCAACGTGGCTATGGGGGAGTTGTAGTTCCCCGACGTGAAGTACTCGTGAAGCGGGCGATGCGGCGGTGGTGGTGGAGCATCCGGTGGTGGGTTGTTCTCAGCCATCTTGGCCTCTCGGTGTAGGTTGCGGTGAGCTTGACGTCTTCTTCTCCCAATCTCGGGGTCGTAAACCACCAAGTCGGTGCAAGTCGAATGCGTACTACGCATGCACAGCTGTCAGCTACGTAAATCACAAGCAAACAACAAGGAGCCAAGTTAGCGAACCAATATGCAAGAGTAACACAAAGAATAAATAATAGCAATGGTGAGGGCAAAAGGAAAGGCTAAGCTACACTATCTAACTAGGCCGAGCGCCTCTATCCCCGGCAACGGCGCCAGAAAGCTTGGTGCGCCTCCGCTAGTGGTGCTTTTACACCCCAGGAGGTCGGAGCGCACGGGATGTGAGATTGTGCTTTCAAAATTTATATGGTCCCACACTAACTACCTACCTCTACTAAGACACTACAACCGCAAGCGCACGAGGTCGTGTCGTAGTATAGGTGAGGTGGCAAGTATGGGGTCGATCCGTGAGGATAAAGGGGGCGCTAGAGTTAGACGGCGTGAGCTACATTCCTAGTGCGGATAGTAGGGTTTTTAGGGTTTAAGGTTGATTGTTGGTTGATTAAACTAAGAGAGCGAGTAAGAAATGCGAGATGGAAACTAAATTATGGAAGAGCAGGCAAATTAGTAAACTAAGTTATCAAACTAACTAAGTAGGAGCAAGAAGGGCTACACTACTCTAGCAAGGCAAGAAGCAAATAAGAACTAGACTAATTACTAGCAAGAGCAAGAGCCTAAGTTAACACTGAAGAGTAAAACTAAGCAATTGACTAAGCTAGACTAAAGAAATTGAACTAAGCTAACATTAACAGGCAGACTAAGCGATTAGGGTTTTAAGCAAGGTGATTAAGGTGGGTGGGCCGTTTGGGGAATGTCACTTTGATTTTAGTTGGGGGAGTTCATTAAACATGCATGGTGCTCAATTCATATCTAGATTACCAAACCAAACAACAAGGGCAATGCCATCAGAACATACCCTATACTGCTAGTAGAAGACTATGGTTAGGTGTAGTTCTAATGAGATTGGCCAAATCTAGGTTTCTAGGGTAAGTGATAGTGGACAATTGAGGGTTGAGGGTAGAGATGGGAGTGGAGTGAAGGGGTTTAACCTCATGCCACTAGCCATTCCAGCCTTTAGAAGGCCCTAGGCAATTGCATCACTCTCACTTACACTAGCCACTTAAATCTCACACTCATTTGTAAGAGGAGGGGTGTGTATGTAGGAACAAAGGGGGCTAGCTAGGGATCCACTAATTGGACCTAGGAGCCATTCCTAAGATTGCCACATACACCCCAATTCCTCCTAGAAAGGAAGTGTCATCAAAAACCTCAAAGCAAGCAATTCATACAAGAAGCACAAACCACATGCAATAAGATAGGAAAAGAGATGGAAGCAAGAAGTAATCATCATAAATATGAATTGAGTTCATTACAAGAATTTATCCCCCAACATGGTATCAAAGTAACATTTTAGTCCCAAACAGCACACCACAAGGGGGCTTAGCTAGACATAGTCATGAAAATAGGAAAAGAAAGGGGTAGAAGAGGAAGAAACTCCATGAAGCTTGATGAAGTGGCCTTCTTATTCACCTCCAAGTAGCTGCAGATGACCTCCCTCCTCCAATGGTGCAGGGGTGCATGAAAATGGTGGAATGAATGGATAGAAACCTAGAGAAACTAGGTTTCTATGGTGGAAATGAGTGGAAAGTGGGTGGAAATGGGGTTGAATGCAAGGAAATGGGTGGATGGGAGCAATGGATGTAAGGGAGCAGATAGGTGACGGCTAGGGAGTGCTCTCTCTCGAGCCCTAGAAGCAACTAGTGCTTATATAGGGGCTAGGGCTAAGTAGGGGTAGAATAGGAAAATCAGTGAAAGTTGTATAGGTTTTGGGGTGGTAGCACGACCGTTCTGGGCAGCATGGCTGTGCTGTGTAGGAGTGGGCACGACCGTGGTGGAGGAAAATGGCCGTGTTGGCTAAGTGTTAATTCAACAGGTTGGTGGGTGAAAACGAAGGCTGGTAGCACGGCCGTGCTGGGCAGCACGGCCGTGCTGGGCAGCACGGCCGTGTTGGGTACTAGGTAGAACAGCCGTGCTGGGTAGCACAGCCGTGGTGGTGGAGTTGGGAGGAGGTCGTTCTGAGCAGCACACCCGTTCCATCTTCATCCAACACAGCCATGCTGGGCACCACGGCCGTGGTGGCTGACTTGCTTGAACTTCAATTATATGTCGATCAACCTGTAAATTTGCTCAATTGCCAGCACGGCCGTTCCATGGCACCACGGCCGTGCTGGGGTCTTCTAATGCTAGCATGGCTTCAAACTTCATAATTATTGGATGCCTTTGCTTGGAGACGATTCTCGGCCATTGGAGGTAGGTTGAGGGGGACTTTGGGGTCTTCTTTGGGTCCCTCCACAAGTGGGGAAATCCTAGAATTCCTTCTTTCTCTCTCTTCCATCTAGGCATGGTCCGAGTACCTGAAAAATAGTGCAAAGAGCATCCATAAGCATATTTGCAATGATAACCAAATTAGGGGTAAACTCTTGTAGTCTAACATGTCTAGATGTGATTTGAGTGCAAAATGACACAAGATGGATCCCTATAATGGGGCTACATCACCTGCCTACCTTGGTCAAGCCCCATACTGGTTACCTCCATGGTAACACATCCATGTGCTCTTAGAGATGGTTATCTATGGGTCTATAGGTTCATTCTCATACCATACACTTAGCTTCTCATGATCCCATGAGACCTCTTTAGGTTTACTTAAACCAACAAAACTGATATATACCCTACAAAAGGGTCCCTCTCCCAGGATGGGAGGAAACTTCACCAAGGTCACAAATGTCCTTATGGTTTATATACATGAGCATGCTTAACCCTAGCAAGCTATTATGCCACAAGCAGATCACCTACTAAACCATGCCAGGCCATACTTGTTCTCATTCCTCAACATTGGGTCAAGATTATACCTTCCCATGTCTTCAACTTAGTTATGAGGGGTTCATCAAACATACCTTTCAACTTAAGGGGGCTTCCTTTTTCCTCTATACATGAGGAGTACCATGCTCGAAACTATAGCAAATTCTCATCATGAGAATTAGGTATACTACTTCCCCTCTTTTAGGCCTAGGAACCCTAGGTTCACTTTTAGGTGTCCAACTGCACGCTCTATCTCTTAACCATGAACCAGGCATGCAAAAGACATGACATGCACTTCCTGTCATCCTTCTATTTGAGCAACACTTTAGAGTCGAGTCCTCCTTAAGGACAACCAACAAGGTACAAGTCCTCACAACTTGTTACTAAACCTTTTCCAGGGTATACATAACTTCTTCTTCCTTTCTCAAAAGGTAAACACTTATACCATAGGCACATAGGTGCCAAAAGCCTCATCCTCTCTCTAGGGTTTGGTTCCTCCCATGGCAACCAATACATCATCAACCTTTAGGGATCAAGCATGTGGTGACCACTATCATCCACTTAGGTCGCATCATCCTCAACTCCCGACTTCTCCTCATATCTCGGAGTCTAGGATTCCAACCTTCTTGCTGGGTTTCCTGCTCTCTCTCTAGAGATAACCCTACAACCAACCTCACCATTAGAGGTCCTCTCTTCATGAAGGATCAACCTCGAAAGCATGCCCCTATCTGGATGAAGCGTATGTGCAACTTATGTTCACTCAAGGTTATCCATAGTTCTTTATACTCTCCTGGTCAGGGTTTCAACCTATTGCTCACACTACTAATGTACCCTAGGTGCACACTATGCCCTATTCACATAAGCCCATAAGGTTTCTACATGTCCTTCACTAATATCATCATCGAAGGATCTATCCTTTACTCGAACATGTATGACCATCCCCAGGGTTGGGTTGCCAAAGGTGCTAGGTCACCCAACCTCTCATGGCTCATACGTCATCCAAGGTATGTCCATCCAAACACCTGGTCTAACTCGCCATGCCAACTCTCTCTAACCTTCACTTAGGTTAGGGTTATCATCATCCTCATAGGATGAGCCAGGTCTCTACTTGCAATGGAGATCTCGATTTCGAAGACTAACTCTCTTTATCTATCCTCCTGACAAGCAGGTCTAGCCTCAGGTCTCTTCTGAGGGCATGGCAACTTATGTCATACGACCTAAGCATGTATCTATTCTTTAGTTTACGCTTACTCTATTAAGCTTATGTCCATGACATATTATTTACATGCTTTTCATTAATTTGATGGAGGATTCCATAGACCTTATTAATCTTACCCATACCTCAAGAGGGTGAGGAGAAGAAAGAAAACCCTAATCCTTTAGGTCCTTATCGAAATTTTGTGATGAGAATGGATGAATAAGATGAGAAGTCCTAAAGGTATCTTATTTTGATTCATACCCTAAGACTTTGGCCAGACAGTCACACGGATCCTGGAGTCCTCGTATTCCGACTAGCGGTGCGGAGGAAAATATTGCCAGCCCCCGGTCGTGATCCTTTTATAGACACCTCCGTCTTTCAGATAATCCTCTAATAACTCCCTTGGGTTCTATGGAGTTTGTAAAATTTAATAATTATTAATGGTTAACTGAGGAACCTAGGCTCTGATACCAAATGTTACAACCCCACCTTCCGGTAACCCCCAATTAAGGGAGACTGAGAGGTCGAAGCCGCACCCATAACTTCCGGATCAAAGGTTCGACAATTAACCAAGAATAATTATTAAATTTTAACATATTATACTGAAAAGTTGTAAGAAAATAAACTTTTTCATACCCTTTCAAAAATTTGGATCTCTAAACTTCTATCCACATATGCAATACCATTCTAACTAATCCTCCTTGTATTTCAGTTCATGAATTCACAATATGATGATTTACTATTTGTCCTTTTGGCTTGTACCTAAAATGCCGACAAATAAAATGTCGTTCAGCCGAAGCTGGTATGTGGGGGAAACAATAAATGTGCAACTATGATAACAACATAATCATTCAATTAATCATTTAACAATCAAGATTACATTTTAAATATAACTCCACGATCCAAGAGTATCCTATCCTCTATGTTGTCCCCATTAAACCCCTCATGATCCACCTATAAGTGAACCAATTTCTAGGGTTGAGTCACATGGCACTACTCATAAGTAGCCCACTCCTTAACTCATGGCAGGCTAATGAGTCTCATGGCACTACACATAGGTAGCCCAATTTCTAACTCTCGGTAACCTAGCCTTGCTCTAGGATTACCCCTTTTTCTTAGCCTTTTCAAAGCAATAGAGGTGGACCCGGATCTAGTTAGTTATATACGCACATTTATAGTGATAATCATAGTCACTTTATAGTTGCATGAAATAAATAAACATCCAACAGTTATTTTCAAGCAACCGATTAAAACTTCGGGAATCGCCGTGAAACTAGAGCGATTATTCATAAGCGTAACCACATACCTTATTCCTTGCAGAAACCATGCAGAACATCATATACTTTATGAGTGCATCCAAACATCCAAGCAACCAAACATATAATCAACAATATCTGAAACATGTATACTACATATGTGTCACCATGTATTCACATTACATTACTCAGATCTAGATGTGCTCCTAAACTAGGGTTTAGGGTTATTTCTTGTTTGGACTAAGGATTAGGGCTACAAACCCTAATTCCATCATATTATGATTTATAATATTACAAATTCAGTTATGCATATTAGGTGAAACCCTAATTATCAATTTAAGCACATAAGATCACCCGTGGCACCTAAATCACATTACTAACATTAAGATTATAACAAGATGTTCACGTTGGTTTCAAAACTCTAAATCTATATGTATGAGATTATTGATCATCATTATCAACAATTCCTTCATTTTTCATGTCTAGATCAGATATTAGCTTAATCATGAACGGACATATTCAATTAAGCATCAGATGAAGGCAAATTCAGGTTTTCCTTTACATTAAACACATCTAAACACCTATTGCACATACTTTTAGAACATGAAGCATAGTTAGGTTCTAATAATATTTTTTTTCAATTCCTCTCGTTTTTCTGAGCAAGATTCATATATTACTTGTCTACATCCGATCATCCTAGCATTTTCTATAATTCTCGCAAGTTATATCATTAATCAGCCAATAGGGAAACGCCAAGTCAGCAGTTATTACCTTTTATTAGTTGACCGAGAGAAAGAACGGAAGTACTGATGTACCCTTGCACGTCACGCATACCCCGAGGGGCATATCTGTCATTTGGATGTAAACTTCCCTTACCCCCGCGTCAGGCCTCTTGCTGCCCTACGTGGCTGGGCGATCCCGCCTCCGTCGACACTGTGGGAAAGGCCATCTTCGACGCCCTCACCTCCTTCTCAAACTACAGGTGTCGGCTGCTAGGTCCCTTCCCACATCGTTTCCCTTCCAAAGCTCTCGTCTGCCTCCCTGCGGGATGCTCTCCTCAGATTTCCGCAAGCGCTACAGCCAGTGCTGCCGACTGGTGGCGTCGTCCTGCAGAGCACGCCAAGACTCCTCTCATCCTCCTTCTCCGACGGGGTTCAGCTACACCCCGATCGCCCTTCCTTCCCCTTCATCCCAGGTGCCTAGCACCAACTTCCAAGGTCCAAACACCATCTGCCGCACAGTTGTGCTTCTGTGCGCACATGCCGCGTCAAAGATACCACATCCGTCATCCCCTCGCCATCTCGTAGGCATCATCCCGAGAAGTTGGCATCACCCTCCTCATCCCCATCGCATGCCACCTCCTCACAGCCACCACCCCAACATGTATGTGATTGGGAGCACCATTGCAGACGCAGATGCAGATGATGCATCACTTGCTGACTCCGCTCTAGTTCATCATGAACTGAAGATGGGAGGAAGACGTTGTCGTGGGCGGCGTTCCAAGTGACTTCAGGGTATCCGACTTTGCGGAAGAGATGGCTGAGGACGATCACAGGTCCATGAGAAGCCCTGCGGTTCTGGTGTTTCTCTAGGGATCAATGACGTATAGGCAACAAATGAGGGTGGCCTGCCTGGGATCATTGTGATGACCCTAGGATCTTTATATATATATACTAGAAGGAAGTTTAGGGTTAGGAAGAGGACGCCAAAGAGGAAAAGACAGTTATGGCTGAAAGCTTTGGTTTCCTTCTTCCTGCATCCTGTAGACACACAAATATATATATATATATATATATATATATATATATATATATATATATATATATATATATATATATATATATATATATATATATATATATATATATGTTTTCTCGTGTGTTCCCTCTCTCATTTCTCCTAGAGATATTTTAAAATACGTTCTTCCTTTCTCAAAGATATTCCCTCAAAATCAATTTGGAAGGATTATATTTGTCCTCCAAGAAAAACTTAGTTTTTATTTTGCTAACCATAAGTCACGAAAGGAAACTCCTTCTTTCTTATTAAAAAGATTGGTTTTGGAAACAAAAGTCCATAAAGGGAAACACTTATTCACATGATGTACATTAAATGATTTGATCCTTAAACCATCAGGAAGGATTTCATCACTCAAAATTTAGATTAATCTTTTCTCTTTTCGTTCTTCATTAATTTCAAGTATATACAAGATAAACTGCAATATTCATGTTTGATGTCGCAAACATGGTGTTGCCAAACATTCTGTTTCTAAGAATGACTAGATAATTATCCTTTTAAGTATCTTATATCGAAAGTCATTACTGGGTATTTATGCATGAATTCCTTTTATCTTTTTATCTTTTTTTCATTATTTGGACTTTTCCTCTTTTCTTCTCTTTTATATCCATAATAGGAATCACAAAATTCCTATCCAAAGGGATATTTGAAAAGAAATCCATCCTTTGAAGCAAAGCATACAACTTTTTAAATTAAGTCTAAATTTATAAAATGAATACATTTTAATTATGAAAACATATGCAAAATAAAGGTTGTAACAGAAAGTATGAGTGCGGACCCTTAGGTTCAAGTCCAAGGTCCCACCGATATAGCACCCTGAGCCAACATTCTTCTTCTAGTTGAATATATCGAGAGTTGCAGCTTAGATTTTGAGTCATCAATCAGATATTAAGGTAAACTCTTCAAGTAAGTCCCTTGTAGTGGGCCATAACAGTGTGAGCTTCCAATACATCATCCACCTAGTGATCTGAGGCCCTGTGTAGGATGGGTCATGGAACCCTAGTCCCAACCTTCTTTTGTATAGGAGGAATTTAGATGATCTTTGTGTGTCGTCGGGCTCCCAACCATTTATCTGAATGGATATTCATCTCCCATAGCTATTGTGCAAACATCACTGGATCGTATGGAGGATGATGTCTCCCTCTGCATGGGGGCACCCGGTTGATGTTGGCAATTTAGGAAGTGAAGTAGGAAATCGTCTTCTTCTATACATGTGACATTGTCAGAATTGTCAGCCTAAACAATGACAATGGTGTGACCTGCCATATTCTTTAACTTCTGATCTAGTGATGAGGGAACCACTCAACTTTGATGAATCCATGGCCTCCCTAGGAGGAAGTTGAAGGAGGAACTCAAGTCCATGATGAAGAATGGGATGGTGAACTTATGTTGTCTGATTTGTAGCTCCAAAGTGATTTCTCCCAAAGCATCCTTGATTACTCTGTCAAGGGAGGTTACTTTTTTTGTTGTTGACTGGAGATCAGAAGGATCCTTCCCCAGGCTAATTAATGTTTTTAATAGATACACATTGAGGTAGGCGTCGTTGTCAATGAAGCATGTTAGTATCTTGAGACCATTGTATACTACAATGATCAATAAGGGCATGTTGTGATTCCCACATGTTGGTAGACCTATAAATGGATATCCAAAATCCACACATTTGATCTGGATTCGAGTCTGAAATTTGAATAAAAAATCTGACATCTATTGAATTTGGTTCGCATTTCATATATCAAATTTCAGATCCAAAATTTTCAGATGAGATATCCGATATTACCATATCTGCTTTCAAAAAAATTATGAATTCATCAAATGTGTACATTTATTATTATATGTATATTATTTATATATGAAAATACAAAAAATAGACACTTCAACATATATATTTAATGTTATACCAATATTTCATGTATATAATATACTTGTTAATATTAAATGTAGGATTTTTGGTTCATATCAGATATTTATTTGAATTCAGATATTATCTATTCATATTAAATTTAGATGTTTTATATGATATCTATCATATATCAGATCATATATCAGACCGAACATTATTTTGGATTCAGATATCCGATATAGCAGTATCTACTTTGTATTTTGATCCATTTTTAGGTCTACATGTTGGAATCTCATTCTCAAAAGATTGAGATCAAGTGAGCGGTCGTGATCAACCTAATAGTGGTTGTGAGAGCTTCTGGACAAAAGTTTTTAAAAATGTAGGTCCCTTCTAGAGTCTTCAAGACCGCATCTCGGTGAGCTAGGGAGTTTTCCATCACTTTTTCCATGATACTTCCCCTCTTGGTTCATGAAGGAGCTAAATTGTGTTCAAGCCTTCATGATCCGTCTCTTTGTAATTCTCAGATGTGGGCGGTACCTTCTTGGTATCAATGGATGGGATGGAGGCCTTGTTGCCCCTCTCTTCCTTAGTACTTGTAGAGACTCATATGTAAGTAGTAACCTTCTCTTTGCCCTTGTCAAGGGATGGTTGTACCTTTAGCGAGGCAGAATTTGGATCTCCCTTTGTTGTGATCAATGAAGTTGTCATGGCTGATATCACAACAATAGGGCAAGGAATTGAAGGGATTGATGCCTTTAGGACCCAAACCTTCCAAACTTTTGGCTTTGGACTTGCCTTTGGTACATTGGCTGGTTGTTCCTTCTGCCCCTGGCAGACCCATGGTATGACGATCAGTTGTACTTTTGGCCCCGGCAGGTGCATGATGTGCTAGTCATCTCTTTGATGCTTATCTAAATTACTGGATTCTACTCCCAGACCGAGGTGACAATTCTAGTGCTTTGAGTCCAATTCTTGATTGCTTGTTCTAGTGTCGGGACAAGTTCATAGGGTGTGTGTAACATACCTGAATTTAGATTCATAGATTAACCCCCTATAGGCCCCTTTCTGACTGTGTTAGAATTAAACTCTTTTTCCTTTAATAGACTAATTAGTAGTAATTTGAGCAAAGAAAATATAATGTCTCAACAAATTACTATTTATATAAAAACATAATGGCACATTAATTAATTATATAATATATATGGGTTAATTATAAAATTCATCAATTAATTATTCATTGATCCTAACTAGCACTCAAGGATCACAACAAGTCTACTTGATGAAAAGAAATATAAATGTATGAAATATTGTATTGAATAAATTGAGAAAGACATCAAACATATTAATTAAAAACTAACTTGCAAGTAAGATATAAAATACAAAACATCTATAAAATGAGAATTTGACTTCAAATTTGGATTCTTCACATCTTAACTAGTCTAAGAGTCAAACTTCACTTCAATTGGACATTATTCACTTTCTCAATTTAATGAAGAAAGGAAGTTTAATTACTTTATGTACTTGCCAATTATGTTTAAGTCACATTGTGTTTCCCTATGGTCCATTTTTTTATTAACCAAGTTTTCCTATAACACCTTCTTCCTTGCTTGACTCTATGATTTTACCTCCCGCAATTTGAGTCCAATCTAGAGTCTCTGCTTCGCATGGGCCGTACGGTTGAAATTGGTGTTGGACCAATTCTTTATCTATCTCCTCTCCTCTTCCCTCTTCCTTTCCCTCATGCTCTTGTGTCTTCTTCCTATGTCCTACTCCTACTCACCTCAAACCCTAAATGTTGCCACCAAAATTGCAATGGTTTTGGTGACACGTTGATGGAGATCAACTAGCAGGGTTCTCACCACCACAACCAACAACTATAGTAATCCTATCGACATCCACCACCACTTCAGCATAACCATTGCCACCCCTCCAGCTATGAAAGCACCACTATGAAAACTGTTGTGTCTCTACAAATTGCCACCCCAGATTCCACAACCCTCAATGGATATGTCAGCCACCACGAGATGCAGGTGATCCTCATGCAATCCACCCATACATCCTTCTTCCATATGGCTATAAATGGGTAGGGTAGGGTAGGGTAAATGCTTGCCCTTACCTTTACCTACATCCTTGATGCTAGTAGCGGGTAGGGCAATTACCCTTTGTTTAAAAACATTTATTGTACCCTTAGTCTCACCCTTGTTCCCATAAGGAAAATGGGTAGGGTAAAGATGAAATGGGTAAAATAACATGAAGATAGTATAATATATTTTTAAACAAAAATTCATATTATATTCCCTACATCAAACACAAAACACTCATTATGCTAGTATTTTATAATAATAATTATGTTTACTGTGATATTCAACAAAAGACAATAATATTTAACATGATATTTTTTTTTCTAAAGACAATGCCTAGTATTTCAAATATATTGTTTCTTGTTGTTTATTCCTTGTTTCTCTCAAATATATGATTATAAAAAGGTAGTATCATGCTACATATTGCCTACTAAAGTTTTGGGAATCACAATAGTACAAATTGAGAAAGTAGTGTTGTTGCTTGTTGGGGTTTTGATAGAAAATAATACATATATTAGAATCTAAAATTATAAATTCAGACTTATACTGATGATAAAATGGATAAACCGGGTAGGGTAAAGCTTCTCCCTTACCCTGCCCTCTTTAGATGTGGGTAAAGGGTAAATAGGTGGTGGGTAAAAGATATGCTTACCCTTACCCTCCCTACAGGGTATGGGTAGTGGATAAATGGGTAATACCTTACCCATCTACAACCCTATTCTTCCCATACTTTTTTCCTTCCCCTCTACATGTTTCTCTTATCTTCTTAATTCCTCTTCTCTCTCTGTCCATCCCTCATGATTGTAATTGAGTCTCCCACCTCCTATGGTGGTCTCTGATAGATGCTACTATAGGTATCACTGTTGCCTCCTCATTTTTTCACAACCACCTCCCTCTCCTATCTCTCCTCCTCCACCTCCTCCTCCTCCTCCTCCTCCTTCCTCCTCAACTTGGTGGCCCACTGTTAGACACAAGACCTACAATGGTCTGCCTCCTTACCATCATTTCCCTAAACCTCCTTGTTGGCGGTGCTTAAGTTGAGCCATGGTTTGCCTGGAAGCACCCCTCATTCCCTCACACCTCGACAATCATAGATCTACCATGGTTGAAACTTGCATCACCACCAATAAGCTACTAAATGCCCTCTTCCTTCACCATGAAATCCATCCCGTCTTCAACCTCGACCAACCACCTATCCGCCTTCAAACTTGACAACCATATACATGTTCACCATTAAATCTATAGACCCAATAACAATACCTTCAGATCCGTCTACGACATGCAGATCTTGGTCGCCTCTTTTAGCAAACCCGTGGTGTGTGCCACCGCCATCACCACCACAATTGCTACCTCCCAACACCACTAGTGCTTGCTCAATTGTCTAACAACCATCCACAATCAAGTGGACCCCTGGTCCCCGGATAACCTCGAGTTGTAGGGATTGTGACACCTCCCTCTACAACTCCTTTGGTCATCCTACCATCTTCAAGATCAGCCACCTCATATATAATTGCACCAGCACCACCCTAAGGATTTGGCCCTTACTCCATGAAGATCCAAGCCATCAAGAATGAATGGAAGTCGAGTGAATCTACATGTCAGTTGAAGTTTGAAACTTATATAGCTCCATCTCTCTCTCTCTCTCTCTCTCTCTCACACACACACACACACACACCCACCCCCCCCCCCCCCCCACACACACACACACACACACACACACACACACACACACACACACACACACACACACACACACACACACACACACACATATATATATATATATATATATATATATATATATATATATATATATATATATATATATATATATATATATATATATATATATCTTAACTTGAGAACCTGATTAGGGAATGCTACCACTGGATAATAACCAAATGCTAAATTTAATGTATAGGATGAAGAAAACATTATATAATTGTATTAGTTCCATAATCATATTTATACATGTACCGGTATATCACTAGATGGAAGGTTATGAAAACTTACAGTTATTAGTAGGCTATAACTATGCCAATATGTATACACACTAGTACATATACCACATTTAGTGTCAAATAGAATATACCTATAACATCGATTTTGTATTGACACCTAAGTGGGCGACACTAAAACTAAGGACCTTATGTGTTAGTTTTATGGGAATGGTCAAACCTATGCCATATTGTGAGCATTGGTTGGTATGAAAATAGAAACTGACGACTCAATCGATGAATTAGAGTGATATATTGTCATGGAATCACTATGTGTTCTTGTTTTAGGCAAGAAATTGATGCCATAGTCGGCATGTGGCATCAATTTCTAAACCAACAACCTACACCATGGTTAATAGTGTCAGTTTGCACAAAAAAATGACTCCAAAGAGTAGCACAGTTGTACTACAAGCATGACCATGCCAAACAACACACATGTATTGGAAGCACGGTCATACCAGGCAGCACTACCGTTTTGCAGGCTGGGTAGCACTGTTATCAATTATGGTCAAAAGGCCAGTGCCACAAGTTATCTGTAGTGTTGGTTCAATCACCAAAATTGACATTGTACTTCCTTATCAGGTCAAAGTTTAACTGATAAGGGTAGATGTGTCATCAATTTTGTTTGAAAAATAGGCACCATACATATACAACATTAGTTTTTCTTATAACAACTGATGCTACAAGTTTTTTTAAAATAATAGGTCTACAGACCTGAAGTCCGACAACTCAGCAAGATGCAGAACATGTAGTTCATCAGAACAATAGGTTCCATTCTATGCTCAGCTTAATAACATGCCAGCATACCTAAAAAACCTATAATAACAAACACATACATACAATTAATCCATCCACATACATTTCCATTCCTTTATTTCATTCTCTTCAACACTTAATTGCATTCTCATGCACACATACACAATTCAACAAATAGACATAAAAGATCATCCATTCTCCAATGACTATTCTCATGACATGTACAAATGCAATTCTCATTTTCATTCATCTTCACATCCATTCACACACAAGCATATATACAAACATCATACACATATGAACTGACATTCACTCACATCAAACTTAAAGTTCCAAAAGTCATAATTACCACATGTATATAGAAACAAATGCCATCAAGGTCTAGAAAACTCAAATTTTATCCCAGGCACTTAAATTTGACTTCCTCAACAAAGGCATGTGCCCATTCTTCTCGTATTACATCTATCTCTTCTTTTATATAGGGCGTTGTCTTGTCAAACAACTGCAAAGAGAATGACATAATTTAAAAGTTTGATTTGATTTTTTCGTATTATCAAATGAGACTATTTACTTATGATGATCAAGACTATATATAGATTATGTTTTGTATGCAATGGATGTCTAGTGTCGACTGTCTAACAATTAGGTCCATATCTCGCATCGTGTAGTATCTGCATTCCCAACCATTGTCTTGTATAGGGTACTATAAATTTACAATTATGCAAAAGTTCAATAAATAAAAGTAAGCATAGACGACATATATATGCATTGGAGTTAGAAAACTACCTCAACATTCTTCCAACTAATGATTTTTTTTGTCTCTACCTTTCTTGTAACCTTTTTGAATTGTTTTATATCTCTATAAGTTTAAGTAACACATTTAATTGAAATACTAAAATTTTCATGTAATTAATTATGCAAACATTAATATATATTTACGAATATAAAAATTTACTCACATAAATAAAGCCTTTTTCATTGTGTGTCCCCCACTATCTACTTTCTCACCCGAAGGATCTAAATAATACACACTTGGTGTCTCGAGGACAATTACTATTGGCTAAATTGGACATTAATATACCCTTTGTTTTTATGATGAAAAACATTTCACACTTGTCCATCTAACATGTTATTTAAGTATTTTAGGGTTCAAAGAAATAAGAAAATTCTACTAAGTGGAAAGATGAAGATCAATGCAAATAAAAGATCAAATGCGCTTAATTGTATATATGTTCATGTTTGTACTCAAATGTAAACACTTGTACAAAAATATAATGTACAAGTACTTAGACATCATGTAAATCAAGCGTTAGATCTTCCCTATACACCTATAATCCATAGATAGGTTTCCCTCAAAGTTAGAGTCACCATCACTCATTTAAACACACACTTAGTAGGTGATTCAAAAGTTTGAAATAGGAACACTCTCAATCAAAAAACTTGTTGACCGAGACACACTTGGTCAAAGTTTTTGTCAACCGAGAACCACCTCGGTCAAAATTGTGAGCAATTTTCAACAACTTGCACAATTGTGCTCTAAAATAGTCTTCGATCGAAAATATTCTTGATCGATCAAACTTCAGTCTAAAGCTTGCGACCGTTAGACTGATTGGTTGGTAGTTGGGAGTTCAAAATTGACATTGCAACACTTTTGCCTTAAACCCAGGCTCGGTCGAAGAAATGCTCGACTGAGATACATTTCGATCGACAAAATTGTCAACCGAGCAGGGTTCTATATTGTCCTTTTCAAGCACGAACAAATTAGCAATTCCTAGCCAACTAATGTACACCAAACGACTAGTTAAGCACTAAGAACACTCTAGAGACTCCCTAGAATGTACCTAAGTAGTTGCAAACCATTCCTATAAATAGGAGAGGACTTAGGACACCCAAAACACCCAAGCTACACTTGAGCATTCACTATTGAGAGCAACAAAGCTAGAACACTTGCTATCTTCTTTCTCGTGCTCTAGAGTTGTAGTATTACTACAATCTCCTAGCCACCACATATATCCACGTTCATCTTAAGTGGATAGGAGATCGAAATGCTTGATATAGGGTCAAAGCATTGTACTCAATTGTTGTATTTCCTTCTTCCAATCCCCTTTCACATGTTCAAGCTACTTTTGCTCCTTGGCTACTCCAAGATCGTGGAGGCTGCTTGAGGGAGCTCAATTGAAGCTACTTCTTAGTGGAGAAGGCTGCTTTGAGAGGTGTTTGAGATTACTTCAAGGAAGGCTGCTTCAAAGGAGGTTGGATATACTTCCAAAGGAAGGCTATGTCAAGGTGGTGGAGCTACTTCTAGGAGGAGAAGGATGCTCCAAGGGCTTGGAGTTACTTCAAAGAAGACTGCTTCAAGGAGGTTGAGGCTACTTGTAGGTGAAGGCTACTTCAAGGAAGGTGATTGTATTTTATTGTAACATCCTTGTGAGGTAAATAAAATTAATCACTTTCAAAATCCCAACTAGAGAGAATTGGGTAGTGGACTGACAACCTTTGAATTAAAAAATTGGAACCACTCTAAAGACAAGTGTCTTCCTTGTTTCCTCCTCCTTCTTTGGTTAAGTGTTTTAATTATTTTGAATTTTTAAAAATCTCTATTCACCCCTCTCTAGATCTTTTGATTACCAACAACACGAATGATTATTATTGAGTGAAAAGAAAGTAGTTAAAAGAAACTCAAATCCACAATGAAATGTAATTCATAAGTCAAAATTATAAGCAAAGTGTCCGAAACCTACCCAATGTTGAAAGTATATATAATCATGTTCATTCCCGCATTATCAAAATATTTAAATGTGGCAGAGAAGTAATCACTAATAGATTTTGGGTCTTTATCTACACGGCTAATCAATGATGGAACCAAAAATGCTACATTGGTTAGTGTGAACTTTCCACACGTCCTATATAAGTGGTTGTAAAATGTATATGTATGCATTAACATAAAAGAAAACAATTCAACATATATTTTCACATATATAGAATGAGGTACTTAGCCATAAGATTTCACCATATCTAAAGTTCTATCACAAATGTATTCAAATAAGCATTAGTAAATAACTCCACGACATCTTGCACAAATACACTAGTATTGTGAGTTTGGCATGTAGCGTCCTCCTTAATACGGACTATCATAATTGACTCTTCTTGTAAGCCGCTTAGCCATAGTGTCAACCCCCTCCACCTAGGACCTAGGGAGTCAAATAGGCCCTTTTCAATCCAAGTAGGTAATTAGATATCTGGAGAAGGAGGTGAACGAGGAACTATAAGGGATTTCTTAGGTGTTTTCACCTGCATATATATATTCTCATATCAATTTCCAATTATATACACAAGTAGAAAAGAATCACAAATACCAGTGAAATGAAGATGTAGCATACATGGTGTAGACAACTCTCACTTTAGATCACACAACCATGCCACCTTCTACAACACCTATTGCGTCATGTTAGGGGTGGGCAATTAATAGTGGTGTTTATTTCCAAGCGGTCTAGACAAGCCTGATAGACACACAAACCACATCGGTGGACATTGTATGACCATGAATCATGTCACCTACAAGGGGTGGGTAAGCCTCCTCCAGTGTAATGACATATTCTTTTAGTAAAATATGGCATGGCCTTAGCCCCTACAAATTTGTATATAATGTTATATACACATAAACATAAACATATTCTTGTAGTAAAAGATGCATGGACTTAACCCCTACAAATTTGTATATAATGTTATATAAACATAAACATATAATAAACTTGAAAGACTATTATATCACAAAAAGACTTACAACGGGCGTGCTAGCTAGCAGGTCCATGGGATTACTCCCAATCACCTCCGTCATAGGAAGGTTCATCGTGTATGAAGAGCATGATGACACATGTACTATCTGAGGGGAATGAGAAGCATGATACTATCTCATTGCATCCTCTAATCCCTTTACAATCATGTCTTGCACATGTTCTTATGACCAAACTCCTTTCTTAATAAATATGTGCTTCTCTAATGACCAAAAAAAAGATCTTATATCGACACCAACTCCGACATCCATAAACATGGCCAAGATGCTCTAGAGTACCTAGAGAAACCACTAATTCATTCCTTTGGCCCTCGTGGAGGAACTTTCCTTCTTCTTTGCTCATAGAGATACCAATAATCATCATCAAGTAGTAATTAGTTTGTAAATCATAACAATCAAGGTCAAAAATGAACACATTACATGCAGAGTTGAATCTTACCATTTTGCAGTCACCTCAGCAGTTGCATGACTGGGTATTTCTCTAGACCATTTATCCTTGTAGTTATCCACTCCTTGTGGTGAGATAAAGGTTCAAGAGTAGTAGAAAGCTCAGTAGACCCAGTAGTAGGATGTTCAGAAGAAGACACTTCCAGTCTATTTTGCCACTGCATGTTGCAGCCACCTGGACCCAAGTTGTGGTTGTGCACATTCTTTGCACGCCTTTCTCGTTGAGCATCATGTAAAGCCTAGTTAATACAGACCATATGTTAAATATGTAATACATTGAAATCATAATATGTACATATAAAGGAGGCTTAATACCTTGAATTCATATGTTTTTCTTGAAGCACACCTTTGGGTCAGGATATTTTGATTGCTCAGTGGCAGACTTCTTCTTCTTGTTTCTCATTATGTATTTTGTTGTCAGATCTGTCCTATAATTCCTTAATAGCCATGCAAGGCATTGCATCACCACTTTAGGATGTAGTTTTTCATCAAGATCAAATATGCTCAACAAGATAAATTTACTTAATGGCATATTTATAAAAATAGAATTGTGAATATCTTTGAAAAGCATAATATCTCACACATAATTCCTTCTAGATTTAGTCTTTCTTGGAAGGATCAACTTTATGCCAAGTATCTATTGTTATATCCACTTTGGTGTGAGTATAAACCCCTAGATATTGCATAAAAGTATTGTGATTATTCCCAATATGATTTCATGCATCATTAAAGTCAACAACCAACTTCGGTCCTCCACCCCTTTATGCAACTAACTTGTTCATCGAGGTGATGCCTCTTCTACATGCACAATCATGTTGTTCCTCTACAAATCCAGCAAGACCCTAAGGCTCCACATCCTCAAGATGCTCAACCTAAAATTGTCAAGAAACACATATAAGTGATATAGAATGTAAAATGAACATCTATATAATAATTGTGATAAAGAATGTAAAATGCACATCTATGTAATAAAACAATACAACTTACGTTGTCATGGTGCTCATCCTCATGGTGCACATTGTCATGGTGCTCATCCTAACATCCAGATGCCATATGGAAAACAATCAATGAAAGAAATTTGAATGATAAAGAATGTAAAATGTACATGTCTCATATGAAACATATATAACTTTAATAAAGAATGTAAAATTCACATCTAGAATTTGAAGAAAAAAATACGTGCCTCTAGTATTGGTTGGATCTTTGATTAATTAATATTCATAATGTGTGTTCTCCATGAATAAATAAGTTAGTGTTAGCTTCAACATTTGGTGTTGGAAAGCCAACTAATAATGTATTGGAGTCATCGTACTTGTCATAGTACTCTTCTCCAATCTTCATCTATAGGATCTACAATGAACTACCTTTTTCTATGAAGAACGACATACCATTTTTCATTTGCAGGATCATCAACATAGAATACTTACTTTGTATGTGATGCCACTATGAATGGTTCACCCTTCTTGCAAATATTTTCAAAAATCACTAATGTGAAACCCAATTCATCCACTACAACTCCTTTGGTGTTATCAACCCAATTACACTTAAAGACATGACCTCTGAAATTTGTGTACTCAAGCTTCCATATGTCTTCAATGACATTATAATATGACATTTTAGCTTCGTGTAGACTCTTATCCTTTACACTAGAAAAATACAATCAAGACATTTGAAGGATGACCCTACTATTTTGGGTGACACTCTTATCATCTTAATGTTTTGTGTAATATGAAAATCCATTTATGTCAAACCGTTCATAAGACATTACATTCATTTTTGGTTTAAAGGCAAGCAAAATGATATTTTCAACAACATTATTTGGTGTTTGAGATAGTTGATGGAAGACTTTATCTTCAAACCACCTAATAAATGTCCTATTATGCTCTCTATCAATTCACATCACATTTACTCACAGATATTTTGTCTTGATAAAATTGGTACATTATGTGATATAAATATCCACTTCGTCGATGTTGTGTAAAACATACAAGTGTGCTTGTTCCCCAGTTCACGACTAATTACTTCCGGTCGTGCTCCTAAAGTCCTTTTCTAAAATAGGAATCAATATTCTTTTCACTGGTAGGAGATTTATTACAACTCAAAAAATCATTTCAAAAGTCCATAACCTCCCTAGCCACATATCCCTCAATAATAATCCCTTCAGATCGATAATAGTTTTAAACATCACCTTCAAAAACACTCATGTACCGTTCAAAAGGATACATCAAATGCAAGAAAACCAGACCCAACATTTTCACTTCCCTAGTCAAATGGACAACAAGATGTACCATGAAATAAGAGAATGAAGTAGGAAAATACATCTCAAGCTACCACAAGGTAAACAACCTCTTCTCTTTGCAACTTATTAAGATTCACAAGATTAGCAACTTTGCTACATAGAGTGTTGAATAGGAAACTAAGCCTCATGATTGCAAACTTTACATGCTTCAATAATATCGATCAAATAGCCACATGCAATATTTGCTGCATTAGCATGTGACAATCATGAGATTTAAGACCTATCATCTTCATATACTTCATTGATACCAAATAATGGATATTGAGAGAGTATCCCTATGGTTCCTTAACACTGAGAAAGCAGTCACAAGAAGTTCTCTTATCCTGCCTAGACAAAATGTAACAAACATAATGTAAATATGTTTTTTTTTCCTGGGGATCGTCCTACTCCTCCTCCTCTCCCAGTGCAGGTCCGTTCACCTCCAAAGAGTCCTCGTGGCCCAATGTGGCTTCCTCCTTAACCACACCAAGGAGGAAATCCAGACATTGCTGCCATCTTCCTTGCTTGCCGCCCTGCACCCGACTCCATTTGGCTGCGCAATCGGCTACTCTATTGCTGCTTCTTGGTCTGAACCTGAACTCGATCTCATGGAAAGACCTTTCTATGTTTTTGGATCAGTGCTAACTTCTATAATTAATTATTTTATAATACCCATTTCATGTAGGTCCATTTAGATTTGATACCATCTTTAGTCTTACTAGGTATATTCAACAGAGTACCAATGATGCTATTACATACATTTTTCTCAACATGTATGACATTGATACAACGCCTACTTCCCAAAAAACTCTAATACGTAAGATCCCAGAATATTGACCTCTTCTTGAGTAAAGATCTGTCACTCTGCATGGGAATAGTACATTGTGATCTCTTACCAAATGCATTGGCAAAGTCTTTTACTCTTTTATAAACAACCTCCCGTGGTACAAGCTTAGGCGCACTCTGTTTTTCATTTGATCCATTGAATGTTTTGTGCAACCCTCAGTGAGGATACACATTTTCAAGAAACGTTCAATTACCAAGATATACAGTCTTGCTACCATGTTTTAATAATATTGAATTAGTGTTCTCCTCACACATAGGGCATGCTTTGGATCGTTATACATTGTATCCAAATAAATTCCCATATGCTGCAAAGTCATTAATAGTGCAAAGCAATATAGCATGCAAACTAAATGTCTCTCTACGTGAAGAATCATAGGTCATCATACCTTATCCCCATAGTTTCTTTAATTTATCAATCAGAGGTTCAAGAAAATATCAATATCACTAGAAGGTTGTTTGGGGCCCGATATCAACAAGGACAACATGATATATTTATTTTTCATACACAACCAGGGAGGAAGATTGTATATAATAATCATAATAGACCAAGTGCTATGCTGGTTTCTTAATGTGTCGTATGCATTCACCCCATTGGTACAAAGCCCAATTCTTAGAATCCTGACTTCTTCACCAAATTCAGGGTACAATAAATCACTTTTCTTCCATTGTGGGGAATTAGACACATGTCATATGATCCCCTCATTGTTTTTCTTTAACTCTGCATGCCAAGATAAATTGTGTGCATCCATGGTATTGAAAAACAAGTGATGAAAACTGTGGTATTATAGGTAGATACCACATCACCTTGGTAGGTGAGCCAATGTTGGGCTTACCCAAAGTTGTAATTTTGTACCTTGACGCTCCACATTTTGGACAATCTTTCAAATCGATATAGTCCTTTTGAAATAGCACACAGTCATTCGGGCATGCATGTATCTTCTTAGCCATCATTTCCATTGGGCACAATATTTTCTTTAATCCATGTGTTGAGAATGGAAGTTTGTTGCCTTCAGGAAGAATTTCTTTCAACAAAGACAACAACAACGTGAAGCTTTTGTCACTCCATCTATTGTTTGCCTTCAAATTATACAATCTCAACACAACACTCAACTTTGTAAACTTAATAGAATCTAAGTATAATGGTCTCTTAGCATAATACACAATGTTTCTAAATAAGGAAGGTGGATCAGTACGATTTTCTCACAACTATCTAGCATCACATCAACCACATATATGGGAATCTGTTCGTTCACATCTACATCATCGTCAACAACTTCTTCTTCAACACAAGCACTACTATCGACATATACTGATCTCACAGTAGGAATCTCTCCTTGTCAGTACCATATGTATATCCCTGTACAATCCTGTTGCACATGACATGACTTTTGATTTCATCAACAATATCGACTCTCAAGTTGTTACTACAATTCCTACATGGACAATAGAACCTATCCCTAGGTTGTTTCTTATGTTCCTACTCAAATCTTATAAACTGACCAATACCAGTAATAAACTCCAGAGTGTAGCAATTTGAAATGGACATCCATGATTGATCCATTCTATGATCATATGGGAGGCAATTATTAAATGAGGTGTTAGCTAATAATTCAATTTCAGAATAAAATACGTTTGAATTGAACCCTAATCATTTACTAGCATTCACTTTGATGAATATGTACCACCTATCCCATTCCTGAGCACTTAATCTCACTAGTAACTATATAATTTGTGATCAATTTAAAATTTTTTTGGCAACATTTCCCCACAGTTCTTCAAGTACACTGATGTACATGGGCAAATACCCACCTACATATGTACCTAGAGAACAAAAAGGGAAATGTTGCAGAAATTTCTTAAAATTGACCACGAATTATACACTTACATTCTAAGTGAGGTCAAGTGTTCAAGAACAGTCCCAAATCATGTTCTATCTAAGGTTTGTTCCTAATGAGTAAATCTTGGATGGGTTTCTAGGCCAACAAACTATATGGGTTAAGGTTTACAAAATTGAGTTTAGTGTTTATAAGTTTAGGGTTTAGGGTTAGTTAGGTAAATTTATATCAATTATTATGTAAGATCAAGTTAATTTAGAGTAATTCATATCAACTTTAGTGTATTAATTCCAAGGTGGGATCATTATTACACACTAACATTTAAATTGCTAACAATAAACAATGCACTTAATGAATAATAAAGAAAGTTTCATCATAATTTTCCCACCCAACAATGCCCTTATTTATCCATACTAACATTTAAATTGCTAACAATAAATAATTCACTTAACATAACATTAAGGAAGATCCATCCAAATTTTAATTACCAAACAATGTGCTTGTATATCAAACTCAACATTCACCATAATTTTCAATGTAATTGAGAAAAAATTGAGCTGGAGAAGGATGAGAGGGGAAGGAGGAGGAGAGTGAGAAGGGGATACCTCCTATTCCCGTGACTAAGGAAACAACAAAAACAACTGAGGATGCTCTATCTAAGAAGGATTAGAAGGAGTAGAAGGAGCATTAGAGCAATATTAGAGGGGTGTTGGCAATGAACAGAGGAGCAACAACAGTAGAGGGGTGACAAAAAGCAGGGACTCTAGAGTTTATTTGATGATGGAGACTCTACTGGTGGGGGATGGAGTAGCAACAAAGGGTGACTATCGTAGGAGTAACAACAATAGAGGAGGAATTATAAGAGGAGGAGGAGCAACAACATTAAAAGGGGAATAGCCGGAGCAACAATAGAGAGATGGGGGTTTTACAGGAGGAAGAAAGACCAAATGCGGGATGAAACATGGAAATAGGGGTTTTGCAAATGCTATTAAGTAAGACTTAGTCATCCGTTTCTGTGGAAAATCAACAAAAAAGACTCTACTCATTGGTTGCTCATAAAAAAGTGACACTATAGGTCAATCTCTATCATCAGTTGCATTGCAAAAAGTCGACACTACACATACTTATCCCTAACCAAAAATGCCAACCTTGATAAGAATTTAGATATCAGTTTCTCATGAAAAACTGACACCATAGGTCATTCTCTATTGTCTGTGGTGCACCAAAGAACTGACGACACATATACTTATCCACAATAAAAATGCCAACCTCGCTAAGACTTTAGGCGTCAGTTGCTCATGAAAAACTGACACCATAGGTCAATCTCTACCATCAATTTCACACTAAAAAATGGATGACACATGTACTTATCTCTAATGAAAAATGTCAACCTCGCTTAGACTTTAGGTGTCGATTTTTCACTAAGAAGTCAACGTCATACGACAATTTGGGGGAAAATATTTTTTGCAGCGCACGTGGCAGGAGCCCTTTGTCATCGATTCTTTTAGAAAACAACCAATAACAAAGGATTTTTGGAAGCAATTTTTTTTGCAGTGTACTTATGGCGTCAGTTTCTATGGTAGAAACCGACGACAAATTCTTTTTGGAGGAAAGATTTATTTTGCGGGAAGGGTATTTTTGTTAGTTTTTCACAACCAAAATAATAGGCCTATATCAAAATTTTCCACTAAAAAGTTGAATTTTGTGGGCTATCTTAGACGTTCGTTCTTCACAAAGAAACTGATATTATAGTAAAAGCAGTACTCGTATTTTATCTTAACTGACAAGACTTGACCAATAGTGATGTTTGTGTTACAACAACTGACATTATAGGTCTATAGTGTCAGTTTTTTTTAATAGAAATCAACATTAAGAAAAGTGACACTAAAGGTCAAAAATGTACTAGTGACAATCATGACTTGATACAATATGCATGAACTTTGGAACTCGGTGGGCTTATACACTTAATAAAATATGGAAGTGAATAATGTGCATGAACTAGTGTATAACCTATGCTTGACTACTATAGTTGATTTTATATACCTAATCACCTTTAAGTACTTATGTAGTTAAATGATAATTAGAAATATAGATGGGTCGATGAAATACACCTATATAAATTGATCATTTTTTTGTGTAAAAGGGCACATGAAATATGTACAAGAATGTATATTTGTAAATGTAAGTTTAGGTGACATGTTCCATATTAGATCTACATCAAATTTTGTACACTAAAAACTAGCATTCATGACATGTTCAAGAACTATATGATACAATGTGTATACACACAAATATGCATGCTAAATATGATGCTAGGAATAATATAGAAACACATAGTATTAGAAAGAGAGTGACAATACAAAACCTAGAATAATGCATGTGTGTATTTTTGACTTCTACATATAAAGATGGATATAAGAACTAATATATATATATATATATATAATGATGTGTCCACTTAATAAGATTCAAAACTCTAACATGCCATTAGGTGATGATAATATGGATAAGGGCTAAATATAGATATAATATTAGTGGATACACATGTATTCCTTGGTTTGACTAACATACCTAATATGTTCATAGGATGAAAACTAGAGTACATGTACCAAGTGTAAAAATTGAGTTAATGTGAAGATCAAGTTTGTGCAAACCCCTATATATGTTTGGGCATTTACTTCACTATAAGTCCTAATTTCCTACATTGAGGCACATTGTTGAACATTGCTCCTTTCTATTTCTAAATTGAAGTTCCACCTTCTTAAATTGATATTCTTTAAAGTATTGTAAATATCGAGCTATTCTTTTTTATGGGCCTTTTGTCCCCTCTTTCTATGCTTTAATTCCTGATGCGAATTATGACTTGAATGTTAGTCTTGTCACTCTATTTGTTCAAGCTACATGTTGGACTAGAATATCTAGAATAGTGGTACTTATGTACAACCATAGATATATAGGGAGCGCATATTGTGATAAAGTGATTTTTTACATTTGTAATTTCTCTCTCTTACAAACTTATTGATATTGATATTCACTCAAACTTATTGCCTAATATACCCTTAATCGCCCCCTCTGTTATTCTAATCATATTGATACACAAATTTTAAAACGCAAACCCTAAATGAACATTAGGGTAAATCATGTAAATTAAAGTACCTAGTCAAATTATAATGTCTAACATTCAAATTTGAATCTCAAATTTCTACCATAGTTAGATGAACTCATCATAGAGCCTCACCTAAAATAAGTATAAGACTAGTTTCTCTAGATGAAAATAAATATGAAGTACTTGCTTATCTTATTTTTTCAAAATCTTGTTTGGATGTATGTACATGTTTTATACTCTTTAGCCTTGAAACTAAGAAAATTAAGAAATAGAATGACATGTAGTTATTTATTATGCTCATTAATATCCTTAAAGGAGAGAGGGAGACTATTAATGTTGACTAGCACCTCCTTAGAGTACATGGTACACTGGGAGATCCCTAGAGTACACAAATCACGGGGAATGGGCCCAACAATATATGTGATTAAGTGCTAAGTCTGCCATAGTAATGCATATTCATTAAAATAAGAGGAATAATGTGGGTTTACCTAATTTTTTTGCCTTAAATAATGTTTCCTTTTACCTTTTATTCTTTTCTAATTAAAGCAAGTATGGAAGCATAGTACATATGTATCTTTCCAACCACATACACAACATTTTACGTTGATTCAACTGTTTCACATATTCTCTAGGTGCAAAGAACCCTTAAATGCAACAAAAGTACATGAAGGCAATAATAATTCTCATTTAAGGATCTAGAGTAGATTATGCTTATCTTCATTTCCTTAGTTAGTTACTTTTCCATTCCCTAGTTGATGTATAGGATGCACTATGTCCTGTGTACTTTCTATTTCTCATAGTTAGTCTTTCTTCCATGCAAATAATGCAATCATGATTATATTCTATTTAATGAATGGAGGTTTTGTTTGGCAATGTATGTGATGTTGTGAACATGATCTGGGTTCCGTTTATTATAGATGATAACCACAATTCCTTGTATTTTCCCTCTTGACATCTTATTCATATGAGTGCACACATATCAATGGAATGTCCACATGGAAAGTATGTAGAAATTTAGGTCGTCAGATTTGGTATTAGAGACGGAGTTCACACATCATAGTTGCATGAAGCCTCTACCAACATATTATGAGTCTAGGGTAGTCCTTCAGTTAAGGATTTAAGGGGTGGAGGTGTCTAGGATAACATCTACCATGGGTATGGAAAAAATATCTGAGCTACTTTGCTTAGCAAACATGGCTACCTTTATGGCAATATAAGTCTACCTGGACAAAACCCTAAGTAACCCCTACTTTTGGGCATCCTTAATTAAGGACCCTTCTCATCTATAAATATTCCTTCTCATCTCTCTCTATTCAATAGATATTCCCTCTCATCTCTTTCTATTCTATATAGGTTAGGAATGAGTCACACTATTTAGAGTCCTAAGGATTACTGATTCTTGACTAAGATTATTACAGTATCTTCCACCAATCATAACACTAAGATCATGAATAATCAATAAGGAAAAATTATGAAATATATTTCAATAAAAAGAGGAAAAAAATATATCTAATCTACTTCACCTAATTTTGAGGATGCCTCGAGAAACACGTGGCTCTGAGGCCTCAGAAGAGTAATTCTCCCATAAGAGAAAAGAACCTGCAACTTTTGAACTTGATTATGAAAAAATGGTCAAGGGTAGGTGATGAACCCTCCAGATTCATCTGCACAGTCGCCAATTATAGGGATTTTGTTACTCATATCGACTGATTTACCCTCGCTTTGGTTTACTTTGAGTGTTTCACTAATCCCTTACAAATATTGCCTAAATAGTTCTAATTACTAGTATATTCGACGATATTATCTCTTACACATTCTCCTTTCTCTCTGCAGATTACTCGCAACCATCCGATCGAGATCCAACAGTTCCTTTTCATCCAACCACTAAGGAAAATCAAGAAACTCCATGCATACGGTCTCAAGACCGTTTGGATCCTCGCAGTCCCAAGACCGTTTGGATCCTCACGGTCTCAAGACCGTTTGGGTCCTCGCAGTCTCAAGACCGTTTGGATCCTCGCGGTCTCAAGACCGTTTGGATCCTCACGGTCTCAAGACCGTTTGGATCCTCGCGGTCTCAAGACCGTTTGGATCCTCGCGGTCCCAAGACCGTTTGGATCCTCACGGTCCCAAGAACGATCGAAGCAAGACCGTTTGAGCTGTACGTATGCATGCGCTCAAAGATCGTATGATACAATAACTGAAGACCGTTTGAGTTTGATGGCATGCGACACCGTTTGAGCTATACGTCATCAACAACGTCGGCGCCCGTTTGCGGTGCAAGAAGTGAAGACCGAATGGAAGCCTACGTAAAGACTGTTTTTGTTTGCTGCATGAAACCGTTTGAGTTGGCTGTAGAGACCGTTTGAGATGAAGGTTGCAAGACCGTTTGGAAGGAATCATCCAAACCGTTAGTACTCAGCAATGCATGCAGCAGCAAACAAAATGATCATTGCTAGATCATGCAAACCAAATGAGCAAGGAGCCCAAACCGTGTGGGCAGCAATAGCATGCACCAAACCGAGAGAGTTGGCCACGTGCATGAAAAGCCCTTTGAATAGGGATGAGAAAACCGTTCGAATGCATGGAATCATGCAAACCGAACAAGCATGCATGGAAAGGAAATCAAACAGCCAGTAGTTTTCTGCACCCACGAGAAGAACTCATGAGGACCGTTGGCTTTGGCAAATAAAAGAATGGAACTAGCTGTTCACGTGAAGAATGTGAGAGCAGCTGGGCACCTACAGTAGCACGTGAATAATAGATCATTTGATCGGAGAAGAAATCAGCTGAACGACCGCGACAAACTGATTGGGAAATATGAGTATGAAACCATTTGCTGAGGCTCACGGTCGTGTGGAATGCACCGCATGGGCAGCTGAGCTGAGGCTCGCGGTCGTGAGGAATGCACCGCATGAAAGCTGAGGCTCGCGGTCGTGAGAAATGCATGAATGCATGCTGCTGCGGACACGGAAAACCGAATAAAGAAATCAGTGGAGAAGGACCGCATGAAGCAAATAACAAACCGCATGCTGCTGGTGAATGCTCAAGACCGTGAGAATGGAAGACCCTCTCGGTCTCAAGACCGAGGAGGAGGACCGCAAGCACTAAAACCGTGAGAAAAGGGAACCGAAAGCTAAAGCCATGATATTTTGGGTAATTTGTAGAACAAACCCAACCCGTCCAAGACACATGCCAAGCCTATAAATAGAAGGGTAGAGACATGGTCTGGGACATCCCATCTCATGACGGCCCAAGGCTGCCGGACTGGGACCAGGCCGGAACGCTGCCAGATTGCCCGAGCACCGTTTCCGACCAAACTTCACCCACAGCCTCAGAATCCCATCCTGAGTCCAGATCCAGTGAGCAGCCAGTCCGGGCGCAGATCTAGTAGGCTGTTCCATCACCATCTCACCATTGTTCACACCATAGCTCCACCTCATCCTACTCTTGCTATTCCGGAGGTTGACCCGAAGATCGAGGCGGAGAAACGGATGGCATCGACCACGACGGAGCAGTCCCGGAGACTGCGACGATCTACACCGGGCTGTCACAGATCTACTCTTTTGCTCCGACGATGCTTTCTTTCTCTCTCTTCTCCTTCTTTGTTGCTCCCTCTATGAGGAGCGAGTAGTTCCATCCATTGGGGTGCGGGGACTAGCTCCGCTGCCCGTGTTTTGTATCTTGTACTAAAAAGATGCTATCATTTCGTTTCAATACTAAACCGTTTCATACATGCTCGAATGTTGGCCGCGTTCTTGTATGCATGTATTGTCTTTCGTTGTGGTTTGTCTACGACCGCTCCCGAGACTCGAATATTGGTTTAGTGTTGGTTTCTGGTGCGTGTATCCACCGCGCACCCGTTTTGGTATCTAGGAACGCTTTCTAAGGAGTGGAGTAAACTCACCTCCATCGTTGTACTTTTGTACTATGAAATGGAATCAGTTGACGCACAAAAGTGCGACCTTGACAGGTCGAGGAACACACTCTGAGGAGAGAGTGGTGCAAAGTACTTGAACATCCGTTCGAGAATGGCTGACGTTGCAACACTCTCACGTTTCTCGTAGCTATATCCTCGAAAGAGGGATAGTCTATAAGGATACTAATCGATTTGGTAATTATCACTCGCTTGTTAGTTTTCCGATGCACGTTTCACGAGGTTGAGTAAGATTTTCTCTTTGGAGACTACATATCTTCATTGACACGTAGATATGTACCGGATGAGAGTTACTCAACCCGTGAAGGATGTGTGCATTACTCTTGTCCTCTAAGACATCGGTATTATACAACATCCAGGTATCTTGCTTACAAGTCTTGCTATGATTGGTACAAGTGCAATCCATGTGTAGTGGTGGCGAATACCCGCATCACCCCAGTGATCCATCATCATTTGCTAATATTAGATTTTAATCATTAAGCTAGTTTTTATTCTTGCCTTTACTTTTACATGTTTAGGTTAAATAACTCAAATCAAACTTCTGGTCTTAGATGATTAACTTAGATTGATACGAAACAAGAAAAAGACACTCAGATTCTTAACGTTGTCCTTTGGGTTTGATCCTAAATCTGTACTATGATAAGGCTTCCATACTCTTGTGGGGTTGGAGCATTTATCTAGCACCAGTTGTAGGTAAACCTAGAGAGAACATTAACTCCCTAGGGTTTTTGGTGTATATTAGGACTTCCATTGGAAGAGTAATCTTTTGGTGTAAGTTCTAGCTCCATCAGTAGGTGGGAAAAACATAAGAAAATCCTTTTAGACTTTATGGAAACTATTGCCCTGAAAGGAACCTCTGAACCTAGTTCATCTAAGAAGGAGGTAAATGAGATTGATTTTGTCAAACTGAACCCTAATACCTTTTGGGGTGAAGACCAACCTAAGGTTATGGTCAAAGCTGACACATGGGTCTTGTCGGTGGAAAATGCCTTTCACATCCTAGAGGTACCCCTTGAGAAGAAGGTGAAGTTTGTCACATACCTACTTAAGGGAGGGGCAAAAATTTGGTGGGAAAACTTCATTGGGAATACAAAAGTAGAGGTTGATGCCATGGAGTGGGAAGACTTCAAAACCATCTTTACTAATCATTTCATGCCCATAGATGAGGGTAAGAGGAAGGGGAGGTTATACACTGAGCTCAAGCAAAGGAATCTCTTGGTGGATGATTAAACTCAGAAGTTTAGGCTTCTGGAGCCCTATGCACCCATTAGAACCGAGGAACACCTTATGGAGCATTATATTGACTCCCTAGCTGCCAACTTAAAAAACCCTAGTCATCACCTCCCATCTAAAGAACTTTGATGAAGCCCTAGATATGGCCCATAAATTGGAAAGGGATCAGGGTATGCAGAAACCTTCAGGCATGGGATACCTAGGGTTAACCACTACTGATGAAGATACGTCTAGGAAGTTTCATCATGACCATAAAAAGGGATCAAGAAAAGGAAGTTCAGGTAAAGGAGGATAAAGAAACAACCAGAACCATCAGATGCCAGCTCATCCAAAGTGTAAGACTTGTGAATGACACCATGGTAGAGTATGCCATCATACCAAGCCAGTCTGTTACAACTACAAAAAGGAGGGTCATTTTATTACCAAGTGTCCTACTCCATTTATCTTTGGAAACCCTCCAGTGGGTGCTCCACCTCCTAAAGGGAACCACAATGATAGAGTGTTTTCAGTGACCGCATAAGAGGCTAAGGAAAACTCGAATCAGTTGGTTGATAACCTTAATTCCTTTCATTTATCTAATATCATGTTCATTGCCTTCAAATATTCATGACAAAATTATTCTATGTAGGCATTGTATTTCTTAATGATCATCATGTTAACACTTTGTTTAATTTCGAATCTACAAATACCTTCATATCACAAAATCTGCCATCTATGTTGCATTTTCATATAAAAGATCTGGGATATATTCTTGATGTGGAAACTCCTAGTGGTAAAGTATTCACTACATTACCGAAAATTGGTGTCTTGCCTACAAAATTAAAAAATCATGATATGCCCTTCGAATTCATCCTTATGGTCATGGAAGATTTTGATATTACACTTGGTATGGATTGGATATACAAGTATTATGCACATATTAACTTTATGGAGAAGAGGGTAGTCCTCTCTCAATCTCATTCTAATCTTGTGATGATCCCTAGGGGAAGTAGATTCTATAATAATATTATAATCTCCTCTCTTAAAGCTAAAAATATTATTTCTAAAGGTTGTAAAGTCATCCTCACATTAGTCTCAGGGACCATTCCTAGTACCAGTCCCATAGAAAGTCTGGAGGTGGTATGTGATTTTCTTGACTTATTTTTGGACGAGCTTCCTAGGCTACCTCCCAACTGAGACATTGAGTTCTCTATAGATATTATTCCTAGAACCAATCCAATTTTTAGGGCCCCACATAGGATATCTCCTGCTAAAATAGTTACAAGAACTTCTTGATAAAGCCTTCATCTGTCCTAGTGTTTCTCCTTGGGATGCGTCTGTTCTCTTCTTAAAGAAGAAAGACAGTTCTGTGTGCATGTGTACTGACGATCACATGTTGAACGAAGCCACTATTAAAAATAAGTACCCTCTTCCCCACATTGATGACCTCTTTGATAATATTTGCACTGCTCAAGTTTTCTCCAAAATTGATCGTCATTTTGGATATCCTCAACTCAAAGTCCAAGATAGTGATATTTCTAAAACTATTTTCCAAACTCATTATGGGCATTATGAATTTCTAGTGATGCCATTCAGGTTAACCAACACACCTGTCATATTCATGAACTTGATGAACAAAGTCTTCCAACCCTATCTTAACGAGTGTGTGGTTGTTTTCATTGATGATATTCTGATCTTATTCTAATTCAATGGAGAAATGTCGTGAGCACTTGGAGGTAGTTATTGAGGTTCTTTGAGCTCAGAAGCTAATTGGAAGCTTCTTAAATGTGAATTTTGGATTGATAAAGTCATGTTCCTTAGCCATGTCATTTTTGGGGGTAGTATATACGTTGATCATGTAAAAGTGTTAGTTGTTCTCGACTGGAAACCTCCCTAAAATCCTTCTAAAATCTAGAGTTTCTTGGGTCTAGCTGGATACTATCATCGCTTCATCCTTAATTTCTCTAAAGTTTCACTTACCCTTACTAATCTTAGTCAAAAGGATGAGTAGTTTATATGGTCAACTGCTTGTGAGTCCAGTTTCTAAGAGCTAAGGTAGAAACTGACATCAACACATCTTCTGGTTTTACCTTCTAGCAATGAAGGGTTTGTAATCTTCACCGATGCTTCCAGGTATGGTCTAGGTTAACGAGAAGGTAGTGGGTTTTGCATCTAGACAACTATAAACAAATGAACTTAATTATCCCACCCATGATTTGGAATTGGCTGTAATAATTCATGCTCTCAAAATCTAGAGGCACTACTTGTATGGGGCAACTTTTGACACCATCATTGATTGCAAAAGCTTGAAGTATATCCTGGCCCAGAAGGATCTGAACTTGCATCAACATTGGTGGACTGAGTATCTAAAGGGCTACGATTTCACCATTTCCTACCACCTAGGTAAGGGAAATGCATCCGCTGACGCCCTTAGAAAAAAAAAAGGCCACACGTGCATCTCTGTCTGTTCCCGAGTGGAGGAACATGGGGGATCTGGTGGATTAGAAGCTATAGTTTCTGCATGATCTTGTCCATATCAACAATATTTTTATCATTCTTGGGATATAGTTTGAACTTCTTGAGGCACAAAAGGCTAGTCTTGATCTTGAAGAGCTTTCTTCTCTCATGTCTAAACCTACAACACACTTGTTTGTTGGTCTTGATGGTGGTCTTCATATAAGAATCGTATGTGGGTTCCTAAGCAGTTAGCTATAAAGACAAATATTCTCAGTGAGGCACATGGGTCAAAGTACAAAATTCATCCAGATACAACCAAAATGTACAAATACCTATAGCAACTTTTCTGATGGAGGGGCATGGAGCGTGATATTGCTGAATTTGTCTCTAGATGTCTGAGGTGCCAGAGAATCACAATAGAGCACCAGAGACCAGATGGCCTACTTCAACCCCTTGAAATCCCGAAATGGAAATGGGGACACATCACCATAGATTTCATGGTGGGTATACCCAGGACCAGAAAGGGATATGATATTGCATGGGTTATAGTGGACCATTTCACAAAATCAGCTCACTTCCTTCCTGTGAAGGTGGCAATAAAAGTTTTTGAGCTTGACAACCTCTATATATGAGAGATAGTATGTTTGCATGGAGTTCTAGAGTTCATTGTTTCAGACATGGATCCAAAGTTCACTTCCAAGATGGAAACATATTCAGGAGGAACTTGGTACAAAATTGAACTTTAATACACCGTACCATCCACAGATTAATGGACTGTTCGAGCGTACAATGCAAATTTTGGAGGATTTTCTAAGAGCTTGTGTTATCGATTGGGAAGACTCATGGGACCATTACTTTCCCTTGGCTAAGTTTTCATATAATAATAGCTATTAGGCAAGTATTGGGATGCCCCAATATGAAGCTCTCTATATCAAACCTCTACTACACTCAGATGACATCAAGGAACACACCTTGATGAAATCTGAGGAGATGCAGCTTTACACAAACAAGATTGCACTGATAAGACAAAGAATGAAGTAGACAAAGGACATATAGAAATCTTATGCAGATGCTCACCAACATGAACGTCAATATAAAGAAGGTGACCATGTTTTTCTGAAGATCAGGCCTATCCCAGCTTTGGCCAAGAACAAAGGAAAGATTAGTCCTCACTTCGTGGGACCCTTTGAGATCTTGGAAAGGGTTGGTGAATGTGCATATTGTCTTTCTCTTCTGCCATAATATAGTGCAATGCACGATGTGTTTCATGTATCTAATCTACAACCTTATGTCAAAGATCCTAGCCACATTCTAAACCATGAGCCTCTAGAGCTGAAAGATCTATCTTATGATGAATCCCCAATTAAAATCCTTGATTCTAAGACAAAGGAGCTCTGTAGTAATAAGCACATAGATATGGTGAAAGTTCCTTGGAGCCACCACGATTAGACTGATGCCACCCGAGATCTCAAGTCTGAGATCGAGTAGAATTACCCACATCTCTTTCAGACTGCTTAAATTTTGAGGACAAAATTCTTAAAAGGAGGGGAGAATGAAATAACGTGAGTTTTTATATTTTTATTTCCTATCTCTTGCAAACTTAATGATATTGATATTAACTCAAACTTATTGCCTAAAATACCATCAATCACCTCCCTCTATTATTCTGATCATATTGATACACAATTTTTAAAATAACACAAACCATAAATGAACATTAGGGTAAATCATTTGAATTAAAGTACCTAGTCAAATTATAATTGTAAACATTCAAATTGAATCTGAAGTTTATACCATAGTTAGATAACCTCATCATAGAACCCCACCTAAAATTTTAACGATATGTAAGCATTTGAAATTAGACACATTATTTCATTCATGATTAATCTAGGACAAAATTCAGTCAAAATTTTTACATAGGTGTGGCATTTAAATGTCACACGGCCCTTTAGGATCTTGTGCACATGCCTTTAATTGTGTCCTTTAAATCGCAACCATCCAAAAAGAGATCTGACAAACCAAAACCCATTTTCTACCTTCCACAAGACTATACTCTCTCTCTCAATAGTCCAGCCAATGAAACCAATCTCCCACAACAAACCCAACCTCTCTCTTGCTCTTTCCTCATGATATTTCTCTTCCCCTCATTATTAAAAACTCAACAACCTCCTACACATCATCCCTCACCCCAAACCCATGCAAATGAACTCCCTCTTCCTCAGTGCTCTCACCTGGAAGTAGCAGCAAGTTAGGGCTTCCTTTACCTCAATTTCACCTGGCTATTTAAAATTGTACCAGAGCACACCTCAACATCTCCAACCTCAAACCTCCTCTACCTCCATTGACTTGAATCCTTGCTCGCTTCGGGGGCCTTCTCCTTCCAATCAAATGTGGCCACACGTTCTTGAGACCTCAATGAGACGAATGACATCATTAGTAGGAGTTGCAACGATGTAGGGACTCAGGTCGACAAGCTCCTACAATCGAGCTATAAAGCTTCGTTGTCGATGAGGTTTTGGGCACCCTCATGCATCAAGAAGGACCGTAGGTCCACAGAGAATCACTGGACCTCTAGTAGAGCTTCTTGATCCCTCAATACAACCAGAGGGGATGTAAGTGCCCTCAATCCCATTTCTTATTTGTTCTCCTATTTTGATTGAACCTGAGATATAGCTGAACTCTACCAACCTCCCTATCCGTGTTGACCTTGAGAAACAACATGAGCCCAACCCAAGCCTCAATGTCACCCCAGAAGCCTAACCCTTCTCCTCCCTACCTCAAACTATCTCCCCCCTCATTCCTCCCTCACTGTTGTCATGGCGTACGAGAAGAACAAGAATCAAGGGCATGGATTTCCCTTCCCAACCATGTTCTGTCATGCCCAATTATTCTTATTCCATGGTCATTCAGGTCTTTTACACCCCCGCTCCACCCCTCATAGAAAAAGCTGATCCATGGGTCAGGATGAGGATTTGCAAAGTCAGATCCCTCCTCTGATCCATGAGGCCCAACCAATTTTTTTTGTCTCCAACCATTTTCTGATTGGTGCATATTGAAAAATTGATAATAAATAGCTCTAGTATCCAAAAAAATCCCATAAAATATCCACTTTCTTAGAAAAATGTAAAGAACCTTTACAAAATATCATTAGTACCTAATAATAATCCTATAATTGATAACCTATTGTGGGACCTTATTTGGTACTCTTTGGATTAATAGAAACTGAATATGAAATAAATATATGTACTTCTAAAACCATGAGACATAAAGTATATCTCTGAGTCCTTGGAACTCAAAAACCTAAGTGGGTGGTCAATGATAAACTCAAACCCTCTGAATACCGCATGAATGACCCATCTCTCTCTCCCTCTATTAATGATGATAGTTAAGGGAAACTAATCATCCAAAATATTTGATATACTCTCAAAATCCTAAAACAAGACTTCTACCTCTAATACCTTGATCTGAGCCTAAGTCACTATATGATGACCCTAAGTGAGTCAAAACCCTAACATGAAGTGTTATGGATACACAATGACATTAGGTATTTGATTTCTTTCAGGGTGACATATTCCCATCTCCAATGATCGGTTTGGAATTCAAGATATAATAGTAACAAGTGTGGATATAAGTATACAATTAGCTTTTTTGGGTGAAAATAATATGAAGTACTTGCTTGTCTTATTTTTTTAGAATTTTTCTTGGATGTATGTACAAGTATTATACTCTTTCTCCTTGAAACTAAGAACATTAGAAAAGAGAATGAAATGTAGTTACTGATGATGCTCATTAATATCCCCAAAGGAGAGGGACTGTATTAACATTGACTAGAACCTCCATAGAGTACATGGTAGGCGGCGAGATCCCTAGAGTACACGATACATGGGGAATGGTCTCAACAATATATCTGATTAAGTGCTAAGTCCACCATAGTAATGCATATTCATTGAAATATGATTAATAATGTGGGTTTACCTGATTTTCTGCCTTAAATAATGTTTCCTTTTACATTTTTCTTCTTTTGCAATTGAATAAAGTATGCAAGCATAGTACATATGCATCTCTCCAACCACACACACTACATTTTATGTTGATTCAAATGTTTCACATATTTTCTAGGTGAAAAGAACCCTTAAATGTAGCAAAAGTACCTAAAGGAAATTATTATTCTCATTGGAGGATATAGAGCAAATGATGCTTATCTTCATTTATTTACATAGTTACTTTTCCATTCCCTAGTTGATGTATAGGATGAATTATGTCCTATGTATTTTCTATTTCTCGTAGTTAGTCTTTCTTCCATGCAAATAATGTAATCATGAATATCTTCTATCTTCTATTTTATGAATGACAGTTTTTGTGGCAATGTATGTGATGTTGTGAACATGATCCAACTTCTGTGTATTATATATGATAACCACAATTCCTTGTATTTTCCCTCTTGACATCTTATTGATATGAGTGCAAACATATCAATCGAATGTCAAAATGGAAAGTATGTAGGAATCGAGGTCTTCACACATATTCTTCCTAGGGTGTGTATTTCCACCTTACTTTTTAGTCAATGATCGTATGGTGTTATTGTTGGTATAGTATACCCAAAGGCAATGAGGAATATGATACTTGATTTGATAATCACAAAGGTAATTCTGTCTATTATGTTTGTCTCAATCATGAGATGATGAAACATACGTGATAGATGTCTAAAGAATGATGTGACTCGATGACATATGTCTTCAAGTTAAGGACCTGAAAAATGAGACCATATGTATGTTAAGAGTACATACATTCTTGTTATGTCCCTAGTCAGATATTACTGTGGAAGCAAAATAGACAACAGTAATACAAAAGACTAGAGTGTGTGTTGACTAATGACAGAGTCTCATTAGTCATGATATATGATATCAAGTCAAGCACACAAATATATGTTAGAGCACAGTATATCGGACAGACCCACCATGAGAGTGATACATGGAATTCATGGAATGGTAGTCACAATCATCTCTCATAGTGATGGTGGTGATTGTGTTTCTTAGACCTGAAATCACTACACTCGTCACATGTCGTTGGGTACACTTTGACATCATCAAACGTAGTACTGAAACATGGGTTGTTATAAAGGTGATGGTTGGGTGACTTTGACACATGGGGATAGAGACTGTGAGTGATAGAGATGGGAATTGTCCCTCCTACAAGGAGTATGATATACAGGGCCCCTTGATAAGTGAGACAGAGAATTGTATGGCCATACTCATGTGATTCAATATATGATATGTGAACTCACATGCATCTTAGACAATCTGCTCTAGTTCAAGGAACATGGATTGAATGTTGAAGAGGATGACGTTCCATGCCTCGAGTTCAATCCAGATGTCAATGACAAAGGAACCATATGATCACAACAACACTAATCACATATTGTTGGTGGAAGTTGTTCTCCAACTTTCTGAGTTACTTGGGTAGCAATGATGAGTTACTAGATTCCGCTTATTACTTGTGATGTCATAAGTTGTTATGAACATTCACTACCAATGTAAATTGGAACCTGCAGGGTAACACACATAGGATACCCCTTGAAGAGGAGATTGTCCATGAATGATGTTTAGATTGAGACTAAAGGTGTTTAGGTACTCAATTAAACATACAATTGACTGTTTGGGCTCAGAATTATCAAGTTCAAGTGTTGAACTAGCTAGTTAGAGTGTCAGGTTGATTGGAGACTGCATTGGTAATGTCAGGACTACCAACCGATCGGTTCACCCAGGTGAGCCGATCGGTTGGTGTGAGCCAACCAATTGGTTCACTTGGTGAACAGGGCGGCTCACAGTCCTGCCAACTGAGGAAATTGTGATTTTCCTGGTTGGAGGAAAACTTTCACGTTTTACTTATTCAATTCGATTTGAATAAGGATTAATATTTGCATTAATTGGAAAGGATTGAGGAAAGTCAATTGCATGCAAGTCTGGGAAGTGAAACGACTGGTTCACTGGGTGAACCGATCGACTCACACACCCAACTGACCGGTTCACCTTCCACAGTACAAAATATTCATGGAATTTTTGGATCCTTCTACTCCCGAACATGTTGTGAACCCTAACCTGCCCTCTACTATAAATAGAGGGGTATTGGGGGCTTCTATGAACACACAACTCAGAACATCAATTGCTCTGCAAAGTTGTTGTCCTCTCTAGTTCTGGTAACTGAGAGAGCCCAAGCAAATGCTACATGACTAGGGAGGCACATCGAGGGAAAGACAACTCCATAAAAGCAGTCTGAGTTCGAGAGAGCAGGTTGGTGCTAGTACACCAACATGAGGGTCTTCTCCTTCCTTCCAGTTCTTCTAGAATGACAAGATTTCCAGGTGGTCCATGTGGACTATCTATAGAGGTAGGATATGTCTACCGCTCATGAGGACACATCAACTACAGTCTGTGGTGGTGGCCAGAGTCCATGACGATGACTAGGAGCTGCATATACACCGTCCAAGACATGGCGTTGAAGACCGTACATGGCTGTGAGATATTGTCATTGGGCAAGTCCCAAGAATAGGTATATATCACTAAAACCATCCTTCCCATTACATAGTCATTGATGCGATCTCTTGTTATGGGTTAATGGCCAGTAAAATTTTTATTTCCACTGCCTACTCCGAGGCCATAAAACCCAACAGTCATGGCCATGTTTTATGCATGTTTGATCTACATTATTTATGCATGCAAAGATATTGTTTATTGTGAATGTTTATATGGTAGGACATTTCTTTTTTGTCAGATATTGCTTTCCATAACTATTATGCCTCAATCTTTTGATTTGACTCTTGTGAACTAACCTGCTTTTATATGACCTACTTTCTTGGAAAAAACCCTTTTTATACTTGTATCCCAACTTAATTCCCAAAATGATGTTTGCATGCATATACTCAATGTTCACTGATACATGCCTGTGTTTCTTATTTTTTGGGTGAAGTTCCCCTTCCACCCAAGTTTGGGTACATTGGAGGATAAGGACTTAGTAAGGATGAATATAGGATGTGGACTTAAGGATAGATTGGAATGGTCAGGTTGTCCTCTATAATTTCCCTTACATGTATTAGGTGTAACTTTTTATTTTGTCATGCCACCTTTAAGGTGAAGGGGCAATTGTATATGAATCATCATGTAACTTTGTACTAGTTTTATTTCCACTGCTTATAAACTTTTATGCTATGTGGTATATATACCATTTGAGAAATAACCAAATTCTTCCTTCCCTCCATTTTTGGATTTGGATGTTTTTTCTTATTTATCAATTAACTGAAGAGTAGATCCCTTCTTGGGCCCCACTCTTTACAGATTGGCATCAAGGCCCAAGCAATTTGTTACTTGACTATCCCATGAATGTTACTTACTTAGGTAGTTAAGAAACCCAAAATAGGTTTCTAATATGCCTATCCCTAAGTCATGGAATACCAAATAGAGTTTTAGTCCCTAAATAATTTGGTCACTTCCCTCAAACTACATTTATGGTTGAGACTCAGTCTTTAGTAATCCTTATCACCCTCACCTTTTTTAGAGCGATGCAATGGTTAACACGAGGGGTTGACTCTCGTAGCATTTGATTCCCATCTCATGTTTTGTGGGAAGTTATTTTGAATGCTATGAAATGTAGGTGGACTTGTATAGTCACAGCTAGGCATTACACTAGTTCTCACCTCAACACCTTTACTATGTTGTTTTACTAGCATACCCTGTATATACCTGCTTTGGTGCTACTTGCATGGATAACAACTTTTGAACCTCAACATGAGTTGAAGCTCACCTCCATCACCATTATAGTGTATTTGGTATACCTAGTAGTTAATACAATGAGTGTTTGGATCACATAGATCTCCTTGTCTTGTGGGTATGCAATGGTTGTAAAGCAACAGACATTAGGAAAACCCTAAATATCTTCTTGTGATGTTGGATGATTGTACGACTCCCCTATGTCTTGCAATGATGTAGTGTGAATTATGATTACAATGATATAGGAAAGATGAATGTCGTACCTTATTAGGGTTGGATGGAAGGTGACATGTGTAATAAGAAATCCTTTTCCCTCTTATCCTAGCATATTATATATGTAGTCGTATTACCTTTTATGTGAAAAAAGAATTAGACCCCTTTTGTGGAACAAAGTGGCAATAGAATTATAGTATATGTTTTATGTTGTGGAAGGTGTCCGACTTGATGAAAGTAGACTTGATGTGAGGAAAGCAAGAACTAGTCTTTTTCTCTTAGGGTATGGCCGCACGCAACGATGACACTAGATGCGACAACCATCATCGTCCTTGGCAGAATGGAGAGAAGCGACCACAACTAAGGCATTGATCGTATGTGGATGTTGTTAAGGTTGCCACATGCCCTAAGGAATGGAAATTGGTATTCAAAAACCCCATCGGTGATGTAGACACAAGACTACCAGAGGTGGATCTTATAGTGGAAGAAGATATCATCATCGTCCCCTAGGATGAAGTGGATGAGAATGTTGCTTCATGGAGAAACACAGTAGTTGGCTACATCATAGGCTTTAGGCCTCACATTCCCACCCTCCAGGATTACCTCCTTCGACTCTAGAAGATGACAAGAGTGATGGAGGTTATGGGAAGATCAAGCATGAGCTAAGTTATCAAGTTCCAGGATGGAACTGAATTGGCTAACACTCTTGAAGGTGGTCCATGGCATGTCAAAGGCAAGCCAATGATTCTAAAGAAGTGGGAGAAGGGAGAACCTTTGGAGCAGGAGAAGCTCTCACCGGTTCTTGTTTGGATAAAGTTCCTTGATCTCACATTGGAACTATGGTGCGACAAGATGCTTTCTCGCATTGCCTCATTCCTAGGCAAACCGCAATGTCTTGATAGGAAGACTAAAGTGAGGAGTAGGATTGATTACACAAGGATCAACAACCTGATGATTGCTTCATCTACATTCCCAAATGTAGTGAAGCTAAGGACAAATAAAGGTAGTTATTATTCAATCAAATTGGAATATGAATGGGTACCCGAAAAATGCCCGCACTGTAGAAACTTCAGGCATGACAAGGCTCTGTGCTTGAAGCAGACACTGGATGATGGGTCTCCTCCTGGTGTGGAGATGACACACCATATAGATGTTGTACGTTTTGTGGGTGAAATTGAGGAGCGCCAACCACAACAAATGACAAGCAACAACTCTACAAACAAATATGGCTTTGAGAGATATCGTAAGACGTCAAGTCCAAATAAGAGAGTAACTCGTAGCCATAACACACCCAGTACTGAGAAGAATGGGAAGGAATCAAGTAACAAGTACCAGTCACTCGAGAAAATGGACAAAAACGCAGAGTCGACGGTTGGAGGCAGGCCAACCCACCCCCAATGGTTGATAAACCTATGATCAATGCTTGGAACATCAGAGGCTTGTCCAATTGGGACAAGTAAGATGTCATCCAAGCAGAACTTAGAAGGTCAAGATCAGATATTTCCATTCTAACTGAAGTAAAGATAAATAAGAATAAGATTGTGAAGTCTATGAATCACTCTTGGCCTCATGCCAGTTGGATCGACAACTCTAAAAGCTGCAACAAAGTTTGTATTCTCATTATTTGGGAATGTGATGATTATCATATTACCTTGCTTGACCAGTCTAGACAGTACGTCCATTTTGGTCTGATAGAAGATGATACTAAACTTGAGATCACTACCATATATGTTGATAATGATGACAGTAAAAGAGAAGTTCTATGGAGCGAGCTTAAATACATTAAGGCAAACCTGCAAGCCCTTGGTTGGTGGCGGGTGATTTTTATGTAGTTGACTTATCAAGGAGAGGAAAGGTAATTCTGCCCCATCTGCAAAGTCAATGAATGATTTTAATGAGTGCATCCTTGCCACAAATCTTATGGAGATTGAGCCAAAAGGAACCCATTACACATGGAATAACCAATAACTGGGAATGAACAACACTATAAGTAAAACCGATAGATCCTTCTTCAGCCTACATGTGCAAATGGATCTCCCCAGTGTCTGGTTTGAGATTATGCCAACTATTTATAGTGACCATTATGCCCAGGTGCTTCACTTGGATGAGGAAAGGCCTAAAGCTAAACACCCTACATGATTCTCTAATGAGTGGACATGTCTATATGGATATGATGAGGTAGTGAAGAAGGCATGGTGTGCTCAAGTCAATGGCACACCCATGTATAGATGCTTCAGTAAACTCAAACCGACCAAGAGACATCTGTAAACTTAGAATTGGGAATGAAATGGGGACCTTCCCAACTCTGCAAATAACAAAGAGGAAGAAGCACTGGTTGTGCAAGAAAAAGTCTAACACTAATCCTGGCAATCACCTTCTTTGGGAAATTTCCAAAAGCAAAATGGATGAGGCATCTTTGCTAAATTAACTGAAGAATCTATTGTAAGACAAAAGTCTCTGATGTTTTGGTTGAAGAATGTTGATTCTAATACTCACTTATTCTATGCATTGCCAAAGTCAAGGAGCAGGAACCAAATAAAATTGTTGACCACAATAATACTCAACTTAGATCAGAGCCTGAGAACAAACATGCTTTGTATCAACACTATAGGATGTTGTTCAATTCCCATAGCTCAATGGTGCTTTCAACTAGGTGTGGCAACCTATCTCCCTATTCAACTTTATCTACAAGGTTGTCTCAAAAATCCTAGAAAATAGACTGAGGGAGGTCCTTCCTGCCTTGATTGACACTAGTTAGTGTGCCTTTGTAAAAGGTAGGCATATTTCAGATGCTATACTTCTTGAAAACAAGCTAATTCATAATTTCAATAAAACCACTGCCAAAAAACATTATTCCTTAAAGCTGACCTAAGCAAGGCCTATGACTCCATTGATAGAGGTTACATACTGGATGTTATGAAAGGTACGAAATTTCCCTAGTGCTGGCTACAATGGGTAAAGGAGTGTTTCGACACAGTGTTTTTTTAGATACTCATTAATGGCACTCTCTATGAAATTATACATGCTACTAGATGCATCTGATAAGGGATCCACTAGCTCCCTACTTGTTTGTAATCGGCATGCATGGTCTATCTACCATACTTAACAATGTTGTAGCAGAAGGCTCCATCACCCCTCTATGCACAGGTGACACTAAGGTCTCTCATCTCATATTTGCAGATGACTTACTCCTCTTCACAGAAGCTACTGGGAAAGATATAGATGGTATTATTGCGTGCATGAACCGATTCAAAAGTATTTTAGGTCTTGAGATGAATCTGACAAAAAGTCAACTATTCCTGAGTTGTTCAACCTCTAAAGATCTTAGCTCTGGCATCAATGTTGAAGAAATTGAGTTCCCTATTAGATATCTAGGATTACCTTTATTCACAGACTGACTTACTAAATCAACGTGCTCCCCGCTCTTTGACAGAATCAAAACCAAACTTGAGTCCTGGAAAACTATGTTCTTATCCATGACATGGAGGTTAGAGCTGATTATTTCTACCCTTTCTGCCTACCATCTTTTCAGGACGAGGGTCTTCCCCCTTCCTAGAGCCACAATGAAGGAGATTGAAAGACTTTGTCACAATTTCTTATGGGGTGATAAGGTGGACTACAAGCACTTCCACACAGTTTCTTAGGATTCCATTTGTAGGCCTAAGTAGGAGGGCGACATGTCTATCTACAAGGTTGAAGACTGGAACAAAGTTGGTATGTTGAGACTTCTTTGGGACATATCAAACAAGAAGAACACTTTGTGGATCAAGTGGATACACAGTAAATATCTAAAAGAAGACACAGTTTGGTCCTACTCCATAAAACAAACTAATAGATGGCTGTGGAAATCCATTATGAGGGTGAGAGACAAGTTTCTGCCTCATGTTAGGTTTAGCATTGGTGATGGCCAATCTATATCTCTATGGAAGGATCCGTGGATACATGGTAAGTTTCTTGACCATTTTATCTCGGATGCTAACTCGCTGAAGCTTAGAACAAGATACAACATTAGAGCTAAATTGAGCTTGATAATTACTGACAACAAGTGGGATCCTCCCAAAGTTAGAGGTGGTGATGAGATTGCTTCTATATGTGTCACTATAACATTGAAGAGCAAAGACCTGTGCTACTTCAACATTCTTTATTCATTCTCTCTGAAGGGTGCTTGGCAGCTGTGTAGGATTCACTATGAAAAAGTTGATTGGGCTTGCTAGATATGGAAATCCATTGCTCCCTAAAGAATCAAGGTGATATGCTAGAAGATTTTGCAGGGCAGCATTGTTACTGAAAACTTTCTCCAGAGAAAGGGTTATGCTTGGCCTCAAGATGTTGTCTTTGTGCATGTCATATTGAGACTGCACACCACATCTTTTGGTCTTGTGAATTTGTTGATGATATATGGAACAAAGCTAAAGCTAGGCTCCCATTAAGCTTAGAAATAGAGAAAACCTCCTAAAATTTACTGATAGCAATAGTAATTTGATGGGTATTATTGTTCTTTACCATGTCTGGCATGGAAGGAACCATATCAATTTTGAAGATGTTATTCCATCCAACAATGGTGTGTGGAAAAAATAGATAGTGACTCTAATGCTTTGCATAGATAGGTCTTTATGGAGATTGCTCCCCCACTTGTAGATGATAGTTATATGAATAGAAAGTAACACATTTATTGATAAAAAAAGATGTCCGAATTGGTTCTCTAATTGGTTTTGGTGCCAATTTTGGATTTTCATTGCAAAGTTTTCATCGTCAAAATTTATCTTCATTATTAAATTATATATAAAAAAGGGTTTTCATATTTTATTGATGGTTTTAGAACCAAGTCACCATCACAAGAAAGTTTTAAGAGTAACGGAATCCTTTAGTGATAAACCCTTACCGACATGTTCAACCCTGAGACCCTAAGCCTTACGATGTATAGTGTAAGATGATGAAGTTTCATATATATATATACACACACACACACACACATATATATATATATATATATATATCACCTGATTGATCTACCCATATTGCTTCTCTAGATGGCTAGTTAGATTATAGAGTAATCCTTTTAGGGAGTGGAGTCTTGTACCTAAGTATGTTAGGAGAGTAATTTGACTTTAGTATTGTTTGAAGTTAATGATAAATGCACTAGGTAACCCTTGGGAAGATTCCTCCGTTAATGTCACAAAAATATAACAAATATCAAATTATGGTAATTAAACTTGCCAATATGAATGGCATGGGATATTAATAGGATAAAATAAATAAAAACATTTTTTTATTAAAGTAATATAGGTTCCAATTTTGCTAAACCAAATTAGTTGTCGTTGGGCATACTGGTGGTTTAGGCTATGAATGGGAAAATTTCAAGGATAGAATCCGCTTTAAGGGTTGGAGTGTTGTATCATATCTAAATTGAGATTCATAGCTTAACTCCCCTTTCATGCCCCTTCCTGACTATATTAGAATTAAATTCTTTTTCCTTTAAATATATTATTTAATCAAAATTTGAGCAAAGAAAATATGATGTCTTAACAAATAACTCATTACATAACAAATTAAAGAGAAATTTATTAATTGAGTGATCAATAGGGGGTGAATTAGAAAATCCATCAAATAATTATTCATTGAACCTAACTATCGCTAAAGAATCACACTAAGTCTCATTGCTAAAAAGAAATATAAACATATGAAATAATGTATCAAATAAACTGAGAAGACATCAAACATATTAGTTGTGTACTTGACTTGCAACTATGAAATAAAATACTAAAAAATTTGAAACTAAGAATTTGACTTCAAATTTAGATTCTTCACATCTTACTTAGTCTAGGAGTCAAACTTCACTTCAATCTGACTTTATCTGCTGTCCCATTTTAATTAAAAAAGAAAGTATTAATTAACTTGTGTACTCGTCAATTATGTTTTTACTCACATTATATTTCTGTATGGTCAATTTTTTGATTGACCAAGCCTGATCATCATGTCTTCTTCCTTGCTTAACCTATGGCTATACCTCTCGCAAAATGAGTGCAACATGGCATCTCTTTCCTTCACACAGTCTGCATGGATGAAACTGGCATTGGACTAGTTCTTTCTATACCTCCTCTCCTCTTTCCTCTTCCTTTTCCTCTTGCTCCTCGCATCTTCTTCCTGCAACCTACTACTCAACCCAAACTTGATCTGCCACCACCAAGACTGCAATGGCCAACTACATGTTGGTGGTGGTCAACTAGAAGGGTTCTCACCTCCACAACCTACAATTCTAGTACTCCCATCACCAACCACCACCACTCTAGCATAGCCTCCACCACCCCTCTAACCATGAAAGTTCTGTAGGGAAAAATTATCATCTCTCTACAGACCACCACCCAACTTCCATGATCCATGATGTCTCTTCTAGCCACCATGAGCCATAGGTGATCCCCATGCGATCCACCCACACATCCTTCTTTCCCTACTTCTTTCTCTTCCCCTCTACACGTTCCTCTCCTCTTATTTCTTCCTCTTCTCCCCCTCTCCCCTTTCCCCTTGAGTCCATCCACTATGAATGCAGGTGACTATGCCACCTCATGTGGTGGCCACTGAAAGATCCTACTCTAGGGATAATCGTTGCCTCCTCATTTTTCCACAACCACCTCTGTATTCCTCAACCTCCTCTCCTCTATCTTCTTCTTCTTCTTCCTCCTCCTCGTCATCCTGGTGCCCTGTTGTTAGACACAAGACCTACAATGGTTTACCTCATTGCCCTCATCTCCCTAATCGTCCTTGCTAGAGGAACTTAAGTGACCCATGGTTTGTCTAGAAGCACCCCTTGTGCCCTCACACCTCAACAAGCATAAATTTGCCATGGTTTGAACCTGCATCACCACCAATAATCCACCAAATGAGCAATTCTTTCACCACGAAAACCATCTCATCTTCAACCTCTACCCATCCACCCATTTACCTTCAGACTCAAAAACCACAGACATGTCTACAAATAAATCTGTAGACCCAACAACAACACCTTCAGATCCGTCTATGGTATGTAGGTCTTGGTGGCCTCTTTCGGCAAACTTGTTGTGTGTGCCACCACCATCACCATCACAATTGTTACCACCCAACATAAATGTTTCTTGCTCAATTGTCTAACAACCACCCACAATCACGTGGATCCTTGATCTCTAGATAACTTGGAGTTGTAGGGTTTGTGACACCTCCCTATAAAACTCCTTTGGGTCATCTTTCCATCTTCAAGATCAACCACCTTGTACATAATTGCACCGCCACTGATCTAAGGCTTTGTCCCTTACTCTGTGAATATCCAAGGCATCAAGAATGAATCAAAGTGAAGTGGATCCACATGTGAGTTGAAGTCTAAAACTTATATAGCTTCATTTCTTATATATACATTTTAACTTGAGAACTTGATTAGAGAATACTATCGCTAAATAAGACATTAAATAGTAAATTTAATGCCTAGGACGTATCATGCATCATATAATTAATCTGTTAAACTAACATGTATTAGGTTCATAGGCATATGTATAACGTACTAGTCTATCACAAGATGGAATTTTTAAAAAAATTCAATTACTAGCAAGTTATAACTATGCCAATATGTATATAGTCATGACTTAATACATATGCATGAACTCTGAAATCTCTATGGGATTATATACTTAATAATGATATGGAAGTGAATAATGTGCATGAATCGACATATAACCTATGGTACGTTGATTATTTTAGTCAATTCATTTATATACCCAATCACCTTTGAGTAATTATATAGTTAAATGTATGGATCCGGGAAATACACCTATTTAGGTTGATCAATTTTTATGTAAAAGGGCACATTAAATATGTACAAGAATGTATATTTGTAATTGTAAGTTTGGGTGTCATGTTCTACATTGAAATCTACATCAAATTATGTATGCATTAAATACTAGTACTCATGACATGTTCAAGAACTATATAATACAATCTATACACACACACACACACACTAATATGCATGCTAAATATGACGTTCAGAAGAATATAGAAACATATAGTGTTAGAAAGAGAGTTACATTACAAAAACTAATTAGAATAATGCATTTATGCAATTTTGACTTCTACTACTAAAGATGGATACAAGAACTTATATATATATATATTAATCTATATATATATATATAATGAATGCTATGTTCATTTAATAAGATTCCTAACTCTAAGACACAATGAGGTGATAGTAATTTGGATAAGGGCTAAATATAGCTATAATAGGAATGGATATACATGTATGCTTTAATTAGACTAACATACCTAATATGTTCATAGGATGAAAACTCAACTTCGTGGACCAAGTATATAGGTTGAGTTAAGCATTAACTGTGAAGATCAAGTATTTGCAAATGTAATGTCCCAGGATTTGAGGCCTTAGATAAAATGATCTTAAAAGGAGTGATCGGACTACCCATATCATCAAGGTGAACCTTCTTTTTAGGGAGCCCATCACTAAGAATTCCATAGTTATGCATGCTCAGCTTGGAGTAGTACTAGGGTGGGTGATAAAGTCAGGAATTTGATCTTGGCTTGCACTTAAGTGAGGAAAAAGTGTATAGTTGAGGCTAGTGGTGATTTGTGGGTCCAATCATCATTTCTAAAACTCTACTAGACCCTTGGATTGGGACCAAGTGTTACAAATGGTATTAGATCCATAACCCCTCTAGTATGTTGGCCCACGAGGGCATGTGGCATGCCAGTCTTCAGTCATGCGGTCCAGTCATGTTGGAAATGGATGTCCATGGTGATGCATCCACCCTTGCGATGGTATTCATGATAATGAGTTGGGTTTCCATGGGTCATTGTGGGTTGATATTGAAATAGAGGAATATTATGAGGCCACATAGTTGTGCCTCAATGAGGACGTCAAGGGTCTAAAGTGGGGATGATTGTAATGTCCCAAGATTTGAGTCCTTAGATAAGATGATCTTAAAAGGAATGGTTGGAATATCCATATCACCACGGTGCACCTCCTTTTCAGAGAGCCCATCACTAAGAAATCCATAGTTAAGTGTGCTCAACTTGGAGTAATAATAGGATGAGTGACCAAGTTGGGAAGTGATCCCAACTTGCATGTGGGTGAGGACAAAGCATGCAATTGAGGCTAGTGATAGTCTATGGGGCCATTCGTCATTCTTAAAACTTTACCAAAGCCTAGGGCAGTGGGCCCAAGCATTACATCAAATCCATATTTATATTTTGGCATTTAGTTCATTATAAGTCCTAATTTCCTACATTGAGGCACATTGTTTAACATTGCTCCTTCTATATTTCTAAATTGAATTTCAATCTTCCTAAATTGATATCCTTTAACTAGTGAGAATATTGATCTATTCTTCTGTTATGGGTATTTTGACCCCTCTTGGTATGCTTTTACATGATGTGAATAATGACGAGAATGTTTGTCTTACCACTCTATTCATGTATGCTAAGTGTTAGACTAAAATATCTATCATAGCGATACTTGTGTACAACAATACATATAAAGGGCGCACATATTCTGCATGGGGTGTGTTTTTCCACCCTTACTTTTTAGGCCATGATCCTATGGTGTTATCGACCTATTTTTGGTATATTTAGTCTACATTGTTTATGCATGTAAAGATATTGTTTATTGTGAATTCCTATTATGGAAAGATATTACTTTTATGCCAAATATTGTGCTCCATAAATTTAATGCCTCAATCTTTTGATTTGAGTCTTGTTTAACTAACCAACTCTTATATACCTCTTTTAATGGAAACATATATTTTATACTTGTAACCTAACTTAATGACCAAAATATTGTTTACATGCACATATTCATTGTTTACTAATACATGCCTTTGTTTCCTATATTTTGGGTGATGTTCCCCTTCCACCCAGGTTTAGGTACATTATAGGACAAGTACTGAGGAAAGATGTATACATGATGTGGACTTAAGGATAGCTTGGAATGATAGGTTAGCCCTCTGTAATTGGCCTTACATGTATTAGGTGTAACCTTTTCATTTTGTCATGCCACCTTTAAGGTGGGGAACAATTGCATATGAATCATCATGTAACTTTGTAATAGCTTTTTTTTCCACTGCTTATTAGCTTTTATGCTTTGTGATATATACCATTTGGTAAATAATTAAGTTCCTCCTTCCCTCTAGTTTGGTTTTTGATATTTTTTTGTTTCTCAATTAAGTGAGGAGTGGATCCCTTCTCATGCATCACCCTTTATAGTGAGTCTTCCAGTGAGGAGATCATGTCCATTGTGTTGGTTGACAAAGGTACCTCTTTTGAGGTGATTGTGTGGACTTACCCAACATCGATCAGGTCTTGTGGGGTGTGTCTGAGCATGATCCCATAATCTATCTTGTGGCCTTGGTGGAAGTTGCAGAAAATGTTGGTATTCTAGATCTTTGGCAAGGGATTTGGTAGATCCCTTATGGCTAGAAATTTGAGTAAATGTTTGATAACCAGTAAGATGGTATCAATGGAAGCTCCCAAAAGGGGGTGAACTTCCTATTTAGTTTGGAAGGCTCCTCCGATGATGGAGCAGTAGTTGGTGGCTCGACATGAGATGTTAGACTACTCATTGCCTGAGGAGTGCTTGCGACTATCTACTACATTGCTAGCTAGAAAGACAGCGGTGCACACCTGTAGTAGTTGTTTGACAAGCACATGTATTGTGGGGCATGTACTATGGTGGGTAATTGGGTGGCATCATGTGAGCATGTTGTTGTTGAGGTATTGAGGCATGGAAAACTTGTGTCGTTGATGTCTATGCTGATGAGACTTGTATGGTTGGTGGTTGGCGATAACCCATCTCGATGAGGACATGCACTGCTTGACTCTGATTGGTTTTTCATATCTGGTCCGTAAAACTTATGAACCAGAGTTCCTTAAGTAGTTTTTGATGATTGGTTTAAAGTAAGTGTTGGAACTTGAGTTTTGTGACTTCTGATGAGTTACAAACTTACATACAAAACATAGTTCATGAGTTCCCTCTTAAAAAGATGAAAAATGAGTTTCGGGACAGCTAACAACATTTCTTATAAAATTATATTCTTCATTCGTCATAAGTGAATCATGTAAAATATTTATGACTAGAAATATTAATAGTGTGGATATGGTTTGTTTCTAAAATCATAACATAATATGACAAAATATCATATATCATAATTGCATTGTGTAAAAAATTTCACACTATATCCACCATTATTAGTGTGATTTACAAAATAAAAAATATAGTAATCATGAAAAAAATACCGCACCATGTGAAAACAATGTGATTTATGTAATACATTTTTATTCTTCATGTTTAAACAATTTGATGTGAAGATGATAATTAACTATAACCATGCACGGATAATATAATAAAATTCCCTACAAAATAATGTAAAAAACAATATTCTACGTTGTTAAAGAATGATGAACCAAAATTTATATTTACAATCACATGACATGTGAAAGTTATTACAATACTTGGTACATACCAAGTGAAATAAAAATATCATGTTGTGACTTTAATCATAATATTTTTATTAAAATCATAATTGTACCATTATAAAATATTTTTTAAAGGAGAACATCCGTACCATAACCACTTATTGAGGTTATTATGATTTCAGAATATTGATTTTTCATATGATTCTTTTTTTTATGTCTTTGTCATCCTTGTTTGTATTACACAGTAAAATTTAGCAATATTTTTAATGATTTCCATATTTTCACTTATAACGAACCAATCACATGGAAGTGAATGGAATTCAAGTTCCAGAAAATGAAGTAGAGTTCCCTGAAAATGAGTTCCACAGAACTTATGACTTACACTAAACCAATAAGAGCCTTCCAATGTGTTGTTTTTTTTCATTTTGACTTTTTATTAGTCATTGAGGAGGTAGACTATGGCTGGAAAGTGATGTCCATGTTTTGATAGACCACCCTTTTGATTGTATTTTTAATTTGTACACCCACTTGTATAAGCTTTGGAAAGCTATTGTATATTTTGCAGAGATAGTAGGCCAATGAGGGTTGTAGTGATGACTTTGATCACCATGTCTAAGACCCCTTATCCATAGGCTTGAACTCCAACTGAGAAACAAGCTCCCTCCACCATCAATTGAACTTAGAGAAGCTTTCCTCCATCTTTTTCTATAGTGCATCCAAGTCCTCCTTGGTCGGGACCCGATCTAGATTCGGGGCATATTGATCGATAAACTTCTCAGCCATCTTGGCCCATGTGATGATGGCGGTCATGTCCTATTTGTTGTATGAAGCCAATGTGGGACCAGTCAAGGTCTATGTGAAACAACATATCAATACCCTATCACTGTCCCAACTTCCATCATGTCTGAACAATACACCTTGATGTGGGTTATAGGATCCCCCTTTTCAGAGTACTCATGGAATTTTGGCATGTTGAAGTTGTCAGGTAGCCTCGTGTTTGGAAAGTGGCAGAATTCACTGGACGTCTTCCCACTGTCCTTCCTCCCTTCTAGCAATTTGATTTTTGTATGATTAAAGCAATAAGAGATCTGCAACAACAGGCTCCTGTGCAACAACGTCTTGACATGCACCCACCATGGGTCTAATTGGCGGTTTAATTATCATTGGTGACGTCATGTATACGGGTGGTGGGAATCCATACCCTCCCCCTATATACAGATTGTAGATGGAGTGAAGTAGTGGATACACAGGGTGCAGGATGAGGACTCATCCTTGACCATTCTGATGTTACATTGAACCTTCATGATGGTGTTGTCCTGCTCGACCCCTTGAGAGTCTCCCTATACAGTTGCAACCCCTTCTACTTACTTTTTTCCTCTAGCATCTCCTTTAGGAGTTGAGAAAGGTGTTGTTGTGCCTCGCGGTATTAAGATCTCCCCAATGTACTCAAATGGCGCACTCTGGTAGATCCTAGGATGGAGTACTTCTGTCTTAGGTGGGTAGGCACCCACACTCTGTATGAGTGGAATGGTGTGAATGATTCGACGTGTGTAGCTCCTTGTCTAGTGATCTTGGATAATGCTACCCTCCTTCATATGCTGAGATCAATAAAGGTGGAAAATGTGTGTAGGAAGGCTTCCCTTGTGGATGTCCTTCTTTAGAAGTTCTTATCTCTGACATGGTTGTGGCTTCCTTACATTTCTCTACCTCTTTTGTTTTGCCTTGTTTATCATGGACATCATCCCATTAGAGGTACTGTCAGATTGATGATCCGCAGTGTTATTCCTAGACATCCATATTGATCGCTGGTGAGACTGGGTAAGGTACGAGCTTCTTGCTTTTCCCGTGATGTCATGAAATAAACATTAGCATGAGTCAATAGAAGGGTGAAATATTATGAGAAAATGCTACATGCTTTAGGAGACGTCCCTCTGCACACATTCTATTGGACAAGAAATTAACTACATCCTCCCTACTGGGGGAAGCGTATGAATGAAATGATCCTTGATTTCTTATGATCCTATCATGATGAAATACACATGTAGTTTTTTTGGTGGTTCTTCATGCCCCTAGCTTGGGATATACAGGGGAACTTATCCACTTTTATAAGCGACATGATTACCAATTACATGGCAGATAATAAAATGATGCTGATATGTTGTTCATCAGGGAAGTGTTCCAAAAGAATCATTCAAAGTATGATGGAAGGTGGGGGGGGGGTTCAAGTGGTTGATCAAGATTAAGCTAACCCTCACTGGGCCAATGACTATGCTCAATCAATCTCTTTTCTATCCCAATGCATCCTCATCCAATGAAGTAACAAAAAATGAGACCCTTGGCAACATCCATGACACCCATGTTTCCTCCTAGCTCGAGGGGTTTCTCTGGATAGTTCTTGTGAGGAACGATTGGCAAATAGGAAGCCTCGACTTGGATTTTCCTGTATTACAATATTTAGCAAGAGGTTGTGGTCTAGTTTTAGGTTTTAGTTTAGGAACCAGTTTAGGAAGACAGAGTATATGATTGGGCCATTTTTTAGGTCGTGGCCTAAGACCCAAAAGGATTTGAGAGTTGAAGTGAGATTAGTTTGAGGTCATAATCCATGACCATGATGGGGAGGACTCAACATTGGTGAATGATGTCTTTTATGACATCTAGGAACCCTTTTATTCACCCATGTTTTAGGGACAAACTCCAATTTGTTAACCTTTGAGAAAGATTGTTCAAATTTGAGACTGTTAATTTTTAAAAAATATTATTTGAAATTGAGATGATGATCTTTAAAGAACATTGAACTTGAGATTGCCAATTTTAGAAAAAGATTGTTTGATTTGAGATTGTTAATCTTTGAAAAAGATTTTTTGAATTTGAGATTGTTAATCCTTGAAAAATATTGCTTGAATTTGATATTGTTAATCTTTAAAAATTTTGTTCTTGTTTGAGATTGTTAACCTTTGAAGAAGTTTGTTTGAATATGCACATGTAAAAGGTTTAGCAACTATCTCAATAGTATTCCAACAATGAAGGCAAGATATATGTACATGAAGTAGATAGCCCTCCCCCTTTAGCCCATGGGTTTAGATCCACATCATGTCCTCACTCAAGCATGACCTTTATAGGAGGGATCGGTCCTTATCTTCTTTATGGGTGACACTTAATCAAGGGGGTATCCCAAGTTCAATAGATGGAGGTATTGCTCCAACACCTTGTGACTATAGCGGTTGTAATCAGTAATGAGTGCTAGGATAATGGGATATTTTCAAGGTCCTTGGACGTCCAATTAACATTGCACCAGTACCTTTACTAGAATCCTACACCATTTTTAGGGATCCAACATTGGGTAGGCACCGTTTCCATGACACATGGGTTTATAGGGGTGTGAGGTGCATGTGATGAGATTTATCAATTTTGTAAGCAAGCCCATGATTCATGATAATTACATATATGCAGATACAAAAATAACAACAACATGTTTTTGAGAAAGGTCATATTTACTTTGTAACCTACACATGCTATTCATCCTTTATATTTTGTTTTTCTAAGTTTTTGTTTTTTAAAAGATATATTATATTATTACTATTTTAAAAAAATGAGGGATGAAAACACCAAACCTTAGACAGGGAGCGTGGCCAAAACCCTAATCAACTCTGGAAAATTAGGATGATGAAACCCTGAAAGACAAAGGGAGGGGGTAGGGACGGTGGATTGCCTCAATCTGTTCACCCAGAACTGGCCAATCAATGTGATCCTCCACCTTGATCCCAGACCAAAAAGGAAAAAAAACGTTTGACATAAAAAAAAAAAACAATCCAGTAGATGCTCATTCTTTCAAACAAGTCAATGGGAGTTTGATTTAAACCTTCTTGGCAATACTCCCCAACGGAGTCACGAGTCTATCGTAGTCAACCCAAAATTGGGGGATAAAGAGAGTTATTCATGGAATAAAACTCTATCCTTTGGAATAGTAGAGTCGATACTACATTTTGGATGTAAAATGAGGAAAAAAGATCAATTGTTGAAGACACAATGTAATCTAAGCGATTATCCATGTTTCATAAAAAATAGGAAATAAAGAGAAAAATCAGAGAGTAGAACTGACAATCTCGTTATGAGTGGGGAAGGATCAGAACCCCCATATTGCCCGATAAATGGCGCTCTTATCCATGTTTCATAAAAAGTAGGAAATAAAGAGAAAAATCAGAGAGTAGAACTGACAATCTCGTTACGAGTGGGGAAGGATCAGAACCCCCATATTGCCCGATAAATGGCATCAAGCGCCATCATTATTACTAAAGATTGAGCGATTCATGATGGTTAAATTAAAGGAAACATAATGAAACGATAAAAAATGATTTTTATGGTGAGCATGCTTTTAGAACTGGATACGTTCGTGTCTTTCGCGTCATAGCCTTATAAGTCCAAATTTGTGTGGTGGTCCTATTCACCTCAGGACCTCCCACTATGAAGATCCATAATTGGTAGCTAGGACCGATGTGTTGTATGTTAGAGGATGACTAGAAGATGTATGCTTAGAGAACTAATTCTAATTTTCAAAAATATAAAAATGACAACTATAAGAGTAGTAGAGCAGTTATTGAAATAGCATATTAGATGCATCAATAGATCAGGCCGGATGCAATTATAGATCATATATAACATGTAGTAGTTAGGCACATCAGTTAGAGTAGTATACCATTTTATAGATCTAACAGGGCAGGTGAAGTCAAATGAAGGATCCTATGATTACATGCAATACAAAATGTAAAGAGGGATATAGTTTTTTTTTCTTGCTTCATGAGAGGCAAAAGGGATTTGTGATACATTGGGTATGGGGGTCTATTCATAGGTGGATTTTAGGGTTTGGGATTCTGGGAAAAATATTCTGAAAGAGGCAGAGGATCACCATGGGCGCACCACACTAGAGGCCACATGGATCGAGGTGATTCTCCACATGGCACGTGGTGGATGGCTCTAATCTACTGGGTGTCCTAGGGGTGAAAAAACTACTTTCCCATTTTACCAATAATTTTGAGAATATTCTACAAAATTGGAGAAAACTTCCACGAAATGATAAGGCAAAGTTATCTCTCAGACTTCACCAGAAAAGCCAGGGAATATTCAATTCTAGACAAATCAACTGGACAATTAATGAAAAATAGCCTATTTAAAGAAAAAATTGAGGGAAAATGCATTTTCAGTCTTAAAAAAGGTTTCTTTACATAAGGAAACTACGTGAAAGTGGGTAGAATGGATGATTTAAATGTGTGGAAAAATATAAAAAAGTAGAAAAAATGTGTATGTGGAAATTGGATAGGATGTGGAACAAATTCCATCATTAGCTAGATAATTTTGAATTTCTACTGAGTGAGCAAAAATGGGGCATCTTTTATAGAACATTGTTAGCCCACACATGAGCAAAAGAAAAAGATAATATAACAAATGGGACCCAAGAGGGGCATCCGTTAATACGTAAGTAAATTAATGGAAACATCTCATATGCCAACACACCATAATAGTTTTTACAAAGGGATGCATACTCCAATACATTAAATAAGTAAGTTTTATAAATAGAACAAGTATCGTAGTTGAAACAAAGAATCTAAGTAACATGATTTATCTAGTTATCAAGTTTTAATGCCCATTAAAGTAGATACAAAAGGGTAATTATAGCTAAAACTATACTTGACTAGATAACGAGACCAACCTGGCCACCTCAAGTCTATCTTCAAATAAATAATTACTTTTGAGTAGGCCCATTAGAAATAATGTCAACCCTTCCAATGTTATCTTCACCTAACAGTTTGGTATCAAAACCCCACAAATAAAAAACAAAATAGTTAACATGAAGAAATGTTGGTATGTGCATATAAATCACTTAATTGGACAATAATAGTGAAAAAGTCAAGAAGTAAGAGAATAATACCCCCATCAAAGAGATTGAAGAGGAACTACCCAATTGGATGTAAAATAGAACCTCTTAATAGGATGAAACCAAATGTGAAAAAACCGAGACACATCTTATGTTTAACACAAATTAGTTCACAACTACGAGTAACATGCAAATCAATACGAAAATGATATCAACATAAATCTACATGCTAATAGCATCACCAACCTAATAAGGAGAAGAAGTGTGGCCAACTCAACCAAAAAATACATGACTAGTGGGAATTACCAAAAAACATGCATCAACACGTAGTTCCAACAATAAACACATATGATAACATGCATAACCAACCACTTGTACAAGAACATGAATTACAACCAAATTCCATTATCTATAGCACAAACACAACACACACCATAATTTAAAGTTTAATACTACATGCATTGTTCTAGTTATAAAAACCAACACACACATTAATAGAGAGGCATGATTAGGTTTTGTCAACTTGTTCACAAAAGGGGTCCAATTTTGGGTCATACCACAAAATGGATCAAATAGTTATGTAAAACTAACGCTTCTAGGTTAACATAATTAACCTTCAAGACAAAGAGTAAAGTAGCCAAAAATATTCGAGATGCATAAAATAGATAGTGAGTGTAAGGCCTCAAACTTGGCTTACCTTTTATCTTGCTAATATGAGTTGATTTCATGATTTTTGGTGATATGTTGAAAACAAAGTGGATTTATTTTTGAATTGTATAAAAGTTAATGGATTGTCATATTATGCATATATATTTAATTTAAGAGAAAATGATATGCTCATATTTTTGTCATGTGAAACTTTAGAGGTTTTGGACTTTTAAATAGGCACCATAAAGATATTGCCTCGATCAATGGGATCGAACATTGCAAGTGTTGGACCTATGGGCTCAAGAGGGGCAGTGAACTAAACTATTAAAACACTTGAACATAATGTTTGAGACTTTCAAATTATATCACAAGTTAAGTGCAAGGAGCAATTAAAATAAGTAAGGGAAAGAGGTAATGGACAAAACAAAAAGATACATAAGTATTTGGAGTGGTTCCAGCTCAAAGGTCGGAGCTCCACTACCTAGAGAGGTCAACCTATAAGATTTGCAAACTTTGAGTATGGCCTTGTATTCCACAATGATAGTATACACTAAGAGACCTCTCTTTTCATATCATGAGTAACTAGCATCCTTTTCTAAGACAAGGAGCCAAGAGTACTCACAAGGGACTAACCTACCCTTACCTAGGGCCACTTTCCCTTTGACTTCCTTAGCTAAGGAAGAGCTTCAACAAGAAAAGGGCATGCTACCTTATTATGGGCCGCCTTTCCTCCAACTCATCTCTGCCAAGAGATTGTTTCTTTTTAAGGGGTGCCTTCCTTTTCCAAGGGTCGCCCGCCCTTCATCCTTTCTAACCTGAGAGAGAAATTATTTTTCAAGGGTGAAAGAAATTGGGTGGTGTTGGGTTTTAGGTGAGGCAGAAGGCAGTGGAAACAAAATTTTCTCTCACCATAAAACCATAACCACAGATCACATCAATGACTATGAAATAGGAAAGACGGTTTTAGTGAGGTGTACCTAGTTCTGAGGCTTTCTTAGTGACTATACCTCACAGGTAGTGTGGTGTTCAACCACCTAGTCTCCGATGGCGTCTGTGCAGCTCTTAGTCCTGACCCGGACTACGGTTGACAGTCATCCTCCTAAGCGGTAGAAACCTCCCGCCTCTATAGATAGTCCACACGGACCATCAGGAACTCTAGTCATCATGTCCTATAAGACACTAGAAGAAGTCATCCCCTTCTGTCAGCATACTATTCACCAACACACTCTCCCACAACCAGTTGCTTTTCTGTAGTTTTCTTTCCCTCACTGCTCCTCCCTGGACGGGTAGAACTTACTTGGGCTCTCTCAGTTACCACAACCAGAAAGGACAACAACTTTGCAGAGCAACTAATTTTATGAGTTGTTCTCTCTGAAAATCCCCCAGTACCCCTCTATATATAGGAGGGGTCAGGGTCAGGGTTCTTAGCCCCAGACAATGTGGGATTAAAGTGGGAGTAGAAGGGTATGGAATTTCCATAAACTGATTGCACTGCGGCAGCCGAACTAGTTGTTTCACAAATGAACCGGTCGGTTGGGAGTGTGCGCCGGTCAGTTCACTTAGTGAACCGGTCGGTTTGTGTCCCAGACTTGCCTCCAATTGAATTTCCTTATTCATTTCTAATTAATACTAAGATCAATTCTTGTCCCAATCAAATTGTACAAGTGAAATGAATTTTTTAATCACAAATCAGAACAACCCAACACTGCTTGTTTGGATACATGAACCAGTTGGTTCACCAAGTGAATCGGTCGTCTCACTGACCATGAGCTGATCGATTCACACAATGAACCAGTCGGTTGGTGGTCCAGATTGTGCAGAATACAGTCAATATAATTATCAATCAATCCGACACTCAAATCAGTTAGTTCAACACTTGAACTTGATGATTCTGAGTCAAGTCAATTGATTGAATGTTTGATTGAGTACCTAAAAACCCTTAGTAATCAATCTAAACATCATTCATGGATAAACTCCTCTTCCAGGTAAATCCTTTGTGTGTGACCCTATACGTCCCATTTCACGTTGGCAGTGAATGTTCATAACAACTTATGACATCACAAGCAAAGAGAAGTGTCTAGTCGCACATAAGTGCTACCCAAGTGAAAAGGAAAGTTGGAGAACAACTTTTAATCCTACAGTCTGTGATTGGTGTTCCAACGAATGTATAATTCCTTTGTCTCTGATATCCTGAATGAACTCAAGGCATGAAGCTGTCATCCTTTCAATGTTCAATCATGTTCCTTGATCCAAAGTAGACTGTTTGAGATATGTGTGCCATCAATATCACAGATGTGGTGATTGTGATTCTTAGACCTAAAATTATTGCACTCATCACATGTCATTGGGTACACTTTGACATCATCAAACACGGTCCTGAAATATGAATTATTAAAAAGGTGATGATTGGGTGACTTTGACACATGGCGTTTTGACTGTGAGTGATAGATATGGGATTTGTCCCTCCTGAGGGAGTATGATGTCCTTGGCCACTTGATAAGAGAGACTGAGAAGAGAGCTGACTGTGACTACCATGTCATGGTTCCATGTGTCACTCTCACGGTGGGTCTGTTCGATAAACTATTATCTAACTTGTATCTATGTGCTTGGTTTGATATCACATATCATGACTAATGAGACTCCATCATCAACCAACACACACTCTAGTCTTGTTGTGTCATTGTTGTCTATCAACCTTCCATAATGGCATCTGACTAGGGACAAAACAAGAATGTACAAACTCTTAGCATATGTATGGTCTCATTCTTCAACCTGAAGACATATGTCATTGAGTACTATCATTCTCTAGACATTCATTCTGCTCTATCATTATCTCATACTGATTTAACCAGAATGAATTTGAAGCTTTCCTTTGATGTTTATCAAATCAATCATAATGTATCCCAAACCAATCATCCTATGATTGTCTCTCAGGGCATACATACCAACATATTCTCACTTGCACTGTGAGCCATTCACCTTTGAATCATATTCTTAGTGAACTCCAAACATGTCTTACATGTTTCTGCTTCTTCAGTGCTAACACAGTGAGTTAGCAACACTTTGCTTTAGTCGGTATATTGCATGTTTCACATCTCTTCGCTGTCCGGCATATCGTATGAGATGGAGTTTCCATAATATGCGATCCGATATTCCTTGCCTAACACTTAGCTCCATTATTTGACTCAATATTACTACTTGTCATCAATGGTTGGAATATCTATAAGTTCATCTCTATGAACTTCTAGATCCATATAGTATACTCTGTTGTTCATAACACAAGGATACTCGACATTCCCTTTTAGAATTAAACGACTTTTAAATTGGAACGTTTCCATTTATCAACTCATATTCACTTTTATATTTTATATTTTGCGATCATTTTTTGTCATTTCTGAAGCTTGCTTCAGTGTAACTCTTTACACTCAACTCTTCCTTATATTACCATAGAACTAGTACTTTATAAGTACCAAACAAGTTCTTCATGGTATTCCAGTGACCCTCACTGGAAGTAGACAGACATCCACTCATCACACGAGTTAACATGATGAGCATATCATATTGTCATGTCGAATACATACAAGATGATGAATGCATATTTTCTTGTCATGTCTAATACATACAAGATAATGGGATGATTACATACATGATAGATCCATATCTATTTATGTGTTCCTATTCTTCACAAGAATTTGAGACACCTGGCCTCTGAGATACTAACTACATGTAACTTGGCATATGAGATACTAACTCCATGTAACATGGACAAATTTTCTCCTACGGAATCTATGCGTACTGAACCCTTCAGTACATATTACCTATATATGCTCTCTCTTTATCAAGTCAAGAGGTTTTTGAGAACTATATCTATAGATCTCTATTCCTATCACATAGGACATTTCTCTATCTTCCCTTAAAGAAGGTATTTCCACACCAGTTTCCATTTTAGAACATTTCATTCCTCATCATCATGTGGAATGTGAATACACTCACACTAAATCTTTGTAATCATAGATCCCTTCTTTATTTTGACATATCAGTCAAACCCTTTTGACTATATCATCAAAGTAAAGACTTCCGGTTCTGAGTTGCTTTGTATTTAATCAATCATATTAATTAATCCCTTGTAACCTATAGAATGCATTTGCATTATTGGATTCATAAAACCCTTCAGGTTGTGTCACACACACATCCTTATCTTATTCCTGCTAGGAATGTGGTTTTAATATCCATATGCCAAATTTCATAGTCATTAAGTTCTAACAGCAAGCATGATCCTTTCTCTAAATGTCATCCATGTCAGTCTTAACACTTAAGACCCAATTGCACTTATGGGCTTTATCCCAACAAGTGATACCACTAAGGTCATACCTTACAGTTCACATGGAAGTCATTTTGGATCTTATGGCCTCAAGCCATGACTCAAAATATGGTCCCTCAACATCATCTAGATTATTGGCTCATCACATGACTAATTCATCACCTAGATATATGAGGTGTATCTGTTACATAAGGAATTTGAGAATATAAAACACTTTGTGATTTCCTATATTTAGTGTAAACATGTTATTTTAGAAGAATTCTAGAAGATTAGTTATTTGATGATCATGCTCTAACTCTTTTAGAGTAGGATTCCTTCTTTGATTTAGACATCACTATGCCTTAATCATGAGTTCTCTATGATACATTATCATAATTACTCACAAGGTCCTCAAACATTTGGTTTAAGTATCCCATTCATTGATCACATCAAAGAGTTAATACTTATACCAAGTTTGTATTTCATTTATGATATTCTTGAACACTTCAAGATATTCATATTGGTATTTCAATAAACACCATCTGAAGCATTAGCATTTATTCCAATAGGTATATAAATACATCAATATGTATTATACCCAATAGAATAGTCATTCTCCCAGTCCATCTAGTAAAGATTGACTTGTTATCATGCCCAAGACATTCATATATCTTAATGGTTCATAACCAAAAGAGTCTGGCCTATCCATGAACATGGAAGCTAGAAATGACTTTCTCATGATAATGCTAATTAATTGTTTGAGTCATAAATAACTTTTAGGTATCATTTTATCTCATGCATACCAAGCACCACAAGATAAATAAGGTATTGCCACAAAAGATCATATCTTTGAAATTGAAACATCAACTTTATTGATAGACATCCTTGTCATTACAAGATGCAGAAATAAAGTGTTTCTATTTATTAGAAAAAATGAAATAGCAGTTCATAACTCTATTACATGCCCTTTGGGCTAAAATAAACTAAAAGGTACTCCTATCTATGGAAGAAACACTTGCTCCAATGCTGAGTGCTCCTTCTTGGTCCTTTCACAAAGTCCATCATTTCTTTTCTGATCCTGCATATCATATATGTTAGATCCATATCTTGGTATCATATACCTCAGATTAAAGAGGTGTTTCAAGTTTATTTTTGGATACCTGAGGTGGAGATTTCCATCCCCTCCTTCTTCTCCTTTTGTTAATCCAGATAGAGAGGGAAATTTCTCTTCTAATGTCCTGGCTCTTGACAATGGTGACATCTACCTCCCTTGTTCACCCCTCCTTTGGCCTTGAGAGCTGAAGATGACTTGGGATGCTGGCTAGCATCAGAACCCTTCTTTGCTTTGCCCTTACCCTTGCCTTTAGACTCACCCTTCTTTCTGCTGATCAACATCACATATTTGGGTTTGTCTTTTACATCTGTGCCTCAGATGTCCTCAACATGCCCAACAACTATGTCAACGACTTGTCAAAGTTGTTCATGTTGTAGTTCATCACAAACTGATTGTAAGATTCTGACAACGATTGTAGTATCACATTAGTAGCCAACTCTTAGCTCAGAGGGAATCCCAGTCTTGTCAGGTTCTCCACATACCCAATCATCTTAAGTGTATGAGGACTAACTGGATCTCCTTCTGTCATGACACACTTGAACAATGACTTGGAGACATCATATCTCTCTTATCGTGCTTGGTCTTGATACATGTTCTTAAGATGCTGAACCATCTCAATGACGTCCATGTTCTCATGTTGTCTCTACAACTCATAGTTGATTGAGCACAACATCAAGAACTTCACATCAATGGCATCTTCAATATGCTTCTTGTAAGCATCCCTTTCTACCTTTGGTGCGGTGGGAGCGGGTTCCTCTGGCACTGGTGTATCTAGGACATAGAGCTTTCGCTCTTGAGTGAGAACAATTCTCAATGTCCTAAACCAGTCATGGAAATTAGTCCCATTCAGCTTGTCCTTCTCGATCGATCACAACGAAAAGTGATTATTGTTGACATCCATTTGTTCTACAAAAAGAAAATATGCAATTTTATTCCAAAACTCATTTTGACTTGTTTGATTGATCTAAAATTTGTCGATATAATTAGGTCTTTAATTAATTATCGCTCTCACTATTTATTAAAATTAATAGCCCTCACCATCAATTTGGAAGATTGCAGTGTACAACCTTCTAGTGATTCAAGATCCTGATGTCCTCTCAGTCATGGATCAGCTAGGGCAGTTACCCCCAACTAGATTCTTTCAGGTAGGCAACGTTTTCCAATTTCTACCTATGCAACTCTAGAAAGATGTCATGTGCAACTCTTTGCCATGATCACCTCCATGCCTCAAGGTGCTTGATCCGATCAAGGTCACCTTGTTAAGTCCAACCCAATAGCCAACACGATGAATATGCACCCTGTTAGGGTAGACCCACATATTCACCATTCATGCTTCCACGAGATAGACGGTGCACCACGCTAGGGCGTGCCCACACTTGGTCGATCAAGCTTTTCATGTGTGACTCTTTTGGAAGGCATCTAAAACTTAATATTTGTTGACGGGTTTGGTTTTTATATACATATACATATCCAATCACTGTAATAAATAGTACATATCATATACATGCTATATCCCATAAGAAAACATGCGAAGCGACAAAGCAATGATTATGGCCATCCTAATGTAATTCCTTGAGCCACAAGGAATTACGGCCATCTAGGTCTACAACACATGAAACTTATACAAGATGAGTCCTGTGCTCTAGCCTTTCTGGGTTGATCATCTCATCACATGACTGATCGGCTCACCTCCTGGCCGGTCGGTTGGGTGTCACCAGCCGATCATCTGGCACCTCCAGCCGATTGGTTCACCTGGTCGTCGTGTAGCTTGTCAGTCCACCACCCACTCATCTCGCTCCTGGAGATGATCATCTCGGTCCACCAGCCGATCGTCTCGCACCATGAGATGATCATATTGGTCCTCCAGTCGTCCATCTGGGCGCCCGCTGTTCTTCAACATAACAAGAAACAAACTGTCCTATTTTACATTTACATATGGAAACCCTGAGTTACATTGGGGGGGGCAAAGGTAGAAGAGAAATCTCAAGTTATCTTGAGTTAAATCAGGAAAAGTAGAAGGGATTGATGTGTAAACTGAGATGCAAATAACGACAATCAAACCAAACACATATAAGGTTTATTGGCCATAACCACACTACACATCCACCAAAAACCATTTTAAGGAGACGCGTATCATTTCCATTTATATACCATATCATATATGTATATTGGGATTTGTGGATTTAAATTAGACATGCATATAAGCCAATTAATTATTCACATTGTATGCAATAAATAAAAGGTGGTAAAACCAAAAACAGATCATATCAATTATCCTAAATCATAGTACGTTGACGTGGCTCTGATAACACTATTGAGTTTTAGGTGAGGGAGAAGGCAGTGGGAACAAAAATTTTCTCTCACCATAAAACCATTAACACGGATCGCATCAACGACTATGAAATAGGAAGGATGGTTTTAGCGAGGTGTACCTGGTCCTGAGGTTTGCTCAACAACTATACCCCACAGCTAGTGTAGTCTTCAACCACCTAGTGTTCGATGGCGTATGCACAACTCCTGGTCCTAACCCATACTACGATTGACAGTCGTCTTTCTGAGCGACAAAAGCCTCCCGCCTCTATAGATAGTCCATACAGACCACCGGGAACCCTAGTTATCCTGTCCTATAGGACACTAGAAGGAGTCATCCCCTTCTGTCAGTATACTAGTCACTGACACACTCTCCCACAACCAGTTGCTTTTCTGCAGTTGTCTTTCCCTCACTGTTCCTCCCTAGGTGGGTAAAACTTGCTTGGGCTCTCTCGGTTACCACAACTAGAGAGGACAACAAATTTATAGAGAAACTGATGGTTTGAGTTATGCTCTCTGAGAAGCCCCCAGTACCCCTCTATATATAGGAGGGGTCTGGGCCAGGGTTCTCAACCCCCGGGCAATGCAAGATTAAAGTGGGAGTAGAAGGGTCCAAGATTTCCATGAACTAATTACATTGCGGTAGCCGAACTGGTCGTTTCACAAATGAACCGGTCAGTTGGGAGTGTGAGCCGTTCAGTTCACTTAGTGAAACTATTGGTTCACATCCCAGACTTGCCTCCAATTGACTTTCCTTTTTTGTTTCTAATTAATACTAAGATCAATTCTTGTCCCAATCGAATTGTACAAGTGAAATAAAAAACTTTTCATACAAATCAGGACAACCCAACACTGCTTGTTTGGATACATGAATTGGTCAGTTCACCAAGTGAACTGGTCGTCTCACTGACCATGAGCCGATCGGTTCAGTCAGTGAATTGGTTGGTTGGTGGTCCAGATTGTGCAGAACACAGTCAATGCAATTCTCAATCAATCCAACACTCAAATCAGTTAGTTCAACACTTGAACTTGATGATTCTGAGTCAAGTCAATTGATTGAATGTTTGATTGAGTACCTAAACACATTTAGTAATCAATCCAAACATCATTCATGGATAAACTCCTCTTCTAGGTAAATCCTTTATGTGTGACCCTATAGGTCCCATTTCACGTTGGCAGTGAATTTCCATAACAACTTATGACATCACAAGCAAAGAGCGGTGCCTAGTCACACATCAGTGCTACCCAAGTGAAAAGGAAAGTTGGAGAACAACATTCAATACTACAGTCTATGATTGTTGTTCCAACAAATGTATAATTCCTTTGTCTCTGATATCCTGAATGAACTCAAGGCATGGAGCTGTCATCCTTTCAACGTTCATTCATGTTCCTTGATCCAAAGCAGACTGTCTGAGATATGTGTGCCATCAATATCACATATTCACTCACACGTGCATGCGCATGCCTTTCTCAGTCTCGCTTATCAAGTGGCCATGGATATCATACTCCCTCAGGAGGGACAAATCCCATATCTATCACTCATAGTCAAAACCCCATGTGTCAAAGTCACCCAATCATCACCATTATAACAATCCATGTTTCAAGACCGCATTTGATGATGTCAAAGTGTACCCAACGACATGTGATTAGTGTAGGGATTTCAGGTCTAAGAATCCCAATCACCACCATCACTGTGAGAGCTTACTGTGACTACCATGTCATGGTTCCATGTGTCACTCTCACGGTGGGTCTGTCTGATACACTGTTCACTAACATGTATCTATGTGCTTGGTTTGATATCACATATCATGACTAATGAGACTTTGTCATCAACCAACACACACTCCAATCTTGTTGTGTCATTATTGTCTATCAACCTTCCAAAATGACATTCGACTAGGGACAAAACAAGAATGTACAAACACTTAGCATCCGTATGATCTCATTCTTCAAGTCCTCAACCTAAAGACATACGTCATTGAGTACTGTCATTCTCTAGACATTCATTCTGCTCTATCATTATCTCATACTGATTGAACCAGAATGAATTGGAAGCTTACCTTTGATTTTTATCAAATCAATCATAATGTATCCCAAACCAATCATCCTATGATTGGCTCTCAGGGCATACATACCAACAGGAGGTAGATAATGATAGGATCATAATATATACAAGATAAGGATGACTCTCTTACAACATATATCCTACTCACTCATGGAAAATATACAAGTATAATCTTGATAAGAGATTTGGGGCTCTTTTGGAAATGTACAATGCTTTTGGAGACCCCTAATGGTCCCATATATATAATGTAAATGCCAACTAACCAGTTGTAATGATAGGAACAAATTATAGGAATTTTTTGGGGAGTGAGGAGGGATCCAAGACATACTTTTCCATCTTTTCCCCCATCTAATTCCTTAATTTATACTTGCAAAGGATATAATAAAGACAATGTCTGTCATATTTCCTCAAAACAACTCGACCAATGACATATTTTGACAGGTTAGTCGACATATTTTCCCCATAACAAATTCGACCAACAACACTCCTAGTCCTTTGTTTCTTAACTGTCATATGAGTTTCATCAAGAAAATCATGACTGATGTAATGGTCTATTTAAAGTAATTCCAACATCCCACAATGTGTCATCATAAGTAAATTTTTTTAGAATTGATACTTAATCTTTTATATCCATACAATATTCTTAGTAAGAACAATTTGATCATAATTTATTCAATGACTAGTTTAAGTGGAACAATAATAATGAAACTAAATCCACAAAAAACTTCCATTCATTATAGTATTCATTATGAGACTAATTACAAGTCATATGATCACTATAAGTCATTTACAACAAATATCCATAAGATATAATTTCATTCTCCAAAAAATTTGATATGTGTGCATTGTGATGACATAGTTTCACATCATGTGTCTTTCTATGATAACTAAGTAACTTAAACATCAATAGTTGAAAACACAAATATTGTTCTCTCGACAAATACATAAGCTAAAGAGTTTTGTCCTCTAGGGACTACAATGCTAAAAGCACTAAAGAAAAGAGGATCACAGAGGACACCTAGCCTTATGTTCCTTCTCCATTTCGTATCCAATCTCAACACTGGGATGTTCAACATGGGGCGGTCCTTATGTCCATGAATTCTCAGAAGGAAAAGAAAATAAAAACATGGACCCCACGAAGGAAAAAATATAGGTCATTCAGGCTGGTACTAGTTTCAATAATTGAGCTATTAAAAAAAAGAATTTATGATATCAAATCTAGGTAAGCTTGCTTTGTGGACTAAGGTAATAACATGAGTATAATCCTATTTCCATATTATTTTCAAAAGGGGTACACCAATGTAAAGTGGTAACTAGAATCAATAAAGAACTTTCTCAAAACTAATATCAACATATAAAATTATTCAAAATGAAACTACTTATTCATTGGCACAATAAATCTAATATACTTTCTTTGCTAATGGCTAGGTGCCCAATGTTTTCCCCTCTGTGAGAGGCAAACACTTTCTCCTATGGGGGTAATCAATATTGGGGGACCTCTAGTTATCCATTATCTACTATGCAAGGTTGGGGGATACGACCTACCAAATCCCAGTGAGTCAAATCTCTTAGCTAATATTTTGATTTTTTGTTCCAATATCAAAATTAAAAATATTTCAATTTCTCAAAAATGTTCACATTAAGTTTAGTCTTGATGAACTTCAACAAGAGGGAAAGGCTAATAAAATTGGTTCACCACTTTTGCAAAATTATGTAGATGAAACTGAAGAGAGAAATAAATAGTTCAATAAAGAATCAAGAATTTAGTACTTGTTCGAGGATTTCCAATCAAGGTGCCCACAAGGGTCAGAGATATCAATTTCTCAAGAATCTAGCAAAAGAGACTAGGATTATTTGATATTTCTTTGCTTATAAATCACTTCCTAGATTATAATTATGTGAAATTTCCATTTTGCCCCTTAGGAAGTATTATATTAAACAATCAATTTTGTCTGTTATAATATCTCATATTGAGTTCATTAGTATAATAGTCATATTTATACATGTGGTCACATCTAACCATTACCCAATCTCATGATTCATGTATTCATGTGTTGTATGTTTATTATGTAATACACTAATATAGACCATATGCTTATGTATGTATGTGTGTGTGTCTATATATATATATATATATATATATATATATATATATATATATATATATACATACTTTGTAAGAATGGTTAATTTGAGGTGGAAGATATCCATTATATGCATCATTTATATATATATATATATATATATATATATACACACACATTACCCCTTTATGAGGTGGAAGATATCCATTATATGCATCATTTGTAAGAATGGTTAATTTGAGGCTAACTATTAAATGATATACTTTAAAACCATAGATTCTATAATTTTTCTTTAACTCCTAATGATATATTATTCTTTATATAAACTATCTAGGTCATACTTATACACATATGCGTTAAATAAGACCAAGATACTTCTAGATCATGATATGCATATGCTAATATGGTTTGTATTGTACTAATTTCATGCAGCGTTTGACAAAGAGTTTGGTCAGTCATCACTCCAGTGCGGTGAGATGAATCACTATACGATTTTTTCTGGTGAAAAAATGACATCTATGAACGCTGCCCACCACTGCATTAAATACAAAAATACTACAAATAGTCAGCGGTGGTCTACCTGATGTTTGGTAAAATGGTAGCAGACTTACCACTCCTGGCCGATAATATTTAATCGCTATCCGGATAATCGCCGCCGCTTTACCAAAGGAAGCATCAGGGCCATACATAATATATCTACTTATGTATTAATTCATTCAATTGCAAGTTTAGAAATTAAGGGAAGATGTAGAATAGGTCACGGTTTGCATAATTTTAACTTCATCATTAGTTACTTCTTTCACTTATCATAGCACCTAATCATTTCAGTCCTCAGGTCCTAACAGTCTAGCTTTGATTCACGATCCAATTGGAATGGGAAAAGCGAGGCGAAAGGGATCATACACGTTCAAGCTGAAGGAGGTCTTTGGGTTAGAGATTGAGTCCTCCTTGGGTCAGAGACTTGCACACAATCGATCTACAGTAGTGTATCTCGCAGGGTTGGAGAAGTTCAGACGAAACTCTCTGGTTGCGTGGACATTGGCGGCTGGAGGGGTCCAACACAGGTCGCCCGCACAAGGGTGAAATGGTGGTTCCGTTGCAGATGGCGGCTTTTGTTGCTACTCAACGTTGCTCCAAGAGGTGTGGCAGCAGCGTCGGCGACTTGTTGCATATGGGGGGCGTTTGGGCGGCGCTCCCTGATCGCAGATGAATCCTCTGAATCCTGACGCGAGGCTGTTCAAAGGTCTGAGGAGGAAGGAGAAGACCTGTGGCGGCTATGGAAGTTGTAGGTCTGCCGCAGGGTGAAGGGAGGCAGTTTTAGAATCCCTAGTGCTAGGGTTTTCATCGTGAGGTTTTGGGCCTTTTGGCGACACTCAGGTTTGGTCTGGGGTGGCGTAGTGCTTGGGTAACGGATCAACTCCATTTCATCAGCAGGACGTCGGTCATCAACGGCTGCGGCCGTTCTGGTTTGCTCTACCCCGCATCGAATGAATGGCGGTTCCTGGGGTAAAGGCCGAACCCAAGGGAGCAAAACTACGAGAGTGGGAGGTTGAGACTGAGAGAGAGGGGGGGGTGGGGGAGGCTCGTCATTGCCCCTCTATAACGACAGCCTTGAAGCGCGGGTGGTAGGGTTAGCGGAGGTTGGTGATGGTAAAATTGGGCTTTGATCAATTAATACATTGCAAATTAATTCCAGTTTTTTCTACGAATTCCCATTCACTGATTTACTTCATATATTTGTATTTCCTATTCTACATATTTATTCCGTTTAGGATTTTAAACACAAGTCTAAATGCCAATAATCTAATTCTTAAAAATACTAACTCCTTCTATCATGTGTTTAAAATAGTTAAAAGCAGTTGCTCTTGCAATTAATTAAAATATTAATCTTTAAAATTTAATAGTATCTTTTTATGTGATTCCAATGCCAAGAATATCTAATTGAGTTCAATTTATCAATTTTGGGTCCCAAATAGGATAATTCAATCAAAATGTAGACAAATTGCATTTAAGTGCTCAAATTTCAAGATAATTTAAATAAAGTGTAAATATGAATGCAAAATTACGAAAAAGAGAATTTCAATTTTTAGCGGATTATGTATTATAGCTCAATTTAAAAATTTGTACTGGATTTCAGTATGTTACATGCATACAATATTAACTTCAAGGTTAGGGTTTTTAATAAAGAGTGTTCCTTCATCGATGTGCTGCCTCAGTTTAGAAAGCTGCTATTGCATGGGAGCGCAAGAAAAATTGGCTCTAACATAAAGAAAAGACTATGGTGCTTTGTCAGATGGATAAGAGTCAAGTACTGTCTAACACTCACCCATCTTATTCTAAGAACCTGCGTGCTGTTGAGCTTCAAGATAAATACCACAACATCCTCCTGTGCGAGGAAACAGACTAGAAGCAACGATCTCACATCATCTGGATCCAATATGGAGACGGTAACACCAAGTGTTTCCAGATCCTCGTCAAACCTAGGTGAACGCATAACAAATTATCCTACATTCATGGTGATGATGATGCCTGGATCGAGGATAACACTCTCATTCAACAACACGTCGTGGACTACTTCCGGAGGTTGATGACGACGAGCCCCTCGCCGCCAGCTAGCGCCTCGAACATAGCATCCTTTGTCAGATCCTTCCCTGGCATCACCCCGACCAACCAAAATTACATCGCCAGAACACCCGACCCTGATGAGATCAGAGCCACTGCCCTCCTCATGGCTCTTGACAAGGCCCCAGGGCCTGATGGGGTCTACAACACTTTCATCCAAGCATAGTGGAGTCACATTGGTCCCTCAGTGGTCAAAACTATCCAATTAGACTTTAACACAGGAAAAGTCAATGCCAAGCTTGCAAATTCACATATGGTGTTAATACCAAAAGCCATACAACCTCAATGGTGTGGTGACTTACGCCCCATCTCTCTGAGCAACTCATGCTTCAAGCTGATATCAGAAGTTATCGTTGAGCACCTCAAGCCCTTTCTGAACTCGTGGATAGCTGAGATACAATCAAGATTCATCCCTGAAAGACACATAATTAACAACATCCTCCTTGTTCAGGAGGTTATAAAATCTATAAAAAAATAAGACCCTGGGTAAGCCTTGGGCTTGTATTAAGCTTGACCTTTCCAAAGCCTTCGATCGCATGCGGTGACCATTCATCTTGGATACTTTGAAGCGTGTAGGATTGCCAGACAATATCGTTTCTCTGATTATGAACGTCATCTCTAGGGGAACACATCTATTCTATGGGAAGGCAAGACTTTACCTCCCTTTAAAGCTACACAAGGAGTCAAGCAGGGGATCCGATCAGCTTCTATGTGTCCGTCATGTGCATGGAACGCCTGAGCCAGGAAATTTCACATAAAGTTGCTTGTAATGTCTGAAGGCCCATTAAGCCATCCAGTAATGGCGCACCCTTGTCACACATCTTCTTTGCTGATGATATCATGCTTATGGAGGAAGTATCAGTTAGATAGCCCAAGCACTTTGCAATGGGATCCAATCAATCAATCTCTGCAGACAAATAATGTTGCTACTTTTCTCTAAACACCACACAAGCAATGAAGAATGCATTTTGTAACAACTAGTGCATTCAAAAAATTGATGATCTTGGATGTTACCTTGGGGTTCCTATCATCCATCATCACTTGAACAAGCACACTCATGAAATTATTATTACTACCATGCAGGAATGTATGACTAGCTGGTCTGCTAGACAGATTTCACTTGCAGGCCATATAACTCTGGCTAAATTGACCCTTTAGGCCATCCCTGCATATGCTGTGCAGACATATAAGCTTTCACCGATCTTATGCGATGACATTAACAAGCAAGTCAAGAATTTTATGTGGTCAGGAGCACGTGAACAAAATAAATTGTCACTGGTATCCTAGAAGAAGCTCACCACATGTAAAGAACAAGAAGGACTGGGATTGGAGGATGGCCAAGACCAAAATCATGCACTTATGTTGAAGAATGTCTAGAGCTTTATCAATAAGCCCACTCTCCTCTGGGTCTGAGTAATGATAGAAAAGTACATGCACCTACGCCACCCTTCAAACAAGCTGAGCTTGCCGGTATGTACCTTCATCAAGAAGAATATAAACACGATCACTAGAGAGTGTTCCAAAGTTGTTATCTTTAGACTATCAACTAATGTCTGGATAGACAAATGGATCAGTGGGAAACAAATGAGTGAGTTTGAGTCATCCTTCCAACACCACCTTAACTAGTGGATATGAAGGTTCAATGCATGGTACTCAATTCAGGGGAATGGGATTATGACTTCATCCATTCTCACCTCCCCAACGACGCCCAAGATCATATTTACTTCATTCCTCCACCGGACCCGTCACTGCGACATGATGCATGGGTGCAGCCATTTGAGAACCACAAAGATCTGACTTTCAAGTCTGCCTATGAATGGATCTACGTACCCAAGGAATGCCCTACGTCAGGTGACTGGTCTGGGATCTGGAAAATCAAAACTCCTGAAAGAATTCAAGTCTTTGCCTGGCTATTACAGCACAAAGCCCTCCTCAACAATGCGGAGAAAATCAGAGGACATATGGAAGTTGACATCACATGCCCGACGTGCAACAATGCACCTGATTCTCTCCTACACAACTTGAGGGATTGCATCAACATCACTCTAGTTTGGAATGAACTAGATTCATCCGACTCCTTATTCTCATTAAATGAGGATGACTGGATTTCTTTCATTCTCTCATCCACTATCCAATTAGGCGACCACATTCTACTTGTAGCGTGTTATCATGTTTGGCACTTGCGCAAAAAATGAATTCATGAAGGCACATCGATCATACATAACGTTGTTGTCAAATTCATCAAATAATGGTCTACCACAATAAACAATCTCAAACTCCAGAGGTTATACTACTGTTTGTGACTAGCTCCAGTACTGACAGTGCATCCATTCGTAGGTGACTTCTTCATCTTTGTGGACTCAACATTTCAATGCTCCTCCATGAAGGCTGGTCTTGGTATCCACTGTGTTAATTCATAGAGATCTTGCATTATGGGACTCGGTGTGCCGTTGTTGGTCTCATCCCCGCTTGACGTAGAAATTCAAGCTCTTCGTTCTAGCAAGGACAACTCATGGTACAATGTGGTGATCATCTCTGACTCCCAACAAGCCATTTCAATCCCGATGAGCACTGCTCCACCCATTGGCTCTCTCCAATCTCTTTGGAGAAGCTATAGGAACCTAGAGGCACAAATGGGCAAGGATGACCTTGTCTACACCCCTAGGGACCTGAATCTAGCTTCAGATTCCATTGCAAAACACTCTTTATCTTCCTTTTCATATGTTTATTTCAATAACCCTAAACCACCCTGGTTAGGGATGGACATCAATGTATCCCTTGATATGTTTTGGCCTGCACTAGAGCGCATTATGTTAATTAATTAAGCTCTAGGTCTAAAAAAAGGGCTTGTAAGTAAGGTATTTGGAGTCTGTTATTTGTTTATGAAACCGTCCAAGTAGAAGCAATGGACACAAGTAAGTAGAATGTTTAGCCATCATCAATCACAACATGAGATTAGGATATGTACCCTTAGACTCAACATTATTCCCCATTTATTTTATATGACAACACATTCAATAAAATCATTTAGTGCTTTCAAGTAAAATCATGCCTTCAGAGCAATTTGGGGTTTCAAAGAAATAAGTTCACGTGATCCCCTTAGTTTATACATTTCTCATATTATAATTGTTTTCACAATAAACAAGTGAGAGAGCTTTGTGTTTGTCCATTTATAGAAGAATCTACGTCTTCTCTCTATTTTTCATATCAAAAAGTAGGGGTGGAATAAGTGGACAAAGTAGGAAAAACCTACAGTTTACAAATATAAACAAAAACATGCCAATTGTAGATGTAGATAAAAATAAAGAGTGATGTCTAAAAAAGGAATAAGCATTTCAAGTAGTTGTGGATGGACATCAATAAGCATTAATCACGCATCATCAAAATATGAAATTAGACGTGTTTCACAAGTAATGATACATCAGAATCATGCCTGCATAAAAAATATCATCACCAAAACAACCATAACAACATAAGAAAATAATAACAATCAATAAAATAGAGTTGCATCCATGAATTTTGAAACAAAATATATTTTCAATTTAAACATAGCAATATGCATATTACACAATCAAATTTGATCTTAGCTGAGAAGTTAGCTAGGGTAGGAGACAAGGGGAGTGTGAAGAGAGAAGAGTGAGGTTGAGAAAATCTAAGTTGAGAGGGATTTTCTCGGTCAATGGTTCATTTGTATAATCATGACATAATACCGCTGGTCAAATTTCTAGGGTGAAAACTTGGTCAACTATAGATCTTGGAAGAACTCATTGATTGTCCATTTGTCCAGGTTACCTCAGATCAAACTAAGTCAACGGAAGCTATTGCCTAGAGCTATGGAATTTCAATATTTCAACATAAATGCCCTAGAATAGTAAAAAACTTAAGCTAACCAATTATATATTATTTATATATAAATACACTTGCAAGTCATTATATGCAATGTTTGACAAGGAAATTAGTGTGACATCACAACTTTGCAAATAGGGGTGAGAAACCATGTGTGAAGTACATATAAACACAGAAACATTGCGATATGTCATTGATGCGGCCTTAGTTTAAGTCTCCATCTTGTGCCATTTTGTACTTTATTCACATCTAAACATAGTAGAATGCAAGTTAAATTCCCCAATGTGAGTATTATTATCAAATGCATTTATGGACGTTCTTTGTATTATTTTTTGGTACTTGGACCATGCTTTGGATGGATGAGAGAGAAGGAAGAAGTTCTGGGGTTCCTTCGCTCATGGAGGGGTCCAAAGAAGGCCCCAAAGCTCCCTCAACCTACCCCTAATGGCCAAGATTCAACATCAAGAAAAGAAGTCCATTGGTGATGAAGATTGAAGCTAATTTTGCTAATGAAGATCCCAACATGGCCGTGGTGCCAAGGAACGGTCGTGCTGGCTAATGCACAAGTTACTGGAAAATACCCAAGATTTGCAAGCTACAACAACTTAGCCACAACGGGTGCCATGAAGCCCTCAAAACGGTCGTGCTAGATGAAGATCGAATGAGCATTCTAGAGGGAATGACCTCCTCTCCAACTCCACCACCACGTTCGTGCTACCCACCATGGCCGTTCTACCTAGCCTTTACCACGACCATGCTACCAACCTCCATTTCACTACTTCAACTTGTGATCTTTCCACTTTCTTGGAACGACCGTTCCCCACCACCACGACTGTTCCCACATCTACCCACCACGGCTGTGCTACCACCTAAACACTACCATTTTCTACACTATTTTCCAACAATGCCCATACTTACCCTAGTGCTTCCACCACCACCTATATATACATGGGTGGTGGCCACAACACTAGGTTAGCTTTCGTTACTCCTCTCCACCCACTCTAGAGCATTCATTGCACTTCTCTTGCATTTATGCTCTCCACCCACCATTTCCACCTAATTTCCACCATAGAAACCTAGATTTCTAGGTTTTCTTCCATAACCCCTCCATTTTCATTCCCATAATCTACCTTGGAGAAAGGAGGTTGCCCTACAATAGCTAGGAGGTGAAGAAGGAAGATCTACTTCGAGCTCCATGAAGTCTTATCCCCTTTTTCCCCTTTCTTTTGATTATGTCTAGCTAAGCCTCTAGTGGTGGGCTATTTGAGGTAAAAATGTGACTTTGATACCATGTTGGCGGAGAATAATTTGTAATGAACATAATTTCATTCTACGATGATTGCCTTTGCTTCTATCTCATTTCCCATTATCTTACATGTGATTTTTTCTCTTAAGCTTAAATTGCTTGCGTTGTGATGTTTGATGACACTTATCTTCTAGGAGGAATTGGAGTGCATGTAGCAATCTTAGGAATGGATCCTAGGTCCAATTAGTGGATCCCTAGCTAGCCCCCTTTGTTCCTACATACATACCTTCCTTTTACAAGTGAGTGTGAGATCTAAGTGGTTAGTGTAAGTGTGATTAGTGCAATTTCCTAAAGCTTTCTAAAGGCTAGATGGCTAGTATCATGAGGTTAAAAACACTCATATCTACTCCCATTCCTACCCTTGGCCCTCAATTACCCTAATACCACTTACCCTAGAGACCTAGACTTCACAAGTACTACTAGAATTACACCTAACCCTAGTTCTCTGACTAGTAGTATAGGGTACATTCTAATAGCATTTGCCTTGTTGTTTGGTTTGGTAATCTAGAGTGAATTGTGATAATTGCATGCCATGTTGACACCCCCAACTAATATCAAATCATATTCCCAAATGGCACACCTACCTAATCCATTGCTTGAAACCCACCTTAATCTTCTTGGTTGTTAATGCTAGTGTAGCTTAATTGTCTTAGTTTCTTCCAGTTAATTGCTTAGTATTGCTATTTAGGGTTAATCTAGATCTTTGCTTGCTTTAGTGGTTAACTTAGCTCTTAGTTGATAATTTCTCTACTAGTGTAGTGTAGTTAATCTTTTCTCCTATTTAGCTAATTGCTTAATCTAGTTCCTTAGACTTGGTTGCTTAGATAATTTAGGGTTTGCGATAACTTAGATTTCATATTGCCTTTACTTGCATGTTCAGTTAGTCTAATAACCAAAACCCCTTTTAAACCCTTCAACCCTAGTATCCGCTCTAACAACGTAGCCAACGCTAACTTAGTTCTAGTGCCCCCTCTTTTCCTAAGGATCGGCCCCTACTCTTTCCTATCACCTATACTACAATAGTACCTTGTGCGCTTGCGGGTGACCTATTTAGTGTTGTGACCGAGTCTTGTTAGGGTTTTTATAAATATCGTGAGATCCCATGTTTTCGAGTTCTGTTGAGTGCATCTAGTCACCTCCTGTTGGCTAGTGTGCACACCTCTGGCTTAGACACACCTAGCTTTCTGGCGCTGTTGCCGGGGATAGAGGTGCTTGGCCTAGCTAGTTAGTGTAGCTTAACATTTCCTATTGCCCTCATCATTACTATTCTTTATTCTTTGTTCACTTTTGCATATTTTCATTCTAACTTGGTTTCTTGTTGTATGTTTGTGTATTGTGAAGGTGACAGTTGTGCGTGCACCATACACATTTTAATTGTACTGACTTGGTGTTGTATGACCCCAAGATAGGTAGAAGGAGACACCAAAGTCGCCACAACCAACATCAAGAAACCAAGATGGGTGACCACATGGCAGCCAAAAACCCTCATGGGAATGCTCAACCACCTCCGCCTCAACACAACCACCCTCTCCACGAGTATTTCACCCCGGGAAACTACAATTCTCCCATTGCCACCCTTGTTGACCAAATGTTGGGTCAACAGTTATCCATTCCACCTACACTCCTTAGACTCCTCCCTACCTACTATGGGATGGAGAATGAAAATCCCTACTGTCACATCGATGCTTTCCTTGAGACTTGTTCCACCTTCCATACCCCACTGCTACCGATGACTCCATCTAGAGGACTCTCTTCCCTTTCTCTCTAAATGAAAAAGCTAAAGAATGGTACATTTTGAAGCCAGAGTTGGTGACTTAGAATGCGGTCAAAAATGAGTTTCTCAAGAAGTTCTTTCCAATTGCCAAACTGACTCACATGAGAAGATGTATCACCACCTTTGCCTAAAAGGAACATGAACCTTTCCACAAGGCGTGGGAAAGGTTCCAAAAGCTCCTACATGATAGCCCCCATCACAAGGTACCATTGTGGCAGCTAGTCTAAGCCTTCTACACCAGGATTGAAGAGTTAAGCTAGAACAATGTTGACTCATCATGTGAAGGCACATTTATGGCGAAGCCACCCGAGGAGTCATGACCATTGTTTGAACACCTTGCTGAAAATTCCCGCCATCAAGTTTATACTAAAGGGGAAAATTGCAGCTGGAACTACGTCCCTCCACCTCCTCCCTTAGCTCCATCTGACACCGTTGCCAACCCCGAAATGATGAAAATGATGGCAGACATGATGAATATGATGAAGAACCAGGTTGGTTGTTCTTCTAGTCAATCCGCCTTGGCAGTTGAAGCCAAAGAAGAGGAAGTTCATGCTTTGCACTCTTTTGGTAACTGGAACAAGCAAGGTCCTATATCAAACACTTACACTCCTGAATAGAGAAACCATCCTAATTTTTCATGGAAACAAAAAAATGAAGATGGTCAAGGACAAGGGAAACCAAGGCCACGATATAGCTCCAAGTTTGAAGATGAAGTGCTTGGAAGATTGAGAAGTTTGGATGAGGTGAAGAAGGATTATCCTCACATGGTCAGTCCATCAGTTGTCTTGAGCAAAGATTGGACCAAATATCTCTCTCACTTACTAGGAGGGAGGAAGGAAGACTCCCATCTCAACCAATGCCAAATCCAAACCGTGATGTCACTTTCCTAGGAAACGCTCAAAGTTCATATGCTCCACCTTCATACCAAGCACCACCAAATCCCTATGCTCCACCATCTGCTCAAGCTCCTCTCAAATATCAATATGCTCCACCTCCACCTCACTCATACCAACAACCACCTCCGCAATACCACCCCCATCCACAATAACCACAGCCACCACAACAACCACAACCAAAATTCATCCTTCAAAATCCCAACTCACCCCACCAAATACCACCACCACCTCAACAGCCACAACCAAACACACCAGTTTCCTCTTCCTCCACCCATGATCATGTGAAGGCGGTGACAGTTTTGAGGAGTGGCCGGACTTTGGAGTAGCCCTGTGATACTATTGTTTTTGATAGAGCAGCTAGTGAGGATAGAGGTGATATTGTGATTAGACAAATTGATACTGAGATACAACTTGATGATACTATGATGAGAGATAGAGTTGATATTGTAATACAGAGCAATGATACTGTGATTCTTGTGATTCCAATTGATGATTCTATTGATCCAAGCCATTTGGGAGCCTAACTCCCCCCATTTCTTGATGCTCTTAAGGAGCCTTCTGTTGAGAGAAGAAAGAAGAAACATGCTAAAGATATCATGGAAACCTTCAAACAAGTGAAGATAAACATTCCTCTACTTGATGCGGTCAAGAAGATCCCTTCCTATGCTAAGTTTATGAAAGATTTGAGAAAATACAACGGGGAGAACACCAAACAAAGTCAAGCTCACCAAGCAAGTGAGCTCAATTCTACAATACATCATGCCAAGAAAGAGAATAATACTAATAAAAATAATACTAATAAGTTGAATTAATACATGTATATATATTTTATTTATATCTCATCATTTCATGCTACATTGGGGCAGATAGCATAGACCAAGCCCTTATAGACTTGGGTTCTAGCAATAACTTGATGTCGTATGATGTGTTTGCCGAGCTCCAAATGGGACAATTGAGTCCGACTAATTGTACTTTGTAGTTGGCTGACCGATCAGTGAAGACGCCTAGAGGGCGTGTTGATGATGTTCTTGTTAGACTTGATGATGAGACTTCTGCTTTCTTCCCCGCTGACTTCATTGTTTTAGGTATGGAAAAAGATACAAGAAGAGTACATATCATCTTGGGAAGGCCATTCTTAGCTACAGCTGATGCAATTATTCATGTGAGAATTGGGACTATGTATGTGACATTAATGCACATGAAGATCCGATTGAACATCTTTAAATCTTCATCCACAATCGAGGTGATAGGAGCCAGTGAAGAAGATTGCTATCTTGTTGAATGCCTTGATGAGATTGTGGAGGAGTGCCTACCTATGTTGATTCAGACTAATACTTAAGGTAGAGGTTTAGAGCCAATAGTTGAGTACCTGATGATGATGATGAAGAGGATGAAGTGAATGAGCTAGCCTTGGTGGCTGCAAGCAAAGACCTCCCATCAATTTCTGAACCATTAAAGAACTCTCTTAAAGAACCTCCAACTCTTGAGCTAAAGTCACTCCTAGAAGGATTGAAGTATGCTTTTCTAGGATCCAATGACACCCTCCCGGTGATCATTCCTTCCATTCTCTCTCCGAAACAAGAAGAGGCATTGATGAAAGTACTGAAGAAAAACATCCAGGCCATTGGATGGTCTATTGCTGATTTGAGGGGTATCGACCCCTCCATTTGTGTGCACATGATCTATTTGGAGGATGATGCAAGGACGACCAACCAAATGCAAAGGCAGTTGAATCCAAAGTTGAAGGAAGTTGTAACTCAAGAGGTTGTGAAGTTGCTAGATGCTGGGATCATTTATGCAATTTCTGATAGCACGTGGGTGAGTCCCATCTAGGTTGTACCTAAAAAGGATGGGATCACGGTGGTAGAGAATGTGGATGGTGAGCTTATGCCGGTTAGAGAACAATCAAAGTGGAGAATGTATGTTGACTACATGGATCTCAATGAGAAGACCAAGAAGGACCACTACCCTCTCCCATTTCTTGACCAGATTCTAGAGAGACTAGCGGGGCAAAGCTTCTATTATTTTTTTGATGGATACTCTGGATACTTCCAAATTGCTATGCATCATGTGGACCAAGAAAAGACAACATTAACTTGACCAAGTGGTACATTTGCCTACTGGAGAATGCCATTTGGCCTATGTAATGCCCCTTCTATTTTTTAGAGATGCATGACCTCAATCTTCGCTGATATGCTTGATTCATCGCTTGAAGTGTTCATGGATGATTTCTCAGTTTTTGGTAAAACCTTTGATGAGTGCTTGCTCCATTTGACCGTTGTTCTTGAGAGATGCGTCAAGGTTTGCCTAGTGCTATCTTGGGAGAAGAGCCATTTCATGGTACCCAAAGGCATCGTTCTTGGCCACTGAGTTTGAAAGGATGGGATTGAAGTTGATAGGGCCAAGGTGGGCCTCATTTCTACACTTACCATTCCTTCTACCATAAGACATGTCCGATCTTTCTTGGGACATGCAAGCTTCTATCGCCTCTTCATTAAAGATTTTAGTAAGATCTCAAGACCTCTATGTCACTTGCTGGAGAAGGATGTTGAGTTTCATTTTGATGACAAGTGTGTTGAAACCTTCAACCACTTGAAGGAAAAGCCAGTTTCTGCTCCAATAATGCGGCCCCCAGACTTCCCTTTTCCATTTGAGATCATGACTGATGCATCCGACATGGCAGTGGGGGCTATGCTAGGCCACATAATTGGCCAGATTCCACATGCTATCTACTATGCAAGTAAGACTCTAGATGAAGCCCAAAGAAACTACACGACTACTAAGAAAGAGTTGCCTACAGTTATCTTTGCTCTTGACAAGTGTAGATCATATCTTATACAAAACAAGGTGATTATATACACGGACCATGCTGCTTTGAAATATCTAATGGCAAAGCAAGACCCTAAGCCAAGGTTGATCCATTGGATATTGTTGCCTAAAGAGTTTGATATTGAGATTGTAGACAAGAAGGGAGTAGAAAATTCTACTGCCGACCATCTCTCCCAGATTGAAGCACCTTTTGATGACATAAGTAGAATCAAAGAGACAATGCCTCTTGAGCAACTGTTCCTACTCTCATCCACTCAAAACCATGGTATAAACACATAGCTAACTTCTTATCTAGTGGAAGGATACCAATCACTTGGATAAGGGAGGAAAGTAAAAGGTTATTTGCTATGGACAAAAATTATGTTTGGGATGATCCTCATCTATTCAAGTATTTCCCCAACCAACTTATTCAGAGATGTGTTCCGGAGATGGAGCAGCAAGAAATTCTATCTATGTGCGATTCTAGAGTTTGTGGAGGTCATTTTGGTAGAAAACGTACTGCTGCCAAGGTTCTCCAAAGCTTAGTCTATTGGCCCTCCTTGTTTAAAGACTCTCATGAATTTTACAAGTGTCGTTTGAAGTGCCAAAAGGTGGACACTATCTCTAAGAGAGACATGATGCCTCTATCACCCATTCTGTTGGTGGAGGTATTTGATGTTTGGGGGGATTGACTTTATGGGTCCTTTTCCCCCAATCTTTTGGATATGTATATATATTGGTTGCCATTGATTACATATCAAAGTGGATTGAGGCTGTTGCAACAAGGACAAATGATCACAAAGTGGTGTGTGACTTCATGAAATCTAATATTTTTATCCAGTTTGGTATTCCAAGAGCTATGATTAGTGATGGGGGAAGTCACTTCATCCATCACACCTTCAAAGGCTTACTTAAGAAACACAGAGTGAACCATCGTGTGGCTACTCCTTACAACCCCCAAACAAGCAGTCAAGTTGAGTTGTCCAATTGGGAGATAAAGTTCATTCTAGAAAAAATGGTGAGACCGAACCACAAGGATTGGTCACTATGTCTCAATGAAGCTTTATGGGCATATAGTACTGCATACAAAGCCCCGATTGGCACCACACTATTCAAGCTTGTGTATGCCAAAAGCTGGCATTTGCCGGTTAAGATTCAGTACAAGACATTATGGGATTTGAAGACTATGGACTTTAATGGAGAGAATGTCAGAATGAAAAGAAAGTTTCAGCTGAATAAATTAGAGGAGATGCACCATGAAGCTTATGAAATGTTCAAGTACTACAAAGAGAGAACAAAGTTTCTACATGAAAATATGATCAAGAAGAAAGACTTTGAGCCCGGAAAGTGGGTATGGCTGTATAACTCAAGGATGAAGTTTTTTCCCAAAAAACTCCAGTCTAGATGGGAAGGGCCTTATCTCATCAAAAAGGTGTATCCATCCGGAGCTGTGTTGATTTGTGAGAAAGAAGGAGCTAAAGAATTCACCGTGAATGGTCAAAGATTAAAATCCATTGTGGAAGTAGGTCCGGACAAAGTAAATCAAAGTTTGATATAGTGATGCTAGTGGAAGAACATCAAGTTGATGAGGAGATGTGCTTGAATGCACATGAAAGAGGCATTTACTTCAAAGATGCCTTGGGAATCCTACGGAGATGAATGAAGTCAAGAATAAGCCTGACTGAAGGCGTAAAATTTAGCGCTAGTGGGAGGCAACCCACCTAGATTTGGGAGCTTTTTCACCCAACCTTCTCTTTTGAGACTTTTTTTTTCTTTTCCACAAAACACACACACACACTTATGATTGATAGTTTTTGTTTTAGTTTGATGAAATGACAGGTGAAACAGGTGCAAGTTGAGAAATGAGGCACATTCAGTGAAAATGATTGATACAACATCAAAGGGGATGGTTCAAGATGATTGGATTATGAGTGTTGGAAAGATTTGATGAAATATAAATAATTTTGAACTAATAGGAACCAGAACGGCCGTGCTGGAGTGGAATGGACGTGCTGGCTAAGTGGATTGCAATGGGGAAAATGCAAGTTTTGGCCATGAGCAGCACGGCCGTGCTGGCATCCAGCTAGAATGGCCGTGTTGGCCAAGTTGGATTCAACAGAGAAAACTCAAGTTTTGGACGCGGGCAACATGGCCGTTCTGGCCAAAACGGCCGTGCTAGGTCTCCATCTTGTGCCATTTTGTACTTTATTTACATCTAAACATAGTAGAATGCAAGTTAAATCCCCCAATGTGAGTATTATTATCAAATACACCTATGGACGCTCTTTGCATTATTTTCAGGTACTTGGACCATGCTTTGGATGGATGAGAGAGAAGGAGGGAGTTCTAGGGTTCCTCCTCTCATGGAGGGGTCCAAAGAAGGCCCCAAAGATCCCTCAACCTACCCCTAATGACCAAGATTCGACATCAAGCAAAAAAGTCCATTGATGGTGAAGATATGAAGTTAATTTTTCCACTAAAGACCCCAATACGTCTGTGGTGCCAAGGAACGACCGTGTTGGCTAATGCACAAGTTATAGGGAAATTCCCAATATTTGCAAGCTACAACAACTTAGCCACCACAGCTGTACTACCAAGCATGGCCGTGCCATGAAGCCCCCAAAATAGCCATGCTAGCTGAAGACAGAACGGGCGTTCTAGAGGGAATGACTCCAACTCCACCACCACAGCCATGCTACCCAGCATAGCCGGTCTACCTAGCCTCCACCACGACCGTGCTACCAACCTCCATTTCACCACTTCAACCTATGATTTTTCCACTTTCTTGGAACAACCATTCCCCACTACCATGTTCGTTCCCACCTCTACCTACCACGATCGTGCTGCTTAGCTCAATCGTGCTACCACCGAAACCCTACCATTTTCTACACGATTTTTCCAACAATGCCCCTACTTACCCTGGTGCTTCCACCACCACCTATATATACATGGGTGGCAACCACAACACTAGGTTAGCTTCCATTACTCCTATCCACCCACTCTAGAGCATTCATTGCACTTCCCTTGCATTTATGCTCTCCACCCACCATTTCCACCTTATTTCCACCATAGAAACCTAGATTTCTAGGTTTTCTACCATAACCCCCTCCATTGTCATGCCCATCATCTAACTTGGAGGAAGGAGGTCACCCTACAAAAGCTAGGAGGTGAAGAAGTAAGATCTACTTTGAGGTCCATGGTCCTATCACTTTCTTCCCCTTTCTTTTGTCTTTTCTTTGATTATGTCTAGCTAAGCCCCTAGTGGTGGGCTGTTTGGGGTAAAAATGTGACTTTGATACCATGTTGGGGGAGAATAATTTGTAACAAACATAATTTCATTCTATGATGATTGTCTTTGCTTGTATCTCATTTCCTATTATCTTGTGTGTGTTTTTTTACTTTTAAACTTAAATTGCTTGCTTTGTGATGTTTGATGACACTTAGCTTCTAAGAGGAATTAGAGTGTATGTAGCAATCTTAGGAATGGATCCTAGGTCCAATTAGTGGATCCCTAGCTAGCCCCCTTTGTTCCTACATACATATCACCCCTTCTACAAGTGAGTGTGAGATCTAAGTGACTAGTGTAAGTGTGATTAGTACAATTGCCTAGAGCTTTCTAAAGGCTAGATGGCTAGTAGAATGAGGTGAAAAACCCTCATCTCTACTCCCATTCCTACCCTTGACTCTCAATTACCCTAATACCACTTACCATAGAGACCTAGAATTGACAAGTCTTACTAGAATTACACCTAATCCGGGTTCACTAACTAGTAGTATAGGGTACATTCTAATAACACTTGCCTTGTTGTTTGGTTTGGTAATCTAGAGTGAATTGTGATAATTGTATGCCATGTTGACACCACCAACTAATATCAAATTGTATTCCCAAACAACCCACCTACCTAATCCATTGCTTGAACCCTGTCTTAATCTTCTTACTTGTTAATGCTAGTATATCTTAATTGTCTTTGTTTCTTCTATTTAATTTCTTAGACTTGCTAGTTAGGGTTAATCTAGATCTTTGCTTGCTTTAGTGGTTAACTTAGCTTGTAGTTGCTAATATCTCTACTAGTATAGTGTAGTTAACCTTTGATCCCGTTTAGCTAATTCCTAAATCTAGTTCCTTAGACTTGCTTGCTTAGAATAATTTAGGGTTTGCGATTACTTAGATTTCATATTGTCTTTACTTGCCTATTCACTTAATTAAACAACCAAAACCCCTTTTAAACCCTTCAATCTTAGTCTCCGCTCTAGGAACATAGCCAACACTGACTTATCTATAGTGCCCCCTCTTTCCCTGACGATCGACCCCTACTCTTAACTATCACCTATAGTACAATAGTACCCCGTGCACTTGTGGGGGACCTATTTAGTGTTGTGATCGAGTCTTGTTAGAGTTTTTATAAATATCGAGAGATCCCATGTGTTCAAGTTTCGTGGAGTGCATCTAGTCACCTCCTGTGGGTAGTGTGCGCACCTTTGGCTCAGACACACCAAGCTTTCTGGTGCCGTTACTGGGGATAGAGGCGCTTGGCCTAGCTAGTTAGTATATATTAGCCTTTCCTATTGCCCTCATCATTGCTATTCTTTATTCTTTGTTCACTTTTTCATATTTCCATTCTAACTTGGTTTCTTGTTGTTTGTTTGTGTATTGTGCAGGTGACAGATGTGCATGCGCCATACACTTTCTACTTGTACCAACTTGGTGTTGTATGACCCCAAGATAGGTAGAAGGAGACGCCAAATCCTCCACAACCAACACCGATAAACTGAGATGGGTGCCCACATGACAGACAACAACCCTCATGGTAATGCTCAACCACCTCCACCTTAACCCAACCGCCCCCTCCACGAGTATTTCACCCCCAGAAACTACAATTCTCCCATTGCCACCCTTGTTGACCAAATTTCGGGTCAACAGTTCTCCATTCCACCCGCACTCATTAGAATCCTCCCTACCAACTATGGGATGGAGAATGAAAATCCCTACCATCACATCAATGCCTTCCTTAAGACTTGTTCCACCTTCCGTACCCCGCTGCTACCGATGACTCCATCCAGAGGACTCTCTTCCCTTTCTCTCTAAATGAAAAAGCTAAAGAATGGTACATTTCGAAGCCAGAGTTGGTGACTTGGAATGCAGTCAAAAATGAGTTTCTCAAGAAGTTCTTTCCAATTGCCAAGCTGACTCACATGAGAAGATGTATCACCACCTTTGCCCCAAAGGCAAATGAACCTTTCAATGAGGCATGGGAAAGGTTCCAAAAGCTCCTTCGTGACCACCCCCATCACGAGGTACCATTGTGGTAGCTAGTCTAAGCCTTCTACATCAGGCTTCAAGAGACAAGCCAGAATAATGTTGACTCATCATGTGGAGGCACATTCATGGACAAGCCACCCGAGGAGTCCTAGTCATTGTTTGAACACCTTGCTGAAAATTCCGGCCATCGAGTTTCTACTAAAGGGGAACATTACAACCGAAACTACACCCCTCCACCTTCTCCTATAGGTCCAGCCCACACCGTTGCCAACCCCAACATGACGAAGGTGATGACAGACATGATGAATATGATGAAGAGCCAAGCTGGTGGTTCTTCTAGTCAATCCATTGATGAATGCATATTCATCAGGAATTTCAATCACCACATGGGGTCAAATTCGACTCAATGCATTCAAATTCATTTACTAAATATCAAAATTTGCAAAACTACTAAATTGGTCCAATTATCACGATTTTAACTGAAATTGTGTTGATTTGATGCAGGTCTTGATAAAGCTGAACAACCAGTTGGGCCCCACCTTCACTCACCCTTGGTTCTGACCAATCGATCTAACCAAGCGATTTCATCCATTCGGTCTCAAGATCGTTTGAGCCCATTCGGTCTCAAGACCGAGAGACCAGCAGAGACCATTTGGGTGCCAAGGTCGCAAGACCGTTCAGTCGCGAAGACCGTTTAGAGCTATACGTGAAGACCAAATGGACACATGGTACATGACCGTTTGTATAAAACTGTTTAAGCCATTCACGTGCATGAATGCAACTCAAAGACCGAATGCGCTGGTCACACAAACCATTTAGACTAACCAAGGAGCAAACCAAATTAGCTGTTTGCATGAATAACATCAAAAACCGAATGGAGGCTGGACATGCAAGCCGTTTGCATGAGAAGTCACGTAGACCGTTTGTTGTACAAGGCCACATGAAGACCTTTTTGCAATAATGGATCATGCAAGACCATGAGGAAAAGACCAGATGTGAGGATTAGCCAAACCATATGAGGCTGACCGCGTGATCATTCGGAAAAGTTAAGTATCCAAACTGTTTGGTAGAAGGTTGAACGTTGACCGTTCGCTTTTCCCAGCTGAAGACTGAATGATACACATGCATGAGGTCCATTTGCATTTGCTTCCACGTGAATAACCAAAAGGAAAAAAAATCCAAATAGCACACTTTTGCAAAAATATTTACCGAAATAGCACCCTTTCCAACTTATTTCCCAAACTATGCTAAAACGCCACATGATTTGGCATTTTACAGTTTTGCGAAGCTAAAACGTCAGGCGTGTCTGCCAAAAACGCCACTTCGGCTGGCGTCTCTTATCAATTCACGGGCCAACTTGTCTGGCTTTACCAAAAGCGCCATATTAAGTGGCGTTTTTTTGCTTTGATTTGACGGCACGTCGAGGGCCATGTTTACTTAAAACCAACTTGATATCGAGTGTGAGTGCCACATCCACAGCTTAGGGTGCTATGGCGATGGAGATGCCCGCCCCATCTTCCATCACCAATGGCGGCAAGCTCATAAGTATAAAGTGGCTCTACTGCACCATCGCCATCTTCCTGCTGTTCTTCCTCCTCGTCTTCATCCTCCTCCCACAGAATGGGGTCGTTATCCATGCCATGGACGAGGACGGGTATTCTACGGCCGCCAGCACCTTTCACGACCCTGCAGCCCTCCAAACGTCGCAGGCGGCAGCCGAGTCTACCTGCAAATCCACCACCAATAGAGACAACTCCACGCCTGACGAGGAACCACTGCCACCACCAGAAGCTCCGGCCTGTACCGTAGAAGTACGTGGGAAGGCCGGAAGCATCACTGTACCACCGCCACCAATCCTAGTACCTCCAAAGTACCAACTTCATCCGCCGCCGCTGAGTCAAAAGTGTGACGTGTACGAGGGCAGCTGGGTGTACGACCCACTGTCATACCCTCTCTACCAGTCCCGCGACTGTCGGTTCCTCAGCCAGGTAAACTGCCATAAGAACGGGCGACCGGACATGGACTACCAGAACTGGAGGTGGAAGTCGACCGGATGTTCGCTGCCCAGGTTCAACGGGACGAGGATGATGGAGTTGCTGAGAGGGAAGGCATTGGCCTTGGTCGTTGAACAGGAACATGTGGGAATCATTAGCCTGTCTCCTCTACACCTCCGTCGAAGACGTTTCAAGGGTGGTTGTCGATTACAAGGGATCCACATACAAGGTTTTCAAGGCAAAGGTAATGAATATGAATATTCATGTTCCAGTACAGACATGTTTTGCTAGTTTCACAGTCGATATCAAGTTGGAGGAGAAGCTAGCGCAGCTGAATATGAGATTGCTGGACAAAGTGAATGACGGCGGAAAGATATACATGACTCACACAGCACTAGGCGGAGTTTACGTGCTAATGTTCGCCATCGGGGCCACTCTCACTGAGGAGAAGCACGTCCTAGCAGCTTGCAGAAATGGCGGAGGAGCTCCTCCTCACCTTCAGTTAAACGCCAAATAATGGAAGAACAGAAAGCAAAAAACGCTACTTAATATGGTGCTTTTCGTAAAGCGAGGCAAGTTGGCCCGTGAATTGATAAGAGACGCCAGCAGAAGTGGCGTTTTTGGCAGACACGCTACAATATCTGACGCTTTAGCTTCGCAAAACTGTAAAACGCCAAATTATGTGGCGTTTTAGCTCCGCAATACCATAAAACGCCAAGTTATGTGGCGCTTTTAGTCCCTACATCAGTTAAACACCAAATAATGTGACGTTTATGGCTGAAAGTGTGCTAGTTCAGAAAATAAGTTAAAAAAGATGCTATTTCGGTAAATATTTTGGCAAAAGTGTGCTATTTGAGTTTTTTTTCCATAACCAAATGAGCATGCTTGATGAAACTGATTGGTGCAGCACGTGAAAACTGTTTGGTTTAGCAGCATGCAAACCGAATAAGCAATCGAGACCGTTTGCTCCATTTGCATCAGGACCGAATGGAAGACCGTTTGAAGCATACCAAATGGATGAATTAGCTACGAAACTGTGTGGGCAGCAATGACGAGACCGAATGGCCTCAGTGTGAAACCGTCTGCATGCAACCATGTGCGAGATCGCTTCGGAAAAGGCAATGAGCAAACCGTTTGCTGCTGCAAAGTGAGGACCGAATGAAATAGACCGTTTGCTGCTGCTAGCGAAGACCGTTCGCTGCACTATTCACGCGAGGACCGAATGAAGACCGTTTAAAGCATATACATGCAAACCGTGTGAGCTAGCAGATTGTTTAACAAAGCAAATGCATGAAGACCAAATAGATCACTTACTTGAAATGCAAAACCGTATGAGCACGCGTACAATACAAACCGATCAAGATATTTATCAAGACCATTTCAGACAGATCTATGCCTATAAATAGGACCTAAAGGGTCCTCATTTGGGAGGGGGGTTCCGGGATGCCGACAGGCTGCATGTATATAGGTCCGATCCAAATCCAGTACCGTCCACACCAGTTTCATTCCACCTACTGGCCGTGCTGCGACCAAGGAGGCTGAGGAGAGAAGGAAGACGGACTGAGGGAGACTGTCCGGTTTGTCTTGGCATCTCCCGTTCACGTCCAGATCTGCTCTGACACGACGCAGAAGGTCGTATCTTCTTCATCGAGCTGCGACTACCTTCTACACCGAGTTCATGGCAGATTCCTCTCTCTTTCTCATTCTTCTTGTCTCTCGCATCATGAGCAAGTAGTACCTTTTCGCTGGGGTGCGGGGACTAGCCCCGCTGCCTATGCAATCATGTTCTTTTGTTAAACTTTTCATGGCAATGTGTATAACTTTCCATTTCGTTGTTAGTTGGTACGTTTGTAGTTGATCATCTACTTGCTTTCATCTTGTTCTTTCCTGCATTGCGAAATCTTCTATATGTGGGATGGAATGGCGGTTTGCAAAGTTTGACTCCTTGACGAGAACTTCCGATAAGATTCCTTGAGGTCGTAAGTGTATGATCAATGAGGGGACAAGACATCTAGCTTACGGTGACACTTCTATGGTCTAAACATCCCTCAGGGAGGACCACAACCTAGTTGGATTTTGTATCGTCTTTTTTTATCGTCGATGTTAGTTTGTAGATCTATCACATACTTGCTTATTGATTAACGCGGTTGAATCCCAAACTAGAAATAAAATGAGATTTCTTCGAGGTCGTAAGTTATGATCCGTGAGGGGACGAGCCATATAGCCTTCGGTGACACTTTTGTGCGCCTAACGCCTGTATAGGGGGCCCACAACCTTCGTTGGATTTCTGTATCTTCGGAGCCGTAAGTAAGTGATCTGGTTGGTGACGAGACATCTGATGCCTAAGGTGATGCTTACGCGAACCTAATGTCCGTATGGGGGGTTCTGCAGTATCTCTACTTGGATCATTTTATCTTGCCTGGATTGTTTGTGTTGGAATGTGTTTGCGTGTGTAGCGGTGGTGAAACCCGATACCATCCCAACGATTCCATATCATTGATCTAAATCCAACTTTAATTCAGTTTTTACTTTCTTACAATTAGTTTAATTAACCTCAAATCAACCAATCATTCTAAATATTAGTTTTACTTGAGCTAGATTCGACTGACAAAGATTCTTAAAAATATTGTCCTTTGGGTTCGATCCTTAACTATACTGCGATAAGACTCGTCCGCTTGCGGGTGGTATTATTGCACATTAGTTTTAGTAAAAGCTCGGGGATTTCAACCCCGAGTGAGTTCGTTAGTGCGATAAAATACCACATCAAATTCTGGCACCGTTGCCGGGGACAACGGAATCAGTTAGTCAAATCTAGTTATTTTAAGACTAATTTATGATTTTGCTTTTTCTTTTGACACAATCGATCATCTACTTGAAATTTGACTCTACGCCGTGATTCTCACTTTCAAAATCTTTCTATTTCAGGTACAACCCAAGGCATAGTGCATGCGCCGTTCGGACAGTCCTGGACTAACATCGAGCTTTGATCCCCAGATAGATAGAACTTTTCATCGTCAGATCAGAGAAAATCAAGTAAGGATGACTCAAGAAGAAGAAGTAGCCCAAAGGGTGGCTCAAGCCATCAATGCACAGAGAGAGAGGCTCATGCAAGAAGCCAGAGCTGCAGTCCAAGAGGAAATTCTAGCAGCGCAAGCAGCAACACAAGCAGTTGAACTATAAAAGGATCTTAGAGAGTTCTCAATCCCGAAAGCTGTGAATGTTCATCATCCAGTACAACCTGCCCCTATCAACGCTTCTAATTTCGTGATAAGAGCACATTGAATTACCATGGTTTAGAATAACCCTTTCTATGGCAAGCAAGGAGAAGATAGCCAAGAACATCTTCTGAGATTTATTGATCTATGTGCCATGACAAAAAAAATGGAGTCAGAGATGATGTCATTCAACTATGTCTCTTCAAGTACTCCCTTGCTGATAGAGCTATAAGTTGGTACAATTCGCTGCAAAGTGAAATACCCTTCACCACCTGGGAACAACTCCAAAATGTGTTTCTAGAAAAGTTCTATCCTTCATCTCTTACCTATGAAATTAGAGGGCGGATAACAAATTTCACTCAAGTTCCTAGAGAAACTCTTGCTGGAGCCTGGGATAGATACAAAGAGCTTCTACGCAAGTGTCCACACCACGGAATTCCCAAGAACCAACTCATTGAGATTTTTATAGGGGTGTGGATGATGATATTAAGAGATTCCTAGATTCCTCTCCTGGAGGAAACTTCATGCGCCAAAGTTATGACAACGTCTGGAGGGTCGTCACCCTTGGAGCAAAAAATCAAGCCAATTGGGGTAGATCTATAGGTAAAGGAGTCTTTAAAGTAGATATGGCTGAAGCTACTATCGAGTACAAGTCTATCGCTGAAACCCTAAAACTCTTAGTTGCCAAGAAAGACCATATTGAATCATCTCTTGCTGCTATTGGAAGAGGACGTTTGCCCACTCGACAACAAGAATAGATCAAGTCAGCTTCATTGTTCTGTGAAGCATGTAAAAGTACCGATCATTCCACTTTATCATGTAATGTTCTTTTCGATGTTGTTCTAAGAAACGTATGTGTACAAGGAGATAATGGTCAAATGGAAAATCTTAATGCTGTTAATACCATCCCTGGTCAAAGTTACTACACTCTGAATCAAAATAGGAATCATCCAGGATTTCAATATGGAAACCCCTCTGGAGCAGTAAACTCACATCAATTTGGTTCAAACAATCAGCCACGAGGCCCGCCAGGATTCCAGTATAATCAACAACAGAGTTTTGGAAATCAAGGAAATTTCAAGGGAAACTTTCAGAATAGGAACTTCAGCAATTATCAAAATAATCACCAGTACCAGAGTCTTAACCAAGTTCCTTGTCAACAACAAGGACAACAAGCAGGTCCCGTCTCTCCTGATAATAAGCTATCAGCCATTGAAAAGATGTTGCAAACTCAGCAAACTATGATAGCTAACCAACAAGTGCAACAGAAGGCTATTGAATCTCAACTAGCTCAACTTGCAGCTAGCATAAAGCCGCCTGCTGGGGCCTTTGTTGGCCAACCCGAGAATGATCCTAAGCATCCTTAACAATTGAAGACTATCACCACCAGGTCGGGAAAAGACTATTCTGATCCTCCTATCAAGATACCTGTGGTTGTTACAGAGGAAGATGACCCTGTGATTGTCCAAGACTCAACAACACCTGAGTCTCAACCAAAAGAACTAGTAACTGCTGATAAGACAGACAAGGAAAGTCTTGAGAAACCTATCAATGAAGAAACTGAAACACCAGAACCTGATGTTCCTATATACAAGCCTCATATACCATTCCCTGCTCGTTTAAGGCAAACCAAGCTTGATACTCGGTTCAATAAGTTTAAAGAAGCAATGAAGAAACTTCATGTTGATATACCCTTTTTGGATGCGCTGGCTGAGATACCAGCCTGGACAAAGTACCTAAAGTCACTCCTGACCAAGAAATATATAACTGAAGAATATGAGACAATCAAGTTAGCTAAAACCACTTTGTATATCATTCAGAGTAAGATGCCAAAGAAGTAGAAAGATCCAGGATCTTTTGGGATTTCGTCCCATATTGGCGATTCTTCATGCAAAAAATGACTGGAAGATCTTGGTGCTAGCATATCCATCATGCCACTCACCCTGTGCAAAAGGCTAGGGTTTTCTAAACTTCTTCCAACTGGCATGACCATACAACTCACAGACAATTCGATAAAATGCCCGTTAGGGATTATTGAGGATGTACTTGTCAAGGTAGGAAAAGATTCCTATGTTCCGTGTGACTTTGTCATCATGGATATAAAAGAGGACGCCAGATATCCTCTCATCTTTGGACGTCCGTTCCTCGCCACTGTAAGAGTTCTAATTGACGTTGAAGTGGGAACCTTGCTTCTTAGATTAGGCAAGGAAACTCTCAAATTTAAAGTTTTTGAAAGCATGAGAAGACCAAGTATGCAAGAAGAAGTCCATCTGATTGATTGCATAGAGTAGATGTCACTTCTGACTCAAGAGAACCATGAATTAGACAATCCATTAGAAGTCGCTCTAACAGATCCATCAGTTGATGAACCTATTGACGAGCAAGTAAAGGGTTGCATCGAATCCCTCGACTCTACAACAGAAGATGTTGAAGCCACTTGTGAAGAACTTGAAGCTGTGGAAGCTACTGAAGAAACATGCGAAAAACCAGAAGCCCCTGAGATGAAGCTCCTGCCTGAGGGACTGAAGTATGTGTTTTTGGACGATCTCAAGGTTTGTCCAGTTATTATAAATTCCGATATAACAACCGAGCAAGAGGATAAACTCCTGAAAGAACTAAGGGAAAGAATGAAAGACATTGGTTAAAAAATGAGTGAACTCACTGGGATTAGTCAAGTACTATGTATGCACAAGATCCCTATGATGGAAGATCACAAGAAAACCATTAACATCAACAGAAATTGATCCAAATATGAAGGAGGTAGTCCACAAGGAGGTCATTAAACTACTCACCACTAGAATTATCTATCCAATATCAGATTCACCATGGGTGAGCCCAGTGCATGTAGGCCCAAAGAAAGGTGGAACAATTGTTATACGAAATGAAAATGATGGACTCATCCCCACCCGAACAGTCACATGGTGGAGGATGTGCATTGATTATAGGAAGTTGAATAAGGCAACTCAAAAGGATCACTTTCCAATGCCTTTTCTTGATCAAGTATTAGAGCGACTGGCCCATCAAGAATACTTCTGTTATCTCGATGGTTACTATGGATTCTACCAAATACCTATACATCCAGATGACCAGGAGAAAGCCACTTTCACCTACCCATTCGGAACATACACATTTAGAAGAATGTCGTTTGGCCTCTGTAATGCACCGACAACTTTCCAACGTTGCATGACTGCCATATTCGCCGGTCTCACTGAAACCATTATGGAAGTTTTCATGGATGATTTTTCTATATACGGAGATTCATTCGATTCATGTCTAAAACACCTCTCCCTGGTCCTCAAACGATGTGAAGAAGCACATCTTGTGTTGAATTGGGAGAAGTGCCATTTTATGGTGAAGGAAGGCATTGTCTTGGGCCATAGGGTCAGTAATCAAGGTATTGAAGTAGATAAGGCCAAGATTGAAGTGATTTCTAAGCTCTCTATCCATATCAATGTAAAGGAGGTTCGAGCATTCCTAGGACATGTAGGATTCTATAGATGGTTTATAAAGGACTTCTCAAAGATAACCAAGCCAATGATAAATTTGTTACTAAAGGATGCTGAATTCAATTTTGACGAAGAATGTGTTAAAAGCTTCAACACATTGAAGTATGCCCTTACAACCACACCCATCATTAGAGCTCCCGATTGGGACCACCCTTTTGAAATCATATGTGATGCAAGCGATTATGTTGTAGGTTTTGTCTTGGGCCAATGTATAGAAAAGAAACATTATGTGATCTATTATGCATCAAAGACCCTCGATGAAGCTCAGAGGAATTATGCTACTACTGAGAAAGAACTTCTGGCAGTCGTGTATGCATTTGACAAGTTCAGATCCTACCTAATTGGTTCAAAGGTCATTGTCTACACAGATCACACTGCCATTCGTTACCTTCTAGCAAAGAAAATTGCAAAACCTAGGTTAATAAGATCGATTCTCCTTCTGCAAGAATTTGATCTAGATATTAGAGATAAAAAAGGTACAAAGAATGTTGTAGCAGACCATATCAGTCTCATCCACACTCTGGATATTGAGAAGATTCCGATCAATGATTCCCTTCCAGATGATCAACTAATGAAGGTCTCAGAAGCTACACCATGGTACTCAGATTTTGTGAACTACCTCGCTGCTGGGGTTATTCATCCTCAATGCACTAGAAATGCACTGAAGAAATTTATGCATGATGTGAAACAGTACTATTGGGATGAGCCATACCTTTTCAAACTATGTGCTGATGGTCTATATAGACGATGTATCGCCGAAGAAGAAGCTCAACTTATTTTGGAACAATGTCACTCAGGACCAGTGGGAGGACATATGAGCTCTAAAAAGACTGCCTTGAAGGTTTTGCAATGTGGATTCTTCTAGCCAATCATATCCAAAGATTCCTATGACTTTATCCTATCATGTGACAAATGTCAAAGATCTGACAATATAACAAAGAGAGACGAGATGCCGCTGAATCTATGGCAAGAAGTAGAGATATTCAATCTTTGGGGGGGTGGACTACATGGGTCCATTCCCATCTTCTCATGGATTTTCATACATCCTAGTGGGAGTGGACTACATCTCAAAATGGGTTGAAGCCATACCAACCGTCACTAGTGATTCAAAACCAATCATCAAATTATTTAAGGATATTATTTTCCCCCGTTTTGGTGTCCCACACACGGTGATATCCGATGGAGGTTCCCATTTTCTTGAAAGAAGCTTTGAAGTATTGCTAAGAAAGTATGGTGTTACTCACAAGGTAGCCTCACCTTACCATCCACAGACAAGTGGACAGGTGGAGGTTAATCGTCAACTTAAGGGTATCTTGGATAAGACAGTAGGCCGCAATAAGAAAGATTGGTCAGTAAAAATCAACAACGCATTATGGGCCTATCGAACTTCTTATAAAACTCCCCTCGGGACTACACCTTTTCGATTAATATATGGAAAGGCTTGCCACCTACCAGTAGAACTGGAACACAAGGCATGGTGGGCAATAAAACAATTGAATTTTGATATGAAAGAAGAAGGTCAAGCTAGGATTCTGCAACTCCAAGAGCTGGACGAACTCAGGATGACAACTTATGAGAATGCACGAATCTACAAAGAACACACCAACCTTTGGCATGATGGTCATTTGAAAAGAAAAGACATACAAGTGGGACACCAAGTTCTGCTATTCAACTCAAGGTTGAAGTTATTCCTAGGGAAACTCTGCTCTCGTTGGTCTGGACCATACATTGTCAAAAGCATATCCCCTCATGGTACTTTCTCTTTATGGAGAGAAAAGTCAGGCGAATTCATGGCGAATGGTTAACGTTTGAAAAGATATTTCACCACAACCAACATAAGCTCCGAAGTAATAATAGATCTCTCCAATCCAAAGGAACCACCATGAAGTTAAAGATATCAAGTCGAGCCATCGATGTAAAATAAAGGCACTTGTCGGGAGGCAACCCGATAAATAAAATTCATATTTAGTTTTAATTTTGAATTAGGATTTACTTTAATTTTATTTTCACCTTTTAGATAATTTTGCATCAAATAAAATTCTCATTGCGAGATGATATCTGGAGTTTTGATTGACCTTTCTTTAGATTTTCAGATAAGAGGATGTGCACGGACTGGAACGCTACCACATCTGGTGGTCAACCTGGCATGAATTTTCCCCTCCATCTTGGATTTAGGGTTTGCTCGGGATGAGCAAATTTCTAAGTTTGGGGTGGAGGGTGGGTGGTACGTACTTCACTTTCCACCTACACCCATCCTTTTCATATTTAAGTCTTCACTATCACATTCTTGATAAAATTTTCAATTTTTTCTAAAAGTTTTCCAAAGAAATTGAATGGATACTTGATGAATTTTTGACACTTCCTATTTCATTAGAAGTCACTAACTAACCTGCTGTGCATTTTAAATCATTATATCCTCCTTATTCGAAATAAATCCTCAAAAGGACTTTTTTTAAACAAGCCTTTTGGTTGAAATCGTCTTATGAAGCTTATGATTCCTAGCATCATGATACTTATGCAAAAATGACAAGTGTCTGTCACACTGATCGGGATCAAACACGTCGTGCTTCCTAACTGACTAGTAGAACAATAACATGGAATCCCCATCGGATCCTCAATAAGTAATTATTTGAGCAGAGTTTGATAAAGAGAACAACCCGGTACACAGAATGGTAAATCAAGAAGCATTCTGATCTGAACTCTCTTCTACACTTCTTCCATCTTCTTCGTACCCCTCCATCCATCAAAAAGAAACAAAAATAGCCAAAATAGTGCAAAACCCTAAATTTGGGGTGGCACACCACTTCCCTCTATATATCCGCTTCTTCCATACCCCTCAAAAATTTATAGGGGCGTACCACCAAAAACGCAATCTCGAGTCGAATAGAGGAGAGATTTGCAAATAAAAAGATGCCAAAGTGTACACAAAAAGAAATGCAATCTCGAGTCGAATAAAGGAGATATTCACACCCAAAAATACAATAAATGAAATTGCAAAAATAATAAAAATCTGGAGTCGAATAGAGGAGAGATTTATTTCTTCCTTCCATACCACCCTTCACTCCATCTTCTACCTATTGGCACAATGAATGCCTACCCTATCCTGAAAAACACCAGTGTCAGATCAAATGCACACTTGTTGTTCTGCGGGTATCTCTGGACTCCTACAAAACTCTCTGACATGCTTGTTGTTGGAAAAAGTGAAGAGAAAGTGATATTGGAAAGCAAACTCAGGAACGAAGATATGGTAAGATGTGTTCAGTGGTCTCAGGAGGTTGAGATACTGAGTCATACTAAGTAGAAAGAAAACAATCGTGATGTGAAGATGAGGCAATCACACGAATTGAAAGTATTCATTTGGCTACTGTTTCAGATTTTGTGTTACTCGAGGACGAGCAACGTTTAAGTTCAGGGTATTTTGATGAATGCATATTCATCAGGAATTTCAATCACCACATGGGGTCAAATTCGACTAAATGCATTCAAATTCATTTACTAAATATCAAAATTTGCAAAACTACTAAATTGGTCCAATTATCATGATTTTAATTTAAATTATGTTGATTTGATATAGGTCTTGATAAAGCTGAACAACCAGTTGGGGCCCACCTTCACTCACCCTTGGTTCTGACCAATCGATCTAACCAAGCGATTTCATCCATTTGGTCTCAAGACCGTTTGAGCTCATTCGGTCTCAAGACCGAGAGACCATCAGAGACCGTTTGGGCGCCAAGGTTGCAAGACCGTTCAATCGCGAAGACCGTTTAGAGCTGGGTCTGTGAGACCATTTGAAGAGTTTCGGTCTGGTAGACCGTTTGAGCTATACATGAAGACCGAATGGACACCTGCTAAAAGACCGTTTGTATGAAACCGTTTAAGCCATTCACGTGCATGCATGCAACTCAAAGACCGAATGCGCTGGTCACACAGACCGTTTGGACTAACCAAGGAGCAAACCGAATTAGCTGTTTGCATGAAATCACGTCAAATATCGAATGGAGGCTGGACATGCAAACCGTTTGCATGAGAAGTCACGTAGACCGTTTGTTGTACAAGGCCACATGAAGACCGTTTGCAATAATGGATCACGCAAGACCGTGAGGAAAAGACCAGATGCGAGGATTAGCCAAACCGTATGAGGCTGGCCGCGTGATCATTCGGAAAAGTTAAGTATCCAAACCGTTTGGTAGAAGGCTAAACGTTGACCGTTCGCTTTTCCTAGCTGAAGACCGAATGATACACATGCATGAGGTCCGTTTGCATTTGCTTCCACGTGAATAACCAAATGAGCATGCTTGATGAAACCGAATGGAGCAGCACGTGAAAACTGTTTGGTTTAGCAGCATGCAAACCGAATAAGCAATCGAGACTGTTTGCTCCATTTGCATTAGGACCGAATGGAAGACTCAAACGTGAAGACCGAATGGATGAATTAGCACTGGGCAGCAATGACGAGACCGAATGGCCTCAGTGTGAAACCGTCTGTATGCAACCCGTGCGAGATCGCTTGGGAAAAGGCAATGAATATAGACCGTGTTAGCTGCGAAGCTGAGAGACCGTTTGAGTTGGTTGCGGCAGCACGCAAACTGAATGAGCAAACCGTTTGCTGCTGCAAAGTGAGGACCGAATGAAATAGACCGTTTGCTGCTGCTAGCGAAGACCGTTCGCTGCACTATTCACGCGAGGACCGAATGAAGGATCACGTGAAGACCGTTTAAAGCATATACATGCAAATTGTGTGAGCTAGCAGATCGTTTAACAAAGAAAATGCATGAAGACCGGATGGATCACTTACGTGAAATGCAAACCGTATGAGCATGCGTACAATGCAAACCGATCAAGATATTTATCAAGACCGTTTCAGACAGATATGTGCCTAGAAATAGGACCCCAAGGGTCCTCATTTGAGAGGGGGGTTTCGGGACGCCGACAGGCTGCCTATACACAGATCCGATCCAAATCCAGTGTCGTCCACGTCAGTTTCATTCCACCTACTGCCCGTGCTGCGACCAAAGAGGATGAGGAGAGAAGGAAGACGAAGTGAGGGAGACTGTCTGGTCTGTCTTGGCATCTCCCATTCACATCCAGATCTGCTCCGACACGACGTAGAAGGTCGTATCTTCTTCACCGAACTGCGACTATCTTCTACATCGAGTTCATGGCAGATTCCTCTCTCTTTCTCATTCTTCTTGTCTCTCGCATCATGAGCGAGTATTACCTTTTTGCTGGGGTGCGGGGACTAGCCCCGCTGCCCATGCAATCATGTTCTTTTGTTAAACTTTCCATGTCAATATGTATAACTTTCCATTTCGTTGTTAGTTGTAGGTTTGTAGTTGATCAACTACTTGCTTTCATCTTGTTCTTTCCTGCATTGCAAAATCTTCTATATTTGGGATGGAATGGCGATTTATAAAGTTTGACTCCTTGACGAGAACTTCCGATAGTATTCCTTGAGGTAGTAAGTGTATGATCCGTGAGGAGATGAGACATCTAGCCCACGACGACGCTCATGTGGTCTAAACATCCCTTAAGGAGGACCACAACCTTAGTTGAATTTTGCATCGTCTTTGTTTATCGTCGATGTTAGTTTGTAGATCTATCACCTGCTTGCTTATCGATTAATGCGGTTGACTCCCAAACTAGAAATAGAATGGGGTTTCTTCGAGGTCGTAAGTGTATGATCTGTGAGGGGACGATCCATCTAGCCTTCGGTGACACTTCTGTGCGCCTAACGCCTATATAGGGGGCCCACAACCTTCGTTGGATTTCTGTATCTTCGGAGCCGTAAGTAAGTGATCCGGTTGGTGACGAGACATCTGATGCCTAAGGTGATGCTTATGCAAACCTAACGCCCATATGGGGGGTTCTACAGTAGCTCTATTTGGATCGTTTTATCTTGCCTGGATTGTTTACGTTGGAATGTGTTTGCGTGTGTAGCAGTGGTAAAACCCGATACCATCCCAACGATTCCATATCATTGATCTAAATCCAACTTTAATTCAACTTTTACTTTCTTGCAATTAGTTTAATTAACCTCAAATCAACCAATCATTCTAAATATTAGTTTTACTTGAGCTAGCTTCAACTGACAAAGATTCTTAAAAACGTTGTCCTTTGGGTTCGATCCTTAACTATACTGCGATTAGACTTGTCCCCTTGCGGGTGGTATTATTGGACATTGGTTTTGGTAAAAGCTCGGGGATTTCAACCCCGAGTGAGTTTGTTAGTGCGATAAAATACCACGTCATCCACCATGGCGGTTGAAGTCAAAAAAGAAGAAGTTCATGCTTTGCACTCTTTTGGAAATCGAAACAATCAAGGTCCTATGTCCAACACTTACTCTCTTGACTGGAGAAACCAACCTAATTTTTCATGGAAACAACAAAATGAAGATGGTCAAGGACATGGGAAACCAAGGCCACGATATAGCTCCAAGTTTGAAGATGAAGTGCTTAGAAGATTGAGAAGTTTGGATGAGGTGAAGAAGGATGCATCCTCACATGGGCAGTCCATCATCTGCCTTGAGAAAAGGTTATACCAAATATCTCTCTTACTTGCTAGGAGGGAGGAAGGAAGACTCCCATCTCAACCAATGCCAAATCCAAACAATGATGGCACTTTTCTAGGAAATGCTCAAAGTTCAGATGCTCCACCTTCACACCAAACACCACCAAATCCCTATGCTCCACAACCTCCTCAAGCTCCTCTCAACTATCAATATACTCCACCTCCACCTCACTCATACCAGAAACCACCTCCGCAATACCACTCCCATCCACAACAACCACAACCACCACAACAACCACAACAACCACAACCACAATTCATCCTTCAAAATCCCAACACACCCCACCAAAGACCACCGCCACCTCAACAGCTGCAACCGAACCCACAAGCTTCCTCTTCCTCCACCCATGAGCATGTGAAGGTGGTGATGGTTTTGAGGAGTGGCCAGACTTTGGAGCAGCCCCATGATACTGTTGTTGTTGATAGAGCAGCCAATGAGGATAGAGGTGATACTATGATTAGACAGGTTGATACGGAGATACAACTTGATGATACTGTGATGAGAGATAGAGTTGATACTGTGATACCGAGCAATGATATTGCGATTCTTGTGATTCTAATTGATGATTCTGTTGATCCGAGCCATTTGGGAGCCCAACTCCCCCCATTTCCTGATGCTCTTAAGGAGCCTTCTGTTGAGAGAAGAAAGAAGAAACATACTAAAGATCATGGAAACCTTCAAACAAGTGAAGATAATCATTCCTCTGCTTGATGCAGTCAAGAAAATCCCTTCCTATGCTAAGTTTATAAAAGATTTGTGCACTTTGAAAAGAAAGACAATGGGGAGAACACCCAAGAAAGTCAAGCTCATCAAGAAAGTGAGCTCAAGTCTACATCACACCATGCCAAGAAAGAGGAAAGACTCTGGTGCCCCCATCATTTCATGCTACATTAGGGCACATCGCATAGACCAAGCTCTTCTAGACTTGGGTTCTAGCTTTAAGATACATATCATCCTTACCATTTGTTCGAAACGATACACCTCTCACCTTTTTTTCTTCTATGTGTTGATTAAGACAACATTGAATTTACTTGCTTTTCCAATCTTTGTGTAGATTTCCTACAAGAAGAAAAAGTGAAGTGTTCCCCAATCGATTCTTTGGGTCCAAAGGGGTTAGCTTGGCCACTCAATTGTTGTTGTTTTTGGGTGATTACATAGAAGGGAAACAAGTAGAATAGTGACAATCTTTTCAATACAAATCACTAACTAATTCTATCTTGGAATTTACATAACAATCCATGGATCACAATGGGGGATCTCTTCTTTATTTTCTCATAATCATATCATCTGCCTCTTCTACCAATTTGTTTGGTATAATGTTGTAAGATTGCATCAAGATGCTTTTTACCAAATAAAAAATGTTGCAAATAGATGCTAAAAAGATGATTATACTACATAAGAAGATAAATAGTCAATTTTATATGTAGCATGTGAAGTATCAGGCAAAGAGATTTCATATTATAGGAATCATTTTCAATAGTAAGAGTTGCAGATTTCATCGCTCTTCTAGGAATGATATAATGTAATTCTAGAAAGTTAACTTAGTAAGCAAGAAAAAAGACGTCCTTAAGAAAAAATAATCTTGGAAAGATAAACATTATTTTCATATAATACTCCTTGCATATTTACTTTGAGACCATCATTTATATTATTAATAACATCAATATTATCATAGATAATCGACAATTCAATCAAACAATTACCTTTTAAACTTATATGACTCTAGTTTGGTGAATGATTAGTTTAGAATTTCACTAAGGCATCATTATATAAAGATTTGTAGATTTACCTCATTTGAAACTATATTTGATTTTTCCACAAGAGAAAAATGGCATTCACCATCTTCACTTCCACTAAAACATTCACTTTTCTTGGTGGAGTCCTTAGATCCTTTGTGAACTTCTCTCCTTTGTCATTCTTTTTATGATTGTTTTCCCTTATATTCTCCTTTTGCAACAAAGGACCAATTTTACTTGTGGAAAATCATCCTTGTCGCGATCCCTTTGTTCTAGATCATAACAACATGAAGTGAAAGAAGAATTGCCTTAAGAGCATTTTTCTTAAGAGTACATGACATCTTCTTCACCTTGGGAAGATTGATAACTTGAGGAGAAATCTTGAATATTCAAAGCAATCACTTTCTCATCCTTTCTTTTCTTCTCTTCATAGTCCTCTTCTTGTGTAGCGTTGAGCTTCACCTCATAGGTTTGAAGGTTCCTTAGGAGGTCTCCTAGTAGTAGTGTTGAAGGTTATAAGACTCCTCTATTGCGATGACTTTCTTCTCAAACCACTGAGTGATAGAGCAGAGGGTCATGGACCATTGGTCTTTAGATTTAATGTTCCTCCAAGGAGCTTTAAGACTAATGGTGGCGTTGAATAAGCATGAGTAAATATCTTTAATGGACTCTATCTTCTACATATTGAATATATATAATTGATTTAAAATCATTTTGATTTTGGCTCCTTCATTTTCTCAAATCCTTTGTAGGTGATGAAAAGCTTCCTCCAAAGATCATAAACATTTATTGAATTTGGAGTAAGAGAGAAAGGTGTAGAGGATGCATATGACTTTCACATTCAAGGTTGCTTTCTTTGTGGTAGCAATGTTCTCTTTTGGGTTTCTTGTATGGAAGGGATACCATCTTCCACATCTTAGAGCTAGTGGCTTGGATGTAGAATTGCATTCTTATATACAAAATTTGGAATTAGCTTGCGTAATTGAATGATATGCAGAAGCTATAGCTCTCCTCTATGTTGAGATGACCATGTAGATTGTCATCCATCCTCTTGTACTCATGACAATATTTCTTGGAGAATACTTTCTTTTATATTACTTGTTAAATCCATGGGTTTAAAAGGGGGGTGAACTGAGATATTAAAAAACTTAAACAAGAGTTATTATACCTTGAAATTATATCACAAGTTAAGTGTAAGAAGTAAAATAAGCAAGGGATATGTTTATGGAATAAACAGTAAATATTCACAAATATTTAGAGTGGTTGAGTCTAAAAGGCCATATACCCACTACATATAGAGGCCAACCTCTAGAATTTGCATACCTTGACTACCAACTTGTATTCCAACACATGAGTAATAGCACAATGTGTTAGAATCTGATTTTGCAAAATTTGGTGGCGGTGATGTTGCCTAACACTTATAATGATTTCTTGTCCACAAAGGGTAGATACAAGGAAAACTAAAAGTGATTAAATTAATGCTAACAAGCATAGGCGACACCTTCTCAATCTCAATATATTTTCAAGCTCCCACTAAACTTTTGCAACATGTAAACATACCCCAGAAAAGAAGAATAGTCTAATTTTATCAATAGATAGACTATATGTGCATTAAGTAAGGATTGGGAAATTTATGAATGAAGGACATCAAAATTTAACTAGTAAGGCTCCCAACAAGGAGGAGGGTTTATGTATCCAAATGGGGTGTCAAAAAAACTTTATATAGTACGAGTCACAATTATATGAAGAAACAAAAAAGGTTATAATGATAAAGTCTTGCCTTAAATCTCAACATAGAGAAATAATTATAAATACAATTATTTCAAGAATGACGTTGTATATTTTACATAAGACTACAACCACCTAAAAGTAGGGAAAAAACACTTCTAAATTATATTCCTAGGGAGGAGGCGGGAGAACCTACAATCATCCATTAATGGTATATAAAGTATGTGAGAATAACTAGGATTGGATGAGAGCACCAATCACCTATATATTAGAAAAAGTAGCACATTTGGCCCACTCCCAGAATGTACCACTACAACCAGGCAATATTATCCAAGAAAATAAACATCAATATAATTGGAAGGTAAGATAATGTTTAGTCAAATTAAATGATCAATTTATAATTGCATCATAAAAATGTAAAATCAAATCAATTGTTCAAATATGAAATGAAGTGAAATAACATGGCCAACATATGGAAACTAGGGTTTCCATTGCATGAATGGATCAATAAGTTTAATAGGATGCAATTGAATAAATAGAAAGAAGATACAAGAAAAAGAGTTTACTTGCGTTTGGAGTAGTTGGTCGGGTCATCTTTAGGTCATTGGACCCAATCGGTTCAAATAAATATACAACATGGATATTCAAGAAAATATCACAAGGTGGCTCAAGGAGAAAATTTGTAATCTTGTGACTGATATGACCCAAAATGAGATGAAACATTCAACAAATTGTCCAATATGACCCTTAAAGAAAAGCACATACATTACTTATCCAATATGACTCATAAGAAAACATGACATACATTAAGAGAGGGAAAATAGATGAATCACTCTATATGATTTTGAAGGGACACAACAAAATAGAATTGTCCAAGGTGACTCATAAAGAAGTGTATCATACCTCAAATGTGTATCAACAGTTGAAGTCAAACTCTAGGTCCACATAATAATTACTTCACCTAATATGAAATTAAAGATTACCATGTTTTATTACATGCATGATCTAGAACCTAGAATACCAAGCCATTATTTTAGTTGAAATAGGTTACAAAACCTTGACCAAATGATATATATTATTACTTGTTTTTATGAACATGTCTTATTATTTTTTCTAAGTTATATATAAACCACATTTTCTATTACTAATATGTAAAAAATCAAAACCATGGTAAAAGAGCAAACTATGCCCGCATCACGCATAAAACAACGATGTGTGACATGGATGTGTGGGTAAAAAAGAGGAAAAGTTAAAGTATGTTCCTCACCGATCTGCGATCCCAGGCGTTCCTTTCCTATCCAGTCATTTAGATGGGTTGTTTTTGGCACTGTATGATCTGTCATGAGGTTCTAAATCGTTATTTCTTTTCTGGTTTCCTTTGTTCTACTAATTTTCCCATCTCGTGCTGCACGCCGGTTCTCTGGAGTTCCCAACAACATCGTGCTCTGGTCTTTAGGTCTTTGAGACCATAAGACTCAGGTAGAGTCAATGTCATGGTCCATGGCCTGAGAGATACCCACTCTAGGGTTTGATTGTTTACATTGGAGCCTAGTTCAATGTTGCTCTTCATAGCACTAGAGAACAGGGAAGAAGATGACTGATTTGAACTTCTCTATTTTACCCTGGTCACCCTTATTTGTTTGTCACACCTATCAAGAGTATTTCAGTAATCTCACCCATCTATTTTATCTGATCTATGTGAGTTTTTATTTGTTGGTTTTCCTGTTTTGCCCCTATCATGCCATATGATTTCAAATCATATGAGAAGGCACACTAGTAACTTGTATGACACGATTTTATTAATAAATCGATAAATAGCTTTAACTTAACTAATTCATAGAAATTAACCTATAGGTCAGAAAAATAAAATAAGACATGTTTTGGAATCATAAAACTATAATCTATCCAATGATATTTGTCTTATCACCTAATTCTAATCAAATTAATATATGATTTTAGTGAGTTTTCCTAATTTGTTAGAAATTTTTTAATTCATAACTAATATTCTACAAATCATAAAAATAAAGTAAAATATGATATGAACTCAAAAAAATACATCTACAAGATGATATGGTTTTGTTAACCTAATTCATTACTAATAAAAGGCAATTTTTAGAGTTCATGTAATTAATGTAAACCTAACCTTAATCTCTATATGTCTTTAATACGTTGCTTGTGGATTGAGATAGAATTAGGGTTTTGGACACATCTAGACTCTATCATTGCATTCCCTATTTTTCAAAGTTGAGCATTTAACCTAAATTATCTCTCCCTTGATAGCTTACATAAACTCTCTCTTTTGAAAATTTATTCCATGTAAAATATTCTACTTGATTTTGATCTAATTATCAACCTATTTTGTCAAACTTTGTTTTGAACTCTAACATGTTATTTTATTCTTGTTGAAAACCTAACTTTGCCCACTTGTGTGGTTGATGCTTATTCGTTCATTTTTGTGATGGCAACTTTAGTTATTCTATAAAAGACTACACTTTATACTTGCCTCCACATTTTTTGCATGTTGTGTGACTTAGTAGCCTAGAGTAGTGCAATTACATTGGTTTTGTGTTGTGTGCCCTTATGATATTCTTGGGGTGGAGGTTGTGTGCTCCATACTTGAGTTTTATCCCCACATTTATATATACTGGGGAGGTCGTTGTGTGACATGCTCTATCAGGTTTCAAGGTTGTGAGCTTTGGCCTCCATTGTTATTTATATTGTTCTAGTGCTACTTTTATCTCATATGCATGCGTGTTTATATTCTTATGATGGGTTTGTGCCCAAGTTTTATGCATGCATGTTAATATTCCTCTTGTTTATTGTATTCTAGAAATTCATATTCTTTTATGCCCATTTGGGTAGTCCTTTCCTTTTCCTTTGGGAGGCCTTGGTTACTTGACGTCCTTTATTTCATAATATTGCTCAATCCATATTTAGTATGCACATACCAACATTTTCTAATACATATACTTATATGCTCTTGATGGGGTATGCTTCCAACCCCATGTATAGGACTTGGAAGACTGGACATGATGACATGGACCAGCTAGGTGAAGCTCTAGGGGAGATAGAATTGAGATAGCTAGATATCCCTCTGCTTAGATTCTTATGTTGTAACTTTCATGTAAACCCTATATAGAAGGTGGTAATGTGTTTTTTTTGTAAAATTGGATATAGTAATGAATATTTATTTCAGTGATATACGTTGGTCTCTTTTTATATATCATCATTTTAGAAAAAAAGTACACCTATTCCAACATGTGTGATAATATGTTTGCATAGATGGGATTATTCTTGAATTTAGTAGGGAGTGGACCCCCTCTTGGGTCCCACTCCTTATAGAGGAGGGGAATACCTAAGCCAAGAGTTTGAGGACCTTCCACAAGACCGTGGTATTGTATCACAATGGACTCAACCTAGAACACCACAATGAAATGGTGTGTTAGAGAGAAGGAATAGCACATTACTAGATATGGTGTGATCAATGATGAGTCTAGCTGAGCTTTCAACTTTCTTCTGGGGTTATGTTCTAGAAACCACCGTGTTTACACTAAATTGGTTCAAAAGACACCATAAGGGATATGGTATGGGAAGCATCCCAATGTGTCTTTTATGAAGATTTGGGGTTGTGAAGCTTATGTGAGAAAGTAGTTTCCCTAAAAGTTTGGACCCAAATTGAATCAATGTTAAATTTGTTGGATATCCTAGAAAAACCAAATGATACTACTTCTATACTCCATCTGACAACAAAGTGTTTATTTCCAGGCATGCTGTATTCCTAGAAAAAGGAATTCAGTTCTGAAGGAATCAGTGGGAGGAAACTAGAACTCGAAGAGGTTCATGATCAACAAGAAAATACCTATAGAGGTACAAGAGGACCATAAAGAATCAAAAATTGTTGTGGAATCTAAAATTCCTCATGTAACACATGAACCTCACAGATCTAGTAGGACATGCCTTGATACAGATAGATTTGGTTATCTAGTGACTTAAGAATGCGATGAGTCAATCATTGATGATGAGCCAACTACCTACCTAGAAGCTGTTAAGGGACCAAAGTCTGAAAAAATGGTCGAGGCCCTGAGTTATGAGATGGAATCCATGTACGCCAACAAGGTATGGACCTTATTGGATCCACCTGAAGGGGTAAAACCGATAGGGTGCAAGTGGATCTTCAAGAAGAAGACTGACATGGATGGCCATGTACAGACCTAAAAAGGATGATTGGTTGCAATGGGTTTGAAACATGTTCAAGGTGTTGACTCTGAAAAAACCTTATCTCTAGTTACCATGGTTATGTCCATTAGTATCATAGTTTCCATTGCAACTTATCATGACCATGAGATTTGGCAGAGATTTTAAAACTGCATTCGATAACAAGAATCTTCTTGAGGATGTGTACATGACACAACTTGAGGGTTTTATAAATCCAAAGGATGCAAATAAAGTATGTAATCTACAAAGATCAATCTATGAATTGAAGCAAGCATCTCAGAGCTGGAATCTTCAATTTGATGAAACAATCAAAGAGTTTGGCTTTAGTCAAATGAAGATGAACCATGTGTTTACAAGTGGGAGCATGATTGTATTCCTCATATTGTATGTGGATGACATACTATTGATGGGGAATGACATACCTACTTTACAGATGGTAGAGACTTGGCTAGGAAATACATTCTCTATAAAATACTTAGGTGAAACATCCTATATTCGAGGAATCAAGATCTATAGAGATATATTTAGAAGGCTTATTGGGCTAAGTCAGAGCACATATATTGACAAAGTGTTGAAAAAGTTCAACATGGAGAACTCAAAGAGAGGAAACTTACCCATGTCTCATGGTTTTAATATCTCTAGAGCTCAATGTCCCAATTCTCGTGAAGAAAGGGAGCACATGAGTCAGATTCCATATGCATCTACAATTGGATCTATCATGTAAGCAATGTTATGTACTCGTCTAGATGTCTTGTATGACTTGAGCATGACAAGAAGATATCAGTCAGATCCGGAGAAGCCCACTGGACTACTGTGAAGAACATCCTTAAGTACTTGAGAAGAACTAAGGATCAATTCCTTGTCTACAGTGGTGAGGAAGAGTTGGTGGTAAAGGTTTACACCGATGCAAACTTTCAAACTAACAAAGATGACTACAAATTGCAATCTAGATTTGTGTTTTGCCTTAATAGTTGAGTTGTAAGTTGGAAGAGTTCCAAGCAAGAGATAGTTGATGGTTCTACAATAGAGGCTGAGTATATTGTTGTATCCAATGCAACAAAGGAGTTTATTTATATCAAGAAGTTAATTTCTGAATTTGGGGTGGTTCCAAGCATCAATGATGCAATTGAGCTATATTGTGACAACTATGGATCTATTGCACAAGCTAAGAAACCCATATCACATCAGTGTTCCAAGAACATATAAAGGCATTTCCATCTCATAAGAGAGATCATACAACGAGGAGATGTGAAGATTTGTAGAGTATCTGTTTAGAGCAATGTGGTTGACCCCTTGATAAAAGCACTTTCATAGTAGAAGCATGAAGATCATGTTGGATCACTTGAGATTAAGTTAATGGGTGATTAGCTCTTAGTTCAAGTGGGAGTCTATAGGTATGTATGCCCAAAGAGCCAATAATATGATGATTGTAATGGCATATCTTGTAAATGATTTGATTAATCAATTTATTCTATTTTTTTCATTTATGATATAATGATGTAACATAATAAATGTCTAAATAATGATGTTACTCAATGACACATCTCTTCAGGTTGAGGACCTAAACAATGAGATTATACAAATGTTAAGAGTATATGGATTCTTATTATGTCCCTAGTCAGATGTTATTGTAGAAGGTTGAAAGGCAACAATAACAACAAGACTAGAGTGTGTGCTGGTTGATGACAAAATCTCATTAAGTCATGACATGTGACATCAAACCAAACACATAGATACTTGTAAGAGAACAATATATCTGACAAACCTACCTTGAAAGTGATGGATGGAAACCATCATTGGTAGTCAATATCATCTCTCAAAGCGATGGTGGTGATGGTGGTTCCTTAACCTAAAATCACTACACTCATACATGTCATTCGATGTACTTTGACATCATCCACCGTGACCTTGAATAAGGGTTGCCATAAAGGTGGTGCTTGGGTGCATTGTCACACATGGGGATGATTGTGAGTGATGTATATGGGATTTTTCCCCCTCCTATAGGAGTTTGATATCCTATCCACTTGAAAAGCAAGACCCAAAAATGCATGGCCATGCCTGTGTGAGTCAATATGTGATATTGAGCTTACATATATCTCAGGCAACCTACTCTAGTTCAAGGAACATGGATTGAACATTGAATAGGATGAATATTCCATGCCTCAAGTTCAATCTAGATACTAGTGACAAAGGAACTATACAATGTCTGTTACACTAATCACAGATTTTAGGTTGAAGTTGTTCTCCAAGTTTTTGATTACATGGGTAACAATGATGTCTTACTAAATACCACTCACTGCTCATGATGTCATAAGTTAGTTATGGACATTCACTTCCAATGTAACGTGGAACCTATAGGGTAACACACATAGGATACACCTTGAATAGGAGTTTATTCATGAATGTAGTTTAAACTTGATTATTGAATTGTTAGATATTCAATTTAATCAACAATAACTAAAAGTTGACCAACTAGACTGTGAACCGACCACTTCAAGTGTTGAACCAATCGATTTAAGTGTCGGGCCAATTTGAACCATCTTTGGCAGACAAAAATTTTAAATGACTATTTCAACTAGTAAACGGATTGACTCAAATATGTGAATCAGCCAGTTTAAGTTGTGAACCAACCAATTGGGTTACCAATACAATTGGATCAAGGATTGATGTTGACGTCATGTTGTGCATTAATCAAGTATTAATATCCAATATAATTGTGAATAGGAAACATAGTGAAGCAACCGATTCAAGTGTTGAACCAACCATATCATGAGTGAACCAACGGGTTCATGGTTTGTAGGTTCCAGAAAATCTATGAAATTTTGCCCCTTCATCTCCTGCTCAGACTAGAACTCCTGACCCTGACCCTCCTATAAATATAGGGGTTGTCAAGGTTTTTTAGAGATACAACAATAAGCTCCGACAATTGTTGTCTTCTCTTAATTTTGGTTATGTGAGAACCCGAGTAAGTTCTACCTGTCAAAGAGAGGGACAACAAGGGAGAGACAATTGGGAGAGAAAGTCAATGCTAGAACGTTGGTTAGAAGGGAAAACTCTTTCTTGTCCATTCAACTAGAATGATAAGAGTTTTTGATGGTCTGTGTAGACAACTATAGAGACGACAAGTCTTTTACCACCTACTAAGAGGATGAAGTCAACCGCCATCTGTGGTGATCAACCAGGAGGCCACTGCTGATGTTGTACAAGTGCAACTTGAAGAAAGACACATACCGTAGCGATGGATAGTCGTTGGACTTTCTCTAGGACCAGGTATAAACCTTTCAACCCTCCTTCCCATACATAGTTGTTGGCGTGATCTACTGTCGAAGGGGAATATGGCAGTAAATTTTTTATGTCTCCTGCCATATCTGATGCCATATTTCCCGACAAGGTGATGTTACACAACAAATCCCAAACCAAAACAGACACATGTTAGACCCTTATGACACAATTAAAACCCTTATGAGCACAAAACTAGACACAAGGAAACCATTTTGAGTCAAGACAAAACATGGGTTTGACTCCATCTATGGATCTGCTTCCCGACACTCCTTTTCCTTATTGTTGATCCAAACTCTCCAAAATATGTTATTACTGTTATCCCTCTAAATGTTTATCAAAGACACCGTAAGACTACAACTCCCCTATGGCCCCTCCCTCAGCTAATCCATCATATTTATTGGTAGATCACAACACCAATTAGGTATACTCTGACTTGGATACTCTAATTAACATAAGAAAAAGGGTGTGCCCTTGTACTTTACATCCTATCAAGAATTTTTTGTTCTGATGCTAATATTGTCATGTTTTGCAAATTTTACTACTACTCATTGCAATATTAGTGTTCCTAAAATTGTAGTTGAGTCCCTAACACATCTTACTTGGTTTCATGTGCAAGTAGAAATGGAGGCTCTACATTCATAACAAACATGGGACTTAGTCAATGCTCTTGTTGTTTTAGATGTAGACTATCATTGAACCTTTACTGTGAAATATCAACATTATGACACAGTTTAAGCTCTTAAGGTCCAACTTTTTGCTAAGGGCTACATGCAAAATTATGGCATGGATGATTTTGATACTTTCTCGCATGTTGCTTTCTTAACTTTGCTTGAATTTTTATTCCAATTGCTATAAATAAAAGTAGTTCTCCTTTTCAACTTGATGTTAAAAAAAGCTTTCTTACATGGTGATATGCATCAAGGAGGTGTATATAGAGAAACCTTCATATAGCTGGCATCTAGGTGCAAGCCAGTCAGTTCGCCTCTAGATCCCAATACCATTTGGGAGGATGATTCTTTTCCTTCCTACCCTAATAGAAAGGAATATAGAAGACTTGTAGGTATGCTTATTTACTTGTCTGTTACTCGAGCAGATATTACATCAATTGTGGGATTTTTCAACATGTATCTTGATAAACATCGATAATGTCATTGGGTCACGGTATGTCACATTCTCAAATACTTAATAAGCTTCTTAGAAAGGATCTTCTATACACAAAAAACGAGCATTGTAAGATTACTATTTTTTTGACTTTGACTATGCCCACAACAAGATTGATCATAAATATACTTTAGGTTACTACACCTTTGTATGCAATAACCTTTTCATTCAGAGAAGTAAGAAGCAAACTATTGTGGCTAGATCCGGTACTAAAGCTGAGTATCAAGCCATGGATCGTACTACCCACGATCTCATGTGGGTTCAAGGCTTATTATAGGAGTTTAGGATATGTGATTGTAAACCCATGGCTATGTATTATGATAATAGGGGATCCATATTCATTGTTAGTAATCCCACATTCCATGAGCACATCAAGCACATTGAAGTAGATTGCCACTTTGCTAAGGAATCTATTATATCCAGGCACAAATCTAACATATCGAGTTTTGTCTATCTTAATCTAGAAACCCAAACTACAAGAATAGGAGATTATTATGCTTGGTTAGATAGATTTGACCAAACAAGGTTAACAATATGTCATGAGATGCTTGTTTGAACCCTAGTTCACAGTTAATGACAAACTATAATATATGTCTCTTATGATATTCATGATACATTGAGTGATTTTAGGTTAGGTAATCATATCAAATAGAATTATATACTCATAATTACATAATAACCCAACCATGACCTGATATGTGAACGTGTATATAAAATATATGTCACATTGTTCACTCTTACACATATGATAAAAAATGTAACAAATAAGGACTAGATGCGACAAATGTGCTCGAATGGTTGGGATGGTATCTAACATGCTTAATATGTGTAATGTAATAATAATTAGACATCTCATGCAAAATAAGTTATTAATGAGACATTATTTAAGCTAAATGTGACATTAATGGACTTAATGAGTAGTTGAGTAAAATAATGTATCTTGTACAAGATAACATCATGAATTGTAGTAAGGTAATGATAATAGGGCTCTAAATCCTAAATATTGAGGATAATAGTAATATATAATACTATATAATGTGATAATTGACTTAAACCGTAGTTTTACTAAAATCATACAAGATAATTTCAAAATCCAAATATAAGTGCACAATCACATTCTTTGGGTCCTAGTTAGTCTAGATGGAAAGTTTCAACTTAATTGAATAATGTTTGTTAGCCTCATTTGATTAGAGAAGTTAATTTCCTAATTATTCAGTTCCAAGGCTAACATGACTACAATTTATTTTCTATTTATCTGGTCACATATTATCAGTCAGTTTCCTAATGTTTCCCATGTCATGATGATGTATTTTTTGGCTTATACTCAAACTCTTTGAGAGCTGTCCATTTTGCATATGAGGGAAATGACCTTTTCTTCTTCATTTAGTCCGCCCTCACTTGGGCTGAGGAGCCTGATGGTGTTCACCTTTCTCATTCCATCAATTTCACTCTCTCTCATCCAAACATCATGCCCCGATCTCATCTCCTTCTCATCCCTTTTACAGGTCTAAACTCAGGGATCTAGTTGTAGGGGTTTTTGTTTCCCTAGAGTCCAAGTCGTTGATGGACTCCTCGATTCCCTAGATTTCATATATGGTGGAACCGTCGCCTCTCCCATAAATTGCGCCTATAAATCAATGGTTCCTCAATTATTTTTTTAGCCCCAAAATCCTTCTCAATCACAAATTGATCACAAACTCTCCCACCTAACCAGCCCTACTATGGATGCCTGTGGCGGTCACCCCAAAACTAAAAGAAGGAATTGATCCTTCCAGAGTGAGTCTGACTACCTAGAGGGACTACTCGAGGTGCTTCCAAGCCTCTCGTAATCAACAATCCATGAAACATTTACTCCTTCTTGATTTTATCTTCTGTAAGGTCTCTCTCCGTATCACATCTGACTTTGGGGTCCTAATGACCAGTCATCCGTGCCCTTTGTTTCATTGTTGATTGTCTCCGCCTCGACATCACAGATGCATCAACTACATTTTCTATGGTTTTTTTTTGGTTTTTTGATGTCCCAAGCTTACTTTGAGATAGACATGGTAGAGATGAGTGCTCTTGTTTCCAGACCCTCACAACCTAACCCTTGTACTTGTTGGGTCTAAAAGGTTACAAAGGATCCCGTAAAACCCTCTAGTTTCCAGCTCCATCTGGGTTTTGGTGCTCTGATGAAGCTTTATGCTTCCCCACTCGAGTTGTTTACCGCACAAAGGAAGATGCTAGCTTGCGGTTGTACCATTTTGACCTTATTTTATTTTAATACATGTAATGTGGTAATGTGTATCATGGAATTTTTTGGCCTTTTATTTGATATCCAATCATGTTTGGTTCAATTTTTGCAGAAGTACAAATATTCCCTATCACGTACCATAACGATGATGTGTGATGCAAGGTCCTATGAGCCTTTTGGTCGGTTTTCGATTTAAGTTTTTGGTGCTTAATTATATCTTGTAAAATTCATAACAATTAATTAGTATGTCAGAGAAATAAACCAAAATATATTTTGGAATCACAAAAATGAGATCCACCATCTTGTATAGTTTTTGTGATATAATTCTACAACATTAAATCATAATTTTTGGGATTTTCCTAATTTTTTTTTAATTTATATCTAATGACTAATAAGTCAAAAATGTTTTGAAATCAAGAAATTATAATCAATCTGCATGCAATTTCAACAACTTAAATCAATAATGATTAAAAGGGTTAATTTTAGGGTTTGGTTTATATGAGCATAAACCCTAACTCATCTCAATTCTTATTAGGTAGCTTTGATCTTAGTTTGGATCTAGGGTTTGACCCTAACTTGTTGATACACGTCTTTAAGGTATTTTGCATTTTCCTTTGAGTCATACTGGACAATGATTTATATATTCTCCCTCCCTTGAATTCATTGTAGCATGAACTTGATTATAGAGGTATGACCTGATTGGGTTGAATGCCTTAAAATTTATCTTATGGAATATTAAGAATGCAAATTGCATCTTTTTTATTTAATATTGTTCATACCTATTCAGTTTGCAACCCTTATTGTATTATTTCATCTTATTGTTTCACTTCATGATGGAAATCCCGAATTGATAAATTGCCAGACTGAACTTATCTTGCCTTTATATTACATGCATGTTTGATTGTTGGGACTATTATTATCTATTAGTGGTAGTACATTATGGGTTCCAACCCAATTGTACAACTTTAACACTATTTGGGCTTTTGGTGCTCTCACCTATGTCTAGGTGCTCTCACCTGATATAAATTATTATATAGGTTTGTCGGTTCTCTCACATGCTTCCTAGTTATGATACGTGGAAGTGTTTTGACCCTGCTTCTAGATGGTAGTCGTCTAATAATTAATCTTCATGCAAAAGATATATGTATTGGTTGCTCTCTAATTTGAGTTTTAAAGGCAAGAATTGTTAATTGTGATTTATTGTTTTCTTCATATAATATTTTTGTCTTACTATATGAAAATTTCTTTTGATATCCAGTTGGATGACTCTTTTTCACTTGTTTGGGAAGCCTTGTTATATTATTTGTTGTCCCTTTTTCCCTAATATTGTCCAATCACGATTATATGCACATACCAACTTTTATGCTGACAATATCCACTTTGTCTTCTCTTGTGGGGTACACATCCAACCCCTTAGGTGGAGAGAAAGGAGGAGTCCACCAAAGTTGACTAGGACTTTATCTAGGTGTAGATGAGTTTTCTTAGGAGGCATATTGAAGTGGTTGGCTTACCCTCTACTGGCCCTATGCCATAGATTAGTTTCCAATAATTTGGGCTATGTACACCATGCATGGGGAAGAGCAATGTTAGACATGATTGTTATAATAGTTAGATTTTATCTTCCACTGCTACCCCTTTGGTATTTGATACATTACATACATGAATTACAATATATCGTCCTTTGTGAAAAACTATCATCACATTTGACATTGGATGATTTTCTATTATTTCACATCGAGTAAGTGAGTCGTCCCCTCTCGGGACCCACTCCTTACAACTATGGTATTAGAGCCAAGGCAGTCAATTATTTGAATATTTAAATCTTTATCTCCTTAGGTTTTACCTCTCCATAGGTTTCTTATAAGATCCTTAGTTTATATGAAACCTCTCCAGATGAGATGCCTTACTCTATAATCCGTTTATGATAATCATGTTAGTATACAAAATCTAATGAGATGACAATGACAATCTTGAGTAAGGTAATCCTCATTAGTTTGGACAACATATTCATTTTTTATTGGTATGTATGACCTGAGATCCAATCATAAGATGATTGTAATGTCATAACTTGTAATTGATTTAATTAATAAATAAATGCAAGCCTCCAATTTATTCTATTTAATTCAGTTATGAGATTAAGATGTAACATTATAAATGTCTAACAATGATGACACACTAGATCAATGTGTGAGTTGGTTGATGATAAAGTCTTCTTAGTCATGATATGGCTATATCAAACTAAGCACACAAATACATGTTGGATAATAGTGTATCAGACAGACACGCCATGAGGCTGACACATGGAAACCATTACCATGGTAGTCATAGTTAGCTCTCATAGTGATGGTGGTGTTTGTGGTTCTTATACCTAAAATCACTAAATTCATCACATGTCGTTCGATATGCATTGACATCATCAAACACAATCCTAAAACATGGGTTGTTATAAATGTGATGATTGGGTGATCATGATACATGGGGATTGACTGTGAGTGACAAAGATGAGATTTGTCCCTCCTACGGGAGTATTATATCCTAGGCATCTTGATTAGTGAGACTAAGAAATGCATGGCCATGTACATGTGAGTCAATATGTGATATTAAGCTTACATATATCTCAGAAAGTCTGCTCTGTTTCAAGAAACAAGATTGGATGTTTAAGAGGGTGACTACTCTATGCCTCAAGTTCAATGTGGATATCAGAGACAAAGGAATTATACAAAAACTATAACACCAAGCGTAGATTGTAGATTGAAGTTGTTCTCGACTTTCATTTCTTGGGTAGCAATGATGTTTGACTAGGCACCGCTCATCGCTTGTGATGTCATAAGAACATTACTACCAACGTAATATGGGATCTATAGGGTCAATCACATAGGTCTTGACCTAGAAGAGGAGTGTCATCTTGAATAATGATTGAATTGATTACTAAAGTGTTTAGGTATTCAATTCATATAATAGATCATCTGACTACACTTCCAGCCGATCTATCACAGAGTGAGACAACCGTTTGGAGTGCTATATGATGGACTTAAATGTTGAGATAGCCATTTGGACTATCAGGCTTATCAAAAATTGAATTGGCTAAGTTCTGCCCAAATTGAGGTGTGAGTTGATTGGTTCTTTTGTTGAATCGATTGGCTCGACTCAGGTCAACAGACGACCATCTAGGTGAGCGATATGACCGTATAGCACGTGCGAGATCACTCAATTTGTGGGAAATTCGATTGTGACAAGGAATTAGTGTTGACGTCATGTTGTGCATTAATTGGATTTGAATTTCCAAATTAATGTACAATTGGGAAATTGAAAAATAGTCATCTGTAGTGTGAGACGACCCTCTCGCGAGCTAGATGACTATTTTGGTGGTTGTAGGTTGCAAAAATTCGAGATCATCCAACCCCTTCCACTCCCATATAGACTGGGAACCCTGACCCAACCCCCCCTATAAATAGAGGGGTATTGGGGGCTTCCCAGAGCACAAAACAAACAATTGAGAATCAGATGCTCTGATAATTGTTGTCCTCTCTATTTGTGGTAACCAAGAGATCCCAAGCAAGTCCTACCTGACTAGGGAGGGATAATAGTGGGAGAGAACAACTGAGGATCATTGTTGTGGGAGAGAAAGTTAGTTACTAGTACACCAATGGAAGGGACAACTCCTTCTTATCCGTTCTAGCGATACGAAAGGATTTCTAGGTGGTATGTGTGGACTAATTTATAGCCAGGAGTCCTTTGGCTACTACTTGATGGGCAACATCAACCCGCAATCCATGGATAGACCGCATGAGTCACTACAGATGCTGTCTAGTATCCTATCCATGGTGAAGACTAGGAGATGCACTGACACCGTCCAAGAGCAACTAGTCAACAGTTCCACATCTATAACAACGAGGAGATGTTGCCGAACTTGCTCTAGGAACACGTATATCCTCAAAACCATCTTTCTATCTTATAGTTATTGATGCGATCAACTGGTTTATGGGGAATATGATAGATACTACCTATTTTGTAGCCATATTTCCCTACAATGGTATTAGGCCACATCAATCTACTATATTTTGGGATAATTGATATGATCAAATTTTAGTTTTATCATTCTATTATTGCATGTGATGCAAATAATTTCCTATCCAATCAAATACCATAATAATCCCAAACTAATATATATATATATATGGATAAAAAACCGAAATAGCACACTTTTGTATAAAAATTTACCAAAATAGCACATCTTCCAACTTATTTCCCAATATAGCACACTTTTGAGGGAAAACACCATATCAATTGGCGTTTTACTGATATTGGGCCTGAAAATGCCCAAATTTGGTGTTTCTCCTAAAACGCCAAATAGGCTGGCATTTTTCTATGTTCTGCACCAAAAAGGAGTCATCTCCCTCCCTTTGGTCTCTCTCCTTGGTCCATCCCTTCTTTCCTCCTGTGTTATATATCTCTACTATCCCGCAAAGATCATGTTTTTCTAGCAAGCTTCATTCCCTTCTAGAAAAACTGTCTCTCTAAAGAAGAAGCATATTTTTACTTATTACTTACAACCCCGTAGCTACTTCTTGATGTTCCCTGAGGACGCATCAGAGTCAAGCAGGAAACACTTACACCTTGAATTTTCTCTCTTAGATAGATGTATATTGCGGTTGACTCATGAACTTCCACTTAACATAGTTCCTCCTACTTCCGACACCTTTTCTAGCTCTCGTGCCTCATAGATGACCATCAAGTTGCACCACATTAGCGTCTGCCACCGGCTAGCTGGCCTATGGCGTGCCTGCTCCAATGTCAGTCCTGACCCCAATGTGACCACTACCTCCACCTCGACCAGTCCCCGCAGAGTGAGCCGCCCACCTGGGACTACACTATCATCGAAAAGCTCTTGTCTTGGACCCGCTAGATCTATCCCTTCCCACTCGGTAGCCACACCTGGAGGCAGAACACGAGGTACAAGCGTCAACCTATTTGGCATTTTTGGAGAAGCGCCAAATTCTTGGGTATTTTCAGGCCCAGCATAAGTAAAATGCCAATTGATATGGCGCTTTTCCTCAAAAGTGTGCTATATTGGGAAATAAGTTGAATGATGTGCTATTTTGATAAATTTTTATACTAAAGTGTGCTATTTTGGTTTTTTCTCTCTCTTTCTCTCTCTCTCTCTCTCTCTCTCTCTCTCTCTCTCACACACACACATACACACACACACACACACACACACACACACACACATATATATATATATATATATATATATATATATATATATATATATGCAATTCACACACGTCGCTTTAAAATGGTTATGGCCAATAACCTCTATTATCTGTGCATGGTTATGTGCTTGGTTAATCCTTTTATCTTAGATGTGTATTGAGCCTCTATCTTAACTTCCCAATGTAAAGTTAATTCTTTCCTACCCTTGCTCCCCTTGAATGTAACTCAAGGTTTCTTAATAATCATGTAAAAGTAGGATAGTTTTCTTTCCTGTTATGACAAAGAAAAAGGATGTTCTGACGACGCCAACCGACTACCCCGAAGACAAGACAACTAGTTGGAGAACTGAGGAGGACCATATGGACGAGCTGAACTGATCAACTAGAGGACCCAACCTATCAGTTGAAGGAGCCTGTAGATGGTGGACAGAAGAACTAGATGACTAGTGAGACAACCAAACGATCGGCCAGGAGGCAAGCCGATGGGTTCAAGAATTGAGCCGATCAACCTGGATTGGCAAGCACATATCTTCATCAACAATAGGTTTCTGCATGTGATGTAGACCTAGGATGTGGTAATTCCTTGTAGCTCCAAGGAATGACATTAGGCTGGCCATAACCATCGCTTTTGTTTATTGCATGTTTTCATTGTGGGATACACCATGTATATGATACATACTATATATGTGGTGACTAGATAAAGTATATGTATTTATAAAAACAAACTCACTCGAATAAAAAATATATTAAGTCTTAGATGCTTTCCAACACCAACCTACATGAAAATATTGACCTACCAACCATAGGTTACACGTTTTCATGGTGTGTTATCTATCTCATGGAAGTGTGTTGTAGATATGTAGGTTCTGCCTTTGTAGGGTGAATATCTATCATGTTGGCTATTTTGTTAGGATTAAACGGGTGATTCTTAGAGAATCTAATCCTAGAAGCATGCATATGAGCATGGCAAGGATATGTGCATATCATCTATCTAGAAGTTCATATGATTCAATTGGGTAAAGTTACCTACCTTGATAGTTGGCTATGTTTTGCGGCATTGGTCGGGCCTTAGTTGAATTATCTTGGATCTGGACCACTAGAATATTGTATGCTACCATATTCCTAATTGATATATGAAGGCTATAAATGTGAATAAAATAGTGGGAGTGATAATAATTAAAGACCTAATTAATATCATCAAAATTTTCAAATCAAATCAAAAGTTTTTGACAAATACAAAATTTCTCTTGTAGAATCATATGACGAACAAATCTATATTGTGATCGGTCTTTGAGAAGGACAAACTTTATGGGAAAAATTTCCACGACTGGTTTTGGACTTTGAGAAGAATTCTCAATGAAGAGTACAAGGTCTACGCCCTTGATAAACCAATGCCAAAAATACATGCTCCTTATGCACCTAGTGCACAAGTGGATGCATACTGGAAGCATGCCAATGATGCCTTAGAGATAAATTATCTTACACTTAGCTGCATGAAGTATTCATTGCATGAGTAGTGCAAGGACACGAGTGTTCTTGAGATGGTAACACATCTTAAGAAAGTGATACTTGGTCTTACAAAGCAAGAAAGGGACAATATCACAAAGGTGCTACTTGAGCCTAAGCTGACAAAGGGAACCTCAATAGAAGAACATGTCTAAATATGATTGGACATGTGTATCATCTTGAATAGGATTCATCTTGAGCCCAGAGTTGGACACAAATATGATTCTAAAGTCAATGCCAAAATCATATAGCCACTATATTGCATGTCATCATATGAATAATGTGGTTGACCACATGTCAGATTTGCTTGCCATGTTTATTCATACTGAAGCAAGATTGAAGAAGGATAAGCTTGTGACAATGATCATCAAAGCTCAGTCCAAGGATCAAAGAAAGGCCTAGAAGAGTTTTGAGGTCAAACCTAAATCCAAAACTTTGACACTCAAGATAAGGAAAAAGAAGAGTACAAGAGGAACACATCATTTGTACTTGAAGGCATTCAGGAAGAAGAAGGTGGGGATGGGGATCTCCACTTCAAGTATATACATTATTGAGATAAACCTATCTACTTATTTATCATGGGTACTAAATAGCATATGTGGAACTCACATATGTTCTCATATGTAGGATCTGAAAGGAAGTAGGCCTTTGGGAAAATGTGAGGTAGAACTGTGAGTTGCTAATGGAGCAAGAGTTGTGGCCAACGTAGTTGGAACTTATATATCTCTGCCTACATAGCTTGTAATAGAGGTACAAAACTTTTATTATGTACATGCTATAGATATATTCATCATTTTTTTATCTTGTATGGACAAGGATGCATTTGAATTCCATAATAAAAATGGTCAATGTTCTATTTCAAAAGATGGGATCTTTTATGGCAGTGCCCCAATGTCTTATGGTCTTTATTTGTTAGATCTAAAGATATATGTTTATAACATAAATACGAAAAGACTAAAACTGAACAACTCAAATAAAACATACCTTCAACATTGTTGTCTAGGGCACATAAATGAGAATTGCATATCTGAATCCATAAAGATGGTTATCTAAACTATTTTGATTTTGAATCAATGGAGACATGTGAATCTTGTTTGTTGGACAAGATGGCTAAAACCCTTTTCCTGGGTAATAATGAGATGGTGATCTATTAGGACTCATACTAACTGATGTGTGTGGACCTTTTAGAACAACCGCTAGAGGTGGGTATCAATACTTCATTACCTTCACTGATGACTTCAGTAGGTATGGCTATGTTTATTTAATGAAACATAAGTCAAGAACTCCTGACATGTTCAAGGAGTTTATGAATGAAGTACAAAACTGACTTGGTAAAAGTATTAAGGCATTTCATTCCGATCGAGGTGGAGAATACTTAAACCAAGAGTTTGAGAACCTTCTAAAAGCCCATGGGATTGTATCCCAATGGACTCCACCTGGAACACCTCATCATAATGGTGTGTCAGAAAGAAGGAATCACACATTGCTAGATATGGTGCAATGAATGATGAGTTTAGCTAAATTTCTGACTACCTTCTGGAGATATTGTTACGACCCCATCTGAGCTTAATTGGTAAACTAGGGTTTACCTAGACAATTGCAAAGATTAATTGGAATAATCATTCTTGAAATCTAATTAATGACAATAACACAATTAGGATGTTTTAACTATGATAAGAAGTCTAAATATTCTTTTGTCTTGAGAATTAGGGTTTGAGAAACATAAACCCTAATCGGCCCAAAATAGGGTTTTAATGATGCATGAATACAGAATTTGATAAGTAGAATGTCTCACTAAATGATTTTTAGTATTTTATGTGTAACACTGATTTACTTCAAATTTGGATATGATTTATATATATAAAATGTGAACAACATTGAAAAATATCAGAATTTTTGAAGAATGCTCTGACCTGTTGATCGGCCGAGTTTCAAACTCGACCGATCACATTTTCAGAATTTTACAGCAGTGTGGTAATTGAATTTTATCTTTTTATTGGTATATCCAATTGATCTCAAATTTTAACTGTGCTTGAAAAACACACTTTTAGACACTATGTTAAATTGGCATAATTTTTGGATGACTTTTGAATCCCTACAGTAAAGGTGTCGGTCGAGTTTGTGCAGGACAAACTCGGCCGAATATTTTGCAGACTGCAATATAGCAGTGCACTGTTCGATTTTTAATTATTTATTGGTAACTTCAAATGATCTCAAATTTTAACTGAAGCTTTATAGAACAATTATAAACAATTTTCTAAATTCTCATAATTGTTGGAGAATGTTTGATCTCTTAAATAAACGAATTACAGTAAATTTTGTATAACTGAATATTCAGCCAATATAATTAAAGTTAAGTGTTGGGTCAATATGCAATTGACCCAAGCAGCTCAATTGACTTATATGAGCAACCACACACACACACAGCTCTCATTCTTCGTCATTCACTCCAGAGAAACGAGCTCCTAGAGAGAGAGGGAGAATTAGGGCTTGAGTGGAGAAAGTGGGGGAATTGCTGAATTAGGGTTTTGCGATTCCAGGAAGGGTGAAATCAAGTAAGTTCGGATTCCTTGCATAGACTTTTATGGTGAATCTTCTCTCTCATGTCAAGATTCCGTCCTTGCTCTGATTTGATCTAAGATGATGTCGAAATTCCCTCTTTTCTCACCCTTTCTTTATAATCCCTCTTTTTCAAGGTTCCCGAGTTGAATGGAAGAAGTATTGGGAGTTTTACTAGGGATTTGATAGGAATTCGAGATTCCCTGAGTTGAGCTGCAGTTGTGAGGTGTTTTCACACCTTAGGGTGAGTGGGTTCTTCCTTCAAACATTCTAATGCACGAATTTGATTATAGCATCCAAATCCCTAATTGCTTAGTATGTGATTCTAAAACCTAAAATGTCCGTTTGATTTAAGATTGTTGCAAATTGATATGATATGGATTCCTTCTCTGTTTTAAATGATTCCTAAATGGTAGATTCATATCAGAAACATATACAACACTTCCTAGTGAGAATTCTTTTCAGATTTATATCAAATGACGTAATTAGGGTTTAACCTAATTGAGACGTTACTAGTGTTTCAACCTTATTGAAAAGGACTAGTAATCCTATAAGTGGTTAGGATGTATCTCATGGGTTATCTTAATTGAATTTTATTATTGATACATGATATCTCAGTAAATGATATGGAAAATCTAAATTTAGTTAAGTTTCCATGATTTCATATCTATATTGATTATATATGATTTGTTGGAAACAGTCTTTATTTAGTGAATGCTTATATCTTATGAGATCATGATAAGAGCCATGTGACAAGTGAATGAGGCAAATGAAACCCTAAGAGTAGGGTGTTGGCATGTGATGAATGAATAAGGCGAATGAAACCCTAAGGATAGGGTGTTCAATGAATCATGTTATGGTGACATGAAAGGTCTCGATATGAGATGTGGTGATACTTAACTGTTGAATTGTATGTTTCTAGTGCATTTAACTTTATATGCTTGTTCTCTCTGAGTTGACATCTACATACTGCAGGGCTTCTTATATTTCAATACATATCTCGTAAATTGCAGGTGATGAGATATGACATGCCCTAGAAAGGGATGTTACTGAGATATGATATATGTTGAATACATGAATTTTGACGTTGCTATGTGATATTTCGGTCTAATTGTTTATCTGTTAATCAGTTAATAGACCTAGATGCCCTAACACCGTAGAACCCCTAAGAGGCATCTGCAACTTAGGGGTGAAACTCGTGTCCAACATCAACCGGTTGAGTAATTCTGGTGGCACGAGGATGGAAAGAGAGGCAGTGTCCAACAACAATCGTGCTTGTGTCACGATGGCACTGCGATAACAAAAGAAAACACGGTTATCTAACACCATTTGTGCTTGTGTCGCGAAGGTAACCCTGTGACTCTCCGCCGGTGTACTCAGGTTTAAGGAGGAGTCGAGAGCACACGTGGTTGTGCAGCACACGTGGATGTGCGATGAGGCCGTAGAGCCTGTGTTCTGTGCAGACCAGGATGAGTAGTCAGACTTAGCACTTCCCGGGTGTGTCGCTAAGTCTTGTACGGTGGGACCGTAGCATGAACTTGCTGCGGATCTTTATATGCAGAGTACACTACATATATTTAGGGCATAATATAAAATACGATCATATAGGTTCACAGAGTTCTTTATAATTAAAAGAGTTAGGGAAGAGTAGAGCATAGTCTTTTAGTAGTTATTCTTTGGATGCAATATTTACATTCTTTGTTATTTCAATTATATTGTTTTAGAACTGCTCAGTGTAGTATTTATTGTTGTTAAATTTCATATCATTTACTTAAATTATATCTGTAATCACATTAGTGCATTAGTCTGTTTCCATGAAGTACTCATTCACTGAGCGAGTAGGCTCACCCCTCTACTCAAACATTTTAGGGTTAATCGCGTGGACTTGAAGATGATCAGAGCGTCAGAGTAGATCTGCCACAGGAGTCAAGTATGAGATTAGTTGAGTCAGTCGGTCCTTGTCACTCTAGGTCCTCAGTAAGAGTTTTAGAGAGAGAGTTGTAATTACAATGTGTAATATTGTTCCTCTTTGATATGTATGCTAATTACAAGTTTCATGTGCATAATGTGTGAGAGACATCGTGAATGCTTATACATATATCTTTACTATTGAAGTCTGATTAGTAAAAGAAATGTTCAGATTCCATTGTTAAGATGATATTTGGTTCAATGCGAAGAAACAAGAGTTTAAAAGAAAAGAAAAAGTTAAGGGTGTTCTTTGTGTTAAATATAAATCCTATCTTATGCCCTAATCTCATGATTTGAGGAAATTGTGAGATCGGGGTGTAACAACTTGGTATCAGAGCTTAGGGTGAGTTGTCAAGGACCATTAAGTTAGTAAGTTTGAGTCCTATGTGTGGCAGATAGGAGATGTTTGATGTTAGCTTTGGGGATTTGAGTATTTGGATATCCTGGCCCGATATCTGAGTACTTGGATCAACCAGTACAAGCTACTCTGTCTATTCTCTCACGTATACCCTGGCCAGGTATACAGTGGAAGAATGGGCTAGAGAGGAACCCTAGAAATGTTAGGGTTAGATAACGAGAAAAGAAATAAGAATTAAGAGCATAAATGTAAAAGGAGATAGAACTTATATTTCATAATATTGTTTTTGTTGGAAATGTATAGAAATGCTCTTATATGTTTGAATTGAAATATTCAATACTTTGAAATATGGGTCTTTAATATTTGTTGTACACTATGCAGTTGTTGCATTTATTTATTTCATTCTTTGTAACATGTAGATTAGAAATCATCTTGAAATGAGCTTTTGTTTCTATGGTTTTGCCCGCTGATTCGAGTGAAATTGACATCAGCATGTCTGTTTAGGTTTTCAGTCTGTACACGATTCGGCCGAGTTGTATGTGGTTCGACCGAGTTTCTTTAATAGGCAATCGAACAGCAAACTGATCGGCCGAGTTGTATGTAATTCAGCCGAGTTTCCTTTTTCAAGAAATCAAACGGCAAGTTGATCGGCCGAGTTTCAAGCGGATCGGCCGAGTTGTGAAGCAATCGGCCGAGTTTCTGACCAATCGGCCGAGTTTCTGAGCTGTGAGTGGCAGTTCAGGAAGAATGTGATCCTTTGTAGTTCTTGGCTTCAGGATTTCAGGTTTGGCCTGGTCCGGTTGGCAGGATGTGTTATTAGGATCTAATGAATCCTATCAATAGCATAATAAGAATAGAATTTGAATAATTAGACCCACATCAGAGTAAGAATGTACATACAGTAAGATGTTGAAACATATGGGCAAGATCAGAACAACTAAGAATTAGTTGAAACTGATATCTGAGGTTTAACTTTGGGGTTTCAAATGTGAAACCCTTAATTGGGAATAATAGAACATGATATGAAGCTCATAATCAGTTAATTGGTTAATTTTGCATGAACTATACATATGAAATATAGAAAAGATATGTGAAATGTATGTATGTATGGTTCAAGATAACAAGAATCAATCATGAAGAATGAATCATATAATAGAGTATAATGCTTTTATGAACTCTAAAGTAAAGGCTAAGTAGAGAATAGGGTTGAGCATTCAATAGGTCCATGAAAGTAAAGAGGATCATATGATCATATAATTCATAAGACTAGAACAACAAACTAATTCCTAAGTGAAGAACATAGGTGTAGTTTGACGAATGAATAAGTCATATAAAGGTGGACTATATTCAGAAGAGAAAAACTTGATTGAAAGAGAAACTATGTTTGAACCATGCATGATCCACTTGATGTAAAAATGAAGAATATGTAATGTATTCAACATGAGGAAAAACTAATAGAAGGACTATTAATTTAGAACGTTAACTTCATAATAGTATAAAGATAAAGGAGGAAATAGGTACAACATGGTATACATGACCATACATATGAATAAGCAACATGGTCATAAGAGAAAAAAAAATTTAGAATTAAAGATGACGGGTTAAAGAGTAGTATATGGTAAGAGGACTATGAAACATAAGAAAGGGTTTGAAATATGATGGAGAAGTTATAAAATAAAGAGGTTGTGAGATTCAGGCAAGTGCTAATTAATCAAATATCTCTGTTGATAACTAAGTAAATCTACATACGAGGATGTATTAAGGGAATGTTTGAATACAAGTATTCCAAGTCTTAAAATCATCTTCTCTTTCATATATTCCTTAACAATAGCAAGGTGGGAATGAAATGATAAGAAAATGAATCATATATGATGTATAACTACCTTGGTAGGGTCATCTAGTGAATGTAATAGTGACATACAATATGATGAAGTGCGATAAGAAATAAATTCTTGTGTGATAGCAAGAATGATGAATAATCTATTCCTATCTTAAATGATTCTATGCTAATGATGTTTATTGTATATAATCATATGAAAAGGATAGGTGGCAAAAAGTAAAGAAGTAATGAATGAGCAGAAAGATATGAGAAAATACTAGCTTTGTGTAATATGTAAATTTGTTTTTGCATGTATGATTTGTTGAAGGCATACTAGGGTATGAAAGTTGGTTCTACATACGATTTCAGTGTATGTGTGCAAGCTATATGTTAAACTAAAGGTGTATGATAGTTGTAGTAATTCATGCCTGATATGCATCCTAGTATTGTGTATTTGTGATATGGTGATATGGTTTGGATGATGTCAGAACACATGGAGAGATACCCTGAACAAGGTAGTCATACTTATTCACTCATATTAATAGAAAGGGATGATAATCAGATTTTCTGAACAAGTAACCCTAATAAGGTGTAGCTTGTTATACCTAGCTCTAATATAACTGAGTGATGGTAATTGAGTATGATTAATGCTTGAATGACTGATACAATTGTGGATTACATTATTACTATTGTTGAAACCCTAAAATGATATAATACGATGGTTACACTTTGAATTGTGTGTGGGCCCATAACCCACAGGTCCCAGGATCGAAACAGGATAGAATGGAATGAGGTGGTAATGCTTCACCTCATGCATCCATGACCCAATGGGGATGCCAAGAGTAGTATTGTGCAATTGATTGTTGAATCTAGTCTTTTACTTCAAGACTGTTTTACTATTTGAGTAGCATGTTATTAAAGTTTAAAACAGCATGGTGAACTTGCTTTTGTCACTTAAAGATGATACGGAACAATAGAACTCTCTGAACAACGTAAGTTGAGATAGTTGTATCAGAGTATCAGAGTTGCGCAGCGAAAGCGTGGTGGTTTATCTTTGCATTCTATGTTTGACTGTGGCATAAAGAATTTGCTTGATATCATTGAGAACTATTTGAAATATGTTGTGATTTAGTAAAGAATTAAAAGATCTAATGTTGAAAACTACATTCGGGTATGAAATACAAGAACATAATGGCATGGAAGGATTTAGAAGTTTAGGATAACCTTGAATGTATCTTTCTTGTAGGTTCATGTTTCGAGGACGAAACATTCTAAGGGGGGAGAGTTGTTACGACCCCATCTGAGCTTAATTGGTAAACTAGGGTTTACCTAGACAATTGCAAAGATTAATTGGAATAATCATTCTTGAAATCTAATTAATGACAATAACACAATTAGGATGTTTTAACTATGATAAGAAGTCTAAATATTCTTTTGTCTTGAGAATTAGGGTTTGAGAAACATAAACCCTAATCGGCCCAAAATAGGGTTTTAATGATGCATGAATACAGAATTTGATAAGTAGAATGTCTCACTAAATGATTTTTAGTATTTTATGTGTAACTCTGATTTACTTGAAATTTGGATATGATTTAGATATATAAAATGTGAACAACATTGAAAAATATCAGAATTTTTTAAGAATGCTCTGACCTGTTGATCGGTCGCGTTTCAAACTCGACCGATCACATTTTCAGAATCTTACAGCAGTGTGGTAATTGAATTTTATCTTTTTATTGGTATATCCAATTGATCTCAAATTTTAACTGTGCTTGAAAAACACAGTTTTAGACACTCTGTTAAATTGGAATAATTTTTGGATGACTTTTGAATCCCTACAGTAAAGGTGTCGGTCGAGTTTGTGCAGGACAAACTCGGCCGAATATTTTGCAGACTGCAATATAGCAGTGCACTGTTCGATTTTTAATTATTTATTGGTAACTTCAAATGATCTCAAATTTTAACTGAAGCTTTATAGAACAATTATAAAAAAGTTGATAAATTCCCATAATTGTTGGAGAATGTTTGATCTCTGAAATAAACTAATTACAGTAAATTTTGTATAACTGAATATTCAGCCAATATAATTAAAGTTAAGTGTTGGGTCAATATACAATTGACCCAAGCAGCTCAATTGACTTATATGAGCAACCACACACACACACAGCTCTCATTCTTCGTCATTCACTCTAGAGAAACGAGCTCCTAGAGAGAGAGGGAGAATTAGGGCTTGAGTGGAGAAAGTGGGGGAATTGCTGAATTAGGGTTTTGCGATTCCAGGAATGGTGAAATCAAGTAAGTTCGGATTCCTTGCATAGACTTTTATGGTGAATCTTCTCTCTCATGTCAAGATTCCGTCCTTGCTCTGATTTGATCCAAGATGATGTCGAAATTCCCTCTTTTCTCACCCTTTCTTTATAATCCCTCTTTTTCAAGGTTCCCGAGTTGAATGGAAGAAGAATTGGGAGTTTTACTAGGGATTTGATAGGAATTCGAGATTCCCTGAGTTGAGCTGCAGTTGTGAGGTGTTTTCACACCTTAGGGTGAGTGGGTTCTTCCTTCAAACATTTTAATGCACGAATTTGATTATAGCATCCAAATCCCTAATTGCTTAGTATGTGATTCTAAAACCTAAAATGTCCGTTTGATTTAAGATTGTTGCAAATTGATATGATATGGATTCCTTCTCTGTTTTAAATGATTCCTAAATGGTAGATTCATATCAGAAACATATACAACACTTCCTAGTGAGAATGCTTTTCAGATTTATATCAAATGACGTAATTAGGGTTTAACCTAATTGAGACGTTACTAGTGTTTCAACCTTATTGAAAAGGACTAGTAATCCTATAAGTGGTTAGGATGTATCTCATGGGTAATCTTAATTGAATTTTATTATTGATACATGATATCTCATTAAATGATATGGAAAATCTAAATTTAGTTAAGTTTCCATGATTTCATATCTATATTGATTATATATGATTTGTTGGAAACAGTCTTCATTTAGTGAATGTTTATATCTTATGAGATCATGATAAGAGCCATGTGACAAGTGAATGAGGCAAATGAAACCCTAAGAGTAGGGTGTTGGCATGTGATGAATGAATAAGGCGAATGAAACCCTAAGGATAGGGTGTTCAATGAATCATGTTATGGTGACATGAAAGGTCTCGATATGAGATGTGGTGATACTTAACTGTTGAATTGTATGTTTCTAGTGCATTTAACTTTATATGCTTGTTCTCTCTGAGTTGATATCTACATACTGCAGGGCTTCTTATATTTCAATACATATCTCGTAAATTGCAGGTGATGAGATATGACATGCCCTAGAAAGGGATGTTACTGAGATATGATATATGTTGAATACATGAATTTTGACGTTGCTATGTGATATTTCGGTCTAATTGTTTATCTGTTAATCAGTTAATAGACCTAGATGCCCTAACACCATAGAACCCCTAAGAGGTATCTGCAACTTAGGGGTGAAACTCGTGTCCAACATCAACCGGTTGAGTAATTCTGGTGGCACGAGGATGGAAAGAGAGGCAGTGTCCAACAACAATCGTGCTTGTGTCACGATGGCACTGCGATAACAAAAGAAAACACGGTTATCTAACACCATTAGTGCTTGTGTCGCGAAGGTAACCCTGTGACTCTCCACCGGTGTACTCAGGTTTAAGGAGGAGTTGAGAGCACACATGGTTGTGCAACACACGTGGATGTGCGATGAGGCCGTAGAGCCTGTGTCCTGTGCAGACCAGGATGAGTAGTCAGACTTAGCACTTCCCGGGTGTGTCGCTAAGTCTTGTACGGTGGGACCGTAGCATGAACTTGCTGCGGATCTTTATATGCAGAGTACACTGCATATATTTAGGGCATAATATAAAATACGATCATATAGGTTCACAGAGTTCTTTATAATTAAAAGAGTTAGGGAAGACTAGAGCATAGTCTTCTAGTAGTTATTCTTTGGATGCAATATTTACATTCTTTTTTATTTCAATTATATTGTTTTAGAACTGCTCAGTGTAGTATTTATTGTTGTTAAATTTCATATCATTTACTTAAATTATATCTGTAATCACATTAGTGCATTAGTCTGTTTCCATGAAGTACTCATTCACTGAGCGAGTAGGCTCACCCCTCTACTCAAACATTTTAGGGTTAATCGCGTGGACTTGAAGATGATCAGAGCGTCAGAGTAGATCTGCCACAGGAGTCAAGTATGAGATTAGTTGAGTCAGTCGGTCCTTGTCACTCTAGGTCCTCAGTAAGAGTTTTAGAGAGAGAGTTGTAATTACAATGTGTAATATTGTTCCTCTTTGATATGTATGCTAATTACAAGTTTCATGTGCATAATGTGTGAGAGACATCGTGAATGCTTATACATATATCTTTACTATTGAAGTCTGATTAGTAAAAGAAATGTTCAGATTCCATTGTTAAGATGATATTTGGTTCAATGCGAAGAAACAAGAGTTTAAAAGAAAAGAAAAAGTTAAGGGTGTTCTTTGTGTTAAATATAAATCCTATCTTATGCCCTAATCTCATGATTTGAGGAAATTGTGAGATCGGGGTGTAACACCTTGGTATCAGAGCTTAGGGTGAGTTGTCAAGGACCATTAAGTTAGTAAGTTTGAGTCCTATGTGTGGCAGATAGGAGATGTTTGATGTTAGCTTTGGGGATTTGAGTATTTGGATATCCTGGCCCGATATCTGAGTACTTGGATCAACCAGTACAAGCTACTCTGTCTATTCTCTCACGTATACCCTGGCCAGGTATACAGTGGAAGAATGGGCTAGAGAGGAACCCTAGAAATGTTAGGGTTAGATAACGAGAAAAGAAATAAGAATTAAGAGCATAAATGTAAAAGGAGATAGAACTTATATTTCATAATGTTGTTTTTGTTGGAAATGTATAGAAATGCTCTTATATGTTTGAATTGAAATATTCAATACTTTGAAATATGGGTCTTTAATATTTGTTGTACACTATGCAGTTGTTGCATTTATTTATTTCATTCTTTGTAACATGTAGATTAGAAATCATCTTGAAATGAGCTTTTGTTTCTATGGTTTTGCCCGCTGATTCGAGTGAAATTGACATCAGCATGTCTGTTTAGGTTTTCAGTCTGTACACGATTCGGCCGAGTTGTATGTGGTTCGGCCGAGTTTCTTTAATAGGCAATCGAACAGCAAACTGATCGGCCGAGTTGTATGTAATTCAGCCGAGTTTCCTTTTTCAAGAAATCAAACGGCAAGTTGATCGGCCGAGTTTCAAGCGGATCGGCCGAGTTGTGAAGCAATCGGCCGAGTTTCTGACCAATCGGCCGAGTTTCTGAGCTGTGAGTGGCAGTTCAGGAAGAATGTGATCCTTTGTAGTTCTTGGCTTCAGGATTTCAGGTTTGGCCTGGTCCGGTTGGCAGGATGTGTTATTAGGATCTAATGAATCCTATCAATAGCATAATAAGAATAGAATTTGAATAATTAGACCCACATCAGAGTAAGAATGTACATACAGTAAGATGTTGAAACATATGGGCAAGATCAGAACAACTAAGAATTAGTTGAAACTGATATCTGAGGTTTAACTTTGGGGTTTCAAATGTGAAACCCTTAATTGGGAATAATAGAACATGATATGAAGCTCATAATCAGTTAATTGGTTAATTTTGCATGAACTATACATATGAAATATAGAAAAGATATGTGAAATGTATGTATGTATGGTTCAAGATAACAAGAATCAATCATGAAGAATGAATCATATAATAGAGTATAATGCTTTTATGAACTCTAAAGTAAAGGCTAAGTAGAGAATAGGGTTGAGCATTCAATAGGTCCATGAAAGTAAAGAGGATCATATGATCATATAATTCATAAGACTAGAACAACAAACTAATTCCTAAGTGAAGAACATAGGTGTAGTTTAACGAATGAATAAGTCATATAAAGGTGGACTATATTCAGAAGAGAAAAACTTGATTGAAAGAGAAACTATGTTTGAACCATGCATGATCCACTTGATGTAAAAATGAAGAATATGTAATGTATTCAACATGAGGAAAAACTAATAGAAGGACTATTAATTTAGAACGTTAACTTCATAATAGTATAAAGATAAAGGAGGAAATAGGTACAACATGGTATACATGACCATACATATGAATAAGCAACATGGTCATAAGAGAAAAAAAATTTAGAATTAAAGATGACGGGTTAAAGAGTAGTATATGGTAAGAGGACTATGAAACATAAGAAAGGGTTTGAAATATGATGGAGAAGTTATAAAATAAAGATGTTGTGAGATTCAGGCAAGTGCTAATTAATCAAATATCTCTGTTGATAACTAAGTAAATCTACATACGAGGATGTATTAAGGGAATGTTTGAATACAAGTATTCCAAGTCTTAAAATCATCTTCTCTTTCATATATTCCTTAACAATAGCAAGGTGGGAATGAAATGATAAGAAAATGAATCATATATGATGTATAACTACCTTGGTAGGGTCATCTAGTGAATGTAATAGTGACATACAATATGATGAAGTGCGATAAGAAATAAATTCTTGTGTGATAGCAAGAATGATGAATAATCTATTCCTATCTTAAATGATTCTATGCTAATGATATTTATTGTATATAATCATATGAAAAGGATAGGTAGCAAAAAGTAAAGAAGTAATGAATGAGAAGAAAGATATGAGAAAACACTAGCTTTGTGTAATATGTAAATTTGTTTTTGCATGTATGATTTGTTGAAGGCATACTAGGGTATGAAAGTTGGTTCTACATACGATTTCAGTGTATGTGTGCAAGCTATATGTTAAACTAAAGGTGTATGATAGTTGTAGTAATTCATGCCTGATATGCATCCTAGTATTGTGTATTTGTGATATGGTGATATGGTTTGGATGATGTCAGAACACATGGAGAGATACCCTGAACAAGGTAGTCATACTTATTCACTCATATTAATAGAAAGGGATGATAATCAGATTTTCTGAACAAGTAACCCTAATGAGGTGTAGCTTGTTATACCTAGCTCTAATATAACTGAGTGATGGTAATTGAGTATGATTAATGCTTGAATGACTGATACAATTGTGGATTACATTATTACTATTGTTGAAACCCTAAAATGATATAATACGATGGTTACACTTTGAATTGTGTGTGGGCCCATAACCCACAGGTCCCAGGATCGAAACAGGATAGAGTGGAATGAGGTGGTAATGCTTCACCTCATGCATCCATGACCCAATGGGGATGCCAAGAGTAGTATTGTGCAATTGATTGTTGAATCTAGTCTTTTACTTCAAGACTGTTTTACTATTTGAGTAGCATGTTATTAAAGTTTAAAACAGCGTGGTGAACTTGCTTTTGTCACTTAAAGATGATACGGAACAATAGAACTCTCTGAACAGCGTAAGTTGAGATAGTTGTATCAGAGTATCAGAGTTGCGCAGCGAAAGCGTGGTGGTTTATCTTTGCATTCTATGTTTGACTGTGGCATAAAGAATTTGCTTGATATCATTGAGAACTATTTGAAATATGTTGTGATTTAGTAAAGAATTAAAAGATCTAATGTTGAAAACTACATTCAGGTATGAAATACAAGAACATAATGGCATGGAAGGATTTAGAAGTTTAGGATAACCTTGAATGTATCTTTCTTGTAGGTTCATGTTTCGAGGACGAAACATTCTAAGGGGGGAGAGTTGTTACGACCCCATCTGAGCTTAATTGGTAAACTAGGGTTTACCTAGACAATTGCAAAGATTAATTGGAATAATCATTCTTGAAATCTAATTAATGACAATAACACAATTAGGATGTTTTAACTATGATAAGAAGTCTAAATATTCTTTTGTCTTGAGAATTAGGGTTTGAGAAACATAAACCCTAATCGGCCCAAAATAGGGTTTTAATGATGCATGAATACAGAATTTGATAAGTAGAATGTCTCACTAAATGATTTTTAGTATTTTATGTGTAACTCTAATTTACTTCAAATTTGGATATGATTTAGATATATAAAATGTGAACAACATTGAAAAATATCAGAATTTTTGAAGAATGCTCTGACCTGTTGATCGGCCGAGTTTCAAACTCGACCGATCACATTTTCAGAATTTTATAGCAGTGTGGTAATTGAATTTTATCTTTTTATTGGTATATCCAATTGATCTCAAATTTTAACTGTGCTTGAAAAACACAGTTTTAGACATTCTGTTAAATTGGCATAATTTTTGGATGACTTTTGAATCCTTACAGTAAAGGTGTCGGTCGAGTTTGTGCAGGACAAACTCGGCCGAATATTTTGCAGACTGCAATATAGCAGTGCACTGTTCGATTTTTAATTATTTATTCGTAACTTCAAATGATCTCAAATTTTAACTGAAACTTTATAGAACAATTATAAACAAGTTGCTAAATTCCCATAATTGTTGGAGAATGTTTGATCTCTGAAATAAACGAATTACAGTCAATTTTGTATAACTGAATATTCAGCCAATATAATTAAAGTTAAGTGTTGGGTCAATATGCAATTGACCCAAGCAGCTCAATTGATTTATATGAGCAACCACACACACACACAGCTCTCATTCTTCATCATTCACTCCAGAGAAACGAGCTCCTAGAGAGAGAGGGAGAATTAGGGCTTGAGTGGAGAAAGTGGGGGAATTGCTGAATTAGGGTTTTGCGATTCCAGGAAGGGTGAAATCAAGTAAGTTCGGATTCCTTGCATAGAATTTTATGGTGAATCTTCTCTCTCATGTCAAGATTTTGTCCTTGCTCTGATTTGATCCAAGATGATGTCAAAATTCCCTCTTTTCTCACCCTTTCTTTATAATCCCTCTTTTTCAAGGTTCCCGAGTTGAATGGAAGAAGAATTGGGAGTTTTGCTAGGGATTTGATAGGAATTCGAGATTCCCTGAGTTGAGCTACAGTTGTGAGGTGTTTTCACACCTTAGGGTGAGTGGGTTCTTCCTTCAAACATTCTAGTGCACGAATTTGATTATAGCATCCAAATCCCTAATTGCTTAGTATGTGATTCTAAAACCTAAAATGTTCGTTTGATTTAAGATTGTTGCAAATTGATATGATATGGATTCCTTCTCTGTTTTAAATGATTCCTAAATGGTAGATTCATATCAGAAACGTATACAACACTTCCTAGTGAGAATGCTTTTCAGATTTATATCAAATGACGTAATTAGGGTTTAACCTAATTGAGACGTTACTAGTGTTTCTACCTTATTGAAAAGGACTAGTAATCCTATAAGTGGTTAGGATGTATCTCATGGGTTATCTTAATTGAATTTTATTATTGATACATGATATCTCAGTAAATGATATGGAAAATCTAAATTTAGTTAAGTTTCCATGATTTCATATCTATATTGATTATATATGATTTGTTGGAAACAGTCTTTATTTAGTGAATGCTTATATCTTATGAGATCATGATAAGAGCCATGTGACAAGTGAATGAGGCAAATGAAACCCTAAGAGTAGGGTGTTGGCATGTGATGAATGAATAAGGCGAATGAAACCCTAAGGATAGGGTGTTCAATGAATCATGTTATGGTGACATGAAAGGTCTCGATATGAGATGTGGTGATACTTAACTGTTGAATTGTATGTTTCTAGTGCATTTAACTTTATATGCTTGTTCTCTCTGAGTTGATATCTACATACTGCAGGGCTTCTTATATTTCAATACATATCTCGTAAATTGCAGGTGATGAGATATGACATGCCCTAGAAAGGGATGTTACTGAGATATGATTTATGTTGAATACATGAATTTTGACGTTGCTATGTGATATTTCTGTCTAATTGTTTATCTGTTAATCAGTTAATAGACCTAGATGCCCTAACACCGTAGAACCCCTAAGAGGTATCTGCAACTTAGGGGTGAAACTCGTGTCCAACATCAACCGGTTGAGTAATTCTGGTGGCACGAGGATGGAAAGAGAGGCAGTGTCCAACAACAATCGTGCTTGTGTCACGATGGCACTGCGATAACAAAAGAAAACACGGTTATCTAACACCATTCGTGCTTGTGTCGCGAAGGTAACCCTGTGACTCTCCGCCGGTGTACTCAGGTTTAAGGAGGAGTCGAGAGCACACGTGGTTGTGCAGCACACGTGGATGTGCGATGAGGCCGTAGAGCCTGTGTCCTGTGCAGACCAGGACGAGTAGTCAGACTTAGCACTTCCCGGGTGTGTCGCTAAGTCTTGTACGGTGGGACCGTAGCATGAACTTGCTACGGATCTTTATATGCAGAGTACACTGCATATATTTAGGGCATAATATAAAATACGATCATATAGGTTCACAGAGTTCTTTATAATTAAAAGAGTTAGGGAAGACTAGAGCATAGTCTTCTAGTAGTTATTCTTTGGATGCAATATTTACATTCTTTGTTATTTCAATTATATTGTTTTAGAACTGCTCAGTGTAGTATTTATTGTTGTTAAATTTCATATCATTTACTTAAATTATATCTGTAATCACATTAGTGCATTAGTCTGTTTCCATGAAGTACTCATTCACTGAGCGAGTAGGCTCACCCCTCTACTCAAACATTTTAGGGTTAATCGTGTGGACTTGAAGATGATCAGAGCGTCAGAGTAGATCTGCCACAGGAGTCAAGTATGAGATTAGTTGAGTCAGTCGGTCCTTGTCACTCTAGGTCCTCAGTAAGAGTTTTAGAGAGAGAGTTGTAATTACAATGTGTAATATTGTTCCTCTTTGATATGTATGCTAATTACAAGTTTCATGTGCATAATGTGTGAGAGACATCGTGAATGCTTATACATATATCTTTACTATTGAAGTCTGATTAGTAAAAGAAATGTTCAGATTCCATTGTTAAGATGATATTTGGTTCAATGCGAAGAAACAAGAGTTTAAAAGAAAAGAAAAAGTTAAGGGTGTTCTTTGTGTTAAATATAAATCCTATCTTATGCCCTAATCTCATGATTTGAGGAAATTGTGAGATCGGGGTGTAACAGATATGCTCTAGAAACCTCCACATATACACTAAACTGAGTATCGTCTAAATCAATTCAAAAGACACCATATGAGATATGGCATGGGAAACCTCCCAAAGTGTCTTTTATGAGGATTTCAGGATGTGAGGCTTATGCTAAGAATGTTTTTTGATAAGCTTTGTCCTAAGTAAATCTAATAATTGTTATTTTGTTGAACATCCTAAAGAAACAAGAGGATATTACTTTTATTCCCTATCTGAAAACAAAGTGTTTTTTGTCAGGGATGCTGCATTCTTTGAGATGGATTTCAATTTCAAATGAACCGGTGGGAGGAAAGTAGAAACTCAAAGAGGTTCGAGACCAATAAGATAACATTGAACCGATAGATGAACAAGAGGAATAAAGAGAATCACAAGATATTGTGGAATCTCAAATTCCTTAAGTAACACTACAATCTCATAAATCTAATAGGACATGCCTTGAGCCTAAATGATTTTTGGATATCTTGCAACTCAAGAAGGCGGTGAATTGGTCATAGATGATGAGCCAATAACCTATCAAGATGATATAGATGGACAATAGTCTGAGATATGGCTTGAAATTATGAGATTTGAGATGGAATCCATGTACACCAACAAGGTATGGACTTTGGTGGATCCCCCTGAAGGGGTAAAACCCATAGGATGCAAGTGGGTTCTCAAGAAGAAGACCAACATGGATGGTAAAGTTTAAACTGTTAATGTCATATTGGTTGCAAAGGGTTTCAGACAAGTTCAAGGTGTTGACTATGATGAAATTTTTTCTCCAGTGGCCATGGTTTAGTCCGTCAGGATAATGCTTTCTATTGTAGCTAATTACAACTATGAAATTTGGCAAATGAATGTTAAAATTGCATTGACATATATCTTCTTGAGGATGTGTATATGACACAACCTAAGGGTTTTATAAATCCAAAGTTTGCAAATAAAGTTTATAAGCTACAAAGGTCAATCTATGGATTGAAGCAAGCATCTCAGAGATGGAATCTTTATATTGATGAGACAGTCAAAGAGTTTTGCTTTATTCAAAGTGAAGATGAACCTTGTGTGTACAAGAAGGTAAGTGGGAGCATAGTGACATTCCTCATATTATATTTAGATGACATATTATTGATGGGGAATGACATCCCTACTTTACAAAATGTAAAGACATGACTGGGAAATACTTTTTCTATAAAAGACTTGGGGGAAGCATCCTATATCTTGGGGATAAAGATCTATAGAGATAGATCCAAAAGGCTTCTTGGACTAAGTCAAAGCACATACATTGATAAAGTGTTGAAGTGGTTCAACATGGAGAACTCAAAGAGAGGAAACCTACCCATGCTACATGGAGTTACCATCTCTAAGGGTCAAAGTCCCAGTTATTGTGCAGAAAGGGAACACATGAGTTTGATTCCATATGCCTCAGCAATAGGATCAATCATGTATGTAATGTTGTGTACCTGTCCATACATATCGTATGCCTTGAGCATGATGAGTAGATATCAATCAGATCCAGATGATGCTTACTGGACAACTGTGAAGAACATCGTCAAGTACTTGAGAAGAACTAAGAACCAGTTCTTAGTCTATGACGGAGAGGAAGAGTTAGTGGTAAGATGTTACAACGAAGCAAGCTTCCATACTAACAAAGATGATTATAAATTGCAATCAGGATTCATGTTTTGCCTAAACAACAAAGATGTAAGATGGAAGATTTTCAAGCAAGAGACAATTTCCGATTCTATAATAGAGGCCAATTATATTGCTGCATCAAATGCAACAAAGGAGGATGTATGGATCAAGAAGTTCATTACAGAACTTGGGGTCGTTGCAAGCATCAATGACGCAATTGAGCTATATTATGACAATAGTGGAGTTATTTCACAAGCTACGGAACCTAGATTACATCAGTGCTCAAAGCACATACAAAGGCAATTCCATCTCATATGAGAGATCTTACAATGAGGACATGTAAAGATATGCAGAGTACCAACTGCGTACAATATTACTGCCCCTTGACAAAGTCACTTTCACAACAGAAACATGATGGTCATGCTAGATCTATTGGTATGTATGCGTAGAGAGATTGGAATGAGGCATTAGATGCATGATTTGATAATTAATAATAATAAAGGCAAGCTTCCAATTCATCTGTTTCTCTCAGTTACGAGATAATGAGAATACATAGTGAATGTCTAGAGAATGATATTACTCAATGACATATGTCTTGAAGTATGTGACTAGGAAGAATGTGATCATACATATGTTAAGAGTATATACATTCTCATTATGTCCCTAAGTGGTTGTTATTATGGAAGGTAGATAGACAATAATAACACATAAGATCAAAGTGTGAGTTGGTTGATGACTAAATCTTATTGGTCATGATATAGCATAATCACACCAAGCAGACAGATACATGTTAGAGAACAGTGTATTGGACAGACCCACCATGAGACTAACACATGGAAGCCATCATCATGGAAGTCATAGTTAGGTCTCACAGTGATGGTGGTGGTGATGGTTCTTAGACATGAAATCATTGCATTACATGTCATTGGGTACACTTTGACATCATCAAAAGCAGTCCTAAAACATGGGTTATCATAACGGTGATGATTGGGTAACTTTGACACATTGGGATTGACTATGAGTGATAGAGATGGGATTTGTACCTCTGATAGGAGTATGATATCCAAGTCCTCTTAATTAGCGAGACTGAGAAAAGTATGTCCATATACATGTGAGTCAATATATGATATTGAGCTCACATATACCTCATGCAGTCTGCTCTGGTTCAAGAAATAAGATTGAATAATAACGAGGATGACTGCTCCATGCCTCTAGCTTAATCTGGTCATCAGTGACAAAGGAACTATATAAACACTGTAACACCATACACAGATTGTAGGTTGAAGTTTCCCCCTAACTTTCCATTCACTTGGGTAGCAGCGATGTGTGACTAGGAACCACTCTTTGCTTGTGATGCCAAAATCTAGTTATGGACATTCATTGACAATGTGATATGGGACCTATAGGGTCACACACACAAGAACTCATCTAGAAGAGGAGTTTGATCTTGAATGATAATTGAATTAAGTACTAAAGTGTTTAGGTACTCAATTCACACAACAGATCGACATATTGGATGAATGAACTGCCAAACGACCATCTCACTAGATGAGATGGATGTTTGGGTAGCCAGATGGGCATCTCAAGTGTTGAGATGGCCGTTAGGGTTGTCAGGCAGATCAGAAATTGAATTGGCTTAGTTCTGCCCTATGAACCAACCGGTTCAAGCTATTGAATCGATCGGCTCGACTCAAACTTGCTAGACAGCCATCTGGGTGGCTGAAATGGACATCTCACTTGTGTGAGATGGTCCGATTGGGATGAATGAAAGTTTTGGAGTTTTCCCGAACTCATTTCAATTGCACATACTTGGGGTGCAAGTAAATTAATGTATGCCATTAATTAGGAAATGATTTTCCAATTCATATCTAACTGGGAAAGTGCGAAATGACCATCTCGTGTCCCAGATGACTATTTTGCTTAGAGAAACGACCATCTCACGTGTGAGACGAGCGTCTCACTTGGCAATATGACCATTTTGTCGCACACAAGTTGTGAAATTTCCATAAAAGTTGTGAAAATTCAAGATCTACTTGTCCTTTCCACTCACACTTTAGTCCCGCATTGGGTGGGGACTGGGAGCCCTGACCCTAACCCCTCCTATATATAGAGGAGTATTGGGGGTTTCCCAAATCACAAATACGACACAGACAATTGAGAATCATTTGCTCTGACAAGTGGTCTTCTCTGGTTGTGGTAACCACGAGAGCCCAGGAAAGTCCTACCCAACTAGGGAGGGATAGCCACAGGAGAAAAACAACTGAGGACATTATTGTGGGAGAGCATGTTGGTGACTAGTACATCAATGGGAGGGACAACTCCTTCCTGTCCATTCCTACAGGATGAAAAGAGTTCTAGTTGGTCCGTGTGAGCTACTCTAGAGGCAGGAGTCCTTTGGATGCTTCTAGGAGGAAAATGTCAACTCACAATCCATGGAGAGATCTAAGGATCCATTGCAACAGTTGTCCAAGTATGTTGTCCATGGAGGAGCAATTAGACGACTCTGAGTACAACTACGAGCTGCATAGACACCATCCAAGACAGAGTGCACATCTACATCGATGAGGATTGTCGCTGGACTTGCTCCAGGATCATGTATATCTTCTTGAAACCATCCTTCCCATTGCATAGTTATTGAAGTGATCTACTGGTTAGTGGGAAATATGTCAGTAAATTCTTTATTTCTGCTACCTACCTGATGCCGTATTTTACTACAATGGTATTAGAGCTACGTCAATTAATTATGTTTTGGGATAATCAATATGATTGGATTTTTGGTTTTACCATGTTTATTTATTGCATGCAATGCGAATATGCATTTATAAGCGTCACCGTAAAATCAATTTTGATGGTGAATGAAAAGCATAGTTATGGACAAAACCCGTGATCTGTGTCTGCATGGTTGTGGTTATTATTCCTATTGTTAATCAGTCTGTGCATTAATCCTCCCTCTCCTGTCCAAATGTAAATTAATGCTCTTCTTCCTATTTCCCCTCGAATGTAAGTCAAGGTTTTCTCCATATACAATGTAATAAGAAATAGGATAGTTTTAATTTATGTTTTGAAGTGAGATGACAATTCACATGAAGGTAAAATGACTGGCTCGTGAGACGACTCGATCAACTGGAGGACTGAGAAGGCCAGATGATAGGAGGACAAAATGATCAACTGGTGGCCCAACTGAACGAATGGAGGTGTTCATATGGTGCTTGGACCTAAGAACCAGACAATCATTTCCGAAGAGTCCAACCAAGCGACCAGGAGGTGAGCCGACCAGTTCAAGAGTTGAACTGATCAACCTGGATCACTTCAAGCATAGATCATCACCAACAAAAGGTTGCATATGATGTGGACCATAGGTGGTAGTAATTCCTTGTGGCTCTAAGGAATTACATTAGTATGGCCATAACCATTGCTTGTGTGTTTTATTTATTGCATGTTCTCATTTGTGGTTATAGCATGTATATGATACATACTATATATGTGGTGATTGGATAAAGTATATGTATTTATACAAACAAACTCCCTCAACTTAAATATTAAGCTGAAGGTTCCTTCCATTAGTAATACACATGAAAAGCTTGATCGACCAAGCGTAGATTTGTACAAAGCATGGTGCATCATCTATCTCATGGAAGTGTGATGGTAGATATGTAGATTTGCACAAAGCATGGTGCATATCTATTGTATTGGCTATTGGGTCAGGCTTAACTGGTGACTTGGAGAGCCCAAGCCCATAGGTATGCATATGATTATGGCAAGGAGTTGCTCATATCATCCAAGAGTTTCATATGATGCAATTGGCATGATGGCCTACCTAAATAGTCAGGTTGTGGGTGATCAGCAAAAGCCAACTCATGTCCTGATGAAATATGGATGTTTCCCATTAGAATATTGTATGCTGCAATATTCTAAACTGATATTGAGGGCTATCAATTTGAATAAAATAGTGAGATCCATAGTTAATTAAAGACCTAATTAATATCATCAAATCTATTAAACCAAACCAAATCAAAAAATGTTTTGAAAAAGGTTGTAATATTTCTTTGTAGAATTAAATGTCAAACACAAACACATTCAAATTTCGATCAGCCCTTTAGAAGGACAAAATGAGATAAAGTTCCACAATTAGTTAAGGACTTTGATAAATGTTCTCATCAATGAGTGAAAGCTCTATTTCCTTGATAGACCAATGCCAGAGGAACCCACTCCAAATGCGCCTAAGGCTAAATTGATTCTTATTGGAAGCATACCAATGATGCAATATACATTTTGAAAACCTTGTTCTATGTTGTATGAACTATGAGTTGCATGAACAACACAAATACATGGACATTCTCGAGATGGTAACACATCTTAAGAATCATGTAAATCAAAGAAGGTATAATGTATCAAAAGTGCTAATTTGAGTGAAAACTGACAAAGGGAGGCCCAGTAGAACCCCATGCGTTCAATGTGATTGGACATGTAGAATGACTGGGGTTTCTCTTAGGTCAAGAGTTGACCATGAATATGATTATGCAAGCGTTGCATGAATCATATAGTCAGTTTATCACATGCTTGGCATGCTGATGCCGAATCAAGGAAGAAGAAGGACAAATCCTTGATGGTGATTAGTGGAAGTGAGTCCTAGGGTAAAAGCAAGGCCAGAAAGTGTTTTGAGGCTAAGCTGAAGCCCAAGTCTTCTGCACTCAATATATGGAGAAGGGTAAGTGTAAAAGGAATCTGTCCTTTCCACTTAAAGGATAAAGAAAATAAAGTGCCACCATTTTCACTTATTTGGACATTGGAAAAGAATTATCCTCTTCATAGAGGATCTCAGGAAGACGATATAGATAGAGATCTCTACTTCAGGACTTGAGAAGAAGTAAGTTAGAACTATATGGAGCAAGGGTTGCTGCCACTATAGTAAAAGGTTTTCATTCATGAGAACATAATAGAATTAGTGAATTTCTATTGGGTACTTTCCAAATATCATATGTTTTGTATGATAAGAACATTATGATCTTTCATGGCAATAAACTATACTTGATAGTTGTAAAGACAAATGTGTATGACACATATATTAAATGACTTGATAAATCAAACATTGAATACCTATAACACTGTCATATAGAGTGCATAAATGAGAAATGCAATTCTAGAATCCATATGATGGTTATCTAGACTCTTTTGGTTATTGAACCAATAGAGACATGCATGTCTTATTTGTTGTACAAAATGACAAAAGCATCTTCACTAGATGTAGCAGGAGATCGACTATTCCATTAGGAATAGTACATACTGATGTACATAGACCTATTTGGATGAATGCTAAAGGTAGTTACGAGTACCTCATTATATTTACTGATGCAATTAGTAGATATTGAAATTTGTATTTAATGAAATACAAGTTTGGATCTCTTGAAGTGTTCAACGAGATCATAAATGAAGCACATAAAAAATTGGTAAAAGTATTAAGATACATTGATGTGATCAATGTTGAAATATGTAAACCAAGAGTTTGAGGACCTTCTGGGAGATCATGATAGTGTATCATAATGAACTCCACCTGAAGCATACTGATGTGTCAAAAAGAAGGTATCTTACCATGTTAAGTCATGGTGAGATTATCAATAAAATCTAGCTAATCTTACAATTTCTTTTGGTCACATGCTTTACACTAAAACAATGTACCATCTAAAATGGTTCAAAAGATACCATATGAGATATGGCATGCGAAGTGTCCTGATGAGTCTTTTGTAGTGATTGGGATTGAAATCTTGTATAAGAAAATAGTTTCTTAAAAAGTCTTTATCCACAAATCACATGAATGTTATCTTGTTGATTACTACTTATATTTGAGCCTGACAACAAAGAGTTTGTTTCTAGGATGGTTGAATTCCTAACGGTAACTTAGTTACAAAGGAATCAGTGGGAGTAAAAGTAGAACTCGAAATATTTGAGAAAAACAAGAAAACATTGAACCTAAAGAGGTACAACAAGGAACAAGGAGAATCACAAAGTGTTGTGGAATCTCAAGTTCCTTATGTAAACACAAAACTCATAGTTTTAGTAGTACGTCTTGAGTTTGAAAGATTATGATATCTTATAACTCAACAAGGCGGTAAGTTGATCATAGCGATGAGTCAACTACCTACCTAGAAACTATTGAGGAACCATATTCTAAAAAATGGCTTGAGGCCATGAGATCTATGATGGTATCCTTGTAAATGAACAAAATATGCCTTGGTGGATCCACCTAAAGGGATAAAACCCATAGGGTGCATTTGGGTTTCTGTAAGAAGACCAACATTGAAGGGTAAATTGGGTGTAAAGACTTTCAAACTAGTTCAAGGTGTGATGAAGCCTTTCACCAGTTACCATGGTTAAATCCATTTAGATCATGCTTGCTGTGTAGTTCAGTATGATTGTGAGATTTGGCATATGGATGTTAAAACCACATTCCTTAATTGGAATAGTTAAGAGGATGTGTACGTGATACAACCTCATGGTTTTAGAAGTACATTAATGAAAATAAAGTATATAAGCTACAAATTCAATCTCTGGATTGAAGCAAGCATCTCAGAGTTGGAATCTTCTATTTGACAAGACAATCAAAGGGTTTGAGTTGAGTCACAATGAAGATGGAATATGCAATTATAAAAGATTTAGTGGGGGCGTATTATATATTCTACATATGATGGGGAATAATGTCCTTATCATGCAAATGTTAAAACCTAGAAAAGAAAGTACCTTCTATATGAAGGGTTTAGGTGTTGCATCCTATGTGATAGGGATCGAAGTCTATAGAGATAGATCTAGAAAACTTCTTGACCTAAGTAAAAGCACATACATTGATAAAATGTTGAAGGGTTTAGCATGCAAGACTCAATGAGAGAAAACTTGTCCATGTTCCATGGAGTTAGTCTTTCAAGAGCCTAGTGTCCTAGTTCTTATGAAGAACAAGAGCACATGGATAGATGTCATATGCATTTGCAATTGGATCTATCTTGAATGAAATTTAATGTACTTATCCCATTATCTCGTATGTATTGGACATGATGAGAAGATATCTAGGAATCTCATATGTATTGGACATGATGAGAGGATATCCGGTCATCTCATATGTTTTGACATGATGAGAAGACACATATATACCTATCTAGAAATCTTGTATGTATTAGACATGAAGAGAGGGTATATGTCAGATACCAGTGAGAGTCATTGGAATACCATAATGAACATCCTTATGTGCTTATGAAGCACTTAAAAGATTGGTTACTTGGTTATGGTTATAAGGAAGAGTTGGATGTAAAGGGTTACACCCATGCAAGCTTCCAAACTGACAAAATGATTGCAATAGTGTTTGACATTAAATGAGAACTGTAAGCTAGAAACAATTCTGATCTATTGATAGCTGTTCAAATCTACAAAAAAAAGTCGAGTATCTCTATGTTATAAGAACAACAGAGGATATTGTATGGATCAAGAAGTTCGTATGGGTGAACTTATGTGAGGTTCCAAACCATTGATGACATAGTAGAAATACTGATGACAACAATGGAACTACTAGTTAGGCTGGGAATCTTAGATTGCATACTACAACACTTTCATCTCATATGAGTAGTCATACAACGAAGAGATGTGAAAATTTCAAAATATCAATTTAAGGCAAAACGTTGCTAAAACCACTATAAAAGCACTTGCATAGCAGAAGCATGAAGGTCATGTTAGGTCACTCGAGATGAGATCTGTGGGTGATTGACTCTAAGTGCAAGTGGGAGACTATTGGTATGTATGCCCAGAGAGCCAATCATATGATGATTGGGATGAGGCATTAGATGCATGATTTGATAATTGATAATAATAAAGGTAAGCTTCCAATTCATCTATTTCACTCAGTTATGAGATAGTGAGGATACAAAGTGAATGTCTAGAGAATGATATTACTCAATGATGTATGTCTTCAAGTACATGACTTGGAAGAATGAGATCATTTATGTCCATGAGCGGTTGTTATTATGGAAGGTAGATAGACAACATTAACACATAATTATAGTGTGAGTTGGTTGATGACTAAATCTCATTAGTCATGATATAACAATATCAAGGCAAGCACATAGATACATGTTAGAGAACAGTGTATCCGATAGACCCACTATGAGACTGACACATGGAAGGCATCATCATTGAAGTCATAGTCAAGTATCACAGTGATGGTAGTGGTGGTGGTTCTTAGAACTGAAATCCCTGCACTCATCACATGTCATTGGGTACACTTTGACATCATCAAACATAGTCCTAAAACATGGGTTGTTATAATAGTGATGATTGGGTGACTTTGACACATTGGGATTGACTATAAGTGATAGAGATGGGATTTGTCCTTCTGACAGGAGTATGATATCCAAAGCCTCTTGATTAGCGAGACTGAGAAAAGTATGGCCATACGCAGGTGAGTCAATATATGATATTGAGCTAACATATATCTCATGCAATCTGCTCTGGTTAAAGAAACAAGATTGAATAATAATGAGGATGACTGCTTCATGCCTCTAGTTCAATCTAGATATCATTGACAAAGAACATATACAAACACTATAACAACATACACAGATTGTAAGTTGATGTTGGCCCCCAACTTTCCATTCACTTGGGTAGCAATGATGTGCAACTAGGCACCACTCTTTTCTTATGATGTCATAAGCTAGTTATGGACATTCATTGCCAACATAATATGGGACCTATAGGGTCACACACATCAGAACTCATCTAGATAAGGAGTTTGATGTTGAATGATAATTGAATTAAGTACTAAAGTGGTTAGGTACTCAATTCACAAATTGATCAACAAATTGGCTGATTGAACTACCAAATGACCATCTCACTGGGTGAGACGAACATTTGGGTAGACATACATACGTCTCAAGTGTTGAGATGACCGTTAGGGTTGTCAGGCAGATCAGAAATTGAATTGGCTCAGTTCTACCCTATGAAACGAATGATTCAAGCCGTTGAACTAATCGAATCGACTCAAACTCGCCAGACAGCTATATCGGTGAGTGAGACATGCATCTCGCTTGTGTGAGATGGCCCGCTTGGGACTAACGAAAGTTTTAGAGTTTTCCCAAACTCATTTCAATTGCACATACTTGGGGTACAAATAAATTAATGTATGTCATTAATTAGGAAACAATTTGCCAATTCATATTTGACTAGGAAAGCGTGAAAGGACCATCTCACTTAGCAAGACGACCGTCTCACATCCATATGACTATTTCACTTAGTGAAACGACAGTCTCAATTGGAGATATGACCATTTCGTCGTATGTAGGTTGTGAAATTTCTAGAGAAGTTGTGAAAATTCAAGATTTTCTTGTCCTTTCCACTCTCTCTTTAGTCCCGCATTGGGTGGGGAATGGGAACCCTAACCCTAACTCTAACCCCTCCTATATATAGAGGAGTATTGGGTGCTTCCCAAAACACAAATACGACAAAAATAATTGAGAATTAGTTGCTCTGAAAAGTGTTGTCCTATCTGGTTGTGGTAACTACGAGAGTCCAGGAAAGTCCTACCTGACTAGGGAGGGATAGCCATGGGAGAGAAACAACTAAGGATCATTTTTGTGGGAGAGCATGTTAGTGACTAGTACATCAATGGGAGGGACAACTCCTTCTTGTCCATTCCTATAGGATGAAAAGAGTTCTAGTTGGTCTGTGTGGACTCTCTCTAGAGGCAGGAGTCCTTTGGCTGCTTCTAGGAGGGCAATGTCAACTTGCAGTTTGTGGCAAGATCTGAGGAGCCGCTGCAGCTGTTGTCCAAGTCTGCTGTTCATGGAGGAGCAGTCAGATGAGTCTGAGTGTGACTAGGAGCTGCACAGACACCATCTAAGACAGAGTGCACATCTACATCGATGAGGATTGTTGTTGTACTTGCTCCAAGACCATGTATATCTTTGTGAAACCATCCTTACCATTGCATAGTTATTGACGTAATATGCTGGTTAATGGAAAATATGTCAGTAATTTTTTGTTTCCGCTGCCTACATGATGTCGTATTTTCCCATAAGATCACCTGGGATCAGATTCGTGGGTGATTGTCTCTAAGTGCAAGTGGGAGTTTGTTGGCATGTATGCACTGATAGACAATCATATGATGATTTTAATGACACAACTTTTGATTCATAAATAAAGGCACACTTCCAATTTATTCTATTAAATTTAGTTATGAGATTCTGATTTAACATTATAAATGTATAGAGAATAATATTAGTCAATGACATATGTCTTCAAGTACGTGACTTGGAGAAATGAGACCATACGAATGTTAAGAGTACACACACACACACACACACACACACACACACACACACACATATATATATATATATATATATATATATATATATATATATATATATATATATATATATATATATATATATTCTCATTATGTCCCTTATCGATTGTTATCGTGAAAGGTTGATAGACAACAATGACACACAAGATCAGAGTGTGAGTTGGTTAATGACAGAGTCTCATTAGTCATGATATGTCTATATCAAACCTAGCACACAAATACATGTTGGTGAATAGTGTATCAGACAGACCCACCAGGAGACTGACACATGGAAACCATTACCATGGTAGTCATAGTCAACTCTCATAGTGATGTTGGTGTTTGTGGTTCTTAGACCTCAAACCACTTCACTCATCACATGTCATTTGGTATGCTTTGACATCATCAAACACAGTCCTGAAACATGGGTTGTTGTAAAGGTGATGATTGGGTTACTGTTACACATGGGGAGAGACTGTGAGTGTTAGAGATGGGATTTGTCCCTCCTACATGAGTATGATATCCTAGGACTCTTAATTAATGAGACTAAGAAATGCATGTCCATGTACATGTGAGTCAGAGCTTACATATACTCAGATAGTCTGCTCTGGTTTAAGAAACAAGATTAGATGTTGAAGAGGGTGACTATTCCATGCCTTGAGTTCAATGTGGATATCAGAGACAAATGAATTATACAAACACCATAACACCAAGCACAAATTGTAGGTTAAAGTTGTTCACAACTTTCAATTACTTGGGTAGCAATTATGTTGACTAGACACCACTCATTGCTTGTGATGTCATAAGTTGTTATGAACATCACTGCCTATGTAATATGGGACCTATAGGGTCACACACATAGGTCTTGACCTAGAAGAGGAAGGTAATATTGAATGATGATTAAATTGATTACTAAAGTGTTTAGGTATCAATTCACACAACAGATCAGTTGACTGCACTACCAGACAATCATATCACTGAGTGAGACAGCCGTTTGGAGTGCTAGATGATTATCTCAAATGTTGAGATGGTTGTTTGGATTGTTAGGCTGATAAAAAATGAATTGGCTAAGTTTTACTGAAACTGAGGTGTGAACTAACAAGTTCATTCTATTGAATCGATTGGCTCAACTCAGGTCACCAGACGACTGTCTGGGTGAGTGAGACGGCCATCTTGCATGTGCAATATCACACAGTTTGTGGGAAATTTGATTGCTACAAGGAATTAGTGCTGACGTCATGTCCTACATTAATTGAATTCAAAATTTCAAATTTAGGTGTGATTGGGAAACTGTGAAATGGTCGTATCATAGTGTGAGAGGAATGTCTTGTGTGCTAGACTACCGTCTGGGTTTCTAGAAGAATGTTTGGTGGTTGCAGGTTGCAAAAATTTGAGATCTTTCACCCAATTCCACTCCCATACAGACTGGGAATCCTCACCCAGACCCCTCCTATAAATAGAGGGGTAGTGGGGGCTTCCCAGAGCACAACATAGACAATTGAGAATCAATTGATCTAACAATTGTTGTCCTCTCTAGTTGTGGTAACCAAGAGATCCCAAGCAAGTCCTATCCTACTAGGAATGGATAGCAACAAGAGAGAACAACTGATGATCATTATTGTGGGAGAGAAAATTGGTGACTAGTACGCCAAAAGGGAGAGACAACTCCTTCCTATAAGTTCTAGCAGGACAACAGGAGTTCTATGTGATCTGTGTGGACTACTTTAGAGGTAGGAGTCCTTTGGATGCTGCTCGGAGGGTGACATCAACATGCAATCTGTGGCGAGATTGCAAGAGTCGTTGTAAAAGATGTCTAGTCAACTGTCTGTGGTGAAGATATGGAGCTGCACGGACATCGTCTAAGAGCAACTACTCAACATTTGTGCATCTACAACAACAAGGAGATGTCGCCAGACTTTCTACAGGACCAAGTATATCCTCAAAACCATCTTTGCATCTTATAGTTATTGATGCGATCTGCTAGTTTATGGGGAATATGGTAGATAATATTTGTTTCCACTACCTACTATGTCGCCATATTTCCCTACATTTTCCCCAGGATAGTGGTGGGACACACATGTTTTTTTTGTGAAGTTTTAAGATCCAACTTAAGATTATAATTATATGAAAAGCATGATGAAGTAGTTAGTAAGTTGATATACCCAAAGTAGAACCACATGACTTTGATATATGGTGATGTTGATGAGTAAGTGATGAGGTGATATATTCTATACATGGTTTACTTAGACTCACCCTTTTACCTCTAGGTTTTGTTTAACTAGTTAGGTCAAATCCTTCTTGAGGGGTGGAGGGGTAGTACCTTGATAGATCATGGATATGCCGATTTTGGGGACAAAATCCTTTTAAGGAATGAAGGTCTTTTAACATATAGAGTTTTGGCAATCTGAATCTCAAAACCCATACTAAAAGAATAGGAGATAAGTATGCTTTGTTTGATACATTTGACCAAACAAGGTTAACAACATGCCTTGAAAAGCTTATTTGTACCCTAATGCATAGTTAATGACTAACCCTAATAAATGTCTCTTTGATGATATTCATGACACATTAAATGACTTTAGGTTAGGTAATCACATAAAAAAGCATGATACACCCATATCTACCTAATAACCTAACCATAACCTGAGATGTGAATGCGTATATAATATATATGCCACATTGTTCACTAATGCACATATGATAACATAAATGTGACTAGTCAGGAATGGATGTGTATAAACATACATGAATGGCTGGGATGGTATCTAATGTGCTTAATATGTGTTATGGAATTATAATTCGACATTTCATGTAATAATAAATTGTTGATGACCCACTATTTAAGTTATATGTGACATTAATGAACTTAATGAGAAGTTGAGTAAAATAATATATCTCATGCAAGATAACATCATGAAATTTGATTTGTAGTAAGATAATGATAATAGGACTCTAAAACCTAAATATTGAGGATAATAGTAATATATAAGACTAAATATTGTGATAATTAACTTAAATCCTAATTGTACTAAAACTCGCACAAAATAATTTCAAAAACCAAAACTAAGTGCATACTCACTTTTTGTGGGTTGGGTCCTATTTAGTCTAGATGAAAAGTTTCAACTTAATTGAATAATGTTTATTAGCATAATTTGGTTGGAGAAGATAATTTCATAATTATGCAATTCAAGGCTAATCGGACTATAGTTTATTTTCTATTTATCTGGTTACACTCTTTATATCTCAGTTTCCTAAAGTTTTTGTGACACACTAATGTTTTGTTTGGCTTATACTCAGGCTCTTCTAGAGCCGTCCATTTTGCATCTAAGGGCAACACCCATTTATTCTTCCTTGATTTTGCATTTACCTAGATTCAATAGCCCACTGATGTTCATCTCTCTCCTTTCCTTGATTTTGATCACTCTCATCTAAGCCTCATGCCCTGATCTCATCTCCTCCTCATTCCTTTTATGATTCCAGACTCAAGGATCTAGTTGTTGGGAATTTTGCTTCCCCAGACTCGAAGTTCTTGATGGACTCCTCAGCTCCCTGGATTTCGAATCCGACAAGAACTGTCACCTCACTCATTCGTTGCACCTATAAATTACTTGTTCCTCAACTATTTTTACATTCCTAAAATCCTTCCCAGTTGCACATTGCTCACAAAATCTCCCACCTACCCAACGCCACCACAGATGCTGTGGTGGCCACTCCAACTCTAAAAGAAGGAATTGATACTTGGAGTGAGTCTGACTGCCTAGAGGAATCCCATAAGGTGTTGTGAAGCCTCTCGCAATCCCCAATGCACAACACATGTACTCCTTCCCAATTTTACCTTTCTACAAGGTCGCTATCCATATTGAGTTCAACTTTGGGGTCCTAATGACCAGACGTCCATGCCCTTCATTTCACGGATGTTATCTCTGCCTTGACATCACAAATGCATTTGTTATGTTTTCTATCAATTGTTATGGTTTCTTTTTTTAGCATTTAGATCTTCCTTTGGGATAGTCATGGCAGAGATGACTGCTCCTATTTTTAGTCCCTCACAACCCAACCCTTTGTCCTTTTGGATCCAAAAGGTTACAACATATCCCATGAAACCTCCTAGTTTTCTGCTACAATCAGTAGTTTTCCAATGCAATCAAGGTTCTGGAGCTGAATTAAAGCTTTTTGCTTCCCCACTCTAGTTTTTTAGCACACAGAGGAATATGGTGGCTTGTGCTTGTACCATCTTGACCCTGTTATATTTTAATACATGTAACACTGTAATGGATATCATGGACTTTTTGCCTTCTATTTGATATCTGATCGTGTTTGGTTGGATTTTTGCAGAAGTACGTATATACCATATCATTCCTCATGGATGATGCTTGATACAAGAACCTATGAATTTGGTCAATTTTTCGATTTTAATTTTTAGTAAACAATTATATATTGTAAAATTCATAGAAATTATTTGGTAAGTCATAAAATAAATTAAAATATGCTTGGAATCAGAAAAGTAAGTTCTATCATCTAGTGTAGTTTTGTGATCTAATTCTAAAATATTAAATACATGATTTTTGTAAATTCATATCTAATGACACACAAGTTAGAAAGGCACAAATAAATAAAATTTGAAATCATGAAACCATAATCTATCAGATTATGTAATTTTCACAAATTAAATAAATAATGTTAAAAGGGTTATTTTAGAGTTATGTTTATAGGAGCATAAACCCTAATTTAGTTTAATTCTTAATAGGTAGCTTTGATCTTGGTTTGGATGTAGGGTTTGACCCTAACTTGTTGATACACATCTTTGAGGTATGTTGTATTTTCCTTTGAGTCATATTAGACAATGATTCATATTCTCTCTATCTTGACTTGATTGTGACATGTTGCTCTATATGTCACTTAATTATATAGGTTTTACCTGATTGTGGTCCAATTCCTTGAAATTTATCTTATAGATGGTTGATAATGCAAATTGAATCTCTTTTATTTAATAATGTATTCAGTTTGCAACCCTTGTTGTATTATTTCATCTTATTGTTCCATTTCATGATGGAAACCATTTAATGAATTGCTTGGAATAATCTTAGCTTGCCTTGCTATGACTTGCATCTTCGATTATCGATAGTATTATTATCTATAGTGGTGGTAAATTATGGGTTCTGACCCCATTGCACAACTTTTTCGATATATGGGCTTTGGTGCTCTCACCTAATTCTTAGGTGCTCTCACCTGATATATATATATATATATATATATATATATATATATATATATATATATATATATATATATATATATATATATATATATATATACATACTATTATATAGGATTGTGGGTGCTCTCTCCTCCTTCCTAGGCACTGAACATGGAAGTGTTCCATCCCTACTTCTAGATGGTTGTATTCCAATACTTAATCTACATGCAAAAGATTTGTTTATTTCTCTCTCTAATTTGATATTTTAAAGGCAAGAATTGTTAATTGTGCTTGATTGTTTTCTTCATATAATCTTTTTGTCTTACTATATGAACATTTCATTTGATATCCAATTGGATGATTCTTTCTCTCTTATTTGGGAAACCTTGTTATATTATTTCTTGTCCCTTTTTTCCTAATATCGTCCAATCACTATTATATACACATGTTGGCTTTTGTGCTGGCAACATCCACTTTGTATTCTCTTGTGGGGTATGCTTCCAAATCCTTAGGTGGAGAGAAAGGAGAAGTGAACCAAAGTTGTCCAAGATTATATCCATCTATAATTGAGTAAATCTTGGGAGGTAGATTTAAGAGGTTGGTTTACCCTCTACTAGTCCTATGCTATATATTAGTTTCATATGGTTTTGTTTATGTACACCCTATCTAATGAAGAGAAATGTTAGACATGATTGTTGTAATAGTTAATTTTTTATACTTATTTTGCTACACTTTTGGTATGTGATACATGGCATGCTTGAATTATAATATATCATCCTTAGTTAAAATTATTTAAAATTTTGCATTGGATGGTTTTCTATTATATCACATCGAGTAAGTGAGTGGATCCCCTCTCGATTCCCAATACTTAAAACTATGGTATCAGAGCCAAGGTAGTCATTTATACGAATATTTCAAACTTTATCTCCTTAGGTTTTACCTCTCCATAGGTTTCTTATAGGATCCTTAATTTATATGAAAACTCTTTAGATGAGATGCCTTACTATAGGATCCAATATGGTGTTCATGTTAGTATATAGAATCTAATGAGATGACAATGAAAATTGTGAGTAAGGCGATCCTCATTAGTTTGGACACCATATGCCTTTTCTCCAAGATATTGGTGGTACACACATGTTTTTGTTGTGAAGTTATAACATCCAACTTAATATTAGAATTATATGACAAGCATGATGAAGTAGGTAGTAGGTTGATATACCCATAGTAGAACCACATGCCTTATATGTATGGTGATGAGTAAGTGATGAGGTGATAGATTCTATACATGGTTTAGTTTGACTCACCCTTTTACCTCTAGGTTTTGTTTAACTGGTCAGGTCCAATCCTTTTTAAGGGGTGGAGGGGCAGTACCTTGATATATCATGGATATGCTCATTTCAGGGACAAAATCCTTATAAGGGGTGGAGGTCTTATAACATACAGAGTTTTGGCTATCTGAATCTAGAAATCCAAACTATAAGAATAGGATATTAATATGCTTGGTTGGATAGATTTGACCAAACAAGGTTAACAATATGCCCTGACATGCTTGTTTATACCCTAATGCATAGTTAATGACTAACCCTAATATATGTGTCTTTGATGATATTCGTGACACATTAAATGACTTTAGGTTAGGTAATCACATCAAATAGCATGATACACTCATATCTACCTAATAACCTAACCATGACCTAAGATGTGAATGAGTATATAAAATATATGTCACATTGTTCACTAATGCACATATGATAACATAAATGTGACTAATAAGGAATGGATAAGTATAAACATTCATGAATAGTTGGTATGGTATCTAATGTGCTTAATATGTGTTATGAAATAATAATTAGACATTTCATACAATGATAAATTATTACGAGACACTATTTAAGTTATATGTGACATTAATGGACTTAATGAGAAGTTGAGTAAAATAATGTATATCATGTAAGATAACATCTTGAAACTCGATTTGTAGTAAGATAATGATTATAGGACTCTAAAACCTAAATATCGAGGATAATAGTATATATAATACTAGATAATGTTGTAATTGACTTAGATCCTAATTGTACTAAAACTCATACAAGATAATTTCAAAACCTAAAAATCATTGCATAATCACTTTTTATGGGTCCTATTTAGTCTAGATGCAAAGTTTCAACTTAGTTGAACAAATTTTTTTAGTGTAATTTGGTTGGAGAAGATAACTTTGTAATTATGCAATTCAAGGCTAACCAGACTATAGTTTATTTTCTATTTATCTAGTGACATGCTTTATCTGTTAGTTTCCTAAATTTTTTGTGTCACACTAATGACTTGTTTGGATTATACTCAGGCTCTTTTAGAGCCATCCATTTTGCATTTGAGGGCAACACCTTTCTTCTTCCTCGAGTCTGCCTACATCTGGACTCAAAAACCCATCGATGTTCATCTCTCTCCTTCCCTCGATTTCAATCTCTCTCATCTAAACCTCATGCCCTGATCTCATATCCTCCTCATTCCTTTTATGACTCCAGACTCATGGATCTAGTTGTGGTGGATTTTGTTTCCCCAGACTCCAAGTCCTTGATGGACTCCTCGATTCCCTAGATTTCCAATTCGGTGGGAACTGTCACCTCACCCATTTATTGCACCTACAAATTACTTGTTCCTCAACTATATTTGTAGGCCTAGAATCCTTCCTGATCACACATTGCTCACAAGCTTTCCCACCTACCCAGACCTACCACAAATGTTGTGTCGGACACCCCAACTCTGACAGAAGGGATTGATACTTGGAGTGACTCTGACTACCTAGAGGGATCCCATGAGGTGTTGTGATGCCTCTCGCAATCCCCAATCCATAACACATGTACTCCTTCCCAATTTTACCTTTTTTCAAGGTCTCTCGTCATACTGCATTCAACTTTGGGGTACCAATGACCAAGCATCCATGCCCTTTATTTCACCGATGTTATCTCTGCCTCAACATCAAAACTACATTTTCTATGTTTTCTATCGATAATTCTAGTTTTTTAATGTCCAGAGATTCATTTGGGATAGCCATGATAGACATAAGTGCTTCCGCTTCCAGTCCCTCACAAACCAACCTTTCGGCTAGTTGGATCCAAAAGGTTACGAGGGATCCAGTGAAACCTCCTACTTTTCTACTGCAATCAGTAGCTTTCCAATTTTGTCAGGGCTCTGGTACTCTAATGAAATTTTTTGCTTCCCCACTCTAGTTTTTTGGCACACTAAGGAATATGGTGACTTGTTCTTGTACTGTCTTGACCCTATTTTATTTTAATACATGTAACACTATAATCGATATCATGGACTTTTTGCCTTGTATCTGACATCCAATCATGTTTGGTTGGATTTTTGTAGAGGTATGGATATGCCCTATCATGCATCATGGTGATGATGTGAGATGCAGGGGGCTATGATTATTTTGGTCAATTTTTTGATTTTAATTTTCTGTAAATAATTATATCTTGTAAAATTCATAGGATTATTTGGTAAGTCAGAACAATAAATCAAAATTTATTTTGGAATCATAAAAGTAAGATCTATCATCTAGTATAGTTTTGTCATATAATCCTAAAATATTAAATACATGATTTTTGTAAATTCATATCTAATGTTTCACAAGTTAGAAAGGTACAAGTAATTAAAATTTAAAATCTAGAAATTATAATCTATCCGATTATGTAATTTTCAGAAATAAAATAAATAATGTTAAAAGGGTTATTTTTTGGGTTTTGTTTATAGGGGCATAAATCTTAATTCAACTGAATTCTTAATAGGTAGCTTTGATCTTGGTTTGGATCTAGGGTTTGACCCTGAATTGTTGATACACATCTTTGAGGTATGTTGTATTTTCCTATCATATGAGATAATGATGTATATTCTGTCTCTCTCTTAACTTGATTGTGGCATGTTGCTCTATATGTCACTTGACTATACAAGTTTGACCCGATTGTGGTCCAATTCCTTGAAATTTATCTTACTGATGGTCGATAATGCAAATAGAATCTCTTTTATTTAATATTATTCGTACTTATTCAGTTTGCAACCCTTATTGTATTAGTTCATGTTATTATTACATTGACAATGGATACCCTTTTATGAATTTCTTGGAGTAAACTTAGCTTGCCTCACTATTACATGCATGTATTGATTGTTGGGACTATTATTATCTACTAGTGGTGGTACATTATTGGTTCTGACCCCAATGTACAACTTTTTTGATATATGGGACTTTTGTGGTCTCACCTAAGTCCTAGGTGCTCTCACCTGACATATATACTATAATATAGGATTGTGGGTGCTCTCACCTCATTCCTAGGCACTGAATGTGGAAGTGTTCCAGCCCTGCCTCTAGATGGTTGTAGTCTAATACTTAGTATGTCAGCAAAATATTTATTTATTTATTGCTCTCTAATTTGAGATTTTAAAGGCAAGAATTTTTAATTGTACTTTGTTGTTTTCTTCATATAATCTTTTTGTCTTACTATATGAAGATTTCAGTTGATATCCAATTGGATGATCTTTCTCTCTTATTTGGGAAGCCTTGTTATGTTAGTTGTTGTCCCTTTTTCCCTAATATTGTACAATCACTATTATAGGCACATGTTGGCTTTTATGCTGACAACATCCATTTTGTATTCTCTTGTAGGGTATGCTTCCAAACCCTTAGGTGGAGAGCAAGGAGGAGTGAACCAATGTTGTTTAGGACTATATCTAGCTATAGTTGAGTTTTCCTGGAAGGTATGTTTAAGAGGTTGGTTTACCCTATGCTGGCCCTATGCTATAGTTTCGTTTATGTGCATGATTGTTGTAATAGTTAAATTTTTATCTTCTGTTTCTACACTTTTGGTATGTGATACATGACATACTTGAATTATAGTATATCATCCTTTGTAGAAAATTATTAAAATTTTGGCATTGGGTGTTTTCTATTATTTCACATAGAGTAAGTGAGTGGATCCCCTCTCATGTCCCATTCCTTACAACTATGGTATCAGAGCCAATTCTATCAGTTATATGAATATTTCAATCTTTATGTCCTTATATTTACCTCTCCATAGGTTTCTTATTGGATCCTTAGTTTATATCAAAACTCTGTAGATGAGATGCCTTACTCTAGAATCCATATATGGTGATCACGTTAGTATATAAAATCTAATGAGATTACAATGACAATCTAGAGTAAGGTAATCCCCATTAGTTTGGACACCATATGCCTTTTTCCTAGGATATTGGTGGGACACGCATGTTTTGTTGTGAAGTTATAAGATCCAACTTAAGATTAGAATTATATGATAAGCATGATGAAGTAGGTAGTAAGTTGATATACCCAAAGTAGAACCACATGACTTTGATGTATGGTGATGTGGATGAGTAAGTGATGAGCTCACCCTTTTACCTCTATGTTTTGTTTAACTGGTTAGGTCAAATCCTTTTTAAGTGGTGGAGAGGTAGTACATTGATAGATCATAGATATGCCAATTTCAGGGAAAAAATCCTTTTAAGGGGTGGAGGTCCTATAACATACGTAGTTCTGTCTATCTAAATCTAGAAACCTAAACACAAGAATAGGAGATTAGTATGCTTGGTTGAATAGATTTTACAAAACAAGGATTACCATATGCATTGACATGCTTGTTTGTACCCTAATGCATAGTTAATGAAAAACCCTAATATATGTGATTCTGATGATATTCTTTACACATTAAATGAGTTTAGGTTAGGTAATCACATCAAATATCATGATAAACTCATATCTACCTAATAACCTAACCATGACCTAATATGTGAATGGGTATATATAATATGTGTCACATTGTTCACTAATTCACATATTATAACATAAATGTGTCTACTAAGGAATGAATGTGTATAAACATGCATGAATGGTTGCGACGGTATCTAATGTACTTAATATGTGTTATGGAATTATAATTAGAATTTTCATATAATGATAAATGATTTATGAGCCACTATTTAAGTTATATGTGACATTAATGGACTTAATGAGAAGTTTAGTAAAATAATGTTTCTTATTCAAGAAAACATCATGAAATTCGATTTGTAGTAATATAATGATAATAGGACTCTAAAAGCTAAATATTGAGGATAATAGTAATATATAATACTAGATAATGTGATAATTGACTTACATCATAATTGTACTAAAACTCATGCATGATATTTTCAAAACCCAAAACTAAGTGTGTAATCATTTTTTGCGATTCCTATTTAGTCTAGATGCAAAGTTTCAACTTAGTTGAACAATGTCTGTTAGCCTAATTTGGTTGGAGAAGATAATTTCATAATTATGCAATTCAAAGATAACTGCACTATAGTCTATTTTCTATTTATATGGTTAGATGATTTATCTATTAGTTTCCTAAAATTTTGTGTCACACCAATGTCTTGTTTGGCTTATACTCAGGCCCTTTTAGAGTCATCCATTTTAAATCTGAGAGCAACACCCTTTTCTTCTTCCACCGATGTTTGTCTCTCTCATGTCCTTGATTTCCATCTCTCTCATCTAAAACTCATGCCCTGATCTCATCTCCTCCTCATTCCTTTTATGGTTCCAGACTTAGGGATCTAGTTGTAGGGAATTTTGTTTCCCCAAACTCTAAGTTCGTATTGGACTCCTCAATTTCTTAGATTTAGAATTCGACAGGAACTGTCACCTCACCCATTCATTGCACCTATAAATTACTTGCTCCTCGACTATATATGTATCCCCAGATGCCTTCCCAATCACACATTTCTCACAAACTCGCCCACCTATCCAAACCTATCACAGATTTTGTGGCGGCCACCCCAACTCTAATAAAAGGAATTGATACTTGGAGTGAGCCTAACTTCCTAGAGTGATCACGGGAGGTGTTGTGAAGAGTATCGCAATCCCCAATCCACAACACATGTATCCCTTCCAAATTTTACCCTTTTTCAAGGTTTCTCATTGTATTGTATTCGACTTTGGGGTCCCAATGACTAGGCATCCATGCCCTTCGTTTCACTGATGTTGTTTCTGCCTTGATGTAACAAATGCATTTTCTATGTTTTGTATTTGTTGTTATAGTTTTTTTTATGTATGGAGCTTCCTTTTAGATAGTAATGGATGAGATGAGTGCTCTAGTTGCTAGTCCGTCACAACCCAACCCTTGGGCTTGGTGGATCCAAAAGGTTACAGGGTATCCCGTGAAACCTTCTGGTTTTCTACTGCAATAAGTAGTTTTCCAATTCTACCAGGAATTTGGTGCTCTAATACAGCTTTGTGCTTTGCCACTTTAGTTTTTTGTCACACAGAGGAATATTGTGTCTTGTGCTTGTATCATCTTAACCTTGTTTCATTTTAATACATGTAACACTCTAATGGGTGTCATGGACTTTTCAATTTTTATTTGATATCCAATCGTATTTGGTTGGATTTTTGCAGAAGTAAAGATATGCCCTATCATGCATCATGGTTATGATGTGTGATGCAAGGGACTATGAGTCTTTTGGTCAATGTTTTGATTTTAATTTTCAATAAATAGTTATATCTTATAAAATTCATAGCAATTATTCTGCAAGTCAGAAAAATAAATCAAAATATGTTTTGGAATAAAAAAGTAAGATTTATCATCTAGTATAGTTTGTGATCTAATTACACGATTTTTGGGATTTTCCTAATTATCTTTAATTTTGTAAATCATATCTAATGGCTCACAAGTAAAAAATGAACAAGTAAATAAAATTTAAAATTGGGAAATTATGATCTATCCAATTATGGAGTTTTCACAAATTAAATAAATAATGTGAAACGAGTTATTTTTAGGGTTTTGTTTATAGGAGCTTGGTGCGTTTTGGACTTCCTTGAGTTACAACTAGCCAATTGGATTTGGTTAGATGCAACTTAGGAGAACACACAATGGATCTTTCAAGATTATAAATGGGACTTAGTCTAACACACTGGCTTAGACTATTAACACTTAACCCACAAGCGCATGGGGTCGTGTTGTAGTATAGGCAAATGGCAAGAGAGGGGGCACTAGAGCTAAGTTAATGTGGGCTACGTTCCTAAATCAGAGAGTAGGGTTTTAGGGTTTGATGGTTGGTTTTGGTTGATTACTCTACAATTGCAAGCAATTGACAACAAGAAGGAAACTATATTACCAAGAACCCTAGATTACCCTATGAATGTTAAGATTAAGAAGCTAAGAAAAATAAGCAAAAGAGCAAGAGCAAGGAATTACACTACACTAGCAATTCAAATTATCAAATAAGAAACAAGCTAAACACTAAAGCAAGAAAGAGCCTAAGTTATTACTAACTAACTAAATTAACACAAGCAAGTTCAAAAGAGCCCCAACTACTTAGCCAATACCTAACTATCAAGAACTAAGCATTAGCTAAGAAGTAACAAAGGCAGTTCACTAAACTAGCATTAACAAGCTAAGATGACAAGGTGGGTTATAAGCAATAAGATGGATAGGTGGGCCGTTTGGGAATGAGACTTTGATATTAGTTGGGTGAGGTTACAAAACAAGCAAGTTTTATATCTTCAAAATAGATTTCCAAACCAAACAACAAGGCAAGTGCTGATGGAATATAATTATAATCCCACCCCATTCTTAAAGTTATCCTATTTTTCTTACCAGTCTGTCCTTAATGTTAAATTTGTGGGAATGGAGTGGTTTGGTGTAAATATGCATGCAAACATAAGGGTTAATGCACAATTACCTCAATTAATATTTTATCAAGAGTTATGTTGCAAATGTCCACAAAAATGAGATGATTTTTAAATAAAGTTAGAAATAAGACATAATGTAAATAGAAGTAGTTAATGAAGATCATAATCACCTTACATTACCTTTCTCCACATAAAAGGAAAATAAAGCATAAAAATGAGAATATTATGTTCATTGATGGCCTTTGAGTTAATGTGGGATGACCACCTCCAATTTTCATTCAAGAATTTAAAGAAAAAACTTTTTCATATTAACTCAGTTTTCTTATACATAAATAAACACATTAATGGCCAATATGGTGATTAAGAGCCAAAACGTGAATAAAAACGAGGTTTAAAGGCATAGGAATATTCATACATTAATATGGACCTATGGTTCAAATTTGGGATTAATTAGTCAATGTTTGACCCCTCAAATCAATTTTAAACAAATTGATTAAGGTTTTATTAAGATTTTACTATGATTTCATTAATATCTCACAATTAACCTAAAATTACAATAATTATTCATGTCATGTGTTACATCCCATATTTAGCACACGTGTGCAATCTGGGACTATCTGATTCTCAATCCAACGAATGGAAAGTCGTCACCCACCTTAGTGAATTGCAAGAACGAAAACGGTTTATAGTGATTTACTCCCCGATCATTGTCTTGGTCCATTCCTCACCATTTTACTTGATTCCTTCATCGTTGAATCCACCATTCCTCCCCGATAAAAATGAGACATTACTCCTTGTCTATTTCACTCAAACAAGGAGACGCCCAAACCTGGTCTAGAGGTTCTCTCACCGGTGATTCAGTTAAGGCAAGAGACACGACATCGCCTATAAATACAAATATGCTCGCCTACATCGACACTAGAGAAATAGTTTCCTCACTCCAATTTGCTAGAAATTCCCTCACCCATCCACCACCATCTTGGTTGTTGCTCGAGCCTTGTGGCGCTCCTCACTAACCCTCGATGACACCAACATAGGAATTAGCGGTTCAAGTAGGTTCATCTCTCCCTCCTTTTCATTTCGAGACCTTCTCTTCCTCATTTCATCGTGAATCATGAAAATGCACAAATTGAGCTCCACCTACTCATAGCCATGGTAGGCGCGAGGTTTGGGGAAGAATCCCCAAAATGCTTTATCCATTCTATCCTCTCTCGCCCTTCTTCTTTGATTTTCTGCCCAAGGGCATTTTAGTCATTTCAATGGTTTTGGTTTCTCGCCTGACCAAGGCCCCATGAGCACTGACCTGCTACCTGGCCGCCCATGATTGGGCCAGGTCACGCGGGCCCGGGACCTTTCTTTTCTTTTCTTTTCTTTTTATGAGTTCATTTGCCTATGTGGCATTTTTGAATATTCTGATTTGTCGATTTTAGAAAATTCATAACTTTTCACTCGTTTATGAAAAATTATAAATAACTATGCTATGGAATTTGAAAAATAAACCCTATTCGATAAAAATGTTTTCAAGCCTAACTTCCAAGTTTTTAATGAAAGTTTTTCATGGAATTAAAATGTTAATTAAAAAGCCCTAAAATGTGTAATATTCATTTATTTTAACTCTAAATTAACTCATCAAATATGTTTTCCTAAGTAGAAAAATATAAGAAATTGATCGGTCTATTTTTCAAGTCCAAAATTGATGGTTTATTTATAAGGTCTAAAATTAGGGTTTCTACACTCAAATTATTACAAAACCATAATATATTTGATGAAAACTTGTATCTAGGGTAAAAGTGACATTGGACACATTTAATTGGTGAAAAGTCTTCTCTAGGAATCTCAAGTGAGGTATGTGCATTCTAAACCCTAAGTTGGACATCTTTATCCAAACCTAATTTCCCAGTGAGGCATGAGCCTATACACTAGTTTCACCATTTCTTCTTTGGTGTGTTTACTTCAATAATTCTAGGGTCTTGGACCCCACTTGCAAGGTTTCCAATTAATTAAATCTGCCATATAAATTCTTCTAGCATGATGATGTAACTGACTAGTTAACTAATGTAGTGTACATGAGTAAAACTACCCATAGTTTGGGCATGAGCCCTGGGGAATGTGATCACTCTCCCCACTTTTATATATTTTTTGTAGGTGTTTGGGAATGTGACCAGTGTCCCTCACCTATTTGTTTCGGTTGAGGTTAGGTAGGTACCTCAACCCTATATTAGTTCAATGTAGTCATTAAATCATGCATGCAACTTTATTACTACTTGACTTGGTAGAATTCTTAATTATTTACTTGCCTCATACTTTTGAAATCACTTAGCTTAGTAAATCTTTACTTTTCCATATTTTAAATTAATAAATGTCCTTAATCATTTAAATTGACACATACCTTTCTCTCCTCTTGCTGGGTGATCCCAGCCAGGACAAGGGATAGGACCAGAGCAAGGAGTACCCCGTTAGCAGTAGTACTACCAAGATGTCTAGGTTACTATTGCTAGATCTTATAGTTTACTTTATAGTTTATTTTTTGAGAATTTGAAATAAAGCTATGTAATAGCGTAGGTTTTCCTTCCACTGCTACTATTGACATTTTGTATTTGATTCATGCATATTAAAATGGAATTATTATGTCAACATCTTTCATCTTCAAAATTTTATAAAAGATGGATGTTGTATATTTTCTATTTAATTTTAGTGAGCAGATGATCTCGCCTCTTTACAACATGGTATCAGATCCTATAGGGTATCTACCAGGGCACAAAGTTGAAAGTGATGGTGTTTAGAAAGGGTCAGAACCTAGGGGCTGGCAATATTTTCCTCCATGCAACTAGCTTGGTTTACGAGGACTCATGGGTTCATATGACACGAGCCTGGCTTGATCTGATACTGAATGCCTAAAATAGCATGCCTATAGGCAATAGTGGCCTTGTCTATATCTGTCAAATACTCCTAGAAATTTTATACTATGACCTTGTCTTTTAGGATGGGTAATTTATTTTGGAGACAACCAACCCTAACACTCCTGAGACTTCTATCACTCTAACTCCACCAGTTCTGACACCTGAACATGAGTTGACTACGCTGCGTCAACTTCTCTCTACAACCTTGGTGGGACAACTCTCTGTTGCTGCAGCTTCTACTAGAAAACCTAAGGGGTTCACCTTGACCAATTTTATCAAGATGAAACCACCATACTTCAAAGGGGAGAATGAGTCTAATATGACAGACAAGGTAGATGACTGGGTGTTATCCATGGATCATACTTTTAAGGGAATGGCATGTCCTCCACACCAAAAGGTCTGGTTTGCAACCTAAGTTCTGGATGGGCTAACATAAATCTGGTGGAATGGAATTTCCCATACAAGAGACACTACAACTATTTCCTAGGAATAGTTCCTCAAGTTGTTCATAGAGAAGTATATCTTCCCTACTTATTTGAAGAAGAAGGAATTTAAATTTTACAGTCTGCAATAGGGAAGTATGAGTGTTTCTGAATACGTTCATCATTTCATATTGCTTGAATGTTATGTTTTTGACCTTGGAACTGAACGGAGATCAACCATATTCCTGGAAGGACTCAACTATAATGTGAGACATAACCTTGTTTCCCAACTATCACTCACCTTTCAGAAAATGATGGACAAGGCTTTAGCTATTGAATTCTATCCTAGCTTTCAGTCTTTCAGACCAAGTTGCAACAACAAACGGAAGAACTCTGGTGGATATCAAGGGCGTGATAGATGCAACAGATGTTCCCGATCTCATCCACTTGGGAAGTGCCCTGTAGGCAATGCACCACCCCAAAGGGATGATCGACCTACACCTATCTGTCATGAGTGTGGCCAAGTCAGACATATTTGACCAAATTGCCCTAAGCTTCACTGAGGACAAGTCCCAGTCCAACATTCGCCTCAACGGTAGAATTTTCCTACATGGAACAACAACAACAACAACCACAACAACAATAACCAGCAAGGGCGCCAACTACCGGTAGAGAGGTTGAACGAAAGGGTTTTTGCTCTAGATGTTGAGGAAGTTGGTGAAGGCAATGAAGTCATTGAAGGTACTTTACACCGTAATATGCATCCTACTAAGGCACTTTTTGATTTTGGATTGTCACATACCTTCATATCTACACAATTTGCCTCTATACTAGAAATAGAATATGAATATACCATGTGTTAGCTATCAAAACACCTAATGGTAGAATATGCTCCTCTTATCTCAAACTCCCGACCATGGACCTCTGCATCTTGGGGAAGATGTTTCCTTTAGACTTTATCTTGCTTGATATGACAGACTTTGACATTATCCTAGGGATGGATTGGATAAAGAAATATAAGAAAGTCCAATTCTGTGAAGAGTCAAAGGTTAGCTTGTTACATCCTGAAGAAGGAAGGATGTGTATCAAAGGTAGGAAGCGAGAAGAACAAAAATTTATCATCTCCACCAATAAAACCAAAAAACTCATCTCACAAGGGTGTAGGGCATTTTTCACATCTATAGTTCTCGATGCCACACCCACTGCTCTCGGTCATATAGAAGTGGTGAAGGAGTTCCCTGATGTATTTCCAGAAGAACTACCTGGGTTACCTCCAACTGGCAATGTGGAATTCTCCATCGAGCTTGTACTCGGAACTTCACCTATCCTAAAGCCACCTTACTGCTTGGCACCAATTGAACTCGTCAAGCTTAAGAAATAACTTCAAGAACTTCTCAAACATGGGCTTTATTCACCCAAGTGTTTCACCTTGGGGAGCCTCTGTCTTGTTTGTAAAGAATAAGGATGGATCAATGCAGATGTGTATGGACTATCGCATGCTTAATCCAGTCACGGTGAAGAATTGTTATCCACTACCATGCATCGATGATCTTTTCAACCTTCTCAAGTCAGCCACTGTATTTTCAAAGATGGATTTGTGAAGTGGTTATTATTAGATGCGGATAAAAGATGAAGACGTATCAAAGAGGGCCTTCAGAACTAGATATGGGCATTATGAATTTTTGGTCGTGCCCTTTAAGTTGATTAATGCCCCTGATGCCTTTATGGACCTGATGAATCGAGTATTGCATCCTTACATTGATTGATTTGTTGTGGTATTCATCGATGACGTCTTGATATATTCTGAGTTAGAAGAACAACATCGTGAACATTTGGGACTGACACTCAATACATTGTGAGAAAATTGACTCTATGCAAAATTCTCAAAGTGTGAGTTCTTGATCAAAGAAGCAATGTTCTTGGGTCATGTGATTTTTGCTAGACACATTGTTGTTGACCTCGTAAAAGTTGAAGCTATGACAAAATGGATGGCTCCAAAGAATCCATTTGAAATCCATAGTTTCCTCAGTCTAGTAGGTTACTACTGAAAGTTTGTCAAGAATTTCTCATAACTAGCCCTCCCTATGACAAAGTTGACACAAAAAGAAGTCAAGTTTGTATAGACTCCCGAATGTGTGGATAGCTTCCAAATGTTGAATAAGTGCTTAATATCTGCTCATGTGCTTTCATTACCTATTGAAGGCAAGCCCTATGTTATTTTCACTGATGTCGCTAAGCAAGGATTAGGATGTGTTCTAATGCAAGAAGGTAAAGTGATTGCCTATGCCTCCCTCCAACTGAATCCAAATGAAGAAAAGTAGCCTACACATGATTTTAAGCTAGCAACTATCGTACATGCTCTAAAAATCTGGCAACATATATCTATGGATTTAAGTTCAAGGTCTTTATAATCATAAAAGTTTAAAGTACCTATTGACACAAAATTACTTAAATCTGAGACAATGTAGGTGGATGGAATGTATTAAGGACTACGTCTTTACCATCACTTATCATCCTGGTAAAGCTAACATAGTTGTCGATGCTTTGAGTCAAAAGAAAACTGGAACTTGTGCTGCTATAACTTGTTCTATATGTAATAACCTAGAGTATGTTTCTTGCTAGAAACCACAACCTATGGAGATTTCAAATGAAGAAGCTACTGATAAGTTATGCATTCATATGGCTAGCTTATCAATCACCCCAACTTGGATTTTAGATATTGTTGCTTCCCACTTAGAAAGTCCTGAGTTAGAAGAGAAGAAGACTTTGACCATGAAATCACAATATGACATATCCATTGGAGTAGATGGTGCTCTCTGCTTTCAAGAAAGATTGTGAATTCCTAAGGTTAGCGATCTGTGACAGAAAGTTCTGAGTGAAGCTCATAGGTCTAAGTACACAATTCACCCTAGCACAACCAAGATGTATAAGCACCTACAATGCAATTTCTGGTGTAAGAATATGAAGAAGGATATAGCTTTGCATGTGTCAAGATGCTTGACTTTTCAACAAGTTAAGATAGAACATAAATGACCTGGTGGTCTTCTCCATCTTCTTGAGTTTCTAGAATGGAAATGGGAGTAGATAAAAATGGATTTTGTCACTAGTTTTCCCAAGACCAGGAAAGGTTGTGATTCTCTATGGGTAGTATTCGATTGACTTATTAAGTCTGTCCACTTTCTACCTTTCAAATCCAATTACAAGGTTGAGGACATGGCACAATTATATATGGAGTGGATAGTTCGTCTGCATGGCGTACCCAAAGTGATATTATCTGATCGTGATCCAGAGTTCACCTCTCATTTGTGGAGCCAAATTCAGGAAGAGATGGGAACCATCCTATGTTTTAGTACTGCTTACCACCCATAAATCGATGGCTAGTTAGAAAGAACTTGTGTTATAGATTGGGGAGGTGCATGGGATAGATAACTACCTTTGGATGAGTTTGCATACAATAATAGCTACCAAGCCATCATTGGGATGCCTCCGTATGAAGCCTTATATGGAAGACCTTGCCGTTCCCCGTTGCATTGGGATGACGTGGGAGAACACACACTAGTGAAGATCGATAACATGAAAATGATGATAGAGTAGGTCCAATTGATTAAGAAGCATATGAAAGTCTCCTATGACCGACAAAAGATGTATGCCAACAAGCATAGGTCTGATGTAAGCTTCTTACAAGGTGACCATGTGTTCCTAAAAGATAAGCCTATACAGTCCATTGCCTGATCAAAAGTCAAAGGCAAACTTAGTCCTCGTTATGTGGGGCCTTTTGAGATCTTATCTAAGATAGGAGAGTGTGCATAGCATCTATCTCTTCCTCCTACATACGAAAAGATCCATAATGTATTTCATGTCTCAGTGATGAGAAAGTATGTGAAAGATCTTTCTAATCTACTCATAATAGAACCTTTGGAGATTGGTGAGAATCTAACCTACGAGGAGTTACCCATGAAGATTCTTGACACTTGGGTTAAACAGTTGAAGAATAAAGATATTGAGCTAGTGAAGGTCTTATGGAAGTACCATGGTTTAGGGGAATCAACTTGGAAACTTAAAGACAAGATTCTATGTACTCACCCTTCTCTTTTTGATTGAGATTTTGGGGACAAAATCATTTTACCGGTGTAGTGTTGTGATGAACTGAATCTCAATGTAATTGTAATCCTACACCATTCTTAAAGTTATACTATTTTTCTTACCAGTTTGTCCTTAATGCTAAATTTGTGGGAATTGAGTGGTTTGGAGTAAATATGGATGCAAACATTAGGGTTAATGCACAATTACCTCAATTAATATTTTATCAAGAGTTATGTTGCAAATGTCCAAAAAAATGAGATGATTATTAAATAAAGTTAGAAACAAGACATTATGCAAATACAAGTAGTTAATGAGGATCATAATCACCTTACATTACCTCTCTCCTAAAAAAAGATAATAAAGCATAAAAAGGAGAATATTATGTTTATTGACGACCTTTGAGTTAATGTGGGATAACCACCTCCAAATTTTGTTCAAGATTTTAAAGAAAACTCTTTTTCATATTAACTCAATTTTCTTATACATTAATAAACATATTAATGACCAATATGGTGATTAAGAGCCAAAACGTGAATAAAAATGAGGTTTAAATGCATAGGAATATTCTAGACATTAATATGGACCTATCATTCAAATTTGGGATAAATTGGTCAATGTTGACCCCTCAAATCAATTTTAAATGAATTAATTAAGGTTTTATTAAGGTTTTAATATGATTTCATTAATATCTTGCATTTAACCTAAAGTTCCAACAATTATTCATGTCACATGTTACATCCTAGATTTAACCCACATACACAATCCAGGACCATCCAATTCTTGATCTAGAGGATGGAAAGTCGTCACCTACCTCAGTGAATTGTGAGAACGGAAACGGTTTATAGTGATTTATTCCCCGGTCATTTTCATGGTCCGTTCATCACCATTTCACTTGATTCCTTTGTTGTTGAATTTGCTATTCCTCCACGATCAAAATGAGCCATTACTCCTCATCTGTTTTGCTCAAACAGGGAAATGCCCAAACCTAGTCTAGAGGTTCTCTCACCGACGATTCCGTCAAGGCAAGGGACACAACGTCACATATAAATACGAACATGCTCGCCTCCATCAGCACCAAAGCTATAGTTTCCTTACTCTAATTTGCTAGAAATTCCCTCACTCATCCACCACCATCTCAGTTGCTACTCGAGCCTTACGGTGCTCCTCGTTGACCCTTGGCAAAACCAACATAGGAATTAGAGGTCCAAGTAGGTTCATCTCTCCCTCCTCTTCATTTCGAGACTTTCTCTTCTTGGTTTCATCGTGAATCATGGAAACACCCAAATCAAGCTCCGCCTACTTGCAGTTATGGTGGGCATGATGTAGGGGGAGAATCCCTAAAATGCTTTCTTCATTCTACCCTCCTTCACCCTTCTTATTTGATTTTCCACCCAAGGACATTTTAGTCATTTTGGCACTTTTGGTTTCTCGCCTGACCAAGGCCCCACGAGCACTGACCCGCTACCTGGCCGCACATGATTGGGCTAGGTTGCGCAGGCCCAGGACCTTTCTTTTCTTTTGTTTTCATGAGTTCATTTGCCTACATGGCATCTTTTATATTCTGATTTGTCGATTTTAGAAAATTCATAACATTTTGCTTGTTTATCAAAAAATTATAAATAAATATGCTATGGAATTAGAAAAATAAACCCTATTTGATAAAAATGTTTCCCGAGCCTGATTTTCAAAATTTTAAGGAAGGGTTTTCAAGGAACTAAAATGTTTAATTTAAAATCCCTAAATGTGTAATTAATTGATTTTAACTCCAAATTAACTCATCAAATATGTTTTCCTAATTATAAAAATATAACAAATTGATTGGTCTAGTTTTTAAGTCCAAAATTGATGGTTTATTTAGAAGGTCCAAAATTTGGGTTTCTACACTCAAATTATTACAAACCCTAATATATGTGATGAAAACTTGTATCTACGGTAAAAGTGACATTTGACACATTTAATTGGTGAAAAGTCTTCTCTAGGAATCTCAATTGAGGTATGTGCATTCTAAACCCTAAGTTGGTCATTTTATCCAAACCTAATTTCCCAATGAGGCATGATCCTATACAGTAGTTTCACCAGTTCTTGTTTAGTATGTTTACTTCAATAATTCTAGGGTCTTGGACCCCACTTGCAAAGTTTTCAATTACTTAAATCTTCCATATGAATTCTTCTAGTATGATGATGTAAATGACTAATTAACTAATATAGTGTACATGAGTACAACCACCCATAGTTTGGGCATGAGCCCTAAGGAATGTGACCACTCTCCCCACTTTTATATATATTTTGTAGGTGTTTGGGAATGTGACCAGTCTCCCTCACCTATTTGTTTTGGTTGAGGTTAGGTAGGTGCCTCAGCCCTATATTAGTTCAATGTAATCATATTAAATCATGCATGTAACTTTATTACTTCTTGACTTGGCAGAACTCTTAATTATTTACTTGCCTCAAACTCTTGAAATCTATTACCTTAGTAAATCTTTACTTTGCCATATTTTAAGCTAATAAATGTCCTTAATCATTTAAATTAACACATACCTTTTCTCTCCTCTTGCTGGGTGATCCCAACCACCCAGAGCCAGGACAAGGGATAGGACTAGAGCAAGGATTACCCAATCAGGAGTAGTGCTACCAAGATGGCTAGGTTACTATTGTTAGATCTTTTAGTTTACTTTCTAGTTTATTTTTTAGCATTTGAAATAAAGCTATGTAATAGCATAGGTTTTCCTTCCGCTGCTATTGTTGACATTTTGTATTTTATTCATGCTTATTTAAATGGAATTATTATGCATGAATCCTTCATCTTCAAAATTTTATAAAAGATCGATGTTGTGTATTTTTTGTCAAATTTTAGTGAGGAGGTGATCTCGTCTCTTCACATGGTCAAAGTACCTACAAAACATGCAAAAACCATTTGTAAGTGCATTTGACATAAAATCACACATTAGGGGGATTAACTTGCATTAGAGCATGTTTAGATGTGATTGAGATGTAAAAAGACACAAGATGAATCCCTAAAATAGGGTTGCATCAGAGCATAAACCCTAATTTAGCCGAATTCTTAATAGGTAGCTTTGATCTTGGTTTGGATATAGGGTTTGACACTTACTTGTCAATACACGTCTTTGAGGTATGTTGTATTTTCCTTTGAGTCATATTGGACAATGATTAATATTCTCTCTCTCTCTATTGACTTGATTGTGCCATGTTGCTCTATATGTCACTTGATTATACATGTTTGACCTGATTGTGGTCCAATGCCTTGAAATTTATCTTAAGAATGGTTGACAATGCAAAGTGAGTCTCTTTTATTTGATCTTGTTCATACTTATTCAGTTTGCAACCCTAATTGTATTATTTCATCTTATTGTTCCATTTCACAATGGAAACCCTTTGATGAATTGCTTGGGCTAAACTTATCTTGCCTCACTATTACATGCATGTTTGATTGTTGGGACTATTTTTATCTATTAGTGGCGGTACATTATGGGTTCCGACCCCATTGTACAATTTTTGTATATATGGGCTTTTAGTGCTCTCAGCTAAGTCCTAGGTTCTCTCAACTGATATATATATACTATTATATAGGATTGTGGGTGCTCTCACCTCCTTTCTAGTCATTGAATATGGAAGTGTTCCAACCATGTTTCTAGATTGTTGTAGGATAATACTTAATCTGCATGCACAAGATTTTTTTTATTTATTGCTCTTTAATTTGAGATTTTAAAGGCAAGAATTGTTAATTATGTTTTATTATTTTATTCACATAATTTTGTCTTACTATATGAAGATTTTTATTTGATATTCAATTGGATGATTTGGGAAGCCTTGTTATATTATTTGTTGTTTCATTTTCCCTAATATTTCCCAATCACCATTATATGCACATGTTGGCTTTTATGCTGACTGCATCCACTTTGTGTTCTCTTGTGAGGTTTGCTTCCAAACCCTTAGGTGTAGAGCAAGAAGGAGTGGACCAAAGTTGTCCAAGACTGTATCCAACTATAGTTGAATTGCCTTGGGAGGTAGATTGAAGCAGTTGGTTTACCTTTTGCTGGCCCTATGCTATAGATTAGTTTCCTATAGTTTTGTTTATGTACACCCTATCTGGTGAAGAGAAATGTTAGACATGATTGTTGTAATAGTTAAATTTTTATCTTCTATTGCTACACTTTTGATATGTGATACATGATATACTTGAATTATAGTATAGAATCCTTTGCTAAAAATCATTAATTTGTTTGCATTGGATGGTATTCTATTATTTCACATCTGGTAAGTGAGTGTCTCCCATCTAGGGTCCCCCTCCTTACACATATCTACTCTATACACTAGAACTAGGATCGGCTAGGTGACATATTTACAAAGAAACTACCAAAGATAAGATTCATCACTATGGTGGACAAGATGGGCATGCATGATATCTATGCTCCATCTTGAGGGGGTGCTAATATAATCACTTTTATGCTATTTATTTTCTTCTATTCAGTATCTTGTCTTTTATCCCATAATTGTGAACTTCATAGTTACTGACTCTTCCTATCCTATATAAGGTGGAAGTTGGTGTTTGTATATGTAACCTCAATAATAGAATACTTTTCTAAAGAACATATGTATATGTAAGATTAACATCTAGCTAACTACTAGATTATCTGTATCATCACCTAACTCATCCTTCCATTTAAATCTTCTTTCTCAAACCCCAAACATATAGAAAGTGAAGTCTAACCTACAATGATTTCTATCAATCCCATTTTGTGGGCGTTCTTACAAACTCATCATTGGGTCTTTCTTGGACTTGGTTGGTTATATTTTATGTGGCAGAATAGCTCAAGAAGTGGCAATATTCCTTCCATATAGATGAATCCAAGAATCTGAAGTTGGAATAGAATTGTTGTTACAATAGGTAAGTTAAATAGGAAAGTACTTCCTATCTCTCTAGATTACTAGGTTTTGGAGGAGATTGAAGTGGATATGGAAGATCAAATGAAGGTATTTGGGTGGTGATTCAGAGCCTATCTAAGATACTGATTCTTGTAATGGTATGCCCAGAGATACAATCAGAGTCCAACATAACCAAGCCTTGTTTTGATAGGATTGCAACTTGCAAGGAGTGGGACCCGATAGTGGGCCCACTCGATGATAAAACATGAGCCGTGAACTATTTAAGCAGCGGAAAACATAAGCATTTACAAAGTTATTGTAATGTTTCCAAGTACATAACTTTCTCTCCATATGGGTAGTACATAAAATGAAAAGATTACATCTATTTACACATAATCCCATACACAGAGAGAAATAAGGTTGTCTCAATCTATTCTTATGTTCACCAATGAGCTCACAAACATCCTGTTCTCTGCTCAAGAACCTACACCTGGGTGGAGGGAACACCCAAAAAATAGGAAAACAAGATATGTATAAGCAAAAGCTAAGTATGTACATTACATGATTAACTAGGGAATTATTTGATTTAAAAGTAAAGTAAGATGTTCCCATGAAAAAGGGGCCATTAAAACTAGGTAATTATCAAGGAGATTTAATCAAAAGAAGGAATTTCCAAAAGAATGAGGCAGTATAAGTAAACAAATAAAATCATAATTCTTGCCATAATCAACCATCCAATCACATAAATATTTGCATGTAGATATATGGAATAAAGTACCTATAGTAGGGCCATGACACCACTGGGTCATTGGCCTAAGTAAAATGGGTGGAAAAGCACACCCTAGGTGGAAAAGCATGCCTATGTATATATCGAGGTAGAAAATCATACCTCGGGTGGAAAAGTCACCCTAATGGTTATGCATAAGCGTCTACTATAGTAAACTAGTTGAATTATCTAACATGCATAAATAGAATAACAAAATGCATGTTTCATACAACATATGTGGCGTGATTTAAGCACAATAACAGGCGGGGTCATTGACCCAATTGAACTTGATAATAATAATTTCAGAATAATAATAATAAGTTGGAATTGAGAGAATATGATATTCCAAGAAGTGGAGGACAAGAAAAAGTATTCCAAGAGCTGCCTTATAGGAAAATTTAGTCATATAAATGCCAAATTAAAAATAGGAAGGAGTACATACCTCCAATCCTATTCAAGTCAAGTAAAATGACACCTAGGTCTAAATCAGGGGTTTGCACAACCTATGCATAAATGGTACATAGAATTAATACTTATGAAATAATGTATCCCACTAAAACAATTCTCCAAAAATCTTGAAACAGGGTCCAGAATCCTAAACTAAACATCCAAAAATCCTTCTAGTTCTAAACCACACACTCACACACATATAAATCTCTGATCTACTACTGATTAAGTATAGACTTACCAAGTCATGATAATAACTGGGTTCTAAAATAATTATGTCTTTGCTAAGCAACAATTTTTATTCTCTAGACCCCCAAACATGACATTGTGATTCAAACATAAGGACTACCTACCCATCTATCACATTCCCAACAAAAAAACTCGAAGGGTAGGACCTCTCTCAAGGATGAGTCCCTTATCCCCAATACTCAGGCAGCCTCCCCTACAGGCTCCCTGACTTCCCATCCATGGCCATGACTCATGCTTCGATCAGAAGGACATGGAAGTTATCCACTCATTGGTGTTAGGGTGACTTCAGGGAGTCGACGATTTTGAATCAGGGTACTGACGCAAACTCGCGGCTGTGTTGCTGATCAACCAGCTTGGGCGGGACCACAACATACCCAAAATGAAGCACAAAGATACAGAAACAAAGAGAAGGATTCGAGCAATCATACTCAAAATAGAATCAATCAGAGATGAAGCGAGATGAGAGATCCATGAGACAATGTGTCACCTTGGTCTGTGAACTCAAAGTGGTGATATGGAAGGGATGGGACAAGATTTTTATGAGAGGAAAGTTTCCTAAGGGATTGTGAAGATCAAGGTACCAATATTTATAGGTGCGATCTTGCCTTTATGGTACCCGGGTAGAAGTTTCAAGAAGCTCAAGAAGCACAACTAGGCATTTCATAGAAAAGGAAAACGAAGCCCTGATTTATGGTCCATCTGAAGCGGAATTCACTCATGATTTCAATGCAACAAAAGTTGCAAAGAATGGTGGATTGGGTAGGGAGAAAAATGTAAAAAACTAGGCCTTTGTGGTTGTGGTACTATTCACTCACGGGGCTTCTCCTACGTGAGGTAGGAGATGAGTCAAATGTCATTTGATTTAGATTGGACGACCCACAATCAAAGCGTTTTGAAGCAAAATAAAGGAAAGTAAGCATGACATTTAAATATAAAAACCTTATCCAAATCAAAACAGACTAAATTGTGATTAATTAATTAATTATGTCCTTTCTTTCCCAATCCAATTAGGGTTTCAAACATTGTCCAATTAATGTGAAATTTTGCACCTTGGCTAACTAGGAGTTGTAGAATACAATTTTGACTTTAGTTCACTTTTGGAGTCTTTTTTATTTTATTTAATTCTTTTAAAGCAAATTGTATTTTCTTTTTCCTAATAATTAGAGACACCTAGAAGCAACGAATGAATGTGAAACTTCACCCTCAAGCAAACTTACACTTGTGAAACACAATTTTTCCATTAATTTTATGTCTTGGGGTTATTTATCACATTATTTAATATTTTGGGTTTTTACACACTTTCTCTCTCCTAAACTACTCTAGATCATTTCAGATTGTCCAAATTTGATAAAAATTCACACATAGTCTAATTTTAGCATGTACATTTTGAATCTGAGACTCTTTTCCACTTTTGAAGTCATTTAGTGACTTATTTCATATTTTGTACTTTACTCCTATATTCTTTTCCAAAAATAATTTAAATTAATTATTATTATTATATTCTATATTCAAGTATAAAAAGTCAATCCTGAATATAATTTTATTATTATGCAAATAATGTGAAACTTGTCTCCCAAGGGAATAGGCACCCAAGGAACACGTTTTCACTATTACATTTTTATTTTAATATTTCTTTTTATGAGTTATGGAACTACTATGAATTTTGACACATTATCCTTGTATTTATCAAAACATTAAATCAACACTTAGATAAGTCCTATTGATGTCACTTTGTTACAAAAAGACTTATATATTATTATTGTTATGCATGAAAATATATATATTTTACTCATTTTACACATTATGTCACATTCATTCCTTATTTATTTAAATAAGGAGACATTATTAATATTTATGAACATGAATTTACCGTTTGTTACTCCAAAGCATATTATTTATTTTTATTTAGACATTATGTTAGTAAAGAAAATATATGTAATATATTTCATAATTTCATTTACATGTTGCCACATAAATAAATTATTATGTGAATGTGTTTTAATTTTTATCCTTGTTTGGTGACATCTAAAGAGCAAACCTCACTAGCATTCTCATCATTGAATAGGGTGAGATTCTATGTTTTGGTTCAATACAACACTCCGCCCTTAAAAGAACTTCGTCCTTGAAATTTAATCATCCATGCATCATCAACCACATATAATCCATCCCTTAAAAAGGTTTGACCTAATAAGTCAAGCTAAACAACATCAAGGTACTATGGTCACGTAAGCATCTTTTAGTTGTGAAATATTTTCCCTTTAGGAGTTTATTTTGTTCATGCTTCCACCTATCCAATCAAAGCCACCTAGGGTAGAATTTTAAGTCCTTGTGCAGCTAACCTTACAACCCTAAGGTTTTCATGAACATGCCAAAGTCATAGGGTAAAAAGATAGGTTTTTTTAACTAAACCTTTATCACAAAACATATCTTCCTAGTCGTCACTTCATGCATAAACTACGGTCTAGAGTAACCATCCTAAGGGAGACAAGATTGAGATAGTCAGATAACTGATAGCCACTAGTTTTGATACCGTACTATAAGGAGTGGGATCCTGAGAGGGGATCCACTCCCTATAAACTAAATAAAAAGGAAACATCCCATAGAAAACACCATTAAATTTTTTCCACAAAGGGATGGTAATCCTTTTTATTCAAAATTATGATTTCAAGTAATCAAATGAAGCAGTGGAAACAAAATAATAAACTATTACAGAACTTGATATTGTCTCAAAACTTCACCATGCAGGGTGATACACATGAAAACTATAAAACTAAAGGATAAGCTGAGGGTCATCTAACCATCTCAAGAAAGTCTCCCACAAGGTTTCAAATATTCTTGATGTGGTCCTAATACAACTTGATTATCTACTCCTTGACCTACACTTGGGGTTGGAAGTGCACCCCAGCAAAAGGAGAAAAGTAGATATGTCAGCAAAAAGTCGATACGTGCATACTAAATCGAGTATTGAGCAATATTAAGAAGTAAAGGATGTCAAATAAGCAAGGCTTCCGAAAGGAACAGAAAGGTCTACCCAACTCGGCATAAAGGAATATGAATTTAAAAAGATGTTAAACAAGAGAAATACTTGTCATGAAATTAAGTATAAAAGTTGTGCCTGACAAGCACATATAATTTTTTGGCCACAAAACCCATCAACATAATATCAACCAGCATGCATGTGATATAAGCATATCATTAGAACAATATAAATAACAATGGACTCCAAGGATCACTACCTTGAAATGTGATAGAGTATGGCACACAACCATCTCCCCAATATATATAAAAGCGGGCAAACAAGACCATGTATGTGGCACATAACCTCCATTCCCAAAAATATAATATGGGCACACAACCCAAGAACCAATGTAATTACACTACTCTAGGGCTAGTGAATCACAAAGAATGTAATAAATGTGGAGGCAAGTATAAAGTTCAATATTTTATAGAAGAAGTAAAGTTGCCATCACAAAATGGACAAAATAAGCATCAACCACATAAGTGAAAAAATTAGGGTTTAAATTTGTAAGTTATAGTCAAGAGAAAGTTCAACAAAATAAAATGATTAGTAGATCATAATCAAGTAGAATGTTTCACATGGAATATATTCTCTAAAGAGGGTGATTGTATAGGCTAGTATGTCAAGAGAGTGATAAACTAGGTTTATTGCTGAACAAGAACAATAGGTGATGAAAACATACCTTGACTTGAGTGCTAAGTCAGAGATCAAGTCCTACCTTCCAAGTTTGGAGTCAACTCAAACCTACATATGATATTTGATCCATCAATTTTGGTTAATGAATTATATTAGGTGAAACCCTAGAAATCCAAACCCTTTGGTAAAACTCTAGATCGACAATTGTTAAGGACCTAACATTAATTTTAGGGTTTCTTACTGATATTTGACTCAAAATCACATTTTTATTAATCATGATATTATTTTTAGTAATTCATAAGATCATAAGTGAAAGCAAAACCCTAAAGCTCAAATATTTGGCAAAATACTAGAGTAACACTTGATTAGATCTCAAAGAGAAAGTTTAGGGTTACTAATCATAGATATGAGTCTTAGATCTCTATTTTATCTTTTAAAACATATCTTTAAGTACTAATGTAATATTATAAGCATTTAAAACCATACAAATCACATATTTAGGACTTATGAATTAAGTGATGTAGCAGAAGATAGATTAAATTCCAAGGATTCTAAAACATATTTTTTGTCATTTTTGGATAAGCTCAGAGAAAGTTATGAATTTTAGAAATACTAGCCAATAAAAAATTGATGAAAAGCCAAATAAGCAGAGGAAACTCTCGTGAGAGAGGAGTTGGGTCGCTAACTTGGCCCAATCAAGAGAGGCCAAGCTTCCCAATCAGTAGCCAACGTGGCTTTCTCAAATAAAGAAAATTTGGGTAAAAAGATAGAATTGCCCTTAGTGGAGAAAAGAGATGAAAGAAGAAAAGAGGAGGGTAGAAATGAGAAAATACATGGGGGAATCATCCCCTTGCCTCACCTACACCATTATAGCTCAAAGAAACAGGAAACAACTTGGCTGATTTTGGAAAAAATGCAAAGAAATAACAATAAGGTAATTTGAAGATACGGAAACAAAGAGGATTCAAGCAATCTTATCCTAAATGGAATCAATCAGAGATGAAGTGAGATGAGATCTCCTTGAGCCGGCGCATCACCTTGGTTCGCAAACTCAATGTGATGATAGGGAAGGGTTGAGACAAGATTTGTATGAGAGGAAAGTTGCATAAGGGCTTGCAGTGATCAAGGTACCAATAAATATAGGTGTAGTTTCATCTTTGGGGTCCCAGGGTAGGAGCTCCAAGAAGCTCGAGAAGCACAATTGGGAATTTCATAGAAAAGTAAAATTAGGCCTTGATTTATGGTCCATCTAAAGTGGAATATACTCACAATTTCAATGCAACAAAAATTGTAACGAATGGTTGATCGAGGAGGGAAAAAATCACAAAAAATAGACCTCCGTGGCTGTAGTTACTGTTCACTCGCGGGGCTTCTCCTAAGCGAGGTAGGAGATGGGTCAGATGTCATTCAATTTAGGTCAGATGACCCACAATCAAAGCACATTGGAGTATAAATAAAGGAAAGTCAGTGTGACATTTAAATCTAAAAACCTTATTCAAATTGAAATTGACTAAAGTGTGATTAATTAATTATGTCCTTTCTTTCAATATCCAATTAGGGTTTCAAACATTGTCCAATTAATATGAAATTTTGTGACTAGCTAATTAAGACATGTAGAATCCAATTTTGGCATTACTTTTCACTTTTGGGGTCTTTTGGTATTTTATTTTAGCTATAGTTACTCATTTTACACATTATGTCACATGAATCCAATTTTAGCTAAAATGAGTAACTATAATGTGTAAAATGAGTAATTATAGCTAAAATTTTGACATAATGTGTAAAGAGTTTTGGTTCATTACAATTAATTAGGACATAATTTGAATTGAAAGTAAAGTAAGATGTTCTCCATAAAAAAGGGGTCATTAAACTAGGTAAGTTTTAAGGAGATTTAATGAAAAGAAGGAATTTCTAAAAGAATGAGGCAGTATAAATAAACAAATAAAATCAAAATTCTTACCATAATCAACCATCCAATCACACACACATATATATATATATATTTGTATGCAGATATATTGGACTAAAGTAAATATAATAGGGACATGACACCATTAGGTCATTGGCCTAAGTAAAATGGGTTGAAAAGCACACCTTTGTATATATCAATGTAGAAAAGCATTCCCCGAGTGGAAAAGCCCGCCCTAATGGTTATGCATAAGCTTCTTTTATAGTTAAACTAGTCAAATTATCTAACATTCATAAATACAGTGGAAAGATGCATTTTTCATAAAATGTATGTGGCATGATTTAAGCACAATAGAAGGTGGGGTAATTGACCCAATTAAACATGATAATAATAATTTTAAAATTATAATAATAATAAGTTTCTATTGAGAGAATATGATATTTCAACAAGTGGAGGACAAGAACAAGTATTCCAAGAGTTGCCTCATTATAGAAAAATTTAGTCATATAAACGCCCATTTTAAAATAGGAAGGAGTACATATATCCAATCCTATTCAAGTCAAGTAAAATGATACCTAGGTCTGAATCAGGGGTTTGCACAACCTATGCCTAAAATGGTACATAGAATTAATATTTATGTAATAATTTATCCCACTAAAACAATTCACCTAAAATCTTGGAATTGGGCTAGAAGCCTATACTAAACAACTGGAAATCCTTTTGGTTCGAAAACACACACTCACACACATATAAATCTCTAATCTACTACTGATTAAGTATAGACTTGCATAGTCAGGATGATTACTGGGTTCTAAAATAATTATGTATTTGCTAAGTAACGATTTTAATTCTCTAGACCCCCAAATAGGACATTGTGATTCAAATGCAAGGCCTACCTACCTATCTCTCACATTCCCAGCAAAAAACCCTGAGGGGTAGGACCTCTCTTAGGGTTGAGTCCCTTGTCCCCAATACTTGGGCAACCTCCCATGTTGGCGCCCTGATTTCCCATCCATGACCATGACTCCTGCTGTAACACCCCTGACCTGGGTTATACTTTAACCCTAGGTGTTTTGATTAAGAAATATGATTAAATTCTTAATCTCATCTTGTGAAAGGTAATTAGGGCTCAAGAGGAACTTATATTACAATTCTAGTCCTTTTTGAACATTGTTGAAATCAATGTTTTGTTTGTTTTGGACTAAAGTGCAAATTACCCAAGTTGAGGGGTTTAAGTGCAATTGTGCATGATAATATAATCCTCACATGTTGAATCATCATGAGAGTGAAAATTATGCTGAGGTGTGGCTTATGGAAGCCTGAATACCAAGAAAGAGCTGATAAAGCAATGTATGTGCATGAAAACCCAGTTTTGGTGTAAAGTGCAATTTACCCAAAACCTAGGGTTCAATATGCAAATTACCACTTCAATGAGGTCCCTAATGTTTCTTGGAATCATGTAGAGCAAAGAAAATGAGAGGGGCGCCTCATTTGAATTAAGTTGGAGCAGAGAGAATCTTGATATTAAAATTATCAAGATTTAATCCTAATTGAAACCCTAATTCAATTTAGGCAAAAATGAATGTATTAATTAAAAGGCCTTCAAAAAAAATTAAAATGGTTGGATTCAGATGTATGTGTGACGTCCTTGAGCCTTGCAAGGACCACGACAATATCCAAGGGAGTGGATAACTCACACACAATTTTATAAGAAAAAGAAATATCCACTCACATATGGATATTAATATAATATGAATTGAGGTGCTTAATTTGCTTTTCTTTAAATCATGGATAATTGAGAGGGATAAAATGCAAACAAGATAGCCTCGTCCCTAAGGAAGATAAGGGGGAAGAGGCGGCCACATTTTTGGGATTAAATGAATTTTTATAAGGCACTTTCTCTCTCCTTGAATTTCTTATTAAAAAGACCCTTTACAAGCCAAATGGAAGGCTTTTTCGACCCCACTTCTTCTCCTTGCTTGGGAAACGACCAAGGGAGCTTGGGAGGATCCGGAGGACGACCCCCAACCTGTTGGTAAGGTTCTTGATCCATTTCACCTTGATTCCATGGTGGAAATCGAAAATAAATTATGGATTTCTTCCTATTTCGATCTCCTCTTCAATTCTAACCATTTCTTTTCACTCAAACCTTGAGGACGAGCCTTGGAATGGTGAAAGGAGTTTCATCCACCATTTTTTCGTATACATGGAGCTTTGGATCTCAATTGGAGGTGGGTTTTATAACTTGAACCCTTTTTCATTGTTATTCAACCATTAATCTTGCAATTTCAATGATTCCTTCATTATCTTGTTTAATTGCTGGTTGGAAATGGTTATTTCATGAAATCAGAAGTTGTTAGAACTTCAGGGACGAAGGTAGATGATGATGACATCGTCTTGGATACTTTTTCCAAAGAAATCATGGTTCATACGGTTTTGAGTTAATTGCTCATGCGGTTTCACCAAACCGTTTGAGAGCAAACGGTTTGAAACCATTTGGGAGAAAATGGTTTCAAAACCATTTTAGTGAGTTGACCAAGGGCTGACCGTTTTAGATTACTGTTCCTAATTATGTTGGTTAATGACTCACCAAATTTTATGGGTTAACTCCCAAGGAATCATGAGTTGAAAGCCAATCAATTAGGCAAAGCCTAATTGGATTCAGTGCTGTTTTTTAATTTGATTTATTTGCCTTTTTGGGAAAACGGTTTCAAAACCGTTGGAGAAGGTTGACCAAAGGTTTACCGTTTGAGATTCCTGTTCCTAATGATGTTGGTTAAAAACTCACCAAATTTTATGGATTAATTCCAAAGGAATCATGAGTTGAAGGCTAATCAATCAGGCAAACCCTAATTGGATTAAGTGCTGATTTTCAACTTGATTGATTTGACTTTTTGGGTTATTTAACCCAAACGGTTTCAAAACCATTTGGGGATTACCCAAACGGTCTCCAGACCGTTTGGAGGTCACCCAAGACCTTTTGGAGGTCTAGTGTTGGATATGGTTAAGTGTTTGAAGGACAAAAGATATGGTGTTAACCCTAATCGTCAAAGTGTTGATTTTGCATTGGAATGAGTTGATGTTTTGGGTTGATTGACCCAAACGGTTTCAAAACCGTTTGGGAATCACCCAAACAGTCTCAAGACCGTTTGGGGATCACCCAAGACCGTTTGGAGGTCTAGGGTTAATCATGGTTGACCAATTCAAGGTCTAAAGGTACCAAATCACTTTGCAATTAAGTGCTTATTTGATGATCAACTCAATAGCTCAAACCCTAATGATTTTTCACTAGAATCCAAGGGTTGGATGAGCCAAACGGTCTCCAGAGCGTTTGGAGGTCATCCAAGATCATTTGGAGGTCTACGGGTGAGTATGGTTAAGCAATTGATGATCCAATGATACTAAGTTAAAGTGTAATCAATTGCTGATTTGGTGATCAATCCAATGATCCAAACTCTAATTGGTTGACTTGGATTTTGATGAGGTGATGGGAAAACAGTCTTCACCTACTTGGGCAAACGGTCTTCAAGTAGGGCAAATGGTCTTCACCTACTTGGGCAAACGGTCTTCACCTACTTGGGCAAACGGTCTCAAGCACCACCTTTACCAAACGGTTTCAAACCTTTTTGAACTTTGAAAGACCAAGACCGTTTGGGGGTCAAGTAGTCAAAGTTGATTGTAGATTCAATTGATCAATTCAATTGGAAACCTTATGTTATGGAGGTCCAAGGTGATTGAATCTCTTGAGAATAGAGATGATGAATGACTCATTGATCCAATGATGATTAGTAATGATAATCAATGAAGGTACAAAGATTGAAACCCTATCAGTACCTAAGTGATTAGTGCCAATCAAGGGATGAACCCTAATTGCTTATAGGATCAATGACTTGGTACACTATGTCATTCATTTTTTGTACTTGATTGAAGGGATGATATGACCTTATCAAGTTGAGATGATGTTAGCATGAATTCATAACATGAATATGATTCATGTGGTGATTAAGGGTATAATCCTTAAGTAAAGAGATCATGAATCCTTAATCATGAACATAAACCCTAATTGACAGGGTTATTGAATTCTAACCCTAATTGAGGGCAATTCTAAATGAAACCCTAATCCAGGGTAAGGATGTAGCCCAAATCTAGGGTAATCATAAGTGAAACTCTAATTTAGGGAAAAGAGATGTAAATCCCTAATTGGGATGAATAGTGAATCTCCAATTATGGATAATTGAATGAAATCCTAATAGAGATGAATAGTAGACCCAAATTGTGGGAAACTATGGTGGAAACCCTAGTTGAGGGTGATTCCATGAGAAACCTTAACTAAGTATTAACACCACATGACGTACTAATGTTATGCTGTAATAAGATGCCCTAAGAAGGATGAAGGCATGTGAGACTCTAATGAGGAATCATAATACATAAAGCCCTAATCTTGGATAATATGATAATGAATCATAATTCTAATCTTAAGTAAGGGTATAAAGAAACCCTAATGATGAGATAGAAGGAATGTCCTTATAAAGGTGAAACATTTCATGTGGTTGAATATATGCAACCTAATTGTAAGCAATGTCTTTACCATTAGACAAGTCCATATCATTAAAGATAGTTGGACAACTCTAATGTGTGGCCTATGCATTATATGCTATAGGTAAGTGATTAGTGATGGAATGTATTAAGAAGGGAAATACCTTAATACAAGATAAGATGGCTAATATAAGAGAGTATGAAGTGATGAGAAAGTGATACATCAAAATATGATAGTTATCACATTCAACACTTCAGGGTTTATATGCCTTGATGTACTCCAAATCCAATATAATTGGGTAAGAAACATATGAAGTGTGTTATGCAACTATTACAATGAAATGTAATGAGTTGTTGCACCTTGATGAGTGTTAATTAATGTACCTTGAGAATGGGGTTAAGCCCAAATGATGTGTATGATATAATCATACCATGATGAGGATGAGAAATGAACTCATACCTTGAATTGATGATCATTAATGCTATATGATGAAAGTAATGTTCTAGAAGAATCAAATATGATATCCTTGAATGCCCCAGAGGTATGGAATAATGTATGAAGGGTTGGACAGATAATGAGACCATGAAATCTTTATTAATGAGAAATGGGGAACCCTAACCCTAATTTGGGTAAAGGGAATGAAAAGCCCTATTTGATAGTAAACCCTAATTCCTGGTAGAGGAATAATGGTGTTACTATTGCATCACATGATGTGATGAATATCTTGTATGACTGTTATCATGCCTAATAACCATACAGATATTATGAGGTGATGTATATAGCTAGTTTGAGCTGTGACATTTATATAATAAATGTTGATTGGCATTATATGCCTTAATGTTGTTGTTTCTTAGTAAAAGAAGCAATATGCATGGACTTTTATGAGTCACATGAGTAAGTTGTTACCTAGTGAGAGGTGACAAGATATTTCATGGCCTTGTGAGCCAGGTGTGATGCTTGTGTAACAAGTATCATGAATGCCTTGGTCAGATGACCTGAAGGTGACAGTTACCTAAAAAAGGTATAATAATGCTCAATGATGAGTTAAGGGTTTGAATACCTAGAACCATATGATTATGGTGATGAGAATGTGAAGGGATGAGAATTCCCATTATTGAAATGAGGGGCTGAGTTCCTAGGGTCTTTGAAAGACTGATAAATATTTGATGAAAGTAGTACATGTCTCTTTATAGCATTGTTGTAATAAGTTATGTTTGAGAACTTAGCTGATGCTAAAAGAATATGAGAATGTACTTAATAAATCAAGTGAAATCTATTCATGTAGTGCTCTGACCATAGATCCATCATCGTCAGGAATAGGTGATCGTGAAACGGGTGCCCGCGGCAAAACTCGGAGCACATATTTTGAATATGTGGGGGTAAATGGGCGAAAACATCCTTACGTCCTCTTGAAGAGATTGTTGGAAGGTAAACAAGAAACCTCTCAATCCTTCATGAATATGTCAGGATGGATGTATCACGAATCTCCCGATGATTGGGTTAGATGGTGTACACATCTCCCAATGATACTTAATGTCAGATCGAGGAGATAAACAAGGAATCTCTCGATTGGCGATGAGAGTGCAGTTGACGCTGTAACTCTGTAGAGAAGGTGCCAGTATACCCTAGCTAGCTAGTTAGTAGAGACACAAGATGTCCTACATGTGGTCTCATACTGACTGAGATGGATGAGGTCATAAGAATCCGGCTCATTTGATGACCTATGTATGGTACCGATTTCGACTCCTAACAGTGGTCGGTTGGAGTATGAGCGGTATACCTCATCTCCTCAGAGCATAAGTGTGATTGTAAAATGTAATCAGTCGTATAGCATGTTTGCTTAAGGATTGAATACATAGATTCATTGGATGATGTTGCATTTCTTTGTGCATTCCTTAGTGGATAAATGTTAATTATGTTTCTTTATATTCTCTGCAAGGTAAACAAATGAACTACTTATCTACCATGGGTAGATGCAATGACCTCCTTGAGAATGGAGATTATCTTATTATGTTCTATAATGAATAATTCTGCCTGATAATGTAAAAGTAACCCCTGCTCAGTTTTAATTTAATAAACTATAATAACAATGTTTTTGGCGGAGAGTTATATCTCTCAATGGGGCAATTTTCAATTGTCTCACCCCCATGGGAAACATTTTTAGGTATGCATGGGAGGCAAAGAAGAAATCCTATAACAAGGAAAGAGCAACAACAATAGCAACAATAGGGATAGCAATAAGATCTCAGGTGGAGATATTGTCTGTCTAGTCATACAAATAGTAGTCCTATGTGTCGTCTCTGTACTCTCAGGTCCTCGGAGTTTTTAGTCAGTGTCTTATGAATGAATCTAAGATTTTGGCTTGATGCCTCGAGATTCGTATACTGTCTATATATAATGTTTATAAGACAGTTGATGTTGTAATCTTTGAGAATGAATGATACATGTTGTGTACTTGTGAACCGGGATGAATTTGAAATACTTTGGTTCTTGATTAAAGAGTTTTCCTGTGAATGGATCTCTTGAAAAAAAAATTCAGTGATTTTCAGTAATCCTCTGCAAATAATTCGCTTCCGCATTAGTTAATCATGTTTTCGCGAGACGGTCGCCACAATTAGTGGTATCAGAGCTCTAGGTTCGCTGAGTTTACAGAGACATAGGACTAAGATAGTAGAGTCTGTTATGGTGTCATCCAGTGTATCTGATAAGTGTCTTCTGCTCATATAAGAGAAGAAGAACTTAAAGATGACTGGGTCACATGAGGAGATTGTTGCTGAGAGCAGCAATGTTGCACCAAGAAGAGGTGCATGGGACCAGGCAAGAGAGAGACAATTGTCTGAGAATCCGCTTTTTGATCCATCTATGATAAGAAAATCCTTCTTTATGTATTACTGTTGAAGGATTTAGGGCAACAATAATGTATATAGTGGATAAAGCATTGGCAGTGTAACCTAGATTACCAGCCCCAATGATGATGTTTTAGATATCAACAAGATTTGTAATCAACATCTGCAGGTTGAAGAAAAAGGAAATGATGAATTTCTGGACTTAGATTGAGTATGTACTCAACCTTAGCCTGTTGAATCAATATTTGAGGCAGAGTTAGCCTGAGGTAGTGAATAATGCATGAATTATGACAAGTTAGACAAGATAATGTCATACAAATATGTTAATCTATGAATTCCTAGATTAACTGAGAAAGGAAATGATTGAACTTTCCTTTCTTAGTCCTGTGAGGACTTATGTTTTGCATAGTAAAACATTACAAATGTTTTATATTGTTCTTACCTCTATAAGGAAGATGAGGTATATAAGAGATGCCTGAATGAAATTCAGGGATGTTAAGCCTTATGCTTGTGGTAATATGAAAAGAAGGAATATGATAGCATACAAAGTGCATACTACTTAATCTCAGTATTTATATACCCTGGCCAGGTATATAACTATTGATGATAAAGTGGGTATGGAAACTCTTAGATTGTTATCTTTTTTATTCTCTGATCAAGTAGTCATTCTGAGACAATCTAATGAGTATCATGAAATTAGAAATATGGAATGAATAAATATGTCATATTCCATGCATAAGAAAAAGAAGTCTGAGATAATCTCATATGAGCATGTTGTATGAGGAACTAAAGATGTACTCCTCATAAGATAAGAATAAGAATGAGGGAGATGAACCATGTTCAATAATGCTGCCAACATAATAAAGAACTTTCCCATAATGAGGAAATGGGAAATGTGATGAGATCATGAGATGATCATAAACATGCTAGATAATAATAAAGAAAGGGATAATGACATGTAATCATCCTTACAAATTCCAATGCTAAAGGCAAGGAAACTAGGATGAGATAAAGAGTAAATGGTCCATGAATAGTTGAAAATACATGAATTAATAAGAGGAATATGAATCCTTGTTTTCTTTCCTTTTAGGGACATGGCAATCAAAGTGGGTATTAGGACACTTGATGTGCATAAGATAAATATGTTCATGTGATGGATACTTAGAAAAGTATCACTTATCTTGGACTTTGGTCCTAAGATGAGGACATATGAAACAATAAATGTTCCAAGATGAAAGGAAGAGATATATATGATGTGTTTCCAACACATGTGATAGATACCAAGGCGAAAGATTTTGGTATCTGAGAGTTATCAGATGGGTTAGGTTGGCTACCTGGAGTGGTCAACTGTGAAATTAGTCAGAATATATAAAACAGTATGAACATCATATGTTAGGGGTTTATGCTCTGCATAAACATGATATTAATAAAGAATGCATGATGTTCCTCTGAACAAGAAAAGTGTTATTTGACACAAAGTTGACTTTATAGTCAATGATGAGGAACAATGGAGCATGTGCCTTGTGTGTTGATTCTATGAGAATCTTGTATGGAAATACTTTGTGCTGATCAAAGTTTTATGGTGTATCCATAATAAGGAGATGTTATGTGAAGACTAGATAGTATGATGAATGAAATACATATGTCTTCCTTTATCTGGATTTCGAGGACGAAATCCTTGTTAGGGGTTTATAATTTGTAACACCCCTGACCTGGGTTATACTTTAACCCTAGGTGTTTTGATTAAGAAAGATGATTAAATGTTTAATCTCATCTTGTGAAAGGTAAGTAGGGCTCAAGAGGAACTTATATTACAATTCTAGTCCTTTTTGAACATTGTTGAAATCAATGTTTTGTTTGTTTTGGATTAAAGTGCAAATTACCCAAGTTGAAGGGTTTAAGTGAAATTGTGCATGATAATATGTTTCTCACATGTTGAAGCATCATGAGAGTGAAAATGATGCTGAGGTGTGGCTTATGGAAGCCTGAATACCAGAAAGAGCTAATAAAGCAATGTATGTGCATGAAAACCCAATTTTGGTGTAAAGTGCAATTTACCCAAAACCTAGGGTTCAATATGCAAATTACCACTTCAATGAGGTCCCTAATGTTTCTTGGAATCATGTAGAGCAAATAAAATGAGAGGGGCGCCTCATTTGAATTAAGTTGGAGGAGAGCGAATCTTGATATTAAAATAATCAAGAATTAATCCTAATTGAAACCCTAATTCAATTTAGACAAAAATGAATGTGTTAATTAAAGGGCCTTCAACCAAAATTAAAATGGTTGGATTCAGATGTATGTGTGACGTCCTTGAGCCTTGCAAGGAACACGAAAATATCCAAGGGAGTGGATAACTCACACACAATTTTATAAGAAAAAGAAATATCCACTCACATATGGATATTAATATAATATGAATTGAGGTGCTTAATTTTCTTTTCTTTAAATCATGGATAATTGAGAGGGATAAAAGGAAAACAAGATAGACTCGTCCCTAAGGAAGATAAGGGGGAAGAGGCGGTCACATTTTTGGGATTAAATGAATTTTTATAAGGCACTTTCTCTCTCCTTGAATTTCTTATTAAAATGACCCCTTACAAGCCAAATGGAAGGCTTTTTCGACCCCACTTCTTCTCCTTGCTTGGGAAACGACCAAGGGAGCTTGGGAGGATCAGGAGGACGACCCCCATCCTGTTGGTAAGGTTCTTGATCCCCTTCACCTTGATTCCATGGTGGAAATCGAAAATAAATTATGGATTTCTTCCTATTTCGAACTCCTCTTCAATTCTAACCATTCCTTTTCACTCAAACCTTGAGGACGAGCCTTGGAATGGTGAAAGGAGTTTCATCCACCATTGTTTCCGTGGACATGGAGCTTTGGATCTCAATTGGAGGCGGGTTTTATAACTTGAACCCTTTTTCATTGTTATTCAACCATTAATCTTGCAATTTCAATGATTCCTTCATTATCTTGTTTAATGCTGGATGAAAATGGTTATTTCATGAAATCAGAAGTTGTTAGAACTTCAAGGACGAAGGTAGATGATGATGACATCTTCTTGGATACTTTTTCCAAAGAAATCATGGTTCATACGGTTTTGAGTTAATTGCTCATGCGGTTTCACCAAACCGTTTGAGAGCAAACAGTTTGAAACCGTTTGGGAGCAAACCGTTTCAAAACCGTTTGAGTGAGTTGACTAAGGGCTGACCGTTTGATATTACTGTTCCTAATTATTTTGTTTAATGACTCACCAAATTTTATGGGTTAACTCCCAAGGAATCGTGAGTTGAAAGCCAATCAATTAGGCAAAGCCTAATTGGATTAAGTGCTGATTTTTAATTTGATTTATTTGCCTTTTTGGGAAAACGGTTTCAAAACCGTTGGAGAAGGTTTACCAAAGGTTTACCGTTTGAGATTCCTGTTCCTAATGATGTTGGTTAAAAACTCACCAAATTTTATGGATTAATTCCAAAGGAATCATGAGTTGAAGGCTAATCAATTAGGCAAACCCTAATTGGATTAAGTGCTGATTTTCAACTTGATTGATTTGACTTTTTGGGTTATTTAACCCAAACGGTTTCAAAACCATTTGGGGATTACCCAAATGGTCTCAAGACCGTTTGGAGGTCACCCAAGACCGTTTGGAGGTCTAGGGTTGGATATGGTTAAGTGTTTGAAGGACAAAAGATATGGTGTTAACCCTAATCGGCTACTAATTTTGCATTGGAATGAGTTGATGTTTTGGGTTGATTGACCCAAACGGTTTCAAAACCGTTTGGGAATCACCCAAACGGTCTCAAGACCGTTTGGGGATCACCCAAGACCGTTTGGAGGTCTAGGGTTAAGCATGGTTGACCAATTGAAGGTCTAAAGGTGCCAAATCACTTTGCAATTAAGCGCTGATTTGATGATCAACTCAATAGCTCAAACCCTAATGATTTTTCACTAGAATCCAAGGGTTGGATGAGCCAAACGGTCTCAAGATCGTTTGGAGCTCATCCAAATGGTCTCAAGACCGTTTGTAGGTCACCCAAGACCGTTTGGAGGTCTAGGGGTGAGTATGGTTAAGCAATTGATGATCCAATGATACTAAGTTAAAGTGTAATCAATTGCTGATTTGGTGATCAATCCAATGATCCAAACCCTAATTGGTTGACTTGGATTTTGATGATGTGATGGGAAAACGGTCTTCACCTACTTGGGCAAATGGTCTTCACCTACTTGGGCAAACGGTCTCAAGCACCACCTTTACCAAACGGTTTCAAACCGTTTGAACTTTGAAAAACCAAGACCATTTGGGGGTCAAGTAGTCAAAGTTGATTGTAGATTCAATTGATCAATTCAATTGGAAACCTTATGTAATGGAGGTCCAAGGTGATTGAATCTCTCAAGAATAGAGATGATGAATGACTCATTGATCCAATGATGATTAGTAATGATAATCAATGAAGATACAAAGATTGAAACCCTATTAGTACCTAAGTGATTAGTGCCAATTAAGGGATGAACCCTAATTGCTTATAGGATCAATGACTTGGTACACTATGTCATTCATAGTTGTATGTACTTGATTGAAGGGATGATATGACCTTATCAAGTTGAGATGATGTTAGTGTGAATTCATAACATGAATATGATTCATGTGGTGATTAAGGGCATAATCCTTAAGTAAAGAATCATGAAACCCTAATCATGAACATAAACCCTAATTGACAGGGTTATTGAATTCTAACCCTAATTGAGGGAAATTCTAAATGAAACCCTAATCCAGGGTAAGGATGTAGCCCTAATCTAGGGTAATCACAAGTGAAACTCTAATTTAGGGAAAAGAGATGTAAATCCCTAATTGGGATGAATAGTGAATCTCCAATTATGGATAATTGAATGAAATCCTAATAGAGATGAATAGTAGACCCAAATTGTGGGAAACTATGGTGGAAACCCTAGTTGAGGGTGATTCCATGAGAAACCCTAGTTGAGGGTGATTCCATGAGAAACCTTAACTAAGTATTAACACCACATGACGTACTAATGTTATGTTGTGATAAGAGGCCCTAAGAAGGATGAAGGCATGTGAGACTCTAATGAGGAGTCATAATACATAAAGCCCTAATCTTGGATAATATGACAATGAATCATAATTCTAATCTTAAGTAAGGGTATAAAGAAACCCTAATGATGAGATAGAAGGAATGGCCTTATAAAGGTGAAACATTTCATGTGGTTGAATATATGCAACCTTATTGTAAGCAATGTCTTTACCATTAGACAAGTTCATATCATTAAAGATAGTTGGACAACTCTAATGTGTGGCCTATGCATTATATGCTATAGGTAAGTGATTAGTGATGGAATGTATTAAGAAGGGAAATACCTTAATACAAGATAAGATGGCTAATTCAGGAGAGTCTGAAGTGATGAGAAAGTGATACATAAAAATGTGATAGTTATCACATTCAACACTTTAGGGTTTATATGCCTTGATGTACTCCAAATCCAATATAATTGGGTAAGAAACATATGAAGTGTGTTATGCAACTATTACAATGAAATGTAATGAGTTGTTGCACCTTGATGAGTGTTAATTAATGTACCTTGAGAATGGGGTTAAGCCCAAATGATGTGTATGATATAATCATACCATGATGAGGATGAGAAATGAACTCATACCTTGAATTGATTATCATTAATGCTATATGATGAAAGTAATGTTCTAGAATAATCAAATATGATATCCTTGAATGCCCCAGAGGTATGGAATAATGTATTAAGGGTTGGACAAATAGTGAGACCATGAAATATTTATTAATGAGAAATGGGGAACCCTAACCCTAATTTGGGTAAAGGGAATGAAAAGCCCTATTTGATAGTAAACCCTAATTCCTGGTAGAGGAATAATGGTGTTACTATTGCATCAGATGATGTGATGAATATCTTGTATGACTGTTATCATGCCTAATAACCATACATATATTATGAGGTGATGTATATAGCTAGTTTGAGCTCTGACATTTATATAATAAATGTTGATTGGCATTATATGCCTTAATGTTGTTGTTGCTTAGTAAAAGAAGCAATATGCATGGACTTTTATGAGTCACATGAGTAAGTTGTTACCTAGTGAGAGGTGACAAGATATTTCATGGCCTTGTGAGCCAGGTGTGATGCTTGTGTAACAAGTATCATGAATGCCTTGGTCAGATGACCTGAAGGTGATAGTTACCTGAAAAAGGTATAATAATGCTCAATGATGAGTTAAGGGTTTGAATACCCAGAACCATATGATTATGGAGATGAGAATGTGAAGGGATGAGAATTCCCAGTATTGAAATGAGGGGTTGAGTTCCCAGGGTCTTTGACAGACTGATAAATATCTGATGAAAGTAGTGCATGTCTCTTTATAACATTGATGTAATAAGTTATGTTTGATAACATGGCTGATGCTAAAAGAATATGAGAATGTACTTAATAAATCAAGTGAAATCTATTCATGTAGTGCTCTGACCATAGATCCATCATCCTCAGGAATAGGTGATGGTGAAACGGGTGCCCGCGGTAAAACCTGGAGCACATATTTTGAATATGTGGGGGTAAATGGGTGAAAACATCCTTACGTCCTCTTGAAGAGATTGTTGGAAGGTAAAAAAGAAACCTCTCAATCCTTCATGAATATGTCAGGATGGATGTATCACGAATCTCCTGATGATTGGGTTAGATGGTGTACACATCTCCCAATGATACTTAATGTCGGATTGAGGAGATAAACACGAAATCTCTCGATTGGCGATGAGAGTGCATTTGACGCTGTAACTCTATAGTGAAGGTGCCAGTATACCCTAGCTAGCTAGTTAGTAGAGACACGAGATGTCCTACATGTGGTCTCGTACTGACCGAGACAGATGAGGTCATAAGAATCTGACTCTTTTGATGACCTATGTATGGTACCGATTTTGACTCCTAACAGTGGTCGGTTGGAGTATGAGCGGTATACCTCATCTCCTCAGAGCATAAGTGTGATTGTAAAATGTAATCAGCCATATAGCATGTTTGCTTAAGGATTGAATACGGAGATTCATTGTCTAATGTCACATTTCTTTGTGCATTCCTTAGTGGATAAATGTTAGTTATGTTTCTTTATATTCTCTGCAAGGTAAACAGATGAACTACTTATCTACCTTGGGTAGATGCAATGTCCTCCTTGAGAATGGAGATTATCTTATTCTGTTCTATAATGAATAATTCTGCCTGATAATGTAAAAGTAACCCCTGCTCAGTTTTAATTTAATAAACTGTAATAACAATGTTTTTGGAGGAGAGTTATATCTCTCGCTGGGGAAATTTTCAATTGTCTCACCCCCATGGGAAACATTTTTAGGTATGCATGGGAGGCAAAGCAGAAATCCTAGAACAAGGAAAGAGCAACAGCAATAGAAACAACAGGGATAGCAATAAGATCTCAGGTGGAGATATTTTCTGTCTAGTCATACAAATAGTAGTCCTATGTGTCGTCTCTGTACTATCAGGTCCTCAGAGTTTTTAGTCAGTGTCTTATGAATCAATCTGAGGTTTTAGCTTGATGCCTCGAGATTCGTATACTGTCTATATATAATGTTTATAAGACAGTTGATGTTGTAATCTTTGAGAATGAATGGTACAGGTTGTGTACTTATGAACCAGGATGAATTTGAAATACTTTGGTTCTTGATTAAAGAGTTTTCCTGTGAATGGATCTCTTGAAAAAAATTTAAATTTGTAGTGATTTTCAGTAATCCACTGCAAATAATTCGCTTCCACATTAGTTAATCATGTTTTCGCGAGACGGTCGCCACACCTACTTCAATTAGAAGGTAAAGGAAGTCATCCACTCATTAGTGTTAGGGTGACTTCAGGGAGTCGATGCTTCCATGTCAAGGTACTGATGCAAACTCATAGTTGTGTTGCTGATCACCCAGCTCAGGTTGGACCATGATATACATGAGGGAAACATGACCATGCTCAAGGTAGTCCATCATCAATACATAAACAACACAGTAGGAATTTGGTTTGGAAAGCAACAGGAAAGGATCAATCAAAGTCATATAACCCAATCGTCCTAGGTCCCTCTCACGATTCCATGAGGACCAGACATTGTTTTGAGTCAAGGGGACAACTTCCTGCTCTACCAGCGGATGATCACAGGGGAATAGAGGTGAACATGGAATTGTAAGAAAATGAATCATGTGGAAGGATACCCACAACAAGCATCGACGAGCCCGAAAACACTCCATGACACTACATTGGTTTAAAGCCAATAATTGAGGGTCCATTCCCCCTTCAAACAACATACCGACTAGGTTCATAATAAGTAGGGTCCTTCATCGACCCAAAAGTCAGGGCCAACACAAGGCAAATTGAAGACATGAAACATATGCTTAAGGACCAGAGATGGTACCATTACCTTTAATTGGTGTGTAGGCCAACATGGCGGCACCCCTTCTTGTTCCTCTCTAGTGATGTCAGTAACTTTAATGTGATAACACAACATCACTTAGTGCAAATTGAATGGAAAAAACAATGGAGGAGGATCTCTATGCCTTGGTGGAAGATCTTGTGCCGAATGGAACTAGAAATTTGTGGCGACGAAGTGTTTTTGGCAAGAACGGTGGAAGCTAGCACATGTATATTTGGGCTTCTGGCATTCAGGGCACCATTTGCCTCAAGTAAGGGTTCTTCTTGATGGTTTTGATCTCTTGAAACTGAAGCTAGTGAAACATGGGCAATCAAGGCTTCATGTGTGTAATCAGTATAACGAATCCTTCGCATCGTTGTAATGTCTGCACATGGCTATTGAAGACAATGATAAGCCCCTCTCTCTGATCTGTTAAATCAATTGACCACGACCTTCCTTTCATCTCTAACATTACCAAAGTGACTATTATGCAACAATTACCCAAATCCAAGCCAATGTGACACATTGAATTTGAATTATTATTACCAACTATACATGTTTATCTCTAAGACAATTGAAGGGCGTATTTGAATTCCTTTGGACTCCCAATTTCATAGGAAGCCTATTAAACTGGTAAAAAACAAGATTCTGACCTCAAATATCCCTTTTAATATGCTTGATACTATTACCACCAAATAGGTGTTAAAAGCCTAATAAATGAATAATTCATATTTCAATATCATTAAGATTGACTCTAGGTGTTTTCTCTTCACTAATACTCCATCCAATGTAATAGAGATATAACATTATATTCGACCCCACACTCAAGGTTAAGTATGACTATACCCACATATGTGAATTTAGTTCCCAAAATTCCTTAAGTTTACACCCATGTATTGTAAGGACCTTGACCTGCGTTTAGGGTTTACCCTGTTTGTTTTGCTTAATCTTGGTGCTTTGGTGCTTGCTAATCACCTTTGGTGGTGATTAGGGTTTAGTTGTTCTTTGTTGAGAGTTGGAGGAGCTACTTGCAAATAACCCTAATTTAGGGTTTTGGGTGCAAGTTTGCCATCTTGTGAGATGTTTCCCCCTCTTTGCTTCCTCTAGGGTTGAGAGGAAGGCTTGGGCTTGTTGTTTGAGTTTCTTGGGCCTTGGTTGAGCTTGTTTGGGCTTTGAGGTGCTTTGTTTGGGCTTGCTTGAGCCTTGTGTCGGCCAAGACTAGCTTGTGTCGCCCAAGGAGGAGTGTGTGTCGACCTAGAGTGGTTTGTGTCGTCCAACAACCATGTGTGTCGCCCAGTGGAGCTGCTAGTTGTGTCTCCCATGTTGCTTGGTCTTGCTTGGTGGACACTTGGTGCACATCCTGGACAAGTGTCTCATGGCTTGCTAGAGTGTTGGCTTGAACCCTAGGACAAGTGTCCCTTGGGTGAACGATACTTAGCATGGATCTACTTTGTTTTCTCCTCCCTTACCTTCTATATAGGTGGATCTTTCCCTTGCCTTAGCTTCCTTTGATCTTTTGGTCTCTCCTCCACCTTGAGTGCACGACACTCCTCCCTTCTTTGCTTGTGTTGGCCGATACACTCTCCTGGAGTAGCAGTGGTGGCCGATACACTCTTTTGGAGGAGCTGTGGTGGACGATATCCCTTGTACCTTGGAGTGCTTCTTCTTCCTTGGAGCTTGGAGCTTAAGGCGGGTTGCATAATTTCTAACCCTAACTCCATTACCTTTTGTTATGTTCTTATTCACATGTTAGTAGCTTAGATTTGTACCTTGCTTTTGTACCTTTGGTGGCCGATCCTCCTTAGGGTTTAGGGTTTCCTTGTGACTTAGTGTACCTTGCTCTCTAGGGTTTGAGTTTCTTTGTGCTGGAGGTAGGTGATGACCCCTTGTTGGGTGATACCCCTTCCCCTTGTGTTGGGCGACACCCTTGTTCTTGTGAAGGACGACATGAGCTGTTCTTGGTGTTGGGCGATATCCTTACCCATGTGATGGGCGATAGGTTAAGCTAGAAGAAGAGTTGGTTGATATGGTGACCCTGTTGGGAGATATGGTTCTTCTTGAGATGAGCGACACCCTTGTTCTCTTGATAGACGTTAGACTAAGTGTGGCTTGGTGGTTGGCTTGAGTAGAACGATAGGGCCTTGTTTGGCAAGCTTGTTGGGGGTTGGACGATAGGCTATGCATGGTATGTTGGCTGATAGCCTTGATGGACGATATAGGAGTGTGTTGGGTGACAACCTTTGGTGTGTGACAGCCGATAGGGCTGGGCTGTGACGGGCATCACGCCCCTATCCTTGTTGTGTATCGGCCGATAGGCCTTGTTGGGTGGTTGCACGTTTTGAGGGAGTGTTCCTTCTCTCTTCCTCTCTCTCTTGGTTGTTGGAGACGGTGGTGACCTGGCCGTTTTGGTAGGGGTATCGGGCGTTGCTGTTGGGCGCTGTGACGGGCGTCACACTTCTTGGTGTTTCGGCTGGTAGGAGGCGCAACGGGCGTTTCTCGATATGCACGGATGCCCGACACCTTGTTTTCCCCTGACGCATGTTATCCTCTGTAACGCTGTGTCGCGCAGCGTTGCTGGGTTGTGAACCAGTCGTTGTTGTTGGCGTTTGGGTGAAGGATGTGAGGAGTAATGGTGAGGGTTGTGACGGGTTTTAGTGAGGGTCTTGTAGTTTGTTAGTGACGGATCTTTGTGTCAAGGAGATGACTAGTGGTGTCACTACTATAGAAATGGCTCATAAAGCCACTTTTCAAGGTGTCGGTTTTATACAAAAACCGACACCTAAAGTCTAAAGTGTCGGTTGATAACATAAACCGACATCCAATCTACGAAGGTCGACCAGACACGGGTACCAATTTTATTAGGTGTCGGTTAATTAATAAACAACCGACACCTAATCTCAACCGCCAAACCCAAAATTCCAGCGAAAAAAATTGGCTCCAAAATTTTACATATGGCGTCGGTCATAACTAAATAACCGACGACTAAAGCGAACAGGAATAGTTGTCGGTTGTCTTTTACTTAAAAACTGACGACTATAATGTAGTATAGGTGTCGGTTTTTGGTAAAGAACTGACACTATAGGTTTAGTTTTCAGTTATTTTAAATAACCGACACTTATTGTCAACTTAATAGCTGACCAGCCCGACCGATTCTTCCCCTTTCCCTGTTTCATTCCCGATTTCCCTAGCTCCGGTGATTTCCAGTGCTCCGTTCTCCGCTGCCGTGCTCCTTCTCACCGACGGTCATGCTCCTGCTCACCAGCTCACCGGCGGCCGTGCTCACCCGAGGCCGTGCTCCTGCTCACCAGTGGCCGTCTGTCCCCTAGCTGCTGCTACGTCTGCCGCTGCTCCTCCGGCTCCACGCTGCTTCATTCTTCTTCCTTCTTCTTTCTCCGGTAGGCCCTCCGTTCTTCTTCTTCTTCCTTCTCCTGCTCTTCTTCTTCCTTCTCCTTCTCCTTACCAACAGCAACCACGGCCGTGTGGGCTGGCACGGCCGTGGCTGTGTTGGCCGACCACACGGCCGTGCTACCCAGCACGGCCGTGTGGTTGGCCAACACAGCCACGGCCGTGCCAGCCCACACGACCGTGGTTGCTGTTGGTAAGGAGGGAGAAGGAAGAACAAGAATATATATATACTAAAATGAAATCAATTATGAGTTTGTGATTAAATCAATTATATGATGAAATCCCTATTGCATGATGAAACCTACCCAGCACGGCCGTGTGTCGGCCAACACAGCCACGGCCGTGCCAGCCCACACGACCGTGGTTGCTGTTGGTAAGGAGAGGGAGAAGGAAGAACAAGAATATATATATATATATATACTAAAATGAAATCATTTATGAGTTTGTGATTAAATCAATTATATGATGAAATCCCTATTGCATGATGAAACCCTAACATCTGGCCGAGTTGCATGATGAAACCCTAACATCTACATGAATCCTTGTTGCATAATGAAACCCTAACATCTACATACTCTATATGATACCTAAAATTGTGATGAAAGCCTAACATCAATTGTGATGAAAGTTGGATTGTAGGTATTGGAATGACAATATACATGTATTGGGACTGTTATTGAACACCTAATCTGACTTAGGATATTTTGTTTGATTTAAACATGATTGGGCATTATTGCATGTTTGAAACTATTGAATTCTTGATTTATTATATAATAATGCTCTAATTGTGAGTGATGCAATGTAAGTGAGCAAATACATGTAGTGGATATGTACTCATTAGCCTAGAACCCCGTCCAAGATTTACTCATTAGGAGTAAATCTTGGATAGTCCCCAGTTTGGGACTGTTCTTGAACACCTAATCTCACTTAGGATGTAAGTGTATAATGTGTATTGGGTTTTCAAGAAAATTTTGTTCTCTAAGTACATATGTACTTGGAGAACAGCGGGGAAATGCTGCCGAAATTTTCTCGAAAACCCAATACACATTATACACTTACTAGTGAGATTAGGTGTTCAAGAATGAGATAGGTGGTACACATTTATTATATATAAGAATGACATCACATGTACTTGTTGGCCTAAAGTTTTGAATGTGAATGTGAACTTTACAATGTGAGCTTTAGAATTTGAATTACTTTACAATGTGAACTTTAGAATTTGAATTACTTTACAATGTGAGCTTTACAATTTGAATTACTTTACAATGTGAGCTTTACAATTTGAATTACTTTACAATGTGAGCTTTACACTTTGAATTACTACTTTACAATGTGAACTTTACAATTTGAATGTGAATTTGTAGATGGCTGACCATTCTCCTGATGACCATGCTGATGACTACCGTGAGGGTGAGGACATCAATGTGCCGCCTCACAATGTAAGTTTTAAAAATATATCATATATTTATATCTATATGTCCATTTATAGTTATATCTTGTAAATGTGAATTATTTTGTCAAATTTTAGGTTGATGATGCACATGTACCATCTGAAGCACTTGAGGCACTTGATCAACAATACCAAAAAGTTGACAAGAGAAGGGGCATCACTATGATGAAGAAGTTAATTGTGCAAAAGGGTAATGGACCCAAACTTGTTGTAGATTTTGATAATGCAGGAAATGCATGTGGTGTGAATCGCAATTCATTTATTTCATATCTTGGGTTTGTTACTCGTAGCCATTGCGGTTGTCACTTAGATTCTTGGCATAAAGTTTCTAAGGAGAAGAAAGATTTAATATGGAGGGATTTATGCGTGAGTTATTATTAATTTGCAATTCTATTTTGTAGATTACTAAATTTTTGGATACTAGTTAATAGCAATTCTATTTTGCAGAGTATATTTGAATTGGATGAAAAGCTGCATCGTAAATGCATGATGCAACGCTGTGGGAGAGTCCTAAGGAACTATAGGACAAATCTCACCAGAGAATACATAAAAGAAGCCGACAAGAAGAAGAAGACAGCCACTGAACAGTGGAACTTCCTGGACAAAGAAGAATGGGACGCGTTTGTCGCTTCAAGACAAACTGATGAATTCAAGGTATTAGGCGTCAGTCTCAATCTCATTATTTAATATATGTTGTATTCACTTATTCAAGATTAACATTTAGTGCTACTAACCAAATCATTAATTTGCATACTAACTAGGCCCTCAGTGAGGCACAAAAATCAAGGCGTGCACTGAATGTGCATGACCACAGAATGGGTCCAAAGGGGTATGCAGGCGTTCGCCAAAGACTACAGGATGAGGCTACTACTGCTCAGTCTGCTGCTACTCAGGAGTCCTCTACCATAGGTAGCACACCTCTGCCTCGCCATGATGTCTGGATAGCTGGGAGGCAAAATAAGAAGGGAGAAATAACTAAGGCCGCAACTGCTGAGGCGGCTACAAAAATGGTAAAATACAACTCTTACGGCAATCATTCGAATATTGATTATTTGTGTTGTTTACTTAAGTACAAATTTTTGTTTTGGTGATTAGCGGGAGCTGCATGAGCTGAGGAAACAAGGAAAGTTCATCCCTGAGGGAACAAAGGATGAATTGACAGTTGCTCTGGGTAACCCAGAGCATCCTGCACGTGTTAGGGTTGCAGGCGCTGGTGTGGGCCTCAAATCTTTTTTTGGGTCATCCCAGCGCAAACATGTCCCAAAAGCGGGACTTTCACAATAAGAGGTAACATATTCTTTCTTTATAATGTTACTGTAAAAGAGAATTCAAAAATTACAATTTGACGTTTCTTTTATCCATGTATAGGTGGATAAGCTATTTGATAGGAAACTCGAAGAAGAAATGAAAAAGTGGCAGGCATCTTAGACTGCCACTTACCAGACAATACCTACTGCAGACTCTACTCCCACTCCTACTGCAGAGGTTGGGAGTAATCCTGTAGAACCACCACCTAGCACATCCACTGTAAGTATTTTTATGACATAGTAACTAGTTTTTTAATTCAAGATGATACATATATATGAAATTGTAGTCGTTTCAAAAAAAGATGATATCTATATATGTATATAACATTCTTTACACAAAAATTTGTAGGGGTTGAAGCCATTCCGTCTAAAAAGTAAAGAATATGTCATGGCAGAGGCGTCGGCTTACCCATCCCTACCAGGGGAAATGTGTCACGGGTCTCCAGTACCAGCTGGTTGGATTCGGGTGAGCCCAATACATATATTCCCCAAGTGGATGGATCTTCCACTGCCATATGCCCACCCAGATTGTGAAACACTTGGCGAGGCAGTAGGCGGAGTGATATTGTGGCTAAAAGCGGATGTGTTCTTTACTGATAAGGTATGGTAAATTTACATTACGTTCAATTGTTAGTGTGTGTATATGCTGGCAGTTGATCTGAAATTATATATATATACAGGTTAAAAAGAAGACACCCACAACATCTAGGCCTCCACTTCCACCTCCTGCATTACCTAGTTGGGTTCCACAGGACCTACCTGTCCCGTTAGGTCCTAACTGTAGGGGTATGGCAATATGGTTAGGGGAACATGATATAAACTCCCCTATAACTATTTCTTCCGATTCAGATTCTACAGGTCAGTCATATGAAACAAAACTATTTATAGAAGATATTTTGGAGTTGTTTTGATATGATTGGCTAAATACATCTGTGATAGAGCTATGGATAAGGTGAGATATTCTTTATACATCTATATACCTTGTGTATGATCTGGTGATCTGGTTTCTTATTTATTAATGCATGCGTAATTAATACATATTTTGCAGCTACTTAGACAACATATGTGCAGATTTTGGATTCGAACATGTAGGGTTTTTGATTCCATCTTTGATTAGTCTAGTAGCTAAAGACCCTACATCAGTTCAACAATATTGCTGTGAGGCTTTTTTAAATTTTGCTGTAAAAAAGAAGACGGTGATAATGGCTCCATTCAATGTAGAGTAAGTTTACTTTGCTTATTATAATTTGGACTTAAGAAAATTACATTTTATTGTGGATTTTGAGTTATTAATTTTTAACTTTTTTTCCTCTAGTGGTAGGCATTGGGAGTTACTGGTTATTGCCCCCGAGACGTTCACTGTGTATTATCTAGATCCTAAGGGGGGTAAATTGAATACAAGATTTGGACACATAATGAAAATGGCAATATTCTGGTGAGAAATATTTCATTTTTCATATCCGTTAACATATGTTATTACATTACTATTTAATTGCAATGTTCTATGTTACATTAACATGTAGGGGTTTTGAGGAGTACAAAAAGGCTGGAGGAAAGGTCCCCATGAAAAAGAACCAGCCAATAATTTGGAAGAACGTGAAAGTAAGTTCCCGACTGCAATATATGTATATATTATTTATGTGAACAATGCTTAATTAGTTGTATTTTTTAATATTTTGTATGTTTAAATTTATAGTGTGCTACACAAGACAACGGATGGGCATGTGGATACTATGTCATGCGATATATGCACATGATTATCAAACATGCCGCACTGGGTATCGAGTGTATTGCTCAGGTATTATATAGTCTCATTAGATAATATGATCGAAATATATCAATCTTATTTATAGCTCATTAATTATATATATACATCATTCTCTTTACAGGTGTTTAAAGTTGACCCCATTATAGGAAAGGACTTACCAAATGTTAATGCTCCCTATACAATGGGAGAATTAAATAAAGTAAGAGAAGAATGGGCAACAACCATACAATTAGTGGGGGCTTTAAAATATAATTGGGATCCTGATAGCGAATACTGACTAAACAATGATACTTTGTAAATGAATTTCTGAATTATAATATATGTGTGAATGTTTCTACATGTCTAGATGTTTCTACATGTGTCTGAGTGAAAATGAATGAAAGTGTTGGTTGCTATATGAATGTTTCTACATGTGTGAATGTGAATGAATGGAACTACAGATTGCTAGCATGTGTGAATGTTTATAAATGTGTGAAAATAAAATGGAACTGCAGGTTGCATTGCTAAATGCATGTGCTACTTTTTTATTGTTAATTTTGCAGGTTTGCGGCCTGTTGTCAGCTGATATCAATGGATGTCGTAAAACCTGCAGTTCATAACCGAACTGAACAAGTTTCTCATCTTGCGACCAGCCACAGCAGGTCTGTAGACTGACAGGAAAAAAAAACCAATAGGCGTCGGTTATTTGTAAATAACCGACACATAATGATATAGTGTCGGTGTTCCTACAATAAACTGACGTCTATGTCCTTAACACCACGGCCGTGCTGGACAGCATGGCCGTGGGGAAAAGATATATGGTGTCGGTTTTTTACTTATAACTGACACTGATAGTGCCCAAGATGGCACCCTTTCTGTGGCGCGAAGGGTTTGGGCATCGATTTTTAACTAATAACCGATGCCTATAGTCCCATGATGGCGCGTTTTTGGTGGCGCGCGAAGAGTTTGGGTGTCGGTTTCTTATCTAATAACCGACGCATATAGTCCCCTGATGGCGCGCTTTCGGTGGTGCGCGAAGGGTTTGGGCGTCGGTTTTGGAACCGACGCCTAATGGGTGGACTTTTACTGTCGCCCACATAGGTGTCGCTTAGAAACTGACACTTAAGGATTTAAATAACTGACACTAAAGGTAGGTTTTGTAGTAGTGATGTGCATATATCCTTGCTTACAAACAATGGTGATGCCTTGCAACAATAACAATGCTAATGATAGTAATGATGTTGATAATAATAATGATGGTAATAATGGTAGTAGTGATGATAATGAGGAAGTCAGTGGTAATGATATGCATGAAGTGATCCTTATACTTAATTGTTAATGATAATGAGAATGGTGGTAGTTACACTAGTAGTTTGCATAATGATAATAATGATGATAGTGGATGGTGACATAATGATAGTGGTAACAATAGTGCTTGTTCTGTATGTTTGAACACCTTGATTACTTGTATAATCTTGAGAAAATGATAAGCCTGGATATAGTTTGTTAATGATGTGCTTTATACGCTTGATTACCAAATAGTGTAAGAATGATAAGTAGAATATCTTGAATGGCATTTCATGATAGTAGCATATTCCTTATGTTGCAGCAATAATTATTGTGTATCCTAACCATGCAGGTGATGATTAGCCATGAAAGGGCTATGAGACATATGTCATGAGTAACATCACTTTGATAATTATTCTATGAGGTTGTAAGAATAATGTGTTTGTTCCTTGATGTTGATATGAGCCTTGAAGAGGTAGTGACAGTACATGATGAGAGATTGAGATCCCGTGGTATGTGATGATCCTTGAGATGGATCTGGGTGGTTGGCAAGAGGCCAAATGGTAACATGTAATGTTGGATCCTTGAGATGGATCAGGTTGATGTTGTCACAATCATAATATAATGTTATTTACTTTCTGTTATATCTTGCATGTTATACAACTTGGTTGAATCTTGCAATCCATCTAAAAGATACTAATTAATCACAGTGAAATATATCATGTAGTTTGCCCTAGCCATAGATCCATCATCGTCAGGACTTGGTGATGGTGAAACGGGTTCTCCTACGGGTTAACCTGGAAGCACATATTGTTGAATATGTGTAGGTTTCTCCTAGCCTGAAAATGAGGAGGTAAGAGTGTAACTTCGGTTGCAGACTCAGATATGTATATAGAGCACGGTGAACAGGCCCGTGGCTCAGTTTTACTAGCGTCGAGACCTGTACCAAGGCGGGCTAGAGTGAGGGTAGCCTATGGAGCTGACCCTGTGGCTAAGACCACTTCAGCATGTGACTACGGTCCTACTTGTGTTGTACTCGTGTACTGACCACGAGGTGGGAGGTCGTGGAGTCTGGCTCTTCCATTGACCTTGTATGGCACTGGATTTAGGCTTCGCAGCCAAAGGTTGGAATTGAACGGTACGGTTCAATTCCTCAGGGCATAATAATACGTAATACAGTCGTTTAGTACTTACTGCTTAAGATAAACACGAAACATTGGTTGAGGCCTTGTTTGTGTAATATCTCTGTTATATCTTGCACTTACTTCTATATTTAACAGGTATGTGACAATATGTCTGATCTTGACCATCAGGTTATGTGGCATTATATCTTGTTCTGATAATCATGTTATATAGTGATATATCTTATCTTGTCAATCATGAAAGATATCCGGTTATATGCTTTTGTACAGCTGGTATGCTTGTTGGTAAGAATAGCTTTGCTTTATATAGACTGCTTTTGTTATACCTATTTCTAATTATCTACTGTTATAGTTTATCTTTCTGAGGTTATGTAGTTGCGGTGGGAAGTTATGTTTCCCGCTGGGACAATTTTTCAATTGTATCACCCCACTGGTTTACATCCTTTTTAGGTGGTCGAGGTAGACGGGGTCGTGGTCGTGGGGTTGCGGCTGAGCAGCTTGACGAGTAGTAGAAGGCAAGCGATGGATATGCTGCTATTTGGATGTTTTGTAGTAGAGTCTAGAGTCATCCCTGTACTCTCAGGTCCTTGGCAGTGTTTTGATGATGTTTCATGATGAACGATCGATCATGTTTGTATATCTTGTTGTTGGCCGGATGTGGGCCTTTATGTATATGAACAGGTGGTGAACTCATGTGATGAATGAATAGTTGTTTCTGAGCTGTGGACACGTATCAGATCTCGTGTATGTATATATATGACTTGTTTCTGTGCAGGATGAGGACTGGAAAGTAATAGTTTCACAGTTTATTAGTTTTCCGCAATCGGTTTTAATTAACCCGTGTTTTCATAATCTGTGGTTATGGTGATTTCCGCACGTTTTCACGTAACACCTCGTTATCTGTGTGATAACGGGATGTGTTGCCACAAGTTTTGGTATCAGAGCTTTAGGTTCACTGAGTCTACAAGGATTTAGGACTAGGTTGAGTCTGTTCTTATGAGTTTTCTAGGTTCTCTTACAAAAATCTTCTGCCCTCAGCGGAAGAAAAGCCAAGATGTTTGGAAACCATGAAGAGCATGCTCCTGAGCATAGTGATGCTGCATCGGTTGATGGAGTAGATGGACAGGCACATGAAGATCGGGTGCCTGAGGTTCCCCAATTTAACCCAACCATACTTGAACATCCTGCTTAGCAACAACTTATGGGGCAGTTAATGGCTACGATGAATCTTATGGTTGAGCGATTACCAGTGCCTCCTCCACGAGCACAGGTTCCCCATGGAGAAGCATCGGGTATTGGGAAGACCTTCGAGCGGCTTCGCCGAGTTGGAGCTTCGGAATATGCTGGAACGGCTGATCCAGCAGATGCAGATCTGTGGCTGACAAGTCTCGAGAAGGCTTTCTGGATCCTTGACATCCCCGAAGCGGACAAGGTAAAGCATGATGTCTACCTTCTGAAAGGTAGTGATGGTCACTGGTGGACCATTGAAGAAGAGAAGCGGTCGGGTGAGGTGATCTGCTGGGAAGTGTTCCGACGCGAGTTCGTCACCAAATACTTCCCGAAGACGTACCTGGATGAGAAGGTCAGTCAGTTTGAGAACCTGAGACAAGGAACGATGAACATCACCGAGTATGAAGCTAAGTTTATGGATCTGTTGAGGTTTTGTCATCACATGGCGGCAATAGATGAGGAACGGATCAGACGTTTCAAAAAGGGTTTGAGTGCTGAGTTGAAAACCCCAGTGTCTGCATTGGAGAACCGAGAGCGGTTTTCTACATTTGTGGAATCAGTTCGACGGATCGAGAGGACAGTATAGGAGAAAAGAGAGTCTATGTCTCACAAAAGACCTGCTCAGTTTCAAGGATGAAGGTTTGGTGGCTTTAAGAAGCCCAGGTTTTCAGCACCGTCAGTGATGAGAAGTTCTGGTGTACCATCTCAGTGGTCTCCGAGTAAGGGGAGAGGTTATGTTTCTTCACCGTCTAAGGTGCACAGTTCAGCTTCTGTGTCAGTGACAGGGCCAGCTAGGCCACGGTTTGAGGACAAGTCATGTCATCTTTGTGGACAAGTCGGGTATTTCAGGATTAATTTCCCGAATAGAGACGTTGAAGTGACGCAGCAGCCGAGGCAGAGTTTTCAGAGGTCAGAGAGACCGCAAACCAGTGGTAGCAGAGGATGAGGACGCGGTCAAGCGTCTCAAGGTGGATCGTCTGCTCAAGGAAGCAGAGGTCATGGACAGTAAGCTACGGCTCGATTCTATGTCATGAGTCAGCCGGAGGCGATAGTCAACCCGCAAGTAGTGATAGGTCAGATGGAGTTATTTCATTCTGATATGTCTTCTTCTTGCTTTATATCTATTCTGGTTGACCCGGGTGCTACACACTCTTTTATCGCCTATAGTATGCTTGAAAATTGTCGTTTACCTGTTAGCTGAAAGAAGGATTGCTCGATGCGGTTGTGTATAGACTACCGACAGTTGAACAAGGTCACGATCAAGAACAAGTACTCGTTGCCGAGGATAGATGATATGTTTGATCAGTTGCGTGGTGCTACAGTGTTTTTGAAGATCGATCTACGGTCCGGATATCATCAGTTGAGGATAAAGGCGGATGACATACCAAAGTCAGCTTTTAGGATGAGGTATGATCATTTCGAGTTCGTGGTTATGCCGTTTGGGTTAACCAATGCACCTGCTGCTTTCATGGATCTGATGAACAGAGTGTTCCGTCCATTCTTAGATCAGTTTGTTGTAGTCTTTATAGATTACATCTTGATATATAGTCGGGACAAGCAAGAGCATGAGCAACATCTTCGTCGAGCGTTGACTCTTCTTCGTCAACATCAGTTGTATGCCAAGTTCAGTAAGTGCGAGTTCTGGTTGGAGGAAGTGACTTTCTTGGGCCATGTGATATCTGCTGAAGGAGTCAAAGTAGATCCTAAGAAGGTGGAATCCATTGCGGACTGGGAACAAACGAAGATGCCGACAGAAGTTCACAGTTTTCTGGGCCTAGCAGGATACTATCAGAGGTTTATCAAGGATTTCAGTGTGATCGCGTTGCCGATGACGAAGTTGACCAGGAAGGATGTACCTTTTGTTTGGGATGATCGATGTCAACAAGCTTTCCAGAGTTTGAAGGAGAAGTTGACCAGTGCTCCAGTGTTGATTTTTCCAGAGCCTGGGAAAGGCTATGTTGTGTTCTGTGATGCTTCCAAGAAAGGCTTAGGTTGTGTGTTGATGCAGGAAGATCATGTAGTTTCTTTTTCCTTGCGATAGCTCAAGAAGCATGAGGAGAACTATCTGACTCATGACTTGGAGTTGGCGGTAGTGGTTCATGCGCTAAAGATTTGGAGACACTATCTATATGGGGAAGTGTGTCAGATCTTTACAGATCATAAGAATCTGAAGTATATCTTTACGCAGCAAGAGTTGAACATGCGACAACGATGATGGATGGAGTTGATCAATGATTACGACTGCACTATCGAGTATCATCCTGGTAAGGCAAATGTGGTAGCTGATGCGCTTAGCAGAAAGTCTTCTTCTCTTTCTTCAAAGAAGGCACAGTTGAGTTCTCTGGTATGCCATAGGTGAGATATGTTTGTTTCTCTGTGACAGATGAATGTGCAGATGGAAGTTTCTTTGTTGTCTAGTCTTTTCGCACAGATGCAAGTTAAGCCTACGTTGAGACAGCAGATCAAGGATGCACAGAAGACAAATGATGCGGTATAGTTGATCAGATCAGAGTTCGGCAGCGACAAGCGTGATGGGTTTCATGAGTCCGAGGATGGACTAGTTTGCTATCGTGATAGGATGGTGGTTCCAGATGTTGATGAGCTGAGGAAGTTGGTGCTTGAGGAAGCACATACGTCGATGTATGCGATGCATCCAGGTGTCACCAAGATGTATCATAGTCTGAAGGACTTATATTGGTGGCTCGGATTGACGAAGGATGTAGCTAAGTTCGTGGCGAGATGTGCGGTATGTCAGCAAGTGAAGGCTGAGCATCAGAAACTGGCAGGTATGTTGCAACCTTTGCCGATACCGCAGTGGAAATGGGATCATATAACCATGGATTTCGTAGTTGGTCTACCCAAGACAACTAGGAATCATGATTCCATTTGGGTGATAATGGATAGATTGATGAAGTCTACCTATTTCCTGCCCGTGAAGACGACGTATATAGCTGAGAAGCTTGCCAGAGTGTATGTGGATGAGATAGTACGTTTGCATGGTGTGCCAGCGACGATAGTTTCTGACAGAGGTCCTCAGTTTACGAGTCATTTTTGGGAACAGTTGCACAGAGCGTTGGGAACGCAGTTGAGGTTCAGTACAATTTTTCACCTGCAGACAGATGGACAATCTGAAAGGACTATTCAGATTTTGGAAGATCTTCTTTGAGCTTGTGTTCTGCAATTTCTAGGCAACTGGGATGTACATATGAGTTTGATAGAGTTTGCCTACAACAACAATTATCAACGGAGCATCGACATGGCACCTTATGAAGCTTTGTATGGAAGGAAGTGCAGATCTCTGTTGTGTTGGTATGAGTCTGGTGAGTATCAACTTTTGGGTCCTGAGTTAGTACAGCAGACGACATAAAAGATCAAAGTGATACAGCAACAGTTGAAAGTGGCACAGGACAGGCAGAAGTCTTATGCAGACAATCGACGATGACCTTTGGAATTCTAGGTAGGAGACAAAGTGTATCTCAAAGTCTCACCGTGGAAAGGTGTGTTAAGGTTTGGACGGAAGGGTAAGTTAGCACCCAGATTTATGGGGCCTTACTCAGTCAGAGCACGTGTTGGCAAGGTAGCTTATGAGTTAGAGTTGCCTCCAGAGTTGCACAGGTTGCATCCAGTGTTTCATGTCAGTATGCTGAAGAAAAGTCATCCGGATTCAGGTACAGTGATACATCCAGTTGAGGTTGAGCTCGATGCAGACGTGACCTACGAGGAAGGTCCTGTGGCGATCCTTGACAGAAGGATCAAGAAGCTGAAGAGGAAGGACCTGGTTCTTGTGAAGGTTCTTTGGCAGCGACGTGGCGTTGAGGAAGCCACGTGGAAGCTTGAGGAAGAGATGAGGAGGAAGTATCCCTCGCTTTTCTCTTCGGATTTCGGGGACGAAATCCCTTAAAGGGAGTTAGCTTGTAAGGACCCTGACCTGCGTTTAGGGTTTACCCTGTTTGTTTTGCTTAATCTTGGTGCTTTGGTGCTTGCTAATCACCTTTGGTGGTGATTAGGGTTTAGTTGTGCTTTGTTGAGAGTTGGAGGGGCTACTTGCAAATAACCCAAGTTTAGAGTTTTGGGTGCAAGTTTGCCATCTTGTGAGATGTTTCCCCCTCTTTGCTTCCTCTAGGGTTGAGAGGAAGGCTTGGGCTTGTTGTTTGAGTTTCTTGGGCCTTGGTTGAGCTTGTTTGGGCTTTCTTGAGCCTTGTGTCGGCCAAGACTAGCTTGTGTCACCCAAGGAGGAGTGTGTGTCGACCTAGAGTGCTTTGTGTCGTCCAAAAACCATGTGTGTCTCCCAGTGGAGCTGCTAGTTGTGTCGCCCATGTTGCTTGGTCTTGCTTGGTGGATACTTGGTGTACATCCTGGACAAGTGTCTCATGGCTTGCTAGAGTGTTGGCTTGAACCCTAGGACAAGTGTCCCTTGGGTGAATGACACTTAGCATGGATCTACCTTGTTTTCTCCTCCCTTCCCTTCTATATAGGTGGCTCTTTCCCTTGCCTTAGCTTCCTTTGATCTTTTGGTCTCTCCTCCACCTTGAGTGCATGACACTCCTCCCTTCTTTGCTTGTGTTGGCCGATACACTCTCCTGGAGTAGCAGTGGTGGCCGATACACTCTTTTGGAGGAGTTGTGGTGGACGATATCCCTTGGACCTTGGAGTGCTTCTTCTTCCTTGGAGCTTGGAGCTTAAGGCGGGTTGCATAATTTCTAACCCTAACTCCATTACCTCTTGTTATGTTCTTATTCACATGTTAGTAGCTTAGATTTGTACCTTGCTTTTGTACCTTTGGTGGCCGATCCTCCTTAGGGTTTAGGGTTTTCTTGTGACTTAGTGTACCTTGCTCTCTAGGGTTTGAGTTTCTTTGTGCTGGAGGTAGGTGATGACCCCTTGTTGGGTGATACCCCTTCCACTTGTGTTGGGCGACACCCTTGTTCTTGTGAAGGATGACATGAGGTGTTCTTGGTGTTGGGCGATATCCTTGCCCTTGTGATGGGCGATAGGTTAAGCTAGAAGAAGAGTTGGCCGATATGGTGACCCTGTTGGGTGATATGGTTCTTCTTGAGATGAGCGACACCCTTGATATCTTGATAGAGATTAGACTAAGTGTGGCTTGGTGGTTGGCTTGAGTAGAATGATAGGACCTTGTTTGGCAAGCTTGTTGGGGGTTGGACGATAGGCTATGCATGGTATGTTGGCCGATAGCCTTGATGGACGATATAGGAGTGTGTTGGGTGACAGCCTTTGGTGTGTGACGGACGATAGGGCTGGGCTGTGATGGGCGTCACGCCCCTCTCCTTGGTGTGTATCGGCCGATAGGCCTTGTTGGGTGGTTGCACATTTTGAGGGAGTGTTCCTTCTCTCTTCCTCTCTCTCTTAGTTGTTGGAGACGGTGGTGACCTGGCCGTTTTGGTAGGGGTATCGGGCGTTGATGTTGGGCACTGTGACGGGCATCACACTTCTTGGTGTGTCGGCTGGTAGGAGGCGCAACGAGCGTTGCCCGATATGCATGGATGCCCGACACCTTGTTTTCCCCTGACGCGCGTTATCCTCTGTAACATTGTGTCACGCAGCGTTGCTGGGTTGTGAACTAGTCATTGTTGTTGGCGTTTGGGTGAAGGATGTGAGGAGTAATGGTGAGGGTTGTGACGGGTTTTAGTGAGGGTCTTGTAGTCTGTTAGTGACGGATCTTTGTATCAAGGAGATGACTAGTGGTGTGCATATATCCTTGCTTACAAACAATGGTGATGCCTTGCAACAATAACAATGCTAATGATAGTAATGATGCTGATAATAATAATGATGGTAATAATGGTAGTAGTAATGATAATGAGGAAGTTAGTGGTAATGATATGCGTGAAGTGATCCTTATACTTAATTGTTAATGATAATGAGAATGGCGGTAGTTACACTGGTAGTTTTCATAATGATAATAATGATGATAGTGGATGGTGACATAATGATAGTGGTAACAATAGTGCTTGTTCTGTATGTTTGAACACCTTGATTACTTGTATAATCTTGAGAAAATGATAAGCCTGGATATAGTTTGTTAATGATGTGCTTTATACGCTTGATCACCAAATAGTGTAAGAACGATAAGTAGAGTATCTTGAATGGCATTTCATGATAGTAGCATATTCCTTATGTTGCAGCAATAATTATTGTGTATCCTAACCATGCAGGTGATGATTAGCCATGAAAGGGCTATGAGACATATGTGATGAGTAACATCACTTTGATAATTATTCTATGAGGTTGTATGAATAATGTGTTTGTTCCATGATGTTGATATGAGCCTTGAAGAGGCAGTGACAGTACATGATGAGAGATTGAGATCCCGTGGTATGTGATGATCCTTGAGATGGATCTGGGTGGTTGGCAAGAGGTCAAACGGTAACATGTAATGTTGGATCCTTGAGATGGATCAGGTCGATGTTGTCACAATCATAATATAATGTTATTTACTTTCTGTTATATCTTGCATGTTATACAACTTGGTTGAATCTTGCAATCCATCTAAAAGATACTAATTAATCACGGTGAAATATGTCATGTAGTTTGCCCTGGCCATAGATCCATCATCGTTAGGACTTGGTGATGGTGAAACGGGTTCTCCTACGGGTTAACCTGGAAGCGCATATTGTTGAATATGTGTAGGTTTCTCCTAGCCTGAAAATGAGGAGGTAAGAGTGTAACTTCGGTTGCAGACTCAGATAAGTATATAGAGCACGGTGAACAGGCCCGTGGCTCAGTTTTACTAGCGCTGAGACCTGTACCAAGGCTGGCTAGAGTGAGGGTAGCCTATGGAGCTGACCCTGTGGCTAAGACCACTTCAGCATGTGACTACGGTCCTGCTTGTGTTGTACTCGTGTACTGACCACGAGGTGGGAGGTCGTGGAGTCTGGCTCTTCCATTGACCTTATATGGCACTGGATTTAGGCTTCGCAGCCAAAGGTTGGAATTGAACGGTACGGTTCAATTCCTCAGGGCATAATAATACGTAATACAACCGTTTAGTACTTATTGCTTAAGATAAACATGAAATATTGGTTGAGGCCTTGTTTGTGTAATATCTCTGTTATATCTTGCACTTACTTCTATATGTAATATGTATGTGACAATATGTCTGATCTTGATAATCAGGTAATGTGGCATTATATCTTGTTCTGATAATCATGTTATATAGTGATATATCTTATCTTGTCAATCATGAAAGATATCCGGTTATATGCTTTTGTACAGCTGGTAAGCTTGTCGATAAGAATAGCTTTGCTTTATATAGACTGCTTTTGTTATACCTGTTTCTAGTTATCTACTATTATAGTTTATCTTGCTGAGGTTATGTAGTTGTGGTGGGAAGTTATGTTTCCCACTGGGACAATTGTTCAATTGTCTCACCCCGCTGGTTTACATCCTTTTTAGGTGGTGGAGGTAGATGGGGTCGTGGTCGTGGGGTTTCGGCCGAGCAGCTTGACGAGCAGTAGAAGGGAAGCGATGGATATGCTGCTGTTTGGATGTTTTGTAGTAGAGTCTAGAGTCATCCCTGTACTCTCAGGTCCTTGGCGGTGTTTTGACGATGTTTCACGATGAACGATCGATCATGTTTGTATATCCTGCTGTTGGCCGGATGTGGGCCTTTATGTATATGAACAGGTGGTGAACTCATGTGATGAATGAACAGCTGTTTCTGAGCAGTGGACACGTATCAGATCTCGTGTATGTATATATATGACTTGTTTCTGTGCAGGATGAGGACTGGCAAGTAATAGTTTCACAGTTTATCAGTTTTCCGCAATCGGTTTTAATTAACCCGTGTTTTCATAATCTGTGGTTATGGTGATTTCCACACATTTTCGCGTAACACCTCGTTATCTGTGTGATAATGGGATGTGTTGCCACACGTATGACTAGTGAATGGGTGTTGATATAAAGCCCAATACTCCCCTAGGTTATTTTAGGGTCGAAATTACTACTCAAAATAGTTTGAAAAGAAATCAACTGGAGGGAGGCTTTTGTGCATCTGTGCAGTTGTGAGTAGATTTAGGGATGAGATATAGAGTGAGGTTTTGTGTCTATGGGAATCGAGCTAGGTGGTGAGGTGGTCATGTGTTGCAGTTCATTTACAACTATTGTAGGTTTTCTCATAGCTGTATATACACGCCTAGAAGAAGGGTGTTATGGAAATGGGTGAAGAACACATAGACTAAATTGAATGGGGTAGAATGTAAAATTAAAGAAGGAGGAGGTCTATAGTTCTATGGTGTCTTCTTGAGACGACGACAGTTATATACTTCCATAACTAGTAGGTGTAAGACAATTGAGAAACTTAGCATCTAGCACTAGAGGGATCTAATGAGACAACTATGAATGTGGAGGGAAGGAAGGTAAATAAGGGTGGATCAGGTTGTCTCCAAAGGATGGAGATGGAAATCATGGAGAGATATCTTAGCTTTCCTATAACCACTACCAATGATAGTGCATGTTAACTGGATGTGGTTAGACTATTCTCCCAACGTAGGTTCATTTGATCTGACCCCATTTAATCCAATATAAATTATAATAAACAAACCAACTATAAGAAGAGAGGCTTCTCATGAAGATCAGAATATTTTTGACCTTCCACTTAGATTCATATGAGGATGATTTCATCCTCTAGTAAAGACATGATAATACATGAAATAGGGCTCAACCTCATTAACTTCATATTTTTACATCTCCTAAAGTGTATCTAATTTCCGTATTATTTTGAATACTAGCGGATATCGTATTATGTTAATATCTTAAAATATAAGTTATCCACTTTATGGCTTTAGCTTCTTTTATTAAAATTATATCATAGATCACTTAATATATAATATATAATTCTTTTAATTGATTCCAAACTCATTAATTCTAATATAAATAATATTTTCTCCATAAGGATCCATTTGATAATTTATACTCAAATATATTTAATTGTACTAATTACACCAAAATGGTTTATATATGTAATTTAAGGGACTAGAATGCAAATAATTTTCAAACAAAGAATAATGACTCAGTTAGGCACAATGTACTTACAATGGGGAGTAATACTGTCAATAAACATGATAATTGAACAAGACAAAACAATGGAACTCAAAATGAAGGATATGTCGATAAATGGACTCTTTGAGCTAGATTGAAATTTTTGGTGGATTTTTCAATATGTCTAACTAAATCAATTAATTATTGTATACATATTGAATAAAGATTTTTGGTAATGGATAAGCGGTATTTACAATGGGGATTTATAGTGTCAATAAACATGATAATTGAATAAGACAAAAAATTAGACCTCAAAATGAAGGATATGTCGATAAATGGACTCTTTGAGCTAGATTGAAATTTTAGGTGGAATTTTTAATATGTCAGACTAAATCAAATAATTATTGTATGCATATTGAATAAAGATTTTTGGTAATGGCTAATGGAATGCTCATATGTCAATGTAATATTTCCTACACAATAAGAGTGTACATGGATACCACATATGCTAATAATATTAGTTTGAAGATGCCAATCCATGATGACCACATTATATGTATGGAGTTGGTCTCATGTAATTTATTTTGGAATGATTATACTAGTCGATTTCTTAAAATATAACTTGATCATATTAATGACATAAGATAAGAAATGATAAAACATCTCAATTATGCAAATATCGAACACAAACATTGGTCTACTTGTTGTGACCCGTCTCATCTACAAAATCAGATATATATAGGTTGATAGTAGAAATTGATAGTCTTAGGTGAAGACACAACTACCTATGAAGTGACTTTACCATCAATAGATAGTCATACCTAATGTAAGACCCCTAACCCATCTTAACCTGCTAAACACATTTTTTGGGTTTGATCAGATGTTTGGATGCTTAATGACATGCTTGGTTTAGCTACTTTTTTAGTTGGTAGATGTTTTGCTTGAGGGTTCTATGCAAAAATCCTTTACGTTCATGGTTCTTGGTATAATTTTCATGTAGCATGTTTCTCCCTCTTCTCTTTCTTAGATAATGTAATCAAATATCTTTCATTCCTGTCTGTTGAGGACTGATTGGAAATGCTCTACCATTTCATTGGTTGATTAATCTTGGGTTGCCTTACTTTTCCATTAGTTGGTATTGATGGAAATAATTGATATTGTTGACCTTTCCATGTTTTCATTGGTTGTCTACCACCATGGATATTTATTGGTTGGACACCAGATTTTCATCAATTGATGATCGGTGCAAATTAGGACCAGTAGCATATACCAATGAAATTTTGATGAAGAGTCTACCATTGAAAGTTCTGAGTTGAAGAACCGACGAAGATTACCATGCACGTCTACTGATGGTGTGCTTCGATCAACAATCAAGACCCACGATATCCACCAATGAAACTCCTACCATGTCTATATATGGGTTGTTGGAGTTTCCTTCTGATGAAATGGCATTTGATGAACTACGTATACTTTTACCGATTATTAGACAACTTTTGCTACCTTTCTCTCTATTTCGGGCCTATATATACCCTCCTTTCTTCTCCTTTCTTGACTCATTTGTGTGAGTTGATCTTGTGGTGCTAAATCAACACAAGATGCCACTGCTTGACACCAACTATGAAAAATCTACTTTCATAAATCTCCATCGATGTATTACTACTTGCAATCCTATTCGTTTGTGATGTTTGACAATCTTCCTTGCATCTTCTAAACATAGATCTACGTAAGTGAAGTTCCTATCCCTTTTTATCTTGGTGATCCATCACCCTCTTCCTCCCTGGACCGTTCCTTGATGGTTTTCCCTTAGGATCTACCATGGTCTTACGCCCTACCTTCATTCTATATTCTTGTCCTTGTTGCATTTAGATTGAAGATCTGTTGTTGCACCAAGTCTTGCAGTTAAAAATCTCATATCTTGGAGAGGTTGATGTTACCATTGGGATTTGTCACAATGCTTAGAAATTTTGTGATGTTCTCTTTGGATGGACACGTTTCTAGTGTATTAAGGAAAGTGATACAACATTTGATGTGTTTAGTATCTATCATATACTTGCAAATATTTAACTTAAAGTAATTACTTCTAAAATGAGAAAAAGGTGAAATTTGTGTTGTCCTAAACTTGTTTCACGAGGACACAGAGTTTCATGTTGTTTCTAGACTCCATAAATAAGTTTTCAATACTAAAAATATGATAGTTTAGCATAATCTTGTATATATTCGGTTTTTTAATAAAAGAAATGCTTAAAGGTCAGACATTTATTTGATAGCTACATCCTATAAGTAAATGGGATGTTAAATTAGGTATCTCTTTTAAGGACAACTTTTGTATAATTTTTAAGGTTCTTTTACTAGTTGGTATGCAGCAAAAAATTTATTTGAACACAAAATTGCTACTGAGGATTGATGCATTCTTTCTATATTTTGAAGTACTACATTCCTTCAAATAAGTAATAGTCTTGTGATGATTTAATATGATACCCTTGAAGTGGGTTCAACTTGGGTATGGCCTTGATACCCTTCAAACTTTTGGAGTCTGATTCCTTGTGATAGGCCTTAATGTGGTTTAAAGGTGCTATGCTATGAGAAATTAAGATCTCATAATCATACACATTTCTATCTTTTCAAATTACATGGCATGTATAATTTTTTTAATTATTCTATTATGGTTTTATATAACTTAATTAATATAGTTATAAAGAATAATGGACTTAATTAATCAAGTAGAATCTTAATATTGTACAGTGTTGAGTCCATAGATCTACTCCCTTTGGTTGTTAGAGGGAATAGTGAAAGGAATTAATCTCGTGACAATCTAATTGTGAGAAGATGCTTAACCCATATATTAGTGAATATATGGGGACACTTGTGGTTACTATACCCTGACGTATATATACCTTATTTGGGACTCGGTGAAGTTTGATGGTTTGATGAGAGGAATGACATATTATATGTGATGAAGATTGAAATACATGTCATCATTTGATCCCTAAATTTGGAGTCACTAATTGTCTACCTAGGGTTGGATTTTGATTCGTGGATCAACTTCTAAGAAAATAACCAAGGTGGACTTAGTCTGCGAGCACTCTACCTTTTGGTTACATTACTTTGACATGAGGTTATGTAGAGAGATCTAGTGGGATCTAGATATCTAGATCTTTTATGGATTGCAAGTATGACTCAACAACATCTAGCTAGCTATTTTAGTGGTACAATCAAAAGTGCTCAGGTTATAATAGAATGCATAACTCAGTTGCATGGAATATATTCTTAAGTTTATTCATAATAAACACGGATGTGATCATGGTATGTGATTTCCTTACCAAAATAAATATATCACCTTATATCTTGCCCAGGTATCCACATTGTATACATAGTATGATAAAAGTGTACTTTTAATTACACTATCATATTCAATGGATAAATATTTAATGCTTTGTTTATATTTTCATTATCTATCGTAAATAATATATATTTTATCCATTACATACTATTGTTGGGACTTGGGCTAAACTAATGGTTTTTCACATCTTTTAGGTGCTTGATAATGCTTTTCTAGAAGCAGAGATGAAGATTATGCAGAGGAGGAAGAATTTAGTTTTTAGGTGGGTGATGTTTGCGTGAAGGGGTCCCATTGGTAGGTGATATTTGCATGATTTATGCACATGATTTCCTACCAAAATTGGGGATAACTTAGGTATGTTTTCAAGAGGATTTATCTCATATTCATGTGTATGTACATTTTGCCTAAAATGCCCAAAATAGATCTTATGAATCAATTTTATCTATTTTTCATGAATTTGGCCCAAAATTGCTTTATTTAACTAAAGCTAGAAACATTTTTTATTTATTGTAGTCTTAAACAAGAACAAACCAAATAAAATTAGTACCACTTGCTCATGTTGGTAGTACTACCATGGCCAGAAGGGGAACCAACAAACATTAAGATAATAATCAAGAAGAAATGAAGGGGAAGGTCTAAAAGATTCTCGTACCACTGACCCTAGTAGGCGGCACTGAGATCAGAAGCCCTAAATCACAATAAATTGAATAACTCAGCATCACCAACATTTTTCTAAAAACCAAGATTTGACAAGACACATCTGATGGTTTATTGGACAAGTGTTTCCTGATTCTCCCTATATAAACATAATGGAGTAGACACAAGAACATATCTCAAACTGAAGATTTCCATCTCATGTAGGGGCATCTCATATGCAGTCCATCCCATTTCCTGTCCTTGGAGGAACCAAAGCCCAAGGAGAAGGAAATTGGAGCAAGGCACATTCTGAGGAGTAGTTCGGCGGCCGTAACACTGTCAATCTACAAATTCTTCCTTTACACCATGTTAGAAGAGTTGTTCCTACCTTTTGCTTCTTCCTTCATTTCCTTTGAGTCCAATTTGAGCATGAGGGGATAAACCCCAACTCTTTAGGACCTAAGAGTATCCTGGTGTTGACTCTATGAATGTTTATTTTGATAATATAGTTTATATCTTTCTTTAGATTTTGTTAATAGAAGAGATTTATTGTATTATTTATGCTTGATCACCATAAATATGTGTTAGTTTGGTACTCCTATGAAAGTGGGGTCAATAGTTAGGAAAACAATTATCATCATAGCTAATAATGTTCCGCAAAAGTGGGCTAACTACTATGATGTATTTTTCTAAATATAAATGTTATCATTTACCTTTTACATGGATGCTACAAAAGTGAATCAGTGACTAGGATAAATAGTATGCCATGTTGTGAAAGTAGGTAGTAAAGCTACAGACACTTAATCTAAAGAACCAAATAAGTTGTATTAATTTGGTAGAATGCATGCATAGGTTGATATTTGGGTGAAACTAGTATCCTAAAGTATTTATCATTCTAATCTTCTATCCACTTTACTTCCTACAATTTTAGTTCTTGTCCTTATTTTAGTCACTCAATAAACTCTTCTCTTAGGCCTAGATGATCTATTTTAGTTACTATTAGTATTTAATAGTCCCAATCCATTGAGCTAGACATTTAGACCTCTTTGAGTTCCTTTACTACTATGGCACATACACTTGTGTTTTATCACATGCACTTAAGTTTTGTCAAGTTTCTGGTGTTGTTTCAGGGAATTGTCAGCACTAGAACAACAAGTGTTGAAACTTGCCCCTCTAGGACATTTTTCTTTTTATGTTAATTTTTTTTTCAGTTAAAAGTTTGTCGTAAAATCTTTTTTTCACTCTTGTATACTTTCCTATAATTCTCACATTTAGTTTACTTTTCAGGTACTTATTCATGGTCCACCCATGGGCTACAAGTATGATGAGTTTACACCGCCAAAACTTGTGGGCAATATGGAAATTGAGCAACAATAGGAGACTAGTCACAAAGATTAGTGGTAGAACCAGTAGATATGTAGAGCCAAAAGGAGAATAGTGAAGACTTAGAGGTTTCATATGATGAGTAGATCATATGGGAGAACATCAAGGCTTCATATATTACGGCATTGTTGGGTCCCATAAAGAGACAAGCAGTCAATGTGGGAAGCTACAAGATCGATCCATGACTTGTTTTCACCTATCAAGTCAAAAGAACTTTGTGTTCATGTCAATGAGGAAACCATACAACACACTAATGATTTTGTTGAAAGATATGATATGACTAAGATAGACCACTTCCCTGCCACTATCATCGATTTAAAATGATTTCCTTATTATTTGATAGACATTTCCAAAACATTATTCTTGAGTCTATGTTATGAATTAATAGGATCATGGGAAGAAATGATTGATGCCTTCTTTGAGATAGACCCTCCCCCCACAAAAAAAACCAAAGATTTAGTAGGAAATATTTATGGGTTCAAGAAACATGTAGATGAATCCTATTCAGATGCTTGGGAGAGGTATCATAACATGTTGAAGAAGGTACTACACCATGAGATTGACTTGTATGGTCAAGCCAAGACCTTATACTATGGCTTACACATAGGAGAGAGGAACATACATTATAGTGTTAGTGCATGATTTATTACAAACAATAAAGCATCCAGATGCCACAAAATCTCAAATAATATGGTTGGAAATCAATCTATAGGTGAGGAGCATGAATATTCTACCATAGCCAAAAGTTCCAAGGGATCACATGAAGCTACATAACTCATGACACAAGTGGAAAAGTTGGCAAAAAAACTTGAGAAGAAGAATGCCCTCTCATCTAGAAAGAGGAAGAGGATTGCATGTATGTGCAACAACCTAATAGAAGGAACAAGTATTTTGTGAGGATCAACTTGAAATTTTCTTGGAAAGATCCCAATTGCTTTCAGCATGATCCATCATAAGCACATCAACATCATGTACACCAGCAATAGGGGCCTTGAAAATTTCAGCAATAGTAAGGCCCAGAGTAGGATGATGGCTTGAGAGATATTCTTGGGAATTTTATTAATAAAACATGCCCATACTTTGAAAATTAGATACGAAAAAGCAAAATATGGAAGCTCATCTCAGGAGCTTAGAGACTCAATTGTCACAAGTGGCATCAAATGTGGCACAATTGAAGAAACCTTCTCAACAAGGTTTTCCAAGAAATATTGAGATGGCACACTGGAACAACCAGGCCAAGAAAATTTCTATCTATATCAAGAATGGATGTGCCATTAATGTTGAGAAAGCATGCACTATAAAATACACTCATGTTCCAAATTTCTTACGATGCATGCAGTCATTTGAACCACAACCCTTGTACTTTGATGTTTGGATGAAGGGACTGTAGGAAGACATAGATGGAGAGATGATTTTTGTTGGTATGTATGCTCTAAGATCCAATCATACAATGATTGCAATGGGGCATTAGATACCTGATTTGATAATGATAAATGTAATTTCATCTATTATGTTTGTCTCAATAATGAGATGATGACACATACATAGTAGATTTCTAAAGAATGGTGCTACTCAATGGCATATGTCTTCAAGTTTAGGACATGGACAATGAGATCATATGTATGACTCGAGTACATACATGTTTGTTATGTCACTAGTCAGATATTACTGTGGAAGCAAAATAGAAAACATTAATACATAAGACTAGAGTGTGTGTTGACTGATGATAGAGTCTCATTAGTCATGATATGGGATATCAAGTCAAACACATAGGTACATCTTAGAGAATAGTGTATCAGACAGACCCACCTTGAGAGTGATACATGGAGACCATGGAATGGTAGTCAGAATTATCTCTCTTGGTGATAGTGGTGATTGTGGTTCTTATACCTGAAGTCACTACACTCATCACATGTCGTTTGATGTATTTTGACATCATCCAAGGTGACCTTGAATAAGCGTTTCCATAAAGTTGATGCTTGGGTGCATTGTGACACATGGGGATTGAGTGTGAGTCATGTGGATGGGATTTGTCCCTCTTATAAGATATTTATATCATGGACACTTAATAAGAGAGACTGAGAAATATATAGCCACACTCATGTGACTTTATATGTGATATGTGAGCTCACATGCATCTCATACAATCTTCTCTAGTTTAAGAAACATGGATTGAATGTTGGAAGGATGATGATTCCATGCCTCAAGTTCAATCCCGGCATCAAAGATATACGATCATGGTAACACTTATCATGAATTGTAGGTTGAAGTTGTTCTCCAACTTTGCAATTACTTGGTTAACAATGATATGTTGCTAGATGTCTCTCATTGCATATGATGTCATAAATCAGTTATGGACATTCACTGCCAACATAATTTGGGACCCATAAGGTCACACACATAGGATGCACCTGGAAAAGGAGTTTACTCATGAATATGATTTAACTTGATTACTGAAGTGTTTAGGTATTCAATTTAAACAACATTGGTTGTACATTGATTGAACTGAAATTTGAATCGCCCAATTTAGAAGTGAACCGCCCAGTTTAGAAATGAACTAACCGTTCAAATGAGGATCATCCATTTTAGATGTGAAATGACCGATTGAGTGATAAATATGACTAGATTAAGGATTAATACTGACATCATGTTGTGCATTAATTGTTACATTGAAAGCCAATATGTTTGCGTATAGGAAATAAAGTGAGTTGAACGATTCAAGTGTTGCAACCATTTCACATGTGAAACAACCAGTTCAGAAATGAATCATGGATTCAAAGGTAATTGATTGATTTGTGATTTGGAACAACCAGAAATTCATGAAAATCCATCTCTTTGACTCCCGATTGATCTAGAACCTTGCCCATGACCATCCTGTAAATAGGGGGTGTAGTCAAGGCTTTTAGAAGACACAAAAATAAGCTCTGATAATTGTTGTCATCTGATAGTTGTGTTTACTAAAGAGTTTAAAAAATTCTTAACCATTAAAGGGAGAGACAACAAGAGAGAGAAAGTCAACTCTAGCACGTTGAAGTTTGAAGGTACAACCTTCCCATTGGCTCAAGTAGCACAATGTGGAGTTCCCGGTGGTCCGCATGGACTACATAGAGATGTGGAGGCCATTGTTTCCACTCTAGGAGGACAACAAACACTGCCATCCATGGTGATGCATCAGGAGGCCATTATCAATAGTTTTTAGTGTGCATCTTGTGAAGTATGCACATCACCAGGCAAGAGTAGTCTCTAGACTTGCTCCAGGACCAGGTATACCTCTTGCTACCTTCTTTCCTAGATACATCATTGTTGGCACGATTGTATGGCAAGGAATTGGGACCAAATTTTTGTTTCTGTTGCCTTATCCATCGTCTCTATTATGCAAATGTGGTATCATAGCCATGTCAATTTACTGTGTATCTGGATTTAAGTCAATATGATTGGATTTATTTTATTGCATATGATGCAAATATTAAAATGATTAATTTGCATATCTAATTAGATACCACATATGATCCCAATATATATATGATATGATATATATATATGCAATCTATACGTGTCATGCTAAAAGTGTTTTGATGGTGAATGTATGTGTGGTTGTGGCCAAAACCCCTGTGGATATGTATGCATGGTTGTCTGATTTTATTTCCTATTGTTACTCAGTTTGCATACCAATCCTCTCTCCTCCTTTACAAATGTAAATTAATGCTATTCTTCCTATCTCCTCTCCAATTAACTTGAGGTTTTCCCTTTTAGAATGTAGTAGGGAAAATGATAGTTTTAATTTCTATTTCAGAAAGAGAAGATGTTTTACATGAGTCGAGTCAATCGGCTGGAGGACTGAGGAGGCCAATAGATAGGAGGAGCCAACCGATCAATTGGAAGCCCAACTGACCAACTAGAGGAGTCTAGCCAACCGCTTGATCTAGGAAGCCAATCAATTGACCTAAATGCCAACCGATTGACTAAAGGGTTCAGATGACTAACTGGGCCAGCACAAGTTTTTCATACAAGGCGCTACATGAGATGTGGACCTTAGGTGGTAGCAATATTTTATGGCTCCAAAGAATTGCATTGGTATGGCCATAACCATCAGTTGCATGTTTTTGATTGCATGTTTTTTTATTTGTGGATATAGCATGTATAAGATATGTACTATAAGTATGTGGTGATTGGATATGTATATGTACTTATATATAAAATTCCTCAATAAATATTAAGATTAAGATGCTTTCTATAAGCGGCAAACATGAAAAGCTTGATCAGCCAAGCATAGTTTATGCCAAAGTGTGGCGTGTCATCTATCTCGTGGAAGTGTGATGGTCGATATGTGGGTCTGCCAAAGTAGGGTGCATATTTTATAGTGTTGGATTTTGGGTCAGGATTAACTAGGTGGCCTTAGTGAGTTAAAGTGTCTAGAATCATACATATGGATAGTGATAAGGAGTTGTGCACAACATCTATCTAAGAGTTGCAAAAAGTTGTCTACCTAAATAATCAAGTTGTGGGCGGTCAGCCAAAGCTGACTCAAGATTTGATGATATATGGAGCTTGGCTCATTACAAGGTTGTATGCTACAATTTTATGAATTGTTAATGAGGGATATCAATTTTAATAAAATAGTGGGAGTGACAATGAAATAAAGGCCTAATTAATATTGTCAATGCCATAGAATCAAATAAAAATGTTTTGTCAAAAGCTGCAAAATTTTCTTTGTAGAAACTAATGAAAAACTCAGATATGTTTTCATTGCGATTAGTCCTTAAGAAGGGCAGACTAAATGGGATTAACTTCTACGTCTAGTTTAGGACTTTGAGAAGCGCTCCCACCAATGAGTGAAATCTCTATATCCTTAAAACACTAGTGCCAGAGGAACCCATTCTAAATGTGCCTAAAGCTTAAATGATTCTTACTTGAAGCATGCCAATGATGTCACAGACATTAAAGACCTTATGATGAGATGCATGAACTATGAGTTGTATAAATGATACAAAAATATGGACATGCTCGAGATGATAACACATCTTAAGCAAGAAAGGTATAATGTTTCCAAATCACTATTTGAGTGCAAATTGACAAAGGGAGATCCAATTGATCCCCATTGCTCAACATGATTGAGATGTGGAACATATAGAGAGACTAGGATTACCTTTAGGCCAAGAGTTGTCCATAAACATTGATTCTACAATCATTTCCTAAATCATATATTCAGCTTATCAGGTGTTATTACTTGAGTAACTTGGCCAAATCAATGTCTGAATTGCTTGGCATGTTGATGAATGTCGAAGCATGCATGAAGAAGGACAAATCCATGAAAGTGATCAACAAAGCAGAGTACAAGCACAAAGGCAAGGCTAAGAAATGTTCTGAGGATAAGATAAAGTACAAATCATATGCACTCAAGATAAGGAGAAGGGTAAGTATGAAAGGAATATGTCCTTTTCACTTGAAGGAATTGGGGAAGAAGAAGTTAGGGATGGATATCTCCACTGCAAGACCCAAGAAGAAATAAGCGAGAAATGTGTGGAGCAAGGGTTGTTGCCACTACAGTTGGAATATGCCATTCATGGATATGTAATAGAATTAGTGAATTGATATTATGTACATGTCATTAATGAAAACATCATGTATCTTGTATGGACAAGAGTATTATGAATAATTCATGTTTGTTTTGTATGGCAATTCCCTACATCTCATAGTTTATACTTGATAGTTCTAGAGATATATATGTATAACACATATACTAAAATGACTCAATGACTCAAACAATGAATACCTATAACATTGTCATCTAGAGCACATAAATGAGAAATGCATTTGTAGAATCCATATAGATGGTTGTCTACATTCTTTTTGTTATTGAACCAATAGAGACATGCAAGTCTTATTTATTGGGCAATGTGACAAAAAACACTTTCACTAGAAATAGTGAGAGTAAGCATTCTATTAAGGCTCGTACATACTTGATGTATATAAGCCTTCTAGAATAAATGCTAGAGGTGATTACTAGTACCTCATCATATTTGTTGATGATCTCAGAAGATATGGTCTTTTGTATTTAAAGAAATACAAGTTTGAATCTCTTGAAGTGTTCATGGATATCATGATTGAAGTACATAACCAACTTTGTATAAGTATCAAAATAGTGATATGGAAAATACTCTGAACAAAAGTTTGAGGACTTTCTGGGAGGCCTTGATAATGTATCATGATGAACTCCACCTAAAACATAATGATGTTTTAGAAATAAATCTAGCTAATCTTCTGATTTCCATTTGGGCACATGCTTTACACTAAATGATGTACTGTCTGAAATGGTTCAAAAGATACCATATGAGATACGCCATGGGAAGTGTCCTGATATGTCTTTTATATGGAATGTAAGCTTGTGTAAGAAAATAGTTTATTTCAAAGCTATGTCCACAATCATATAACCATTATTTTGTTAAATACTACTTTTATAAACATACAACAAAAGTGTTTGTTTTCAGGATGACTGCATTCCTAAAGGAACTTTAATTCCAAAGGAATCAGTGGAGAAAAGTAGAACTTGAAAAGTTCAAGACCAACAAAAAAATTGAACCTAATGAGGTACAAAAGGAACAAGCAAAATCACAAATTGTTGTGGAATCTCAAATTCCTAATGTAACACAAAACCTCATAGATCTAGTAGAACATGCCTTGAACTTGAAGGATTATGATATCTTATAACATAGAAAGGCAGTGAGTTGGTCATAGATGATGAGAAACAACCTACCTAGAAGCTATTCAGGGACTAGAATTTGAGAAATGGCTTTAGGTCATGGGTTCCAAGATGGACTCCATGTACACCAACAAGGTATGACCTTGATGGATCTCCCTGAAGGGGTAAAACCCACAAGGTGCAATTGGGTCTTCAAGAAGAAGACCAACATGGATGGTAAAGTATAAACTTATAAGGGAAGATTGGTTGCAAAGGGTTTCAAACAAGTTCAAGGTGTTGAACATGACAAAAATTTTCACCATTTACCAAGGTTAAACCCATCATGATATGTTTGTCATTGCAACTTATTGCAATTATGAGATTTGGCATATGGATGTTAAAGCTACAATCCTTAACAAGAATATTGTAGAGGATGTGTATGTGACACAACCTAAAGGTTTTATAAATCTAGTTGTTACAAATAAAGTCTATAAGCTACAAAGGTCAATCTATGTATTGAAGTAAGCATCTTAGAGCTGGAATATTTGATTTGACAATATAGTCAAAGAGTTTGACGTTAGCCAAAATGGAGATGAAATATGTGATTACAGAAGTTGAGCAGGAGAATATTTATATTCCACATAATGATGGGGATAACTTCCTTATACTACAAATATTAAAACTTGGCAAGGAAAGTACCTTCTCTATGAAGGATTTAGGCAAAGCATCCTATATATTAGGAATTAAGATTTGTAGAGATAGATCTTGAAAGATTCTTAGCCTAAGTGAGAGCACATACATTGGCAAGATGTTGAAGAGGTTCAACATACAAGACTCAATGAGAGAGAATTTGTCCATGTCACATGGAAGTAGTCTTCAAGAGTCTAGTGTCTCAGATTTTGCAAAGAAGGAGAACACATGGGTAAGATGCCATATGCATTCACAATTGGATCTATCATGTATGCAATGTTATGTACTGAACCTGTTGTCTCGTATGTATTGGACATGATGAGTGGATGTCTATTAGATCCCAGTGAAAGTCACTACATTGTCATAAAGAGCATCCTTAAGTACTTGAGAAGCACTAAAAGGATTAGTTCCTTGGTTATGGTAATAAGGAAGAGTTGGGTGTAAAAAGTTACACCAATGCAAGATTCCAAAGTGAAAAATAAGTTTATGATTGCAATCTAAATTTGTGTTTGAACTTAAAATAGAACTGCAAGCTAGAAACGTTCCAAGCAAGCGACATTTTTTTAATTCTACAATAGATGTTGAGTACCATGTTGTTTTGAGAATAATAGATGATACTCTATGGATCAAGAAGTTCATGTAGATGAAATTTTTGGAGGTTAATATGACAAGAAAGTAGCAATTAGATAGGTAAGGGATCTCAGATATCATACTATGGAAATTCCATCTCATGTGAGAAGTCATAGAATAGGGAGATATGAAAACTTGCAAAATACCAACTAGAAGAAAACATTGTTGACCTTCTATAAAAGTGCTTGCGCAGCAGAAACATGATGGACATGTTGAAGATCACTTGCAATAAGATTCATTAGTGATTCAATATAAGTGCAAGTGGGAGTCTGTTGGTATGTATGCCTAGAGATCCAATCATACGATCATTGTAATGGGGCATCAGATACCAGATTAGATAATGATATAGGCAATTCCATCTATTATGTTTGTCTCAATAATGAGATGATGACAAAGACATAGTAGATGTCTAAAGATTGATGCTACTTGATGACATATGTCTTCATCTAGGACCTAGACAATGAGATCATATGCATGATCAGACTACGTACATTCTTGTTATGTCCCTAGTCAGATATTAACGTGGAAGCAAAAAAGACAACAATAATACACAAGAGTATAGTATGTGTTGATTGATGATAGAGCCTCATTAGTCATGATATCGGATATCAAGACAAACACATAAGTACATGTTAGAGAATATTGTATCAGATAGACCCACCTTGAGAGTGATACATGGAAACTATGGAATGGTAGGCAGAATGAACTCTCATAGTAATAGTGGTTATTGTGGTTCTTAGACCTGAAGTCACTACACTCATTACATGTCATTTGATGTATTTTGACATCATCTAACATGACCTTGAATAAGGGTTGCCATAAAGGTGATGCTCGGGTGCATTGTGACACATGGATATTGAGTGTGAGTGATGCAGATGGGATTTGTCCCTTCTACATGAGATTGATATCCTGGCCACTTGATAAGAAAGACTAAGAAATGTATGGCCACACTCATGTAACTCAATATGTGATATACCAGCTCACATGCATCTCATACAGTCTTCTCTAGTTCAAAGAACGTGGATTTAACATTGTTGGGATGACGATTTCATGCCTCAAGTTCAATCCAGATATCAAAGACAAAGAAAGTACATCATCACGATAACACTGATCATAAAGTTTAGGTTGAAGTTATTCTCCAACTTTCCAATTACTTGGGTAGCAATGATGTGTTGGTAGATACTCCTCATTGGTTGTGACGTCTTGAATTGGCCATGGACATTCGTTGCCAATGCAATTTGAGACCTATAGGGTCACATGCATTGGATGCACCTAGAAAAGGAGTTTACTCATGAATATAGTTTAACTTGATTACGAAAGTGTTTGGTTATTCAATTTTAACAACATTTGTTGTACATTGGCTGAGCTGGAATCTAAATTGCCCGATTTAAAATATGGATCGCTCGATTCCAAAATGAACCGACCATTTCAAATTGTGAATCAACTATTTCATATGTGAAATGATCGATTGAGTGATCAGTATAACTGGATCAAGGATTGATGTTGTCATCATGTTGTGCATCAATTATCGCATTAAAAGCCAATATATTTGTGGATAGGAAATAAAATCGACTTATTCAAGTGTTGAATCAACTGTTTCACATGTGAAACAACTAGTTCATAAATGAATCAACCGGTTCAGAAATGCATCGATTGGTGCAAGAGTGAATCGACCAATTCATGATTTGTAGCAGCCAAAAATTTGTGGAAATCCATCTCTTTGATTCCCAATTGATCTAGAACCTTTACCATGACCATCTTGTAAATAGGGGGTGTAGTCAACGCTTTTAAAAGACACAATAATAAGCTTTGAAAATTGTTTTTCTCTCATAGTTGTGGTAACTAGAGAGCCCGAGCAAGTCTTACTCATTAAAGGGAGAGACAACAAGGGAGAGCAAGTCAACGCTAGCACGTTGACGTTCAAAGGGACAACTCCTTCCCATTGTGTAAGAACCCATTACACTAAATGAGATTACTCAAAACATAAAACACAATCAATCATCAATTAACCACATACCCAAAAATATGGGTAAATTAAAACTGATTTCAACAACAACACCCACTCAAAAACATTTTCATATGAGCCTAATATCTTTCTTGTATCCATACTATGACAAGAATTTGATACAAATTGTTCTATCATCTTAGCCACAACATATATACATAGGAGAACAATATTTGTATATGCTACACAACAAACATTAACATGCTAACAAAATTCTGATTCGTTTGAAACACCATATACAAACTTTTCCTGCCCAGACCTGAGAGTACAAGGACGACTCTAAGACACACTAGACATCTAATCAAATTTCTCACAGATTTATTATTGTATCTTCTCTTTGATTCCACAAGTTTGTTTTTGTCACTTCTTGTTGGGTTTTATGTGATGCAGAGATGGCAATGGAAATAAAAATTTTCTCACCCAAACCCAAGAAACAACATATCGCATCAACGACTATGAAATAGGAAGGATGGTTTTGGCGAGTCATACATGGTCCTAAGGCTTTCTCAGTGACAATGCCTTGCAACAAGTGTGGTCTTCACCCACCTGTCTTCAACGGTGTCTGTGCAACTCCTAGTCCTGACCCAGACTGTGGTTGACTGCTGTCCTCCTGAGCGGAAGAAACCTCCTGCCACAATAGATAGTCCACACGGACCACCGATAACTCTAGTCATCCTGTCCTATAGGACATTAGAAGGAGTCATCCCCTTATGTTGGCGTACTAGTCACTGACACACTCTCCCACAACCAGTTGTTGTCTTGCAGTTGTCTTTCCCTCGTTGTTCCTCTCTGGATGGGTAGAACTTGCTTGGGCTCTCTAGGTTACCACAACTAGAGAGGACAACAACTTTGCAGAGCAACTGATGTTCTGAGTTTTGTTATCTGAGAATCCCTCAGTACCCCTATATATATAGGAGGGGTTAGGGCCAGGGTTCTGAGCCCCGAGCAATGCGGGATTAAAGTGGGAGTAGAAGGGTCTAGAATTTCCATGAACTGATTGCACTACGGTAGCCGAACCGATAATTTCACAATTGAATCAGTTGGTTGGGAGTGTGAGCTGGTCAGTTCACTTATTGAACCAGTCAATTTGCATCTCAGACTTGTCTCCAATTGACTTTCCTTGTTCATTTATAATTAATACTAAGATAAATTCTTGTCCCAATTGAATTGTACAAGTGAAATGAAAATCTTTTACTCACAAATCAGGACAACCCAACACTGCTCATTTGGGCACATGAACCGATCGGTTCACCAGAGTGAGCCAGTCATCTCACCAGCCATGAGCCAATCAGTTCACCCAGTGAACCAGTCAGTTGGTGGTCTATATTGTGTAGAACACAGTCAATGCAGTTCTCAATCAATCCGACGCTCAAATTAGTTAGTTCAACAATTGAACTTGATGATTCCGAGTTAAGTCAATTGATTGAATGTTTGATTGAGTACCTAAACACCTTTAGTAATCAATCCAAACATCATACATGGATAAACTACTCTTCTAGGTAAATCCTTTGTGTGTGACCCTATAGGTCCCATTTCACGTTGGTAGTGAATGTCCATAATAGCTTATGACATCACATGCAAAGAGCGGTGCTTAGTTGCACATAAGTGCTACCCAAGTGAAAAGGAAAGTAGAAGAATAACTTTCAATCCTACAGTCTATGATTGGTGTTACAGTGAATGTATAATTCATTTGTCTCTAATATCTTGAATGAAGGCATGGAGTTGTCATCCTTTCAACATTCATTCATGTTCCTTGATCCAAAGCTGACTATCTAAGATATGTGTGCCTTCAATATCACATATTGACTCCCACGTGCATGCACATGCCTTTCTCAGTCCCGCTCTTATCAAGTGTCCATGGACATCATACTCCCTTAGGAGGAAAAAATCCCATATCTATCACTCACACCTCAAAAGCCCCATGTGTCAAAGTCATTCAATCATCACCTTTATAACAATCCATATTTCAAGACTGAGTTTTATGAGGTCAAAGTGTACCCAACGACATGTGTTGAGTGTAGTGATTTTAGGACTAAGAATCACAATCACCACCATCACTATGAGAGTTCACTGTGACTACCATGTCATGGTTCCATGTGTCACTCTCACAGTGGGTCTATCTGATACACTGTTCTCTAACATGTATCTATGTGCTTGGTTTGATATCACATATCATGTGACAGAGTGAGTTTTTATATATATATTATTTAGTTCCTCTCTCTTACAATTTTAATTATTCCAATTATGCCCTCAATCATCTCTCTCACTAAATTGATTAAATGGATTATCAATTTCACTTAAGATCATCCATAATGGTACATAAAGTCAATAATACAAGTATTATGACATTTAGTCAATTGACATAGTCAATAATCGAATTTTTGACTCCAATATTGCACCATAGCTACATCATAGCATTATAAAGCTATGCCTAAAATCTGATTACAATCGGAATTACCAATTTAGAGTTATCTTCATTTGAAAATTATGTGCATTATGTCACCTAATATAGTCTAGGACCTAGGTTTTCAATTTATTGGGTTGAAATCGTGTCACGCAGCCCACTATGTTAACTTTGGCGCGATCCACTCACAGGGATTTAATCCCAGCCGTCTATTTAGATGTGCCTGATCCACTCCAGATCCAAGGGACGAGGACCCCGTATCCTACCTTCCGCCTCCTTCGGCTTCGACCCCCAGCAGAGCGCCGACCCCAACGACCACCTCGTGCACCCAACCCCCACAGCTATCGCACGAGATACTGGGAGGAGAGACTCCTCTCGTCAAGATGAAGTCAACAACCCCTCGCTCGACGCCCCTCGTACTCGGAACAGAGAGAACGACCCCCACCCTTTCTGCACCTCTCACTGGCAGTGGCGGCTAACTTTAGGGCTTCCTCCTTCAGCGCCCCCCCATGCCTATTTAAGCATCTCGTTAGCACCGCCTACCCTCCTTTGATCGTTTAGGAACCTCAATTGCACCGAGGGTCACCCCTTACTCCCCGACCTCAAGCACCACACAGCTAGCCTGACCTTGACTTCTCCCTCCCTCCAGTGGTTCTCTCCGCTCAATCGAACACAACCGTACCATCTAGGGATCTCGGCGAGACGACCAACACCTTTGGTTGGAGCCGCGAAGGTCCAGAAGCCTGGGTCGACTAGCCACCGCAGCTGAGCTCCAAAAGCTCCACCGTCGGCGATATTGGAGCCATCTCAGAGCCGTGGGAAGATCGCAACAGCTTCGATAGACCTCCGCGAAGCTTTTGAATCCCTCAATCCAACCCGAGGGCAAGTAAAACTCAACTCCACTCTTTGACCCTTTGTTATCCTGTTTTGATCGGAATACGACGTCGGACCACCCTTTCCAATGAGCTCGACCTCCCCACAACTGTCGTGAGTCTGCGAATTCAACCCAATGATCAACATAATTCATCTCTTCTTAGGAACCACCTCTGATAGATCCAGCTCTCCTCGACCCCTCGCTGCAGCCATGGCGCGAGCAGGGACATTAAGATGAGTGTTATCCCTTTCTCACCCTCACCCAGACACGAGCTCAACAGGAGAGAGACAGGGGCATTCCTGACATTCGCAGTGACCCTGAACCCCCCCCCCCTTTGGACGAGCGCTTGCTCGCGGGTCAGTGAGAGGGTCTGGTTGGTCGGATCCCTCGCATGATCTGCGAGCCAGAGCTCGCAAATCTTTTTTTTTATTTTGTTTAATTTCTTTAAAATTTCCTAATTGGTCAGAGCTTATGAAAACCCTAGAAAATGGTAGCATTATCAGAAAATAACGAATAAATATACCATTTTCATCAAAAAAATCTAATCTATTTAAATAAAATGATTCCAGGACCTAGATCTGATTCCTTCTCTGAAAATATGACCTACATACCTAATGACCCCTTTATATTTATATATTATGTAATAATGGTCATTATTGATTTCCAATCTGCTTTGAGGATAGTTTAAACCCTAATTATGATCTTGGTCATCATGATTACTCGAAAACCTATCTAGGGAAGATAGTTGATTCAATAATTGAGAAGAACCCTAATTTCTAGTTTTTCTCACCTTATCATGAATACTATGAACAATTAATGAAAAACCCTAATAACTAAAATGTCCTTGAATAACCTGGACGAACCAAATCTCAGACCCCAACTCTGAATCCTATGTATCCTAAAGTGACATCCCATATAACCTAAACCCTAATTATAATAGTAGTTAATGTTGATTGAGGAGAAACCATGGTGACTTTAGGGTTTTACTATATTTTAGGGTGATCTACTATCTTTCTCCTAACTTAGGACTTGTGGAATTCAGATCTGAGAATTAAAGGTACGTGGATATAATTATATGACTAGATTTTGCTGGATGTTAAGTATATGTAATTGTTTGCATGAAATTGATACATTGATGGATGTGGATATATCATTAATTGATGATTTACCGCCTTGAACATAAAAGAACATAATTGAATATAAGTGAAATGTAGTTACTAGTGGTGCTCATTAATCTCCCTATTAGAGAGCGAAAGCATTAATGTTGACTAGCACTTCCCTAATGGTACAAGGTACGCAGGGAGATCCCTAATGGTATAAGGTACGCAGGGATAGGGCCCAATATTTATGATTGTGCTAAGTCCACCATAGTAATGCATATTCATTCTAAATAAGGCTAATAACTTGGGATTTCCTGATTTTCTGCCTCTAAATAATGTTTTCATTCTCTTTCTCAAATTTTGAGTATTTTATATACCAGCATAGTATAGCTTTTAATTCCACATACCATCTTTGTTGATGTATTTATTTCTCATATTTTCTAGGTACAAGGAACAATTGACAATATATGAAGCACATCAAAGTACCTGAAGCCACTAAATAATTATTATGGAGGATATGAGATAGATTTCCACTTCTCATCATATTCATTTCAGTAGATATTTTTCATTCTTCTAGATGATGTAATAGGATACTATAGATCCTATGTAATAGTTGCATTTCCTTTTTCATAGACTTATTCTTCACCTTTCTCAAGTATTATTATGTATGACTTTATCTTTTATCAATGAACGAAGTGTTGTGTGGCTATCACTGATGATGTGGACATTATCTTGGCTTCTCTCTATTTTTAGTTGACTATCTTAATTTCTATTATTTTCCCTTTTGACATTTATAGATATGAGTGCACACATATCTGTATATGTCACTAAGGAAAGTATGTAGAAATTGGGGTCGTCACTAAGGAAAGTATGTAGAAATTGGGAGCGAACTTGACCTTATTCTCATTGGGTACTTCTAGGGTATGAAAACCATTCTCTATGGATAAAATCCAGGCTTCAGCCTTGTCCATGACCTCAGGCTGATCCTCTCCCCAAAAGGAATCAAGGTTTAGTTTAATAAAATCTATCACTGTCACTTCTTTCTTCCTAGATGAGCTAGGTTCAAGGGTCCCTTTTGTGGTGAGGGTTTCCATAAAATCTAGAAGGAATTTCTTCTGTTCCTCCCACCTTTCCTTGGTTGCAGCATCGGGATCAGGTACTTCAGAGGTTTCAGGCTCTTTTCTTTTCTTAGAGGACGATTCCCCTGAGGCCTTCGAGCTGCGAGTCTTAGGAGGCATCCTGAAATTAATTGGGATATATTAGATTTATTACTCAATAATTATATTTGTCATCATCATTATGTCATTTCATTATTCTCTTATATCATTATTAATGTTCTTGATGTTACAATTTATGGAGGATACCTTAAAAGTCCTTATTAGTCGGTCCTTAAGACTTTCTAAATAGAGAGAATCTTTCCTAATCTTATATCATAAAGATGAAGGAAAGAACAATTTTCAAAAATTTGAGATAAGAGGGAAAATATTCCTATAGAAAAGATGAGAGGGAATTTCTATAGATGAGAAGGATCCTAATTTAAGGTATGCCCAAGAAGTAAGGGACATTTAGGATATCGGCCAGGTAGACTCTCACTGCCTTATAGGTAGCCTCGTGATTGCCAAGCAAAGTGGCTCAGAGACTTTAGCCAGACCTTAGGCAGATGCTATCCTAGTCACCTCAACCCTTCACATCCCTAACTCAAGGGCTACCCTAGACTCATAATAGGGTGAATGAAAGTCATGTGACTATGATGTGTGAACAATGGCTCTGATACCATCTGTGACGACCCCAATTTCTACATACTTTCCTTAGTGACATATATAGATATGTGTGCACTCATATCTATAAATGTCAAAAGGGAAAATAATAGAAATCAAGATAGTCAACTAAAAATAGAGAGAAGCCAAGATTATGTACACATCATCAGTGATAGCCACACAACACTTCATTCATTGATAAAAGATAAAGTCATACATAATAATACTTGAGAAAGGTGAAGAATAAGTCTATGAAAAAGGAAATGCAATTATTACATAGGATCTATAGTATCCTATTACATCATCTAGAAGAATGAAAACTATCTACTGAAATGAATATGATGAGAAGTGGAAATCTATCTCATATCCTCCATAATCATTATTTAGTGGCTTCAGGTACTTTAATGTGCTTCATATATTGTCAATTGTTCATTATACCTAGAAAATACAAGAAATAAATACATCAATAAAGTTGGTACGTGGAATTAAAAGCTATACTATGCTGGTATATAAAATACTCAAAATTGGAGAAAGAGAATGAAAACATTATTTAGAGGCAGAAAATTAGGAAATCCCAAGTTATTAGCCTTATTTAGAATGAATATGCATTACTATGGTGGACTTAGCACAATCATAAATATTGGGCCCTATCCCTGCGTACCTTGTACCATTAGGGATCTCCTTGCGTACCTTGTACCAATAGGGAGGTGCTAGTCAACATCAATGCTTTCCCTCTCTAATAGGGAGATTAATGAGCACCACTAGTAACTACATTTCACTTATATTCAAGTATGTTCTTTTATGTTCAAGGCGGTAAATCATCAATTAATCATATATCCACATCCATCAATGTATATCAATTTCATGCAAACAATTACATATACTTAACATCCAGCAAAATCTAGTCATATAATTATATCCACATACCTTTAATTCTCAGATCTGAATTCCACAAGTCCTAAGTTAGGAGAAAGATAGTAGATCACCCTGAAATATAGTAAAACCCTAAAGTCACCATGGTTTCTCATCAATCAACATTAATTACTGTTATAATCAGGGTTTATGTTATTTGGGATGTCACTTTAGGATACATAGGATTCAGAGTTGGGGTATGAGATTAGGGTCGTCCAGGTTATTCAAGGACATTTTAGTTATTAGGGTTTGTCATAAATTGTTCATAGTATTCATGATAAGGTGAGAAAAACTAGAAATTAGGGCTCTTCTCAATTATTGAATCAACTATCTTCCCTAGATAGGTTTTCGAGTAATCATGATGGCCAAGATCATAATTAGGGTTTAAACTATCCTCAAAGTAGATTGGAAATCAGTAATGACCATTATTACATAATATATAAATATAAAGGGGTCATTAGGTATGCAGGTCATATTTTCAGAGAAGGAATCGGATCTAGGTCCTGGAATCATTTTATTTAAATAGATTCGATTTTTCTAATGAAAATGGTATATTTATTCGATATATTTTGATAATCCTACCATTTTCTAGGGTTTTCTTAAGCTCTGACCAATCAGGAAATTTTAAAGAAATTAAACAAAATAAAAAAAAAAGATTTGTGAGCTCTGGCTCGCGGATCATGTGAGGGATCCGACCAACCGGACCCTCTCGCTGGCCCACGAGTAAGCGCTCGTCCAAAGGGGGGGTCAGGCTCACTGTGAATGTTAGGAATGCCCCTGTCTCTCTCCTGTTGAGCCCCTGTCTAGGTGAGGGTGAGAAAGGAATAACACTCATCTGAATGTCCCTGCTCGCACCATGGATGCAGCAAGGGGTCGGGGAGAGCTAGATCGATTGGAGGTGGTTCCTAGGAAGAGATGAATTATGTTGATCATTGGGTTGAGTTCGCAGACTCATGATGGTTGTGGGGAGGTCGAGCTCATTGGAAAGAGTGGTCTGGCATAGTATTCCGATCAAAACAGGCTAACAAAGGGTCGAAGAGTGGAGTTGAGTTTTACCTACCCTTGGGTTGGATTGAGGGAGTCAAAAGCTTCGCGAAGGTCTACCAAAGCTGTTGCGATCTTCCCGCGGCTCTGAGATGGCTCCAACCTCGCCGATGGTGGAGCTTTTAGAGCTCAGCTGCGGAGGATAGTCGACCCAGGCTTCTGGACCTTCGTGACTCCAACCGAAGGTGTCGGTCGTCTCGCCGAGATCCCTAGATGGTGTGGTTGCGTTCGATTGAGCGGAGAGAACCACTGGAGGGAGGGAGAAGTCAAGGTCAGGCTAGTTGTGTGGTGCTTGAGGTCGGGGAGTAAGGGGTGACCCTCGGTGCAATTGAGGTTCCTAAATGATCAAAGGAGGGTAGGTGGTGCTAACGAGATGCTTAAATAGGCATGGGGGCGCTGAAGGAGGAAGCCCTAAAGTTGGCCGCCACTGCTAATGAGAAGTGCGGAAAGGGTGGGGGGTGTTCTCTCTATTCCGAGTACGTGGGGCGTTGAGCGAGGGGTTGTTGACTTCGTCTCGACGAGAGGAGTCTCTCCTCCCAATATCTCATGTGATAGCTATGGGGGTTGGGCGCACGAGGTGGCCGTTGGGGTCGGCGCTCTACTGGGGGTCGAAGACGAAGGAGGCGGAAGGTAGGAGACGGGGTCCTCGTCCCTTGGATCCGGAGTGGATCAGGCGCATCTAAACAGACGGCTAGGATTAAATCCCTATGAGCGGATCACGCCAAAGTTAACATAATGGGCCACGTGACAGGATTTCAACCCAATAAATTGAAAACCTAGGTCCTAGACTATATTAGGTGACATAATGCACATAATTTTCAAATGAAGATAACTCTAAATTAGTAATTCTGATTGTAATCAGATTTTAGGCATAGCTTTATAATGCTATGATGTAGCTATGGTGCAAGATTGGAGTCAAAAATTCGATTATTGACTATGTCAATTGACTAAATGTCATAATATTTGTATTATTGACTTTATGTACCATTATGGATGATCTTAAGTGAAATTGATAATCCATTTAATCAATTTCGTGAGAGAGATGATTGAGGGCATAATTGGAATAATTAAAATTGTAAGAGAGAGGAACTAAATAATATATATATATAAACTCACTCTGTCACATTCTCCCCTCCTTTTTAAGAATTTTGTCCCCAAAATTCAAGCAGCCTGAAAAAGATATGGGTACTTCTTCTCGACCTCGGTCTTTAGCTCCCAGGTGGCATCTGTTTCATCATGGTGGCTCCGGAGAACTTTCACCATTTTAATATGACGATTACTGTGAAGATCCTTTGACTTGAAGTCGAGAATTCTGACTGGGGACTCAGCATATGACAGATCATCCTTCAAATCTAGAGGCTCATGATTCAATATATGACTGGAGTCCTTGACATAGGGCTTCAGATTAGATACATGAAACACATTATGCATGGCACTATACTGAGGTGGCAAAGCAAGACGATAGGCACATTCACCAACCCTTTCCAAAATCTCAAAGGTTCCAACATAATGAGGACTGAGCTTTCCTGTGTTATTGGCTAAGGCTCAAATAGGTCGGATCTTCAAAAAGACATGATCGCCCTCCTTGAACTGACGTTCCTGCCGGTGAGCATCTGCATATTATTTTTGCCTGTCCTGTGCTCGCTTCATCCTCTGCTTAATTAGAGCAACCTTATCAGTATACAACTGCATCTCCTCGGATTTCATCAAGGTACGTTCTCCGACGTCATCCCAGTGTAAAGGTGATCTGCATGGTCGGCCATAAAGAGCTTCATAGGGAGGCATCCCAATGCTTTCCTGATAGCTATTATTATAGGGAAACTCAGCTAAAGGCAAGTAATAGTCCCACGAGCCTTCCCAATCGAGAACACAAGCTCGTAGAAGATCCTCTAAAATTTGTACTGTACGCTCTGACTGCCCATCTGTTTGCGGATGGTAGGTTGTACTGAAGTTCAACTTGGTGCCCAATTCCTCTTGAACCTGCTTCCACAGCTTTGATGTGAACTTTGGGTCCCTATCTGAGACAATAGATGATGGAACTCCATGCAGACGTACTATCTCCCGTATGTAGAGGTCAGCCAACTCAGAAACCTTTGCAGTAGTCTTCACAGGAAGGAAATGAGCTGATTTGGTGAGACGATCCACTATGACCCATGCAGTGTCGTATCCCTTCCTGGTCCTGGGTAACCCCACCAAAAAATCCATGGTGATGTGTTCCCATTTCCATTCTAGAATCTCAAGTGGTTGTAGTAGACTGCCTGGTCTCTGATGTTCGGCCTTGATCCTTTGTCATGTCAGACACCTGGACACAAAATCGGCAATATCACGTTTCATGCCTCTCCACCAAAACTGACGTTGTAGGTCTTTGTACATCTTTGTCGTTCCTGGATGAACTGTGTACTTGGACCCATGTGCCTCATTTAGGATTGATGTCTTTACAGTTGACTGCTCAGGAACCCACATACGATTCTTGTAACGGAGACCACCATCAAGACCCACAGACAGATGTGTTTGTGGCTTCGATAGGAGAGAAGAGAGATCTACAAGACCGGGACTAGCCTTTTGTGCCTCAAGAAGTTTGAAATGCAAGTTGGACGTGATGGAAATGTTATTAACATGCACATGATCAGACAAAGACAGCGGTTTCCAGCCCACTAGATCCTCCATGTTCCTCCATTCAGGGATAGAAAGAGATGCACACACTGCCCTTTTCCTGCTAAGGGCATCATCGACTACATTTGCCTTTCCCGGATGATAGGCAATAGTGAAATCATAGTCCTTTAGGTATTCAATCCATCGACGTTGATGCAGATTCAAGTCCTTCTGAGTCAGGATGTACTTTAGGCTCTTGTGATCGGTGAAGATGTTGAATGTTGCCCCGTACAGGTAGTGCCTCCAAATTTTGAGGGCATGAATGATTGCAGCTAATTCCAAATCGTGAGTGGGATAATTAAGTTCATTGTGTTTTAGCTATCTAGACGTAAAGGCCACTACCTTACCATTCTGTTACAGGACACATCCTAACCCATTCCTCGAAGCATCAGTGAATATGACAAACCCTTCATTGCCAGAGGGTAGAACGAGAATAGGAGTGGACGTCAACTTCTGCTTTAACTGCTGGAAACTTGACTCACAAGTGGCTGACCAGATGAAGTGTTCATCCTTCCAAGTAAGCTTGGTTAGAGGAAGTGCAACTTTGGAGAAATTTGGGATAAATCGACGATAATATTCGGCTAAACCCAAGAAACTCCATATTTCAGAAGGATTATGAGGAGGTTTCCAATCAAGTACAGTAGAGACTTTGGCGGGATCAACAGATATACTACCTCCAGAAATGACATGTCCAAGAAACATGACCTTATCAATCCAAAATTCACATTTTGAAAGTTTGCCATAAAACTTCTGGGTTCGAAGAATGTCAAGAACTGCTCGCAAGTGTTCACGGTGTTTTTCCATAGAATCAGAATAGATCAAGATATCATCAATGAAGACGACCACGAACTCATCAATATAAGGTTGGAAGACTTTGTTCATCAGATTCATAAATACACCTGGTGTGTTGGTCAACCCGAATGGCATCACCAGAAACTCGTAATGCCCATAACGAGTTCAAAAAGCAGTTTTAGAAATATCAGAAACCTTGATTTTAAGTTGATGGTATCCAGAACAGAGATCAATCTTTGAGAAAACTTTAGCAGTACGAAGCTGATCAAAGAGGTCATCAATACGAGGAAGAGGATACTTGTTTTTAATAGTGGCTTGGTTCAACATGTGGTAGTCAATACACATACGCATAGAACCATCTTTATTTTTTACAAAGAGAACAGGAGCTCCCCAGGGGGAAACACTAGGATGAATGAAACCTTTGTCGAGAAGTTCTTGCAACTGTTTCTTCAACTCCATAAGTTCAGCAGGAGCCATCCTATACGGTGCCCTAGAAATCGGAGTGGTTCTAGGAAGAAGATCTATGGAGAACTCAATGTCTCTATTTGGAGGCAGCCCAGGAAGCTCCTCCGGGAAAACGTCAGGGAAGTCACGTACCACCTCTAGACTTTCTACAGGTCCGCTACTAGGACTGGTCTCTGAGACTAATGCGAGGAAGACTTTACATCCTTTAGAAATGAGCTTTTTAGCTTTAAGAGAGGAGATTATAATATAATTACAGAATCCGCTTCCCCTAGGGATTTTCACAGGATAAGAATGAGGTTGAGAGAGGACCACCATCTTGTTTCTACAATCAATGTGAGCATGGTATGTGTAAAGCCAGTCCATACCAAGTATGACATCAAATTCTTCCATAGTTAAGAGAATGAATTCAAAGGGCATGTCATGATTTTTGTATTTAAGAGAAAGTTCATTGGTTTTCTGTAGAGTTTTGAGTATTTTGCCACTCGGAGTAGACACGTCCAGAATATATCCCAAGTCCCTTATGTGAAGATTTAGTATGGATGCCAGAGTTTGAGAAATAAATGTATTTGTAGACCTAGAGTCAAATAAAGCCTTAACGGGATGACCATTTAATAATACAATGCCTACATAAGGTAATCAATTTATGAATAATTGCAGGCTTGAATAAGATATTGAATTATAAAGAAATTAGGTCACCTTCACAGAGCTGGTTTGGATTTGCCTTGGCCTCTTATGCATTTATTGCAAATACCCTACCATTGCGGTGTCCCTGAGGCTGCGAAGCACCACCCGCAGGATTGCCAAAGATGGAGGGAGTGGGACACTTGGTGACGAAATGACTCTCCTTCTTGCAGTTATAGCAGTCTGGCTTGGTGTGGCGGCATGCCCCACCATGGAAACGCCCACAAGTCTTGCACTTGGGATGATTCATCCTCGACTGGTTCTAGTAGTTTTTCTATCCTCCCTTTCCTGAACCTCCTCATTTCCCTGATCCCTTATTGTTATGGCCAGGATGGAACTTTCTAGACTTGTCCTCTTCTGTTGTGGTTAACCCTAAGTATCCCATGCTAGAAGGTTTTTGCATGCCCTGCTCTCTCTCCTTCTTGAGGGCCATATCTAGGGCTTCATCTATGCTTTTGGGACGAGAGGCTATGACTAGGGTTTTTAGGTGGGCAGAAAGGCAGTCAACATAGTGATCAGTAAGACGGTCTTCAGTCCTAATGGGTGCATAATGCTCCAGAAGCCTAAACTTCCGGGTGTAATCAACTACTGAAAGACTACCCTGCCTTAACTCCATGTACATCTTCTCCTTCCTCTTCCTCTCGGCTATCGGCATAAAATGATCTGTGAAGAGGTTTTTGAAGACTTCCCACTCCATGTTGTCTATTTCCTAACCCCTATTTCCTCCATAGTTCTCCCACCAGATTTTTCCCCCTCCCTTAAGCATATGGGTGGCGAACTTGACCTTCTTCTCATTGGGTACTTCTAGGGTATGAAAACCATTCTCTATGGATAAAATCCAGGCTTTAACCTTGTCCATGACCTCAGGCTGATCCTCTCCCCAAAAGGAATCAAGGTTTAGTTTAATAAAATCTATCACTGTCACTTCTTTCTTCCTAGATGAGCTAGGTTCAGGGGTCCCTTTCGTGGCGAGGGTTTCCATAAAATCTAGAGGGATTTTCTTCTATTCCTCCCACCTTTCCTTGGCCACAGCATCGGGATCAGGTACTTCAGAGGTTTCAGGCTCTTTTCTTTTCTTAGAGGACGATTCCCCTGAGGCCTTCGAGCTACGAGTCTTAGGAGGCATCCTGAAATTAATTGGGATATATTAGATTTATTACTCAACAAATATATTTGTCATTATCATTATGTCATTTCATTATTCTCTTATATCATTATTAATGTTCTTGATGTTACAATTTATGGAGGATACCTTAAAAGTCCTTATTAGTCGGTCCTTAAGACTTTCTAAATAAAGAGACTCTTTCCTAATCTTTTATCATAAAGATGAAGGGAAGACCAATTTCAAAAATTTGAGATAAGAGGGAAAATATTCCTATAGAAAAGATGAGAGGGAATTTCTATAGATGAGAAGGATTCTAATTTAAGGTATGCCCAAGAAGTAAGGGACATTTAGGATATCGGCCAGGTAGACTCACACTGCCTTATAGGTAGCCTCGTGATTGCCAAGCAAAGTGGCTCGGAGACTTTAGCCAGACCTTAGGCAGATGCTATCCTAGTCACCTCAACCATTCACATCCCTAACTCAAGGACTACCCTAGACTCATAATAGGGTGAATGAAAGTCATGTGACTATGACGTGTGAACAATGGCTCTAATACCAACTGTGATGACCCCTATTTCTACATACTTTCCTTAGTGACATATACAGATATGCGTGCACTCATATCTATAAATGTCAAAAGGGAAAATAATAGAAATCAAGATAGTCAACTAAAAATAGAGAGAAGCCAAGATTATGTCCACATCATTAGTGATAGCCACACAACACTTCATTCATTGATAAAAGATAAAGTCATACATAATAATACTTGAGAAAGGTGAAGAATAAGTCTATGAAAAAGGAAATGCAATTATTACATAGGATCTATAGTATCCTATTACATCATCTAGAAGAATGAAAACTATATAATAAAATGAATATGATGAGAAGTGGAAATCTATCTCATATCCTCCATAATCATTATTTAGTGGCTTCAGGTACTTTGATGTGCTTCATATATTGTCAATTGTTCCTTGTACCTAAAAAATACGAGAAATAAATACATCAACAAAGTTTGTATGTGGAATTAAAAGCTATATTATGCTGGTATATAAAATACTCAAAATTGGAGAAAGAGAATGAAAACATTATTTAGAGGCAGAAAATCAGGAAATCCCAAGTTATTATCCTTATTTAGAATGAATATGCATTACTATGGTGGACTTAGCACAATCATAAATATTGGGCCCTATCCCTGCATACCTTGTACCATTAGGGATCTCCTTGAGTACCTTATACCATTAGGGAGGTGCTAGTCAACATTAATGCTTTCCCTCTCTAATAGGGAGATTAATGAGCACCACTAGTAACTACATTTCACTTATATTCAATTATGTTCTTTTATGTTCAAGGCGGTAAATCATCAATTAATCATATATCCACATCCATCAATGTATATCAATTTCATGCAAACAATTACATATACTTAACATCTAGCAAAATCTAGTCATATAATTATATCCACGTACCTTTAATTCTCAGATCTGAATTCCACAAGTCCCAAGTTAGGAGAAAGATAGTAGATCACCCTGAAATATAGTAAAACCCTAAAGTCACCATGGTTTCTCATCAATCAACATTAATTACTATTATAATTAGGGTTTAGGTTATTTGGGATGTCACTTTAGGATACATAGGATTCAGAGTTGGGGTCTGAGATTAGGGTCGTCCAGGTTATTCCAGGACATTTTAGTTATTAGGGTTTTTCATAAATTGTTCATATTATTCATGATAAGGTGAGAAAAACTAGAAATTAGGGTTCTTCTCAATTATTGAATCAACTATCTTCCCTAGATAGGTTTTCAAGTAATCATGATGACCAAGATCATAATTAGGGTTTAAACTATCCTCAAAGCAGATTGGAAATCAGTAATAACCATTATTACGTAATATATAAATATAAAGGGGTCATTAGGTATGTAGGTCATATTTTTATAGAAGGAATCGGATCTAGGTCCTGGAATCATTTTATTTAAATAGATCAGATTTTTCTGATGAAAATGGTATATTTATTCAATATTTTCTGATAATCCTATCATTTTCTAAGGTTTTCATAAGCTCTGACCAATCAGGAAATTTTAAAGAAATTATACAAAATAAAAAAAGATTTGCGAGCTCTGGCTCGCGGATCATGCGAGGGATCCGACCAACCGGACCCTCTCACTGACCCGCGAGAAAGCATTCGTCCAAAGGGGGGGGGGGTCAGGCTCACTGCGAATGTCAGGAATGCCTCTGTCTCTCTCCTGTTGAGCTCGTGTCTGGGTGAGGGTGAGAAAGGGATAATACTCATCTGAATGTCCCTGCTCGTGCCATGGCTGGAGTGAGGGGTCGGGGAGAGCTGGATCGATTGGAGGTGGTTCCTAGGAAGAGATGAAATTTGATGATCATTGGGTTGAGTTCGCAGACTCATGACAGTTGTGGGGAGGTCAAGCTGATCAGAAAGGGTGGTGTGGCGTCGTATTCCGATCGAAACAGGCTAACAAAGGGTCGAAGAGTGGAGTTGAGTTTTACCTGCCCTCGGGTTGGATTGAGGGAGTCAAAAGCTTTGCGGAGGTCTACCAAAGCTGTTGCGATCTTCCCGCGGCTCTGAGATGGCTCCAACCTCGCCAGCGGTGGAGCTTTTGGAGCTCAGTTGCGGTGGCTAGTCGACCCAGGCTTATGGACCTTTGCGGATCCAACTGAAGGTGTCGGTCGTCTCGCCGAGATCACTAGATGGTGCGGTTGCGTTCGATTGAGTGGAGAGAACCACTGGAGGGAGGGAGAAGTCAAGGTCAGGCTAGCTGTGTGGTGCTTGAGGTCGGGGAGTAAGGGGTGACCCTCGGTGCAATTGAGGTTCCTAAACGATCAAAGGAGGGTAGGCAGTCTTAACGAGATGCTTAAATAGGCATGGGGGGCGCTGAAGGAGGAAGCCCTAAAGTTGGCAGGCACTGCCAGTGAGAGGTGCAGAAAGGGTGGGGGTCGTTCTCTCTGTTCCGAGTATGAGGGGCGTTGAGCGAGGGGTTGTTGACTTCATCTCAACGAGAGGAGTCTCTCCTCCCAGTATCTTGTGCGATAGTTGTGGGGGTTGGGCGCACAAGGTGGCCGTTGGGGTCGGCGCTCTGCTGGGGGTCGAAGCCGAAGGAGGCGGAAGGTAGGAGACGGGGTCCTCGTCCCTTGGATCTGGAGTGGATCAGACGCATCTAACCAGACGGCTGGGATTAAATCCCTGTGAGCAGATCGCGCCAAAGTTAACATAATGGGCCGCGTGACACGATTTCAACCCAATAAATTGAAAACCTAGGTCCTAGACTATATTAGGTGACATAATGCACATAATTTTCAAATGAAGATAACTCTAAATTGGTAATTCTGATTGTAATAAGATTTTAGGCATAGCTTTATAATGCTATGATGTATCTATGGTGCAAGATTGGAGTCAAAAATTCGATTATTGACTATATCAATTGACTAAATGTCATAATACTTGTATTATTGACTTTATGTACCATTATGGATGATCTTAGGTGAAATTGATAATCCATTTAATCAATTTAGTGAGAGAGATTATTGAGGGCATAATTGGAATAATTAAAATTATAAGAGAGAGGAACTAAATAATATATATATATAAACTCACTCTGTCACATATCATGACTAATGAGACTCTGTCATCAACCAACACACAATCCAATTTTGTTGTGTCATTTTTGTCTATGAACCTTCCCTAATGAAATCCGACTAGGGACATAACAAGAGTGTACAAAATCTTAGCATCTGTATGCTATCATCATTCAGGTCCTCAACTTGAAGGCATACATCATTGAGTGTTGTCATTCTTTAGACATTCAATCTGCTCTATCATTATCTCATAACTGATTGAACCAGAATGAATTGGAAACTTGCCTTTGATATTTATCAAATAAATCTTAATGTATCCCAATCCAATCATCCTATGATTAGCTCTCAGGACATACATACCAACACTTCTGATTACATAAAAAATGTGGCGAACCACAAGGGTGAAACCCATGTCCCAGTAAGAGATATAACCTTCAACAACATTTATTGATTACAACATTTTAAGTAATTAAACAGTTTAAGCAGTTCAATCAGATATAAAAAATAGGCTCAGCAATAGAGATGTTTAACAAAATACATAAAGGAGCATATAATAATTATCATCATTAGCCATACTATCACCCTTTATCTTGTTGACAATATAAGAAATTCAGTACCATATGCACATCTAGCATCATGACCAAGTCTAGTAATATATAATCTCTATCATTATATATAAGACTAGCCACATAAGCATAGCTAACAACATTAGCATGTCTTACATGTTGGGCAGATCTACATTATAAATAGAACTAAAAACATAAGCATGATTAGAATTATAGGCATTTCTATATACAGAGGCATAGATAGCATGCTAAACATAACTAACAACATGAGATAGCTAGCATCATAATTATAATCAGCAATAGTAGAATTGTTATCAACATAAGCATGGCTACTATATGTATGCATCTATAATTTTAAGCATATCCACAACATAAGTATATCTACTATCTCTTAATTGCACTAAGCATCATCTTTATGTAAAGAGAAAAAACAAAAGTTATCATCCAATGTGAAATGCCATGTATAACTCGAAACAAATATGCTACATGGTTGTATTACATCCTTTATTATGCCCTGGGGAGTTTTAGTCATACCATCCAAAGTCCAACTGACCCCGTCAAAGGGCTATTTGGTTTTGTACAAGATCTAGGAGTGTCGGTATCCTAAGATCTCTTCCCTTCAGTCAGTACGAGTAAAAAGGCAGTGACATATCTGTCAAAGATGCCACTACAATGACATATAGTCAAACTGCTAACCACTAGTCTGCCCTTGGTATAGGTCACGACACTAGAAACTAGGGTATACAAAACCCTCTAATCTGAGGTACAACTGTAGTTGTCCTCAATCACATCAAATGTCTGAGGCATGACCATAGCCATCCTCCATAACCTGCATTGTGGATGACAAGGATATATCCTCAACTTGCCACCCCCACATACTCAACAGTATGCACTATGAGATTCCTTCGTCATACTCGTTTCACCATCTAGCAAGTTCTGACACTGAAGATGGCTCTACGGCATAGGGATCTACATGATTAAAGTTGCACTTGATTAGTTGTGCCAATTTGTTGAATTAAGGATGCATCAAACAAGTGGACATACAAACCCTAATTCACTTGTAGCAATCATATAAATATTACAACTTCAAAAGATATAAAATGCACGAAACATAATTTCTCATATCATCATCACATGGTACTATTCACTTGTCATTCATGAGACTACACTAGTCATCATACTATCACAAGATATAAATCATTTTCACAATATCAAAGGGTATCAACCCTTATCAACACAAGAGAATTACACCTCATTTAGAGCTCAACCATGCCCAAAGGTCATTAAGACAATCATATTATTCCCTGCAATATCATCATTATCTTTGCATGCCTTATAACAAGGCTCAACAAATCAATTACATATAATACACCGAATCAACGCAATATTGCATTAATGAGCAAGGAGATATTCATAAACAATCTTAGCAGGGTTAAATCAACATTAAGAATATTCCTTTATTACTCAGCATGCAAGGAATCTAGATATGATTAACCTTCATCATATTCATAATGCACATGTTTAGCATAAGAAAGTTTCAACCATTTGGCTATAATAACCACCAATTAACATATTAAGGTTATGGTCATATTAAGGAGGCTATTTCACCATCATTCCATCATATAATAATGTTAAACATGAATACTCATCTTTATCTATTTGCATTACAGTTAGGTACAACAAGATATATTATATTAATGTTACTAATCAACACTTATACCCAAACCCTAACTCACGACATCCCCATTGGATCATGGATGCATAAGGTGAAGCATCACCATCACATTCCATATTATTCTCAAGTATGAATCCACACATCAAGGGGTAACCATCAGGTTATAGCATATTATGGTTTCAGAAACAATAAGAGAGTACTTCATGATTGTATTAATCATTCAAGGACTATTCATACCCAATTACTATCATTTAGTTATATTAAAGATAGGTATAACAAGCTATACCTCATTAGGGTTACCCATTAATTCATTATGGTGATTATCAATCGGAATAATAGGAGGGTAAGGGTAAGAATACAAGTTTAAGGTATTGAACCATCAAATTCTAATCATTAGAATCATAACATTACACTACACACTTCACCCAAAACAATGGGAATATTGAGGCATCAACTTCTAACCATGAAATGTTGAAAAGGTAAAGCCATTGGTCATTTACATAAGTAAACACCTTGAATGAATAATATATGATGTTATTGATTTGTGATCTATAAAAGTCACCATTTAACCCTAGACATCCTTTGATTAACAACAATAAGGGTTCTATTGAGAGTAGGGTGAAACCCACAATCGAATGTTCATTTAAAACAAGCCATCCATTGTCAACAAGTAAGCTCCTTAAGTTGATCATATAAAGGAAACCATCTAAATCACATTATCAGGACTAACATATTAAATTATCCATCATTCCACTTTATTGGAGGAATAAACATTAGATCTTGACCATTGGGTCAAGTTCATATGTTAAAGCCATCAATTACAGTATAGGTCTGACCATTGCATCAAGTAACCCAAGAAACCATTGGTCTTAGGCTTGATGGATGCTAACAATATATGATTAACTCACCATAGGTTGTGGATACCTGATCCACCGTCATTAGTTACCATTAAGTCACCACAGGTTGTTATATCAGTACTATATTCATTAATCAACATCAAATATCAAACTAATATTACTATTGATTGATAGCATCATTAGGATACTTAGTTGTTAATCAATCGGCTTCTAATTAGGCCAAAAAACCTGACCTAAGGGGTGAACATCAGTTGACACCCTTGGTCACCACCATAAGTTGTCATGAAGACAACACCATCAGTTGTTGCAATGGTACCACCATTGAGTCATGTGTATATAGAAGAAATCAGCTTTAAACCCTAGAATTGACCATTGGTTGATAGGTTCTTAGCACCATAGGTTATCAAATCAACCTGATCCAAGTCATATTATACATTAGGAATAATGTACACATGATCACAGGTTCATCTAGAACTGAAATCAGAATAGGAAACATTACAAAAATCGAAATCCAAGTCAAGCATAGCATTTTAGTGCATGGATCATCATTTAAAAGCAAGAACATGAGCTAGCAAGCTTATGGTAAGCAATAAATGTGGAGCAAGTTAATAAACTTGCCTCTAATTAGAAGATCAAATCCCAAATAGAAGAAAACACAAGTAGGTAGGGTAGAAAATCTAAGCAGAAGCTGTGAACTCATCCATCTAACACATTTCTTCATCAAATGAGCAAACCCTAAGCATAAGGAGCGAGAAAGGTATGGTTTTAGATATTTAGAGAAATTTCTACCATGGAACAGCAAAGTTCCGACCTGGAGAAAGGTAGGAGGAAGGATAGCAAGGAAATAAATGGAGGAAAGAAGGGGATTCTTACTCTTTTAGGTCAAGATCACTAGAAGGAAGCTTTTTGAACCCTAAAAGGAAGTCAATTGCAACCCTAGATTCTTTTTCCAAGAAGATCCCCTCTTTCTTATTCCTTGGACAGGAAATTTGCAGCAGCATAGATGGAGAATGAGGTTCATAGAAGGATGGAAGTGGTGGAGAGAAAATGGCTTGTTTGGGTGCTTAGGGATAAGTATATGAAACTTTAAGATAAAGAAAAAGAAAAAGTTGAAGTCCTAGCATCTTTCCAAGTGTCCATGGCCTTAAACAATTAAGAATATACAAGCACAGACACAAAGTTGAAGCTCCCCAACCATCCATATAGAACTTCTTAGATATCCTTTATCGAATTTCCAAGCCAATCAAATAATTCATTAGTTGATAGCTACTAAAGGTAGCTCATCCATGAAGGAGTAAACCCTAAAATACCCTTGAGGAAAACACCTCCAAACCATGGCTCAACAAGGATCCCCATGGATCAATATACTCAAGAATGATAATAGAAAATCTAAGGAACATAATTTATGTGACTAATTGCAAAGAAAATCCCTCAATTGGGTAAATTGTAGAAAAGTCTAAAATGTACATAAAATTGCACAACTTGCTCAAACAGTGTCCAAATTGGACCAAATTTGAAACTTAAGATTGTATTATGATTTAAAAGCATATAACAAGGTTAGATTAGGGTTTTAAGCATTAAATTATGGTAATTAAGCTTATTCAACTCATTAAGCAAGTTCGTTGGCCTTACAACTATAAGCCCCTAATAGGGATTTTACCCCCAAAGTAAATAAAGATGGGTACTTCCTTTGCACCTCACCCTATTACCTTCACATGGTTACTTGCATATCATGATGATGTCACATCATTCATACATATCTCATCTTGGGTCAACACAAAACCCACCACCTAAGAAGACATTCTCAATATGGAATGCATAAACTTGTTGTGTCACCTGTACAACTTTAGTAGTAATGTTCAACTTTGAATTCTAGGTATCATCCTAAAATTATATCTTTTGTATCAAAACATTACTCAAAAGTCATACTTGCTAATTTTTTACCAATCATGGCATGTGTCCCATACCATTCCTTGAAGCAAACAAAATAAGGCGATGTTCCATCCTCTTTTTTTTCTTCTTCTTCCTAGATATATTGACATTGGAACACTTGTCAATTCTTCTTCAGAATCAAAAGAAATGTTGACACTGGAACTTGTCATTCCATACAAGGAAACATCATTCCTAGTCAACCTTGTTAGGGGTGAAACAACAACACTATCTTCACCTTATTAGGATTTACAAAACCTACTTAGAAGACATATCATGGTCCCATAAAGACATTTAATCAACCCCATCTCATCTTGCTAGACTTATCACACATAAGTACAATTGCTTCAACATTCTTAAGGTTTAGCAAATATGTTGACCATGTTACTGACCATCTCTGAAATACCTTAAGATATCATCATTCAAAGTTGATATAACTTTTAATACATTATTAGAACACTCTGTTCCTCCTACTCATAAATTTTATTTGTACATTGGTTAGTCTAAAAAACATAACCCTAAACTCATCATGGTCATGTAAATTATGTCATTCAATCTAACTCTTATGCATTGATATTTGATCATAGGTTTATTTTACAGGAACACAACATCACATGTCTATTGATCAACAAACCATCTATCCTTGATAGTGGTCTTGCCCAGCTATCACTGAACCATACACAAAATTATAGAACCACTTTTGTTTTTCCTTCCAAACAAAATTTAGAGGGTCATCATCAACTCTCTCTCTCTAAGGAAGAGGAATACTTGGAATGTTCATTTAGTAAACATCTCCAACCTTCACATACTTCCCATACTATTGATACATCTTGGATACTAGGATTCATTACCTTGGTATCCACCTCATGTTCTATAAGGAACTCACATACTTATCTCATCTACTTTTACCAATATAATAAATTTCAAAACATATAAGAGGATTATTCCTAATTATTGGAAGGCTCAAAAGTAAACTCATCACAAACTTTATGATCTTGGAACCATAGTCCAAGAAACCTTATGCTATAATAAGCTATTCACCCTCATGTTTACATCTAATCCACACATACCAAGTGACAATGATCCACTTGAAAGTTGTGCCCTAGAAAGAAAAGAAACAAAGGGAAACACACTTCTCACATCACTGTGACATAGTCCAAGAGTCACTAGCAAAAAGGTAACCAATTCTATTTTCATTATGCAGGTTACAACTTCTTGTGTATCATTTTACCTTTTTCATTTTGGGTTCCTTACCATTATCATAGGAATCATCATGATTAACATATCTCATTACTCCTTTCTTCATGACTATTTATCACATTTGGGTATGTTCTCTTATTTTATTATGTTTTTCAACCACTTATGAATAGGTAAATCATCATATTCCACATTTTCTTCATTAAACAGGTATCGTCACCCGTAATTTCTTTCACATGCCATGCTGATTTTACATTAACACTTTCTTACACACATAGGTTGGTCTGAGATTAACTCAGGTTCCACCTAATTCCTTTATCATTGTTCCAATTTATCTTCTCATTTTAAACTCATCATAGGAGTTTTCTGCATCTTATGTGGATTTCATACCTTGAATCACTTTATAAGCATAGACTTATCTATATTTTACTTTATTATCTTCTTGAATTACATCTTTAAGAACTCCTCTTTTGCTTATTTGTATTTGTATTTAGATTTCATGATGTTGCATCTTTCTCTTATAGTTACCAACAATTCAAGTCTTTATAGATAATGATGTAATTCTAATATTCTCTTGAAGTAATATTGAGTTATCAGCTCCATGATTTCTGATTCATTATACTCTTTAGATTGTTTAAAAATGACTACTTGATCAGAGTAATAAAAAAGATAAAAATCTAAAAGTTCCATACTTACCTTTTCTTCAATAATTGAATACCTGGCCAGGGCACTCAAGTATTGAGATTAGGCAGTATGCACCATGTTTTTGTGTCATATTCTAAACTTAAACATCATCCTAGTCCTAATTCCTAGTGTCCTTGTAGACTCACATAACCTAAAGCTCTGATACCAACTTGTAAGAACCCATTACAATAAATGAGATTACTGAAAACATAAAACACAATCAATCACCAATTAACCACATACCCAAAAATATTGGTAAATTAATATTGATTTCAACATCAACACCCACTCAGAAACATTTGCATATGATCCCAATATCTTTCTTGTATCCATACTATGACAATAATTTGATACAAATTGTTCTATCATCTTAGCCACACCATACACACACAGGTGAACAATATTTGTATATGCCACACAACAAACATTAACATTCTAACAAAGTCTGATTTGTTTGAAACACCATATACAAACTTTTCCTACCCGGACCTAAGAGTACAAGGATGAATCTAGGACACACTAGACATCTAATCAACTTTCTCACAAATTTATTATTGTAGCTCCTCTTTTCTGCCATAGGTTTATTTCCATCACTTCCGATTACCTAAAAAAATGTGGTGAACCACAAGGGTGAGACCCATCTCCCTGCAAGAGATATAAACTTTAACAACATTTATTGATTACAACATTTTAAGCAACTAAATAGTTTAAGCAGTTTAATCAAATATAACAAATAGGCTCAGCAGTAGAGATGATTAACAGAATACATAAAGGAGCATCTAATAATTATCATCATTAGCCAGACTATCATCCTTTATCTTGTTGACAATATAAGAAATTCAGTACCATATGCATATCTAGCATCATGATCAAGTCTAGTAACATAAAATCTCTATCATTATGAATAAGACTAGCCACATAAGCATAGATAATAGCATTAGCATGTCTTACATGTTGGGCATATCTACATTATAAGTAGAACTTACAACATAAGCATGATTCGAAGTATAGGCATTTCTAATTACAGAGGCATAGATAGCATGCTAAACATAACTAACAACATGAGATAGCTAGCATCATAATTATAATCAGTAGTAGTATAGTTATCAACATAAGCATGTCTACTATATGTACGCATCTACAATTTTAAGCATATCCACAACATAAGTATATCTACTATCTCTTAATTGCACTAAGCATCATCTTTATGTAAAGAGAACAAACAAGGGTTATCATCCAATGTGAAATGCCATGTATAACCCTAAACAAATATGCTATATGGTTGTATTACATCTTTTATTGTGCCTTGGGGAGTTTGAGTCGTACCACCCAAAGTCCAACCAACCCCTACAAAGGGCAATTCAATTCTGTACAAGATCTAGGAGTTCTGGTATCCTAAGATGTCTTCCCCTCGGTCAGTATGAGTAAAAAGGCACTGACACATCAATCAAAGCTGCCACTACTATGACATATAGTCAAACTGCTAACCACTAGTCCACCCTTGATATAGGTCATGGAACTAGAAACCAGGGTATACAAAACCCTCTAATCTGAGGTACAACTACAGTTGTCCTCAATCACATCAAATGTCTAAGGCATGACCATAGCCATCCTCAATAACTTGCATTGTGGATGACAAGGATATATCCTCAACTTGCCACCCCCACATACTCAACAATATGCGCTCTGAGTTTCCCTTGAGAATACTCGTTTCACCATCCGGCAAGTTCTAACACTGAATATGGATCATGGCACAAGGATCCACATGATTAAAGTTGCACTTGATTAGTTATGCCAATTGGGTGAATTAAGGTTGCATCAAACAAGTGGACATACAAACCCTAATTCACTTCTAGCAATCATATAAATATCACAACTTCAAAAGATATAAAATGTGTGAAACATAATTTCTCATCTCATAATCACATGGTACTATTCACTTATCATTCATGAGACTACACTAGTCATCATACTATCTCAAGATATAAATCATTTTCATAATATCACAGGGTATCTATTACTACCCATTCCTAGATTTGTTGGTAATCTAAGAGATTTAAGATAATCTTAATGCTTGTCATGTTTTGCTAGTAATATTATATCTTGTGCTTCATATTAACTTAAGTGACCTTAAATACTTATTTGGGCAACTCATAATCATGACTTAAGCATACTATAAAGATCTGAGTTGGAGTTACTATAGCATTAACCCATACATGTATGCAAGAAGATCAACCTCTCTAAGACGGAGGTGTCTTTCAGTAAGGGAGTGCCATATGAGACAAAGGAGGCCTTAGAAAACCAGTCGGGAGTTGCGCTAGTGGACAGGCATGCCAAGTACTTAGGTTTTCCCACAACTATTGGGAGGTCAAAAAAGTAGGTTTTCAGTTTCATCAAGGAAAGGATTTGGAAGAAACTTCAAGGCTGGAAGGAAAAGTTGTTATCTAAACCGGGGAAGGAGGTGCTGATAAAAGCTTTGCCCAAGCGATCCCATCTTATATTATGAGTGTATTTCAGATTCCAGCAGGGATCCTAGACGATATTCAGATCTGTATTGCAAGGTTTTGGTGGGGAGCTAAAGATAAAGAGAGGAAAATCTCATGGCAATGTTGGGCTTCGTTTTGTAAGCCTAAAAAGGATGGTGGCCTCGACTTTAGAGATATGCATGTTTTCAATCAAGCTCTTTTGGCCAAGCAGGTGTGGAGGCTACTGACAAATAATGCCTCTTTAGCATATAGGGTGTTAAAAGCAAGATACTTCCTTAACACATCCATAATGGAGGCTTCTAGGGGTACAAAGCTACACATGGAGGAGTCTCTATTCGGTGAAGGCAATGGTACTAGAAGGTACTAAATGGAGGGTAGGGAATAGAAGTGGCATTAGAATATGGGAAGACAAGTGGCTATATGAATCTCATGAAGATCTAGCATCCTTACAAGATATGACTACATGGCAGCCTGTTATGGTCCAAGAGCTCATAGATCAGTAATCAAAGGGGAGGGATTTGGAGATGATATATCAGTTATTCAATTTCGAGGTGAGGAAGTTGATTATTAACACACCAATCAACACTAGACTCCCGAAAGATGTCCCATTATGGTGGCCAGATAAAAAAGTAAATTTTACTACAAGGTCGGCTTATTGGTTGGGCTTCTTGGGAAAGAGAGAGTTTCTAGTAGCAAGATGTGCATCATTCGAGCATATCTGAAGAGTTGTTTGGGATCATTGCTGGCCACCAAAAGTGGCCCATTTCTTGTGGCGGGTCACTACAAGAGGTATGGCTACCATGGGAAGACTGAGACATTGTAATGTGGATGGTATTTGTCCTTTGTGCAATGAGTAAAGGGAAAGTATACAACATATGCTCTTATGTTGCATAGAGGCTAGAAAATAGTCGAGCTCTTCACCCACAACAGTTATTGTTTCCTCGACTCATCTTCAATCTCCAAGACAAATGTTGTTGGAGTTGAAGCATGGTCTTTCTCAACAAGAATTTTTGGATGCAGTAGCATGGGGGTTGTGGTCATACCAAAACCATATTGTGTTTCAGGAGGGTGATAAGGGACTTCCTTTCTTCACACGGGCAGCTCTAGCCTACCTACAAGACGTGACTGCAGCTCGTAGGACTGAATCGGGACAACAACAAGGATATGAGAGCAGAACCAGTACGAAGTGGAGGAAGTCAGTGAGGGGAGTTATCAAGATTAACACAGATGCAACAGTTCAAGAAGGAACCATGATAGGAATTGGTGCAACTGGGCATGACGATGAGGGTCAGGCGGTGATTATCTCTGGCCACAGGAGAAGAGAACAGTGGGATGTGAACGTTACTGAAGCAATGGTTGTGCTGCACGGCATGCAGCTAGCCCGGCAGTGCGGGTGGAATAAGATCATGATTGAGTTAGACTCTACTACCATCATCATAGCACTAGCAAGTAAGGAGAAAAGAAGGGACCATCTAGGCATGATTGTTGAGGACATTATCGCTCTTGCATCTACCTTTGTTTCATGTTCTTTTACGCATGTTAGACGATCATGTAACAAGGTGGCACATGAGGTGGCAAGCTTACAAAATTTGGTGATTTCATGTACACCAAAGAGACTGGGGACATCCCTTAGACTATCTTAAACCTTGCATCTTTGGACCTCTATGATTAATAAACAAGATCGACCCCTCTATCAAAAAAGGGTTAATGATATTGGAGGAAATAATTAATAAATAACTCTTAATTTGAGAATATTATCAAAATAATATTGTATAATTGTAGAGAATTTAATCATGAATCCAACAAAAAAAATGAACCAAATAGGAGTTAAAATGAGAGAGTTATACCCTTTTTAATAACATGTATTGAGTACCACGACCGACACTGTGATCGCGACCGACGTTGCATCGACATTGTGACCCCCGACGCTGCATCGTGTGTCATGACTATGGCTGATGTTGTCAGTAATGACAAACGATGCATCGTCGACACCGCGACCCATGACGCTGCGTCGTGTGTCACGACCGCGGTCGATGCCGCCCCGGACAGTAAATCGTAAAGCAATCATATCTCAAGCAATACTTATCTATTTTTAATGAAACCAAGTGTGTTAGAACTACAACTCAATCCTCTATCATATCAAATACCTTGCTAAATCAGAGGGTGACCAAGAAGGTGATATATATGGTGATTTTTAGGGATGAACATGAAGAACGACAGAAATCCAAAAGGGTTGCTATAGATACGACTTGGTGAGTAAGTTCAACCCTCAATTCTTCCTTCTCTTCATTTCCCCTTTCTCAGAACCCTTGATCCATTGAATTTGAGGTTTGCGTTAACCTCTGACCTTCATCTTCTACCTACAACATACCTTCTTTAGGGCTGGAAGGAAGACAAAATCCCTGAATTGCAAGGATTTTGATATGGATTTGAGATTTTCATAGATGGGCTGTGTTCTTAAGGTGTTTTCACACCTTAGGGTGAGTGAGTACTTCCTTTAAATAGTAGATTGCACAAAATTGAGTTAAATCATCAATAATCTTCAATTGCTTGGTATGCGAGTACAAACACTAAGTTGCCCTTTTGATCTAGCTTTTGCAAGATGATATGAAATGGATTAGAATTTCAGATTATAAAATCACATTAAAAATGATTGCAATCCATCTAAATGAGAATTCTTAAAGTAATTGTAAAGGTTACATGAATATACTGAAATCTAAGATTTTTGGCTATGACTGAAATTGTTGTATAATTGAATAAAGAAGTTTGCCTAGTTAAATCTCCTTGGTTACAAATGATTGTTTTATTTGTGTGTGTACTACATATATGTCAAATAAGATCTTAGATTTCATTCTGTGATATCAATTTTTTCTTGATATAGCAATAAGGAGGGTGAAACCCTAAATGAATAGAAAGTTGAAGATTTCCAAATAGACATCTTAATTCAAAGTTATTCTTGATATATGATGTTTTACTAAATGGCGTGGAAGCCCTATTTCAGTTCATTACAGAGTTCAATATATATATATATATATATATATATATATATATACTATTATATGTGAACTACTGAGAGCAATTCTTATTGAATGATGTTATGATGTATTCAATTCTTATGTGAGTTATGTGATAAGTGAATGAGGTAAATGAAACCCTAATGATAGGGTTCTTAGTGAAACAAGTATTGTGATATCAATGATTCTCAGTATGAGATGTGGTTATGCTTAACAGTTCAGTTGTGGTAAATTTTATCAGATGGTTTATGAAATGAACGGTTTACAAAGCTGAACAAAGATATGTTGATGTGATGATTGAATTGTGAATTTAAAGAGTGAACTAGACATGTAGATGCCTTGAACACTATAGAATCCTTGCATGATGAGGCCTGCACTATGAGGAGGAAATGGTTTCCTGACTGGAGCTAGTCCAGATCGAGGTAATCCGGAGTGCACTAGTAGGGTTCGGTGGTCTTGACTAGTAGGGCAGGCTCCTTACAGTTGTGTGGTACCCAACACCAACCGGGGATGCCGGTGGTACCTGTGTTACATATTGAGTGATCAGTGGTCAGTAGGTCCACTGATGCATAATAAGACTGAGGACTTTGACTCACTTCCTGAGTACCCAAGTTGAGAGGTGGAGTTTGAGATATATGACTGCTCCCATTAGTTGCTGAGAGGTAGACGTGTCGAGGCCCGCTGTAGACGGGGTCTTACTCAAGAGATAGGCTTTGGAACTCGGGCATGCTTCTAAGCCTTGTACAGTAAGATTGTAGCTTGCTGCCATTCTTTCACATGTTGTGGTACACCTCATATGGGTTTAGGGTATAATAAGATGAATGAGAGGTTAAATAAGTGTGTGTAGTTATTCAATTATTCTTTGTATGTTTCTGTATTATTAGTCCTCTTTATGATCAATCAAGCATGTTCATATATCGAATAAATCTTGTAGATATCTAGAGTATCCTGCCATATTTATGTTTGTGAATGATTAGTCTCTTTAAAGCTTACTGTTGTTATAATTGATATCAGTTGCTCAAAAGTATATCTGTAATTATATCAGTGCTTTAGACTGTTTCTTTGAAGTACTCATTCACTGAGAGAGTAGGCTCACCCCTCTACTCACAATTTTTTTAGGGATGACCACGTGGATTTGAAGAAGGTCAATGCATTAGAGTATATCTACCACATGAGTTAAGTATGAGATCGGTTAAGCTCAGTCGGTCCCTATCACTCTAGGTCCTTGTATAGATGCGAGAGAGTTATCAATGATGTTTTGTATCTTTGTTTCCTTGATAAGAGAGAATGTATCTGATTGTCATGTCATATGTATATGGAAGTGTGAGAAGCATAATGAATGTGTGGACATGTATCATTAATGTTGAGATCATATTAGAGTAATCAAAGTTTAATTCTCTTGTAAATTTTGTTTATGTGATTGGATTGAGAAAATAAAGAGTTTGAAATAAAGAAAAGGGAAAAAGTCAGGAGTGAACTTTGTATTAAGTATAATCCTCAAACTTATGCCCTAATCTCATGCTTAGTGGTAATCATGGGATGCGGGTGTGACAAGCTTGGTATCAGAGCTTAGGCTGAGTCGTCACAGACCATTAGGATAGAAAGTCAGAGTTATAAGTGTGGCAAATAGTAGGTGATTTGTCTATAGCTCTGGGAGGTATGTGTATTTAGATACCCTGGCCCGGTTTTTGAATACTTAGATTGACCAGTATCAAGCTACTCTATCTATTCTTCTCTGAATGCCCTAGCCAGGCATGCAGTGGAAGGATGAGCTAGAGAGAACCCCTAGAAATATTAGGGTTAGAAGACTACAAAGAAATGAATGGATTGAGCATAAGAATAGAATGTGATACAAATCTTGGTTTTTATTGCTTCTTGGATTGGAGATCAATAGAAATGCTCTTATATGTATGAATTCATATTATCAGTTTGTGGAATATGTATGGTTCTTTTAGATTGTTGTGTATCATGAATTTGATTCAGTTATTCTTTGTATCAAATAGACCAAAAGTTATGTTTAAATGAGTTTTCCCTAAGTGGATATTCTTTCCACATGTTTAGATGAATAGGAGTTCATTAATCTTGAGTAGCTCTTGGCTTCAGGACTACAGGTTTGGCCTAGTCCTACTGGCAGGGTGTGTTACTGGGATCTAATGAATCATGTTGAAAATATAATAAGAGTATACTCTGGATAAATTGGACCCACATAATAGTGAGAATGTACGTACAATAAGATGTTGAAATGTAAGGGAAATACTAGAATAGCTAAGAATCAATTGGAACTGATATTTGAGGTCCAACTTTGGGGCCTTAGATAAGAAACCCTAAATTGGGAATGAAGGAAGAAGGAAATAGATACAAGACATACATTAGTATGTACCATAAAAAATGAAGAAGAAAGGATGGATAAAGAGAACTGAACTATATAACTAATTTTGCACTTTATCTAATGTATGTTACATACAAAGGCCCTAAAGTTAGACCATTGAAAATAGGAGAAAATAGTTAAGTATGCAACAAGTACATAGAAGTGAAGAGTCTTCGAAAGAGTTAAAGTGAAGAGAATTAGATGAACATGTAAATCATAAGACTAGGATAAGAAACTTAGATGAAACAAAGAGAAATGTTGGAAATTATGAGCTTGATTAAGTAATGAGGGTTACATGATATAATTGAGAGCATGGAATGTATACCTTATTATGAAGTTTAATACATGCATCCTTACTACCTTTGGGTTATAAGTCTCTATATAACAACAAACTAGTTTCTAAAAGAAGAACAAAAGTGTAGCTAAACAAATGAATAAGTCATACAAAGGTAGACTATGTTCAGGAAGGAAAAAAAACTTGATTGAAAGAGAAATTAAGTTTGACCCATGCATTAGTTGTTTGATTTAAAATGAAGGATATGTAATGTATTAAACATGAGGAGAAACTAGTAGAGAGATTATTGATTTAGAATCTCAATTTAATATTAATAGAAGGATAAAAAGAAATGTGTGCAATGTGGTATACATGATCATACACATGAATAAGCAACATGATCATAAGAGAAAATTAATAGTTAAAGATGACAGGTGGAAGAGTAGTATATGGTAAGAGGATTATGGAAACTAAGGGTTTGAAACATGATGGAGTAATATAGATTATAAAAGAAAGAGGTTGCAAGATTCAAGAAAGTCCTAATTAGTCAAGTATCCTTGTTGATAACCAATTAAACCTACATATGAGAAATGCACTAAGGGAATGTTTGAAGATAAGAATTCTAAGTCTAAGAATCATCTTCTCTTTCATATCTTACTTAATGAGAGCAATATGGGAATGAAGTGATAAGAAAATGAATCATATATGATGCATAACCACCATGGTAGAGACATCTAGTGAATGTAATAATGAGACACAATATGATGATGAAACCCTAGCAGGTAAATTGAGAATGTAATCTATCTAAATGGCCAAGTAAGAGAAAGGAAATTGAATTGATAAGATAAGGAAGACTTTAGTAAAACTTGTGAGATCAAAAGTTTGAATCTCAAATTAAGGAATCAAAGTCACATCACAATAACATCATGCTACTGATAAGGACCAAACCCTATAATGTTTAGAGTTGTAGTAGTTCAAGGGAGGTCACTAGTGATTTGACCTTGCATACTAGCATCTCTATAAAAAGGATCATGAGATTTGCACTATGAGAAGTAAACTAGCACTGATAGTAATCCAAGGTTTAAAGGTAGCTAATCTGAAAGGTAGATAAACAATATGGAAATGATTTAGAGCAAAGGGTGAGAAATAAGTTTGAAATGTAACAAGTGTGTTTTGAACAAAAAGCATGATACGTCATGAGTAAAGTGTAATATGAAATAAATTCTTGCAGTGATATCAAGAATGATGAATAATATATATTTACCTTGTATGTTTCAATTTTAGGGATGTTTATTCTATATGATCAAAATGAGAAGGATAAGTAACAAGAAGTAAGTAGTAATGAATGAGGAAATAAGAGAAAACAATGGCTTTCAGTAATACGTGAATTTGTTTTTAGAGGTCTAATTTGTTGAAGGTATAATGAGGAATGTAAATTGGTTCTATATATGATTTCAGTGTACATGTGCAAGCAATATGTTAATTAAAGGTGTCTGATAGTTGTAGTCATTCATACTAGTAATCCATCTTAGTATTGTACAATTGTAGTATGGTGATATGGGTTGAATGATGATGGAACAAATGGAGGGTTACCCTGAATAAGGTAGTCTTACCTATTCACTCATATGAATATAAGGGATGATAACCATATTGTATTGATATGTAACCCTAATGAGGTATAGCTTGTTATATCTAGCTTTAATATAACTAAGTGATGGTAATTAGGTATGAATAGTCCTTGAATAACTAATACAATCATGGAGTACTCTGTTACAATTGTTGAAACTCTAGTATGCTATAACATGATGGTTACACCTTGATTTATGTGTGGGTTCATACTTGAGAATAGTATGGAATGTGATGGTGATGCTTCATCTTATGCATCCATGATCCAATGGGAATGTCGTGAGTAAGGGTTTGGGTATAAGTGTTGATTAGTAACATTAATATTATTTATCTTGTTGAACCTAACTCTAGTACAAATAGATAAATATGAGTATTCATGTTTAACATTCTTATATGATGGAATGATGGTGGAATAACCTCCTTAATATGATCATAACCTTAATATGTTAATTGGTGGTTATCATAGCCACATGGTTGATACTTTCTTATGCTAATCATGTGCATTGTGAATATTATGAGGGTTAATCATATCTAGATTCTTGCATGTTAATGTAATAAAAGAATGTTCTCAATGATAATATAACCCTGCTATGATTGTTTATGAATATCTCCTAGCTCATTAATGCAATATTGTGTTGATCTCGGGTGTTGTTGAGCCTTGTTATAAGGCATACAAAGATAACGATGATCTTGCAGGAAATAGTATGATGGTCTTAATGACCTTTGGGCATGATTGAGCCCTGGATGAGGTGTAATCCTCTTGTGTTGATAAGGGTTGATACCCTGTGATATTATGAAAAGGATTTATATCTTGTGATAGTATGATGACTAGTATGGTCTCATGAATGATAAGTGAATAGTACCATGTGATGATGAGATGAGAAATTACGTTTCACACGTTTATATCTTTTAAAAGTTGTGATTTAAAGAGAAACAAATGACACAATGTTGAAAATAAAATTCTAGACCGCAATATTTGAAAGCTTAAAAGGAGAGAGATACCCCTAGTAAAGGTTCTTTAGAGGAATCATGTATAAGAGAAGCTACTTGGGAAGTGGAGATGGAGATGTTCAACAAGTATCTTTTCCTCTTTTATAAATTTTGAGACAAAATTTTTATTAGAGGGGGAGAATTTTTACAACTTGTTCCTAGCTTTGCTGGTAATCCAAGAGATTTAATATAATTGTAATGCATGTCATGTTTTGTTAGTAATATTTTATCTTGTGCTTCATATTAACTTTAGTGACCTTAAATACTTATTTGGGTAGCTCATAATCATTACTTAGGCATACTATAATGATCCGAGTTGGAGTTAATATAGCATTAACCCATACATGTATGCAAGAAGAGAGTTAATGATATTGGAGGAAATAATTAATAAATAACTATTCATTTGATAATATTATCAAAATAGTTTTTATAATTGTATAGAATTTAATTATGAATTCAACAAAAAAAGAATGAACCAAATAAGAGTTAAAATGAGAGAGTTATGCCCTTTTTAATAAACATGTACTGAGTACTGCGACTGACACCACGATGTCAATACCGCGACCCGCGACGCAGCGTCTTGTGTCGCAACCGCGACCGACGCTGTGTCATGTACTGCGACCGCGGCCGATGCCGCCCAGGATAGCAAATCGTAAAACGATCATATCTCGAGCAATACTTATCTGTTTTCAACGAAACCAAGTGCATTAGAACCAAAATTCGATCTTCTATCATCCCAGTCACCTTTCTCAATGAGAGGGTGACCTGGAAGGTGATTTCTGGGATGATTTTTGGGGAAGAACGTGAAGAACATCGTAAATCTAAAAGGGTTGCTATAGATTCGACTTGGTGAGTAAGTTTAACCCTTGATTCTTCCTTATTTTCATTTCCCCTTGCTTGGAACCCTTGATCCATCGAATTTGAGGTTTGGGTTAACCTCTGACCTTTGTCTTCTACCTACAACAGACCTTCTATAGGGCTGGAAGGAAGAAGAAACCCCTGAATTGCTAGGATTTTTATATGGATTCGAGATTTTTAGAGATGGGCTGCATTTTTAAGGTGTTTTCACACCTAAGGGTGGGTGGATGCTTCCTTTAAATAGTAGATTGCACAAAAAGGAGTTAAATCATCAATAATTTTCAATTGCTTGGTATGCTAGTACAAACACTAAGTTGCCTTTTTGATCTAGCTTTTGCAAGATGATATGAAATGAATTATTTCTCTGTTGTGATGAATTTCAGATTATGAAATCACATTAGAAATAATTGAAATCCATCTAAATGAGAATTATTAAAGTAATTGTAGAGGTTACATGAATATACTGAAATCTAAGATTTTAAGCTATGACTGAAATTGTTGTATAATTGAATAAAGAAGTTTTCCTAGTTGATTCTCCTTGATTACGAATGATTGTTTTATGTGTTTGTGTATTACATATATGTCAGATAAGATCTTGGATTTCATTCTATGATATCAATGTTTGCTTGATATAGCAATAAGGAGGGTGAAATCCTAAATGAATGGAAAGTTGGAGGTTTGCAAATAGACATCTTGATTCAATGTTATTCTTGATATATGATGTTTTACTAAATGACGTGAAAACCCTAGTTCAGTTCATTACAGGGTTTCATACATATATTCGATTTTATGTGAACTACTGAGAGAAATTCTTATTGAATGATGTTATGATATATTCAATCCTTATGTGAGTTATGTGATATGTGAATGAGGTAAATGAAACCCTAATGACAGGGTGTTCAGTGAAATAAGTATTGTGATATCAATGATTCTCGGTATGAGATGTGGTTATGCTTAACAGTTCAGTTGTGGTAAATTTTATCAGATGGTTTATGAAATGAACGGTTTACAAAGTTGAACAAAGATATGTTGATGTGATGATTGAATTGTGAATTTAAAGAGTGAACTAGACATGTAGATGCCCTGAACACTGTAGAATCCTCACAGGATGAGGCTTGCACTGTGAGGAGGAAACAATTTCTCGACTGGAGGTAGTCCAGATCGAGGTAAGTTGGAGCGCACTAGTAGGGTGCAGGGGTCTTGACCAGTAGGGCATGCTCCTTACAGCTGTGTGGTACCCAACACCAACTGGGGATGTCGGTGGTACCTATGTTACATGTTGAGTGATCAGTGGTCAGTAGGTCCACTAATGCACAATAAGCCTGAGGGCTTTGACTCACCACCTGAGTGCCCAGGTTGAGAGGTAGAGTCTGAGATATCCGACTGCTCCCATTATCTGCAAAGAGACAGATGTGCCTAGGCCCGCTGTAGACGGGGTCTTACTCAAGAGATAGGCTTAGGAACTCGGTCAAGCTTCTAAACCGTGTACATTGAGATCGTAGCTTGTTGTGATTCTTTCACATGTTGTGGTACACCTCATGTGGGTTCAGGGCATAATAAGTGAATGAGAGGTTAAACAAGTGTGTGCAGTTATTCAATTATTCTTTGTATGTTTCTAAATTATTAGTCCTATTTATGATCAATTAAGCATGTTCATATATCGATCCACTATTGTAGATATCTAGAGTATCCTGCCATATTTATGTTTGTGAATGATTAGTCTCTTTAAATATTACTATTGTTATAATTGATATCAGTTTCTCAAAAGTATATCTATAATTATATCAGTGCTTTAGAATGTTTCTTTGAAGTACTCATTCACTAAGCGAGTAGGCTCACCCCTTTACTCACAATTTTTTAGGGATGACCACGTGGATTTGAAGAAGGTCAATGCATCAGAGTAGATCTACCACATGAGTTAAGTATGATATCAGTTAAGTTCAGTCGGTCTTTGTCACTATAGGACCTTGTATAGATGTGACACAGTTGTAAATGATGTTTTGTTTCTTTGTTTCCTTGATAAGAGAGAATGTATCTAATTGTCATGTTGTATGTACATGGAAGTGTGAGAAACATAATGAATGTGTGGATGTGTATCATTAATGTTGATATCATATTAGAGTAATCAAAGTTTAATTCGCTTGTAGAGTTTGTTTATGTGATTGGATCGAGAAAATAAAGAGTTTGAAATAAAGAAAAGGGAAAAAGTCAGGAGTGAACTTTGTATTAAGTATAATCCTCAAACTTATGCCCTAATCTCATGATTAGTGGTAATTGTGGGATGCGGGTGTGACAATATCAAGCCTTATCAACACAAGAGGATTACACCTCATTCTAGGATCAACCATGCGCAAAGGTCATTAAGACCATCATACTATTACCTACAAGATCATCAACATCTTTGCATGCCTTATAACAAGGCTCAACAGCATCACTTACATATAAGACATCAGATCAGCACAATATTGCATTAATGAGCTAGGAGATATTCATAAACAATCATAGTAGGGTTATATCAACATTAAGAATAATCCTTTATCACATCAACATGCAAGGAATCTAGATATGATTAACCTTCATCATTTTCAAATGCACATGTATAGCATAAGAAAGTATCAACCATGTGTCTATAATAACCATCAATTAACATATTGAGGTTATGACCATATTAAGGAGGTTATTTCACCATCATTCCATCATATAAGAATGTTAAACATGAATACTCATCTTTATCTATTTGCATTAGAGTTAGGTTCAACAAGATAAATTATATCAATGTTATTAATCAACACTTATACCCAAACCCTAACTCATGACATCCCCATTGGATCATGGATGCATAAGGTGAAGCATCACCATCACATTCCATACTATTCTCAAGTATGAATCCACACATAAATCAAGGGGTAACCATTAGGTTATAGCACATTAAGGGTTCAGTAACAATAAGAGAGTACTCCATGATTGTATTAATCATTCAAGGACTATTCATACCCAATTACCATCATTTAGTCATATTAAAGATAGGTATAACAAGCTATACCTCATTATGGTTACCCATTAATTCATTATGGTGATTATTAATCATAATCATACGAGGGTAAGGGTAAGACTACAAGTTTAAGGCATTTAACCATCAAAATATCATCATTAGAATCATAACATTACACTACAAGCTTCACCCAACACAATGGGAATATTGAGGCATCAACTTCTAACCATGAAATGTTGAAAAGGTAAAGCCATTGGTCATTTACATAAGTAAACACCTTGAATGAATCATCTATGATGTTATTGATTTATGATCTATAAAAGTCACCATTTAACACTAGACATCCTTTGATTAACAATAATAAGGGTTCTGTTGAGAGTAGGGTAAAACCCACAATCAAATGTTCATTTAAAACAAGCCGTCCATTGTCAACAAGTAAGCTCCTTAAGTTGATCATATAAAGGAAACCATCTAAATCACATTATTAGGAACAACATATTACATCAGCCATCATTCTGCTTTATCAGAGGAATAAACATTAGATCTTGACCATTGGGTCAAGTTCATATGGTAAAGCCATCCATTACAATATAGGTTCGACCATTGCATCAAGTGACCCAAGAAACCATTGGTCTTAGGATTAATTGATTCTACAACTATATGATTAACTCACCATAGGTTGTGGAGACATGATCCACCATCATTAGTGACAATTAAGCCACCATAGGTTGTTATATCAGCACTATATTCATTAATCAACATCAAATATCAAACTAATATCACCATTGATTGATAGCATCATTAGGATACTTAGTTGTTAATTAATAGGCTTGTAATTAGGCCAACACCTGACCTAAGGGGTGAAATTCAGTTGACACCCTTGGTCACCACCATAAGTTGTCATGAAGACAATACCATCGGTTGTTGCAATGGTACCACCATTGAGTCATGTGTACATAGAAGAAATCAGTTTTAAACCCTAGAATTGACCATTGGTTGATAGGTGCTTAGCACCATAGGTTGTCAAACCAACCTAATCCAAGTCATATTATACCTTAGTGATAACTTAAACATGATCATGGGTTCATCTAGAACTGAAATCAAAATAGGGAACATTACAAAAATCGAAATCCAAGTCAAGTATAGTTTTTTAGTGCATGGGTCATCATTTAAAATCAAGAACATGAGCTAGCAAGCTTATGGTAAGAAATAAACGTGGAGAAATTTATAAAAACTTGCCTCTAATTAGAAGATCAAATCCCAAATAGAAGAAAACATGAGCAGGTAGGGCAGAAAATCCAAGCATAAGTTGTGAACTCGTCCATCTATCACCTTTCTTCATCAAATGAGCAAACCCTAAGCATAAGGAGCAAGAAAGGTAGGGTTTTAGAGCTTTAGAGAAATTTCTATTATGGAACAGTAAGGTTAAGACCTGGATAAAGGTATGAGGAAGGACAAAAAATAAATAAACGGAGGAAATAAGGGTATTCTTACTCTTTTAGGTCAAGATCACGAGAAGGAAGTTTTTTGAACCCGAAAAGGAAGTCAATTGCAACCCTAGATTCTTTTTCCAAGAAGATCCCCTCTTTCTTCTTCCTTGGACAGGAAATTTATAGAAGAACAGAGGGAGAACAAGGTTTGTAGAAGGAGGGAAGTGGTGGAGAGAAAATGCCTCGTTTGGGTGCTTAGGGATAAGTATATGAAACTTTAAGATAAAGAAAAAGAAAAAGTAGTAGTCCTAGCATCTTTCCAAGTGTTCATGGCCTTAAACAATTAACTGCAACATCCCTGACCTGGGTTATGCTTTAACCTTAGATGTTTTGTTTAAGAAAGATAATTATATGCTTGCTCTTATCTTTTGAAAAGTAATTAAGGCTCAAGAGGAACTTATGTCTCAAATTTAGTCCTTTTTGAATAATGTTGAAAACAATGTTTTGCTCGTTTTGGACTAAAGTGCAAATTACCCAAGTTGAGGGGTTAACTTGCAATTTTTACATGATAAATGTTCCTCAGGTGTTGAAGCATCATAAGAATGAGAATGATGCAGAGGTATGGCTTGTGGTAGCCTGAACACCAAGAAAGAGCTTGTTGAGCATTGTTTGTGCATTAAAACCTAGTTTTGGTGTAATGTGCAATTTACTCAAAACCTAGGGTTTAATATGAAAAATACCACTTCTATAGAGTCCCTAATATTTCTTGATATCAACAAGAGACAAGAAAATCAGAGGGACGTCTCATTTGAATCTTTTTGGAGGAGAGAGAATCTTGATATTAAAATAATCAAGATTTAAGCATAATTGAAACCCTACTTTAATTTAATGCAAAAATAAATATATTAATTGAATTGCCCTTCAACCAAAAGTGTGATGGTTGAATTTGTATAAGTATGGACGTCCTTGTGCCGTGCAATGGCTATGAAATATCTAAAGTGAGTGGAGAGCCCACTCACATTAATTAAATAAAAAGTAATATCCACTCAATTTTGGATATTATTATTATAATGGTTAAGGTGCTTAATTTGCTTTCTTTTAATTCATGGATAATGAAGAAGAATTACAAGGTGGGGGATATGGCTTCGTATGCAAGGGATTGAGGGGAGTATGTGGTACCAATTTTGGGAGTTGAAGGAATTATTTATCATTTTCTCTCTCATTGAAATTCCCTTATATACCTCCCATTTTCAACCCACATGAAAGGCTTTTTCGATCCCTTTTTCTTTCCTTGCTTTGTCCATGCACAAAGGAGCTTAGGAGCAATAGGAGGACGTTCCCCAACATATAGGTAAGCTCCATAGTCATCTTCAACCTTGATTTCATGGTGGAAATCGAAATTCAATGCTTAATTTCTTCTTTACTTCATTCAATCTTCAACCTTGGCCATTCATTTCACTCAAAGACTTGAGAACGGACCTTGGATAGTTGAAAAATCTTCATTCACCATTGAGGACGTGAAGCTTGAAGATCGGATTCAATTTTGAAGGTGGGTTATATGAATTGAACCCTTAAATGTCATTATTGCTTGCAATTTATTCATCATGTGTTGAACCTTTCTTCTTTCTCGATTTCCTTTTATTTAGTTGTTGAAATCACCATAAGAATCACAACTGATTTCGAAGGTTTGAAGCTTCAAGATGATGATGACATCTTAAGCATACACCTCAACAAAGGAATGGGCAATCAGTTTTCAAAACTGATTGAGCTTATTCGGTTCCAAAACCGATTGGGTTGATTCGGTTTCAAGACCGAATGGACAATTGAACCCAAGACCGAATGGATAATTGAACCCAAGACCGAATGGAAAATTGAACCCAAGACCTAATGGGTAATTGAACACAAAATTGAATGGGTAATTTACCTCAAAACCGAATGGGTAATTGAGTTCAAGATTGAATGGGTAATTGACTTCAAGATCGAATGGATAATTGAGTTCAAAACTGAATGGGTAAATTACCTCAAGACCGTTTGAGGTCAGGTGATGTCATAAGTTGGATGATGATCCAATGGTCTCAACTTGATCTAATTCCAATGGTTTCAATGTTGGAGGGTCCACTGATTGCAAACCCTAGACTCAATAAATTGATTCGGTTTCAAATCAATGGTTGATGATTCGGTTTCAAGACCGAATGGAGGGATTCGGTTTCAAGACCGAATGGGTGGATTTGGTTTCAAAACCGAATGGGTTGATTGGGTTTCAAGACTGAATGGTTGATTCAATTTACAATTGGTCAATGTATTACAATTGGTCAATTTACATTGAAGTACATTGACCAATTGTATATTGAATCAACCATTCAGTCTTGAAACCCAATCAACCCATTCAGTCTTGAAACTGAATCAACCCATTCGGTCTTGAAACTGAATCCATCCATTCATTCTTGAAACCAAATCCCTCCATTCGGTCTTGAAACTGAATCATCAACCATTGATTTGAAACTGAATCAATTTATTCAGTCTAGGGTTTGCAATCAATGGACCCTCCAACATTGAAACCATTGGAATTAGATCAAGTTGAGACCATTGGATCATCATCCAACTTATGACTTCACCTGACCTCAAACAGTCTTGAGGTAATTTACCCATTCAGTTTTGAACTCAATTAGCCATTCGATCTTGAAGTCAATTACCCATTCAATCTTGAACTCAATCACCCATTCAGTTTTGAGGTAAATTACCCATTCAGTTTTGTGTTCAATTACCCATTCGGTCTTGGGTTCAATTGTCCATTCGGTCTTGGGTTCAATTATCCATTCGGTCTTGGGTTCAATTGTCCATTCGGTCTTGAAACTGAATCAATCCAATCGGTTTTGAAACCGAAGAAGCTCAATCGGTTTTGAAAACCGATTGCCCATTCCTTTTTTGAGGTGTATGCTTAAGATGACATCATCATATTGAAGATTCAAACCTTTGAAACCAGTTGTGATTCTTATGGTGATTTCAACAACTAAACAAAAGGAAATCGAGAAAGAAGAAAGGTTCAACACATGATGAATAAATTACAAGCAATAATGACATTTAAGGGTTCAAGTTATATAACCTGCCTTAAAGGTTGAATCCAAGCTTCAAGCTTCACGTCCTTGATGGTGAATGAATCTTTGTCAACTGTCCAAGGTCCGTTCTCAAGTCTTTGAGTGAAATGAATAGCTAAGGTTGAAGATTGAATGAAGAAAAGAAGAAATTAAGCATTGAATTTTGATTTCCACCATGAAATTAAGGTTGAAGATGAATATGGAGCTTACCTACAAGTTGTGGCACGTCCTCCTGTTGCTCCTAAGTTCCCTTGTGCACGAACAAATCAAGGAAATAAAGAAGGGTCGAAAAAGCCTTTCATGTGGGTTGAAAATGGGATGTATATAAGGGAATTTCAATGAGAGAGAAAGTGATAAATAATTCCTTCAACTCCCAAAATTGGTGCCACATACTCCCATCCCTACCTTGCATATGAAGACATCTTCACCACCTTGTAATTCCTCTTCATTATCCATGAATTAAAAGAAGACAAATTAAGCACCTTAATCAATATAATAATAATATCCAAAATTGAGTGGATATTACTTTTTCTTTAACTAATGTGAGTGGGCTCTCCACTCACTTTAGATATTTCTTTTCCTTTGCAAAGCACAAGTACTTCCATACTTATATAAATTCAACCATCACATTTTTGGTTGAAGGACACTTCCATTAATATATTTATTTTTGAATTAAATTGAATTAGGGTTTCAATTATGCTTAAATCTTGATTATTATAATATCAAGATGCTCTCTCCCCGAAGGAGATTCAAATGAGACGCCCTATGATTTTATTGTCTCTAATTGATACCAATAAACATTAGGGACTCCCTAGAAGTGGTATTTTGCATATTGAACCCTAGGTTTTGGGTAAATTGCACATTACACCAAAACTAGGTTTTAATGCACAAACATTGCTTTATAAGCTCTTTCTTGGTGCTCAGGCTTTCACAAGCCATACCTCTGCATCATTCTCATTCTTATGATGCTTCAACACTAGAGGAACATTTTATCATGTAACATTTTCATGTTAACCCCTTAACTTGGGTAATTTGCACTTTAGTCCAAGACAGGAAAAACATTGTTTTCAACATTATTCAAAAAGGACTAAAATTGAAACATAAGTTCCTCTTGGGTCTTAATTGCTTTTCAAAAGATACGAGCAAGCATATGATTAACTTTATTAAGCAAAACATCTAGGGTTAAAGCATAACCCAGGTTAGGGATGTTACACTAATCAAGGGTGATGTCGTGAAATCCTAATCAAGGGTGATGTCATGTGAAATCCTAATCAAGGGTGATGTCATGTGAAACTCTAATGTAGGGTGATGCTATGTGAAACCCTAATTGATAAAGATGGAAACCCTATTCCTAATAATGGAATAGTGACTAATATATTGATAAGGGAAATACCAAAAGTGGTCGATAATGGATAACCTTATATCTATAACGCCTTAACTCAGAGATGAGTCCATATCATTGATAATGGTTGAATAATTTAAGTAAGTGATTTATGACCAATACATTACATGATAATGCGATGAACTGGTGCACAAAGTATTAGGATGGGAAATACCCTAATACAAGATAAGTTTATGAACTTAAGTAAGTTACAAGTGATGAGGGAAGTGATACATCAAGACATGACAAATATCACATTCAGCACCTCAAAGTTGATACACCTTGATGCACCATAAATCCAAAATGTATGGATGAGTAACACATGAAGTGTTTCATGCCAATTGTTACATTGAGATGTAATGAGCCTAATGCACTTTGATAAGTGTAGTGATAACACCTATTTTTTTGATGTTTTTGACCCTTATTTTGTTATCAAAACTGCCCTTTTTAACCATTTTCCTCTCTTTTATATGTACTTTTGCAATAACTGGCCAAACGACGCTCTTAATTCAATATTTCCATCTTTTGCAGAGTTTTCCTCCATTTTTGATACATTTATCATCAATAAGGTCGTCCCGGCCCACAAACAAGTTCAACATGCATCGGCCTTCCAGATGGCCGGTACGCTCACTGCCCCGACAGGGTAGCGCAATACACTGACGCGCGACATGAGGATGCCGTGCAAGAAGGATCTAATGGGCAATACGTCTTTTACCCGACAGGGAGCCGAGCTCGCCACGACAACTAAAGCTTGTCGTGCGATACAGGCCACCCACCGGAAGACGCCGCCCGTCACGTGACCGACAGCCGACATCCTCGTGTCGGGAGATACCGATATCGGCCGTCCACCGACTCCGCGAATAAGGAGGACACGTGGCACCCTGAGCACCATAATTTCCCCCAACCGCTGCCTATAAATAGCAGCTACAGGAAGCCGAAAAGACGGGTCGGAACCCTACGCAAATCTATTGAGGAAAGCTGTAAGAGCGAGTGTATCGTGCCTCAGTGATCGTGTCGGGCAATTCTAGGTGAGCACTTCCCCATCCCGAGAGGGAGGGAATGGTTCACTTAGGATCGTCCCGAGCACCACTGCAGGCCAATATCGGCCAACGAGGATAAATGACATGAGTGTCCGATACTAGATGTGTCGCTCTAGCCCGACACGATACCGAACCCCGATACGCTCCGCCTGTTACGGCGAGTCGCCCGAGAGGGTGCCGCCCGACATGTGCGTATCGGGCAAGGCTCCTCGCACGATACAATCCACCCGTCACGGTGTGTCACCTAAGAGGGTGTGCCACCCGACACGGTTGTATCGGGCTAGGCTCCTGCCCGGTATCGGGTTGGAGGGTCCGTTGTAGTCTGTCATCCTTCTATATCAAGAATGTGACATCTGTCTTTATTTCAGTCATTTATTTCTTTACTTATGCAATGTAATCAAGACCTTTATTTGTTTATGGAAATAGAAGAGCTTAATTACCTGCTGCTTTATGCTTGGTGCAATTGTTGGATGACTGCTATGTTTAATATCTGAACTCTAGCTTGTATGTTTGGATCGCGTTTTGATTAGCTACCGAATCGTGTTTTCCCGTTGCAACAACTTCGAGAGAGGTGTTGTGGCTCTAGTGTTTGGGCCGATTCTGGAGTACGAGAGTGCCCAAAATTGCCCGAAATTGGAGTTGCTTTAGTAACATTTCCACTCTAACTTAAGTCCAACAGCCTCGAGAGGGGTGTTGATGCTTGGTTAGAGGTACCCTCTCTGAGAGGAGGGGTATAGGAGGTTCCTGTTGCCGCTTGTTTTACTGAAGTTTTCTCCTTCGCACCTTGCTTTAGCTTTAGTATTATCTCTATATTTCTGTTGCATGAAAACCCTTAAAAACTGCTAAATGACTAAAACCTTAAATCTTTCTCGTAGATCCAGTTGGAGATAGTTTTCTTTGTTTTATTGGTGTTACCTTACTGTTTCCCTTTGGGGAATTTTACTATCTCTTTATCCTTGCCGGAGTGTAGCGTGTCGATTCAGTGTTCTTGACACTACCACCCTTGTCCCTGTGTTCGACCCCGTATATCTACTTCGACCCTGTAAGCAAAGTTGCGGGGGCCTAGAAGGTTTCGGGTTATAAATGTAAAAGTCCGACTACTTCAAATCCGCCTCCATTTCTAGACGCGCGATTTAGGCCGGTCATGTAGGCTAACATACCTTAAGAAAGGGTTAAGCCAAGTTAATAAAGTATGATGTATTTATACTATGGTAAGGATGAGAGAGTGATAATCATTTAATGATAAATGATGAGAATAGTTGTTGCCTAGTGAGAGGTGACAAGATGTGTAATGGCCTTGTGAGGCATGATAATATTTGTTGCCTAGTTAGAGGTGACAAGATGTTTAATGGACTTGTGAGCCATGAGAATAGTTGTTGCCTAGTGAGAGGTGACAAGATGTGTAATGGCCTTATGAGCCATGAGAATAGTTGTTGCCTAGTGAGAGGTGACAAGATGTTTAATGGCCTTGTGAGACATGAGAATAGTTGTTTCCTAGTGAGAGGTGATAATATGTTTAATGGCCTTGTGAGCCATGAGAATAGTTGTTTCCTAGTGAGAGGTGACAAGATGTTTAATGGCCTTGTGAGCCATGAGAGTAGTTGTTGCCTAGTGAAAGGTAACAAGATGTTTATAAAGTCTCATGTGAGAAATGATAATGTTCAAAATAAACAATGGAAACTTAGTAACATAATAATAATAACTAATGGATACAATAATAATAATGAAATCTTGATCATGCATTATTTATGTTTATAGCCAAATAAGGGCTATAGTGTTTTGAATAAGCTTAAAAGAGATAAAAGGAATAATTGAATTACAAAAAGGATGTGAATAAGTTTGATGGCTTGGACAAGGTTTAATACCTGGTAAAGGTGATGTAGTATTCAGTGATGGTTGCACATGATTGGCATAGTCCAATGCCTGGAATGTTTTCACATGATTGACGTAGTTCAATACCTGTAATAATGTCACAAGATTGGTCATAACCCAATACCTGGAATAATTGCACATGATTGGTCATAACCCAATACCTGGAATAATTACACATGATTGGTCAAAACCCAATACCTGGAATAATGTCACAGGATTGGTCATAACCCAAGACCTGGAATAATAGCACATGATTGGTCATAATCCAATACCTGGAATAATGTCACAGGAATGGTCATAACCCAATACCTGGAATAATTGCACAGGATTGGTCATAACCCAATACCTGGAATAATTGCACAGGATTGGTCATAACTCAACACCTGGAATAATGTCACAGGATTGGTCATAACCCAATACTGGAATAATTGCATAGGATTGGCCATAACCCAATACCTGGAATAATGTCACAGGATTGGTCATAACCCAATACCTAGAATAATTGCACAGGATTGGTCATAACCCAATACCTAGAATAATTGTACAGGATTGGTCATAACCCAATACCTGGAATAATGTCACAGGATTGGTCATAACCCAATACCTAGAATAATGTCACATGATTGGTCATAACCCAATACCTGGAATGTTTGCACATGATTGGAATAGTCCAATACCTGGAATGGTTGCACATGATTGGCATAGTCCAATGCCTGGAATGGTTGCACAGGGTTGGTATAGTCCAATGCCTGAACAGAATATGATGATGTATACTCATATGACTGGTACAATTCAATATCTGGCCTACATATTGGTTAAGGTCAACAGACAGAAATGAGAATGATTTATGGATGACTTACCATGATAATGAGTATTTCAGGATAAGCTTGAGATGTTGATATAGTAAGATGGATAAATGATATACATGTTCTTCATATTCCTTATAAAGTGAATAAATGATTTACTGCTCTATCATAGATAGTTGCAATGCTTTAAAAGATGAGAATGTTCTAAACTTCTTATCCTCTACTCAGTTTTATTCTATTAAATTGCAATAATAATATTTCTGGCAGAGAGTTATATCTCTCACTGGGATAATTTTCAATTGTCTCACCCCCGTGGGATCCAACATTTTTAGGTAGACGCGGACAAGGAGGCATAAACCATATAGTAAGGGAAGGACAACAACATCAGGGACAACAGTAATATCTCAGGTGGAGATACTGACTGTCGTGTCGTGTAGATATGAGTCATATGTGTCGTCTATGTACTCTCAGGTCCTAGGAGTTAGTAGTTAGTGTTTTTATAATCAATCTGAGATTTTGGCTTGAATGCCTCGAGGTTTTATGTTGCCTGTGTATAATGTAACAAGGCAATTGATGTTTGTAATCCTCGAGAAGAGATGGTACATGACATGTATTGTATGAACCAGGATGTAATTGAATTACTTGGCTCTTGTTGTTAAGAGTTTCCTAAAATTGGATCTCTTTGAAAAAGGTTTTAATTTTTAGTAATTTTCAGCAATCCGCTGTTACTGACCGCTTCTGCTTAGTTAATGACGTTTTGTTCGAACGCTTCACCACAAATTAGTGGCATCAGAGCTCTAGGTTTGCTGAGTCTACAGAGACATAAGACTAAGGTGTTGAGTCTGTTCTAGTGTCCTCCAATATATCTTATAGTGATTTCTGCCTATGCAGAAGAAGGGAGATAGCTTAAAGATGTCTGGAGAGCACGAGGATCATGTTGCTGCACCAGTAGGAGGTGCAAGGGATTAGGCAAGAGAGGAATCAGTGCCTAAGAATCTCCATTTTGATGAGGCTATGATAGAAAACCCAAATATTCATGCTCTTTTTAGGGAATTCATGACCACAATGAGGTATATGGCGGACCGGATGCCCGCACCAGCACCTAGGGCACAAACTCCCAATGAGGGACATGGGTCTGGTAAGACTTTTGAACGACTACGTTGTGTAGGAGCTATAGAATATGCTGGGACAACTGACCCAACAGATGTTGATCTATGGCTCACTGAGTTTGAAAAGGCTTTTAAGATCCTTAGTATTCTAGATGTTGACAAAGTCAAACATGTTGTATATCTTTTGAAGGGTAGTGTTGGCCATTGGTGGGCCATAGAAGAAGTAAAAAGGAATGATGAAGAGGTTGGTTGGGAGGAATTTTGTCAGGAATTCGTCAATAAGTATTTTCCAAGAACATAGACGAAAAGATTTCACCGTTTGAGAAGGTTCGACAGGGAACCATGTCAATAGATGAATATGAGGCTAGGTTTATGGAACTTTTACGATTTTTTCCTCAAATGGCTGCTACTGAGCAGGAGAAGATTTGACATTTTGAGAAAGGACTGAATGATGAGGTGTCTATCTTGGCAGCTGCATTAGAAAGTAGAGAGAAATTTGCCACATTTGTGGAGTCAATTCGGAGGATAGAAAGGTTTGTGAAAAGAAACATGAGGCAAACCTCAAAAGGAGGTCTACACAGTCACATGAACAGTGGATTAGTGGTGCTAAACAACCAAAGTTTTCAGTAACATCGGTTCAACCACAATTGTTACGACCCCACCTCCCGATAACCCCCAATTAAGGGAGAACGAGAGGTCGAAGCCGCACCCATGACTTCCGGATCAAAGGTTCAGCAATTAACCAATAATAATTATCAAATTTTAACCTACCATACTGAAAAGTTATAAAAAAATAAATTTTGCATACCTTTGAAAAGTTTGGAATAAACTAAACTTCTAACCACAACTGAACTATTCTAACTAATTCCTCCTTGTTCTTTAATTCTTGAATTCACAATGTGTCACTTTACTATTTGTACTTTTGAGATTTGTACTAAATTGCCGACAAACAAAATGACGGTCAGCCGAAGCTGGTATGTGGAGGAAACAGATAATGTTCAACTATGTTAACAATATAGTCATTCAATTAATCATTTAACAATCAAGATTACATTTTAAGCCATACAACTCAATCCATACATATTCTCGAACTCTGGGTTGTCCCTGCAGTGGACATGGATATCACCTCTCTTTTAGGTAATAGAGTCACATGGCACTATCCGAAGGTAGCCCAATATCTAACTCAATGTGACTTGATGGTCCTACCTCAATGGTAGCCATGTACTAAGTCATCCATAGACCTGATGGACCTACCCAATAGGTAGCCATGTACTAGGTCATCCATAGACCTGATGGACCTACCCAATAGGTAGCCATGTACTAGGTCATCCATAGACCTGATGGACCTACCCAATAGGTAGCCATGTACTAGGCCTTGCTCTAACCTGATGGACCTACCCATAGGCAGCCATGTACTAGGTTAGCTATAATGCCACAGAGAGAACTAGGATCTGAGTGTGTAGGCATATATCCTTTGTGATAGTCATAGCCACATTATAGTTTGCAATATGAACATCCAAACAGTTTAGTTGCATTCAATGCGATTAAACATCCGGGAATCCATCAGAAAACTAAAGCGGTTATTCATAATTAACCACATACCTGATCCAGAGCAACTTGATGTCCAAGCATTAATATTCAATACAATCAAACAAGAAATCAACAATATCCTGAAAATAATGCATAACATCCAAGTGTCATTGTTTTATTCAAAATGCTCTCAAGATCGACTTGGATTCTCCCTTATGATTTCTAGGCCACATTAGGGTTTTATTAGGGTTTTAGCCTTCATTATGCATTTATCAATTGTAATGCTCTTTTAGTCCACAAACCCTAATTTCATCATTATAGGCATTAAGAACATCACTAATTTTATGTAATCGTCATTTTGATCATATTATCTTTCTATAATGTTCAATAATATCAGATAATCAATAGAAAGAAAACCTTTTTAAAGTTCCCAACATTTTAATACTCAAATCTAGACTTTTCGTGTATTAATCCACTTCTTAATCATGTTACCCATGTACTTTTCGAATAGGAAGCAAAATTAGGTTTCGTTAATATTTTATTTGGATTCCTATCATTTTTCTGATCAAAATAATATATAGTTTCCCTATATTTTGATAATCCCTCTAATTTCTATGAATTAAATAAGGAAAGCATATTTACCTCAACATTATGCCACGTGGCGGGTTGTTATTGGTCAAAGCTGGTATAGCCCATGGCCAGGAGGGCTAGTGGGGCACGGTCCTTCTTCTCTAGACCGGCCGGTCCAGGAAAATGTGTTTCCGCTCACCCGTCGCCCTCCTCGCGTGAGGGTTTCTCCACGCAACTCCTGCACGCGACGCCAGCGATGGCCTAAAGTCGTGTGCCTGCTGCCGACTCTGCAGGCAGGCTACCAACTCCAGCTCATGCACAAGCTTTGCCACCCCTTCCTCATAGTCTTGTTTGCCCGAGCCTCAGCACAATGCATAGCCTGACAACGGTGTCGTGAAGCTACTGTCGCAGTTGCATCTGCTGGCCGCCGCAACGAGAAAGGGTTGTCCCCAACTATTTCCTCAACTCTGTTAGCATGTCTATCACCGAGTCCTGAACTTTTGGTCATCTTCTTCCTCAGGAAAACTCTAATGATCAGACTTCCTTGATTCCGCAAGGCAGTGCTACCACCCGACTAATTTGATCGTTAACCTCCCACACTCCGCACGCGCCCTCCTGCACAGCCTCCGCAAGGGCCAGAGAGACCCTTCTCTCCTTGCTCAGTGCTAGCGGCTGCAAGGCAAAGCCGAGGTGGCTGGAACCTATTCTTTAGTGCGTAGGTCCTGACCTACATCGCACCCACGAGAAGGGAGAAAGGAGGAAGGTGAGGCCATGTTCTATCGATCTCATCTCAGCTATGTAAGCCATGATTCTAGATGGGCTTCAAAACCATCTTGTCTTGCGGGATGATTAGGTGCAGGTTGGAAGAACGTGGCAAGGGAGCGTTGCTATGAAGGAGACTTCCTCTCTGGCTTCCCAAGGACAACTGGGACTGCTGAGAAGTCTGGTTCCATCTTTAAGGGTTCCTATATCTCTCTATATATACACGCCTTGGAGGAAACCCTAATGGATACGAGAGGGTATGAGAAGTAACAAGGGACAAACTAGTTCTTAGGAAAACCTGGTCCACTAATAATTTCCTTTCTTGTATTATTGTCGTACCAAGACTTCTTGTCTATTTCCTTTCTTGATTATTTGTATTTCTTAGGAAGTCTGAAAACTATCTCGTTCGTCATCTTTGTGCTTGGATTTTAATCCATTGGCCAGGAAATCTTACTTCCTTATAGTAAAAAGTATCTCTTTTGGATAAAACCAAAAAGTCATTAATTATGTATCGTATTATCCTCTTATTTTGTATTATTTTACATTTCCTCTTTATTCTTATTCATTGGGACTCCTTGGATCCCAAGAAATTATAGTATTTTCGAAATTCTTTTCCAAGGATATTTATTATCCTTCTAGATGCATCTAAATGCATTATTTCACATTATCTTGTTTATTTCTTATTAAAATATTTCCTTTTTGAGGATTTCCCTTTATCTCTCTTTTATTTTCCTCATTGGTATTCCTTTTATCATTAGGAATTCTTGGGATACAAATTCCACAAAGGATAACTCAATTATACCTCTTTTCACTTATTTTCCACATTTGATCATTATTTTCAATTTCTTTCTTAATAAAGAAATACTTAATTAATCTTTTCTTTTCTTATTGTACTCTTTATGCAACTTTGGACTCCTTGGAACCCAAGGAACCCAAGAGGCACGAAATCCCTCTTTGGATTTGCCTTCTAGAGGTTCCCACATTTTTCTTTTCTCAAATATTCAGTTATTCATTCACTAATTGAATTTTCTTGTTATTTCCTTATTATTGGGCCCAATAGCCAATAAAGCCCACAATACAAACATCAAGGCTATTGTAAACGAAAACCATTTATTTGAAGCAAATTATATCATTCTTTGTTCAAATATCTTTAATATGAGAAATTACATTTCTCACCAAATGAGCCCAGAGATTGGGGTTGTAACATCCTTCCCCTCTTATAGGAATTTTGTCCTCAAAATTCAAATAAGCAAACAAACAATTTAGGATAAGACTTTTCCATGTCCATCATTGGCCCGTATGTGGCTTTACCGTACTCATGGTGCTTCCACAGAACCTTTATCATTACATATTCTTTTCTCTGAGTTCTTTCATCCCGGCGTCTATAAACTGCACAGGTGACTCAGGCCATGTCAGCCTTCCTTGGGGCTCATGACTAGGTTCATTGCTCAGCACATGGTCGGGGTACCTCACATAGTGCTCTAAATTGGACACATGGAACTCATCACACATTACTTCATCTTGAGGGGTAAAGTCAAACTTAACCTTATCCACTAAACGATGTCAAAAGAACCCATGCATCAGGGACTCAGCTCTCTTAGTCATAACTTAGAGGGGTCGGATTTTCATGTCACATATTCCCACAGTGATCTGCATGTCAGTCTACTTTGCATCTGCTCATGACTTTTGTCATCTCTAGGCTCCTTTCAGCCATTGCACGATCAAAGCGACTTCATCTACACGCACTATGGCCCTTTTCTAACCATCATGTGGTCCTTTCACCAACATCACCTTACTAAAGTGGTGACCGACACAACCTCCCTTACAGAGCTTCTTTGAAACCCGATATTGGCTATGACGGTTAACTTCACATCTTGCATAAGACAAGAACTGTCTCTAGCTATCACCCCGAATGAGCACATATGCTCTCATCAGACCCTTTAGTCTGGATCATACTAACCATTAGTTAGGGGTGATAAATTGTACTAACACCGAGTTCTTCATGTACCTACTTTCACCTTATGGAAGTGAACCTTTAAGTCAAACTCAAGAACCTTTATACTCAACCTCATGGTGTACTTGAACCACTTCTCTCATATGTAATTCAACCCGATCTGTCCCTTGATAGTACTCTTTCTTTCTCATGTCATCTAGGTAAGGCGATCTATCATAACCCATATTGCATCTCGACCTTCCTTGGTCTAGGAGAAACCTATCACAACATCTATAGTGATGAAATCCCATTCCCTCTCGGGGACTCTTTTGTCCTCTATATCGATACACTGGGTTACTGGGGTTCGTCCATTACCTCCTGGCTTGCATGGCCATAAACCACATGCAACTTTATCTTAAGCATCCAAAGTGCTATTGCCATTTACCACGGTGTATGGTGATCTTTAATCATTATTTCCTGTATGTCATGATTCTTCAAGATCGATTCCTCTGAAACCCTAAACCACTCTAGTCGGGGTTTCATCACCTTCTTTTCCAAAGAAGTGCATCTGAGGTTCTACCACCATCCTTTCATTGCATCAAGGACTAGACTGGATAACCAAACAACCCTTAACTTTTCAACAAATCTTGTTACATCTGAGTATTATCCAAACACCTCTCCTTTCCAAACTTAAGGTTAGCCAAACAACCTCTTCTAGCTTCTAGTCAAACAAGTTAGATGTATCTCAACCAGAGCATCCATTACCCCTTCACATCATTAGGTATTAGGTAACGTTGAAGACATACACTTCCATGTATTTCACTTATCATCTCCCCTCAAACTCTATGTCCATCTTCAATTAAGAACACTCTCTGATTCCTTCATCATGGTGATCAAACTCAACCTGGTATCACTTATAAGTTCTACATAGCTCATGATAAATACTTCCTCATAAGGTAACTACCTCATTCCTCTTAGTGTTTGCAAACCATCCGTGTATCATTCACTTTACCAGTGTAGGTTATCTTCTCTATCCCCATTCCTCGTGGAAACGTTCCAATCTACATCATCTCTTATCCTTGGTGTGTGGCATGCATAATGTCCTATCTCTCACCCCCATAACAAGAGGAAATAAGCATTTGGATGCAGTCCAAATACAGAGTTCTTCCTATTCCAAGAGTAGAGATGGTACATCCCACCTTGCTAATACACTTTTACATCTAAGTTGCAACATGCCACATATGTCTCTACGTCACAGACATCATGATATCAAACTAGTCTTGAACCTGCTGAGGTTTATATCCTTGGTCATCTCCTCTAGGTCTATAGGGTACCGAATCTTTTGGGGTCATCCCTCTTCCCTCATGCATCAAGAGAGTGCCCTGCTCATCTGCCCTTTGGGTCCCATGAGTTCATGAAGGTGATCAATCTCCTAACCCATGGCCCTCAGACAATGATAGTTGTTACCTCCTGACCCTATGGTCATGTGCAACTAGGGAATTAGGCAAATCCTACTTTCATCGGTCTTATCCCTACCTGACCCTAGGATAGACTTAGGATTCACCATTATAGTACATGTTCACTTAGAACCTTACCCAAGTCTTCATCATCTCTCTTTCTGCATTCATGGGTTGGCCCCCATCCTTTCATATGGATCATGGCAACCTGCCTACCCTGGTCAAGCCCCATATTGGTTACCTCCATGGTAACACATTCATATACAATTAGAGATGGATATCTATGGGTCTACAGGTTCATTCTCATACCATGTACTTTTCACTTAGCTTCTCAAGATCCTGTGAGACCTCTTCAGGTTACCTTAAACCAACAAAACTGATATACACCCTACCAAAGGGGTCCCTCTCCCAGGATGGGAGGAAAACTATCTCTTGACAACAAGGTCACAAAAGCTCTTAGGTCTAGGGTTTACCTCCACATGAGCCTACTTAACCCTAGCAAGCTATTAAGGCACAAGCAGATCACCTACTATACCATGCTAGGTCATACTTATCCTCTTTCCTCGATGTTGGATCAAGATCATACTTTCCTTTATCATCATCCTAGCTGTGAGGGGCCCATCAAACACACCTTAAACTTAAGGGGCTTCCCCTTTTTCCTCTATACATGAGGAGTACCATTTTCGCTTCTATAGGAACTCAACTTCTCATTATGAGCATTAGGTACACCACTTCCCCTCTTAGGCCTAGGAACCCTAGGTTCACCTGTAGGTGTCCAACTGCATGCTCTATCTCTTAACTACGAACCAAGCATGCAAAAGGCATGACATGCACTTTCTGTCATCCTTCAACTCGAGCAACACTTAGGGTTGGGTCCTCCTCAAGGACAACCAACAAGGTATAAGGCCTCATAACCTGCTACTAAACTTTTCTAGGTCTAAGGAACTCTTCTTCCCACCTCAGAAGGTAAACACCTATACCGTAGGCACATAGGCATCAGATGCTTCATCTTCTATCTTTAGGGTTTGGTCCTTCTAAAGGCAACCAAGATATCATCAACTTTCAGGGATCGATCATGAGGCAACCACTATCATCCATTGTTCAGGGTTTTAGGCTTCCAACCTTCTTGATGGGTTTCCAGCTCTCTCTAGAGATAACCCTACATCCAACCTCACCATTAGAGGTCCTCACTTCATGAAGGATCAACCTCAAAAGCATGCCCTTCATGGGTGAAGCCTAGGTTTGAACTTATGTTTTCTCAAGATTATCCATAACCCTTTATGCTCCATCATAATTCCTTATCCAAGGTTTCATCCTACTGTCAGCACTATGACGTGCCCTAGGTGCCAGTTATACCCTACTTGCACAAGCCCATAGGGTTTCTATGGTCCTTCACTAACATCATCATCTAAGGAGCTATCCTTTACCCTAACATGCACGACCCTTCCCAGGGTTGGGTTGCCAAATGTGCTAGGTCACCCATGGATCATATGGCATTCCAAAGGCATGTCCTTTCAAACACCTGGTCCAACTCATCTCTCTCTAACCTTCACTTAGGGTTAGGGTTAGCATCATCCTCAGAGGATGTGCCAGGTCTCTACTTGCAATGGAGATCTCTATCTCCAAGACTAACTTATCTTCCTGACAAGAAGGTCTAGCCTCAGATCCCTTCTGAGGACATGACAACTTATGTCATATGACCTAAGCATGTATCTATTCTTTAATTTACGCTTAATCTATTAAGCTTATGTCCATGACATCTTATTTACATGCCTTTCATTAATTTAATGGAGGATTCCTTAGACCTTATTAATCTTACCCATACCTCAAGAGGGTGAGGAGAAGAAAGAAAACCATAATCCTTAAGGTCCTTAACAGAATTTTTGATGAGAAGGGACGAATAAGATGAGAAAATCCTAAAGGTGTCTTATTTCGATTCATACCCTAAGACTTTGGCCAGGCAGTTACACAGATCCGGGAGTCCTCGTATTCCGACTAGCGGTGAGGAGGAAAATATTGCCAGCCCCCAGTCGTGATCCTTTTCTGGACACCTCTGTCTTTCGGATAATCCTCTAATAACTCTCTTGGGTTCTATGGAGTTTGTAAAATTTAATAATTATTAATGGTTAACTGAGGAACCCAAGCTCTGATACCAAATGTTACGACCCCACCTCCCGATAACCCCCAATTAAGGGAGACCGATAGGTCGAAGCCGCACCCATGACTTCCAGATCAAAGGTTCAGCAATTAACCAAGAATAATTATCAAATTTTAACCTACCATACTGAAAAGTTGTAAGAAAATAAATTTTGCATACCTTTGAAAAGTTTGGAATAAACTAAACTTCTAACCACAGCTGAACTATTCTAACTAATTCCTCCTTGTTCTTTAATTCTTGAATTCACAATGTGTCGCTTTACTGTTTGTACTTTTGAGATTTGTACCTAAATCGCCGACAAACAAAATGACGGTCAGCCGAAGATGGTATGTGGAGGAAACAGATAATGTTCAACTATGTTAACAATATAGTCATTCAATTAATCATTTAACAATCAAGATTACATTTTAAGCCATACAACTCAATCCATACATATTCTCAAACTCTGGGCTGTCCCTGCAGTGGACATGGATATCTCCTCTCTTTTAGGTAATAGAGTCGCATGGCACAACCCAAAGGTAGCCCAATATCTAACTCAATGTGACTTGATGGTCCTACCTCAATGGTAGCCATGTACTAAGTCATCCATAGACCCGATGGACCTACCCAATAGGTAGCCATGTACTAGGTCATCCATAGACCTGATGGACCTACCCAATAGGTAGCCATGTACTAGGTCATCCATAGACCTGATGGACCTACCCAATAGGTAGGCATGTACTAGGCCTTGCTCGAACCTGATGGACCTACCCATAGGCAGCCATGTACTAGGTTAGCTATAATGCCACGGAGAGAACCAGGATCTGAGTGTGTAGGCATATATCCTTTGTGATAGTCATAGCCACATTATGGTTTGCAATATGAACATCCAAACAGTTTAGTTGCATTCAATGCGATTAAACATCCAGGAATCCATCAGAAAACTAAAGCGGTTATTCATAATTAACCACATACCTGATCCAGAGCAACTTGATGTCCAAGCATTAATATTTAATACAATCAAACAAGAAATCAACAATATCCTAAAAATAATGCATAACATCCAAGTGTCATTGTTTTATTCAAAACGCTCTCAAGACCGACTTGGATTCTCCCTTATGATTTCTAGGCCACATTAGGGTTCTATTAGGGTTTTAGCCTTCATTATGCATTTATCACTTGTAATGCTCTTTTAGTCTACAAACCCTAATTTCATCATTATAGGCATTAAGAACATCACTAATTGTATGTAATCTTCATTGTGATCATATTATATTTCTATAATGTTCAATAATATCAGATAATCAATAGAAAGAAAACCTTTTTAAAGTTCTCAACATTTTCATACTCAAATCCAGACTTTTCATGTATTAATCCACTTCTTAATCATGTTACCCATGTACTTTTCGAATAGGAAGCAAAATTAGGTTTCGTTAATATTTTATTTGGATTCCTATCATTTTTCTGATCAAAATAATATATAGTTTCCCTATATTTTGATAATCCCTCTAATTTCTATGAATTAAATAAGGAAAGCACATTTACCTCAACATTATGCCACGTGGCGGGTTGTTATTGGTCAGTGCTGGTATAGCCCATGGCCAGGAGGGCTAGTGGGGCACGGTCCTTCTGCTCTAGACCGGCCGGTCCAGGAAAATGTGTTTCCGCTCGCCCGTCGCCCTCCTCGCGTGAGGGTTTCTCCACGCAACTCCTGCACGCGACGCCAACGATGGCCTAAAGTTGTGTGCCCACTGTCGACTCTGCAAGCAAGCTACCAACTCCAGGTCCTGTGCAAGCTTTGCCACCCCTTCCTCCTAGTCTTGTTCACCCGAGCCTCAGCACGATGCATAGCCTGACAACGGTGTCACGAAGCTACTGTTGCAGTTGCATCTGCTGGCTTCCGCAATGAGAAAGGGTTGCCCCCAACTATTTCCTCAACTCTATTAGCATGTCTATCACCGAGTCCTGAACTTCTGGTCATCTTCTTCCTCAGGAAAACCCCAATGATCAGACTTCCTTGATTCCGCAAGGAAGCGCTACCACCTGACTAATTTGATCGTTAACCTCCCACACTCCACATGCGCCCTCCTGCACAGCCTCCGCAAGGGCCAGAGAGACCCTTCTCTCCTTGCTCAGTGCTAGCGGCTGCAAGGTAAAGCCGAGGTGGTTGGAACCTATTCTTTAGTGTGCAGGTCCTGACTCTCATAACTCCCACGAGAAGGGAGAAAGGAGGAAGGTGAGGCCGTGTTCTATCGATCTCATCTCAGCTATGTAAGCCATGATTCTAGATGGGCTTCAAAACCATCTTGTCTTGCGGCATGATTAGGTGCAGGTTGGAAGAACGTGGCAAGGGAGCGTTGCTATGAAGGAGACTTCCTCTCTGGCTTCCCAAGGACAACTGGGACTGCTGAGAAGTCTGGTTCCATCTTTAAGGGTTCCTATATCTCTCTATATATACACACCTTGGAGGAAACCCTAATGGATATGAGAGGGTACGAGAAGTAACAAGGGACAAACTAGTTCTTAGGAAAACCAGGTCCACTAATAATTTCCTTTCTTGTATTATTGCCGTACCAAGACTTCTTGTCTATTTCCTTTCTTGATGATTCATATTTCTTAGGAAGTCTGACAACTATCTCGTTCGTCATCTTTGTGCTTGGATTTTAATCCATTGGCCATGAAATCTTACTTCCTTATAGTAAAAAGTATCTCTTTTGGATAAAACCAAAAAGTTATTAATTATGTATCCTATTATCCTCTTATTTTGTATTATTTTACATTTCCTCTTTCTTCTTATTCATTGGGACTCCTTGGATCCCAAGAAATTATAGTATTTTCGAAATTCTTTTCCAAGGATATTTATTATCCTTCTAGATGCATCTAAATGCATTATTTCACATTATCTTGTTTATTTCTTATTAAAATATTTCCTTTTTGAGGATTTCCCTTTATTTCTCTTTTATTTTCCTCATTGGTATTCCTTTTATCATTAGGAGTTCTTGGGATACGAAATTCCACAAAGGATAACTCAATTATACCTCTTTTCACTTATTTTCCACATTTGATCATTATTTTCAATTTCTTTCTTAATAAAGAAATACTTAATTAATCTTTTCTTTTCTTATTGTACTCTTTATGCAACTTTGGACTCCTTGGAACCCAAGGAACCCAAGAGGCACGAAATCCCTCTTTGGATTTGCCTTCTATAGGTTCCCACATTTTTCTTTTCTCAAATATTCAGTTATTCATTCACTAATTGAATTTTCTTGTTATTTCCTTATTATTGGGCCCAATAGACAATAAAGCCCACAATACAAATATCAAGGCTATTGTAAACGAAAACCATTTATTTGAAGAAAATTATATCATTATTTGTTCAAATATCTTTAATATGAGAAATTACATTTCTCACCAAATGAGCCCAAAGATTGGGGTTGTAACAACAATATAGTACATCAATACAGTGGTCATCAAGTGAGGTCCGAACTTGCCATAAATGTGGACAGATAGGACATTTTAGGCAGCAGTGTCCAAGAAGAAATAATGTGGTGACCCAACAGTCAAGGCTTAATCTACAAAATCCACAAGGACCGCAGGTTAGTGAAGCTGAAGGCCGAGGACGAAGACAAGTGTCACAGTTTGGTCCATCTACCTCTGGTAGTAGAGGACAAAGGCAATAGCAGATGACAACTGACTCCATGTATTGAGTCAGATAAGATACTACATAACTCATAAAAGGTAATATGTCAAGATATAACTTTTCATTGTGAATCATCTTTCTTTTTCTACTCTCTGCCTACTAATTATAAGAAAGGTAGTTGTTGTTGAGCTTCCTTTAATTAATCTTATGAGGACATGAGGAAGAGATAAGAAGGATGAGAACTTATATTCAGTCCAATATTCTCTTATATGTTTTCAAAATTTCTCTCTTCATGAGGAACGGAAGAGATGTAATCGAAACACCCATAGAAAATTTAAGATACTAAGTAGTAAAACTTAAAGAGATGAAACATAATATAAAAACCAATACATACTACCTAACTTCAGTTCTTGAATATCCTGGCCATGTATTCATCTTTTGAAGATAATGTAAGTATGCCACTCTTAAATTGCTATCTTTCTGATTACTCTGATCAAGTAGTCATTTTGAGACAATCTAAAGAGTATAATGAGGTAGAAGATGTGGTAAGGATATTTCTACCACATTCTAATTGATATACAAAGGGATCTGAGCTAAATCATATATCAATTTATAAACAAAAGAAGATGTATAGTATAATGACTACCTTGGTCTGAGGACCTAGAGGTAACAGTTACCTGATGAGAGGTAACAATGTTCAATGATGGATTGAGGGTTTGAATACCCAAAATTTGGTAATCATGATGATGATGTGATGTGTTTTTGGTACATATAATGGATACCAAGGTAAAGAATCCTAGTATCCAAGAACTTTCAATGATATGAGAAAATGAGAACATGACTCCTCATAAGAAGTAATGTTTGGTTACTAGAAGGGCCAACTTTGAAATTTGTCCAGTTACATACTATAGTATGAATACCATATATTAGGGATTTATGCCCCGCATAAACATGACAATCAGTAAAGATGTATGAGTCAAAGGAACAATCGTAAAATCGTTGTGGGAAAATCTTATTAAGCTAAAAATAATTCTTTAAGATACCTTTAAGATAAGTTCTTAATTGATAGGTAACCTTCCCTTATGAAAAGAAACAGTAGAGTATGTGTCCCGTGTGACGAGTTCTATGATAACCCTGTATGGAAGAACTTTGTGTTGATCAAAGTTCTATGGCATCTCCATGACATTAAGATGTTATGTGGAGACTTGATGATATGATGAATGAAAAATATCTATATTCCTTTACTTGGGATTTCGGGGACGAAATCCTTATTAGGGGTTTATAACTTGTAACATCCCTGACCTGGGTTATGCTTTAACCCTAGATGTTTTTTTTAAGAAAGATAATTATATGCTTGCTCTTATCTTTTGAAAAGTAATAAGTCTCAAGAGGAACTTATGTCTCAATTTTAGTCCTTTTTGAATAATGTTGAAAACAATGTTTTGCCCGTTTTGGACTAAAGTGCAAATTACCCAAGTTGAGGGGTTAACTTGCAAATGTTACATGATAAATGTTCCTCAGGTGTTGAAGCATCATAAGAAATGAGAATGATGCATAGGTATGGCTTGGGGTAGCCTAAGCACCAAGAAAGAGCTTGTTGAGCAATGTTTGTGCATTAAAACCTAGTTTTGGTGTAATGTGCAATTTACCCAAAACCTAGGGTTCAATATGCAAAATACCACTTCTAGAGAGTCCCTAATATTTTGTGATATCAATTAGAGAGAAGAAAATTAGAGGGGCATCTCATTTGAATCTCTTTGGAGGAGAGAGAATCTTGATATTATAATTATCAAGATTTAAGCATAATTGAAACCCTAATTTTTTTTGGGAAAGTCAGGAGGCCATCTTATTCATCTCTCCCTCCTCTTACGATCTTATCAAAAAGGATTATTACAATTAACAGATGCAAAGCTAGAAATAAACATGGTAGTACTACTGCCATTACATTCTTTGTTGACTACCTGAACAAGGTTGTCCGGTGGCCGGACATAATGAGCCTTGTTCCGGGTTTGGTTTTGATGGTATTTGGCCAAATCATTGGCTAAGTTGTTTCTTTCTCTCTTCACATGCACGATCTTCCAATCCTCCTTCATCAACCTCTTGGCAAGCCTGATTTCAACAGTGAATCTAGGTGTGTTCCCCGGTTCCTCCTGAAGCATTTGAACAGCCAACTTGTTGTTGGATTCGATGATGACCTTCTCAAGCCCAGTGAAACTGGCATCTTCTAGCGCTACCAGAATTTCTCTCACTTCAGATTCCAGAGCATCTCCAGTGGAAATCACACTACCTTTCCCAAACATCCAGTTGCCATTCCAATCTCGAGCAACATAGGCGCAGGTTCCCCTTCCTGCTTTGAATGCACCATCGACATTCATTTTAATATATCCTTCACTTGGCTTCATCCAGTGTTGCTGATATCCCTCTCGATCCACACGATTTCTGCACTCCCAGGCTTTTATACTCAGTTTGACATCCTTCATGGTCCTCATAGCAATCTGAGCTGGGATCGACTTCTTGCCTTCCATAACCTGAAGGTTTCGACTCTTCCAACTGTGCCAACACCCATACATGAATGTTATCCTGGTCTCCTTGCTTCTTAGATTTGTGTGCAGCCAGGCATCTAAGTTTTGTTCGCTGAAGAACTATTATGGGGTTGTGCTAGCAAAGATTCGATCCCAGCTTCCTTTTGCATCCATACAATCTCTTATAGCATGGAGACTATCCTCTTCAGCTATGTTGCATCTGTTACACATGCTACTCGTCGTCATTTTTCTGTCAGCCCTCCTCTTGTTCATTAGGATGGTATCATCAGCAACTGTCCACATGAAGACCTTCACGTGGAAGGAGACAGGCACTTCCCATATGGTTCTCCACTCTCCCTGCCTATTGCAGTCCTTTCCACTTCTGATGGCTTTATAAGCCGTGTTAATCAAGAATTTGCCCGTGTTGGTATGCTTCCAGATAATGACGTCCTCCCCGTCATTCATTCCCGAGGGTTGTATCTTCAAGATTTGAGCAACTATGGGTCCTAGTAGCCAGTCCAGCAGAAAGGTGGTGTCCCAATCTGCACTGTCGCGGACCACACAGTTAACCTTTAGGTCTAGTATATCAGCAGGAATTGGTTTAGTAGCTTCATTCCTTAAACATCCTCACCCTTTCACCCACTCTGCCTCCCAGAAGTTTGTGTCTTTTCCAGAGCCTAAATTTACGTAAGAGTTATTCAAAATGATGTATTGTCATTCCATTGTCTCTCTACCCAGCCGCGACAAGTTGGATCCTCCATTACCTGTATGTGCCGTGAACTTCCTCTACATTAGATTACACCAAATAGTCGGTCTTCTAGTAGCTACATCCCAGGAATTCCTTATAAGAAGAGCCTTGTTCCAATCCCTCATCGTCTTAATACCCAAGCCACCATTTTTTTTACTGCTGACTACTTTATTCCACACAATGAGGGATATCGGCTTTTTATTGTTGCATCCTCCCCAGATAAATCTTCTAATGGTTCTATCAATACATTCACAGAGACCAAGTGGAAAGACTACAGTTTGCATGAGGTACGTCGGCATCGTTGGTAGAGTCATCTTGGCTAGACACACTCTACCTACAAAGGACAGACATTTAGTAGACCAAGAGTTTATGCAATTTGAGAATTTTTTCAGAACCTCACTATAAGTGTGTTTATCAACTCGTTTATGTAGCAGAGGTACCCCCAAATATTTTCCCAAGTCTAGCATTTCCACAAACTTGCCAACTCTACACACCGCTCTACGCAGTCTGTCGGGAACGCTTCTGGAGAAAAAGATGTGTGTTTTATCGACTGAAATCTTCTGTCTAGATACCACGCTGAATTCTTTAAAGCACCTAGTAATCGACCTGATGTTAGCCATTGTTGCCTTACCGAATAAGATAATATCATCTGCAAAGCACATATGTGCCAGGTGCGGTCCTGTCGCTGATAACTTAATCATTTTCCATGTCCCATTTTGAATCCATATTTGGATCATCTGGCTCAATCTTGCAATGCATAGCACAAACAGGTAGGGCGACATAGGATCTCCTTGTAGCCCTCTGGAAGCCTGGAAACTCGGCAAGGTCTTTCCTTTCCATATAATCGAAGTGTTCCCAGAGGTGATGGAATTCATAATGTATATTTTCAAGTTCACTGGAATGTCGGTATGGTTCAGCATATCCTCAATGAAATCCCATGACATCATGTCGTAAGCTTTCGAAAGATCGATTTTCACCGCCATCGTTCTTGACGAATTTTTCCTTCTCATATTGTGAATAACTTCTTGAACTACAACAATATTATCTGAGATTCTCCGGCCTAGCACAAAACTGAATTGTTCTTGTGAAATCCAATCCGGAAGACATTTCTTCAGGCGTTCCACTACTATTTTAGAACAGATTTTCAAACACAAATTATTCAAAGAGATCGGTCTAAGTTGATCGCATCTTTCAGGATTAGGCACCTTTGGTATAAGCACTATGGTGGAATTATATATCTCATCTTGTAATCCATCCCCATTTATGGCTCTTGAGACAGGCAGCATTACAGACTTAGCAATAGTGTTCCAGTTCGTCCTCATAAAGTGCTATGTTATGCCATCTGGCCCAGCCACCTTATTGGGGTCGGTATTCTTTTCTCCACCTCAGATAGTTTTCTGAATTTTCTAGGAATTTTCCGTTGTTCAGCTGGTCTACTCCGTTGCAGAGCCGTGAAGATGTCCACAAAGTGGGCCATGAACTGTGCATGTATCTCTACCTCATCAATGATCCAATTGTCCTGGCTGTCCTTCAGAGCGTTTATATTGGTTCTCCTCCTTCTATGATTCACATAGGTCCGATAAAACTTCATATTATTATCTCCATCCTTAAACCAAGAGACATGGCTCTTCCTCTTCCACTCATCTTCCTTCTGCTTGAGAATGTCCGCCAGTTCGTTCTGCATATTAGATATCAGCTCGTCAGTAGTAGAGTCATATCTAATCTCTAACAAAGCTTGCAATTTCCTAAGATTTCTCAGAAGTTTGTCCTTGTTTTTCCGTACATCCTTCCTATACTTACGGTCCCACGTATCCATCTTTCCCCTTGCAGTCGAAAGAGCATTGTAAAACCTGAGCTGACTTTGCCAGTTATCCTTAAGCATAGATTTAAACTCGTCATTACTTCCCCAATAGTTCTTAGTCGTGAATCTGATGTTTTGAACTTGGGATCCACCTACCTTGATAAGGATGGGGCAGTGGTCGGACATGATTCTAGGAAGATGGATCACAGAAAACTTGGCATGCTCCTAGATAAATGCAGTATTAGCAACTGCCCTATCGATCCTTTCAAGAAGAGTACCATGCTTATACGTCAATCGAAGGCCGGAGAATCCCAGATCCGTCAGACCTGCTTCCAATAAAGTTTTGTTGAATAAGTTAGCTTCCGAGAAGTTATAGTGTTTTCCCCTTTCTTTTCATCCGGACTGATTATAGCGTTGAAATCCCCAACTACAATCTAGGGGTCGGTAAATCTGTCTCCCATATCCTGAATGTGTTTCCAGAGAATTTTCCACACCGCAATATGGGGATTCACATAAACACAAGTGATATAAGTACCTCCATTCACCCTACATGTGATAAATTGTCTGTGACTTTGTAGGATTTCCATTTTACAGTCAATCTCCTTCTAACACAGCCAAATTCTGCCTAAAAAGTCTCTGGCCTCGACTCGATGGGAATGGGTGAAGCCCAGTGCACGGATGGTTCTGAGAGCGAAACACCGCTAATGCGAGGTTCAGCTATGGCCACAAGCTTAGGTTTGTGAAGAGACATAATCTCTTTCAACACCCTGCATGTATCATCATTACCAATTCCCCTTATATTCCAGAAGTGTGTGTTTAACATTAAACAGATGGAAGATAAGATTATATCTCCAACACTGACTCAGAGAAACAAGTGTTGGGTTGTTTCTTCTCGCTCCCCATTCCCCTCTCTTTCACCTTGCTACACTCGAGGGCTCCTCCTTCTTTGGTTGTAAGGAGGTGCCCCCTTAGGTTGCTTCATCCTCGAGCTGCTCCCCCTAATTGTGCGGCTTGTGGAGGGTACAGGGTGTGGTGTTGATGCTTCATGTGGTGTATGGCCGGTGTCTCCACTAAGTTCCTCTCATGTCTCTATTTCCATCTCCTCTTCCTGTTCTACCTATTCCACCTGTTCAATCTCAGTTATAACCTCTACACGTCAGGGTCCGCCACTATGTGGATTTCGTATAGATCATCCTCCTGTGTACTCGGTTTTACTACTTTTTCTTTAGATGTCGTCGTCATCTCTCTTTCTTTTTCTTTCTCATTCTATATGTCTTTCAGAGCCTCTCTTTTCTCATCTGTTGTAGTGATTTTCTTGGTCTTATTTCCCTTCTTCTTCTAGATCTTTTCTTATTGTTTATGCTTCTGGGTTTCATTTTGATTTTCTTGTGTTTCCATAACCACCTGGGTTGCGGCCTCATCTACCTCTTGTTCGTTGAGATTTTCAAACTTGTTGTTGTTCCTGGTGGCTTGGTCTTTGCGGGCTGTTTGGTTCTGCGTTCACCTCGCTTGAGATCTCCTTTTCTGTGTTTGCCATTCCTCCTTTTCTTCACTGTCATGTGGAGGATCATCCCCGCCTCCTTTATCTTCGTGTCTAGATCTAAGTGGACAGTTCTTCAAAGGGTGGCCCAGCTATCCACACCCACTGCAGGTTTCTGGAAAGGCCTCATAAATAATCTCGTACTCCTGGTCATTGATGATGATTGAAGTGATTGGTTCCTTTCTGGTATCTACCTCCACAGCCAACCTTGCAAATTCGACTACGAGTTCTACGATGTGTATGCTCATCCACTTTAAATAGCCCTCCCAGAGCCCAGCCTATGTATTCAAACATAGTGTCTACATATAAGTGCAGGGGAAGGTTCATAACTCTTGCCCATGTGATAATATGGGTAGGCATCTCCTTTTTCAATTGGAACCTGGGATTCCAGTCCCAAACAATTAAGTAACACCCGAATATCTTCCAAGGACCTCCTATCATGGCCATGTCATAGTCTTTCTTGCATGATAATTGAATCACATAGTGACCAAGGTTGAGTTCGAACATATTGAATCTGCCTGTGATGTTCCATAGCAGCTTAACTCTTTCCCCCAGGGTCATATACCCAATGCTACTTCTGATTAATCTCACCACCACCACGTACCTCCACGGTCTTGCCAGGTTTCCCTCCGCTTCCTCTGCAATAGAGATGATTGGTGTGCCTGTCGTGTTATCCAGGGATATATCTGTCTCATCTAGCTTTGCTTCAAATAGAGATTCCAACATCATGTTCTCAGGAGTAACTTCCACATAGTTTTCTCCAGCGACCACTCTACTGAACGTTTGATGAGTGGAATCATTGTCATATCCTCTTCCGCCCTACTGCGTGTTCAAGGTGTTTTCTCTGGTATTAACCAGTGGTGAGATGTCCTCCACAGATCTCAACCTTTTACTCCCTACGATCGTGTCCTTCTTGGCTGCCAAGGTTTCCTCGGCTTCCATCGCTTCTCGGTCAGAATCTCCTCGCATACCCTTGTATTGGAACTAGAACCCTATTTCTGGGACGAAGATCCTAACGCTGTTGTTTCCTCCACTAGGGTTTTCTTTATAGCCTCCTTTGGGATCCTATTTTTCCTTCCTCGTATCTTCAACCCAGTCCATCACCTTCTCGCCATGAAACACCGACCCTTTCCCCGAAATTTCACTTCCCCCTGCGCTGCCGCCCTGATCACCTCTCCCCCCGAGTTCCCCCTGCACCATATCCTTTCTCTGAAACCCTAATTTAATTTAATGCAAAAATAATAATATTAATTGAATTGCCCTTCAACCAAAAATGTGATGGTTGAATTTGTTTAAGTATGTACATCCTTGTGCCTTGCAATGGCCATGAAATATCTAAAGTGAGTGGAGATCCCACTCACATTTGTTAAAGAAAAAATAATATCCACTCAATTTTGGATATTATTATAATGGTTAAGGTGCTTAATTTGCTTTCTTTTAATTCATGGATAATGAAGAGGAATTATAAGGTATGGGAGATGGCTTCGTATGCAAGGGATTGAGGGGAGTATGTGGCACCAATTTTGGGAGTTGAAGGAATTATTTATCACTTTCTCTCTCATTGAAATTCCCTTATATACCTCCCATTTTCAACCCACATGAAAGGCTTTTTCGATCCCTTTTCTTTCCTTTCTTTGGCCATGCACAAAGGAGATAAGGAGCAACAGGAGGACCTGCCCCAACCTGTAGGTAAGCTCCATAGTCATCTTCACCCTTGATTTCATGGTGGAAATTGAAATTCAATGCTTAATTTCTTCTTTTCTTCATTGAATCTTCAACTTGGCCATTCATTTCACTCAAAGACTTGAGAACGGACCTTGGACAGTTGTGTGAAGCTTGAAGCTTGGATTCAATTTTGAAGGTGGGTTATATAACTTGAACCCTTAAATGTCATTATTGCTTGCAATTTATTCATCATGTGTTGAACCTTTCTTCTTTCTCGATTTCCTTTTATTTAGTTGTTGAAATCACCATAAGAATCATAACTAATTTCAAAGGTTTGAAGCTTGAAGATGATGATGTCATCTTAAGCATACACCTCAACAAAGTAATGGGCAATCGGTTTTCAAAACCGATTGAGCTTATTAGGTTTCAGAACCGATTGGGTTGATTCGATTTCAAGACCGAATGGACAATTGAACCCAAGACTGAATGGATAATTGCACCCAAGACCAAATGGACAATTGGACCCAAGACCAAATGGGTAATTGAACACAAAACCAAATGGGTAATTTATCTCAAAATCGAATGGGTAATTGAGTTCAAGATCAAATGGGTAATTGACTTCAAGATCGAATGGGTATTGAGTTCAAAACTGAATGGGTAAATTACCTCAAGACCGTTTGAGGTCAGGTGATGTCATAAGTTGGATGATGATCCAATGGTCTCAACTTGATCTAATTCCAATGGTTTCAATGTTGGAGGGTCCATTGATTGCAAACCCTAGACTCAATAAATTGATTCGGTTTCAAATCAATGGTTGATGATTCGGTTTCAAGACTGAATGTAGGGATTCGGTTTCAAGACCGAATGGATGGATTCGGTTTCAACACTAAATGGGTTGATTTGGTTTCAAGACTGAATGGGTTGATTCAGTTTCAAGACCGAATGGTTGATTCGATTTACAATTAGTCAGTGTACTTCAAGACCGTTTGAAGGTCAAAGTACTTCAAGACCGTTTGAGGGTCTAATACCCCAAGACCGTTTGACGGTCTAATTGACTCAAACCATGTAAAGTAAAATCAACCCCATGATTGTTGATGATGTTTATCATAAGTAATTACAATGGTTGTACCTTCAAGATACTTAAGTGGTTACTACCTTTTGAGTGGCTAACCTTTGATGCTTATGGAAGAAATGCCTCAATATACTATGCTAACCCTAAATGTATGCACATGATGAAGGGTTAACCTAATCTAATCAAGTTTGAGGTAATTAATATCCTAGAGAGGATGAGAGAGAGAGAGGAATCCATACATGTAAGATAATCATGTAGTGGTTAAACCTCAACACTCTCAACATGAATAAAATATGTAATTAGGGTATGATCCTTGATAAAGAGATCATGAAACCCTAATTGAGAAGGTTGATGAGCCCTAACCCTAATTTAGGGCAATGCTACATAAAACCCTAATCTAGGGTAATGGTGTAACCCTAATATGGGGTAATGATATGAGAAATCCCAATTCAGGGAATATAATGAAAACCATAATTAAGGGTGATGTCATGGGAAACCCTAATCAAGGGTGATGTCATGTGAAATCCTAATCAAGGGTGAGGTCATGTGAAATCCTAATCAAGGGTGATGTCAAGTGAAATCCTAATCCAGGGTGATGTCATGTAAAATTCTAATGTAGGGTGATGCTATGTGAAACCCTAACTGATAAAGATGGAAACCTTATTCCTAAAAATGGAATAGTGAATAATATATTGATAAGGGAAATACCTAAAGTGGTCAATAATGGATAACCTTATATCTATAATGCCTTAACTCAGAGATGAGTCCATATCATTGATAATGTTTGAATAATTCAAGTAAGTGACTTATGACCAATACATTACATGATAATGTGATGAACTGGTGCACAGAGTATTAGGATGGAAAATACCCTAATACAAGATAAGTTGATTAACTTAAGAAAGTTACAAGTGATGAGGGAAGTGATACATCAAGACATGACAAATATCGCATTCAGCACCTCAAGGTTGATACACCTTGATGCACCTTAAATCCAAAATGTATGGATGAGTAACACATGAAGTGTGTCATGCCAATTGTTACATTGAGATATAATGAGCCTAATGCACTTTGACAAGTGTAGGCTAACATACCTTAAGAAAGGGTTAAGCCAAGTTAATAAAGTATGATATATTTATACTCTAGTAAGGATGAGAGAGAAATGCATACCTTGTGTTGATAATCATTTAATGATAAATGATGAGAATAGTTGTTGCCTAGTGAGAGGTGACAAGATGTGTAATGGCCTTGTGAGCCATGATAATAGTTGTTGCCTGGTGAGAGGTGACAAAATGTTTAATGGCCTTGTGAGCCATGAGAATAGTTGTTGCCTAGTGAGAGGTGACAAGATGTGTAATGGCCTTGTGAGCCATGAGAATAGTTGTTGCCTAGTGAGAGGTGAAAAGATGTTTAATGCCCTTGTGAGCCATGAGAATAGTTGTTGCCTAGTGAGAGGTGACAAGATGTTTAATGCCCTTGTGAGCCATGAGAATAGTTGTTGCCTAGTGAGAGGTGACAAGATGTTTAATGGCCTTGTGAGCCGTGAGAGTAGTTGTTGCCGAGTGAAAGGTAACAAGATATTTATACAGTCTCATGTGAGAAATGATAATGTTCAAAATAAACAATGGAAACTTAGTAACATAATAATAATAATAACTGATACAATAATAATAATGAATTCTTGATCATGCATGATTTATGTTTATAGACAAATAAGGGCTATAGTGTTTTGAATAAGCTTAAAAGAGATACAAGGAATAATTGAATTACATGAAGGATGTGAATAAGTTTGATGGCTTGCCCAAGGTTTAATACATGGTAAAGGTGATGTGGTATTTAGTGATGGTTGCACAGGATTGGCATAGTCTAATGCCTGGAATGTTTGCACAGGATTGACGTAGTTCAATACCTGGAATAATGTCATAGGATTGGTCATAACCCAATACCTGGAATAATTGCACAGGATTGATCATAACCCAATACCTAGAATAATTGTACAGGATTGGTCATATCCCAATACGTGGAATAATGTCACAGGATTGGTCATAACCCAATACCTGGAATAATTGCACAGGATTGGTCATAACCAAATACATGGAATAATGTCACATGATTGGTCATAACCCAATACCTAGAATAATTGCACAGGATTAGTCATAACCCAATATCTGGAATAAATGCACATGATTGGTCATAACCCAATACCTGGAATAATGTTACAGGATTGGTCATAACGCAATACCTGGAATAATTGCATAGGATTGGTCATAACTCGATACCTGGAATAATGTCACAGGATTGGTCATAACCCAATACCTGGAATAATTGCACATGATTGGTCATAACCCAATACCTAGAATAATGTCACAGGATTGGTCATAACCCAATACCTGGAATAATGTCACAGGATTGGTCATAACCCAATACCTGGAATGTTTGCACATGATTGGCATAGTCCAATACCTGGAATGGTTTCACAGGATTGGCATAGTCCAATGCCTGGAATGGTTGCACAGGGTTGGTATAGTCTAATGACTGAACAAAATATGATGATGTATACTCTTATGACTGGTACAATTCAATATCTGGCCTATAGATTGGTTAAGGTCAACAGACAAATGAGAATGATCCATGGATGACTTACCATGATAATGAGTATTTCAAGATAAGCTTGAGATGTTGATATAGTAAGATGGATAAATGATATACATGTTTTTCATATTCCTTATAAAGTGAATAAATGATTTACTGCTCTATCATAGATAGTTGCAATGCTTTAAAAGATGAGAATGTTCTAAACTACTTATCCTCTGCTCAGTTTTATTCTATTAAACTGCAATAATAATGTTTCTGGTAGAGAGTTATATCTTTCGCTGGGACAATTTTCAATTGTCTCACCCCCGTGGGATCCAACATTTTTAGGTAGACGCGGACAAGGAGGCAGAAACCATATAGCAAGGAAAGGACAGCAGCATCAGGGACAACAGTAATATCTCAAGTGGATATATTGGCTGTTGTGTCATGTAGATATGAGTCCTATGTGTCATCTATGTACTCTCAGGTCCTAGGAGTTAGTAGTTAGTGTTTTCATAATCAATCTGAGATTTTGGCTTGAATGCCTTGAGGTTTTATGTTGCCTGTGTATAATGTAACAGGGCAGCTGATGTTTGTAATCCTGGAGAAGAGATGGTACATGACATGTATTTTATGAACCAGGATGTAATTGAATTACTTTGGTTCTTGTTGTTAAGAGTTTCCTGAAATTGGATCTCTTTAAAAAGGTTTTAATTTTTAGTGATTTTTAGTAATCCGCTGTTAATGATCACTTTCGCTTAGTTAATGATGTTTTGTTCGAACACTTCGCCACATTAACAATATACAAGCACACACACAAGCAGCTCCCCAACTGTCCATATATACTTGCTTATCACTCCTTTTTTGAATTTCCAAGCCAATCAAATAATTCGTTAGTTGATAGCTACTAAAGGTAGCTCATCCATGAAGGGGTAAACCATAAAATACCCTTGAGGAAAACACCTTCAAACCATGGCCCAACTAGGAGCCCCGTTGCTTAAAATACTCAAGAATGATAATATAACATCTAAGTAACATAATGTATGTCACAAATTGCAAAGAAAACCCCTCAATTGGGTAAATTGCAGAAAAGTCTAAAATGTACATAAAATTGCACAACTTGCTCAAACAATGCCCAAACTGGACCAAATTTGAAACTTAAGCTTATATCATGATTTTAAAGCATATCACAAGATTATATTTGGGTTATAAGCATTCAATTATGGTAATTAAGCTTATTGAACTCATTAAGCAAGTTTAGGGGTCTTACATGTTGGCTCTGGTAGCGCAATGTGGAGTTCCTGATGGTCCGTGTGAACTACATAGAGGTGTGGAGGTTGTTTCTTCCATACTAGGAGGACAACAAACAAATTGTATATGGTGTTGCACCAGAGACTATTGTCGATAGTTGTCTATGTGCATCTTACAAAGTGTGTACATCATCAAGCACGAGTAGTTGTTGGACTTGCTCCAACACCATGTATACCTCTTTATACCTTCTTTCCTAGATATATCATTGTTGACATGATCTTCTAGCAAGGAATAGGGACACAATTTTTGTTTATGTTGCCTTCTCCGCCATCCCTATTCCCAAACATTTTTTTCATAGGTGAGAGCTTCACCCATTGGGGTTCCCATGAAGAGAAGTGCCAATTACTCCTCAAGCTCAAGAGAAGTTGTCCACACATTAAGAACACGTGAAGGTCCTACTTTGTGGTGGAATTGGTCATGATTGATAAGGAGGTGTCCATGTTTGATAAGAAGAGACAACTATTAACACCTAGGAGCGCCTATGTTTCTATTCTTCTTGGTTCCCTTGAGGAAAAAGGGTCCACTAAAGGATTTAATTTGTCATATGGGGTAAAACATGTCTTTGTATTAAGGAAATAACCAAGTTATTTTTTTATACTAGCTAGTGAGTAGAAAAATAGTGAGAAATGGTCTAAACATTAGAGTGGAATTTCAATAAAAAAACATGATATAGCTTAAATGCAAATCTTTTTATCTTAAAAGCAATTTATTCTTAAGTTGTAGTGCACTAGATGTCTTCAACCACCACTGGATGCTTTGAAATTTAGCTCACTTGTGGTTGTAATGATCTATATATCACATCCCTTCTATAGACAAAGTGAAAAGGCTTCCCTTAATGATAGGCTCACACCTTTAGGGTACAAAATTATTATATCTCATCTTCATTTACAACTTCACATACATGGCTAAGCTTGAAGTTTAAGAACTTAAATGTACTCACCATGAATTTCATGGCTATCTCATCTTACAACATTGGTCATATTGAATAGTTTACAATTCCATCTATTAGGGTACAAACTTATAAGGGAGCGGATCCCAAGTATCTTAATCGGTTAGGGTTCCAACTCACAATCGATTAACAATTGTAGTAGTCCAATGGTGTGTATATAGGTGAGTATATTACAAGAAAACAATGTGGAGATAAACTAATTCACACATGTACTAGACAAATCTTCATCTCATGTGTGAGCATGTAACACCCTTCCCTCACTTGAATTGAAACAGAAAATTACTGGAACCACAAAATATAGGTCCCCATGCATATTCCAATAATATTTTAAAAAATGGTGTTAGGCCTAAGTCCAACTTGGGATGTAATACCACTTGTTAGGAGGGAAAAAAAGGAGGGAGCAGAGACCGAACTATATGTCTTAAGGAGGTTTGATTCCAATACTACTGGGAAATGAGATTAAGAGTCTAATGATATATGTATACATCTGCACACATGCACACACATATATATGTATATACATGCATACATACATACATACATACATACATACATACATACATACAAACATAAATTTACCAAATTCGGATACATACATACATACATACATACATACGCCTGCCGACAAGGAGTGGCTCAAGTGGTCAAGCACGATGTCCCATAATAAAGGGACCCGAGTTCGAATCCCAGTTCCCGCCTTGATTTACCACCCTCCCAGGTGTTCGGCCACTGCCACAGGCATGTGAGAGGAGGGAGGAATCTTTCTCTCTTAATCCCATACATACATACACTGACAAGGAGTGGCTCAAGTGGTCAAGCACGATGTCTCCTCACAAAGAGACATGGGTTCAAATCCCAGCTGCCGCCTTGGTTTACCACCCTCCCAAACGTTCGGCCTCTGTCACGAGCATGGGAGAGGGGGAGAGAATGCCTCTCTTTATCTCATACATACATACATACATATCCTCCTGGGCGTTCGACCTCCGCCATGGGCATGGGAGAGGGGGGAATCTTTCTCTCTTAATCCCATACATACATACATACATACATACATATAAAGTTCAGATACATACATACATACATACATACATACATACATACATACATACATACACACATACATACATACATACATACAATACAACAGAACCATGCATGCATCTCCCTGGGCTCTAATGATCGGTTTTGCGATCAAGTCTCGGGCATGGAGCCGCCCATGTCGACAGCCATCTAGGCCTTGGGCGTCCATTCCCATCCAACACCCCGCACCCCATCCACTGTCACCACACCCACCAGCCCCCCCACCCTCGACCTCTCTCTCACTCGCCTAATGGTAAGAGTTCTAAGGACCCAAACCCTAACCCTAGCACCGACAATGGGCGAGCGTCGAGTGAGGAAGAAGGAGCTTCCACCATGAATGTTGACTAAGGAAGCACTGGAGGAGCATCGGGTCAACGCCAATGGACCCATGTGTTGAATAAACCACCGTCGTAGGCTGAGGTTGAGGTGTTCCCACTGCCAAGGAAAGAGGTGTTGAAGCAACACGACGTCGATAATGATGATGACTATGACGAAGATGATGGAGACAATGACGATGACGATGATGACGACGATGATGATGACGATGAGGATGACAACAACTATGATGATGATGATGACTTTTTTTATGCTAAGATCCAAAGTCAAGAGGGAAACAACCTAGATCATATGCTAAGGTCCCTAAGCAATCACTTAGTGGAAAAGGAAGTGATTGAGCGATGACAACCAGAAGGTGGGCTTGGAAGAAGCCATCCTTTGAACAAAGCATAATAGCTCACTGGTCAGGATCCATTGCACCAAAAATGGATCAGGGCTCAAGTGATTCACTGAAGTGATGAGACCATCGAACTTTTTTGACAATGATGATGAAGATGATGATGGCTACGATGACGACGACAATGATGATGATGATGATGACGACGACAACGATGATGATGACGATGATGATGATGAGGAGGAGGATGATAATGAAAATGATTATGATGATGATGATGATGATGATGACGATAATGACAATAATGACAACGATGACGATGATGATGATGATGATGATGATGACGAAAATGATGATGGTAATGATGATGGAGTTGATGATGATGACGACAATGATGATGATAATGATGGTGATGGTGATGGTAGTGGTGATGGTGATGGTGATGGTGATGGTGATGGTAGTGGTGATGGTGATGGTGATGGTGATGGTGATGGTGATGGTGATGGTGATGGTGATGGTGATGGTGATGGTGATGGTGATGGTGATGGTGATGGTGATGGTGATGGTGATGGTGATGGTGATGGTGATGGTGATGGTGATGGTGATGGTGATGGTGATGGTGATGGTGATGGTGATGGTGATGGTGATGGTGATGGTGATGGTGATGGTGATGGTGACGGTGACGGTGATGGTGACGGTGACGGTGACGGTGACGGTGACGGTGACGGTGATGGTGATGGTGATGGTGATGGTGATGGTGATGGTGATGGTGATGGTGATGGTGATGGTGATGGTGATGGTGATGGTGATGGTGATGGTGATGGTGATGGTGATGGTGATGGTGATGGTGATGGTGATGGTGATGGTGATGGTGATGGTGTGACAAAGTGGGTTTTCTGGTTTAATTCCGAGGACGGAATTTCTTTTAAGGTGTGTAGGATGTGATGAAGTGGAATTTTGGAATCCCTATATGTCCGATGACACAAGTGAAGTCAGACATATTGAGTCGTTTTGAGAGTTCCAAGTATTTTGATAAAGTCCACTTGTTGAGTGATGCTCATACCATAATTTGGATCCCTATGTTCATGCCATTTTGAGGTTGTTTATTGTTCATGTGCATGTGCTACTGTGTTTCCTTCTGACTTCCTCTGATTTTCTTCTTCTTAGCCTAGTGTGGGATGTTTAAATTGGGATTCTCGCTGAGGTGAGGGTTTCAATTTGGATGTCACACATCAGATTAAGTTTTAGAAAATCTGGGGACGTCACAGGTGGTATCAGAGCATGAACAATAGAAAAGCCTGACATTTGCTCATTATGCAACTCAAAACGAAAGAACCTTGAACCTTAATAATCCTTTAGGGTTAGATTAGTCGTCTTTTAGAGACTAGATCTGACCTAGCCTCTAGGTTAGCACCTAGATGTCCGAGAACTAGGTCTAGACTAGTGCTTGTGGCATAGCAAGTCCTTAGATGTCATTCTTTCCTTGTAGTGCAGCGGTATGGGACGTTGCACTATTTGGAAATGATGTGCATCAAGGGAAGAGAAACCCTAGACATATGGCGCTCGTTGTCTAGAGTAGCTACACTAGTCTACCCCTTGTTCTCACCCTTTTCACTAGTTCTCATGACACTGTACTCTCTACTATGTGTGGGACACTCGTTTTCTGGATTTGGTTTTTGATTCCAAACGAATCGAACCTCGATAGTTTTCTCTGACGCTTGTTTTATCGGAGAAAAACTATATAATATTTTATTATGTATATGTATTACAAAAATGTGTCCCCACTTATGTACGAGTAGGAGGTGGTCATGCAACCTAAGTGAAAGTGAATGACATCAGTCTAGAAGAGAGAGTAGTTCTAGATTAGATGTCTAGAGCCTTGTTTGGAATATATGATAGATGAATGAGATGAAATAAGTTTTGATGATATGATGTAGGTCTTATATAGATGATATAAGATAATATATGATGATATATGTTTGTCTTTGAGGACTTAAGTCAGTTTTGAGGATTTGAGATAAGTTTTGATGATGCAAGTATGCATTCTTTTATGAGATAAGATATGATAAGTTAAGGCAAGGTTGTGAGTCAGCATGAGCCTCAAGCTCTTTTACGAAGGAGGACCTTTAGTGTTAGGACCGGTTTCAGGGTTAACTCCAGAGAGAGTGAAACCGAATGGGAGAAGGTTAGATAACCTAAACTCCAAGATATAAGAATTCTGAGATATGTGATATGATATGTCCTAAACTAGACTACTCCTGAGTGATTGAGATGAGTTGCTTTATGCATGATTCCTATAGTATTCTTGAACCCTAGATGTCCTTGGGAAGACCAAACCCTAGATATAGAGAGAGGCTCGTTATATGTGAACATGAATATGAGTGCCTACCATCTGGGTGAGGGAGAGAGCCCAAGACCCTGGAGGAGGTAGCTATGTTAGTTTCTGTGAAGCCTCATGCTCGGGTTGGTGGTCTCCCACATAGGAATCTAGTGGTATATATAAGAGAGTTTTGGGTAAGATGTTTCATGGGTAGAAGACCTATGAAGAGTACGTCATAGAGTGTTTGGTTTGTGCTTATGTGGCTAGAGCTTGTAAAGCAATCGACTAGTACTAATGAGGTAATCCGAGGACCCTAGACTGAGAGAGAGAAGATAAAGTTTGTATATGAGATACTCATAGAGTTGAGTTAGCTCAGAGAGACTGAGCATGAAACTACTCTCATGACAAGGGTTAGGACCTCATTTGGGCTAGATAAAGTTTTGATATATGTTTGAATAGCCACTGACATAAGTTTGGTTAGCACCACCATGATATCATATATGTAAGGATGTGATTTAATCTTGAGACATGATATATAGACATGATGTGATGAAAACCTAGAGATGGCTTGATAGATATCAATGCATAAATGGCTAACCATGTACATGGTAATGATGATAATTTGATAGTGTTGGTTAATCTTGTGAGAATTCATTAATAAATGCTGCAATTTAAGATGAACAATGAAATAAGATCATATGAATGAATCAAGTTACATGACGTATTACTTTTAGTGCTTAATAAAGATGAAAAATATAATTTGACAGCCAGCACACCATAATGATTATGACACCTCGACACGATCTGTATGGATAAAGTGGGTTAACTTTAGTTAACTCCCTCCTAAAAGGCATATGTTAATGATGAACATGTTCTAACAATGAGCTAAATAAAATGTGGATGACACCTTGATATATGGGTTAACCTTAGTTAACTCCTTGAGAACATGGTAATATGAAGTTGAATAATAATGCATGGGTGACGATAAGGAAGCAACCCTAATATATGAGATATGTCATGACGAAATCTGAGTTTCTAAACGTTGAGTTCAACCTTGAATGAAGTGTTTGTGGACCAAGATGGTTGTAAAACCCCCCTAATAGTGCTTTGGATACATGGTAGTTTTCCTTGGAGTATGTATGGTTTACTTTCGAGGATGAAAGTTCTTTTAAGATGTATATGATGTGACAAAGTGGGTTTTCTGGTTTAATTCCGAGGACGGAATTTCTTTTAAGGTGTGTAGGATGTGATGAAGTGGAATTTTGGAATCCCTATATGTCCGATGACACAAGTGAAGTCAGACATATTGAGTCGTTTTGAGAGTTCCAAGTATTTTGATAAAGTCCACTTGTTGAGTGATGCTCATACCATAATTTGGATCCCTATGTTCATGCCATTTTGAGGTTGTTTATTCAGTGATAAAACAATAGGATTTGGACACCAATTTCGTGTACAAGGTATCTTGAGTTGTGAAGAAGTTATGGTTAAAATTTGGTGGAATTTGAAGACTCCTAGAAGAAGTTATTTAGGTTTGAAAATAATAGAATAATGTATATATTTAATGATTTGTGGACCTAAGTTGCTAATCAATATCTAGTGTCACGCTTCCCTGGCTTGAGGATCCGTGGATATTGACGTGGTCCTATTGTGACCTTTGGATGTTATCGAATGGATGAGGATGTCACCCTCCTCATAGCAGTTACGGTGAGCATGATTCAAACCATGGTTGATTCCCACGTTATGGTCGTGGATCAGTGAAGTAAAGGAAGTGGGTAGTTTCCCAGTATCACTTATACCTACGAGCTGACCCCTCATCTAGGGCAGTTGGAGTAGATAGGGAGATCTGCTTGTCTTTGGAACTAGAACCTGACCAGTGGCGCACAAAATCACAGACTCGCGAGGAGGAAGTTCGTAGATGATCATACACCAGAGGACCAGCTGGCGGCGCTGATCCATGAAGCACGCAGGCACAACGTTGCGGCCGCCGATTGTGAGAAGCGACTGGAGAAGCAGTCGACCGATGGTTCCCCACTGCTGACTTGCTTCACAGTGGTGGTGGAAGGACTGGGAACTAGCACTCACGCATCAGGCTAGTCACGAGCAATGGTAGAGCACGACTAGTTCATCACCGGATGAGAGTCGTGCGGCGGAATCTTCACAAGATGGAGGCGGAGGTTCATCACGTATGATCTGAAGCTATGCACAAATCACAAGACGTTGAGATAGGATAGAGAATCACGACAGGTTCCGGTGGGGCAAACTCGACTTGGAGGGCTCCCTTGCGAGACAGGGAGGAGCCGCGAAGAGCTAGGTGCACAGATCAGATCGTGCCAATGGCGGAGATCACAGCAAAGATGACGGCGGTTGGTGGCGGCACTCTCAGCAGGTGAACCTCACGGTGACGCTAACCAACAATGGGGTTATGATGACCGTTCAGTTGCGACCCACCTGAAAGGCTGGCGGCGTGGACCCAAGCCAGCGACAGCCAACAAGGGCACTAGAGCGGACCGAGGAGGAGGACGCAGGAGTCGATCCCTTACTGGGGCTCTGCTCCAGGATGGCGGCGGCGCTCGTTTTGGTGGGAGGCGTCGGGTGCAGGTGAAGACCTGGAGGCGGCGGCTTTTCTCGTCGTTCCTCCAGCCACGGCGGCGGCGTTGTGTCGTGGGAGAAGAGGGACGCGAATCGTCCGCAGCGAGCAAGCCCGATCGCGTGAGAAACGAAGAGAGGAGAAGATAGGCCCAGAACCGGCCGAACCAGCAGACCGAGTCCGCAACGCTGAACCAGGAAGCCAGACCAAGTGAACCGCACCCTGCCTTGGAGCCACGTGGCGGACTCCTATTGGCCAAAAAGGTATGAAACTCCCAGAAATATGTATATCTTAGATAAATCACAGTAATTAGCCCGTTTATCAGAAAATTACGAACAAGGTACCGAAATTCTCAGAAAAATGTGTAGAACAATGTGAAATCATAATATCAGTCTTTTGATGCCTAAATCTCAGTGATATCTTACAAGATGTATCATAGTCTTTTCATGTATAATAAATAATAAACGAAGACCTAAAATTATGGAAAAATGTCAGTAAGTATATAATAATGTTTATAATGCACATGATGTCAAGGATGATCATGTTGATGTACGAAATCATCTAATTTTTCTCAATATGACTAATTAGGGCTAATAACCCTAAATAAAATGTATTAAATACATGCATGCTCAAGAATTGATGAAAGTTACAGAGTAAGCTCATATCAGTATAAGAAACTTTAGTTTTAATTATGAGATCATAATGATGAACAGAATCCATTCTATTTGAAGATGAATCTTAATACGTGTTATAAAACCCTAATCTCGGTTAATGATGTAACCTAGGGTTAATTAATGTGCACAAAAATGCTATGGAAGATAATGTTCATATAATGAATCATAATCTAGAAAGTGACATCAGTGAGATAATCATAAGATAAGAATACAAGTAATGGTGCACATATCCAAACGAGTAAGCAAACCCTAATGAACACGATTAGGATTAAAATGAGATGTAAGATGATAAGAATCTGATGATAGTATATGATCTTGTCTTAATCAGGATTTTGACCTGGGATACATAGTTGACATGAGGATATGATGATTAAGTTTATCTCTTTGGAAGGTACGCCATTACCTCTTACTTGGCTTATTATACAATATTCTTGTGTTATATGAGTAGTAAAATACTTGGCATATGGTATTGATTGAAATGATTGTTCTTGTATGATATGTTGAATGACTTTCCGTACTTATGGCTATGAACACATCAAACATAATATATTTGTTCCATTATATGAAAGCACTAATTCTCTTTGGTAGCATAGTGCTTGAAAGTGATCATTCTCTTTGGTAGCAGATCACATTGTACAATGATCTAACTCTTTGGTAGTAGATCATAAGGCCTTACATCTCATTCTCGTTGGTAGCAGAGATGATGCATTATTCCCTCAGGTGGCAAATGCATGGATATATAATGGAAATGTGCTTAAAATATGTGTTCTCTTTTGTTAATGAATATCTTTGTGCAAGTATACGCTTTTCTTATATTCTTCTGTTACTGCCAAGTATATTAGTTTTATCTTATTGCCAAGATATGATGAGAGGTATATAAAAGACACGTAGGCGTACTCAGTACAATATTCATGAAATATTGTGCTGACGTGTACCGCATGTAATCTTTTGTTTAGGTTGTGGCTATGCTCATGAAGATG